>OX465431.1:3165164-5565164 GCA_950005045.1 Agrotis exclamationis | reverse complement strand
TAATTATGTGAATGCAAAATTTTGATACCTATATTATATGCTTAACTTTCGGGTGTCAGTCATCCCTCACTAGGCAATGTTTTTACTGTGTAAAACAAAATTACATTCTCAGGCATTAACCATATTTTAAATTCATAGCCTTTAATGGTAAATGTTATTTTTTCAGGAGGTGGTGATGGAGCCGTGTGTCCGCTGCCAGAGTGACCCTCGCTGCAACGGTGGCCTTCCATCATACGAGGCAGCCGTCATGCTGCGAGACACCAAGTTATAATACCCTGGCTTAGTACCAGGAGCACCCACACATAATGGCCTTTGTGAAGCACCAATATTAGCCTTGAGGGTCTTGTATACGGATACGGAGGTACTAGCACGAGCGCGCGTTGTAATACGCCGTTTTTAAGTAACCTTTAGCATTTTGGTCCAATTTTTGTGAGAAGCGCAATTAGTATCCCATAGAGGCATAGATCAAGTCATAAGACTTCTAGGCAAGCGTGCTTCACCGTCGACCAGATCATGGCTTACCATCAGGCGAGATAGTGGTCAAACGCGAACCTATATATATTTAAATAAAAATTTAAAAAAGGTAGCAAAAACTTTGTACTACTGAAGTTTATACATTAAGAAGGTGTGAAAAACAACGACTCATGGTCGAGTTTCGCCTATTGGTCGACCACTTGCATCAATAAATTCGTAACATTAAGTAAATATTACATGCGAAATGACTTTTTTCATTGAAGTAATTACATCGTGCACTTGTGCTAATGTCTTTTGTTCTTTAGCTTGTAATCCCACCGAAATTATGATTTTAATTTGCTGAAGTCTCATAATAAACGCCATAATGTCATGATTAACTTTTTGAAGTATGAGTAAGCGATTGGAATGGACCATAGGACCATAGCGTCTTCTTGACCATCACGTGTATAAGTATGTATTTCTCTTGGATATTTTTTAGGTAGGAAGGTTATTCTCACAAAAAGCGTCACGGCGTCCGTGTTCTGCGGCCCGACGCCTGGTATAGCGTCTGTCCGCAAGACACAAGTCGTTTACTTCCTGAAAGTTATGAGACTGATGCCTTTTATAGGAGTCTCAGGACGCCCGCTAAAAAACGCGCAGGTGAAGGTTTTGAATGATAATATGAGTGGCGCAAAAAAACGGGTTTCTAAGCCCCTTCGTACAATAAAATTGGCGACGCAAGTCTTACCGAGACCTTACGGCTTTGGTATCTATTACGCGACTATTGCAATACAAATCCACAGAGGTTCGTACGCAGACACGTGTCAATGGATGCCAAAGTCGTAAGGATCTCGGAGACTTGTGTCGCCTTATGTACGAAGGCGCTTACGTAATTTTCACAGTGGTTGGTGAATTTTGGCGGACGCCCTTATCAATGATCTCGATATTTCAGTAACTGAATCATGTTGTACACCGCACTACACGCTTTGTTATTTGTATTGAACAAACTTATTGATTTAAGATTAAAATGTTTAATCCAGAAGCTTCAGTTGGTATCCAACCGTGTCATAGCAATTAACCTAATTAATTTTGAACTGAAAATTAGTTTTCGACAGTTATCGTAATGTTTGATTATGTTATGTTTAATCGAGCTTCTATTTGTTATTGCCTAGTGAAGGTTTTAATTATTGTAATGTATTGAGCGTCTTGAAAAACCTTGAGTTAACTTCAGGTATAGGCTTGGAATGACTTGGAAACAAATGTCATGACAATTTCTGAAATCTTATCACAGTTTAGAGCATCAGTTATCTATCATAGTAACTTATCTAAAATTGTTTTCTGCCGTGTTATAATCTCAAAATGGCGTTAGAAACTAGCTAGTTACCATTGTAACGCTGTGAAAGAAATCTGACGGTCTTAGTTCAAATAATGCTCTCACAACTTCTTCGTTCCTTAGTTCTTCGTCCTATATGGTAACGAAAGCGACGCGATACAAAGACAAGCTAAACATTTCCAGAAAATATTATAAATCTCGTATCATACTTATCTATAAAAGACATTAGATATACAATAGACATTTTAATAAAGAAACGGAACAATTTTCTGAGAAAACTCTTAGTGAAATAAAAAAAATAATTTTCTATCTAGTACAGCGAACAGTTATCGATTTTCTTCGAGAAAATAATTATTTCTGCCTTTCTGTGACTTCTCATTTTTATTTCAGCAATATAACATTGTAATTGAACACAATTTTTATAAAGAAAGAACCTAATAAATCTTTCTAAATGTATAATTTCCACTTTTCTATGATCTACACACATCAAAAGTGTCTAGGGATCAAGCATTTTTATGCGGATTTCTTGAGATTGAGATGTGGCTTTGTAATAAATTTATGATTTTATAAATTTATATGGATCCTTTTGGTGCATTTCATAATTTGAATCAGGAACTGTGAATCAAATTCGAGTAAAAGATGAAAATCAGCTGTCAATATTTTCCCTATAAAAACATACAACGCATTGAAGACATTATTAGTGCTACTGTTTCCCTACTACTGATTAAAACTAACGTTATTATGGAGCGGCGACGTCATTTAAGCAGGGAAGAAATGCTCAGAGCCGTGGGAATGATAGAAGCTGGTTCCCGGCAACGTACTGTGGCTTTAGCTCTGAATACAAGTCAGAGTGTTATCAGTCGACTTTGGACACGTTACCGAAGCACTGATACCGTGGCTGAGCGCCATGGAGGACGGTATCGCTGCACCACACGGAGACAAGACCGATATTCAAGTCTTAACTCGAAGAGCTCCAACAATAACCGCCATGATGTTAGCCGTGAGGCTTCATCACTCTTCAGGGAACTTAATTAGCGACCAAACAGTCAGAAACCGCTTGCATGAAGTGAACCTTCATTCCCGAAGACCGCTACGGGTACCACCTATAGCAATGCACAATCGTAGGATTCGATATCAATGGGCTCTTGAACACAGAAATTGGGCAGAAGAACAATGGCGTTTCGTGTGCTTTTCTGATGAGTCTCGTTTCGGTATGAGACCGGATACAAGACGTATACGACACTGGAGAACCCCTGGACGCCAACAGCGATTAAAATCCTGCCAGGAAGTCCATCCTTATAGTGGTGGAACCATCATGGTATGGGCGGGTATTTGGATCGGCGGAAGAACTGAGTTGATTTGGATCAGAGGCAACCTCAACGCTCAAATTTATGCTGAGACGATTGTATCAGACGTCATCGTTCCTCTACAAGTGCAAATCGGTCCCTTATTTCAGTTAATGCATGATAATGCACGACCGCACACCGCAAGAGTTGTAAGACAGACTCTCGCCGCAGCTAACATCAATGTCCTGCCCTGGCCTGCTCAGTCGCCAGACTTGAATCCGATTGAGCATGCATGGGATATGCTACAGAGAAGAGCTCTGCCGAATATGGAGGGTATCCAGTCGCAAGAAGACCTTTTTTTGTTGTTGCAACGAACATGAGCGGCCATTCCACAGCGTGATTTGGATGAACTCATTTTGAGTATGTCAAACCGATGTTCTTGTGTTGTTAGTGTTCGCGGTAGAAACACGGATTATTAATTGTTTAAGTTACCCAATAAAATTTTAAAGAAAACTGTTATTTCAGTCTTTTTTTCGAACTTTTGTGTTAGTGGTTCAAATGTCAAAAATCCCTTTATTAGGAAAATGGCAAATTTCTTTATTAATGCAAAGGTGACTTGGTTTATCGTTACTGTGACAAACGAAAACACTTTATTTGATGAATCCTTAAAGAAAATTTTAATTAATATCAATCAGGAGAAAAGTTATTGCAAAAATATATGTTGATCCCTAGACACTTTTGATGTGTGTATTTTATTTAGTATCGCATAGCTTCTGAGTTGTCATGCAGGACGAAAAAGCTATTTTTCAGCGTCAGTCTTATCCTTCTTTGTCAGCCAGTGAAGGCTATTCAACTAAAGTGTGAGATTGAGTCTATTACATGCTTTTACTAATCCTCTTTATTTGACAAATTACTTATGTAGCTTCAATGATCATGATTGTCTACGTCAAAGATATTTATTTAAAAAGTTGCGTTCTGTAAAAAACTGAGAATAAAACAATAACAATATTTTATGATGAAAGTTAAAGTCGTACCACAAAAAGATAAACATCTGTTGAACACTTGTCTAAAAATTGTAACTGTAAAACGACCCTTATATCAACGTCAAATGCTGTTTTGCAGTTGATAGTTTAACAGCTGTTTAACTGTTTTGTAGTAAGACGGTTAGATTCGCTCAGATAGCAATTATTTATTCATTAACGTTAATGCAATATTCGCTAAAAACAGGTAATTTTGACCTTTAGAACTTAAGTTATTTTTCCACGCAGAATGAGAAGTTGTAAATTATATTTCAATTACTAAGAAAAAATAAGAAAACAAGCAATATTTGTTATCATATCACGTTACATAAACATACTGTAGTTAAAGGCCGATCTGCATGGATGCTCTTTTATACGTAAACAGTCACGATTAAAACAGATTTTCTTCTTACATTTTATGGATATTTTGCGCGATTTTACGATGGCTTAGTAAAGTGCTATGTGGATATTTTGGAATTTAATGCACCAGAGGGCGCCGTTGGTACACATTGCGAAATGGTCTGTGCCACCATTTTGATTTTTTGAATATACGAAGATGGCGGCTTTGTACGATATTGTTTTGCACTTTTAAAATTTAGATGGCCGAATGGAGTCATATGATCATGTTTGCTGTAAGAACACGGTCTAAATATAAATAAGCCTTATTGTATCAGTATGTGTCACGTTAAGACGAGGTCTTATGAATAGGATAAGCGTTATACATAATATTTATTCAGAATAGTATTTATTGGATAGCCGTTTTACGCTTACCGTGTATTTTTAATTGAAACTATTTGACCAAATTGGGTCGACCTTGTGACAATTATTTGGCAGATCTATGGTTTGAATTCCTGGTACTTATTGTATGTATGAGATTGTATGATGTCACTTTTTACACTATCTATGTCTAATAATATCTAAATCAATAGGGTCAGCCCTAAGGAGACCAAGTGGCGCACGTTATACATGGTGGTGCAAATATAATTATATATAAAAGGTGTTTGTTTTAATGATATGACAATTTTAGACCAATAGCGTAACTGTGCTGGTTGATTTTTATTTAATTTGTTTTTTTTTTTTTCATAATTGTAATAACGTTATATTATGCTTTAACACTTTTTTTTTGTATATTTTATAAATTAAGAATATTTTATACAGCACGTAAATGTTAAGAATAAAATAATTAAAAAGGTAAGAACACGAATTTTGTAGTTAAAGTAATGCAACCGTAAGTTATTTAGAAATAGATAAATAGTTATTTAATAGTTATTTAAAGAAAATACTGTAATATTTATTTTCAGTTACATAATACTTTAATTATATTGAGATTTGATTTGAATTTCAGTAATTTAATTTATTTCTTAGACTCTAATTTATTTCGCATTCAATTTGTTTCTAGTACCTACCTATTTTTAACGCAACTAATTTATCATTATAAAAAATATCATTTTTGAAAAATGCTATGTTATCTATATTAAATAAATAAATGGGAAATAAATAAGTTATTTTCTTTACTTACAATTTGAAAAAGGTTTGATTAATTTTATTTTTGATTTCTTAATCATCTATTAGGTTTTTTTTTTACATACTTAAAGAAAAAGTTTTTACAAAAAATATTACGAATAATTGTTATTTTAAAAAGCATTACACAAGTTTTCTTGAAATAGTTCTTTATTTCCAGTGTTAGTTTACCGGCGTTCTTGTCCTCTGTCCACAGCACTGAAAGACTGACCAGGAAAATTTTATCTTCCTCCCTGGTTGACCCTGAAGTGCCGTGTTTGACCGATGCCGAGGACGCCTGGAAAGTGGCTTGCCCAGATACGGATCGGCCCGTGAACCCGTTTTCCCAGAGACAGTGGGATGAGCCGCTCTGCAGGTTGGTACGGAATAATCTCCTTAATACGTCCACCAACACTGCGGAGCGTGCCCGCCTGCTGGCTGTGGGTGAGTGGGAATCGGGCCTTTGGCTTCAGGCGCTACCTTCACCCAACATAGGAACTATGCTGGGTGATACAACCTTCCGGGTCGCTACTTGCCTACGTTTGGGCGCTCCTTGTGGTGCTCCACACCGCTGTCAATGTGGTGAAGTAGTCGACTGCCTCGGGCACCAAGGCCTTTCCTGCAGCAGGAGTGCAGGTCGGTTAGCACGACACGCTAGCTTGAATGACATAATCCGTCGTGCTCTTGTCACCGCCGGGGTGCCAGCCGTCTTAGAACCCAGTGGCTTGGTACGCGACGATGGGAAGAGACCAGACGGTATGTCTATAATGCCATGGAAGCTAGGTAGGCCTTTGGTGTGGGATGCAACATGTGTCGACACCCTTGCGCCATCCCATCTTCCTAGTTCAGCGTGTTGTGCTGGCGCTGCTGCTGCGTCTGCTGAAAACTCCAAACGGCGCAAATACATTGGCTTAGCTAGTAGCTATGTGTTTGAGCCGTTTGGGGTTGAAACTCTGGGGCCATGGGGTCCGAGTGCCCACAACGTTTTTAAGGAAATCGCCAGGCGATTAGTCGACTCTTCAGGTGACCAGAGGGCTGGCCTATTCCTAGGCCAACGAATCAGCATTGCCTTACAACGTGGCAATGCTGCCAGCGTTCTGGGCACTGTTCCCGTTGACAGTGATGTGGACGTATTTTTTGACGCCCTTTGAAAGTTTTTTGTTTAGTAGTGTAGTGTTTTTTTTTTTTTTTTGTTTTGTACATACTACTACGAGTATTTATAGTTTATATATAATTTTAGTATTTTAGTATTTATATTAGTATTAATATGTAAAATATTATTAAATAAACTCTTATTTATGGAAATAATTTGTACTCAATAACATTTGTATGTCAAGGAGCAAATAGCCTTGTCGAGATAATTAGGAAGGTACTCACTACTAGTTGATAAGCCTAGTAATTAATGAGGTACATAATATTATAGGTATTATACATAATAATCTGCATGGCGAGTTAACACAGCGTTATTCAGCGGTATTTGGTTGATCACGCATGACTCGGTAATTAAGCCGATTATGCTTGAGAATTGAGAATATAACTGTTTAGATAATAATTAGGTATATTATGTAATTACGGTACCTATGTCGTGTATAACTAAGAATACTCATAGAATATCTAGTACCAATTGCAGGTAGATTAGAGGTATTTCCTCTGAAACTGGGATTTATGCAACCATTTGGATCATGAGGTGTGAGGATGAATTCCCCTAACTGACAGGCCAAATGGCTATTAGAGTTGCGGGACTACAGGTTACCACGTACCTACCTGGAATGCAAAGTATATATATTTACTGGAACAGGGTGGAATTTTAGTCATAAAAGTCTGATAGTCCCTTCCATCGCACATAGGCCGAGAGTATTTATTTGATAATTTCGATGGAGAGTGTTGCAATTACAGAAAATTACTGTGGGCAACATGTCACAAAATTCCTTGCCCACATACTTAAATACCCACTTATTTTATACCCGCTGTATAATGAGACTGCGCTACGATTTGTATAGAATTGTTTAGACGAGCACACTTCGATGCTAGCACAATATTGTGTGAGCTCGTTTAATTTACTAATGCGCTCCCCTTATGAGCTCCAATGTGGTTAGCATTTGTTCACCACTCTAGCCACTCGATGCACTCATTTCCCTTCAATTATTTGCGTTTACACGATTATAGAGCAAAAGAAATAAAAAAACTTCTGTTTGTGTTTTTAGTTTACGAGTATAATAATTATTATAGTAGGTAGTTGATTTATAAACACCCCGTATGTTAGATAGACGACGAAATTTTATAAAAGATTCTTTGCCCATATTTCGGTTTGTGTGTCCATGTTAATTTTCAATTGCCAATTGTCTCATATAATAGGGGGCAAGCCTACTGGCACTAACCAGAAAAACATGTACTGAGTCCAGGCTGGTAGGTACTGAGAAATTCTGAACTGGCGATGTGAGTGAATAGTATAAGGAAGCTTTTCAAGCTTTTTGTGGAAAGAAAATATCAATGGCGAGCAGGACTTGAACCTGCAATCTTTTGATTTAATACGCCAGACGCCTTATCATCCTTGCCATCGCATGATCATTTTTATCACCTTATTGTAACGTTAGGTAACACTCCTGCCTAAACCCTCTAGAATGATTACAAGAAGGATTACAGGCGTGAATATAAAGATGAATTATGAAAAAATAAAAAATAGCGTACGATTTTACTTACAATATTCATACACAAAAATGTATGTGAAAGTGTCAAATGTTTGTGCTAACATGCTAACGTTTCAAGTCATCAATATACAGTTTGTGCAAATATATTTTGCGGCTATCCGCCGAGTTTGCATCAATTACTATGTGAAAATAGGGAAACCATGCAATGCCTTGCCAATAGTAACGGTTTACTTGCACATATGTTATTGTTGCTAAGAAACCTAGATAAAGGCTTTTGCCCACAGAGCGAGATCCGTTCTGGCGACTGCAGTCTGCTCGCATGCGATCTCTCTAAAAGCAGAACGCGATGCGATCTGATGCCCGCAGTGAGAAAGCACATAAAATATGGACATCCATAGGTTACAGAGATAACATGCGATCAGATCGGATCGCCGGACGGAACGGATCGCGCTCTGTCGGTAAATGCCTTTTTTATGACCAATATATTACTACAATGATTAATAACTTTAGTATATAATCTTTATTTACTTATTTAAAATGTGTTTGCTTTTGGTCTCAATCTAGCCCTGCAGGCGTAGCATGGCGCCGCAGAAAGGGGTTTTGTCGACGGAAGAAAAGACAAAATGACAGAACGTAGAAATAATTTTAGCATTTTAAGCATGGTAATGTAAAAAATATAGAAAATAAACATTCTATTCTTCAATAGTGTACAATGGTGTCATTTTAAAAAAAAACAGAAGTTTTGTACAGAAATAACAATAAAATAACTTTGTCTATTCTTGGTAAAATAGAGATGGAATCGCCATGCTACGCGTGCAGGAGCATATGAAAGCTAAGATGGAGCGAGCCCCCCCCAGAAGGAACTGGAACTCCTGCGCATCGACAGAACTTATTAAAATCCGACAGGATTGTGGGTGTGAGCCAGACGGCTCCTGGTGAGGCCTACCACTGAAAGGGGGAACGCTTAGCAGATCTGTGGTGCTATCTGTTACCTATTATTTATCCCACCCATTATTTATCATCCTGTATATTCCAATAAATTATATCGACAACAATTTTAATCGCCCCACATGTGGAATGTAATAACTTTTCACATGGGCTTAGTTGAAAAACTTTAAAAAATGTTTTTATGAAAACGTGTAGCAATTTGTGAATTGAATATTTTAAAAACCGCAACTTTCAATGCTTTCATGTAAATATTGAATAGAGTATTGACAGGGTGGAAAATATTCGATACATTCGCTCATACGAGTATCCTTGGAACGGTTAATAAAAATGCCTGTACCTAGGTATATTATATTTTCAACAATACTTGTTAATATGTACTCAGAGTTGAGATTAGAACGTTATCAAATAATTGAAATAATGTTCTTTTAATATTTACAATGATTGTGTGGGTACCTTACTATGCATAATTTTTAGTATTATTATTTATTAGCATTGGTTTTATATTTTGAGATTGCTTCATAAACTGATCTTATCTTTACACTTTTATAGTTAAGGGACTACACCTCCAATCAAGTGCGGACAGGACTTGAACCTGCGAGCTTCCGTATCAGTACACCGGACGCTTTATCAACTAATACAAAAAAATTAGGTAATCCTCATCATTTTATTAATCGATTATAAATAAACTTTCTGGCAATTGCAAATTATCATCTTCCTGCTCTTATCCCATTTTACTTATGGTCGGCCCAACACGTTTTCTTCTTCCATTCTGCCCTGTCGGACGTCACATCAGCATCTCTTGCCAATCTATTTATATAAAAGAACAGGGTTTTTTATTAAGACTTGACTACAGCCGAAACCGCTAAATGCAGTAATTTGAATTTTGGACAGCAGTTGCAGTCTACCATGTAGGGAAGCAATAAGACGGGATTTTGCGAAAATCCTCCTATAAGGGGATGAAAAGGGGTGAAAACGTTTGTATGAAAAATCTTATTCCTTGGGTTTATAAATTTGAAATTTGCCACGAATAAGAACACAAGTAAATAAAAAAGATTGGCATTATTAGTTTTTTAATACTACCCTCCATTAGTAATCTAGACGATGTTAAAGTTTGTATGGGAAAATCATAACAAGCTAACCGATAAATTTGATTTTAGGTTTTTCGAAAATCACCCCCTAAGTTGGTGAAAAGGGGTCTTTAAGTTTTAAGGAAACGGTTTTTACTGCTTGCTTCGATAAACTCAAAACTGGGCATAAATTATCCCTCAATCGAATAAAGAATAAGTATTTATTTATATTTCAAAAATCAACCCCTAGCGGAGTGAACGGAAAATCAGTTTGTCAACACTAATATTTAAAAAAGAGGAAAGATTTAATCGTTTGTTTGTATTGAATAGGCTCCGAAACTACTAGATCATTTTTAGATTTTTTAAAAGTATCATAAATGGAGGGTGACCGGGCATTAAATTCACTGAGTTCGAAGTTAGAAACACGCGCAGACGAAGTCGCGGGCGGAGTGCTAGTTGTAAAATATGGAAAGAAACATGCATAAATACTGAGTTTAGTCTATATTACTGTATCCTTCCAAGGACGTTGTTAAACTAAAATTAAAGAGTAGAAATAAAACTAGTCGGAAAGTGTGCTACGCACGTTCTAATCCCGGAGAAGGGACCTCTTTAGAAATGGCGCTTGAATACAAATCAGCTGTTGTCGGTTACGCTATTATTAATGGGGGAAAACTGCTCGAACAAATTGTTTCTTGCAGTCTACAATCGGTTACAGTTAAAGTTAATTAGGTAATTATTCTTGCTGTTAAGATAAATAGCTGTCACTTAATTTATAAAAAAAAAACCGGCCAAGTGCGAGTTGGACTCGCCCATGAAGGGTTCCGTAGCAGCAAGCATAGATTAGAGATATAATTATATTGAGATTAGTAAGTAATATACACAAACAATAAAAATAACTTTGTTTTTCATAGTATTTGTATGAATGGCAAAGTTATATTTGCGGTTTTTGAAAATGTACTATATCTCAAAAACTGCTAACTGTATCTCATCCAAACCAATTTTCGTTGGTAGTTTTGGTTGAGGTCTACATTATATATTTTTTTTAGTTTTATCATTCTCTTATTTTAGAAGTTACGGGGGGGGGGGGGGACACACTTTTTACCAATTTGGAAGTGTCTCTCGCGCAAACTGTTCAGTTTAGAAAAAAATGATATTAGTAACCTCAATATCATTTTTAAAGACCTATTCATAGATACCCCACACGTATGGGTTTGGTGAAAAAATTTTTTTTGAGTTTCAATTCTAAGTATGGGGGGCACCCCCAAAATTTGTTTTGTTTTGATTTTTGTGTGATAATCCTAATGCGGTTCACATAATACATCTTTCTACCAAGTTTCCACAGGATAGCTCTTATACTTTCGACAAAAAGTGGCTGTGACATACACGGACAGACAGACAGACAGACATGACGAATCTATAAGGGTTCCGTTTTTGCCATTTGGCTACGGAACCCTAAAAATGACGTGTCTTTGTACGGGCACGCTTTTCTTTGAAACTACTTCACTGATTGTGAATGTGCTAGATTTGTGGAGTATCCAATATGTAATTATATTCCAACTCAGAAAGCTGGATGGTTTGGGCCCTATAGGATGTACAGTACTGAGGCAGTCGTTTGTAGTCCCTCTCGAACTCTGCCGCATAAAATGATGAAGAAAAAGATATGGCACAGATTAATTAACAGAGTCACTACTGAATTATTTTAACTTTTAATAATTAAGTAGCCCCAAGGATGGACCGTTCAAAAGGGCTGATAATATTTTCAGCTATTATCAGGAATCAGAGGCGGGTCTCTAGTTCTGTTAAATGCAACAAGAAATCATTTCAGATAGAAACTCGGATTTTTATCGCAAAATACTACAAATATTTTAAGAGATACAATAAGCTAAACGTTTCTAAGATTTAAATTTTAAGACCGACCATTGACATTGTTTAGTCAATTACACACATAAATTCAGTTTCAGTTTTTCACGATCTATATGAATATACGAAGGTAGGTGGATGTCAGTGAGAGGCAGACCTCAATCCCTCTCGATCCACTCCAACTCAAGCATGCGCTCACAATGGGAGGCATCCAGCACTTGGCGTGTGAGACAACTTGTAGAGCATCTTCACTTTTGACACTACATTTATACCTAGAAAGGGAAAATTAGAGAAGACAGAGTATTGAGATGACCTGTGATCAATGCTGCGAGTATTTATGCACAACTGCATCCGGAAACGTTTGTCAGTTCTTTGTTTAACGCCGCTTTTATTATATCGAAGATTAAAACCACCCTTTAATAAATAATCTAGCGATATTATCTTTTATCTACTCTCATATCGTTAAATTCAAAATACAAAACTCAAAACGAGTTTATAATGACGTACTTTACACACAGTATATCGAAATGAAATTAAAAAATAAATTATGACACTATTTCTCTAACAAAATAATGTTATAATATTTTTTTTTTTCATTACGATACAGATTACAGATCATAGATACATCCATTTGATTTTTTATCTGTGGTTGCGCGCGCTGTGCCCCATGCGCGGTGATAACGGGAATTATGGCGCCATAATACTGTGTCAATCTTTATCTTTTTAACCGACTTCAAAAAAAGGAGGAGGTTCTCAATTCGTCGGAATCTTTTTTTTTTTATGTATGTTCCCCGATTTCTCGAAGACGCCTGGACCGATTTGGAATTTTTTTTCTTTTGTTTGAAAGGGTGTACTTTCCAATTGGTCCCATGATCATCAGGTCAGGATCTGATGATGGAATCCCAGGGAAAGCGAGGGCAACCTTCAAATTTTATAGGCACATAGTACCATTTTCATATATTTTCTAAAGCTGTTCAAGTATTTGCATCTGATAATCATCATCTCAGGTGGATGAGCTGATGATGGAAGGTAGAACTCCTCAACGGCTTGGTAAAGTTTCATCAAAATCGGTTCAGTAGTTTTTGAGATAGGGAATTTTATTAGCTTATTGTGCACTTGAGAGAGAATGATTTATTTGACAAGAATTTGAGTTGAATATTTAAACTAAAAAGAGTAAAATAAAAAACTTTTTCAAAAAAAAATGTAACCGCCTTCAAAAACAACCACAAAAAAGGGTAAAATAACCTACAAAATAACTTTTCTTTCAGAAGTCGGTGGCAAAAAACAATGAAATGAAAAAAAAACAAAGGCACCGACTTCTGAAAGAAAAGTTATTTTGTAGGTTATTTTACCCTTTTTTGTGGTTGTTTTTGAAGGCGGTTACATTTTTTTTTGAAAAAGTTTTATTTGATAAATTCGTGTTCAATGAAAGTAGATAAAGTGGTGTATGAAACAGTACATAACTAGGTATTATAAACTCGTGTGATACTTTTAAAAAACTCGCTTCGCTCGTTTTTTAAACTCACACTCGTGTGGGGTATTATACACACATCGTTACATCATTATGTACCAGTTTCATAAACTACTATTTCAGTATGGTTCTTTCTTACATCTTTAAGTTCTTCCGAGCTTGACTTCGCTGTATAGATTTTATGCCTACTTTTTTTTTAGCGTGGTAAAATCATCAAATGAGCGCTCCCAACCAGGGCAGGGCAGGGCAGGAGTGACTGTCAGACTTGTACTGACTAAAATTCACGATGTCCTTCAATAGCCCTTTACGTTCCGGGGCCACAATTACCTGATAAATCAGTCCCGTGACCCCGTGAGAGACTTCTTTACAACTATATTTGCACCGATGCTAATACGTAGCAGCCTGTGCTTTTCAGACCATTCGGTTTTAAAATACACATTGTATAAATAAATACGAGTATCCATTTTAGAATTTTCTTACTTCCTTAATAAGGAACGACGAAGGGACGAAACGGTTACAACGAATACAATCCGTCGTACCACAAAAACTTTTAAACGTCTGTTGAACACTTGTCTATAAAAATGTCAGATTATGACGTTGAAATAAGGTCCGTTTTTCAGTCACACTTTTTTTAGACAAGTGTTCAACAGATGTTTAAGTTTTGGTAGTAAGGCTGTTTATTTCTGGCGTCCGGTGTTCTATACGTCAAACAACTGACATTTCGACACCAAAATGGCGTCAGAACTTCAAATGAAAAATCGAAAGAAAAGAAAAAATAGACGGCGCGTTTCCATTTAGCAGTCCATGGGTACTAATCCGAATGGAGCCTATTCCCCTGTATCGGAGTTTGCAACGCTGTTAGGAGCTACACAATACCGGACACCGGCTATAGAGCTGATCCGGCAGGGTATCATGGCGGCGAAACAACCGGCTCGATACACACAACATGGCTCGCGAAAACATGGAACATTCGGTTATGGGTCATTCCATGACAAACGCTACCAAGGCCTCAAAAAAAATTCTCGTCGTAATACGTCAATTATTACTTAATTCCATAGAAAACATTCCTATCCTTCATGACTAGATTTTTTTTTTACATAATTCATAATATTTTTCATATTATACCCACATGAAAGTAATGTTAGAAAGACCAGAGCATCAAGGTAATTTCTACTTCAATATTGGCAATGCTAAAAGAAAAGAAAGAAGCAGTCAACCATCACTTGGTTTCCGTTATAAGTGAGCTTTATTAATTGTAATTATTTGAATCGCGCTAAAAATATCAAACAGTTTGTATTTACTGTTTTGAGAAGGGTTTTCCAAACTGTGGTATCAGTGTAACACCCGAAACGAAAAAGAGATAAAAGTTCGTTTAATTTTTCCCCTAATTATATTTAAACTAACATATTTAGCCAAAGTAAAGTCCAGTGGTTAATCTAGTTCAATATCTGACAATAATTGCGAAATCATGTGTTTTAATTGTATTTTCAACGTTTGAAAATGTGTAACACCCGAAACGTTTTGGGTGTTACATTACAAGTAAGACAAACTTATGCTGCTTTTACGTACTTATTTGTCGCCGCGGCATATAATATTTTATGTATGGGTGTGTTAATATGATGTATGTCAGAAAAGTAAAGAAATATCTCCCAGATTAACTTTTGAAAAGGCTGATGGCGAGGTTCATATCGTGTTTTTGTAATTCATTGGAGATAAAGCAACCACATTCAAACCTGGTGAAGAAGATGTCTATGACGTGCGTAAAGAGTATATAATATGCGTTTTGTCTACTTCTACTTTAAGACTAAAAGTGATCGTACATATTACGAATTCCCAGTAGAAAAGCATGTCTTTGAAAAAACTAATCTTTTCATTGTTAAATACGAGCAATCGACCCGCGACATCGTCCTCACGAATTGCGATTTTTTTCCTTTGGAAATTTCTGCTCCTGGCATCCTTTATGGGATACTTTTGGAAAATCTAAATAAAACCCAACAAAAAAATTTGAGACTCCTAGCGCTTGTAGTAACGAAGTTTCATACAAACTATAAACCCAAAAAAACAACCCCTCAGGGGTCGAATTTAGCAAAATCCCATGTTGGTTAGTTAGCAAACCTACGTCTTTAAAAGAATCTCCATGAAAAATTTGAGACTTCTAGCACTTAGTCACGAAATTTCATACAAACTATCGACCCCAAAAACAATCCCTTAGGGATCGAAATTCATAAAATCCAGTCTTAGTTAGCACCTGCGACCTAATAAAACCCTCACGACAAAATTTGAAACTCTAGTCATACTAGCACTTGTAGTTTTTTGAGAGTTTGTGATGAGTGAGTGAGCGAGTGACTTTTCCCTTTTTTTATAGTTTTTTGTATTATATTCATTCTAAATTCTATAACAGTTGATTTATAACTATATCATTTTAAAAGAAAGCGTGAAATTTCATTAATATAGCTCATAATTTCGGATATATGTATTTCAATTTCGTACTCGTAACACCCGAAACGAAGTAGTGGTAACACCCGAAACAGCTAATTTTATTTATTAAATTTTATGGAAAATTGATTATTAACTTTTCTTCCCGTGTTAAGGTGGGCTACTGGATCTAGTTTAACTTGTTACAAATTAAACTGGAGTTTACTTGGAAAATTCGCTGAATTATGCATGTTAAGGCAGATAGTCAGAAGGTAGAGGCAATTTCGTGTAACGCCCGAAACGGCTACTTATTCGCAATTTTCTCTTTATTGGTCAAATATTTAAAACATGCGATTTTGGGAAAAGAAAATATAACCCAATAAGTTGGTGATTCGATAGTTATAACAGTCTGGTTAAGAATACTACTACTAATAAAACATAGTTTAATGAGTTCAATTGTAACACCCGAAACGATGGAATGACCCTTATCTCTAGTTGGTGTAACAAAAGGTTTAGATGCACGGTTAAAGAGTAGGGACAGGAAGTTATTAGTTATGCAGATTGTTTGGGATTTTCCGTAATAAAATCTAGGCGATGGTCAGGGCCCTCACCGCGAGCATTCACCTGTAATGTAACGTTACAGATTCGAACATTTCATCAATGACGGAAGAGAATCAAGCATCACAATGCGCACCTTGTATCAAATCTATACATATAATAAATCTGTAGAAGGGTCAATTCTGTACATTGAAAATATTGAAAAAATAAATAGCGGGGGGTGTTGCTGGATCGATACCAAACCCAAATATGTGATTAAAAAATTTTTTGTCTGTCTGTCTGTCTGTATGTGCAGGCATCACGTGAAAACTAACGGTTCGATTTCGATGAAACTTGGTATAATTATACCTTATTATCCTGGGCTTAAAATAGGATACTTTTTATCCTGGAAAAATACGTAGAAAAAAAATCTTATTTTTCAGTTTTATTCATAGACGTTGTTCTGTAGAACCGCGAACACACGTTGCATTACCCGCAGTGGATTCAGCGCCGTAACCTGTAGCGCCGAAAGTCGGATTTGGCTTGAACCGTTTGCGGCACACGCGGGCCACGCCTCCCCGACTCCTATATAAGGAGCGCGCGATGCATATAAATTCTGAATTTTGATGCGAGCGGACGTGTCCAGTCTGGCGAGCGGTCGTCCGTGGAATTAATATTGTATGCGTGTCATTTTAAACCGTGCTTTTCAGCGCGACCTTTTTGATTACTGTTCCGATCAGTTATTTGTAAATACAAGGTCGGAATTACTATGAAAAAAATACTTACTACAGAACGCGAGCTCAACAGCAGTAGCTCAATAGAGGGATCTCCTTAATTATTATAGGCTTAGCCGTATTTGGGTCCAACAGATATTTATAAGATGTCATTGTCAGAGTTACTCAAAATGGAGAAATAAACCATCCACGCGAAGACCGACATCCGCGCGGACGGAGTCGCGGGCGGAAGCTAGTCTATACTAAATGTACGCGAATGCTCGTCAGTCAGGGAGGTAGTATTGTAATGTAATGCTCAAAGTCGAATCTATACTGTTACATTACACACGAATGCTCCCGGTGAGGGAGCGCCTTTAGTCGATCTTTTCCTCAGTACAAATAATTGTTAATGAGTCAGTGTACATAGTGATTATTTGAACCGCAAGGGCTGTTATATGGGCGGCGGACGGCGAGTAATGCGTAACTCACTGTCCAATCGTGGACCATGCCTAGTTTGACAGCGCGTCATGTTTCACGCGCGCCTCAACAGCTGTCAGCAATTTGACGGAGCCCATAAAGAGAGTCCAACGCTTGGAACTGTCCGTACTTACGGGAAACCGTGACTCTGGAACGTAAAGGGCGATTGAAGGAGCATAGTGGATTTTATTCCGTACGAGTCTGATAGTCCCTTGGCGCGTAAACTCATTCGATGATTTTACCACGTAAAAAGGGGGAAAAAATTGTATTGCGTCAATTTCAAGTAACAATAGAACGAAAAAGGCAAGAAGTTAATGATTGCTTTCAGTATTCATCCCATAAAGTTAAAAAAATATTATTAAATGATTATGCTTAGTAAGTTGTACCACATGTTCTCATGAATCATAATGAGACATCTATTAAAATATCATAACACATTATGATTCGCTATTTTCAGCTGCGGTTACTGAACTTCATGACTGAAATATTGACGCGGGATATTATTACTTCATAATCGTTATGATTTAATACATATTTAAGTAATATTATTAAATTAAATAGTAGGTATTACATGTGACTTCCGTCCACATATTGAGTTACATACCATTATCAGTTTATTCGTGGTCGTTTGGTTAATAATCTAAGTGATATCAAAGTAAATGGTAATGATGCTACCAGCTGTATTTTGTGTAATTATCTGGTATTATATTTCGGTATCATTATTATTATAGGCCCTGAGTATTATCTAATGGTGAACATATTGCCAAATGATTGCAGTGAATTGTGAGAGTGCATGCGGTTCACTGAGTATTTTTTAGAAGTTAGTTTAAAATTTTGCCTGCTAGTTCTTTCAGAATCAACAGTCGTAAGTTTATAAAGGAATGCTTCCGCTGTGGTCGTTTGCAGGCAAAAAAACGTTTTTAAATGACATATTTTATGTTAACTAAAAATTACATTAAATTTCCAACTTTCAGCGGCGAGCCATGAAACCTAAGAGAGCATTTTTATTGTCGAAATGAGCAATTTATTATTAAGCTAGGTATGTGGAAATGAATGATAATTTACTAATCCTGCATTCATTTTTAGGGTTCCGTAGTCAACAAGGAACCCTTATAGTTTCGCCATGTCCGTCCGTCCGTCTGTCCGCAGCTTAGCTCAGAGACGCCCAGTACTAGAAAGCTGTAATTTGGTGTAAATATACGGATTTGTTGCGCCGAAAAAGTGGTAAAATAAAATCTCGTAAAATATTTTTTTAGGGTACCTTCTGTACACGTAAAGTGGGGATGTTTTTTTTTCTCGCGTACCCCTTAGTGTGGGATATCATTAAATAGGCCTTTAAAAAATATTGATAGTTTCCATTAACAATTTTTTGATAACGAGATTCGTTTGTGAAATATTAAACTTTAAAGTGCTAATTTTTACTCGACTCGAGCTGGTAGAGGGGGGGCCTCTACCAGCTAAACGGTTATGTTTGGGGGTGTGAAAAAATTCACAATAGTAGTCTATATAACGAAGTTTAAAAGAAAATTATCGTGACTAAGTAGGCTTTACAAGGTTACGAGTGATAGTCGACCAACTTATAATAAGATTTCCTGGTTTTCCTTTCATTTATCATGTTTGTAAGAGAGATTTCATCCTTATAATTGACCCTAACGATCGATGCAATAAAAGTACAGGGTATAATTTTTTCAGCTTTAGCCGGTTCGATTCCCGGGTGTGGGAGAAGAGAATTTTCGAAAATCTTTGAATGCAGTTTGCTTTCTATTCAAAAATAAAGGAATCTTTCCTTTGAGTAAAATTTTCTATCTGCAGTATTAAGAGTACTCTCCCTCCAGGTGGCATTACAAAATTCCACCCTGTATAGCAACGAGGACATTGACAGCTCTTGAACCCAGTTTAGAATATGCCGATCTTATTTTTATTGGTGAAATGTGCTCTACCTCGCCAAAAGTCAGCAGACTTGTTGAAATTCATATCTTTGCCAACACCTGACTCAATACATATTTAAGAGGTTCTCGATTATATCGCAGTATCGATTGGATGGTTGGCTACACTGCATTCCACCTGGCTTGGCGCAAAGTGCTCAAGAATCGCCAAACCTTGCGAAACATTCGAACGTCAGCAGTGATCCTAGCACGAACTTGCGGAAGAAATATTGAAACTTAAATCGACACGTTTCGCCCAAATTATTATTTTTTTTTTAATTCTGTTCCCACCCTTGGAATTTCTGGGTGTGTTAATAAATATTTTTCCCACATACACAATCAGTGAGACCCGAAACAATCTCCCTGTAGGCCATTTAAATATTTAATTTTAATCCGTGCGGGTTTAAAACTCGCGACATGCAGCTTAGTGTTAAGCCTCCTGCAGACACACGCGATTAATCGCGCTGTGACAACGAGCCAAGCTAATTTCCACTCTAAAAATACTGCGAATGGACCGCGACATGTCGCCCCGCGCGATTAATCGCGTGTGTCTGCAGGAGGCTTTAAGACTAGATTCATTTTGCATGTGTGAGATTAATAATTGAGCTTGTCACAAAATGCAAAAACCAAAATGTCCGAATCAAATTATGATTTGGAAAATTGCACGGTAAAACGCTGTTTAGCTTGAAAAGACTCGCGCCATTCATTTTAGATCGACTGGACTTTTTTTTTTTTTAGCGTGGTAAAATCATCAAATGGGTCCTCCCACCCTTTTTTTTTTTTTTTTTTGCTATTGCGGGCCCAATGTAACCTTGGCGACACTCCGACCCTTTTGGATCTATTGTGTCTTGCCCTTAGCCTTTTCAATCTGCCTCTTCGGCAAAAATATACCTCATAAGCGATATAATTCCCTCTGTTGGCAGATTCCTGTAGTCCTCTGGGTCAGGGTAAGCTTGGCCCAGAAGTCCCATACGCTTTCCAGCCAGAGAGTCGCATTCACATAAAAGATGCTTCATGGTCTCCTTTTTGACATCTGTCATTGGGCAAAAACGGCAGTATGGGCTGTCCTCTAACCGCATTTTATACAGCAGGTCATTTGTCTGGTAATGTCCTGTGAATGCTGCCAAGATCAGCCTTAACTGTTTCCTACCATGTGAGATTATTTGTCCATTCCACCTGGTGTCCTTTGTGTCAATGAATCTCCTCGAGTGGCCCATTCCCGTCGTCCTAGACCACTCCAATTGGTGGGCCTCCCTGGCCATCGCCCTCATGGCCATGTTCACGGTACTAATTGATAGTCCCACGAATGGCTCCGGGCCGATAAGATCACTTTCTGATCCTTTTCTGGCTAGTTCATCAGCTTTCTCATTTCCCAGGATGCCCACGTGGCCTGGAACCCAGACTAATCTGACTTTGTTTTGCCTCCCCAAAGTATTTAGGGTTTTGGCACAGTTCATGATTAGTCTGGAGTCCATTCGGTAGGAGTCCAGGGCCTTGAGGGCCGCTTGACTGTCACTTAGTATGTAAATAGTCTTACCTTTAGTATTCCTGTCTAGGTTTACCTGGGCACAGGCACATATAGCGTAGACCTCCGCTTGGAAGACCGTAGCATAGTGTCCCATGCTTTGACTGATTTGACAGTCCTCTGCATAAATGCCTGCTCCTGTTCCGGACTTCATTTTTGAGCCGTCCGTATACCATGTGACTTTCGGGTTGTCTGTGAATTGCAGGCCCTCCCTCCAGTCGTCCTCCCACCCTTACTGTCAGACTTGTACTGACTAAAATCCACGGTGTCCTTCATTAGCCCTTTACGTGCCAGGGTCACGGTAATGGTATAAGTCCCGCGACCCTGGCAGGCTTTGGCCCTCTAGAGGGCCAAAGCCTGCCCCGTCATCTTGCTGACGCTCTTTGAGGCGCGCGTGGAACACAACGCGCCGTCGACCCGGGCATGGTCCATGGTCGGGCAGCGAGTTGCCCAATGATATTATAAGTCATAGATATGTTATACACGTACAAAACAACAGAAAAAAGCGTACCGCGCAGAGAGGCAGCACACATACACACTTTTTATTCACACACATTACATTTCACTACAAGTAAAAAGGATAGCTTGATAAAACCAATATGAAAAAAAAGTGACAGCTAGATGGTGACGCTCTCTCTTTTATCTCACTCGCACTCTTTCTTTTACGACGCCATATTATAGAAACGTAATGTTTTATTTGTGAAAATATTAAGATAAATAATATATTTACGAGTGATAAGTGATTCTTTGACTTTTAGAAGTCTTGCTTGTATAATTTGTACAATATCTCATCACACACGACGGCATTTTCGGTGGTTTTGAGTCACTTTTACTTTTGACTCACTCTGTAGTACGTGAAGTGCATCCCTTGTCGCTGGCAACGTCGGACTGAGGTCAAGGTTTGTGAATCAACCACATTTGAGCGCGTCTGTTTTTGAGCGCGTATAACGTATCTACACCTTTTTTTACTTATAATATCATTGGAGTTGCCCATTACTCGCCGCCCGCATGCCCGCGCCTACGGTGGCCGGAGATCGTCTTGCGACGTAGGTCGACTGGACTTAGGAAAGAAGTGTTTTGTGACTAAACATCGCTACGTCTACGTCGCATGTTTCTGAGGCATTGTTTAATCTCTTAAATATTTCATGTTAAATATAGAATCTGATGTCATGGTTATTTAAATTATTTTAGGTATCATTCGTAGGTATTAACCGTTACGCTTAGCTTGCTCAGTATCAGAATCACTTATTTTTAAGCGTTTTCCTGCATTTTTACCTCAATTTTGTAGCTAATTATAGAAACAATGAAATCCCCAATTATTTAAAACAAACTAGTATTCATATCAGTTGGAAAAACCTAAATTTCTATAACAATGTATTCAAGGTAATATTAAAATCGGAAAATTTATTTTTGTAAAGCGATTGCATATAATGATATAATATACGATTTTATTAAGAAATTTTAAATTGAATAACAAAACTCCCGTCTTTAAAAACTTTGTAAAACAAAAGAGTCCATCTCCTAAGAGAAAGAAAGCTTGAGTACCTCGGACACAAAGAGAAGTTAGCAATTTGAGCATGTCTAGTGTCAAGTACTTTCTGCCAGTTGTAATTAGCCACAGTGAAGGATAGCGAGGAGCTACAAACGACTATTATGAATATTCATCACCTAGTGATCGATTTTCGAAACATTTTCGGCCTCAATTTTTGAAGAAGCTTTGTGTTCACTATCTCTGTTTTTTTATGCATAAAGGTTATTTTGTATGCAGAAGGTTAACGTTGTTTTATTTGAAAATAACTGTGTCGAAGATATCGACTATCATTATCTTTTTCACGCATAACTATGGTAATACGTAATCTGTGGTACCTAATACTAATCACAGCAAGACAATGGTTTCGGTGAATGTTCGATGGATAGATGTTTGTAATTCTCATAAATTCGACTGTATTATTCACGTTTATAGTCTTACTGAGTTAAAGATAAATAATTATAGTCCAAAATAACACATTTTTATCATGATAATAAGTTCCCATGGCATAATTTTCGATTTACAATCAAGTGCAGCCGCTGACAACAGTTAGATGATAATTATAATAACAAACACACGTTTTTTTTTATGATACAAATATGTAAATTAAGCTGCTTAAAAACTAGCGCAGTTTTGTGGGCTTTTCGTTGAGCTGAACTTGAAGTGGACTTCAAACTTATAACAGCCAGGGGCTAAGGGTGGTGTTAATTTGCATTTGTGCTAGATATGTACATACTAACATACATATACTATATCTAAATATTCGAAGGGATGAACTATGTATGTAAGTACCATTATGGCCATCCCCTCGAATTCGCACGTTGGTTAAAGTCACATGTCACCGATTGCCGAATTTTTGGTTTCAGGTCATGCCGAATTCGCGGGCTTACGAACAGCAAGCAAGCCCCTTCGTAGATAAGACGACGCAAGTCTCCGATATTTTACGACTTTGGTAACCAGGCCACTTATCGTAATACAAATCCATTAGAGGTTCGTACATAGACACGCTTCAATGGATACCAAAGTCGCCTCAAGAAGTTGTTACATTCCAAAAAAGAAAGCCGTTCATCGTTTTGGGAGCAGTGATGATGAAATTATTACGCCTGTCTAGGATCCCTAACCGCAACCTAACAATCGTTAGTCGGGCCGTTACATATTGATATCTACTTAATATTCTTCTTCTTCCTGCCCTTATCCCATTTTATTTGGAGTCGGCGCAACACGTTTTCTTCTTCCATTATCCCCTATCAGACGTCACAGTATCGTTTACTCCTTTTTCTTTCATATCATTCCTTAGACAATCCATCCATCTTTTCTTTGGCATTCCTCTTCCTCTCCATCCATCAACATTCATACTCATCACTCTCTTAGTCACATGGGTGTCATCCCTCCTCATCACATGTCCATACCAAGATAAACGATTCCCTTTCGTTTTTTCTGTAACAGGCGCCACTTTCAAACTTCCCCTTATAAACACATTCCTTACTTTATCCATTCTTGTCACTCCACACATCCATCTCAACATCCTCATCTCCGCTACATGCAATCGTTTCTCATCCATCTTTTTCACAGCCCAGCATTCCGATCCATACAATACGAGTGATATCTACTTAATATTATGACTAATTAAGCGTATTGCAGGTACTTACTATGTTAAACATTGGAACAGAAATTGCTTTTCGATGTTCATCTCAAAGATAGGTATACCTGAAACAAAAATAAATCATTAGCTGTATATATTACAAATATATTAAAAACTAACAATATTCAAACATGTAGGTACTGCATAAATGGAGTTTTAAAAGGAAAACTAAGAAAACGATACAGTAAAGTATTCTTTGTAAATTGCATGTCGCTATTCAATTCACGATCATAAAGTATGAGTAGACTGCATCATTCAAATTGTATGCTTTTCTTAGTCAAAGAGATAAGGTGATTCGCATACGACGTCAGTCGTCCGCGCGGTCGGGCGGGCGGAGCGAGGGCTATGCAGCACGCGTAGCATGGCACCGTAGAAACGGGGTTTATCGACGGAAAAAAAAAAACAAAATGACAGAACGTAACAAAATTTAAGCAAGCAAGCAAACAACCGTTTTAAGCAAGGTAATATTTATAAAATATAGAAATGTTTTTATTTATTTTATTTATTTATTTAAACTTTATGCACAAGTTAATAAAACGTGTACAGCGGCGGACTTAATGCCTTGGGCATTATCTTCCAGTCTACCTTAGGGTGATGCAGAGACAAAGACAAAGTAGGTGCAACATACTAATAGACAATAGAATATAAATATAAATTACTACATATATACAATACATACATACACAGTATAGAGAAATAAAGTAGAACTAACAATCAATTAACTTTGAGATGAATCTGCCAGCTTCTTAGTAATATGCTCACGAGCTTTCAACTTAAAAGTGAACTGAACGGATAACGTCCTTATATTCCGAGGAAGCGCATTCCATAGGAAAACTGCCTGGATTGGGAAAGAAGATTTAAGAAAGCCAGAACGGTGAGAGGGACATCGTAGAAGACGATTATTCATCAATGGTATACGAATTGATCCATAAACGTATAAAAAAAACGGGCGAATTGTATATGTAGAAATAACCATAAAATAACTTTGTCTATTCTTGGTAGAACAGAGATAGAATAAATTGGTCATGATACGCGTGCAGATGTAAACGAGCGATGGTCCGCGCTCCGCGCGGTGAGGCGGTAAGCGACCGTCTACCGCGCGGTCTTGCGGTGTACGTGTATTATGCTCAATGCAGTTCATAACAAGCCCATGCGACTTTATAGGAGCGGTGACGAAAGGTGTCGTGTGTAAATAGCCTTACTTGCATGAGACTTTTGAATATAAATAATACCTAAATGTAGCATTTTCAGCCGAATATCGAAGTTATTTGTGACCTCTGCGAACGTTTGTTGAGAAGATAAAACTATTATAACTTTTAAATGTAGCCACCTTTAAATTTTAACTCTATGAATACACCAGTGAAATGTTATATGGATACAATCAAATTTTTTTGTTAGACTATGCCCTCCAAGACTACCTTAGTCTATGAGGGTATCATCTGCGAATCGAAACCAAGTCCCTATGCACGTCGATATTATAGTCTCGGAGTCATTATTCAAGTAATTTCATTGTATTCCTTCTTGCGTTATATTTATTTTCTGACAAAAGTATTGCATTAATTTATTATATTCTTGTCATTGTCCACAAAAGAAGACTTTTGGGCGGGTGAATAAGAATGCGAAAAATACAATATGACGATTCTTTTCAAGCTATTTTTGGCCACTCATTCCCAGGTATGTTTAAAATATAAGATCTTGATAAATTACTAAAATGAACAACAATTATATTGCCACTTGTGTACGAAATATATTTTCACTTAATACCTGAAGCATTTAAAATTCATTATAAAT
This sequence comes from Agrotis exclamationis, assembly GCA_950005045.1. Classification (NCBI taxonomy): domain Eukaryota; kingdom Metazoa; phylum Arthropoda; class Insecta; order Lepidoptera; family Noctuidae; genus Agrotis; species Agrotis exclamationis. The sequence goes on along the minus strand of OX465431.1, from coordinate 5,539,026 downwards.
ACTTAAGCATAAAGATAAATTTACTAATTTTATTTTTTTCTATGAAGGCAACCAAGAGCTAAAAATATACCATCAAGTACCTAAGCAAAAAAAAACATCTTAAAAAGCGCGCTACTCAGCAACGCGTCTGAAACATCCACCTCCCGGAAGCTTGGCGCAAACTTGCTTCAAGAATTCGTTTGGCATCAAAGCCTTAAAGCGCATAACAGGTTCTAACTGGTTTAAACCGGTTAACAAGTTGATGGTCCAAGATTTTCTCAGAAAATGTCAAAGATTTATTCGGGAATATAGAACTTTCGAGAGCCTAGGTTATATTCTGTCTGGTTCAATTAATAGAGACAGTGTGTGAATATTTTACAAGGTTGTTTCAGACAGTTAATTAGCAAAATGATTGTGTGTATGAGAACACAGTGTTTATTTTGCTATAATGGTACATTTTGATGCAAGTGCTTTAAGTTTGTGATTACACACGGTGATAGGAGTCAGAAGCTGAATGTGATGAACATAAATAAATTAAATCTTAATTACTGATTATCTGACAAAGTGCTAACGAGTACTAAGCAACGTTTTATATCGAAAAACAATATCTAATCAAGCCCAAAATAAGAAGATGGTACACAAATTAAACTACAAGGAAATGGAATTCTGCCTTTTCTTTTAATTACACATCTTTTATTTAAAAAAAAACTTTGCCCCACACTAGGATTTTCTCCCGTGGTTGGGTGCGTTTACAAACATATAAACTCACATACACAAAAGCCCAGGTTCGGAACAACTACTTGTAGATAATACAAATATTTGCTCCGAGCGGGAATCAAACCCGCGACACGCAGCGCAACAATCCAATCCCTCAGCCACTGCGCTAACCCTGCCGTCAAGTTACCTAGTTTTAATTATTCTATAAGTTAATTAAGAACTTAATTAACCTATAGAATAATTAATTTGTATTATAGAATTTGATAGAAGCAATCCATGTTAACTAATCGAAAATGCTGGAAACTCAACGGAGACGGGTGACCACTAGGGTTCGTCGACTTTCATACTGCACTAGAACTATTTGCATTAGTTAGCTATCAGTCAAGTTTGTCAGTAAAAACTGATATGAATTTATCTAAATGTTCCGCACGTGTCATGTATGTTTTACTATGCCTGATAACAAGGAAATATAATGTAAAACATAACCCGCAGCTTAGCTTAGGCATAATTTTCAATATTTCACAGTTTTTTACTATTTTTAGTGGTCGTCGTTTTTCCTTAACATATAATATTCATATCAATTTCACGAATGATTAAACAGCTATTAATTAAGTTACTCCTGTATTTTATCTCAGAATAATGAAGCCATTTACCTGAATACCTTATCAACTCAGCTGTTTATTGGCCTCATTTAAATTTAAAAAAAAACTGAATATTCCACTCTTTTCTTTTTGCACTCCACATTATCTTTATTTCACTATCTTTAACCTGGATATACTAAAACATAATGCTTACTCTGCGTATTAAATGACGACTGCGAAGGCAACATCTTTGGAAACAATAGCTGATGATATCAGAAACTCAGCATTGGCTCCTAGTGTAACCGAGCATCAATACCACAATAGGTTTGTTGATAAGATCAATAAATTACAAAGCTACTTAATTAGTCAGCTAGTTTTTGTTCTTTTGTTAAATCATATCATCGAATATTTATAAATTAAAACTCGAGAGCCATAATCTCGAGTTTTGACGTTTGACTAGTGATGACAGAACCCAACCCAGTTTACTAGGTTGTGACCCTAGTCACCCTAGTATAAACAATGTCCAGATTCCTAGTAGACACTGACCGCCTTACCACAAAAAGATAAACACCCGTTGAACGCTTGTCTAAAAAGTGTAACTGCAAAAGGACCCTTAAATCAAGAAGAAATGTCGTTTTGACGTTGGCAATTTTTTTAGACAAGTGTTCAACGGATGTTTAATTTTTTTGGGGTAAGACGGTGAGAATTGAAGCCAAAAACACAGTAGAAAATTATCCCCGTCATTCGATTCCTACGTAAAACACGCGTGCGTGGCCGTCACTCACATATTTATATAATTATGTATTATAAAAAAATGGTTTCACTAATGTAACGTTAAACGTTACATTAGTGAAACCAAACCGTTTTTGTTTCGAACACGGAATCTGGAAATTTTATAATCAAAGGTTGTGATTGTGAAGTATTTTCAAGTTTAAAAGCGCCGTATCATTTTCGACAATTTTTTAACAAAAGAAACTGATGAACTTGTAAGATTTTTCAGTCAAATCACCTATTTATTACATCAGACTATTATTTCAAATAGAGATATTTTCTTAATAACATAACTTCACGCTACTCCTAAGGCGGAGTTGCAAGTATCTACCTAATAACTAACTACTGATGGAAAACTCTCAAATAACACTGTCCTACTCGAGAATCTCACCCAGGACATCATGAGCAATAAATTCCTTCATGTGTGTTTCTTTATCAATCGAAAAATAAAGTCCAATAAAGTTTTTGTTAACACAATACATATAAAATCTGCTCTCAATTTTCGATCTGATGTCCGTTGTCCGGTATCTCGGTGCATCGATATATAAAATTGGCAATAAGCGTCTGCTGGACCAAAACTAGTGCATACAATATTGGACTTACGAAAAAATTCAAAAAGTAAAAAAAAAGTAGAGTATAGACACAGTAAAAGGATCGCAGCAGGAGGTACTCTATGGCTTGTATTTCGAATATTGACAAAAAAAATACTAAAAATACTGGCAGATAACAAAAAAGAAAAAAAATATAGCGGAAGAGTTTTGAATGCGACTGGCGTAGTTTATGAGTTCTACAGTGCACGAATGACTGCTAACGATGGTGGTCGTGATTAACGAGGTTCTCTTGAGTCAGATCTACGTACGTATACGCGATTTAAGAATGCTCTGATCCAAAACAACACACATTCCGAGAAATAGGTAGTATTAGATATCATAGGAAATCAAAAACTGTTAAAAGGTTTACAGTTGTTGTCATGTGCTATTAATTCTTGAGTATTTTATAGAAAGCAACACACAATAGAGATATTGTGAGCTCATTGTCCATTATTTTAAAAGCTATTATTTCCGTTACATGACATTCACTGGCGCGAGAAGGTCAGTAACTGATACTTGGATCTTTTATCAAGAAATAATGAAAATTCTATCGATAAAAACGTAGAAACTGATGGTACAACATTGTGCCCCAATCTGAAAAGCAAACTAACTGGATCTTCGGCCGGGCATGCGGGTAATGCCCGTAGAATGCCCCGAGCCTGCCCTCGGGCATGGCATTGTGTGTTTTAAGCATCCTTATTTACGGGCAGACGCGACTGCTCTCGCTCGTAACATAAGTACCACTTTTCATGCTATACACATGCTCTTTTTTTGTTAAACTGAATTTAATTTTATACGGTTTATTTGCTTGAACTGTTATTTGGTAGGAAGGTTTAATTAGTTCGCTTAAAATTTTATATTACTACTACTTGAATGAAGTCAACAAAATCCAGCTGTAAGTTTTTTTTTAGTTCATCGCACTTAAAATTAATCAGGGTAAATTATTTAATACTTATGCCTTTTCCTGGCAGTGGATAATTATAATTTTATGAAGAATTGATCCATATTTATTAGTGCATTTTAATCAAGTAATACCTTAATAATTCCCAAATAACTCCTGCAGGTTGTATCTAAGTGTAAATGCAGGTGTAGGTATAATAAATACGGCAGATATTTGTAAAGGTGTTCATAATATAAAACAGACAGAGTGGCAACTACAGTAACAATCAAAGGTATTTTGTTTTGGGAACTATTTCTTAAAAGACTTCCAAAAGGAGGAGGTTCTCAATTCGGATGTTAATATATTTTTTTATGTTTGTTCGGGCATAACTCCGTCGTTTACCAACCGATTTGAAAAATTCTTTTTTTGTTGGAAAGGGTATACTTCCCGAATGGTCCCATTAATATAATTTTATCGAAATCGGACTAGCACTTTTTGAAAAATCAACAAAAACCTAAAAAGTTTTCAACATTGTCTACACCGATTACTCCGAGGTTTCTGGTCCGATTTCGATGATTCTTTTTTTGTTCGATACAGTATATCTGCCATTTGGTCCCATAAAATTTTCATTTAGTTTGGTGATGTTATTACCGGTGCTACGGATGACAATATTTTAGAGTACATGTAAGAAAATTATTTATTTGACAATAATTTGGGTTGAATATTGAAACTAAAAAGGATAACAAAAAGTCAATGAAACAAAAAAGAAAGTCACCGACTTCGAAAGAAGTTTTTTTGTAGGTTATTTTGAACTTTTTTGTGGGAAGTCGGTTAATTTTTTTTTTTTAAGTTTTTTATTTACGTAATGTCATAAATAAATCTTTGCTGTCTTTCTCACGGCTTAAATATTTTCATAAAAACTGCTTTCCTTAAATTTATAATATTTGGATTATAAATGAGTAAAAATATACCTTAGGCTCCCCATCATCTTACAAATGATCCTCATGCGCAAAGACCTCTCTCCCTTTGAATGATATTAGCAGACTTATGCCACCATCTTGGTTTCCCACGGCGTCAGTAGTGTCAGGCATAAAAATAATTATGTGAAGCATAAAAACAAGTCTTGATGCAGACATACTAATTATAACAGAATGCTAGATCCTTGTTACGCTCTGCCCATCTGAGAGTAACCTCGTAATGACCTCTGCCTCATTAAAATAATTATGTAATGGAGCTGCGATGCAAGTTTGCTTAGAACGCATTCCGAATATTAAGTTACCGTTGTCTTTGATAATAACTGGCGCAACGATGTAACATTTAATTAAACTAATCAGAGTACGTTAACAAATATCTTTAAGGAATTTTTTTTCTTGAAAATGCTGTTAACCGAAAGTTGCCCGTTCCAAAAGTGAGAATCGTATAAAAAAATCTTGTCTCTTAAAAAATAAGTGTATTTCGGAAAAAGAAAATCAAAAAAACTTTTTCAAAAAAAAATGTAACCGCCTTCAAAAACAACCACAAAAAAGGGTAAAATAACCTACAAAATAACTTTTCTTTCAGAAGTCGGTGCCTTTATTTTTTATCATTTCATTGTCTTTTTTGCCACCGACTTCTGAAAGAAAAGTTATTTTGTAGGTTATTTTACCCTTTTTTGTGGTTGTTTTTGAAGGCGGTTACCTACATTTTTTTTTGAAAAAGTTTTATTTAACTCTTTTTAGTTTAAATATTCAACCCAAATTCTTATCAAATAAATCATTCTCTTACATGTGCACTAAAATTTTGTAATCCTTAGCACCGGTAACAAAATCGCTCACGTGCACAATAAGTTAATAAAATTCCCTAAGTATCTCAAAAACTACTGAACCGATTTTGATTAAACTTGCAGTATTACGTAAGTTAAACAATACCTAGTACAACAAAAAAAGAATTACTTAAATCGGACTTGTAGTTCCGAAGATATGCGAACACAAACTAAATCAGTCGATGCTTACTCCTTACTGTTAAGGAGTTGTACCTTCCATCATCAGCTCAGCTACATGAGATGATGATTATCATACGCAAGTACTTAAATTACTTCATAAGATTTGCGAAAAACGATGTGCGGGCCTATAAAATTTGAGGGTTGCCCTCGATTTCCCCGGGATCCCATCATCAGATCCTGAACTGATGATTATGGGACCACTTGGGAAGTATACCCTTTCAAACAAAAGAAAAAATTTCCAAATCGGCCCAGGCGTCTTCGAGAAATCGGGGAACATACATAAAAAAAAAAAAAGATTCCGACGAATTGAGAACCTCCTCCTTTTTTTGAAGTCGGTTAAAAACCTGATTCAGAATTAAAACAACTTCTATTCCAGATTTCTGCGTTTATTGCGTTTTAATCATTACCTTGCGAGTTGCGACAGATAAAAACGCAATCATCAGTCAATTTCCCGGCAGCAGCATTATTTTCCACTCCGAACCATTCTTTGCTGTAGGTACTATAGAGCATGACAAAACGACGCCGATGTTAATTACAACACAAACAACAATTCTGGGAACAATTTAACGTATAAACCTTGTTTTTGTACGTCATAAGGTTAGTTACTGTGTTTCTTGCGCAAGTACGGACAAAAAAAAACTCCTTTGAGTGAACTGTAATTTTTTGGTGTATTGTTAACGCATACCTTAATAACTCGTACGATATAATGGTTTTGATTGCCTTTCAGTTAACTTTATAGCTTGTTAGGTTATAAAACAGTAATGAATACAAATTTGTTGAAGATTGCACTAGAAGTGTGTCAGATACGTAGGTTTGCTTTTACAAGAGCCCCAATTTTTGTAAATATCTTGCTTGGTCGTCGCTTCGTCGGACTTATGAGATCATAGTAGACGGAACACCTCATTAATATGTTTGTTTAGTGCCGCACATATTAGGAAGTGCCTACGCCCAGCTTCGGCAGACAGGAACCGGTGTTAAGTAGGTGGATCACTACAATATTCCATGCAAACAACGAGTTTTATTGGTTTGATTACATTAAATGTGGAAATAACTACGGGAAGTTTATATTCCTCATACTGGGGTATTTAAGGTCATGAAAGGGTTAAATGGCTCTGTAGGACAAATCAACGTTCATTTGGCTAGACTAGGGTTGCCATCCGTCCGGGTTTCCCCGCATTTGTCCTAGTTTAGAGAGAATCCGGGGACCGTTCGGGGGCTTCATTTGTAGTCCGGGTTTAAAAATTTAAAGTCTTAGGCCGTCCGTCCGCGACACTCGCACACTTCACCGTCCCCACACTCCTTCCGACGCAGTTGCCACGGTGCGCACTTCCACTCATGTCCGGGTTCTGGACTCTACAATCCGGGGTTTTCACGCGTTTTGTCCTGATTTCCAAATTTTAGAGATGGCAACCCTAGGCTAAACATACACAATTTTAAATAAGAGTTAATTGAAATATGCTTAAAATATGTTTGAAGGTTACCTTCTGCAGGCATCTTGACAACATCATTAGATTGCAAATTAGTTCGTCACTAACAGTTTTTTTTCTTTTATTGAACCAATGCACATTAACAAAGATACAACGCATCAAAATTCGAGAGTGGAGGCTCGTCTCTTGTGACGTGTTGGCAATTATAAAAGCATCGTATCTTCGTTAATTTTGGTTTACGTAACAACAGATACTCGTAAAATACGTGTCAAATAATTTTTGATAATCAAACTGGCTAATTAGATTTTTTTGGAGTGTGGAACGTAAAACAGAAACACGCTTGGTAGAAATCACAGTTAATAGAAATCTTTATTCCTAGACAACACGTTTCGCCGAAAACTTTATTGATAGAATATTGTTTCAAAGATACTTTCTGTGAACCAAAATATCTGGAAACAGTGGTTTCTATGAACGAAGTTTACGGCAAGAAGGGCTATCTATGAACGGAGATCTCTGTCAACAGTGTTTTCTATGGACTAAGATCTATCTGGCAACAATGTCTTCTATCAATAAAGTTTTCGGCGAAACGTGCTGTCTAGGAGTAGAGATTTCTACCAAGCGTGTTTCTGTTTTATGTTCCACACTCGATGTTTTTAGTCGAATGCCCTATGGATTTAGATACTCTAATTGTATCATTGTCCTGCCCTTATTCCAATTAATCTTGGATCCGCGCAACTTCTTTTTCCATCCTTCCCTATATCGTTTTAGCAGCAGTCATTCTTCACATAATCAGAAGTATCCCGAACCAAATTAAAGTCTTGTATAAAATGCTCTCAGGATTGTAAGCTTCAGTGAATTTCCAACAATGTATATGTTTTAAAGTCACCGTAGATCCCACGTCTCGAATCTACATTATATTGCATTGAGACAACGTCATATTTCTTTTAAAAGTATCCGAGTCTAAAAAAGAATCCGTCCCGCCGCCCGCCGTCGAGTTCGATACGGTGGAAGATGCAACTGAACTTGGTAGTTTAATCTGATAAGCAATTCATCGGACGATGCTGTGAACTTATGACTTGAGACTCCTGTGGAGCACAGCAGAAATATCTGTTTTGTAAGTTTTAATATACATATAATATCGGAAATGGAACAAACTTATACAACAATAAGGGCCTTCATAATTCATCATCATCATCATCAGCCTGTTAATGTTCCCACTGCTGGGACACAGGCCTCCTCTCTATGAGAGGGAGTGGGACATAATCCACCACGCGGGCCCAGTGCGGTTTGGTGGCCTTCATAATTACTATGCATGTATTGCATCTTAGTTAAATAATTATTGTTTTTTTTTTTTTTATCTAAACTCTCTGACACTACCTTGAGTACAGAGCAGAAATAAGCTGTTTCGTAAAAGAGTTTTTTAATTAATATCAATATTCCGGTAATGAAAAAATATCGTGCTGTGCAGAGGCCCTTCATAATTCTACGCTTTAATTGCATAGTTTAACTAGATATATATCTAAAAAGCTCACAAATGGTGGCGAATAAACGTAGAAGGTTGTATGCATAAATGGCTTTAGAGAGGCCCAGGGCATCCGGCCGTAGCCTCTTCACGGGCCATTCGCAAATCAAGCGGCAGAACGGTGAAGGGCCATTGCCATGAGTTTTGAAAAAAAAAGGAAATATATTCAATTTCAGTGCGGCACTCCTCGGGAGCCAAAACGAAGTAAAATTGTAAATTAAGCAAATATTCTCGCCGTTTGAGAATTTTTCATTTATGATTTTTGATCAGATACTAATAATTTAGCATGCTTATAATTGTCTGCTTTCATTGTATGAATTTAAATGTCTGATGTATGTAAATTTCCTTATAGATCGTTGAGGACACGAATTTCCATTCAACTCCAATCATCATTAAAAATCATGAAAATCTTGAAGATTTTCGGCATGTTTTCAGGAACATCAAGCATTTTTGTAAGTGTTCAATTGTTAAAAGACAAAATATTTCATAACATTAACTTAACTTAGCCTTAACTTATGATTATTATAACACTACGTAGTACTGATTTATTAACCCTCACCCAGAAATGTGAAATTTTCTTTAAATTCTCAAGTTTGCCCTATTTATCATAAAGTAGCAAGCTTCTTTAAAAATAGGAAATGGAGTGTCACACTAAGTAAGTACGTAGAGCGCTGATAGCTGGTTAGTTATCCAGTTAATTAGCTATTAAAAGTTTTAACCGTCGTTCGCAGTCCCCGGCCTGATTGCTGCCGACGCTTGCCTAATAAATGTACGACGTACTAATTTCCCTTAGCAATCAAGTTAGTTATGCCTACACGGTGATTAATTGATAGGCAATTGGATATTGGTTTTTGAAGGCGGTTACATTTTTTTAAAAGTTTTTTATTTTACTCTTTTTAGTTTAAATATTCAACTCAAATTCTTGTCAAATAAATCATTCTATCTCAAGTGCACAATAAGCTAATAAAATTCCCTATCTCAAAAACTACTGAACCGATTTTGATGAAACTTACAGTATTCCATAAGTTAAACAATACTTAGTACAACAAAAAAAGAATTACTTAAATCGGACTTGTAGTTCCAGAGATATGCGAACACAAACTAAATCAGTCGATGCCTACTCCAAGCCGTTGAGGAGTTGTACCTTCCATCATCAGCTCATCCACCTGAGATGATGATTATCAGATGCAAATACTTGAACAGCTTTAGAAAATATATGAAAATGGTATTATGTGCCTATAAAATTTGAAGGTTGCCCTCGATTTCCCTGGGATTCCATCATCAGATCCTGACCTGATGATCATGGGACCAATTGGAAAGTATACCCTTTCAAACAAAAGAAAAATTTTCCAAATCGGTCCAGGCGTCTTCGAGAAATCGGGGAACATACATAAAAAAAAAAGATTCCGACGAATTGAGAACCTCCTCCTTTTTTTGAAGTCGGTTAAAAATGTGTGTCCGACCCCCCTGTAACTTCTAAAATAAGAGAATGATAAAACTAAAAAAATATATGATGGTACATTACCATGCAACCTTCTAGCGAAAATTGGTTTGAACGAGATCAAGTAATTAGTTTTTTTAATACGTCATAAGTCGTAAACCGCAATTTAGCTTTAAAACAACCAACTACAAGAACTTTTATAGGTATTATGTTACTTGCTGCTACGGAACCCTTTATGGGCGAGTCCGACTCTCACTTGGCCGGTTTTTTTTAGTAACAGACGAATAAAAAAAACGACAGATTATGTAGCAAAATTTCTATAATCCTAAGCATGGCAATGTTTAAAATGTCGACAGAATTCTTCAGTTGTCTACGGGTCGTGTCATATACGGGCAAAAACTGATCAAATTGTTTAGAAATAACTTTGTCTATTCTTGGTAGAATAGAGATAGAATCGAAGAAATGGTCATGCAGAAGTGACAAAGTTTATATTTAATCAGTTAATCACCATAAACACATACTTGCATAATGATTTATTAGCTCTGTAAAGTCACCGTGTTTCTGTTTGTCGATTATCTTTCGAGATTTACTTTACGACTCGCGTTGTGGTTTTAGCGATCAATGAACCCTGCTATCTGTGTTTCACATCGTATTGTGTCGTCGGAGACAACAGGAAATAACTTCAATAACATTTATTGTTCTTTTCAACCAGTCTTACCATGGGGTATCGTATTGCCCAGTTACTGGGTTGTGGAGGTCCGATAGGCAGTCTCTCCATGTAAAATACTGATATTCCAGCTGCATCTGGTTCGACTGGAAGTCGACCACAACATAGTTGGGAAAAGGCTTGGCAGATGATGATGATGATGAACATTTATTGTTCTTTAGTGGAGGTTCACCCTGATATTTAAATTTAGAAAATACTCGTCGAAATTGTCTTCTACCTAATTTAAACTATTTCACTATCCATTCATTACTGGACAACCTGTATATTTTGAAAGCTTTTCCAGTAATCTCCACTAATGAGCAGAGGTCGGAATTAGGTAGTTATTTTAGTATTTGCATAGAAATGTTGATATTAATATGGATCTTCACGGGATTTCTAATAGACAATTTCGTGTGCAAAACAGCTATGATAGTTTATTTCATAAATTAGCTCTGCTGCATCATTTTTCTGCTCTTTAAAAGTAATTCCGGGATTTGGGGCATATTCACTTTATTCTTTCGCTGTATGCAATCAGTGCAAGTACATGAATAACTCTACCTAATTCCGACCTATGGTAATGAGCTAAGAATCCCTCAGAAATAATTTATTTCGCAATGAATGTGTACAAAAATATGATATTAAAAACATTGTACTTACAATAATAACATTGTTGTTGTTGTAGAAGCAGTTCCAACACTACCTTACGGCATTCAAAAGTAGGTACTAATAAATAATATTTACCAGGGTTCGAAAATATCCGATATTTATAATAAATATCAAAATATCGGATATTTATGATATATATCCGATATATATCCAAAATCGGATATATATCCGATATTTATAATTATCCATTTCTTAAGACTGTCATTTTATGTTATTATTATACTATTTGCACAGGTACATGACAATTTATTATTATGAATTATTATTATAATATAAAAACAACATATTTTTAGTTTTTAATTATATTTATGTATTTAACAAATCAATTAAAATCAGTACGAACGAAATAAACATAAAATCTTATAATTCACAAAAATCAACTAAAAGAAACATCTTTTTCTCAGAAAACAAATTCACACAACATTAGGGAAACAAAATTAAAATATCTTAAAAATCCTAATATTTGCACTCAGTCGAGTTATAATCACTTTTATGGAGTATGTTTACAGATGATAGAATTGAAAATTATTTTGGCTCTTTTACGTAGCACTATTATTATTGATCGCAGTACCTACTTGGTAAATTCAAATTATGACAGTCTGAAGACGGAAAAAACGACGAATATGCCAGCAGCGCGTCGGTAAAAGTACTTATATGCAATAAGTATAGTAAAAATCCATTCATTTTTATTTTTTTGATATATATCACAAAAAATCGTTTGATATATATCAGATATATATCGGATATATATCATGATATATATCAATTGATATATATCCTTCGAACCCTGATATTTACTATAAAAATATTTAAGCACTTAGCGAAACAAACAGATAAAAAAAACTATTAATAACAAAAGCAGAAAGCTACGCAGTAGGATCAACTATTTTCTTTTTATAATCTTCATTGCTGCTACCAACGTTAAAAAGGGTCTAAGGAAGTTAATCAATCCAACGTATTTTCCAAGCAATTACTATTTTACCCACGCCAATACACATACTTAAGGTATTTTTTTTATGTTTACGTCCTTCTCGCTTCTTACATACAACAATTACTTACACCAAATGACATGAAACATATTTAGTACGAGCATTATTATGGCCATAGCTACAGATTTCTCGCTTTTAATACACTTCAGTTATTGCTCAGGCTGTTAAAGATATTATTTAGTGGCGTACACGTCACACAGAGCAGATGGCATATTTTATTATATTTGAACTGTCATATTTGCCATCGAGAGCAACCGGATATTACGAGCAGTAATAAAAGCGGGGAATTAATCTTCTTATGCCTTTCATACATAGGACTTCATCAATATCTATGACATGTTTTGTAACGGGAATGAAAAGTAACTTACTTCGTTGGAAAATGTGCAGTATGTGCGCAGAATTTTATATCATCATCTGCGGCATCTGCCTAGCTTTTCCCAATGACGTATTATATTATAGACACGCCATGAACGAACATCGCGGCGCTTAAAAACGGCGACAATACTAGAACTACTTATACGCGTGAAGAAATAGAAAGAAAATATGACACGGTACGGCGGGAGGGAGACGCAACTACGCGCAATGTGGCCAATTGGCTTCATTTTTTGTTGCCATTTTAGAGTGCGGACAACGCATCTATAGTTTATACATATATCATTGGCTTTTCCCAACTATTATTGGGGTCGGCTGCCTGTCGAACTAGATGCAGCTGGATATCAGAATTTTACATGGAGCGACTGCCTATCTATCGGACCCAGTAACATTAACCCATAGTAAGACCGGTTGACAGGAGCTTCTGATTAACAGTAACGACTGTCAAAGATCTACTAATGACAGCCGGGACGTACGTGCTTTCGAGGCACGGAAACTCGCTGAATGAAATGACAGATGGTCAAATTGGTCACCCATCCACAAACCAACTTCGGCAAGCGCGGCTTGACCCGAGTGATCGGCCTGTGCGGCTGTAATTAAATTTCCCTTGTTTTAAAGGTATTTTTTTAAATTTTATTTCTTCCAGGTAAACGTTGCGTAGCTAGTACTAAATTCAGGCATACACTGGTTCAAAAAATCCTTTCCTTTCATAGCTTTAAAGTTCAAAATATTTAATAAGGTAAGCAGGTTTATCTCTCCTTTCCGCAGTAAACAACAACAAAAAAAAAAACAACGCCAACCCGTTAACTCTTAAAGTTAGGATAATACTCGTAACTTAGTTCTGGAAGTTTCTCAAGCATTTTAAATAGCTGACATGACTTAGCCGTATAATTTAATATTCATAATTAAGATTTACTTTAGCTCGCTCTTAGGTAGTGCAACAAAATGTTCCCACCATGAATTTTGCTTTATTACGACAGTGCGTTTTAATAGGAAGAAAGTGCTACAAAATAATCTTTCCTCCTCGTAAACATTTTATCCCAAAACTAAATTCTGGACTTCTGGAAACGTGGTCACCCATACTTTTAAACATAATTAATAATAATAATCCCTACGCTACGCGAGTCTCGAAATATTGTATGAATCTGTTTTTAATATTTCTGTGGAATGAATGGTTATACACACGCTGATATACAAAAATATACTAAAACAGAGCACCTAAGTTCAATAAAAATAACTTAAATACATTATGGAAATAATTTAATCGCCTTTGCTTTAAGCGTGGGCCAAGTTTTGAATAAACGACGTATTTAATATAAGCTGCGGCCGGCCAAAGGAAAATGAATATTAGTGCCTATCTATTATATGAAATGTTCACTAAAACTGTTTACTAAGCAAATGTTGCCTAAATTGCAAATTTTGGTGCAGAATTCTGTTTACCATCATGGAGTACGTATGGAGAGACGTGTACTTAAATGCATGGATTCTGAAACATAACTCCGACAAAAGTTTCTCCGCTGAACGATTCGCCGACACAACGATTCATTCCTGGACGGTTCGACGACAAAACCTTTCCACGAGGAACGTTTCGCCGACAGAACGATTAAGTCATGAGTATTGTGTTTCATAAAGTATTGTATAAATGAAATCATTTAGACGAAGCCCCGCTGCGCGGGGCTTCTATTTCTGTGTTCAGGGTTTAAAGGAACCTAACTAACCGAACCTCGGGGTGCCCCTGATGTCGGATTTAGTTACTAGTATTATAATATCAAACCATGACTTTGTCGGCGAATCGTTCTTCGGTGAAAGATTTTGTCGTCGAATCGCCTATGAATGAATCGTTGTGTCGGCGAATCGTTCAGCGGAGAAACGTTCGCCAGAGTTATGTTTCAGAGTGAAATGCATGCAATAATTGCATGAACTACTGGGTCGAATTGGACAATTATTTTGGTGTTGGGTAGTCCATTTATCGAGGAAACCTATGGGCTATTTAACATAACGCTACGACCAATAGGAACCGAGCAGCGGGGTACAACTATTATAGTAGTAGTAGGTATTTATATTGAACCAACTCGTAATGCACCAGACTGCACAAGTAGCAAAAGAAACGCATATCTTGTCTTTGAATCAGACTACGTCGTGAACTTGAACTCATTCCCTGCCAAGTGGCGCCTCTTTAATTAAAATTCAATGCAGCCTTGTAGAGAACAATGGTCACTTTCCAATTGTCATTGAGCGGCAGAGGACTGTCGAAAATGCGCTCACAACAACAACTTTTATAATTTGCGGTCGCGTCGCTACTTTTAGTTTAGGAACGCTAGATGGCAACTGTCCGCAATTCTCATTAAACGCCACAACAACATGGAAACGCTGTTAAAGTTAAATTAGAAAATGGAACATACTTAGATTTAAAATATCTATATCTATACATATAATAAAACTGTAGAAAAGAATACATATAATAAAACTGTAGAAAAGAAATTTTTGTACATTAAAAAAAAATAAAAAAAATATAGACAGGATGTTAAAGGACAACCAATAGAACCCATTTCCAGCATTTTTAGAATTTTTGTCTGTTTGTCTGTTTATCTGTTTGTCTGTTTGTATGTTTGGTTATTCGGGCATCACGTTAAATGTACGACATCAATGTAGATAATTTTTATACACAACGATTTAGCGTAACTTGAAGTAACATTTAGTTTTTGTTTCATTGCAATCGGTTCAGTCTATCAAAAGATATTTGAATTTAAAGTGATCCAGAAGTAAAATATTACGGTCAGTTCACACCGAGACGCGCAATTCAGTAGCGCGATCTAGCTTCGAATAGAAAAACTACATATTTAAATAATTCATCTAAACCAACGATAACACGGTAGATGGCGTTAAAAAAAACCTGGAATAGAGCTGTTAAATTGAAGTAACATTATGTTTTTTATTTCATCGTAATCAGTTTACACCTTACAAACAAAAAATGTAAATTAATTAAAGCGATTTAAAGGAATCGTAGAATAGAATAGGATAGGATGGGATAGGATGGGATAGGATGGGACAGGATGGGATAGGATGGGATAGGATGGGATAGGATGGGATAGGATGGGATAGGATGGGATAGGATGGGATAGGATGGGATAGGATGGGATAGGATGGGATAGGATGAGATAGGATGGGATAGGTTGGGATAGCATGGGATAGGATGGGATACGATGGGATAATATGGGATAGGATGGGATAGGATAGGATAGGATGGGATAGCATGGGATACGATGGGATACGATGAGATACGATGGGATACAATGGGATACAATGGGATAGGATGGGATACGATGGGATTCGATGGGATATGATTGGATACGATGGGATACGATGGCATACGGTGGGATATGATTGGATAGGATGGGATAGGATGAGATACGATGGGATAGGATGAGATACGATGGGATACGATGTGATACGATGGGATATAATGGGATACGATGAGATACGATGGGATACGATGGGTCACGCATAGGTACGACCTGTTTCTGGGGCTGCCAGCGCCGGTAAAGGCAGGAACGGGCAGGCTCCGGAGTACGCCCATACTACTCAGGTTCCAGAGGCATTTAAACGTAGATTTTTCTCTTGCACGAGCATGCGGGCGGCGAGTATGCCTGGGTCGACGGCGCGTTGTGTTCAACACGCGCCTCAATGTGTCATCACAATGACGGTCCCCCCCTTAGAAGGCCAAAGCCTGCCGGGGTCGCGGAACTATCGAATTACCTTGACCCCGGAACGTAAAGGCCTATTATAGGATTTATAGGACATCGAGGATTTTAATCAGTACAAGTCCGACAATCCCTCTTTCCCTGCCCTGGGTGGGGACTCATTTGATGATTTACGTACGCATATTTATGTATGCTCCAGAATGATGGTTTACAGCTAATGTTGTTAATAAAGAAGCACTAAAAAATTACATTGTTAAGTTCCGACATCCACGCGAACGAAGTCGCTGGCACAGCTAGTAATATAATAAGCGGGTTCATTTTGGTTGCCTTGAACAAGTTCGGGCTTACTATGTCGATAGTGACACTAGCGGCCCGCCTTAGCTTTGCACAGGTTCGTATTAACGACCTAACCAGTTGATTTCGAGCTACCCGAAATCTTGTTAATTACAAAAATTGTTTTCTTTTCCTTCAGTTCTTCCCCTTTCTTTTTTTTTTAACATTTCCCCTCACTAGGTATTTCTCCTGTGCCGTGGTTGCGTTTATAAACATATAAACTCACATACACAAACGCCCAGACCCGGAACAACTACTTGCATATCTTACAAATATTTGCTCCGTTCAGGAATCGAACTCGCAACACGCAGCGCAGTCGTCCAATTACTGAGCTACTGTGCCAATCGTACCGTCTTGTCTGACAATAACGAACATAAAGTTAAAATAATTATCTAATTTGGTGCAGTCGTTCAGATGTTATGAGCGCACAGCACAGATACAGACAGACCGACATAGCAAGTTTGTTTTATTTATACCAGGCCTGTCTCACTCCGCGGTGTAGGCATAAAACTGCAAGTAGTTGCGGGGCCATTATGTCGTGGCCCATTCACTACGGCTGCCACGCGCCACCCGTTACGCACGCGCTCCGTCTCCTTAATATTTTTGTTACGTTACGTGTAGTTACGCACAAGTTTCTTGCTTTAGGTGCTTTTGGTAAATTAATAACACAATATTATTATGAAGAAAAAAAATATATAGTACATATTTAGTAATGATCAACAAAATTATCTCCCTGCTTGTGAAGTATGGGCTTAACTGATCATGATACCTAATCATGAGGTTACAAGTTTGGAAATGAGGCGAGATACTAATTGGGGGGGGGGGGGGGGTGAGCCTACTGGACGACCAAGATAAAAAGACGACACTCTCACTCACCTTAAGCTGAGTACTAAGAATTAAGATCGGTAGAAAGTAGAAAGATTGTCTAAGGAATGATATGAAAGAAAAAGGAGTAAATGATACTGTGACGTCTGATAGGGTAGAATGGAAGAAGAAAACGTGTTGCGCCGACCCCAAATAGAATGGGATAAGGGCAGGAAGAAGAAGAAGAAAGTAGAAAGATGTTTGCGTTGTTGTTTAAAAGTTCTAACTCAGAAAATGGCCACACTACGCATTCAAGGTCAGCGGTCGTAATTCGCTGCGCCACTTTTTTACCTACCTACAAAGACACGCAACGCGGGGCCTGTGACAGTATGCGATAGTAATTGGTCGGTTACTAGGTTGAGTGCAAAATAATAAGGACTGGCTATTTTGCCATAGACGATAAAAATCTTTTAAATATTATTCTTTTTTTTTGTAACATAAATGTTCAAAAATATAACAATAATAGGTACTTAGAAAAGATAATATTATTATAAATATTATTCCTCACGTAAGGTGCCGTAGGTACCTACTATTATCATTCTGTGCTAACAATCAATAATGTATGTAGTAATCGATGACGAAACCAAAAAGATATAGGCTGATGATAAAAACAAAATTCCTTGAGGAACATAGGTATTTATGGTAATAATGTAATTTAGCAAATGCATAAAATACGCATAGGTACCTACCTATTTGTGCCTAAACTCGCAAGTCGCAACCCTATTGAGCTTGACCCATAGTAACCTTTTAATGTCGTTGGCGTCAGATAAACCAAAATAAACTCTCGGGCGTAACCATTCAGTACATTTTTGCTTGCGCACGGGAAGTTTAGGCTATTATAAAAGTAGGTGGGCGGTACGGCTGCTAGTTAAAATGTACTTTATTCTCTCGTATATAGATTTTACATTTGTTTGATTTTTTTTTTGGAGTAGTCCTTCTGTACGTATAGTACTATTAATTATTCTGTGTTTATACCATCACTAATACCCATTATAAAGAGGTACAATTTGTTAATTTGTAGGAAGTAAACTCAGGAATAAGTGAACCGATTTTGAAAATTCTTGCACTAGTAGAAAGCTACATTAGGTATTATTTTAAAACTGCACCTGTTTCAAGCCAGTGTGGAGTGTGGATCGCTAGAAAGAACTATGTAAAGATACACAATTTAAAGTGGTCTATTGAGATCTTTATGGCAGTATGGTTGTACTAAAAAGTTGCACACCTGTTACTAATGGATTGAAGAAGAGGTTTCATGATTGGTAGCTCACACATTAGGTATTCAAAAAGACCGTCACAACCTTGTCACAACGAAAAACTTCAACATCAGAGTTCTACAAATCTGCGCTTTACTAATATTACGCGTCTAATAATACTGTGTATCGTACTATCCAATCCTACTAATCCTACTGTCCTACTTCCTACTAATATTATAAAGTTCTGGATGTTTGGTACACAGATAGTTTATAACCAGGATACAACACATAGGATAGTTTTTATCCCGAGTTGTAGCAGGCGAAGCCGCTGGCAAAAGCAAGCATTATAAACGTGAAAGTTGATTTGGATGGATTTTTGTTATTCTTTCACGCAAAAAAACTACTGGAACGGATTTGAATAGGTATCCGCACAGAGCGCGCAGCCTCGCGAGGCATTTTCCGCGTGAAGCAGGCTCGCGAGGCTGCGCGCTCTGTGTGGACGCACCTAATGAAATTTGGTACATAAATAGTTTATAACCTGGAATAACACAGGATAGTTTTTATCCCGATTTTGTGTTAAACATAAACTCCGACTCTGCAAGACAGGAGTCGATGTAAAACAATTTAAACTGAACAGGTAGCGCCATCCAGTGGCGTCACCCAGAAGCTTTTACTTGAAGCTTTTCAGGGCTTGGCGGGTTTTCAACGCTACCCCGATCCTGCCCGCCCTTCAGATGTCGTATTCTTTGAAGTCTCGTACAGATGGCGCTGTAGAAAAGTTTGGACGAAAATGCCCGTGGGTTAAACATTTTGGGATTTAAATGATCTACATTATTTAATATTTCCCATAATCATATTTCTTAAAAATTGAGGGCAGAAAAAAGAAACGACTTGAATTCATTCAGAAACCATTTTTATAGATGAACAACTTCTCTCGATTAGAATTAAAATAGACCAACTCAATTTCTTGCAGCCTCCATAATTTAGTGTTTTCTAAGAAATCTCTATTAGTAGCATAAACATCAAAAATATTGCTAATGACCACTGATATATTGAAAGGCATGAAAAAAAATCAGTACACCTTCGCATATCATCAACATACGTTTATTACTAGACGACTAATATTGAAACTCAATTTTAAAGGACATAGAGATAGCTAGCCAATAAGATAACGATGATATATCAACTAAAGATGAGAACAGATACTCTTGCAAAATCTCGTGCGTGCCCAAGTGACGTCAGGCTATTCTTAGATAAAAGCGACAAGCGACACAGTATCATGAGTGTCACTCGTGTGACGGCCACGGGGGTTAATCACAGCGTAAATGATAGCCAATTAACAACCGTGCGTGCATTCAATTGCTGATAATTATCCAGAGGACTGTTTCTGACCAAGTTGCTACTGCACTGCGCTGATAAAAATGGTGTCACTTTTCAAATGGCTATGAGTTGTTTTTAGTCTCGATTTGGGATGACATCATTTATAATTTTAAATGTCCGCCATCTAATTGTTTCGATCTATTTGACCGTTTAGGTAAAATGAGATTTTAAGGCGAATGTTTAGGTTTGAAACTGGAAAAGCAACTGATACTGATTTGCTGAGACGATGAAGTTTACAATCAATATTCATAGCAATCGCCCTGATAGGACACGTTTTCCAGAATTCCACTTTTGAACATGCGATCAAAATACATTTTAAAACAAGGAAAGAGAATTTAGAATAGGTTAACAATATTTACGGCCTGTACCAGACAGGTGTGGTCATATTTAAGGGTGTGGTACAGCACTGACCATTAGTCTTAATCACTTTGACCATGGGACTTGTACCGTAACTGTGAAAAATAATAATTTGCTTCGTATTGGATTGAGTAAGTTGGAAAATTTCTGTGTGGCTGTCTTTTTCACAATTACGACACTAGAAAGTTAAAAGGTTTGATAGTCTCTAAACCAAGAAAATTAAAAAAAATAAATGTAAAAGTCAAAGATATAGAGACAGCGATTATAAAAGTTGGTGTTAACTGGTTATTCAGTTTGATGTAGCTTGCACTGTTCGGCTGCACCATGTTAGGCATACAATAACTATCAATATCTATCATCATATTGTAATACCTACCTACCATTCTGATAATGACATACAGCCTTTATTAAAACGAGTACTAAGCTCTAATAAAGGCGATAACATTTATTAAATAAAAGAATTAATCTCATCATAATCCAGTGATCAATATCACACATGATATCGATAACATTTACAAAGTTCGCACTAGATACGACGACGTTCGATCGATGCACGACTAATGGAAGACACATTTATCAACCTTGAAGTCACACCTAATAAATTGTAGCTTACCACGCAACTAAAAGTACCTTTTAGTACCATTGACAGAACGTTTATTAATGCTAGGTCCTGATATATCGGAATCTCTTAAAGGTTAAAAAAACATAGAAGTATAACATATTATTAACTTTTCTTTCGGAAGTCGGTGACTTTGTTTCTTGTTTCCTTGACTTTTTTTGCCACCGGCTTGCGAAATAAAAGTTATGTCACGTATGTCACACATTTTTTTTTTGGGACAATCCCACCACACTATTCCCAAACCACTGCAACTCCTGAGAGCCAGAATCAACAGTGGCAACCACCAGAAAAGCGCCGAGACAATGAAGCTCGACGTGTCCCGGAGAATGAATTTACCTGTCCTTGATCCTGCACGAAATTAATCAGAAAAGAATAGTGGAGGAGTAGGAAAAATATGTTTCCACTTCCCTCCATACAAGCAGGAGACAGAACAAAGCAAGGCCAATAGGCACAAAGGGACATTACAACTGGGAGAAGCCCAGTTGCCTTGCACCACGGGTAAAAATGACTACTAATATTAATGGGTCCTAAATTGTGAGCTGCTATATTTGATTCCAATAATATGTATGGCAAAAACGCCACACATTGTTTTTTTTTAGGTCGTCGGTTAAAATTTTCAAGAGATTTTTGATTGCGAAAACATTGCATAGATACGCGATACCAGCAATCGCCGATGATTTGCTGTCATTCGTTGAAGAGTTTCCTCGATTTCTCCAAAATCTCAACAACATGACCTGATTACGTTCTTATTGGGACCATCCCAGTCTCCAAATGGGTCAGGTGTCATCGAGATATCGGTGAACATACATTAAAAAAGGTTTCGACGAATTGAGAACCTCCTTTTTCGAAGTCAGTTAAAAATGAAGACTAGTCTAGATACTAAAATAAAAATTCAATGGCTAAATGGCATGATTTTTATTTGCCCACTAAAACAATGCAAAAAGGGAAACTTAAATATTACGACAGTTCCGCATTTTCTTTATTGCACTACCTCACGGTAATGCATTCATTGTCCATGATAGTGAGACTATTTCAAATGGGTACCGTGGCTCTGGAGCGCAAACGGGCAACCGAAGGAATAGGGTACCTAATTTTTTAATCAGAACGAGCCCTTCCGCTCAACCCAGGGCGGGAGGACTTATTTTATGACTGTTTATCTCAAAAAAGTGTTAGTACCTAATGCATTATGCAGTGAAAAGAATTGATGGCTTATGCTATTTTCTGTAGAAATAAAAAATGTTATTAAAGTCCTACTTATTACATATTTTACTGATGATGTAATGTTTCAAAGTTCTGGCTGTCGAGCCTTGCCTAAGCGACATGGTGACATCAACCGTGTTCGATTAACGCACATGGTTGATATTTGCTAATCTTGATTTTTCACAAAGTTTTTCATCTTCTGGTTTCCTATCTTGCAGCAGAACTGCTACAAGATCTTGAAGACAGAAGTAACTTATGTTATTAAGTTTAGAGTTTACTTCTTTGGTTGAACGTGCTAATCTTAGGAACTACTGGTTCAAATTGAAAAATTCTTTTTGTGTTGCATAGTCCATTTATCGAGGAAAGCTATAACTATAAAAAATTACACTACGACCAATAATAGCCAAACAACGGGGTTGAAACCACGGGAAACATCTAGTACTGTTATATTGCATCGCTCTTATGTACATCTGGGAGCAAAGGTCCATGGCACAGGCACTTAAATGGTCAAGAGCGCGGTGTAATGGTCGCCGGTCGCTTCCAAGTACTAACATTAATAGACAGTGACTCAAATAATTCAAGTGCTTATCTCCAATGCAGATGACCGAGAGCGGAATAATAAAATGCTAGGAAAAGCAAAGGAGCTGCTTACATATTTCCACTTATAAAGGAGGCAGTGTATAGTACCTAGGCAAGAATAGAAAGGTTTGATATTTCATCAACTTAAAGCTACTTTATCGCCGATAACTGGGGTATAGATATTTTTCTCTCAAAATGCGAAGCAGGGCCAGGTTGCTTTCAACAAATAAATGCACGAACGTAACAGACCATAAACAAAATTTGCTCGGAAAAATACTACAATACCTACAAAATATTAAGATTTAAGAACTATTCAACTTATGGCCGACAAGAGACATAATGTCCTTTTGTAATAAGGGCAAAGTTCCGTCCGGGTTACCAGCTTAGCTAATGACAATGACCCAGTTATTTCTCATTTCAGTGCCAATTGAGTACCGTTACATAAAGTTGGTACCACAGTCTTCTCTCGATGATTATAAAATCACGTCATCCAATTTACTGTTACTTTTTTGCACCGTTATATCACCTTTGGCTTCAAAACTTCGAAGTAGGTATTGATTGCAAACAATACAATGCAGTCATAGGATTTTCTCATGGTTGTAGTAACAATCTAGTTAGGTACTTGTCATTAATGTAATTGAAATCCGTATGTATCGAATTCGGCGTCATATAACTTCAACAAATGAGTTATGTGCGTGTGAAGCAGGAAGCCAGTCGCTTCGCGCGTATCACTATGCGTTGCTCTGGTTGCTCGACTAGTCCGCCACCCACAGATATCAGACATCCTGCGAGGACCACGGAAACATATTAACAAATAACTGCAAAAATACACACATCAAAAGTGTCTAGGGATCAAGCATTTTTATGCGGATTTCTTGAGATTGAGATGTGGCTTTGTAATAAATTTATGATTTTATAAATTTATATGGATCCTTTTTGGTGCATTTCATAATTTGAATCAGGAACTGTGAATCAAATTCGAGTAAAAGATGAAAATCAGCTGTCAATATTTTCCCTATAAAAACATACAACGCATTGAAGACATTATTAGTGCTACTGTTTCCCTACTACTGATTAAAACCAACGTTATTATGGAGCGGCGACGTCATTTAAGCAGGGAAGAAATGCTCAGAGCCGTGGGAATGATAGAAGCTGGTTCCCGGCAACGTACTGTGGCTTTAGCTCTGAATACAAGTCAGAGTGTTATCAGTCGACTTTGGACACGTTACCGAAGCACTGGTACCGTGGCTGAGCGCCATGGAGGACGGTATCGCTGCACCACACGGAGACAAGACCGATACATTCAAATCTTAACTCGAAGAGCTCCAACAATAACCGCCATGATGTTAGCCGTGAGGCTTCATCACTCTTCAGGGAACTTAATTAGCGACCAAACAGTCAGAAACCGCTTGCATGAAGTGAACCTTCATTCCCGAAGACCGCTACGGGTACCACCTATAGCAATGCACAATCGTAGGATTCGATATCAATGGGCTCTTGAACACAGAAATTGGGCAGAAGAACAATGGCGTTTCGTGTGCTTTTCTGATGAGTCTCGTTTCGGTATGAGACCGGATACAAGACGTATACGACACTGGAGAACCCCTGGACGCCAACAGCGATTAAAATCCTGCCAGGAAGTCCATCCTTATAGTGGTGGAACCATCATGGTATGGGCGGGTATTTGGATCGGCGGAAGAACTGAGTTGATTTGGATCAGAGGCAACCTCAACGCTCAAATTTATGCTGAGACGATTGTATCAGACGTCATCGTTCCTCTACAAGTGCAAATCGGTCCCTTATTTCAGTTAATGCATGATAATGCACGACCGCACACCGCAAGAGTTGTAAGACAGACTCTCGCCGCAGCTAACATCAATGTCCTGCCCTGGCCTGCTCAGTCGCCAGACTTGAATCCGATTGAGCATGCATGGGATATGCTACAGAGAAGAGCTCTGCCGAATATGGAGGGTATCCAGTCGCAAGAAGACCTTTTTTTGTTGTTGCAACGAACATGGGCGGCCATTCCACAGCGTGATTTGGATGAACTCATTTTGAGTATGCCAAACCGATGTTCTTGTGTTGTTAGTGTTCGCGGTAGAAACACGGATTATTAATTGTTCAAGTTACCCAATAAAATTTTAAAGAAAACTGTTATTTCAGTCTTTTTTCGAACTTTTGTGTTAGTGGTTCAAATGTCAAAAATCCCTTTATTAGGAAAATGGCAAATTTCTTTATTAATGCAAAGGTGACTTACTTGGTTTATCGTTACTGTGACAAACGAAAACACTTTATTTGATGAATCCTTAAAGAAAATTTTAATTAATATCAATCAGGAGAAAAGTTATTGCAAAAATATATGTTGATCCCTAGACACTTTTGATGTGTGTAGTTATTAACTACAACAATTTTTTCGGTTATGGCATGGAAAATACTGGTAGACGTGCTCTCAGTTCCTATATAATACCTACCTTGAAAAAAAAAACGGAGGTAACAGAGAATTCTCTCAAGGTACCTATTTACTGGACAGACGACCATATAAAGGTCGCCGGAAGACGCTGGATGCAGGTCGCTTCCAACCGGTATATGTGGAGATCTAAAGGGGAGGCCTATGTTCAGCAGTGGACGTCCTATGGCTGAGATGATGATGATTTACTGTTAGCATAATATGATGATAAAGTATAATTTTATCAAGCATAATATTATAAGTGCATATTTAAATTTACACACAATGTTGTATTGTTATTTTGTTATAAAGTATAATCGACGGAGCCCCGTTGCGCAGGGCTTCATTTTTATATGAAGGGTTTAAAGTAATTTAATACGAAGGCGTTAGCGCCCTTCCCTTTGGACCTAACTTGTCTGAACTAGGGGTGCCAATAGCCCATGATAATTAGACAAATAATTATTTAATTTAAATATTCGCAACTCAAAATTATGCCAAAACTATACATAAGCTTACTTTTACATGCCGCCAAAGTACAGACTTCCATTCTTTTATTCGATTTCCAACTTTATAACAAAAGAAGTAGGTTCGGGTGCGGGTCATGTGCGATTGGGAAAATTTTATTGAGGTTGGTAGATGTGCACTTTTATGCCAAGCTATTATTATGGTGTCGCGGCCATGCTGCGGGGCGAGACGGAGTGGGAAGCGGTCGCCTCCTTCTGCGAAGCAGTCATGCTCGCGAAGGAGGAGGCGGGCCGCGTGAGAGAGAGGACAATGTCCTCCCTCCGCCCCACCCGCGGTGGTGGACTCCCACGGCGACGGACGTCGCAAGACGATCTCCGGCCACCGTAGGCGCGGGCATGCAGGCGGCGAGTAAAGGGCAACTCGCAGCCCGACCATGGACCATGCCCGGGTCGACGTTGCGTTGTGTTCCACGCGCGCCTCAAAGAGCGTCAGCATAATGACGGGGCCCCCTCTCTAGAGGGCCAAAGCCTGCCGGGGTCGCGGGACTTATCTCATTACCGTGACCCCGGAACATTAAGGGCTATTGAAGGACACCGTGGATTTTAGTCAGTACAAGTCTGACAGACAGTCAGACAGTCCCTCCCGCCCTGCCCGGGGTGGGAGGACTCATTTGATGATTTTACCACGCAAAAAAAAAAAAACTATTATTATGGTAATAAAAGTTATGCGAAAACATTATGCCAAACATTTTTTATTATACCTTAAAATTGTATGATAAGAGGAGGATTCCCATGTTAAAGGGGGTTCAACAATAATTATTCATCTTTGTAGCAAAGAAAAATATTTAATTTACAAACCATACAAACATATAGAATTATAGTTAGCTTCCATTACGATTTGTAAGCACACTCAAATAATATTGGCGTTACTCCCCGAAACCGGTTATCAAGGTTGTACGCCAAGTATTTTATAGTTTTATTTCATTATTTAAAATTGGTACTTAGATTTAAGTACAGACGCCAGCAGGTCAACCTACCCGAAACTGTCAGATTTTACCAATCGAACATTAACCTTCCACAATTGTGATAAGGTTGAAAATCTATTGAAGAAATTTAGCAGATTGTGGTAGCTTGATGTGCTGGCGTCTGTACAATTTATTTCGATTGGATAAATAATAAACATTACCTTGAAATTTAAAATTGTAAGTAATAAATTAGTTTACAAGCAACTACTATTGTAAATTCAATAATATAAATAGAATAACTAATTTATTTTAGCTAAAATTAACAGTCCTCTGACAAGATATTTTTCTTCAATTAGTCCAATTACAAGTATAATAATATAATGCATGGCATGGGCATAATTATATCTGCTATTCTGTCAGTTAGTACTTATAAACTTTGTAATATTTAATTTTAATAAGCTGTTTTCATCTAGATACTTATTTAATAAAGCTGAAGCGGATATAGGCTATATAACATCACTCTACAACCTACAGGAGACGAGAGGGTGAAACCACGAGGATCAGCTACTTTCTTATAAAAACTGCCCTTGACAGGAAGGATAATAATGTTAGCTGAAAAAAACGAACATAGAGGTGGTTTAAATTAACCTTGGATTGAAAGTTATCATGGAGAGTTCTGTCTACCGACTAGTGGGTAACAGTTAATGATTTATTAACTATTGACGCAGACTATCAATATTTGATACCAAGTTCACGGATATTAAAACAATCTCTTTGACCTTGATCTTCAAGTCAGGGCTATTGTCTTGTCCAAGCGATAAGGGTCTAATTATGTTTAAATATGAAAGTGTTGCAATCATTGTTTTAACAGTCAGTTTCCATAACATATTTTGTTATTGTATGTGCTCCAAATAATATTTAATGAACCATTTGAACAAGGTCATCTGCCTCACTTTTTTCAACTATGTAGTACAAATACCGGCATGGATCTTGAGCGCTGACCTTCACCTGCGCAGAAGTGAGTTATTAGGTCCCTTTGGTAGATGAATGAGGAACGGGGGCGGTGAAAGTGCAGTGATTGGCCCGCGTAGCGTGCCGTAGCGCATCGCGTCATAGCCGCCACTCGGGATTCGTTGTTTTGTACGTTTTATTTTGTTTTATTGTGCGTTTCATTTGTCGATAAGTGTACGATGCGCAAAGCCATCCCCACTCTTACGCCGAGCGCTCAAGAACCGTGCCGGTTACTGTAATCCACTCTCATTGAACTAATATTAGTTGAAAAGTTACAATATACACAATTATTACAAAAAGCTATGTGAAGAGCTAGTCAAAAATAGAATGATATCACTCACCATGTTTCGGAATATAATATTTACTAATTAAGGGAAACAGTGGAATTTCCAACTAGTAACATTCTCCATCGTAACACAAAAACTTTTAAACGTCTGTTGAACACTTGTCTAAAAAAATGACAGATTATGTCTTTGAAATAAGGTTGGTTTTGCAGGCACACTTTTTTTAGACAAGTGTTCAACAGATGTTTAAGTTTTTGTAGTAAAGCTGTGTATATTTATTTGTAACAATTTGCCTGCTTTAATTTTATGGTTTTAAAGTTGTTAGTTTTTACTCAGCCCAACTCGCAAAGGTATTATCAGATATCTAGATTTGATTCCATATATGTAAACTTTTTAAGATAAGTAACAGGTAAAAACACAACACAGGGCAGCACCCAAGCAGCTCAGATGAGAAAAAATAAAAATCATACAAATGCACATAATTAAAATGTTGTTCAATTTCAGGACAATAGTGGTAATTTTTTAACACAAAGTTTTAAGCAATTTAATAATATTGTTTAACATGTCTATTACCATGGGTATTTTATTTTAATGTATATGCACTTATTTGGTTTCCGTAGAACTATATCGTTTTTAACAATTTTGCTAGTTTTGAGTTATTCCGTGTTAGAACATAAGTGATGATAATTATGTATCTGGGCTATAAACTACCAGTGAATAAAATTTTATTCAAATAAGGATAATTTCCATGATAATGTTTACCAAAAAAGACCCCTTTATAGGGCATTGAACCAAAGAAATAAGTTTTACTGTTATTAAATAAGTGACATCATGGTTATTCAAGTCATTTGTATTTTGGGCTGTATAATTTTTTATTTTTTGTATGAAGCGTGTACCAACAAAGGACATAATTTACTCTTGTATGTTATTATTGGTCGCTGGACTTATCTCATTACGTGACCCCGGAACATAAAGGGCTATTGAAGGACACTGTGGATTTTAATCAGTATGAGCCTGACAGTCCCTCCCGCCATGCCCTGGGTGGGAGGACTCATTTGATGATTTTACCACGCAAAAAAATTAATTCAGTTAACTGCTGGATAGGGCCTACCCCAAGGAGTGCATCCAGCACTTGCTAGCTGTTTTTTTCAGGTTGTTGGTGAAGCCTTGCATTTACCCCAGTGTGCAGAAATAACTACTTCTCATATTACTTTTTAACACTTATTAAATAGTAATATCATCATCATCATATCACCTGTGGGACGTTGTAATGCTGAACATAGGTTTCCGCCATAGATTTCCAATAGGACCGGTTTGAAGCGGCTTGCATCCAGCACAATCTAATATAGTCTATTTAAGTGCAAATAGCAGGTACCAGTCAATAGAAATTGTTGTTTTTTTTTAAATGTTCTTTTTTTTTAAATCTCTTTACTATTAAGATGAGACCTTGTATGGGAATGTTCATTTACCAATAAGAAGTCAACATTAATAAATTTATTGTGAAAGATGTTAGAGTTTGTGCTATGCCTAATTGCATGGTGTTGTGTAAACTGTTTACTTTATAGGCAAGAATTGATAACCCTAGTCAATTATTGACTCTATGTTGACTTAGTAACTGACGAAATTGTAGTCAAAATTTAACTTACTTATTAATCTATTCTAATTCATTAAATCACAATCTTATAAGGTAGGTCAAGTTGTATGTTTTAAAAACTTACCATTAGTTTTAATAAAATCCACGATCTCGATTCTTCGCTAACATAAGTTTAACGATCACAGACACTTAAATCTCCACACCTACACAAGCGATTTATTAAAATAAAAAGAAACAGAAGACAGACGAAACACTCGATCTTTATAAAATAGCAGAATTATCTCAAATCTCAAAGTTGTTTTATGTTGCACCAATTTTCACATGTTTTGTTTTGTGTCATTCACTGAGTTATTCAGAACGATTTAATTACAAATAAAAATCACGGCTGTACATGACCGAAAACAACAAAAATAGGTGTTGACATTTGACAGAAAGGATCCAACTGAAGAAATACACGACAAATCGTTGGAAAAGTGAAAGTACCAGTTTTATTATTTTAGACACCAATAGCAATGTAATAAAACTACATGAACACTGTTGCCACTTCTCGTAAAAATAAACAATTTCGAAAACAATTAAAAAGGAAGATTGCAGGCACCTACGCGCACGCGGGCGCGATCAGTATACAATTTTTTTTTTTTTGCGTAGAGTGCGAAAGCGGACACAAACACGCCCGTCAGCCCGCGCGAAACCGTCAGATGACCTGCAGCTACTGACAGTAATAATGAAATTGAAAAACAATGTGGATTGTGTCATGACGATTATAATCACAATAGATGACGAGATAAGAATATTTTGTAGGTCAATTTTATATCATAACTAGCTGACCGGGCAAACTTCGTACCGCCTCACCTTTTAAACCTTCCCTGGACTTCCACAAATAAATCAAAACCAAAATCAGCCAAATTGGTCCAGCCGTTCTCGAGTTTTAGTGAGACTAACGAACAGCAATTGATTTTTATATATAAGATTATTTAAATAATATTTATTATTATACCATGATTTCAATTATGTATGGTTTGATACGAAAGTTCAGAGGAGGGCCTTCTCCTTCTTCCAGTTTTTACGGAATCTACAGCTTCTGTTTTTTCGTCCTAACAGGTCGTCATTTTTTTACCTACTAGCTGCACCATGTATTTTAGTCAGACTCGTACTGACTAAAATACATAGTGCAGGTGTTGCTTCAGTAGCCGTTTACGTACTAGGGACACGGTTACCTGTTAAAAGATAGTCCCACGACCAGGCTGACGTCACCTGCATTCAATAGGTACCTACTTCACTGCTTGTGACTAGCGTTGCCAGGCGTACTGATACGACAGAGCCGGACATGTCAGGCTTTTTGGTTGCGTGTCCGACCAAAGGTGGAGTCTGACCAGTCATGCTATTGTAAGGCTTTTTAATTTTTTTTTAAATTAGGCTTGTTTTGTTTCTGCTCCGCCCGCTTCATCTAATATTATTTCTAGCCGCTCTCCATACCGTGCCATACCGTGCTAGGGCGAAAATAATACACCTCCATTTTACGTAAGGACTATGACTAAGGAGGTACCGGTGGTGTACGAGCAGTGGTGGCCCAGTGGTATCGGTCCCGACTTACGGTCGTGGGTTCGAATCCCGGCAGGCGCATTACTTTGTGTAATTTATTTCATCACCACTGCTCTTAAAACGGTGAAAGGAAACCGGCATGTCCTAGAACCAAAAATTCGAAGACATTTGTGACATCTACCAACCCACACTGGGCCCGCGTGGTGGATTATGACCCACTCCCTCTCACAGAGAGGAGGCCTGTGTCCCAGCAGTGGGAACATTATAGGTTGATGATGATAAAGGAGCCTACACCTATAATACCTACACTAAAAAAGCTATTTTAAAACATTTTGTTACATTTTATTTTTTAGGTGGACAGACGATCTGATGAAGACCACAGGATCGTGCTGGATGCAGTCGCAACCGAGCCGAAATCTATAGGAAAGGCATAAAAAAATTATGTTTAGCAGTGAACGGCCTACGGCTGTTATGATCATTTTATTTTACCACTTTGTTGGCATAACTATCTTGTCTGTTTATGCATGCCAAATAAGGAAGATACACATTTCACATTTACCAATATTTTGTGATTGAAATGTTAACTTAAGAGAGGCCACTGTGTCATTTTATTTCAACAATCTTGTTTTTATGTCTTTTATGACAACAATTACGAGCTAAAAGTATCGTGAAACGGAACGTGTGTTTCATTGGGGAAGGCAAGTGTCAAAGTGAAAAGTGACATCTGTGTCCCAAAAGAACTGTCAAATCAAAGGAATTTTCTGATGAGGTTCAAAGGAGTTTTATTGATGTAAAATGACTAGATGTTGTGTAAAAGGCTGTAAAAATGATGGAACATACAAATTTCCGACAATTCACACTGTCAAGAAATAATGGGTAGCTGCTGAGACTGCTGTGAGAACAAAAATTGTATTATCACTAAGGAAAAGCTATACAATAAACAAAAATCTACCCTTGCGAAGCCGGGACAGGCCGTTAGTTGAATTTATTAATGAAATTCTATGATAATACCATAACTAAATAATCGAATACACCTTTGAAAATAATATCTATTTTTCTATTGGAGGTTAAGTATTGCATCGCTCTTTATATCATGAAATGGTTCTTCTGGTGGAAGATTATCACCGGGACCGAGATTTGTGATAGTTGTGGTGTTAGAAAGTTAAAATTCTTATCATATTGCTCCAATCTATAAAATAGATGTAAAATTAGATGAAGAAGACAAACACAAAACTTGATGACATTTTTCTCAATATAGAATGTCAGAAGCAGTACTATATTCTTTGTAGAGGCTAGCACATGTAATACCTACTTAAAAAATACAATTTTAAATCCTAACTACAAGTAAATGTGTGTTTACAAGTTAATGTAGTAGAATCAAATTTCTAGCCTTTCAACTAAATCACTTTTTTTTCCTCTTGTAGATGCACCGCGGCGTCTTAGTTCTTGTTTTAGTGTATGCACTTGCATTGACGAATAATTTTCCATATTTGTTTTTTAAAATAAACTCAATTTTTATAACAAAATACGTGTTTGTTTTTTGTACAAGCTATACAGTAATCTGACATATGGGACAACGATCGCAGCGACATCTACGAATAGCTTTGAGTTGCCATCCCCTTAATCATAGACTTGTCACATAACATTTTTCATTAACTATAAACCATAGATATATTATAATAATCTAGATCGTGCTCTTCAAGTTTTTTGCCACACAAAAATTAATCTTATTTCTTACGATTTAGATTTCCTTTTTGTCTGGCAATACTAACGAGAGAAATGAGAGGTTAACTTTGAAGGTCGCTATCTCTTTTCCACAATTGCCAGGAGATAAGCATTGGTAGAAAATTTTATAGTTTAGGCTTAGTTAATTTATTTATTTATTTATAATTTATGTTATTTTTAAGCTACAAGTAAAATAAGTTTGTGAGATTGCTTAAAAATGTATTTTACCATATTTTTATAATACAATCATAGAAAATAGTAATCATTATTTTTTTGTAAAGTTATATTTATTGTATGACTGTGTGGTAGTAATTACTTAATTATTCTGACAACACTGAATTTGACTGTATGAATTATAAATGGCGGCTTTTTTGTAAACCATAAATAAAAATACGTTTTATCTATACAGGTATCTTCTATTTTTATTGTGAAAATAGTAAAATATGATGTATTAAGACATATAGAAGTGATTCATAATATTGGTTGTGGCATATCATTTCACAGGTAAGGAATATTTAAGATTTTGATACCTAACGTTGATTAGTGTGACAATACTTCTGAAGTTTTGAAGACAAATCTACTTATTCTTTCATGACTTTGCGATGAAAACTAAGGAAAATTTAATTTGAACCTACGAGTAATTATCACACTATTGCAATAGTTTATAGAATAGTTTAACTTTTTAGTTGGACGTGACAAAAAGTGTTGTGTGGAGATTCCATTTCAAGCCAAGCGAAACTCTATTACTTAGACTTCGCTGTCCGTCTGTCTGTCTGTCACCAAGCTGTATTTATGAACTGTGATAGTTGGACAGTTGAAATTTTCACAGATGATTCATTTTTGTTGCCGCTATAACAAACTAAAACAATAGAAAAAAATCATATTTAAGGGGGCTCTAATACCCGCGCCCGTCCGCATGGATCATGCCTGGGTCGACAGCGCGGCGTGGTCCATACTCGCCTCAAACAGCTGTCAGCAATCTGACGGGGCCCGTCTTATAGGGCATTTGCCTACCGGGGTTGCGGGGCTGTCTTATCAGTTGACCCGGAACGTAAAGGGCTATTGAAGGAACACCGTGGATTTTAGTCAGTAAAAGTCTGAGAGCCTCTTCACGTCCCGCCTGGGATGAGAGGACCCATTTGATGAATTTACCACGATAAAAAAGAGGGCCCAGAGTTTTTTGCTCTTGTTTACTCGATAACGGCAACAAGTAGACGTTTCAAATACTTATTCACAAAGTATTGAGTTATACATATATTCTCTATAAAAATAAATAATTAAATTAAAGCAAATATTTAAGCTGGCTCAAATACAAAAAATCGTGTTTTTGCGGTCTGTGGGCACTAAACGGGGTACAATGAAAATACTTTAATACATTCTCCATTTTAATCTATAATCACCTAATCAAACCTTCGGGATCCTGTGGGATGTTCGAATAGTAGTTTTGAGGTAAAAGTCAAATCTGAAAGTCATGAACTCATGATCCGCGATTTTCGTGGAGTTAGTGACGTTAAGGTCAAGGTCAAATATCCTTAGAGTTAAGGTAAAATGACTTTGAAATTAAAATCAAATGATTCCGAGGGCATTATTTATATACCTCGAAGGTCAAGGTCGAGTGGAAATTATGGTCAAGGTCTTGACCTTGACTTTAGATTTCAGGTTCATGATCTTGAGACTCACAGTCAAGGTACTGGAACTCCAGTTGACTTGACTGCAATTGCAAGAGTATACTTTTCTCTTCTTTTGTTTAAATCTCCAAAACAGTGTGTCCTGTCGCAAACATAACGAAAAAATTCAGTCAAGTTACAGCGGGAAAAATCTTGTTCCAGAATCTTATGGTCACCCTACTAGAAAGAGACGGTTACCTCCAAATTAGCTCTCTCAGCTGGCACGTTTTTCGGCATGAGTACTTACTCCAGATTGTTATAATACATCCATGATAAAAACTCGATATTTTGTCTTTGAAAAATATAAAGACGAGGCAGTATGGTCTATGACCTTCGCCTGTCCAATCATGGACGAAGAGAGAAAAAAAAAAAAAAAAGTAAAAGAAAAAAGCTAGAAACCGATTACTTACGTAAAAATTGGATTAAGAAAGGTAAGGTAAGAAAATACTTCAAATGGTAATCCAGAAATGCATATTGCACAGATGCAAAAATGGTTAAGGTCGCGAGCCGCACCAACAAACGTTCGTTGGCGTTTCCCGCGATCCGAAGCGTCGCGGTAATATCAAAGAATTTGAATACCGTCCAGACAGGACCAACGAAGGCAAGCAATAATTCGTTGGCGTTCGTTAGGTAGGTGTGCACGCGGCAATAGATTATTTAAAAAAAAAAAAAACTGTTTATTAATTTTTGGTGGATTTACAAAAATTTACGAATCATAAAAATAACTTAAACAAACTTGAACTGTCGACATTTTGATATATTAATAGACATAACCACGCTGTTCCGTGGACATACCTAACAAAGTAAAAAAAAAACAGTGCTGGTTTTCAAGCACCGTATAGTGGTCATCGACCGTAGTACAAAAATGTGTGTGTATGTATGTATGTTGTACTCGTACGTGTTATTTTTCATACATTTTTTTCACGTAACTTTGCTATTGAATATTTCCTAGGCACTTGACTTGATTATTATTTTCTAGGCGATAGCTACAAAATATTGTCACTTAGAAATATGGAGTTTTATTCCAGGGGCGCAGTCATGAAAACTGTTCGCGTAAAAAATGAAAAAAAATGTTGTATTTTCTAATCGCTCCTGGAACTATGGACTTGGCCGCCCTAGGCCCGGGCGCGTAATGCCAAACTGTATACTGACCCAGACAGAGGCGGCCTTACCCATTGCGAGGCCCCGGGCGGCAGATCTTTGCGAGGCCCTTTGTCCTTCATAAAAAATATGTGATGCGAAAGTAGGTCTGGTTGTTTGATTAGGGTGAGCTCAGGCCGAGACGTGACGCTTTGCGCACATTTAAATAGAGCTACTCAAAATCTAACTCTATTTCATACACGAAAAGATACACCTTTCGCAACCCAGAGCGACGCAGCGCGGCGCCGCGCTGCATTTTAATAGCGACTCAAAATCTAACTTTATTTATTACACGATAAGATACACATAATTTGCAGTATCGTTACGTCACGTCGCGTTGCGTCGCGTCTCGGTGTGAACTGACCGTTAAGGTATTTATCATGTTAGGTCTAAAGAGGTATTAAAAGTCTAAAGAGGTCAACAAATATGGAAGAGGCAATGCAACAGATGTCATGTATTCCAACATCGCTATTCGCTTCTTCAAAATTCTCATTGGAACCAGAGGTTTATCTTTATCTAGACTTTGGCCATGCGAACCCTGGAGGGCTAGTTTTTGATAGTTATATCATATTATCTCCTTTTAAAGTAGACTAAATTTGCTACAAAATGAGACTAAAACTCCCCGACTCCGAGTTGTAGGTCGCGGAGTTGAAACCAGCCTTACTTTGTGTAAATTATTTCATCTCCACTGCTGTCAAAACGGTGAAGGAAAGCATGGTGAGGAAACAGGCTCAAACCTTCGATTTTAAGACATGTGACATCTACCAACCTACACTGGGCCCGCGTAGTGGATTATGGCCCACTCTTACAGAGAGGAGGCCTGTATCCCAGCAGTGGGAACATTATAGGCTGATGAAGATGAAGTGTGAATAAAAATACCTCAGTAGACCTGATAGTCTGACCGAGATAAAACCCCTAGGTACAAAGTTTTTTTTATTTTTTTCGAAAAAAGTCACAGAATTCTAAAACATCCCAATTGATGAAATGAATCAAATCAATCATTTGTTGTAAAAAAAAAAACATTGATTTGAGATACCGCTAGAGTTGCTCGAGTGCAAGAAATTGAGAAGAATCATGGGCGTACCCAGGGGGGGGCAAGGGGGGGCAGCTGCCCCCCCCTGGAAATCTCGCAGAACATGTATGAACTCGCCTAATTACTAATCAAAGTGTAAACGAGGCCTTATGCTCTAACTTTTAAATGAACCGCGCAGTAGACACTGGCAAAATGCACGGTGCAATTGCCAAAAAACCGCGCGCAACGATGGTGGACGAAGATTACCGAATCCAGCCGAGCGTTCGAACGCTCGGCTAGATTCGATAATCTTCGGTATGAGTTGCGAGCGACTAGCATTTATTTTATTTGACATTGTTATTGTTTTGAAGGAGCTAAATTAAACGTATGTAGGTGCTTCTGCTTAAAAATATTCATTCAGTGTCTATATCAAAGTACATAAATCTGTCTGATTGATATTGTGTTAGGATTGTGACACGCACATATACATTCTGCTGAGCAATAAAAAACTTGTAAACAGTATGGTATGGGCGATTCTTTCACGGAAGACGTTATAAACCGTTTTGCAGAAGATCCTCGTACCTAAATTACTTTTAAAGTAGAAGCGATTTAAATAAAATAAAAATGCATGCATAGTCAAATTTACTTTTATTTATTTAACTACCTATAAAGCAGGATAATTTGCGGCTGTTTGCCCTACACACTACATAAAACATTAGGTACCTATATGTAGTGACATATACCTAGTGTTTCATGTAGGTGTGTTTGTGTAGTGAGTGTGACAAAACAGCCGCGGACGATCCGACCTAAAAATCTGACTTGCCCCCCCCTAGGCCAGAAGCTGGGTACGCCCATGAGAAGAATACTACTGGGTTAGATATAATTCGATTCTCATATTGTAGCAAAAGGCATCTTTGAAACCGATCTGAGAAGTTATAATCAACAACTATTCCTTTATGGTCATAAACGCAAAAAAAAAACAAAAAACGACAAAATGTTCATATTTTTTTACAAAGCAGCATTTGGTGCTTGAGGTCTCAAACTTGGATTATTCATTGTGCCAAAATCATAAGCAAGTCGTACCGGATTTAACGTAAACTAGCCGTACGCTTAGGCAACAAAATTATTGCACTAATTAAAAGATTTCCAAAATTAACAAAATAATGAGATGATAAATTTAAAAATCGATGCTTACGATTTTTTCTATAACTAAAATCTTATTTAATTTACCGTTTTGTTATAGCCTTAATGAGTACCTAGGTAGTTATAGTCAAAATCAAAAAGATTTAATTTAAAAATAACTATTTTTTCTTTTGCTTGGTTCGTTGCGCGAGGCCCCCTGCAAGCGCGAGGCCCCGGGCGGTTGCCCGGTTCGCCCCCCCCTAAGGCCGCCACTGGACCCAGACACCCATAGTCTGTACTGAACTACGTCGTGCTCGTTGAAATCACAAACAAATTGGAGCAAAGTACATACGAGCTCAGAGCATTCTGAGATAGTATGCAGTTTGCTCGCTTGTATGTAAAGCAAACTGTGACACGCGAATATCGCGAGTATCGATTGATTATTATTTTAAGGCCCTGGAAAAATATTTTTCGAGACATTAATAAAGAAAAATGGCTCGACTGAGAGCTGCTTCGCGGGGTCGCCACCTTGATAAGTAGTAATTAGTTATTTCACCTAGGAATGCAAGAGCGAATGAAGCGAGCTCGGGACTTTAGGGCACCCCGACACGGACAGGTTAGGTTAGTTCATGGTTATTTTTTTTAAACCACCCAGAAGTAGAAGCCCCGCGAAGCGGGGCTCCGTCGAGCCACTTCGATATAGTAATCAGTTATTTGACCTAGGAATGCAAGAGCGAATGAAGCGAGCTCGGGACTTTAGGGCACCCCGACACGGACAGGTTAGGTTAGAAGGGGATGGCGGGGTCTGTAAGACCCCACCATCCCCTTCGTGACTGCTGCTGAACGTCTGGACTCGTATGTACACATCGTATGTGCTCTAGTATTTTAAATCAAAATGTATTTTGATTCAGACACTCTCTGAATTGGTATACAGTTTGGTCTTCAATTACAAAGGCAAACTGCGATCGAACTCAGAGCAACCTCGGTCTGGGTCAGTATACAGTTTGGCAATACGCGGCCCGGGCCCACTGGGCCTTAGTGCATCCGCCAGTGATGCGCCTGACGACTGTCAAATGTAAACTTTCTTACGGCTATTAAGTAATACCTAGTTAATTTAGGTTTTTAGGGCGAGCCCCACCTTGCTTAACCTTGGCTCCAAAATATAAACAACTTAATAGGAATGCAGTTTGTTTTCTTCGGAACAGTCGAAAAAAATGGCTGAGGCGGACTGAATAGATTGAGATTAACCGTACCCTGATGTCGGTTCTGGAGATACCATTATTTAAAATATTACCTACATTAAATAAAACTCTGATTTGTATTTTATTCCATTTTTATTAATAAGTTTTTAAATTACCCAAAACATAATTCATATGTTACTCAAAAACTTTTTTTAAAAAAAGTACCGACTTCAAAACAAATACAAAAAAGTTTAAAATAACTTTTCTTTCGGAAGTCGGTGGCAATAGTCAATGACACAACAAAACAAAGCCACCGACTTCCGAAAGAAAAGTTATTTTAAACTTTTTTGTGTTTGTTTAGAAGTCGGTACTTTTTTTAAAAAAAGTTTTTATTTTACCCTTTTTAGTTTATTTATTTATTACATATTCAACCCAAATTCTTGTAAAATACAAAATTTTCTTACATATGCACTAATCTTGTAATCCGTCACAACATAAAAAAATCCATATCTCTAAAACTACTGAACCGATTTTGATGAAACTTGCAGTGTACCCTAAGTTGAACAATACCTAGTACAACAAAAAAAGAATTACTTAAATCGAACTTATAGTTCCGGAGATATGCGTGCACAAACATAAAAACATACATACATACATACATACATACATACATACACTTATGAAATTTGGCACATTTGTTCAGACGCTGATATAGACTAACATATATGAAAACTGGGCAGTTCTGATAATATTACATACATACGGGTCGAATTGATAACCTCCTTTTTTTTAAGTCGGTAAAAATCAACATTACCCTCGTACCACAAAAAGTTAAACACTAATAAAATTGTTTGAATAAGTTTCAATAAAGTGTAACTGCAAACGACCCATACATCAACCTCAAATATTGTTTTGTAGTTGACAGTTTGTTTTAGATAAGCGTTCAACCGATGTATAACAAACCATTTTAGTAGTAAGACGGTTAACATCTATCTTCTAAATACAGGGTGCTCCCGTAAAAGTTTGAATTAAATTGAATAAGAGTCATTTGAAATCTTTTAAAGTAATGACTTCTCTCTCTTATAATTATTTTCCTATAATGTTTAAAGGCCCTTTTACACATCTATAAGTAAGTAAGCATGTTCAACTTGCGTACTTACTTACCTACTTAATCAAGAAGCCCAAAGCAATGTCCAGATCTAGACCAGGCGTGAATGTTCCGGGGTCGCGGGACTGTCCGGGGTCGTGGGACTGTCTCTTCAGGAAACCGTGACCCTGGAACATAAAGGGCTATTGAAGGACAACGTGGATTTTAGTCAGTTTGAGATTAATAAGTTTTCTTGTCTAAAACAATGTTCAACGGTAAGTTGGGATTTGCTTGGCATGTTAAGGTCGATTTACACATTCATAAGTAAGTAAGCAAGTTCAACTTGCGTAGGTACTTATTTCTTTAATCGAGAAGCGCAAAGTCCAAATTAATACGATACACACTGGTGTGTAAAATTTTAAATGCTGAATGCAAATGAATGCCGACATAAGTATGCGGGGAGCGGGTCACGAAGTGGGAGGGGTTACACGCTTGGCATACAGACGACGAGCAATGGCTGACTCGCCGTCCGATCACGGTCCATGCCCGGGTCGGCGACGCGTCGTGTTCCACGCGCGTCCCAAAGAGCTGTCAGCAATTTGACATAGAGAGCTTAACGTCACAACTGTCTAAACAAGTTACCTTGACACTGGAACATAAAGAGCCATTCAAGGAAGACTGTGGATTTTATTCAGTACGAGGAGGGGCTGTCAGTCTGACAGCCCCTCCTCCCGCCCCACCCAGGGCGGGAGGACACCTTCGCTGATTTAACCAAGCGAAAAAGAGGGGTTCGTAAAAAATATAACTGGTTCCTATCCTGCGGCAACTTGCGACTTACCTAGGTACTTACTTGCTGTGGTGTTCGCACATTGTTTCTACTTACTTATGGATGTGTAAATCGGCCTTAATGTGCTCACATCTAGAGCTGCTAAGAGCTGATAGGTGCGGGGAACGGGAAAAATGGAAAAAGTACATGGACACACAAATACGTCGCGTGCATAGAATTGAATAATTTGAAAATCAAAATCGCTGTCTGTGAGACCAGGGTGCAGTGATTAAAAGTTAATAAAACCTTTTAGCTGTTTCTCTATTGTGTTACCTAACTTTTTATCCATAACCTAATGTGCCATATTTTTTTTGTCCTAATCATCATTTGTCCGAACTTAATGCCATATAAAATAAAATCCCATATGGGTGATTCTTTAAAACCGAGGGAATTCGGCTCATTGGTCTGGCTCAATTATTTTTGTACAATTTAATCTCAGTTAGGATAGTAATTTGTCGGGGTCATTAAATGTAAAAACATATGTCAAAGGCACTCATTTGCACCCAGTGGCTTACGACTTAGAGCGTGCTGATTAATTGATCAGCCAGATTAATTATGAAAAAGGCAGAATAATGAGACTTTGCGCCAGATCAATTTGAATCATGCAGATAAATGATAATGTCACTTTATTTTCCATAGATTTTATTAATTAATCATTCATAATCACAGTTGCAATTTGCTTCCCACTCCCGCAACA
Organism: Agrotis exclamationis; assembly: GCA_950005045.1. Classification (NCBI taxonomy): domain Eukaryota; kingdom Metazoa; phylum Arthropoda; class Insecta; order Lepidoptera; family Noctuidae; genus Agrotis; species Agrotis exclamationis. Next base: position 5,497,415 of record OX465431.1, on the reverse strand, counting down.
TGGCCTTGACCAATGCCGGATGCGAGAGGACTCCGCCTATCGCCATCGTGAGGACACGGCGGTACTCTGCCCAAGAGGGCAGTCCTGCACCGTATGCTCCACCGTGTCCTCCGGGCGATCCTCGCAGTGGTGACAGCCAGGCGTTTCTTCCTTCCTTATCCGACACAGGTATCTCCCGAAACTTCCGTGTCCGGTGAGGACCTGCGTCAGGCGGTAGGTTAGGACGCCGTGACTCCTAACCAGCCACTCCTCAAAGAGGGGTCTTAAGGCCGCAATTGCGGCATGCCCGGAGCTCGGTTGCGACAGTCGCTCCCTCCGTGCCGCCCTGAGATCGCGCCGGAGCTCTTCCCGCCGCGCCTCGACTCCTTGGCGATGCGCCTCCACGCGCCACTCATAGACGTGCTGGGGGGCCGTCGCCCTCAGATCCCAGGGCAGCAATCCTACAAGGAGGTTGGCCGATTCACCGGTGATCGTGTGGTATCCTCGGATCATCCGGATAGCCATGACCCTCTGGCATGCGACCAGCTTTGCTGATCGCGTCCGATGCTCAGGGCCCTCACGGGGGCCTCGTAGAGGGCCATGGACCGCACGACACCGGCGTACAGCCTCCGGCAGAAGGCGTTTGCCCGCTGAGATTGGGAAGGAGTCGCCTGAGGGCGGCTGCTGCCCGGTTCCGCTTTGGGGCCAAACGCAGGAAATGCTCCCTGAAGTTCCACCGGCTGTCGATGACGAGTCCCAGGTACTTCATCGCCGTCCCGACGTTGATGCGAACCCCTCCCACCGTTATGTGGGACTCTGACCGCGGCGCGTTCAGATGGCCATGAAAACATATGGCTTCTGTTTTGTGCAGCGCCACATCGAGTCCCAACTGCCGGATCCTTCTTACGACTGTCGCAACCGCCTGCGTCGCCAGGTCGGGCGCCGCCTGGTGCGACTCTCCCTCCGCTAGGACGAGCGTGTCGTCAGCGTAACATATACCGTCAGGGAGTTCGCCACGCAACAGCCAGTCGTAATAGATGTTTCACAGGAGCGGCCCCGGGACCGATCTCTGTGCAACACCGCCGACATCTCTCGCCGGTTCCATTCTCCCTGGGGGTAGATGATGGCTCTGTCCATCAGGTAGTCCTCGACTATGCGACGGAGGTAGGTCGGCACCCGGAGATACCGGAGTGCCTCCCTGATGCAACTCCAGGGCAGGGTGTTGCAGGCATTGGTGATGTCCAAAGACACCGCCTTGACCAGGGTCATCTTGGGGATACCGCATCTCCCGTCGTGAGGGCTCTCACGCGCATGATGGCGTCCACTGTCGAGCGCTGACTGCGGAAGCCAAACTGGCTCTCCGCAAGGTCCGGACCCACCCGATTCAGGTGCCCGACGAGGCGGTTTGCAAATCTCACTCTTTCAAAGAGCTTGCCCACCTCATCGAGCAGCACGATGGGCCGAAATGCGGACGGAGAGTCCGCAGGGCGCCCGGCCTTCTAGATGACAGGGAAAGTCATGCCTGGAGAGCGCTCCAGGCATGCGCTAAAGAGCCCTAGTCGAGGCCCGAGAGTCTCCGAGGCCAGGACCCAGGCTTAAGGCTTTCTTCTCTTGTTTGTTTCTTTGGTTTTGCCATCTTGATTCTTAATAGAGATCTGAAACAAGAAAATGGGGTTTTATTATAAAAATGAAAAGTGCATAGGTAAAATCCAGTCTAACACCAGTTGGACTGGCATCTTGCGTGTAATAAACTGTGAAAACTGTGGTCTATCACTAAATAAACTTCACAAGACTAAATAATTATAATGAGTAATATTAAGACAGTAACGTTAATTTTTTTTATTACCTCATAAATTAAGTTCGTGTGAGGTTCATTCATGAAAAGAAATCTAATTCATCTGGACATCTAAATTCATCTGGCCTTAAGAGCCAGATAAAACCAGACTAATGCGAGTCAGATAAATTAGGAATTTGAAGATAATTAAACTCTGCTCTTTTATTTATAAACTTACAAAAGTAATAGTTTAATAAATGTTAATAAACAACCTATTACACACTTTGGTTTTATAACAAAACATAAGGACATATGCACATTTCATAAATTAAGACAGATCAATTATGCCGCTTACCTTACAATCGCCAGACCACGAGTTTTAATCGCACTTTTTCGCCAAATACACGGGACGATTGACCACTCCACGCCACGGATCGGCAATGACTGGCGCAGCCTTCGATCATTTATAACAACTAGATACACAATCAGCGACAAAAAACGTCCTCACCAAAAGACTGACCAAATCAGAGATCGGTCATCCTTTTGGTTTAGTACTGTTCTAACGCTCGGAACGTAAACATGCCTCCGTGCTCGTTTAAAAAGTGCAAAAATCACTCTTCCAGGACCGAAAAAAGGATGTAATTTCATTTTTTCAGTAAGTACTAACATTACCAATATATAATAACTATCACTGTAGGTACTATAAATACTGATATTTCGTTAAGAAATCGCCGTAAAACATTTATTTTAAAATTGACGAAATTATCTGCCGGGTTTATAAAGCACCTAAATTGAAAAGACTTTACTAAACGTACAGTTCGTAGTGTCGCATGGCTACTTGATTTAGTCGGGTAACATGTGTTGATTCGAGTCGCGGTCGTAAAATTTAATGTGTTTTTATGACCATTCCAAATCCGACTTTAACTCATTTGAATAAGGTTTAATTTCTTTTGGTATAATATGTTGGCCAGTTATGTTTCTTTCTCTTTCTATTTTACGACCTACTTGAGGACAGTTTTTAGTTCGTTTTTGTACGGGATTGTGTATCTAGTTGTTATTAATGATCGAAGGGCGCAGCCAATCACGAGTCGATTTTATTAAATGAAATACTTGATGTTAACGTTGAATTCATGCATGGCAAAGATGCGGCAGACGAATTATCACTTTGGTCGGGGACAATTTTTAAAGTATTGTTATTACGAGAATATACAAGTATTTCGAATTTAATTATGATAATATTAAGAAATAAACATTCAAATATCGATACAACTTACAATTATTTTTGTATTTCGACAATTGGAACCAGGAAACAAAATTATTTAACAAAAACCGACGTTGGGACACAGCAGATTAATTAGAATTGACTGTTATCTGCAAACATAAATAATATTTGTTTCAATTAATCGCATTAGTAATATAAGGCCACGATAGATATTAACTATTTACAAAACACCTGTAAAGGATATTTTAATTGGACATTACTTTCTTATGTTCTTCAATGAAAATATGGTCAAAACTGTGTTTCAAAGAATCACCCATATATAACCTCAGATCAAAGAAATAGGCAGATAGAGCGCACAAAACACGCGAGTGGTTCCACCAAAGCAAATACAAATCAAGAGCAAATAAGTACAAACTCGCGACAGTACCAATAGCTACGCATCGTCTCGCTCACACCTGACGGCGTCAGCGTAATATGTTACGCTGACGACACGCTCGTCCTGGCGGAGAGAGAGTCGCATCAGGCGGCGGCCGACAAGGCGACGCAAGCGGTTGCGACAGTCGTCGAAAGGATCCAGCAGCTGGGACTCGAAGTGGCGCTGCACAAGACGGAGGCCATGTGTTTTCATGGCCGCGTTAACGCGCCACGGTCTGAGTCCCAGCTGCCGACCACTAAAGTTGGTCGCATGCCAGAGGGTCATGGCTATCCGGATGATCCGGGGATACCGCACGATCGCCGGCGAATCAGCCAACCTCCTTGCCGGATTACTGCCCTGGGATCTGGAGGCGACTGCCCTCCAGCGCGTCTATGAGTGGCGCGTGGAGGCGCAGCGCCGGGGTGTAACCCCGCTGCCCCGAGAAGTGAAGGCGCGGCGGGAAGAGCTCCGGTGCGATCTCAGGGCAGTATGGAGGGGACGACTGTCGCAACCGAGGTCCGGGCATGCCGCAATCGCGGCGGTAAGACCCCTCTTTGAGGAGTGGCTGGAAAGGCGTCACGGCGTCCTGACTTACCGCATGACGCAGGTCCTCACCGGACACGGAAGTTTCGGGAGGTTCCTGTGTCTGGTAAGGAGGGAAGAGACGCCTGGGTGTCACCACTGCGAAGATCGCCCGGAGGACACGGTGGAGCATACGGTGCAGGACTGCCCCGCTTGGGCAGAGCACCGCCGTGTCCTCTCGGCGGCGATAGGCGGAGACCTCTCGCGCCCAGCATTGGCCGAGGCCATGCTGCGGGGCGAGACGGAGTGGGAAGCGGTCGCCTCCTTCTGCGAAGCAGTCATGCTCGTGAAGGAGGAGGCGGGCCGCGTGAGGGAGAGTACAGTGTCCTCCCTCCACCCCAGCCGCAGTGGTAGACGCCCACGGCGTCGGACGTCGGCAGACGATCTCCGGCCACCGTAGGCGCGGGCATGCGGGTGGCGAGTAAAGGGCAACTCGCCGCCTGACTATGGACCATGCCCGGGTCGACGGCGCGTTGTGTTCCACGCGCGCCTCAAAGAGTGTCAGCATGATGACGGGGCCCCCCTCTAGAGGGCCAAAGCCTGCCGGGGTCGCAGGACTTATCTCATTACCGTGACCCCGGGACATAAAGGGCTATTGAAGGAAACCGTGGATTTTAGTCAGTACAAGTCTGACAGTAAGGGGTGGGAGGACTCATTTGATGATTTACCACGCTAAAAAAACGTCGCTAATGATTTGTCATTTTATGTCAAAACATGCCGTCTTGTGTGTTTAAACACTGCAAAAGTTGTTCACAAAAACAAAGAAAACATGATGGAATATCTTTCCACAGGTAACTCTTGTTATTTTTATTGTTTTGGTATTTATTTTCCATAAAATATTTTCGGCTCACTTGAAACACAAAACCTTTACAGTAAATCGTCTGTGTAACTGTGTTGCTAGTTTATGACGGGAAAATTACACGGGACGGGACTATTACGGGAATGTGTATTGTGCATAAAAATTTTGATTAATTTATACATACGTAATGAGGGCTACCGTTTTTGTGCTCACCAGATGGCGCCACTGGCGAGTGAGGTCCTGTATTTGTTATTATTCGGAACTGTGGCGTCAAAACATTAAATAATAAAATATGCTTGTAAACAGTAAACAACTAACTCTGAATTAGCTAACCTCTAAATAAGCTGGTCTTTCAGTCCGCTTAACTTTGCACCTCTTTTCTTAGTTCCGCTTTTAAAGCACTGATATTCATTGACCCGTAACTTGTATTTGCCGTAATAAGAATAATATTTTTATATATTTATATTTATAATTATTATTATTATTAAATAAAACCGTGCAGCCCGCCAATAAACAAACATTTCGGGACCTCACGCTACACTAGCGCCTCTAGCGGCGAATTCACACGCGATAGCCCTCATTGCCTATATGGAAATATTGTATATAAAGGGTGCATTTAAATTCATGATAAATATTTTAATCCCGGCATTACTAACGATACTAATTGTACTACGCAACTCAAAAACATTATTATAGTAGTTTATGAAACTGGTACATAATGAGAGCGAGTTTTTTAAAAGTATCACAAGAGTGTATAATACCTAGTTATGTACAGTTTCATACACTACTTTATCTACTTTCATTGAACACGAATTTATCAAATAAAAGATAAAGATTGACACAGTATTATGGCGCCAATATTCCCGTTATCACCGCGCATGGGCCACAGCGCGCGCAGCCACAGATAAAAAATCAAATGGATGTATCTATGATCTGTAATCTGTATCGTAATGAAAAAAAATTTTATTATAACATTATTTTGTTAGAGAAATAGTGTCATAATTTAATTTTTTAATGTCATTACGTCATTATAAACTCGTTTTGAGTTTTGTATTTTGAATTTAACGATATGAGAGTAGATAAAATTATTAGGTAATGCATATTAGTATGCAGTATTTAAAATCTCGCAACAGCTGACTAATACATACTACATCACAGTAACAGTCCACTACACTGCGATCCAAATTATCACTACGAGTGGCGCGAGCGCCGATCACGTCACGGGACAAATCGATCAAATGCGTTAATACACCTGCGCAGTCGTAATGACACAAGGTCACTAGTTAGTTCCGTCCGGGTCGCGTAATGCCAAACTGTATACTGACCCAGACACCCATAGTCTGTACTGAACTACGTCGTGCTCGTTGAAATCACAAACAAATTGGAGCAAAGTACATACGAGCTCAGAGCATTCTGAGATAGTATGCAGTTTGCTCGCTTGTATGTAAAGCAAACTGTGACACGCGAATATCTGTAACTGACTATACAACGTTAATGAAGAAAAATGGCTCGACTGAGACCTGCTTCGCGGGGCCGTCACGTTGATAAGTAGTAATTAGTTATTTGACCTAGGAATGCAAGAGCGAGCGAAGCGGGCTCGGGACTTTGGGGCACCCCGACACGGACAGGTTAGGTTAGAAGGGGATATTTTATTTTAAACCACCCAGAAGTAGGAGCCCCGCTTCGCGGGGCTCCGTCGAGCCACCTTGATTGGCAAATAATTTGTTTTATTTGTGAAAGAATAACCTTGACACGTGCGTTCATTGCCAATGAGGTCACGGTCACTGGCGAAAAAAGGAGTCAAGATCGCAAGCGGCGCAAGTTTTAGAAGACAAGGCAGGCATGATAGCGCGCCGCGCGGGAGTAAAAGAGATAAAACGTGTCTGCACTCGCATGCATTTTGCTCTAAATTATCAATGCCATATTACATACTACACCAGACGCTGGACGTCTGGACTCGTATGTATTTTAAAGCAAAATGTATTTTGATTCAGACACTCTCTGAATAGGTATGCAGTTTGCTCTTCAACTACAAAGGCAAACTGCGATCGAACTCAGAGCAACCCCGGTCTGGGTCAGTATACAGTTTGGCAATACGCGTCCGGGTCGTAAAGACTTCGGGTCTCGGGAGGGCACCCCCGCGTGCGGGGCTGTATTCGTATTTTTGCGTGAGAAAGCGGGACGGAGAGCATACCTTTAAACTATTTGGTACTTGTAAGGATATGCCGCACTCGCGCCGCTGGATTATTTTATTATTTGATGTACAGACACCAGCACATCAAGCTACCACAATCTGCCAAATTTCTTCAATAGATTTTGAACCTTATCACAATAGCGGAAGGTTAAGGTTCGATTGGTAAAATCTGACAGTTTCGGGTAGGTTGACCTGCTGGCGTCTGTACGTTTACTTTTCTTTCCGCGCACGGTGTACTGTGCTTTAAAACTTTAATATTTCAAGACTTATGGGGATTTATGAAGTATTTTATTATTACTTTTAGTGTTTAATTGCAACAATAAGCCTTTGCCATGTGACATACTACATTTTAAAGGTTTCCATACTTGCATTAGTGATATTTTTCATTTTCGAATTATTAGTTGCAATGCAATCAGTGTCGTGAGTAGAGCCTTTTCTAATGGCCGATAAATCGTTTTAATTTTGTTTTGTACATAGTGTAATGTGCCAGCCCCCCCCGCCCCCCCTCACACCCTTCTAGATTATGTCTTACTACGCCACTGGATAGACTACAATTATTTGAACTAAGTATTTGCATATTGCCGACGGATCTGGTTTTACGCGATAAATGGGTCACTATTATTCGCCAAAGCAGGCAGGATAATGAATGGCTTTCTTCAAAATTTTGCGTTGTATGGTCATTGCATTTTTAAGACAATGACGTTTACTTTACTAAAGAAGGTCGTCGGTTACTTAAAAAAATTACCAAAAAGCGTTATGAAGTGTTATCTTGTCTGATATAAATTAATTAAATAGGTAGTTATAAGTAATTACGCATATTTAACTTTTATTCCTAATTATTATTCTGTACAAATACTACACGCTTTTGCTATCTGGGTATAACCATAAAGCAAAATCGCGTTTCTAATTAAAAAAAAAATAGTACAATATTTGTGAACAATTTAACTGAACAAAAATATGGGAGTATTTCTCAATAACTGGCAACCGTAAACGCACACAGACGCGCGTGTCCCTACACGGCGCCTCTTGTCTGCCGCGCACACATAAATAAAAACCGGCGTCACCTTGTTTGTCGCGCACTTTCTATCTGCCTATTTCTTGTATCTGAGTATATAACATTGAAATCCCAACATACAAAATTTCCTAAATCCGTTTTTGATAAATATTGGAATTCATGATACACTAAACACATAAAATTGTTTTCCATAAAAGTTAAAGTTCTAAATTCAAATTACCTAATGTTTATTAATCCTAATAATTTTGTAATTAATCAAGTTTGTGTCTTAAAAATTTTGCTATGAATTTCTCTCAAGCGGTAGATCATGATAGCGGACAATACTTTTTTCTTCTACCTACATTTTTATAGTTAATTCATTTGTTGCGTAGTTTTGGTTTTGCTTGAAGTAACGTTTTGTTGCAAGCAACGACCATTTATATCTAGACGCCTCATGCACGATCTGACTAACGAAAATTTTCTGCCAAGTCGCTGCAGTACGACGTAAGCGAGGGGGACGGAGTAAGCAAGCATGCGGCATGCAAGAAACGATATAAGCAAGCATGAAACAATCAAGCAGGCGTGCAGCAAGCAAGCAGGCATGCAGCATGCATGGTTTCTGTCACGGCTCCGGTGCTGCGCGGCTCCGGCGGTCCCACGCGACATTATCGTCGCACATGGTTTAACACTCACCACCGCGGCTTCGGCTTGCTGGCCGGCAAGTTCCAGCCAGCCTCAGCCGCGGCGCGGCGGTGCCGGTGGCGAGCACCTGCTGCACAGCTCCTCAAGTCACGGCGCCTCGCCTCTCCGCGTCGTGTTACACGCCTCAAAGAGTATCAACATGATGACGGGCCCCCCCTCTAGAGGGCCAAAGCCTGCCGGGTTTGCGGGACTTATCAAATTACCGGGACCCTGGATCGTAAAGAGCTATTGACGGACACCGTGGATTTTAGTCAGTACGACTCTGACAGTCCCCCCACCCTGCCCTGGGTGGTCACCAATGATTACGTTAAAAAAAATTAAAGGCAGACACTACCGTGGATAGGTGGGAGACGCTCACGGCAACGGACGTCGCGAGGCATTTCCGGCTACCGTAGGCGAGGGCATGCGGATGGCGAGTAATGGGTGACTCGCATGGACCGTTCCCGGGTCGACGGCACGTCGAATTCCACGCGAACCTCAAAGAGCTGACAGCAAACTGATTGTGCCCCCCTTTAGAGGGCCAAGGACTGGCGGGGTCGCGGGACTATCTCATCAAGTAGCCGTAATCCTGGAACATAAAGGGCTATTGAAGGATCACCGTGGATTTTAGTCAGTACAAGTCTGACAATCCCTCCCGTTACGCCCTGGGCTAAAACTCATTTAATGATTCAAAAAAACTCGTGGATAGGGGGCACCAAAGGCGTCAATTGCTTAGGGCATCAAGTAGTCTTAATCCGTCACTGATCTTGACCTTAGTCTAGGTCAGGAGTGACTAAGACAAGGTCGATGATGGAGCGAGCTTATTTCTTTCAAAATTAGGAGGTACAATAATTATTATAGAAGTCAAAATTATGACATAATAGTTTTAGAAGTAAAGATAATTATTTAAAACAACATTTCGAATTTTTCAACATTATGGTTAGTGAAGTTTATAGAAAACGTGTTATGGATTATGATTTTCGGACAAACAATCTTAGGAGACGAAAAGGGATACCCGTTTGGCTGAATGCTATTCTCAATAAGAAATATAAAAAAAAAAAAGTTATACGTAATTTAAAAATAGCTTTTCCTAAAAAAATACCTATTAAAAATACCTATTAAAATACCTATTAAAAATACCTTTTAAAAATACCTATTAAAAAAAACCTATTGATAACAATTCATTCTAAAATCTAGTTGGCATTCATACCTCTAATCTTTTTATGGGTTCAACGTTTAACTGCTTTGCTAGCCTGTCGCTAGATTCAAGTATCTCCGAAATGTATAAAATTTCGCCTGTTTCATTCGCTTCGGCTAAGGACTTCTTCTCTATGTCTCCTGGAGCCATTACTGGCTTGTTTCGATCTGCCTGTGAAGATTATCAAAATAAGAAACATGGTCATCATCATGTGCCTAGCCTTTTCCCAACTATATTGGGGTCGGCTTCCAGTCGAACCAGATGCAGCTGAATATCAGTATTTTACATGGAGCGACTGCCTATCGGACTTCCACAACCCAGTAACTGGATAATACGATACCCCATGGTAAGACTGGTTGTCAGACTTTTAGAGCTTCTGATTAACAGTAACGACTGTCAAAGATCTACAAATGGCAGCCGGGATCAATGGATTTACGTGCTTTCCGAGGCACGGAGGAAACTCGCTATGACAGGTGATCACCCATGATCACAGACCAACCGCGGCAAGCGCGGCTCTACCCAGAAGATCGGCCTGTGCGGCTGTAAAGATTTAGCCGAGCCTCCTCAAAATAAGAAACTTAGTAGGTACAGTAAAACAATGTCTAGGTTGCTATATGGGATACAAACTGGCTCCAATTGCCGCCAATGATTTATACAGTCGGAGACGCGCTCTTCAAAACCGGAGGCAAAGCATTTGTGGTTGATAGCAATAAAGGTTTGTCCGATATCCGCAATAGCTGTTGTCTTCGGAGTCCATCTTGGAACGTGGTGACCGTATTTGGCACCTGTATGAAGTGAAAGATATTTAATTAAATGACGGTCCCTGCGTACAAACGGACATGAGTCATAAACCGAAGTTTACAGGAGAGCGTTTTTAATGCTCAATCCGCTCTAGACATAATAGGCTATTTGACAAAAAAAACACTTTAGTCCGTCACGCGTCAGTAAGATTATCAAAAAATATTCACCTCGTATTTTTTCTTTTTGTACGACTGCCAAAATTGACGGAGATACAACGCTTTCAAAATTGGCAACACGTCACAATTTAGTACAATTTCTACTGAATTCTGACGTCACCACCCCCCACTCTCGAGTTTCGATGCGTTGTATCTTGGTAAATGTTCATTGAATTTACAAAAGAAAAAACACGTGTCCGTTATTTCTCAAAACTCTAAATGCCGGACTAATTAGATTTGTGATATATTAATACTGTCAAATTTTAATAGCCTTTTCTATTTACAATAGAGAGAGTCGCTATCAGTTTTGTGGACCAGAAAATTCCATTCCATAAATACAATCACGTGTTTTAAGCATCAGTCACAAATTTACCGGTCACCCTGTATATTTTAGAAAATGTCTTCAATAATATTCAACATTACTCTCATCGGTACCTAAAAATAATGGAAGGTTCATTTCTTGTAACTTAGAACTTACGTACCTTACAAAGTGCGTCATGTTTAGCTCTCAAATTGACTACTGCTTACCTGCCAGCCCTCCAGAGAGCATATCCACAAGAGCTGTTAGCCCAAAGCCTTTGTACCCACCAGTCTGTTCCCTCCCGCCCAGTGGCATCAGGCACCCGTCTTTCAACACCTGGCAAATGAACAGAAGAAGGATGAGCGTATGATCTATTTATTAAAATTCTTAACTGAGTTTTGGAAGTCAGCAGCAGAAAATTATTGGTATTCAGCAGTATCCATTTAGACTCGAAGCAGACCCAATGTTGTTAGCAAAAGGTTGAGCATATGATATATAGGGTAAAACTAGGTAATACGCCCTAGTTGACAAAACGCCCCGTAATTCTAACATACAAACTTATTCTCGGAACTACACGCGAGTGTGGTCACTGTTGGCGTATAACATGGCCGAGGCCGAGGGCCATAGGCATTTTTAAATATTCAAAAGACAAAAAAAAGTTCAAAAATAGTTATGGTGCCACAGTCCCAGTCACAAGACATAATAACTGTGAAAGTACTGTAGGTGCCCATTCCAATGCGAAGATCTGTATGGAGAAGAATGGGCAAGAAACTCCATGGACGACACCCTTTTTTAATCGCCAAAAATGATGTACCCAAAAGTCACCCTTTTGACGGGGCGTTTTGTCAACTAGGGCGTATTACCTAGTTTTCCCCTACTAATTCTGGTACCCACCACGCTCGGATCCAGTGTTTCTTTTCCATCAGGTCCTTGCGCCCAGCCCGGTTCTAACTTCACTCCTTTTCGCTGACATATTTCTATCTGAAAAGACTTAGTCATGGTCTCACCATACGAATGATGTCCGTAAAAAAACAAAACATATTTGAATGAGATATTCTACTACTGTTTTTAGTAGGTGCTCAATTTAATATATTGTCCTAAAGAGGATACTACTAAAAAGAGCAATTTCCGTAGGTATTCGGACTATAATATCGCTATGGCGTAAGAAGCATAGACGGACGAGAGAACCACAAACTTCGGAAAGTTGTTGAGCCATATTGGTAGGCCGCCTACCTAACGTACTCAAATACTATACTGTGTAGTGGGTACAGTGTAAACTTGCCGGTTATTGTACCTTTCCTAGAGCCACAGTAGCCATAGAAATGTCGAGGTAAAATGGCCCAGTTGAGGGCAAACCCGGAGCCACTACCGCTAAAGGATTTGTGCCCAATGCAGCCTGTAACAAGAAAAACGGTAAGTAGGTAAATCACAACTAACAACATTTTAAGTTACAGGTACCATTTTTATCGGCCTTCAGAAGGCTGGGCCCGGTCTTTACGGATAAGACCGGAGAGAGTGAGATTTTAACTTCACTAAAACCACCCCACCCCAGTGGTAACCATTAGCACATGAGAGGAGGCCCCGTTTTCTCATAAAATACCTGACCGTGGCCCCCTCTGTGAGGTGTTCCAAAACCTATTAATGTATGTTCTTTACAAACAAGGTTCAAATTAAATGTTCTTTACAATTATTAAGGTATCTGTTAGTATTTGAACTGACCTTCCTACTCCTAGTGGGAGCTACAAGAGGTGAGCCGTTAGTGAAAGTCATGCCTATCATTCCGTTGTTTGCTATTTTCTTGGACCAGTAGCCACCTATGCCGAAATGGTTGGACCCTGAAATATGCCTGAAAATTAAAGATGAAGCAGAACAAGAGAAAATAATACTTGAAGAAGGATATTGAATACAAACGACAGGGCTAAATTCATCGGAGACTCCTCTATGACTCCACTTTGAAGCTGGCGTGGTGTTACGGCGACTAAAGGTATTGCCTGGCCACGGCTTCTGAATGGACATGGTTATATGGTAATGTTCTTGGGTGGACCACCTGGAGGATACAGTCTAGTTCTGCCCCTTTTGGGTGGAGCACCGTCACGACTTCATGGAGACAACAGGCGGCGCGAAACGCCAGCGTCCGGCCCAGATTCAGACCATGTTATCGAGCTAGGGGATTGGAAAATAGCCCTCTCCTTCCGCTTAAAAATGTTACCTTTCACTGACACGCATGATATTCCCACGTCGCTAGCTTTCTTCAGTACTAAGTCCGTGCAGAAGTGTGCAGCTGTGGCCCCCAGCACGTTGTTACCATCCACCCATGCCGTCGCTGAAGTCTCCTTGATTATCTTGGGCGTGTTATGTGGATTGCACCTCCCGTCTTTAATATCGAGGATGTAGCGTTCTATAATGGATTTGAAAGCTCAATTAAGACGGAAAGTTACAGTAAATATTAGGGGTGTGTAACTAGGACGTTGCGGAGACGCAGAATAGATTCTCACCTATAAATTTATTTAAGACTCTAGTTAGGCACGGTAATAGCAGGTGGAGTAAAGATGTGATTAAGTTGCGTTGTACATTGTTATACTGTCGTGAGTTAAACCTGGATGGGGCTGGCACAAGAGCGTCACATAAAGAGGCCTGTGTGTGTTGTGGGTAAAGTAACATGTGGATGATGAAGACGATGATTTCTACAGTTTAGTTTTTGGTAATTTGATGTGGTGGTCTATAGTCTCTTTTGTTTCCCGATCGTTCCGGCTTATTAAGTTACATTAGCTTCCGCCCGCGACTCCGTCCGCGCGGATGTCGGTCTTCGCGTGGATGGTTTATTTCTCCATTTTGAGTAACTCTGACAATGACATCTTATAAAATAATATCTATTGGACCCAAATACCGCTAAGCCTATAATAATTAAGGAGATCCCTCTATTGAGCTACTGCTGTTGAGCTCGCGTTCTGTATGTAGTAAGTATTTTTTTCATAGTAATTCCGACCTTGTATTTACAAATAACTGATCGGAACAGTAATCAAAAAGGTCGCGCTGAAAAGCACGGTTTAAAATTACACGCATACAATATTAATTCCACGGACGACCGCTCGCCACACTGGACACGTCCGCTCGCATGAAAATTCAGAATTTATATGCATCGCGCGGCGCGGAACGCAGCTCCTTATATAGGAGTCGGGGAGGCGTGGCCCGCGTGTGCTGCAAACGGTTCAAGCCAAATCCGACTTTCGGCGCTACAGGTTACGGCGCTGAATCCACTACGGGTAATGCAACGTGTGTTCGCGGTTCTACAGAACAACGTCTATGAATAAAACTGAAAAATAAGATTTTTTTTCTACGTATTTTTCCAGGATAAAAAGTATCCCATTTTATGCGCAGGATAATAAGATATAATTATACCAAGTTTCATCGAAATCGAACCGTTAGTTTTCACGTGATGCCTGCATATACAGACAGACAGACAGAAAAAAAAAATTTTTTTTAATCACATATTTGGGTTTGGTATCGATCCAGCAACACCCCTGCTATTTATTTTTTCAATATTTTCAATGTACAGAATTGACCCTTCTACAGATTTATTATATGTATAGATTCGCAAACGTGCCTTAAATGAAGTAGAACATTGAAGAGAGTATGCATACTTAGCCTGTTTAGTCCATGACTGCGGTGGCCGCACTTGTCAGCCTCCAGCAGCAGATCAGCTACTTGTTCAGCTGGCTTGCGGGGACTGCCGGCGGCCACCACGCAATCTATCATGAAGCGCGACACTTCTGTCAACTTAACTTTGCGCATTATGTTACTGAAACCAAAGCACTTGTTTGTCAAAACACATGGTTTTGGATTCCGTGGCGATCCATCAGCTCTGAATAAAATTAAATAAACATAGGCAAAATGTATTCTATAAGAAAAATGTCAAATACAGGATTAAAATGAGGATTATGATTTATTTACTTTTTTCTCTTCCCGGCAGCTAACCATCTCCTGCATTGCTCATCTTTCCAAGAACCGCTTGGGAATCAATAAAATTTAAATTTACTATTTCTGCTAGTATTCTTGCAGTTTACAACACAACAACTGCTGTGACCTATGTTTTTCTGGCGGAATAACGCGATTATAAAAATTACGTACAGATATGTCTGACAAATTGATTCGAAATTGACAGATGACAGAGTTCAATGAACTCTGAGACAGAGCCGTCGTACTCCGACTGCTCCCCATCACCTGCCGTTGAAGAAACTACGATATCTCGTCAGATATTCATTGAAATCAAATGATGTCAAGGGAAATTTTGTTCAAAATTAAATGTTTGTAATGATTAACGTATTTATTTGGGTAAGGATTAATATTATGTTCATAAAAATACCGTCGCAAGTAATGTATTATTTTAAAACCAATTTGATTTCCATAAAAAAGGTTATAGTGAGTTAACCTTAAAAGATAGATATATGCTGTCGCGGACTTTATTTTAGAACGTTTCATGAGGAAAAATTCCGTCATACATAATTTTTGCGTAATGTAAACCGTTTACGCAGCGCACGCAACGGAAGCTCTCAATAAGAATTTCCCGATTTGACAACATGTTTCATTGCTGCTCTGCTCCTATTGGTCATAGCGTGATGTTATATAGCCTATACTGCCGTCATTAGGAAAAAAGACGTATCTACACTTTTTGTCAAAATTGAGTTACATACATATTCTGAATCAGTAAAAAAAATGGCATCGCCCAGTATTTTTATATTTCTCATAAGTTAAAGGGAACCCTGTAAATCTAACTGTTAAAAAAGACGTATCTGCGATATGACTGGAATATTACTAAACAGAAAAGACGTTTTTAGCGTACACTAAGTTGAAAAAACGCATTTTAGTAGAAGCGTCTCATTTATTTACAAAGTATTTAACAATTCATAACATGAAAAGACACTTCTGGCAGTAATGCCTTTTCTACATAGTTTTGCTAGTTATGAGGGGAGAAGTGGGACTCGTGGTTGGAATACTGCATTTCAGATGCGTCCAGGTAGTTAGAGTAAAAATAAGTATTACAAGTTTAAATTACACTGATTTTAAAGTTTCCATAAAAACAAAGATACCAATAATCTTTTTTAAATACTAGGCCTATGTATCTTACTTATGCGTATAAAGTTTAATTAAAATAGATTCAGTCATTTCGAAAAATAAAATTTTGAGGAAAACGCCTTTTTCTCGAATTTGTTTTTGCGTTGAATATTAACTATCACAATGAGGAAATGGTCTGCAGATAAAACAACACAAAATATGATGTAATAACGTCTCTTTCGGAAGTCGGTGACTTTGTTTTTTATTTCATTGAGATTTGTGGCACCGACTTTGTGGCTAAAAGAAAAGTTATTTTAAACTTAAAAAAAAATGTTTTTAGAAGATTTTTAAGCTTTATATTGAAAGCGGTTTGTTATTACTCACTCAAGTTGATATCGAAGACAAATGTATGAATTAACTAGTTTTTGCCAGCGGTTCCGCCCGCTACAAATCGAAAATGATCCCACGTGAACATAAAATCGGGCTTCAAAGTCAAAGTCAAATCATTTATTTCAAATAGGCCATCAAAGAGGCACTTTTAAACGTCGAAATATTAAAATTAAGGAAATGGGATGGGATGGGATTGAATCTACACCGCTTAAAAATTATTCTATGTGTTAATCCAGGTGATAAACTATCTGTGTATCAAATTTCGTCCAAATCCGTTCAGTGGTTTTTGCGTGAAAGAGTAACAAACATCCAGTCATCCATCAAAACAAACTTTCACGTTTATAATATTAGTAGGAAGTAGGATATTGAGTATAATCCATACATAGATAGCTTTAATACAAAATTTTTGTTTGTTGTACCTACATAGTAACATTTAAAACTTTATGTTATAATTAATAATATAGCTAAGCCTAATTCTTATACTTTGTTTTCTATTTCATACAAAATAATTATCATTTTAAACGTACTTACTTCAGTTTAAAAAGGGTTCTTTTTTTTTGTAAATTAATCGAATATTAGTTCAGTGAATCCCAATTAAGTGGGACACTGGTAATCATGGTGAGGTCCACTTTAGCACAAAATTATCACTGTTAATGGGACAAAATAAACCTGGACTCTCTCTGGATCTCTGAAAATTATTCTTTCGATTTAAATGTCCCAATGACGTCTCTCTTTAACTTCTTTTACTGAGACTATTTATGTATGTGTAAAGTGAAAATACTTTTGCTTAATTGTTATCTTTAAATTCTGTAAACTAAACGACTTTAATTGTGATAACGGATTAATAGCACAAAAAAACTGTACCACACAGTAATTTGTGGTCCGCAAATGTGCCTAAATTGTTTTATATAGTGAGTGAGAGATAAACTCTCCTGTAAACATTTTTTAATTCGGATAATGTTTAAAATATGTAATTATATCATATGTTATTTTATTTAGCGCACCCTTTTAATGAAATTAATAAGTCTAATATCATCTCTATTAATTGAACTCTCCGTAAATAAGACAGATATTTATGTATACCTGGATGTCTGAGACACTGGGTAAGTGGAATACCTCTTTTAGTGAGACAAATATGCCGCTTTATTCAGGTCCCCGTTATCCATGTTTCACGGTATTACTAAGTTGAAAAGCAGCAAATGGCTATTTACGTTTTTTTAATTTATCTTTTATGGCTTGGTAACACATTATTACTAAGTAGGAAAGACGTTTTAAAAAAATACTAAATTGAAAGGACGCATATGGCCAGAAGCGTCTTTTCATTGCAGTATTAAGTATTTTCTTGCATTTTTTTTATTAAAAAGAAAAGGAAAAATTGATTTATTAAAAAAATAATATAACTTTTATTAAGTCTACATATTACTCCCGATAGATCAAACTGTAATACACCCTTTGGTACCAAAAAATAACGATTTGGTTTATTTCCTTACACACAGCGAATTTTTTAATTTTTGAAACACGTTTTATTTTTTTTCTCCGTTTCTCATTTTATGTAGATGCGTCCTTTTGGATTATGGCGGCAGTATAGCCTTCCTCGATAAATGGATTATCCAACACAAAAAGAATTATTCAAATCGAACCAGAATTTCCTGAGATTAGCGCGTTTTTAATAGTTGGCATAGGTGAATGTGCTCTTAGACAATCCCACATTAGTTTTACTTTTCGCCACCATGGGCGCTGCAATCGAATAGTACTACCCCCACCTAGTACTTCGCACCCAGCGAATAGATTATAGAGTACGCCTATATGATATAGAGTACAATACTCTATTTTAGAGTACGGTTGGCAACCCTAGCCGTACCAGAAGAAGCTACTGTAGTAACGTCTACTTACCTGCGCTGGATTCACGCAGTCGTCACAGTGTTCTTTTCAGTGTGTATATACTACAAATCAACCAGAGAAGCCTCTTCGAGCCTTTATTTAAAACTTCACAGGCTTTGGCACCTTGGTGTTATTTCTGCTGTCAACTAAACTTTTATGACAGTATCTTCTTTTAAAGTGGACAAATATTTGGTTGCTAGTATACGAAAGTTGACAGTATAAAACCTACGTGGTGGATTTATTAGCTCCTATTCGCTCGCTGAGAATGGCCGGTATGACCATTTTAATCTAATATGTATTAGGTACTGATGCCAAAGATTGGATGGATAGAAGAACGGTTGTTTGAACGCGAATATACTAGTAGGCTGCGAGGCATGCGCCGCGCACGACGCACAACGAATGCCTCGCAAGGTGTGAACCTACATATTTGTAGCGAGGCATGTGGAACGAACTTGTGAGGGCGAGCCAACGTATGTCGGCAAACGCTTCAAGATCAATGTGCCTCATTAAGAGCACTACTCAGCGAACCAACGAAAAAAATAAATAAAAGAATCAAATAGGTATCGCAAATTATTGTATAATTATGCATAACATATTTATTTCATTGGTGTTCAAGATAAAAAAATAATTTCCAAGGCACAATCACTTGACTATCACAGCTATGTGGTCCCAAATGATACAATCAACTGTCTAATTACAATTTTAAATACCTGTCAATAAAAAAACACAGTTTGTATTTACAATACTCGACTGTATACATAGTACATGGAGTTACATCTGTATTATGCTGACAACGACGAGACAGCTGTTTTGGATGGACCCGAGTGCTAGAAGCCTTACCTTGGCTTCTATAGACCCTATAGGGCCATCCGGCTAAGCCAAGGTAGATTCTCAACCTTATTTCAACAACCAAACAAGTTCGATATTTATTTGCTAGTGTCAGACGCGTTTCGCAGTCTATACGCATTAATATGTTGTTAACTTTATAGTCATGGCTGAAGAGGGATAAGGACAAAAATGGTTTCAACATAATTTTATTGACCAAGCTCTTGATTAATATTTGGATCTCACTTTCAGCGTCGCATCCCCAGATAACTTACGGCCCGTTCAAGACCTTGCCGCTGTGAGCGGTGACTTAGTGCGAGGCGGCAAGCGGTAAAATCAAATGTATAGAAATGTTTGAAATACGTCACTAGGCGCCACCAGTGGCAAATTCGCGTACTTACAAAGTAACTATGTCTTATTCACGCCGCCCGTCGCTTCACTCACAGCTTAGACCAAGTCGTGAAAGGGCTGTTAAATAACAATATTCTGTAATAATTAATCATTTAAACAATAAAATATATAAAAAATAACAAACACTTATAGACTATCATAGATCATAGCTCTACTGTCATGGGTTTTATCTTGAGTCTTTCCGCGAGCTTGGCGGAGGACTCGATCTGCTGTTTGACGTATGTCACGTATCCTCTAACATCGGTCTCCGCAGCTGCCTGCTTCTCCTTGTCTCCTGGAGCCAGTACTGGCAGCTTGGGGTCCGTCTGAAAAGAGAGATTGTAATACAGAATCTGGTCACGAAGAGAGGTGATCTTCATCATTTGCCGCGAGAAGGCGAATGGGTTATAAATGTAAGTGCAGACAACTGCACAGTTTATAAGGCTGTCATTAAAAATAAGGGTAGTTTTCATCGTTCTCAACTAGATAATACGGTACCGTTTCATCGTGTACTTAATCAATTTGATTTTAAACCGTCCTCTAAAGACTATTTAATTATCTAAAGTGCTATGATTGTATAGCGAAATACCATAAGTTTCCCTATCCTCCTATAGGATAGGAGAGGTTTAGTGGACGGCATAAATTGTACTTATAATTACTTGGTACTTATTGATCGTGCTTAGCAAACATAAAAATAAGTCTTTCTTGCAAGTATAACTAGCGAGGCATCCCTTCGGAAGAACTGTCAAAGTCTTGTATTACGCTATTATGAGCTAGTTCTTTGCGAGTTTAGAACAAATGGAATATTCCGACAAGGATTGTTGAACAGAAAGCCCACCAGACAGAACACCCGTCTGGTCAAAAGTTTCCTTCCTTTTCATTGGCGCATGGAAGCACTTTAGGTACAGTCTGTTCCTCTTACCCCCAAACTTGTATAAGCAGTCAGCAGTACTTATAAGTCATTGTAACTCACTGGTTCCATCTGCCGCCAATGTTTTATGGAGTCTTCGAGACGATCTTGAAAGCCGGGAGCGAAGCACTCGGGGTTGACCGCGACGAAGCAGTGGCCCAGGTTGGCTGGCCCACCCTCACCACTGTGTGACCAGGACCGTACGTGGTGGCCGTAGTTGGCACCTGGGTAGAAATATTGAGGGATGATTTAAAGATTCTGTCTTAATGGATATTGTTAGTGGCGAAGGTGAAGTTTTCGATCCGTTTGACTTCAATTTACCCACTACAGTTTCATCCAAGATAGTAAAAAAAATTAATAATGCCCGTCGGTTTTTTATCAGTTACGTTTTGGTGAGTGTGCAATGGAACTGCACAATCTGTGGAAATAAATGGTCCTTTCCATCATCGGATTACAAGACGTACCTACGGCAATGCGTCATCGATTTCTGGTAGACCAAAAGACTTCTCACCCTTACGTACAAAGCGTGTTGCCAATACTTTTACATTGCATACAGCACAGCTAAGGACTGGTATTCTTTGCTGGATTCTGCATTTTGTGAATGGTATTGTGGTATTTATGTCATGAGTGTTTATGGGCAAAAGAGTGTATAGGTTATTTGTACGCAAGCGTGCTTGACTGTCGATGAGATAGTAGTCAAATGGGAGTCTCGCTAAATCTCTGGGTTGAGCTCCACTGTTTAGTCTCTTTGTTGAGATAAATTTCTGCTTTCAGGAATTACATTGGTCGGAAATTAGGAGCAGTCGGCTTGTAACTACAGTTTTATTCCAATAAAGCTATATTCTTTCAAGCACTGATGATAACATTACTGATAAATTAACGTTGCAGATCTTGTCAAAAAAATCAGCCCTCTTTTTGGAACCCACTAGTCCTTATCAAAGCAGCTCATGTCATGGTCATAATTTGATTGTACCATACCTCCTAATATTCCACAGAACAGCTCCACCATAGCAGCTAGTCCAAAGCCCTTGTAACCTGATGTCAGTTCACCACCACCCAGGGGCATAAGACAACTGGTTTGGAATGCCTGAAAATTAATGCAATAAGAATTTATGACTGTTTCTTAATATTTTTCACTTTACAGCTTGGATAAAAGTGTGAGGTTTCAAATGATTTCATACAACGAATTCTAAAATTCGGGGCGTACGATGCATGTGGCGCGTGCGGTGCTGATAAATGTGCTATCACCTTTAAAGGTCGTTGTCAAGATTTTATCTCTTGGAGTATTCGGTGGTGCGAAGCCCGTCGACTAACAATTGCTCATTCGCATTTACCGATTTCATCTCCGCAACCACACTACCATCATTCTACCATCTACATTTTTTTTTATCATCAAATAAATCCTCCCACCCAGGGCAGGGCAGGAGGGACTGTCACACTTGTACTGACTAAAATCCACGGTGTCCTTCAATAGCCCTTTACGTTCCGGGGTCACGGTAATTCGTTAGTCCTGTGACCAGTTAGTCCCGCGCCCACCATCTACATATTATGGGAGAAATAGCTAGTAGGTAACTACGACATGACTGTACATACCAGTTCAGCGTCTTTTGTTTCTTTTCCGTCGGGTCCTTGCGCCCAGCCGGACGGCAGTGACTCCCCTTTACGACGCTGCATCTCAATCTGTAAAAATAACAAGTACCTAGTGAAAAAGAGAACGCACATCTCACTCACAGCGACTTTTTGTAGCGATGCTGTCGCGTGTTCACATCGATATAGTATAGTCGCGATGCAGACGCTAGCTGTTTGCACTGGCCTACAAAGTGATTCGCAGCCGCGATGCAAACGCGATACGGTCGCGCTTCCGTCGCGATGCAATTCAGTAACTCGTTCTCCACTTACGTGCCACCTTCTCTGCGTTCTCACCCCGATGTCTTACGACACGCGATGCTATAGCGCGTTAGTAGCAAATTGGCATCGCTTCCGTACCGCTTTGTTTTCAGTTCCCATTCCTACAGTTCGGTACTGCTAACCCCTAAATGGGCATAACACGCAAAGCTACGCTAGCTCGGTAGCTCTGTGTAATAAATTCTAAGTGCACATCATTTGAGAAAACGGTCCAGTCAAGTACATTGGCCATGAACCAATGCAACTACATTATGTGACTACGATAGAACCGTCTTGTTCTTTGTTAAAATACTTCTTACCTTTCCAACAGACACCGTGGTAGTAGCCATGTCGAGGTAAAAGGACTCATTTTGCGAAGCTGGAGCAACACATGCTATAGGGTTAGTTCCCAATGCCGCCTGAAAAAGAAATAAAAGACATTTATTTAGGTTTTGTTGGGGAGACGGGACCACGTAGGTATTAGAAAAACTTCCCCGAGGTATAGGCATTACTTAGAGATATTATTGATTCGGATATTCTAATTAGTTCTAAAGTTAGAGAATTTAATGTAATTGTAATCTTTAAGCATTTGTTGCCAATCTGAACACAAACAGTGGTCATAACTTTTGAACCGTAAAAAATAGCACCGCATGTCTCAGAGGTAAAAATATTGAAAATGACCTTCCATGCCCCTTTGATCCACATTTTCCGGGACACTCTGTATATAAGTGAAAAGTGTCCGTAGTGATGGAATACCAGGGAGTCTGTAACTCCCTGGTAATCCATCACACAACAGTCGATTAAACCCATTACTCGGGATTATATATTTTAAGGACACTGAACCAAAGATCTCATGGTTGTCACGAGGACATAAGAACTGACCTCTTTACTCCTGGTGGGTGCAAGGAGTGGTGAGGTGTTGGTAAAAGCCATGCCTATCAAGCCTTTGTCTGCAGCCTTCTGAGCCCAAAACCCTGCCATGCCGAAGTGGTTGGAACCTGAAACAGTTCTAGTGTTGGTCAATAAAGTTGTTTTTCAAATTGTGATTAATTAAACAGATTTTTAATTAATCAGGCTTTTGTCCAGGAGTGGGATAGAGCAGGCTAGCAAAAAAAACAGAGTTTAGCCGTACGGGTTACGATTCTGCAATGGTGGCCGAGGCGCGCCCTGGATGAGTAACCATTACCCATTGCATTATCGAGCAAGAGTCGTATTTCTTCAGTCTCAGACAGCGCGTTCAGAGAAGCCACCCACTGCCGGCAAGTCGGTTCACAGGGAGCCGTCCTTTCAATGTCCTCTGTCGTCTCGTCGCTCGCCTCGGTTTCACACGACATTTTCTAATAATAATTTTGTCTGACACGAACGGTCTATATTGAGATCTTAGTCTTTTTAGGTTTGGAGCAGTGGAAAGCTTGATTTTTTTTCTATACCATATGATATCTGGGAAAATTATGAAAGAAATAAGTGAGAGTCTATGGAGTTCTTTACCTTTAACTGATACCCATCCTACGCCGGTTTTCAGTGCCTTCTTGATTGCTAAGTCCATGCCAAAGTGGCTGGCAGTAGCTCCCAGCACGTTGTTGGCATCGACCCACGCTGTAGCCTCCGTCTCTTTCAGTACCTTTGGTTCGTTTTTAGGTTGGCAAGCACCACGTGTGATGTCATTCACGTACATTTCTGGAATGTATTTAATTTACTGTGAGGAATTTTGGGAGATTCAACTATTAATGGTTCAACTCAGCCTATCGCAGTCCTGTGCTAGATTTAAACCTCTCCCAGGACCACAAGACCCTGCATCCAGTCTGACGCCACCATTTCAAGTCAAGGTCGTCGGTCAACTTTTAACGTTGACACAAAAATTACCAATAGCCAAATTGATGGACGATTTGGTGGACCAACAGTCTGCAGAAGCTCGCGCGTATCCCTAAAGCATGGTGCTAAAGGTCTGCAGGTCTACACTCAACAGTAGGGTATGAAAATAAATATAAATACAGATAGATCTCTCCTGAAATAAAGGAATCCTTTTTTCTAGAGAAAAAAAGGTGAGGTCTCTAGAGAACGGAATATGTGCACATTGCGTCACATTTAGTGCGTGTTCTGTACTTCAGTACTTCTTGTTCGGACTTGGATAAATTGGCTATCCATTCTGAAAGCTATACCCCGCCAGTAGCCAGTTTTAATGGTCCAACGTTTGGCCTATTATCATTTACCTGGAATATTATTCTACTCTCCGTTCACTACCCCTCAAAACTACTAACCTAACCTATTGAGTCCATGGCTGGGATGTCCAAATCTGTCAGCTTGGATCAGCAGCTCCGCCTGTTGTTCAGCAGCTTTGGTTGGTGTGCCTACCGCCTTCAGACAGTCCACCATGAAACGCTGGGCCTCAGCTGTCACTACTCTGCCCATCATCGCTTTGCCTGAAACTGAAACGGAGGTTTATTGATTAGAGCTACATTTGGTCAGGAGTGCTTATAGCCTGTTCTCTCTCTCGCAAAGAACAAAAACAAATAAGGGAAGTTTGTTATCAAATAATATTTAAATTAATCCTAATCCTGCCTAGTATTATAAATGCGTACGTAAGTTTGACAGAACCGATAATCCTAAAATTTTGCATAGGTATACCTACGTTGTCTGGTGCACAGAAACAGACATACAGGAACTTTCATCCAGAAGAAAGCACTGTTCCCCAGGAAAACAACAAAAACGTTAATATGATCATAGTGACCCTACGTGTATAATCCGAATTGTTTGCTAAATTTTAAAATAATGCGTACAAAGCCGCGGGAAAATGATAGTATTAAGGCCGCATAACCAGAAAGTTGGCAACGTCGCAAATGGCTGTCAAATATTTACAAGTTTTAATTAATTTGGCAAATTTACTGTATGTAAATGAGAAATATTGCTCTGTTGTGCACTAGAAAATTGACAACTATGGGCGACGTTGCCAACTTTCAGAATATGCGCTCTTAATATAAAGTTAAATAAAAGAAACAGAAACTTAACGGTAACCGTCATGTGACCTATTTCTCCTAATTATTTAACGACCACCACATGCCATGATATCATTCGGTACGTCCTCAAACTCGACTGATCTGGACAAATATCATAAGTACCTATTTGACTGCCACAATAATATTATATGGATTGAATGCCGTAATCCTAAACTTGCAGCACTCAAAAATAAATGGATGACATAATAGGAAAATTAAATGAAGTAGGAAACAAAATATGATAAAAATTGCTACAGGGCGTATCGGCAAACAAATATAAATAGGTATTATGCCTTGATTTCTGGATGTGACATAATAAAGTTTATCTCTCTGTGTAAACATTATCGATAAAGTACCTACAAACAAGAAACGTGATGCTACTGGTTTTCTAAATTTTTATATTTTTTTAATCGTACTACCCTGACCAAACGGGCAAACATACTAGTTATACGACATCCTCATTGGCATTATTGTTTTTTTTTTATAAATATTCTACGTAAAGACTCTTAAGAGTGGGCAACGTTGAATAAAAAAATCTGTAGTTTCACGCCAATCGTGCTTGTTTAGTGGAAAGGAGGCCAAGACGGGGTACCTTTTTTTTTATCGTGGTAAAATCATCAAATGAGTCCTCCCACCCGGGCAGGGCGGGAGGGACTGTCAGACTTGTACTGACTAAAATCCACGGTGTCCTTCAATAGCCCTTTATGTCTCGGGGTCACGGTAATGAGATAAGTCCCGCGACCAAGGCAGGCTTTGGCCGTCTAGAGAGGGGGCCCCGTCATTATGCTGACGCTCTTTGAGGCGCGCGTGGAACACAACGCGCCGTCGACCCGGGCATGGTCCATGGTCGGGCTGCGAGTTGCCCTTTACGCGCCTACGGTGGCCGGAGATCGTCTTGCGACGTCCGTCGCCGTGGGCGTCCACCACCGCGGGTGGGGCGGAGGGAGGACATTGTCCTCTCCCTCACGCGGCCCGCCTCCTCCTTCGCGAGCATGACTGCTTCGCAGAAGGAGGCGACCGCTTCCCACTCCGTCTCGCCCCGCAGCATGGCCGCAACCAATGCCGGGCGCGAGAGGTCTCCGCCTATCGCCGCCGTGAGGACACGTCGGTGCTCTGCCCAAGCGGGGCAGTCTTGCACCGTATGCTCTACTGTGTCCTCCGGGCGATCTTCGCAGTGGTGACACCCAGGCGTTTCCTCCTTTTTCTTAGACACAGGTACCTCCCGAAACTTCCGTGTCCGATGAGGACCTGCGTCATGCGGTAGGTCAGGACGCCGTGACTCCTATCCAGCCACTCCTCAAAGAGGGGTCTTACCGCGATTGCGGCGTGCCCGAAGATGGGGTACCTACTAAACGTTTGAAGTTAAATATTTGAGCGTTTTTTTATTTTATTTAATATCATTCATTTCATTCTCTTTATTAATCAATCTTTCATCATCATCATATCAGCCTTAAGACGTCTACTGCTGAACATAGGCCTTTATAGACTTCCCATATGACCTGTTAGAAGCGGCTTGCTTCCAGCGTGATCCTGTGGTCTTCATAAGATCGGCTGCCCACCTTGTGGGTGAATGTCCTACGCTGCGCTTGCCGGTGCGTGGTCTCCGTTCATAATCAATCTTTCATAATTCAGTCTAATTACGAACATAATGTTATATATCAAAGAGTAAAAAAGATTGATCTACCCATTGCTCCCATTCTCGGGCTTTTAGAGCATGAAAGGATTTAGGGAAAAAAAAATGTGTCAAAATTCGATATTAGGTCAGAATGCCTTCACCGAACTGAATATCCCAAGACATCCACGTTCAACAGCTAGTTGCTTTCACGAATTCCAGGTATTAATCACGTTTAAATTACTAAAGGTTTTTAAAATCATCAAAATAATTTCAAAACATCATAGTAATCTAATAAGTACATGCCACATTTTTCTTACAAAAAACACGCCATCCAGACGGCTTTGATTTAAATGTTCGTTCCAAATTAAACGAGCTTTACCCTGCAATCGAGCAATATTAAAAATGAATTCTGAATTTAAAAAAAACTGGCCAAGTGCCTGCCGGACTCGTGCAAGTAGGGTTCGGTACCATTTTCTTTAAAAACGGCAAAAAAATCATGACAGTGTCTGTTGTAAAGAAGCCCCCTTAAATTATTTCAACATCTGTCTTTAGATTCGCGGGACTGTCTTATCAGGCTTCGCGATGTAAAGAGCTATTCGAGGTCACCGTGCATTTTAGGGACTGTCAGACTTGTACTGTTTGTACAAGTCTGACATGTTGAATTATATTTTAAATTAGTGTATGCCTCAAAAGGTTTCGTGTACATTAGGTCTTAGATGATCGCCGACATCACTATCTTGACAGATCTTTTGTATTATCTGTGTCTGGCTTCCGCTCTCTCTCTCTTCCGCTAATGGCTGTATATGTGAGCTCCATGTTTTTAATTAACTTTATTTTATTTAAATCGACTGCTACTATTATAATCGTGACGGACAATTGTAATGTTTATATTCCTGAGTCAATATAGAATACAATTCGTTCTAAAGGACAGTTTAGTGTTTTCTTTGCACCACACCGTACGATCAGACAATCACACAAACAACAGGTTATGGGCCCAGTTTATTTTTTTTTCTTGATCGTAGTGTTCCACGAAGATTATTAGCTAAGAATATTTGAGCTCATGTGTATTGAGACGAAAACATGGAACAATCCGAAGGAATGTCTACGTCTAGCGATGTGCATGCGGCTACGCCGCATGGCGCCGTGCCGTCGTCGACCAATTCTACATTGTCATCGTCGTCTGTGATTATTGGTGGTGCTGGATCGATTGATAAACTGGATGGGCCGTCGAACTACAGTACATGGAAATTCGCCGTTCGTATGGCGCTTATTTTGGATGGTTTATGGGACCAAGTTGAGGGATCGACGGCGTACGACGCTGCGCGTGACCAACGAGCGCTGGCGCGCATTTGTTTATCAGTCAAGTCGAATCTTTACCAGTATGTCCGCGATGCAAAAACTTCGAAAGAAGCTTGGTGCAAGCTGAATGTTGTCTTTGAAAACAAAGGGCTTTATCGGCGTGTATTGTTGCTGCGTCAACTTCATAGTTTACAGTACAGCGCGTTCAACGATATGAATGGATACATTACCGGCATATTGACCCTTGTACAGCAATTGGCGGACATAGGAAAAGTTATTGAAGATGATGAAGTGGCTGAGTTATTGTTAAGTGGATTGCCCGAGGAATATGACTCCCTAGTGTCTGCATTGGAGACGGCATGTGTTGCTAGCAACTTTAACAGTGAGCTGGTCCGTTCCCGTCTTCTTCAAGAGGCACATAGAAAAAGTGAAGCTAACAGTGGTAATACTGCATTTGTTGCTAAGAAGTCACCCGTTGTGTGTCATTATTGTAATCGACCAGGACATGTTCGATCAAAATGTTTCAAACTCAAGCGTGAAAAGAAGAAGAAGGATAACTCTGAGTCTAAAACAGCAACAGCATTTATTGCAAGCAGTGCTGGTGATGAGTTTTACATAGACTCATGTTCTTCCAATCATTTGTGTAAGAGTAAAGAATTAATGGTGAATATTAGAGACTCTAAATGTAAGCATAGAATTGCAGTGGCAAACAATGAAAAGCTAGTTAGTGATACACAGGGGGAAGTCTATATTCAATCAGGAAATGTGGTAAGACAATTAAAGAATGTTCTTTTTGTTCCTGAATTATCCACAAATTTAATATCAGTCAGTCAGTTAATTAATGATGGTCTCACAGTAACATTTAATAGAAGTGGTTGTAATGTTTTCGACAGTAGTTGTAAAATCACTGGCAACTGTATTGCTCAGGGTTCATGTATTAATGGGATTTACAAGTTTAATGGCTTTGTTTGTGGGTCTAGTTGGGTTTCGCAAAATAAGGTGCACTCTTTGCTTCTCCAAAGAGGGCAGAAGTCACTGAGTGCCGCAGTTGCTGCTTCAGAGCCTCCATTGGAAGTGTGGCATAGGCGTCTTGGTCATCTGAGTCTATCAGGTATGTGCATGTTGCAAAATATGGCAAACGGTTTTTATTTACAGAAACAAGATACTCAAGATCTAAAAAATTGCATAGCTTGTCTTGAGGGGAAGTTATCGGCCGAACCTTTCCCCAAGAATCAGGCGAAGCGAGCCAGTAAGCCATTGGAGTTGGTTCATACTGATGTCTGTGGCCCGATGCAGGAAGCAAGCTGGGGAGGTGCGAAATACCTGGTTACGTTTACTGATGACGTCACAAGAAAAACATTTGGATTTTTAATTAAGAAGAAATCCCAGGTAATGAATTGTTTTATTGATTTTCATAATCTTGTCGAAAAACAGTTAGATTTTCGTATTAAATGTCTTAGATCCGATAATGGTGGCGAATACTGTAGTAAACAGTTTTCTGATTATTTGAAGAGTCATGGAATTGTCCACCAAACTTCTGTCCCTTACACACCTGCTCAAAATGGTGTTGCGGAGAGACTGAATAGGACTTTGATTGAAAAAGCAAGGTCTATGTTGCAGCAAGCAAATCTCTGTAAGCGTTTCTGGGGAGAGGCAGTTATGACTGCAATTTACTTGAAAAATAGGAGTCCCACAGTTGCTTTAACAGGATGTACTCCGGAGGAAGCTTGGACTGGGTCTAGGGTTGACCTTAGCCACCTCAGGGTATTTGGCTGTGCTGCTTACTCTCTGATTCCCGAACAAAAGCGCCAAAAGCTAGATGCCAAGGCGAAAGATTATATTTTTGTGGGATATTCTGATACGTGTAAGGGGTACAGATTAGCGGATCCGTCTGATCCTAGGAAGGTTATCTTATCTAGGAATGTGACATTTATAGAAAATATGTTTTACAACCAGGCAGCGGAGAGAGCAAATAATAATTTTAATAACGATTTTATTCCTTATATATTGAATTGTAATGATATTAAATCTAATTTGAATGATGCTGAATCTTATTCTAATGATAATAATCTTATTTTAAATAATGATTGTCAAAGTTATAATAATGAGAATAATGTATGTAATGTATCAACATCAGATTCTAATATAAGTGGAATTGTGGTTTCAGATGAGGAGTATTGCACTGGGAGTGATACCAGCCATGATGAGCAGTCTACCAATGAGTCGGGTGATGGGCCTGTGATCTCGTCGGATAAGGCGTCAGATGGAGATGGTGTGACTAGTCCCATCGCCGTCACATCTGCTACTGGTCGTCCTGTGCGCTCTACACGTAATGTTTTGCCTAAGAGGTATGATGGTTATGACTTATCTTCTTTGTTTGTACAAGAAAGACCTCTGCATTATGATGAACCACTTACATATGATGAGGCTATGGCTAGCCCAAATAGGAACATGTGGCTGGATGCTATGAATGGTGAGTATCAAGCTTTAGTTGCAAATCAAGTATGGGAATTAGTAGATAGACCCCATAATGAGAATATAATTAAGTGTAAATGGGTGTTTAAAGTTAAGCATGATGCTTCCGGGAATTTTGACAAGTACAAAGCCCGTTTAGTTGCCAGGGGTTTCTCACAAAAAGAGGGTGTAGATTTTAATGAGACTTTTGCCCCTGTGGTAAGACACTCAACTATGCGAATATTGTTTTCATTAGCTAATCAACTAAATCTTGATATGGAACACTTAGATGTGGCTACAGCATTTTTAAACAGTGACTTAAATGAAGTTATTTATATGGAACAACCAATAGGTTTTTGTGATAATAGTAATAAGGTTTGTTTACTGAAGAAGAGTTTATATGGCCTTAAGCAGTCAAGCAGAATGTGGAACTGTAGGATTCATGATTTCTTATGTAAACAGGGTTTTGTTCAGAGCAAGTGTGAGCCTTGTGTCTATATTAAAAAATCTAATAATGATAAGGTTATACTTGCTTTGTATGTTGATGATTTCTATATATTTTGTAATCCTTTTAGTAAGAATAAAAAGGATTTGGTTTGTAATTTAGAGAGTTTAACATTAAGAATCTTGGTGCTTTAAAAAGCTGTCTTGGCATTGATGTAACTCGAGATAGGACTAAAGGTATTCTTAAACTTAGTCAGTCACAATATATTTCTAAATTACTTGAGCGTTTTGGTATGACTAATTGTAAGACAGTGTCTACTCCTATGCCTGTAAACACTAAATTAGAGAAGTCTAATGATATTGATAGTTGTTTACAGGATGAAGTTTATCAATACAGGCAATTGATTGGCAGCCTCATGTATCTTGCTGTGTGTACGAGGCCTGATATATCTTTTGCTTGTAGCCAACTTAGCCAGTTTAACAACTGTTTTGGTAAGAGTCATTGGTTGGCTGCCAAACGCATTTTACGCTATTTAGCAGGTACAATTGATTACAGTTTATGTTTTATAAAAAGTAACAATTGGAAGTTGTTTGCTTATGCAGATGCGGATTGGGGTAATGATATCACCGATAGGAAATCTTATACTGGTTTTGTTATTAAGTTAGGAAATGACACTATAAATTGGGAGTCGCGAAAACAAAAATGTGTGGCACTTTCAAGTACTGAGGCTGAATATCTTGCAATAGCTGATGTGTGTAAAGATGTTTCTTTTGTTAAAAATTTATTAGCAGAGTTCATACCTAAAACAATTGATTGTATTGTGTTTAATGATAACCAAAGTGCACAAAAGTTATTGGAGGCTAAAGAATATTGTCATAGAAGAACAAAACATATAGACATAAGATATCATTTTGTTAAAGATTTTGTAAGAGATAATATAATTTCAGTTAAGTATCTTCCTACAGAGAAAATGATTGCAGATGTATTAACTAAGCCACTTAGCTATATTAAACATAGTTGTTTTGTAAAACAAATGAATGTTAAGTGATTGTTTTTATTTTGTGTGTCATTTTTTTTTTATACATTGTACATATATCACATGTAGAGCTAACTTAACATAATCTTTTAAAAGACAGTAGAGTTACAATTTTTATTCTTGAGCTTTATGTAGAGTGATATGTTATTAGATAACTTTATTTACTGTAATTCTTATCACTTTGTGAGGCATAAGGGGAAGTGTTGAATTATATTTTAAATTAGTGTATGCCTCAAAAGGTTTCGTGTACATTAGGTCTTAGATGATCGCCGACATCACTATCTTGACAGATCTTTTGTATTATCTGTGTCTGGCTTCCGCTCTCTCTCTCTTCCGCTAATGGCTGTATATGTGAGCTCCATGTTTTTAATTAACTTTATTTTATTTAAATCGACTGCTACTATTATAATCGTGACGGACAATTGTAATGTTTATATTCCTGAGTCAATATAGAATACAATTCGTTCTAAAGGACAGTTTAGTGTTTTCTTTGCACCACACCGTACGATCAGACAATCACACAAACAACATGACAGTCCTTCCCGGTCCCGTCCTGCCCTGGGTGAGAGGACTTATGTGATGATTTTACCACGTAAAAAAGGCCTGTCTTTAGATGAAGTCGGAGTCAAAGTTAATGTAAGATGTCAGAAGTTACACATAATTATTTGACTACTCAGTGCCTCAAGACGAAAGTCTTCAACCAATGTGTGTTACCAGTGATGACTTACGGCACCGAAACGTGGTCTTTCACTATCGGCCTCATCTCAAAGCTCAAAGTCGCTCAGCGAGCTATGGAGAGGGCTATGCTCGGTGTTTCTCTACGTGATCGAATCCGAAATGAGGAGATCCGTAGACGAACTAAAGTCACCGATATAGCCCACCGGATTAGCAAGCTGAAGTGGCAATGGGCAGGCCATATTGCTCGCAGAGCAGATGGCCGATGGGGTCGTGCTAGAGTGGAGACCGCGGACTAGCAAGCGCAGCCTAGGACGTCCACCAACGAGGTGGACAGACGACCTTATAAAGGTCGCCGGAAGACGCTGGATGCAGGTCGCTTCCAACCGGTATATGTGGAGATCTAAAGGGGACCCCTATGTTCAGCAGTGGACGTCCTATGGCTGAGATGATGATGATGATGTTAGGTTCGCTCGTTTTTTTAATCATTCTGTAATCCTGCAATACTCCTATAATGCTAAATAAGGATTTTGTTTTTCGACTTCAATTCTAATAATGACAATGATCTCAAATGAGGAAAATGAACATTTAAAACCCACTTATCGGAACTTATGCATATAAATTGAAATGCTGTTGTTATGGGAGACACGTTGTTGTACCGATTTCATTTGTATTATGGATCTTATATACACACTCACAAAGCATTATGTATCAACAAAATTACACAAAACATGGAACACGGTGAGTATTCGCCGAACTGGAGCCTTACCACAAGCTCTTAACGCGATCACGGAACTTTTTTTAGAAAAAGTTGCGCTGTCCCCCAGCGGGGGACAAGCTGGGGGTGGACATCGGGAATCATCGATCCAGTTTATGACCTAAACTGAACTGTTCTTCTAATTCCCATGACACCAGCTTAACGTTAATTCGATTGTGCCAAACTGAGTCGCAAGTTTTGGTTTCATTCATTCAATTTTTTATTGGTTTGGTACCATGAGCTCAACTGAAACGCTCAAACTGTCAAAATAAGCAATCCAATAAAAAATACTATTTCTTTAACATAAACTGAAACGTTTGGTGAATTATTGATGAATATGAAGTTTTTTAGAGGATTTTTACAAAAACTAACGTAAGTGTACTTTAATCTTTCTTTTAAAGTTATAATACCTATCCTACATACATTTTTTCAACCGCTTTTGGATTTCTCTAATAGTCTAATGTCATTGGTCTAATGATTTATTTTTATTGAGTTTTTAAACGTAAGAGCCTCCAGTTTCGCGGTCAGTTGGACCCCTGCAATAACGATGATGCCGAATTCATTAGGCGCTACCTAAGCTATCCAAGGAACAAAGTCTGTCAAAGTAATTTGAAACGTTTTGGTGAAAAAGAGACAACGCTATTTAAAAATAGCGTTGTCACTTTCTCACTAAAACGTTTCAGCTACAAATAGCGATCTTTCATTCACTTATAACAATCCAAATATCGCTGAGCATATTGGACGTCAGGGTACGACTTTCAGCGATACAGTTTATGAACCCAAACTTAAATGTCTTGCTTTTTAATTAGCTCATGGTAGGCTTGCTGGACACATTGCCGTGTCACAGTGTCACCGAGATTCTTTTGTTTGAAACGTTGCCTCGTTTTTGGAATTTCTCCTGTTATGTATAGTGAGTGCAGTGGGTGTGTTAACAAATATTGAAACTCACATATAGAACAGCAGCCAGAAACGCGCGTAGTTTCTTGTTCGAAGTGGCGCTCCAAAAGATAAATTATGGTCCCCCATATTATATTATTTTCAAGCAGTTAGACAAGAATGACTATGCTTATGTTATTTTCTACCCATCTACATGAATTACATGATAATTATAGTTAGCACTCACTGAAACCCAACGCTGGGTTTCTTTCACCCAGCAAATGCAGACTTGGTAACATTACGGTGTCAACATGCTTTTTTTTTTTTTTTTTTTTTTAGGGTGGCAAAATCATCAAATGAGTCCTCCCGCCCTGGGTGGGGCGGAAGGGACTGTCAGACTCTTACTGACTAAAATCTACCCGTGTTCCGCCGGATGCCCTTTACGTTCCGGGGCCACGGTATCCTGGATTAAGAAAAATCTGCGACCCCGGCAGGCATTTGGCCCCATAAGGCCCCGTCGGTGACGCGTGAAACACGACGCGCCACCGACCCGGGCTTGGTCCTTGGCCGGACGGCGAGCATACCCATTACTCACCGTCCGCAAGCCCACTCCGCCGCTGTGCCCTCTGCTGTTCAGCGGGACACGCTTTGGAACGTCCACCCGACAGGCTATTCGCATACGGGCAAAGAAACCCCTTAGGCACACAGTGCCTAAGGAAGAGTTTTTGCCCGCATCCCAGGATGCACCGGCCCGAAAAACTGGTCTTCCACACGGACGTATCCGAGAGGGAACTCCAGGAGGTTTCTTGTCTTAGCACCCCAGTGTCAACATGCTTAGCGCAATCTATATATATAAAAGAAAGTCGTGTTAGTTACACTATTTATAACTCAAGAACGGCTGAACCGATTTGGCTGAAAATTGGTGGGGAGGTAGCTTAGAACCAGGAAAAACATATAGGATACTTTTTAACTTCTTTTTTTTTTTGTTTTTTTCGTTTCCGTGTGACGTGACATAAAACGCAACTGACATGGAATGACAGCAAAATGAAAAATGTATCAATCAAAACATCAATTGACCGGTCGATGTGTTTGTATTGAGTTTCTAAAGGTGGGTACAGATTGGTGCAATGCAACATGTAATGCAACATGCAATGCAAGAATTTGAGGTCCACATTGCTGCAATGTATCATGTAATGTAACAGGATTCCCATAGTGTGGACGCCTCGCGCGCACGAACTGCGCCTGGGTCGCGCACGCTCCGAGCGTTACAACTCATGCGCGGCTCGATCCGAGATTTGTCGGTTTTTAGTACGAACACAAAGAGGCGCGCGGTGTGCGCAGGACTCAGCCGTGGACGGTCGTTCGTTTCGTTCGCATGCGCAACGATCATGGCGGTGAAAGAGGATGCGTGGAGTGATGACGATGATGTAACGAAATGCGGGAACAGATGTTCTCGAATGATTCGTAGTCAATGCGCGTACCGCGCGCGCCACACGTCCAAGGCAGCAGGGAACATGCAATGTAAGGCAGAATATTACATTACATGTTGCATTGCACCAATCTGTACCCACCTTAAGCTTATTGTGCCGATATTATCATAATTATCAATGCGATGCCGCCACCAAGATGATCAAATTTTTATCCTGTTTCCGTGAGACGTGACATAAAACGTAGTAACATGATCACGAAGAAGGTGTTGGTGCCGAAATTGAATAAGGGATCTGAACAAAAAGTACTAGGAAAACATGAAGAATAATTATGTTCATGCCGCCCAACGCCCACCGGTCTTCAATGCTAAAAAAGTATTTCGGCGAATACTGAATACTCAAAAAATATACTAGAACTGCATAAATTCAATACAGCCATAGGTACGATGAAGAAACGCCTGGGTGTCGCCACTGCGAGGATCGCCCGGAGGACACGGTGGAGCATACGGTGCAGGACTGCCCCGCTGTTGGCAGAACACCGCCGTGTCCTCACGGCGACGATAGACGGAGACCTCTCGCGCCCGGCATTGGTCGAGGTCATGCTGCGGGGCGAGACGGAGTGGGAAGCGGTCGCCTCCTTCTGCGTAGCAGTGTAGCAGTCATGCAATGGAAGGAGGAGGCGCACCGCGTGAGGGAGAGGTCAGAGTCCTCCCTCCACCCCAGCCGCAGTGGTACTACATACTACACTACACTACAGCCTACGGTGACGGGTGACGGACGCCGCCAGACGATCTCCAGCCACCGTAGACTCGGGCATGCGGGGAGTAATGGGTCTCGCTGTCCGACCTTGGACCATGCCCGGGTCGACGGCGCGTTGTGTTCCACGCGCGCCTCAAAGAGTGTCAGCATTATGACCCTTTAGAAGGCCAAAGCCTGCCGGGGTCGCGGGACTTTACGATTTACCGTGACCCCGGAACGGAAAGGGCTATTGAAGGACACCGTGGATTTTAGTCAGTACAAGTCTGACAGTCCCTCCCGCTCTGCCGTGGGTGGGAGGACTCACATGATGATGTTACCTCGCTAAAAAATATTCAGTTGCGTTTAGGCACCAACTTTCCAATTGAATTAAAACTCCTTGGATATGGTTTACCACCGCACAATTTACGATTCATGAAGGTTGGCTTCGTAGTCATCGTGCTTCGAAACATAAATCAACCAAAGCTGTGCAACAGAACGCGTTTGGTGGTAAGAAAATTGATGAACAATGTGATTTACGGGACGATACTCAAAGGAAAATTCGAAGATGAGGAAGTTCTCATTTCTAGGATCCCAAACGATATGCGGTTTGAGTTTAAACGACCTCAATTTCCGATCCGTCTTGCATTCGCCATGACCATTAACAAATCACAAGGCCAATGCTTGAAAGTTTACTGGGAGTACCTCCACGCGGTGAAGGCGGTAAGACTTTAGGACTGATTTTCGATGACGATGGTATATCATTAAAAATCTGACTCTACTAGCCAGAACTCCCATTTATTATTTACCCGGGCTCTATTGGACATCAGACGTTTCAGATCTTCGATTTTGACGACTCCGTTGTCGCTGGCATAAGCAACAGGATCCGCGTACGAAGTCGCGGGCAGAAGCTAGTTATTTATATTTATAGGTAGCTAACTTTTTTATTTTTATAAAACGTTGCCCCACGAACACCCAGACCCGGAAAAACTACTTGCAGATCATACAAATATTTGTTTCGTGCGGGGATTGAACCCGGGTCACGCTGCATAGCAGTCGATCGGCTAGGCCACAGCGCCAAGTGTGTCGTCAAAATAAATATTTTTCTATTCTATTGACTCACGTGCTACTGATCGGTCAGGTAGGGGTTATTACCATCATTACTTTTGAAAGCATGACGTCAGATTTATTTTCAAACCAAAGGTGATTCATATTTCACCTTCAATGTTGATGGTACCTAAACTCTTCTTTTATTATCTTTAGTTTTACATAGTAGCTAGCTTTTACCTGCAGTTTCGCTCACGTTAAGGGCTCCCACACATAAACACGATACGTCGTAACGTGTCAATGCACGATACGACGTTGTGACTCACGATGCAATCAGTGACGGATTAAGACTACTTGATGCCCTAAGCAATTGAAGCCTTTGGTGCCCCCTATTCACGAGTTCTTTGAATCATTAAATGAGTCTTAGCCCAGGGCGGGACGGGTCACGGGAGGGACTGTCAGACTCGTACTGACTAAAATCCACGGTGTCCGTCAATAGCCCTTTACGTTCCAGGGTCCCGGTAATTTGATAAGCCCCGCAACCCCGGCAGGCTTTGGCCCTCTAGAGGGGGGGGGCCCGTCATCATGTTGATACTCTTTGAGGCGCGCGTGTAACACGACGCGCCGTCGACCCGGGCATGGTCCGTGGGCGGACAGCGAGTCGCCCATTACTCGCCGCCCGCATGTCCGCGCTTACTGTGGCCAGAGATCGTCTGCGGACGTCAGTCGCCGTGGGCGTCTACCACTGCAGTCGGGATGGAGTGAGGACGCTGCCCTCTCCCTCACGTGGCCTAGCTAGCCCAGCAG
The DNA here is from genome assembly GCA_950005045.1 of Agrotis exclamationis. Classification (NCBI taxonomy): domain Eukaryota; kingdom Metazoa; phylum Arthropoda; class Insecta; order Lepidoptera; family Noctuidae; genus Agrotis; species Agrotis exclamationis. The sequence goes on along the minus strand of OX465431.1, from coordinate 5,458,822 downwards.
CTGCCTCCCCCTTCGCGAGCATGACTGCTTCGCAAAAGGAGGCAACCGATCCTCACTCCGTCTCGCCCCGCATCATGGCCTCGACAAATGCTATGCGCGAGAGTTCTCCGCTTATCGCCGTCGTGAGGACGACACGGCGGTGCTCTGCCACGCGCGGGGCAGTCCTGCATCGTATGCTCCACCGTGTCCTCCGGGCGATCCTCGCAGTGGTGACACCCAGACGTTTCTCAGACACAGGTACCTCCCGAAACTTCCGTGTCCGGTGAGGATCTGCATCATGCAGTAGGTCAGGACACCGTGACGCCTATCCTGCCATTCCTCAAAGAGGGGTCTTACCGCCGCGATTGCGGTGTGCCCGGACCTCGGTTGTGACAGTTGTTCCCTTCATACTGCCCTGAGCGCCTGCGCTGGAGCTTTTCCTTTTTTTATTCGCCCCGGCCGGCGCTGCGCCTCCACCTGCCACTCATAGACATGCTAGAGGGCAGTCGCCTCCAGATCCCAGGGCAGCAATCCGGCAAAGATTCGCCGATTCGCGATCGTGCGGTATTCTGGGATCATCCGGTTAGCCATGACCCTCTGGCATGCTACCAGCTTTAGTGGTCGCACCCAGATGCTCAGGGCCCACACGGGGGCCCCGTAGAAGGCCATGGAACGCACGATGCCGGCGTACAGCCTCCGACAGGAGGCATTTTGCCCGCTGAGATCGAGCAGGAGTCGCCTGAGGGCGGCTGCTGCCCGCTTCAGCTTTGCTTTGCTTTCAGGATATACAAGAGCGAGCGAGGCGAGATCGATTTTTTTTTTGCACCTTTCTTGTATTTACAATAAATAAGGTAGCCAAGCCTTCGCACGATGGAATAGCAAGCGAAGCGAGCTAGAAAATTTAAGCAGTTTCAGTATGTTTTTGGTGACGTGAGAGTGAGACGTGTGAGTGAGCGCGGTTCGCGTAGCTGACTGAATTTTGGGCCAATCATAATATATGACATAACGACACAAACACAATAATTATTAAGAACGTTATTGTAGTTTTCCTCGGGAATTATACGTTTTTTCGGGATGAAAGATGCCCTTTTTTAACCGACTTATAAAAAAGTTGGTTCTCAGTTCGACCTGTATGTTTGTATACATACAAACATATTATATTCTTTTTAAATAAATTAAGCTTCATATTAATTTATTTGTATAGTGAAACAGGTAAATAATTGTGAAGGATAAAACCAGCTCAATGTCACCCGACCGGTCGTCAACAAGAGGGCAATGATTTTACATTACCATACAGAGCAAAACAACTCTGAGAGAAGTGAGAAAGAAGAGTATTAAAAGTTTCAGTATTTATGTTAAAAATACAGATAGTTCATTAATATCTTACTAATATAATTAATTCGATTTGTGAGGATGGATGGATGGAAGTTTGTTACTCTTTCACGCAAAAACTGCTAAACGAATTTGGATGAAATTTGGTATACAGATAATTTATAACCTGGATTAATACACAGGATATTTTTATCCCAATTTTTATTTTCCCGTTGAAAAATTTTCGAGTTGTCACGGACGAAGTCGCTGACAACAGCTAGTTTATTGATATGAGCTAAAAACAAACATACATAATTACATAAATACCGGTCAAAATCATAACCCTCCTCTTGGCTTTGCCGTAGTCGGGTAAAAAATAATATAATGTAACTACACTCCACTTTTATCAGGATAGATATACAGTATTTGAAAATATCCGTCTTAATATTTGAAAAGATAGCTACATAAGTGCATAGAGACAATAAAACAAACTCAAGGTAACAGTCATTAGTAGGTACAGTCCGCAGAAAAATCAATACAACAACTGCATAATACAGAAGCTGCTATTACTGCGCCAAAAGTAAGAAAGATACCAAAATCAACATCAAGATATTAAAGCAAAAGTGTTAATACGGACACTCATAATATAACACATATACATAAACAAATAATAATACATAGTAACGACTTATTTACTAACAAAACGTGCCCTTATGACCTATTTGTAGTTTCTAAAGCGTTTAATTAACATACTTACATAACTGTCTTCGTAATAAAAACCTGTTTTGTGATAGTGTTTTGTTTTTAATTAGAAAAACACTTTATATTTTGTACTGTTTTATCGACATGCGACACTGATATCACGTCTGCTTGCGGTGACGCGAGCCGGCAAACTGCGGCAAACTGAATTTGGTTAGTTGCCGTACGGATGGTAATGTTTGCACGAGAATTTATTAGCACTAATAATAAAATTGGTCTACGTTTAAGTTTGCATGCATGCATGGACTAAAGTGTTCCTAGAATTGATGTCTATGTTTTTGTAACGCGGTCGTTCACACTGACCTATCCTGCATATACATAGACATAAAGGATGGACTGAGCAATAGATGCCTAAAATTGACCATGCCATCTAGAAAGAGAGTGAAATTATTTGGTGTGTTGTGGTGGCCCAGTCCTATCGGTGCAGACTTACGAGCTGGGTCGTGGGTGGGAACCCAGCCAGGTGAATTACTTTGTGTAATTTATTTCATCATCTCTATTCTCAAAAACGGTGAAGGAAAAAATCGTTAGGATGTCAAACATGTCCTAGAAACAAAAATTTGAAGTTATGTGACATCTACCAACCCGCACTGGGCACGCGTGGTGGATTGTGGCCCACTGCATAGACAGGAGGCCTGTGTCCCAGCAGTGAGAACATTTATAGACTGATGATGATGAAAAGCAAATAATTGTCTTCCTCTCTTTCTAGGGAAAGCCAATTTTATCTGTCTGTTGGCTGGTGAAGACAGTCCTTTCTTTGAAGTCTATGAACCTGTACGATATTTTGCGGTATAAGGTTGAGATCACACTCCAACACTCCACTAATTGCTTGCCGGGGTCACGAGCTTATCTTATCAGGTAACCGTGGCTCCGGAACTAAGGGCTATGGAAGGACACCGTGGGTTTTAGTCAGTACAAGTCTGACAGTCCCTCCCGTCCTGCCCGGGGTGGGAGGACTAATTTGATGATTTTACCACGTAAAAAAAATGAAGTACATATTAAGTACCTAATTATAGAGTTTAAAAAAATCAAACGGAACGTTTAGGAAAATGTTGTATTATCCTAACATTACACTGCAAATAATCGTGCAGTTCTATTCCATGTGAACGTAAGTTTAGTCTAATCCATTGAGGAAACAAGTATCTTTATAGAAAACAGTTGACATTATATGGATCTAAGGCGTACCTACTCGAACATAATTTAAGAAAAATTTTTATGAAACTTCCATTTAGAATGGCACAGATTTTTCAGAGAAAATTACATTATTATTTGTCATTCAGTTAATTACCACCCAAAGGTCCAGACGTTTTTTATGCGCACCTTTTTTTGTCGATTGTACATTAAATAGGTAAATATTAACCTATTGTTTGTCTTTGCAGTAAAAATCACTTACCTAATTAATTTTAACTACCAGAGAACGACTATTTACTGTAAAGTATTGGACTTTTATGAGAAGTTAATAGCCTTTACTTCAGACATATGTTTGTTCCCAGGTGATTTTGCAAATTTCAAGTTTATGATAGTAAAATAGTACCTAATAAAAACAAAGTCATAAAGAATTTAAGTGACAATGAAATTATCAAGATAATTATTTTCTTTGATAATAAATTTATCGCATCAATTATTGTGCTGATGCATACCTTGATCTCTTTATTTTTTTGCCTTCGCCTACCGCTTTTTTGGCTATCGATAACAATTGAAGTGACATTGTTCAAGATAATTATCACTTCGAACCCTACTGAAAAGTGAACGACACGAAAAAACATTAGTTATCATTTAATGTTTTTGGAATCCAAATTGAAAACACAGATTTACAATTATACTCGTAGATCCTAACTAATATAAATGCGAAAGCGAGTTTGGTATTATGTTACGCTTTCACGCTTAAAGCACTAGACCAATTTTGATGAATTTGGTAACACGGTAGATAGGGTCCTTGGAGAAATTTCTTTGCTAAAATGGGGTAGGGAAAGCGAAACCTCGGGTAAAAGTGAATAATTTACTAAAACGGTTTTTTTGTATGCCTATAGTCCATCATTTACAACAACACAACACGTTGTATAAAAATACCTGTACAATGTCGAAAAGAAAGTCCTTTGTATATCTAAATCAGATATTTTCTTATCTCTTTATGTAACGATACAGTTATGAAACTGATAAAGTGAAAAAAATAATCATAGTAAAGTATTAGTAAACATTTGCTATCAGGATAATCTGTTAATTCCACGCTAATTGGTTTCCTGACTAAGCAATAAGTTCATAGGAACCTCGCATAATATTGCGTAAGATAACTAAAGCGATTCTCATCGAGGCAACTCTTCCGCAGGTCCTGTATTGTACATTTACGATCATATCATCATTCCGTGCGGGAATCGAACCCGCGACAACATACTGCGCTAAGCATGCCGTCCGTTTGTCATGTCATTGGCATGTAAGTACTTTTTTGTATCGTGGTAAAATCCTCAAATGAGTCCTGGCGCCCAGGGCGGGACGGGAGGGACTGTCAGACTCGTACTGACTAAAATCCACGGTGTCCTTCAATAGCTCTTTACGTTCCAGGGTCACGGTTACCTGATGCAACAGTCCCTCGACCCCAGAGACAGTCCCGCGACCCCGGTAATTGGCATGTATCTTGGCTTGTATAAAATTCGTTGATACGCCCCACAGCATCCGCAAGACCGTGCGGACGAGCGGATCTTATCGCCACTCCTTGCGGTGCACCGCTCAACCGCGCGGACTGGCGGAGCCGTGTGAGAATCGTCTATTACTAAAATGGGGATGATCTTTTCATAGCACATTGCTAATAGAGTTATCGGCAGATGAGCTCACAGTCACGTAGCGTATAAATAGCGTCAACAACTCGACATTCACCTTGAGACGCTCAAGGTCTAGTCAGATCCATTGATACTGAACTTGATCGTAAAATACTGGAATATCTACATAAATTCATGTGCAATTTCACAGACAGACGAGGAGAATGGAATTCCAAATAAAGGTGAAAATATGTATTTGTCTTAAAGATTATCCAATTATGAAAAGGGACAAGGCAGGTATGATAGCGACGGCATAATTATCAATCTAACGTTAGGATCATGCGCACTATTTTGTAATCCATAGTAATGTTAATAACATCGTCCAAGTGAATACCATCTCCGAATGATTAATACACGAAACATCTCTGCACGATTAATACACAAACTTTCTTTGAAGTAATGTAATAATACACGGACTCTTTTTGAAGTAATACACGAACCATCTCCGAATGATTAATACACCAAGCATCTCTGAATGATTAGGTAATACACGAACGGTCTTTAAACAAAAAAAAAAACACGAACTATCTGTGAAGTACAAGCTTTACCTATTTCAGGAATCGGTATACAAATGGTTCTTGTATTCAAGGAGAGTTCGTGTTTTAATTCTAAAGCTGAGGCGTCAGAAAATCACCAACTAGGGAATCGTGCCCAGAACCCGTGTTAGATTTCGATGGCAACGCTGATTCTTTGACCAGAGTGCCATCAGCCCTCTGGTCACGGTAGAAGTAGAATTAAACGCTTGGCGATGGCGATATCTTTAAAGACAACAACACAAATAACTAAACTCTTCTGGGTAAGCTCGCTCCATCGTCGACCTTGTCTTAGTCACTCTTGCCCTAGACTAAGGTCAAGAGCAAACCCATTACACATAAAAAAAAAAAAAAAAATGGTGGCTGACAACAAAAAATGCTAAGGAGTGGCTGATAATAAAACAAATGCTTTACAACTGTTCCTACCTAACCAGAATGATGATTTTGTTTGTGCAATACACGCATTATACAGTGATAACATTATGATAACCGTCGTAAGATTGTGATGTAATAATATAATTTTACATGAATACACATAAATTATGAAGTATTACACTGGCGGAGCGTGAAACAGTAGGTACTTACTACTTTTTTTGGGAGTTTTTTTTTATTTGATATGAATTTTCTCTTGGCTTTAGTCTAGATCAGAGGTGACAGAGACAAAACCTACAATGGATCGAGATTACCCAGAAGAAGCCTGTTCAGTGTTCTCTAAGGCGTTTCACACACGGCACCGCGCACCGCCGCGGAGGGCGGTGCTGGTAATGCGGATTTCGTAGCGGTGTCCCGTGCGGTAAGGCAGTTTAAGCGCCTGTCCGCGCGGATGGATTTATCACGTTTTTGACCAGTTTGATCACAGACACTGGCAAGAATGGACGCTGAAGCGGTGGCAGCAATCTGGCTTTTATGGCGTAGAAAAAAATAAGAATATATTGAGTTCATTCATTTTTAAGAACAGCAGTATTCTAAATGGGACATTCAACACGTCTTGCACACCCATGAAAATCCGCGCGGTTATGCGGCGCCCCGTGTGTGAGGCGCTGCCTCACCGCGCGGCCGGCAGCACGGATGGGCGGTGGCGGTGATAGCACCGCTCGACCGCGCGGCCGGGCGGTGTCCGTGTGTTAGGCTTCTACGGATTTATTAGAGACCAATGCGACATGAGATCCGCTTCACGGTGACGTGTGAGAATCGCCTAACAAAATTAAATACAGTTAGTTGAAATAGATTGAGTCATTAATTTGGACAAACTGTGTAACGATATGCTGATAATCATTACCAGTGTAAGTAAATAACTATTTAAATGTTTACACACAGTTATGATAGGCTAATGTAGACCATGTTCTGGTAACTGCGGTTGTGAAACAAGTGTGTGTTCCGTTTGTGTTTCATTCGTCTCATTGTACTGATTTTAATAAGGTACTTTCTTAAGTAATTTATTTGATTTTTATCTTGAATAATAATAATACAGCAGTCATTGTGCCGATAGTCGTGTCTGCCAATGGCTTAATTGCCAAGAGCCTCGAACAACATCTGAGGAGGCTATCGCTTGGCAGCTGGATCGGGCGTCTGATTCAGAAGGCAGTACTTCTGGACACGGCGCGTATTGTTAGGAGGTTCCTCTCTCAGGAGCCCTGACCACCGGCGGCCCGGACCCTGTTCCCGGCGCTGGTGAACTGCAATTTTTTATATTTTTAAATGTTTTTTATTTCTTTTTTGTGAAAAAATATTTAAAAGTGTAATTTATAAGTAATAAATGAATAAAGAGAATAATAATAACATTCCACAACTATCACACAACGCCATCTAGTCCCAAGCTAAGCAGAGCTTGTGTTATGGGTACTAGACAACTGATAAACATACTTATATATTTCTAAATACATACATATTATAGATAAATTACAGTCATTACTTACATCGCACATTTTAATCATACATTTTCTGGCTCTCCTAGAAACTGTTAGGTATGATTCCAATCGGCACAGTAGCGCAGTGGCAGAGCGATTGGACTGCTGTGCAGTGTGACGCGGGTTCGATACCCGCACGGTACAAATATTTGTATGATCTACAAGTAGGTAGTGTTCCGGGTCTGGGAGTTTGTGCATGTGAGTTTCTATGTTTGTAATCGCACACACAAACACAGGAGAAATTCCTAGTGTTAAGCAAAGGTATTTAAAAAAATCTCAGCTGGGTACAGCATTGCAGCCGCAGCAGTACTAGTCCCCTTAAATTATTCTTTATAGCTTTATAATGAGGTTATATGCCGAGCTCGGCAGCAACCTAGCAGCACCACTTTTCCCTGTACGTCGACGAATTTTTTATATGAAGTTTAAGAAGTCGCTCTATACGAATGTTCTATTAAGAATAAATCAATTTTAATTTCCGAGAGAGGTGTTTCATTGAGTAATCGTTTTTTTTAAAATATTTGTATGCAATAACGCCTGCGTTGCGTCCTGTTGCGTCTCGTTTACCCAGAAAACGTGGTTTCGAGTCGCAAAGCTGAATTTTACTTTCCTAAAAAAAATTTAATCGAAAACTTTAAGTATGTTGGTTTAGTTTTACCCTGTATTTTTCACCAATTTATTCTCCACTAGCCTCGATTTTCAACTGATTATTGATTTCCTCAATTTTCCCAAAATCACTTGACGCGGCAAGGTCAGTGTCTGATGGAAAACAATTGTTTTTCAATCAGTGAAGTTTTTTTCGAGCCTACCATTTTGCCGCTTGAGTGCAGAAATGTGATACTTTTTCCGTATTCTGCTGATACATTATATAAAACGGATAGTTTTCCTGGTGATAGTTCAGTATCTTTGGTTATCGTGTTCCAGTTCTGTGGTGGACTGAAATCTGATCTGCGTATTAGTGTATACAGGGTGTTGAAAATAATGGGTTTAAGTAAGTCTTTTTCCAATATTCTCTAAAGAAATTTAGTTGCAATCAATCTGGGCACAATAAAAAAAAAATAGAAAACAATTTGACGTTGTTGATAATAACGATAGAGTTCTGGAATGTGAAAAATCCAATAACACCTTTCTCCTAACCTGGATGACACAGAATCGTGTTCAGCGGTCAAGAAAGACCGAAAATACCAATCTAAAAATGATTTGAACATAACATCATGCCTGTAATCCCCGAAGGGTTAAACTGGAATATTCCTAACAGTACTCCCTTTCGCCAGCCAGGCGAAGGCCAGGTAATGCCACCAACCAAAGATTTTACAGATAAAAAAATACTGTAAAATCAAAGACCCTGTATAAACCCCCACTTTCCTACAGTCGCAAGAAAACACATATCGATACTCCCCTCTGAACCGACCACTTTCTTTAAAAGCAAGCTGTACTTTATAACCATGTCTTTCCTTCCATTTATCTTCAAATCAGCATCAGCTTCTAGTGCAGTTACATCTCTTCGTATACTTTGTCACGCTCATCTTTGTGAAGTAAAAGGTTTTGTCTCATTATTATTGTAATGCTGTTCCCAGATTGTTTTTAATATTTCAAACTAGTGAATGTTTGTGGGATGCTTCCGTTACAATGGGGTGCACATGTTTGCCACATTATTCTGCTAAAATTAAGATGTTTAAAGTTTTTGACGATTAGATTTCACTAACGCTAACAATACACGATCGCCATTCAGCGTTAAGTTTACTGGATCGCGTACGGCTGTCATAACATCATTAATAGCCTATAGTGGGCAATTAATCAACGCTAGACGCCTGCACTTGAACAATCGAACAGCAGTCGAATGGATGCATTGCTTATCCACCGAAAATGGACGCTAATGAAAAATGGACGCGCTCCATCTAGCTTTCATTAAACCAAGGCAAAAGTGTAGATAAGTAGTCGTAAAAAAAAATTAGCTCAATTCTTAATTGGGTTTCACTAATGGACTTTACTATTTTTCTGATGTCATGTACAGAAATGCCGGAGGTAAAGCTAGAGGAGGTGCGACGGTTTATGGAGGACAGCCTAAAGGCCCTGGGGGCTCCAGAGTCTGAGGCCAAGGCCCATGCTGACCTACTGATGCACGCAGACACCGTGGGACACTACAGCCACGGATTGAACCGACTTGGTCAGTACATTTATTACTCAAAACTTTGTCCCTTTTATAAGATTGTTTGTGGAGGCGCAGAGCTTGCTCCCTGGGTGTTAAATTAATTACGTCTATACTCTTAAGCCACCCACCCATACACGGACTGCTCGAGTAGTCAAATTCAACTGCTTGAAGCTACCATTGCTAACTGCTCCTGCATTCGGTATCAACTGCTGCTGACGCAGTTCGACTACTCGAGCAGTCCGTGTATGTGTGTACATTCTGTACATAGAAGAATGTAGTTTTCTATGCAGTCGCAGCTTGAAGAAATCGATACTGTTTGCATCAAGCAGTTCGTATACGGCCGGCCTCATAGCATATTAATTTCCTGAAATTATAGTATCGTTTTCTTTGTATATTTGTATTGGGTATCCATGTAATGGCTTTCACAGTGTTAGAATACGGTGTGTGTATGCGTTACGAACCCTGTATTACATATATTCTCTTTTTCACAGAGTTCTACATAAACGACATAAAGTCAGGAGCGTGCGTGCCGGCAGCGAAACCCGAGATCCTGAAGGAGGCAGGCGCCACAGCCTGGGTAGACGGCCACAACGCACTGGGAGCAACTGTTGGCAACTTCTGCATGAAACTCGCCATCCAGAAGGCTAAGGAGTATGGAGTGGGATGGGTTGCTGCTAAACGTAAGTTTGCCTAATACTATACTATCACTCACAATGTACAATGGGATTAAATTTTTAGGAGCGTTGCTTGGTACTTTTTTTTTTTGGTTGGTAAGGTCATCAAGTCGCTTGCAAAACTCTCAACTCTCGCCCTATGTGGAGCGGAATGGACTTTTTATTTATTAATTTCATGAAGGACTTTTTGACTGTTAGACATTTACTGACTAAAAATCCACCCTGTTCTTTCAGCTGCGCGTAGCACTGTCCTGAAGTCTGGATTTAAGAACGAGTGATGCTTTTCATTAAAACAAAATTGACAAAATCACTGGTCACCCCTAATCCTATTAGTGATGTTTCAATAAAACACTTTCTTCCTTGAATAGTCAACCAATCGGTCAATATCATATCTGATATCATCATCAACAGCTGGAAGACGTCCACTGCTGAATATACGCCACCCCCTTAGGCCATCACGCCGAACGACAGTTCGCCATTTGCATCCATCGGTTGCCCGCGTCTCTCACGATGTTGTCGGTTCACCAGTATCTATATGTGCATGTGCAAGTAAATCTTTGAACCTTGTCTAGTACCTCGGAGAATACTGCCGATGGCGTGAAGTTAAGTGTCTCACAGGTACTGATCTTAAATTCTCTATTTCTCTTCACAGGGAGCAATCATTTTGGCATGGCGGGCTACTGGGCGCTGCTTGCGGAGCGCGAGGGTCTCATCGGTCTGGCCTTCACCAACACTTCACCTATCATGGTGCCCACCAGGTCCAAACAGGTGAGCAGATTGACTATTGTTCTGTTCATGTATATGCTGTGGATGAGAGTTGCCTGGCACCCAGAATTGCAGTAGTATACTGTTATAGGGCGATAATGATGGTGACAAGGCGTGGTGAGAGTAAACCTAAATAAATTAGACTGCCTGTAGTGTTTTCCGGGAAACAATGAACGTGTGGTGGCTACTCAGGTTTCTGCCTAAAATGGTAGTCAGACAAAGAGAGGCCTTAATTTTGGTATTCAAATCCACCATTATTTTTTCTTATAAAGTAGACAAAATTGTTTAGTAGGTACCTGATTGAAGACAGTAGGTTAAAAGCGAGATGTTTTTAATATTATCATAGCCTGGTTATAACCTTTTTTTATTCCATTTGTTTCAGAGAGCCTTAGGCACGAATCCCATAGGAATGGCAGCTCCAGCAAGTGGTGGTGATAAACTGGTGGTAGATCTGGCTACCACCAGTGTGGCTATGGGAAAGGTAAATAACTAAAACTTTGAAGATACTAGTGAACCCTACTCTAGGTTCACCAATATCGTTTAGCATGGTTTGAAATTTCACTTCCTAAATGAAAACAAAAGTAAGCAAGTAGTAAAACAATTACTTACTGTAACACACTTACGACACAAGAGAAATTAAAGTGAGGGGCAAAATTAAAAAAAAAATCTACCCAACTAAGTATAGAATACTCTGGTTTTTATAAATAGCAGTTTGAAGTCAATATTTACCTCTATTTTATGGCAAAATGTCATACTGCCTAGCAACATGTGGTACAACTATTTAATTGCAATTTCTCAAGGGGTGTAAATATTGGATTGATTTATATTAATTATTTTCAGATTGAAGTAAAAATTCATAGAGAAGAGCCATTACCCCAGGGATGGGCTTTAGATCTTGACGCAAAGCCCACCACTGATGCCAAGGCAGTAAGTATTTCTAGCGCCTGTAAGAAACATAATAGCAATTGTGTTACTTCAGTTTCTCTGCTCAGATTCTTGGTCTTATTGATATTTTTATTCATCATCTTCCTTAACATGTTTTGTATTCTTATTTAGTATCAAAACTGTATTTTTTTAATCGTCATAAGAGTCCTCCGCCCAGGGCGGGACGGGAGGGACTGTCAGACTTGTACGGACTAAAATTAGAATTACTTAATTGTTTCAAATTGTATTTCAAAGTCCTTAGTGAACGAATTTTGAGTCCCTAAAGAATTGGCTTCAGTAAAAGTTTCGTATTTCAAGACTTTTGATGTCACAAGACAATATTTACGGTGGTTTAAGTTATTCCCGTATAATCGCCTCGTTGATAAAAAATGATTATGTTGAAACAAGCGGTGGTCACTGACGACTGAAGTTCTGAGTTTTCTGACAACGGTCAATCAACTACTATATTTATTTCAGGCGTTCAAGGCAGGAAATCTGATGCCACTAGGAGGAGAAGAGAAGACGAGCGGCTACAAAGGATATGCTCTGGCTGCCATGGTGGAAATGTTCTGCAGTGGATTATCAGGTAAGAAATAATTTAATCGTATAATAATATAAGAAATGCCAGAGTGAGTTTGTTCATTACATTAATCATGAATATGGATCTATCCATAGTCATGCTTTTTTTTTTGCGTGGTAAAATCATCAAATGAGTCCTCCCACCCCGGGCAGGGCGAGAGGGTGTCAGACTTGTACTGACTAAAATCCACGGTGTCCTTCAATAGCCCTTTGTGTTCCGGGGTCACGGTAATGAGATAAGTCCCGCGACCCCGGCAGGCTTTGGCCCTCTAGAGAGGGGGCCCCGTCATTATGCTGACGCTCTTTGAGGCGCGCGTGGAACACAACGCGCCGTCGACCCGGGCTGCATGGTCCATGGTCGGGCAGCGAGTTGCCCTTTACTCGCCGCCCGCATGCCCGATCCATAGTCATGCTTGATGTAATCGATGACCTTGGTTTGGACTACTTTATTCCACTAGAACATTCATACAGATATTGAATTGATGCAGTAGATATATTTTTCCATCCACCCAATATACTCGTGTAATTTGTGATACAAGCAAAGTTTAGCCTCCAAGTTTTATATTGGGTTGTTTTTATTTATGTTTCCTGAGTCCAGAGTCTCACGGCTGGCCAATTTACATAAAGTCTTGGTTAATGAAACGATCTTCTCAAATTTTCCAGGGTCCAATATGACGCACAACATCCGTGGCTGGGAGCTGTCCAGCACCCAAGGTCCACCAGACCTAGGGCAGTGCTTCGCAGCGATCAACCCTGCCTTCTTTGCGCCTGGCTTCGAAGATAGAGCAGCTGATTGTCTTAATACCTGGAGGAATTTGGAACCTGTAAGTATTTAAGCCACTGATGGACAAATGCAGTGCTACTCTTTCAATTGTCTCATTCGTTTTTTTTTTCAAAGCCTATTTTGTGTTCCACTGCTAGCCAAAGTCATCCCTTTTCTTATTCCAAACTTCTCTATTTTGGGAAATTTCTGGCCATGTTTACATTGTTTACCCCAGATATGGAATAAAAAAATAATATGCCTAAATAACTGACAGAGGGTCTACTTAATTTGACTTGGACATGACCACAAGTTTCTTTGCTTAAACATGAGTGTTGCTATTACGGAGAAACCTGATAAAAACTAAAACCTGACGAAACGGTATTCAACTAAGTTACCTAGAAAATGTATAGCAACATACTCGCAATATCATAAATACTAAGTATCTTATTCAACCGCAGTATCAATATACCCGAAAAGAATTATTAAAAGCTTCCTTTGTCCCACTTGTGGGCAAAGGCTTGCTTCCGCTCGTTTTGGTTTCAGCGAACTCGCGTGTCCTCTAAGTTCAAACCTCTCTAGTTCGTAAGCTCGATTATGTCCGTAAAATCATTTGCCAATTTAAACTATTTCATTTTCTTGATCAGGTGGACCCATCATTACCTGTCCTGGCCCCCGGCGACAAAGAACACAAGATTGGCGAGGAGACCTCGGCGAAAGGAAGCGTCAACTACCCTCAAAAACAAATCGAAGCCATGAATGACTTGGCCAAGAGGATCGGGATTAAGCCTTTACAAACAGCATAGTTTAGACGAGAAAATCAGTCAGTGAGTCATCTTAGGGGATGGAATTTCCTTTTATGCGTCCAGTGTGAGATTCTAAACTGTTCTCTGTTAGCCTACCATGACGTCTTAAAGCCAGAGTTACAGTGAGGGAACGAGATGGCGCTAGACGACTTGAGCTCTGTCTTTTTCCTACACTGGAATTACTCTGGCTTGACGTAATGCCGGCCACACACGTTACAGTATACTTGCGCAAATCCAGACTTGCGCAAGTATACTGTAACGTGTGTGGGAAGATACTTGCACAAACTAACATTGTCACTGTCCTGTGTTTGTGCAAGTGTAGATTTGCACAAGTATACTGGTACGTGTATGGCCGGCTTAATGGTAGGCCACCAGGTCTGAACAATAGTGGTTCTGGTCTAACCATTTCTGGGGCCTCTAGGGACACACCCTTAATTTCGGCTCTAGGAATTTTAACATCTGTAATCATCACTGAAGGATTAGACAAAGGTGTACGTATAATGAGTCTAAAAACAACGTCTTGCTGGCTATGATTTAGTATAAGTATTCGATTGAGACCGAGCTTATTTCCATTAACCAGGCACAGACTCAGACTCAGGGCTGCTTGCTACTGAGAAATTCCTGAAGAAAAACCCATTAACTAATAATATAAATCCAAGAACGGTATCATGTGAGAATTTTCCTAGGAGATGACCATTTGTAATGAACTTAGTCGAGTGTTCCCTGATGTTAAGCATATACTTAATTAGTAGGTAATTATATAAAACAATTTATTTCTATTATAATAAAGGATCAATTAAAAAAAATATTTGTTTTTCTTTCCCTTTCTGCACAATATTAGTTACCTCTCAATGCGGATATATGGAGGGTGGATGTAATTTCTGGCAGGTAAGGGCGTCTGCTGCGGTGGAACACGGAGGGCGACTTGACTAAACGATGAAGACGATGATCTTGACTTGTCCGACATAAAACCAACCTCAACCTTCAGTTGCATTCCCTGTTCTTTTGCATTCCAGCTTGGTGTGTGCTGTGTGTCGTCTGGAATATTTTATAAGGTATCATTTCAGGCAAAGGAAAAGTTCTGGCGTCGGGTTAGAGTTCATCAAAACCTGCCACCGACAACTTCTCGACCGTAGAATTTCTGAAGTCCTGCCTGGACTAGTCGTCTAGCGTCACCTCGTTCCCGGTGTACCCAAACTGGAATTAGGTCAGAGAACCTGGTTGAGTCACCAAGACTTCCTAGAAGATTGGAAAAAGATATCTGCACTTACAGAAAAAGAAAACACTGGCTACTAGAAGTTCTGTCAAATGTTAAAAAAGTTGCTTTCTTTCAACTGTCCGTCAAACATTATTATTGCAAACAAACTGAAAAATGAATTATGAGTTGAACTAAAATAACAGTTTTAGATAAATTATTGTACGTTACCTAAGGTATGATTACTTTTTCTTTGATTTAAGTTACCCTATTTATAAAAAAATACTTTGATTTTATTTAATCTGATATTTGTAGAAAAAGTATCTTCGGTGGAAAAATATAATGTTAGCACTAGCTGATTCCGCAAACTTCTTAGCGCCACAGAATCAATACTACTACATTACTACTACATAATTTGTTACAAAAAATGTGATAAATGAAGAACCGCTCGACCGTTTTGTGCAAACTTCACATAAACCATCTACTAAATAGTCCGTACAAAGCCTAAACATTTGGTTTGGATAGGGGAGCCCGTTCTTGAGTTATAAAATTATAACGAAAATTATATTGAAACCCATAAAAGGTAGCCGTGAATAATCGTGATAAAAAATAAACCAAAACCAGAATAAACTGATATAGAATAAGAAATTGTAAAATGTCTCACAATGTGGGCCACCCTAGTAATTCAATCTTATCGAAGGTCATGATCCGTGATCGTCGACCTGCGCGGACGCACGGGCTTGTATCGATGGTGGTGATGTAAATGCCGCGTGATTACCTACATTAAAGTTTCCAACAGCTTAATGCACTTACTCTTATCATCAGCCTGCATTCGTCCACTGCTGGACATAAGCCAATGTGAGCCACTGAGCCCGATCTTGAGCTTTCCTCATCCTGTCTCTGCCGCTAAACTTTCGCAGGTCGTCGCTCCACCTGGCCGGCTTATATTACGTTTGCCTACACGGTCTCCACTTAAGGACACGTCTACGACAACTATTGTCTGTCCTGATGTGACCAGCCTACTGCCACTTCACCTTATTCCTAGTGTTCATAAATTACGTATTTTATGGGGTAGGTAATTAAGTCAAAAATTAAGGTCATATTTTTATTGTTTGGGACGATAATCAAATACATAATGTCCCTTATGTGTTCCTTCAATACGTCTCTCGTGGAACCTAATACACTGTAAAATTATATTAAACTGACTGTTACCAGCGGTTTAACCCGCTACAACTCGAAAATTATCCCACAGGGAGATAAAATCGGGATAAAAACTATCCTATGTGCAAACTATCTGTGTATCAAATATCTAATTCCGTTCAGTGTTTTTTGCATGAAAGAGTAACAAACATCCATCCAAACAAACTTTCACGTTTATAATATTTGTATTACCTATATTAATTGACTACCAAAAAGTAAACTTGTAAAATCAAATAAAATTGTAGATTCCAGATGTATTGTCCTCCTCCTACTCCTTATCCAAAGTCTAAACATGGCGAAGGTAACGACAGCAGATGCTCAGCGTTTCATGATGGAGTGTCTGAAGACAGTGGGTGCTGCCTGCTATCCAGCCAAGCTGCAGGCAGAACTGCTGATCGAAGCTGACAAGATAGGACATCATAGCCACGGACTTAACAGGTTAGGTGAGTAGACTAGAAGGTAGATGAAATTGTTTTGATTTTAATAAAGATATAAAAGGGACTTGGTATTGGAATAACTTTGTATGAAGCCTGTTCTGCATAACGTCTGTTGAGGTCACGCATAATTATGACCTACACTAGTCATTAAAAATAAACATTACATTAATTATCAAGGATATTATTATAGGTAAAGAGGTAAAATTAGTTTGTGTATACATAGAGGCTAATCTCTGGATCGAATAATTCAATTCTAAGATATATTTTTCTGGTGGAAGCTGCATTATTCCTGCTTGCAATAGGATCAATTATATTTATACCATGCATATAAGAGATACGTGGGCAACCGATGGATGCGAGTCGTCAATTGTCGTTCGGCGTGGCGGTCTAAGGGGGAGGCTTATGTTCAACAGTGAACGTCTTCTGGTTGATGATGATGATGTTGCATATTAGCCGAGCTATCAAAATGTTTGTCTATTAACTCAGAAAAAGTAGTAGCATAAGCGGGCGATGGGATGCGGCGCGGTGATAGAGCCAAAACTTCACGCGAATGAAAACCCGGGCGGAAATTAGCACTTAGGAAACGTGAAACTTAAGAACATATTATTAGATATAATACCTCGTTAGTATTGATGTCACTAATAAGTATGGAAAAGGACCAAAGAAGAAATAGATAGGCTCATACATTTTCAGAATTTTACGTGAACGACATCGAAGAGAAAAGATGCATGCCCAACAACACGCCGCAGGTGCTGAAAGAGACGGAGGCTACAGCGTGGGTCGATGCCAACAACGTGCTGGGAGCTACTGCCAGCCACTTTGGCATGGACTTAGCTATCAAGAAGGCACAGAAAACTGGCGTCGGATGGGTTTCTGTTAAAGGTAAACATGAATATGGAATCAGATGATTTCTTTTATTTGTTCGTACGAATAAATTACTTTATAACAAAAAAGACATGTTTGCCGGATGCCGACACAACTGTGGGCTCGAATATTGTAGGAATGGAGCCCTGACACAGCTAGGCGGGGTCGCGGCAAGCCTAGGAGAAGATAGTACAACGCTTTGGATGGCTTCCTTGTGGATTGGTGTGAAGGGGCACACCATCGAGATAAGTGGAAGGAATGGGGGAGGCCTTGGTCAGGAGTGGGACAAAGAAGGCTAGTAAAAAAAACAAGAAAGGGGCGATTAGAATATTTAGTATTAATCCTGCGAAACGGGTGCTAGCATGTGTACTTACAGTATCCTTCACTTCAATATTTCTTCCTATTAGTTCTCATATTCCTTTTAGTTCTCAAAATTCGAGTCAGCAAAGAGCGCGGGGAGCAGTGGTGGCCCAGTGGTATAATATCGGCTCGGACTTACGAATTGTAGGCCGTGGGTTCGAACCCAGCCAGGCGCATTAATTTGTGTAATTTATTTCATCACCACTGCTTTCAAAACGGTGAAGGAAAAACATGGTGAGGAAACCGGCATGTCCTAGAACCAAATATTCGAAGACATGTGACATCCACCAACCCGCACTGGGCCCGCGTGGTGGATTATGGCCCACTCTCTCTCACAGAGAGGAGGCCTGTGTCCCAGCTGTGGGAACATTTATAGGCTGATGATGAAAGAGCGCGTTCCAAGCGTCAATGTGTACCTGCACTTAAAAAATTAAAAGTTTCAAAACCCTCATTTCACCAGGTTCAAATCACAACGGTATGGGTGGTTTCTGGGCTAAGAAGGCTGCTTGCAAAGGCATGATAGGCATGGCCTTCACCAACACTCCACCTGTGCTTGCACCTACTAGAAGTAAGAAGGTGAGTGGTGTATAGGATTTGAGGAACTTCCTTCTTCCTGTCGATGGCAATCTTCTTGGCGCAGTCGCTGAGCGATCGACTGTTGTGCTGCGTGTCTTGGGCACTAATACAAATGAATTGTCCTATCGGCGAAACGTCCAAAGGTGAAAGATTTTATCGGTGAAACGGCCATAAATGAATCGTGAGATCCATAGACAGACCTCAGCAAGAGTTGCTTCCATTTGAAGTTTCACCCTACTGCCGCGCAAGATCATTTCCATCTACCATCAATCTTGTTCTATTCCATGGCATTTCACGAAATTACTTCCGCAGCAGCGACAAAAAGGATAATGCACATCAAAAATATTTGCAAACCTTAGAGATTTACGTTCTACCTTCGTTTCCAGGCGGCTTTGGGCACTAATCCTCTGTCAGTCGTCGCGAATGGCACCAAGAATGAAATTTTCTACCTCGACATGGCTACTACCACGGTTGCATTTGGAAAGGTACCAGTTATCTCCTTGGCTATATCCAAAAGAGTATTACCACCTGACATGGTGCCACTAGCTTGCGAGAGGAGCATGTTTCCAATCTAACCAGAAGCAACTTACTATTTTACAAAGTCTTATCCTGGTGTCCACAATCCTGTTGATGTTGGTACTGGATGATACGATACCCGATGGTTAGACTAAATCAGGCAACCGACTGCGTCTCTAATATGCACAATGACATTGACAACCGGGACCAACGAAATCTAGCTTTCTTTCTGATGGTCACCCATCCTTAGAACGATCTTGGTAAGCGCAGTTCAACCTAAAAGATGTGGATCCATATGGTTGTTATTATTATTAGCCACCAGCTTCTCCATGGACTGGACTAGGTAATTAATTGATTATATTATGTAAAAATACTCCAATAGTTTTCATTAGATTTGTAGCTGCTTACATTAGGTTTAATAATATTTTTCTTCAGATTGAGATGCACCGACGAATGAGGAAGCCGATACCAGGTGGCTGGGCGCAAGGACCTGATGGAAAGGAAACAAACGATCCTGAAGTGGTAGGTTTCAAAATCCAATAATCGTCTCCGTTTCTCAAATTATTTGCAAAAAAGACGAAGCCTATAAGAGCCTCCAGGTTTCCATCTAGATTTGCAGGGTTCGTCTTTCGAAGACACCGTGGTAGTCAGTGGGAGCCTGTCAGTCCTATCTGGCTCGCCCAGGGCGGGAGAACTAGTTTGGCAATTATGTCACTAAAAAAAAACTGTTCTCATTTAACCGAATACCAGTATGGTCAATTTCCGTTCAGAGTTCTGGGTAGCGGTTATGCTTCCTCTCTCTCTTGTGACATGCTCTCTTACTCTGTTGTAATCTCATTCTGATCTTACTACTGGATCTTCTGCAATTTCTCTATCCCAAGTGATATAATGGTAAACCACCATTCCATTAGAGCTCACAACTCGTGTCTTTTTCAGGCCATCAAAACTCGTTGTCTGATGCCACTGGGTGGTGGTGAGCGGACATCAGGGCACAAAGGGTTTGGACTAGCCGCTGTGGTGGAGCTGTTCTGCGGAGTATTAGCAGGTTAACAATGATTAACTGTAATTTTCACTAACTTACCTTGTTGGTGGGGTCGCGGGATAACGGGGGTCGCGGGACTAACTGGGGTCGCGGGACTAACCGGTGTCGCGGGACTAACTAATTACCTTGACCTCGGAACGTAAAGAATTATTGAATGACACCGGGGATTTTAGTCACTACGAGTTTGACAGTCCCTCCCGCTCTGCCCTGGGTGGGAGGACTCATTTGATGATTAAAACACAATAAAAAAAAAACTTACTTTGTTGGCCGAGCATTCATTCGATACCATTGCTCCTAAAACAGTGAAATGTATCATGGCGAGGATGCATTCAGGGCTGTCCAGATAATAAGCTGGTAAATCATAATGAAGGAACAAACTAAAGTCAAATGAATTCTGGAATGGACAAGATCTAGGTCCTAGACAGTAAGACAATTGGCTATTCGACTGAAAACGTTTTGAGGACTAATCTGAGCAGTTCCAAAAATGTTCGCTTGGGCAGCGCCACTGCCTCTGGAGACCTGTCAAACTATCATGAGGACTAATCTGAGCAGTTCCAAAAATGTCCGCTTGGGCAGCGCCATTGCCTCTGGAGACCTGTCAAACTATCTAATCTGAGCAGTTCCAAAAATGTCCGCTTGGGCAGCGCCACTGCCTCTGGAGACCTGTCAAACTATCAAACTCATTAGAACGTCATCGTCAGTTACATTATCAAAAAATAATTGACCCGTGTTTTTTCTGTTGTTACGTAAACAAAACTTGACGGATATACGACGCTTTTAAAATTAGCAATACTTCACAACTTTTTTTTTTAGCGTGGTAAAATCATCAAATGAGTCCTCCCACCCCGGGCAGGGAGGGACTGTCAGACTTGTAATCACGACGTGGGGTCACGGTAATGAGATAAGTCCCGCGACCCCGGCAGGCTTTGGCCCCGAGGGGGCCCCGTTATTATGCTGACGTTCTTTGAGGCGCGCGTGGGACACGACGCGCCGTCGACCCGGGCATGGTCCATGTTCGTTCGGGCAGCGAGTTGCCCTTTAGGCAGCGAGTTGCCCTTTAAATACGTCATAACTTAGTACAAATTTTACTGAGTTTTGACGCCACGAGCGGGTCTCACTCTTGAGTTTTGATGCGTTATATCTTTGTAAATATGCAATGATTTAACATGTGTTCATAATTTTTCAAAACGT
Organism: Agrotis exclamationis; assembly: GCA_950005045.1. Taxonomy (NCBI): domain Eukaryota; kingdom Metazoa; phylum Arthropoda; class Insecta; order Lepidoptera; family Noctuidae; genus Agrotis; species Agrotis exclamationis. The sequence continues at coordinate 5,437,482 of OX465431.1, read as the reverse complement.
GCCTATTTAATTACGTTGGCAAAGTTAACAACAGCTAAACTTAAATTATATTTTAAGAACTGACTTTTTTATCATTATAGGTGCTAACTACGGCCATCTCATAGGAAACTGGCCACTCCTCGGAACTGGCGAGCCGGCCAACATGGGCCAGTGCTTCGTGGCCGTGAACCCTGGGTGTTTCGCCCCCGGCTTTAGAGACCGCATCACTGACTGCATGCTGCATTGGCGAACTTTGGAACCGGTTTGTAACTTTTATTTATTTATGTACACACATAATATTTTGTTTTAACAGCGTGTCCATGGAGTTTCTTGTCCATTCTTCTCCATAGAGATGGAATGGGCAACTGCAGTACTTCAGTTATTATGCCCTGTCGTCATTCTGTTTTTTGGAAAAAGAAAATTACCTACTTAGTAGAAGAAACCGCGTTGAAAAAAAAAAGGAAACATTTTTAATAATTCGTCGTTTAAAGGTTCCTCATTTTTGCCACTTTGGATTCAGATATTGTAAGCTAACATAAAAATAAGCTAAGTTAAAAGTCATAAAATCAACGCCCATTTTTCCTTCTAGACTGATCCAAATTGCCCAGTGTTGTGTCCCGGAGATATGGAGAAGAAAGCAGCGAGCGAGACAGACAAACGAGGCACAGTGTCGTATCTCCAGAGTCAGATCGAATCCTGCGCTGCCCTGGCCAAGAGACTCAACGTCAAACCCATGACAGTGATGACATAGGACATGGAGTGCGCTACGACCAGAGACGTAGATGATAACATATGGGTACATATTTTTTTGTACACTATGTATTTTGTACGTCCTGTGAAAATAAAATGAACCTGTTAGTTCTTTGAGTCATATTATCTTCTTTAATTTTAGCTTTGGCTTGTTTAGGCAAACCAGGCAGGGAAGAATGTTCACGGGGAAGTAAAGAAATAAATGAAATCAATCAGAAAGGTGATAATGGGATTATGTTCAGGGTGCACTGAATATTGGTAAAGTTAAAGTCAATAGGAACTTGGGAGGAAATTTTGAAAGTTATTTTCTGTAACCTTTGCATTCTTATTTACTCCGTGTTGCGGTACGAGTACATAGTATCGCCTATAGATATATGAGGTTTCCTATTTTTCGAGGAAAAAATAGAATGGGTGTCAGTCGGCGCATACTTTATTTTTTTCACTGCTGGCTACGATTGGGAAAAAAATCTCGATTATTATTCCCATTGCCGCCTTTCGGTAAACTTACATTCTAATTATATGTAAACTTATCTTCTTTTTTCATGACCTACCTAAATAAGGCATTTTGCTAAATAAAGGTTATTAACTTATTTATGTAAAAAGATATAAAATCTCCGAGAAGCAATTAAAATATCAGTATTTTTTGCTTTAACTTATGTAAAAACCAAATTAATTCTTTGGTTATCCGTAATATTCCAACTAGCTGAATGCTAATTAAAAAAAAGTCATGTTAAATTAATTTCGTGCTAAAATTTTATTTTACAAAGGGTACAAAAAGTCCGTCCCAATCGTCGCTTAAGTCTAACACCGCTTTAGTTTATTTTCGCGATTTTGATGTGATGCACATTAGAAACGCGAACACATAAACACGTGAAGACATAACTTTAGAAACGCTTACCATGACTAACGTGGTCCTTTATTATGGGCATCATTAATAAGCTCAGTTTAGTCCAACGAGCTATGGAGAAGGCTATGCTCGGAGTCTCTCTGCGCGATCGACACTGAAATGAGGAGATTCGTAGACGAACCAAAGTTACCGACATAGCCCAACGAATTAGCAAGTTGAAATGGCAGTGGGCAGGCCACATAGCACACAGAACTGATGGCCGATGCATGGGGCCGTAAGGTTCTCGAATGGAGACCACGCACCGGCAAGCGCAGCGTAGGACGTCCACCCACTAGGTGGGCAGATGATCTGATGAAGATCACAGGATCACGCTGGATGCAAGCAGCTTCCAACCGGTCATATTGGAAGTCTATAGGGGAGGCCTATGTTCAGCAGTGGACGTCTTATGGCTGATTTGATGATGACCATGATTAAAAACCACCCTGTTCCTTCACATAGCCTTTTCCCCATAACTCGATCGCTTGCGAGACTGCAAAATATTAAAAGGGGTTAAGGTTTTCTTCCCACGATAAAATAAAAAGATCCATTAAAAATGTCCGCTCCCCATCAGTGGTGCAATCCTATTGATTAATATTTCTCCGTTCCTCCGCTCCGCAGCCTCGTTTCGCCCCTGTGGCAACCAACAGAAGATGAATAGCCTTATGCTGGCAAAGTAGATGGAATCGAACCACTATAGGTACAATGGCGTTTGCCTTGGTACCGCTAGACTAGTAGACTGAATAGATTCCATGCAACTTAACGTGTCTCACGGGCATAGAGCAAGTAGGTTTAAAGACTGGACAGAAAAACCATAGGCACACAAACGGACAGGTACATACATTCTTTTTTTTTACGTGGTAAAATCATCAAAAGAGTATTCCCATCCAGGCAGGACGGGAGGGACTGTCAGACTTGTACTGACTAAAATCCACGGTGTGCTTCAATAGTCCGGTTACCCGATAGTCCCTCGAGACCGGGTAGTTCCGCGACCCCGGGTAGTCCAGCGACCCCGGGATAACAGTTAGGTACATAGATGGATGAATAAACAGGGTGGGGAGTTGGGAAGTGACTTAAATGTGCGGAGGATATTTGCCTAGACCTCAGCAGTGAGGATCAATTATTAGATCATCTGGTACCTTATGGACAGAGGACGGGACAAGAAGCTTTCGGGAATTGTAATCATACTTTAAACATTTATCCATGGCATTATCGATTAAATCTTTGAGTTGAGGCATCGGCAAGGTCGTTTCCAAACTTTTCAGGGTTTAGGTAAGTTCATGGTTTAAATTAAAAGAACCTGACGTATGAGAGGATGACGTGCGCATCTTTAGATTGCTTCGCTCGCTTCTTGTTTCGCCCATCACCCTCTTCGAACCTAATCTATTGTGCCCCCATTTCCCGAAGCTCGCTCCGCTCACTCTTGTATGTGCCGGTGAACCAGAACTTCAAGATGCCTGAGACTTGGTGGTGGAAGTCGCAATACAATAACTATGTTTAAATGGCCTTTGCCTGCTTACCAAACCAGAGACAATAGAGCAACGTCTTCTCATTCAGCTTCCGCGGGAATTATTTGGAAAATTCGCTAATTACAGACTTGAATTACGTAGCCGCGTTAAACAATAAAACAAGTTTTTACATGAAATCACAAAAAATATAATTACAGAAAAATAAAAAACATTAGTATTCATACTTAGATAAGTTCACGGCTTTTGTCCATTGGGTTAGGCAGTAACACAGAACAGATAATATGTTCTGTGGGCAGTAACTACAAAATGTCACTTGCTACGATCATGCGGAGTTCTTCGCCTCGTACATATTATCACAGATATTATTATGTATTTCTTTAAATTACTTGTTTTATAGAGATCTTACATGAACTTCAAATAAAATGTGATATTTTCAAACTTATGTCATAATGTTTATTTTAAGACTTTGTAAAAACTAATACATAAAAAAAACGTAATTTAATCCGACCGAGTCGGGCAATTATATTACCGCACTATACTCGGGAGAAACCACAAGCATAAGCTATAATAAATTAAATAATAAAGGTTGTAAAAACTTATCAATATACCTAATTTTATCGATCATATCGTCATCAAATGTCTACGACCGCGACATTCTTTTATATTTCGCAGGGAAATGAGGAAATCAGGCATTTCACAAAATCCCTAGGGATATTACGATATCTCGGAAGATGTGGAATATTTTTGTTTATTACGTCTGCTTACTAAAAGTATCTAGTGATATGACAAAATACTAATATAAAGTCAGAGATATTACATCAAATTGCATTAAAAATGGAGCACCACGAATTTTATTTTACTGGTCGTTCTATTGGGATTAAACCCAGTAATCTTACTAGTAAGTCTTTGGGAAGGAAAATCCCTAGTAGTACTACTTGTAAAACTGAAAACAGCTGTGGCGCGAACTCTGATATAATTCTAGAAATTCATCTGTAAATTTTTATCTATGGTTTCACTGCCTCGTATTATTGTATATCGAATGCAATTTTTTACGCATTTATCTTGTAGCAACACTCGTTACATGGTCTTGACAACGGCTTTATGTAAAGCTCTTTAGTTTGTGCCATTATCCACTTAGTTCTAATCTAATGTTAACAATTCATGTTGAGTGATCATTTATTAACCAACTTCGAAAAAAGGAGTAGTTTCTCAATTCGTCGGATTTTCTTTTTTTCCAAAATCCCATTTTTTCTAATTACTTATTATTTTTTTATATTACGTTTTAAATATTTTAATTTAAAAATTAGATAAAGAAATCGGATCGCAACGGTACCGGGAACAGGGTCCACACTACCCGCGGTTAGGGCACCACAGAAATGAACCTCCTAACAATGCGTGCCGTGTCCAGAAGAACTGTTTTCTGAATCAACCTAACGACAGCCTTCTTACATGGAATAATTTTTCGAGTTACTTGCGGCCAAAGTCGTTGGCAAAAACTAATTTCAAATAAACATAATTTTCACTACAGTAGCTCAAACATGTACGTTTTGCTGCCATGCCTGAAATCAGTGAGCAAAATGCGATTTTGCTCACTGAGTGAGACAAAGTAACTTTTTAATTTTTGTTTTCAGAAAGCCGCGAATATCTTATTCAGCCTTGGGTTAATCATACAATTCGAAACATTTACACTCCATCTCTTTCCCGCTATTAGAAAGAGAGAGGGATCAAATACCAGCCCTTTCGAAATTCCGATTTTGAATTCGACCTCAAAGACAAACACGCTCGGTTTGTACTAACTAAAGAAATTTTGCAAAAAAGATATTTTATGTCTTAGTGTAATTTATTGAATTTTTAACTTATATGTACACGTAGTATTTAAACGAAAATAAGTATTTACTGCAAATAAAACTGATATTTAACCTGTAAATATTTATTTCTAGTTTCAATAATGTTACGTATAGGTATGTTTTGAATAATAAAATATCATGGGTGCTATAATTTCCGAACACGCCTTAATTTAAATAAAAGAGCGGGAATAAAATTTCGTGGCTGGCGTAAAGAGTTGAATAAGTTAATAGTTATTTCAATCTATTCCTGTTTATTACTTTATCTCCTAAAGTGTTCTCGCTGCTGAAGTGAAAAGTTATGTGTGTTACACGAGAGCAAAGTTTTTTGCATCTCGTGCCTTTGAATCCCTCGCCACACTCAGGATTCAACTTTAGAATCACTCGCTACGCTCGTGATTCAATCGTTGGATCCTTCGCTTGCTCAGGATTCAAAATCAGCACTCGCAGCAAAAAACGACTTTGCTCTCTTGTTGCACAAATAACTATTTCACACCACCTGCTCGAAAATGTCAAATTATATGTCAAGCAACCTTAACCTAAAGTGAGTCATTAGTGGCCGAGGGCACAGCCGGTCAATAATGTTGTACTGGATTTCATTATTACCCGCTGGTCAATAATGTGATTTGAATTTGGAATATGTTTATAAACAACAAACACCCTTTGGTGCCAGAAAGATTTTTTTTTTTAATTTTCTTTTCCCTTTTGGGAAGACAAAGGGATCTATCTAGCCCATGCAGCCTAGATTTTTTTTTTGGTTCTTTTCGTCCCTCTTTGGGGCAGGCAAAGGGAGCTGAGCCCATACAGCCAAGTCTGATTTAGTGTGCCAGAAAGAGGAAAGCTATTCTCGAAACCCTTACTACGCGTGGATGATATTCTCGATTTCCTAAAAAATCATAACGATTGCTTCTTCATATCGTTGCCATGTTTTCGAAGACATAATATTGTAAGAATAATTAGATAACTACCTACGAACCATTTTTTAAAAGGAATGAAATAACATTAAAACTGGCATTAATAATAACAAATACCGTACCGCGCCGTAATACCGTAGGTAATAGTAATTGGCTGTAACATTAGTTAATTTATTTTAAATAAACTGCACTAAGATTGCTGTGGATTTTGTAAATAAATAAATAAATAATAAAACCTATCTATAATATAGTCGATTTATAACATTTTATCAAAAATACTCTATTTTCAAGAGCGTCTCCAATGACGTTCTAAATTCAAAATGCATACAGCCAATCATCCAAAACCATTCTACCAGCCCTGTATAAAACTTAGTTTACACAAACGCCACATCCATGAGAGTGATATCATTAGGACAAACACGACAAAACCATAGAAGATACTTTTTTTTTCGAAAATCGAATTGATCGTGTCTTGGCTACTTATTGGTAGACGCAATAAAGGCGCGAATTTTTGGCATTTAAATTTTAAATTTATCAACAAAGTATTATAAAATGTCGAGTGATGAAAGTGATTGTACTCCTGAATTCATTACAACCGAAGCTAATAATATTTCCAATGATTTACTGCCGGAAAAGTCAAAGGAAACTTATATAAAAGCCTATGACAATTTCCAAAAATGGAAAAGTACGAAAGGCGTCAAGTCCATTTCGGAACCAGTTCTATTAGTGTATTTTCAGCATTTATCTTGTACTCAGAAGTCAAGTAGCCTATGGTGTACTTATTCAATGCTTAGGTCAACAATAAGCATGAAACACAATATAAATATCAGCTATTAGCATTTCTAAAGAGGAAATCGGAAGGTCACCAATCAAAGAAATCGAAAGTTTTCACACCTATGAATATTGAAACTTTTTTAAATGAAGCTCCTGATCATAGCTATCTTGCCGTAAAAGTAAGTACATCATTTTATTTATAACTAAATAAAATACCACATGGTAGCAAATAGCAACAAGAACACATAAGTATACTTACTGAATTTACGTATGTTGTTAGTAAAATTTATTTTTATTTTTGTTACAGGTGGCTTTAATTATTGGAGTGAATGGGGCTTGTCGTTGTCAAGAAATGGTAAACATGAAGGTCCAAGATATAGAAAAACACTCAGAAGAGTTGTTATTGATTAAGTTGCCAGACACTAAAACCAAAAAGGAAAGGTCATTTGTCATCCGCGGAGCATATGTAAAGGTTGTGGAAAAGTATCAAGCTCTGCGGCCTCCTAACATAAACACTACCTAACCGATTTTTTGTAGCGTTCAGTAGTGGAAAATGCACCCGTCAAGTGATTGGGAAGAACAAAATGAGTGCCATGCCGAAGGAAATTGCCAAATACTTAGGATTACCAAATATCGAGCTCTATACGGGTCATTCTTTTCGTCGAACGTCAGCTACACTGTTGGCGGATGCGGGAGCAGATATAACCCAAATAAAACGACATGGTGGCTGGAAATCGGATACAGTAGCAGAAGGATACATTGAAAATTCTGTACAAAACAAAAATAAAATAAGCTGTCAAATTGGTAACAGCATCACTTTAAAAACGTCATCTGATTCTTTTTCACCACAACCTTCAACATCACACCATCACATTCCATCTTTCCCTGAGCCTCATTCACCACCTTCACCAACTTTCACCACCCAAAATGCTTCTCTGCAAATACAAGATTCTGAAGCATTGACGAGCAATACTCAAATAAATTCCACATCAACATCTATAAACGTACCAAATAAAAACATAACTATATCTTTGCACAACTGGACTAATGTCTCAAATGTTACAATTAACTTGAATTAATATATAAGTGTACCTATATAACTAGTTCTAAATGTTATTCTTACTGTTTTTTTATTTAATAAATACTTTGTTTTTCGTACTATGGCTATTATTTTCTCACAGTAGGTGTAAAAAGTAGAGTATCCTCCTCTGGGCTAAAGGTGTCTTTGCCTTGGGCTAGCTTGAATCCCTCGCTGCATTCAGGATTCTTGTATTAACTCCCTCGCTTCGCTCGTGAGTTAAACTCTTAACTCCCTCGCTACGCTCGGGAGTTAAATCCCGAATCCTTCATTGCGCTCGAGATTCAATATGACGCCCGTGACATAAGACACAACTTTAGCCCCTCGGTGCATAATCTACTATTGTAGGTCTGTTCCTCTGATATTGTGTACTACTTATAGTTTTTATTAAAATACGTACCCAAAACATGCAATTAAGATGGGGAAAACAAAGTGCCTACAGAAGTTAAATTAAACGTAGATGGGAAAATCCATAAGAATAACAGGTTCACTTAAATACCTACGTAACTTTGGTTTATTTTTTATTTGATTTACGATGGCTTTGTCATTGGCTTCTATCTCGTCCAGAAGTAAAGATGAGACCTAACATGGACTGAGCTCACGCACTAGAAACTTAAACTCCTGCGCATCGACGGAGCGCAGTCTATAATAAAGGTTTTTCGTCCCTATCCTAGTATAATCCCGTCGGGTTTTATTTTGAGACAATCCTACCGCACTATTAGTAACAAACTTATTTTCACTGGATCCAGTCGTTTATAAGCTACCTGTCAGAAAAGTATCAATTCAAAGTGGTGAAAGCACAATAGGCAGTTTATAGTGGAGACGTGAACATTTTTCGAAAAAAAAAAATAGGAATGTTCGATATCTCCAAAGCTAGCCAGTTTGGCTCCCTTGTTTTCGGGGTTAAAATTATTGCAAGCTATAAGCTGTTGCAGCGGCTTCAACCGCTACAACTCGAAAATTATCCCCAAAGGAACATAAAATCGAGATAAAAACTATCCTATGTGTTAATCCAGGTTATATACCATCTGTGTACCTAATTTCATCCAAATCCGTTCAGTGGTTTTTGCGTGAATGAGTATCAAACATCCATCCATCCAAACAAACTTTCACGTTTATAATATTAGTAAGAAGTAAGATTACTAAGAAATAAGATTAGGTCTAGTCTATCAAGTAAGTAGTATATGTATAGTGTTTCAAGGAATGCACCGAATTGCCAATCACCTTTAGACACATTATAGTTATCAGGTACTCTAAAACTAAGTTTTATTTTGGCGCACACAGAGTTGTTATTAAATTTTTTGCAAGTGTTACTTCAAGAATTAGAATTACAGTCATAAAATTTTATGATACCTAGAATAATAATTGAAGTTTATTTCGAGAAACTACCGGCACATAGATTTATATTAAGACATTAATTAAGGTAACTCTAGAAAATTCTTTTAAAATAAATTTTAGTCATGTTAAATTTTATTTTTAGCAATAACAACCGTTTTACCCACCTACCTCCTACCTTCTTTATTTTTAGACTAATGCAAATTAACTATTGTTAAGAGCGAAACATTAATGCAAATTAAAATTAATATAAGATAAAATTATTTAGGTACCATGTCTATTATTTTTTCCGCAATCATGATCGATCGATCGGCGTCATCATCATCGGCCTATTAATTGCAGTCCACTGCTGAACATAGGCCTCCCCCAATAAGCGCCACAGTGCACGATCTCCCAATTTTTTCATGCAGCCAGTGCCAGCTACCTTCTTTAGGTCATCGGTTCATTTTGCTGGGGGACGTCGCTTATAAAGAACCAGTGCCGAAATTAGGTACCAAAAATTAGGTACTGAACTTGGCAATATCTCGTTTTAAATTCTAATAATAAAAGCCGTTTTGATTGTGTTTTGTGATTAGCTCAATTAAACAATGAGTTAAAATTATTATTCAACATAAAATATTATTTTATCTACCATCATAAACTATACAGCAACTTTATGTTATCTATTTAATTACGTACTCACATTGCATAAAATGTAGATATTCACTTTTCAGTCTGTCTGTCTGAGTGATCGCTTAGATCTCCTAAAATGCACATCAGATTTAGTGAATTTCTTTTTGCAGGTTTATGTTACCTATCTAATATTTATTTGAGATAAATTATGGATATCGTGATATTTTTACTCGACCGCGCCAGAGAGAGAGTTATGTTTTTACAAGTGAATACTTGTAATTGCAATAGTGCGAAACATGGCCAGTTCGCTAGCGTAATTTATTAAATTAATGAATGCTTAGGATTCCATTAATTAATCTTATAGTTAATGGAATATTAATGTAGAGGAAACTTCTAGTTCTCTGCTTACATTACATAGGTTATAAGTTTTTTTTTAACGTGGTAAAATCATCAAATGAGTTCTTTCGCCCAGGAGAGCACGGGAGGGACTATCAGACTCTTATTGACTAACATCCACGGTGTTCAATAGTCCTTTACGTTCCAGGATCACAGTTACTTACCTGATAAGGCACTCCAATGACCCCGGCAGGCTTTGGCCCTCTAAGGAGGCCCCGTTATATTGCTGACAGCTCTTTGAGACGCGCGTAACGTCCACGACGCGTCGTCGACCCGGTCCTGGTCCATAATCGGACGGCAAGTCACTCAGTACTCACCGTCCGCATGCGCGCCTTACGTAGGTAATAGGTATTATATCAAGTTGTTAGAGAACCTATTGGAACTTGCGCAAGGATATTAGGTCATTGGTTTTTGGTGGATTTTCCATCGTAGAGATTAAATTAAAATAATTGGTACGACGGCTTGTAATTAAATTAATAAATAATGACAGCAAAAAAAAGGATTCGTTGAATTGAAAAATAAAAACCTTTTATTTCATAGAGTAATAAACAATGTAGGTATGCGGTCTAGGTCCAAATGATTGTACCTACTTAATATGTGATTATGTTACCTAAGTGGTAACACCGGGTTTGGTACACCTACCATAGTATGTGTCACCTGAACGGGCGCTGTCAGTTAGGACTGGTCATCTCTTAGCTCTCTGCCACGGTCTATTTTAATTATTAATATTTTTATTTCTGAATAAGGAAGTTTCCATTTTAACAAAAATTAAAAATACTTATTAAAATTGTAAGGCAAAGAAATTATAATATATATGGTGAAAGAATTATTTTAATAACTTGAAAAATGACAAAGTTAATCCACTTTTACTGAAGCACGAATTAATTTTGAAATGCACGCGGAGTATTTGGTCTGTGACGTCACAAGTCTCTACGCGCGGGTGGGGCGGGTAGCACTTAGCGGCTGTTTCGAGTATTTCGTGGTTTGTTACTCACAGTAAGTACATGGAATGCGATGTTTGAGTGTCTGTGTGAAGTATTATGTAACCTTATTAATAAATTTCGTATAATATACTATCTTTTAGCTAAGTAAAAACTAGATTAAAGTAAAATTTAGACAGAATTTGGAGAGTGGATTTGTGCGTGGACAGTCTAACAATTTACCAAAAGTGAACATGGTTATGGTTTTGGATTTTCTGGCAAACAATCCACTGTACACAAGTGCAGAGGTCAGAGGAGTGAAACTTTCAACGTATGTACCATCTACTAAGTCTTACATAATAATTTTATTATACCGTAACAATCATCACACGGAATAACTTCTCATTAGTTTGCTGCAGCTTTTATTCGTTTTAGGTACCTACCTAAATCGGTAATACCTAAAAGGTAATCCGCCTAGTTTTGTTTAAAGTTTCATTCACCATTGATTGATAATATTTGGGTAATATAAACACATCGATCACTAATACAAATTTTCGGTACCTAAGTATTAATATTAACATTATTTAATTGTTCTCTATCACTGTATTGTAAATACTGATATTTTATCAAGAAATCATCGTAAAAACATTATTTTTAATAAGTCGTAGGTATTACATAATATCATTCCTTGTCCTTGAAGCGACGAGGCTCGGTCGTTAATTTTTAGGGTTCCGTAGCCAAATGGCAAAAACGGAACCCTTATAGATTCATCATGTCTGTCTGTCTGTTCGTCCGTATGTCATAGCCACTTTTTGTGTCGATAAAAAGCAATAAAACCGGCCAAGTGCGAGTTAGACTCGCCCATGAAGGGTTCCGTAGTAGCAAGCATAGATTAGGGATATATAATTATATTGAGATTAGTAAGTAATATACACAAACAATAAAAATAACTTTGTTTTTCATAGTGTTTGTATGAATGGCAAAGTTATATTTGCGGTTTTTGAAAATCTACGATATCTCAAAAACTGCTAACTGTATCTCATCCAAACCAATTTTCGTTGGAAGTTTTTGTTGAGGTCTACATTATATATTTTTTGTAGTTTTACCATTCTCTTATTTTAGAAGTTAGAGGGGGGGGGGGACACACATTTTACCACTTTGGAAGTGTCTCTCGTGCAAACTGTTCAGTTTAGAAAAAAATGATATTAGTAACCTCAATATAATTTTTAAAGACCTATCCATAGATACTCCACACGTATGGGTTTGGTGAAAAAAAATTTTTGAATTTCAATTCTAAGTATGGGGGGCACCCCCATAATTTGTTTTGTTTTTATTTTTGTGTGAAAATCCTAATGCGGTTCACATAATACATCTATCTACCATGTTTCAATAGGATAGCTCTTGTACTTTCGACAAAAAGTGGCTGTGACGTACGGACGGACAGACAGACAGACATGACGAATCTATGAGGGTTCCGTTTTTGCCATTTGGCTACGGAACCGGAAGTCGTCTAGCGCCATCTTTTTCCCACAGCCTACACTGGATCGCGTTAACAGTTCATGGTAGGCCACCAGGCCTCCCACTTGAACCGATAGCATTGTGTGAGTCGCAGGCAACAGATGCAAGGGTTTAGGCGCATTAGGGCTAATTCTCATTTTAGCAACCGACTCGACCTAATGGACTACTTCTCATTATGGTCACTTCTCATTTTGGCTACTTCTGATTAGGAGTACTTCTCACTGTTGCGGATTGCCGTTCCGTGTAATGGTCTAAGGGGAGGTTCAGTAGTGGACGTCTTCCGATGATGATGATGACGATGATGACGGCCGACGCACACTGACGGTATAAAGGATTTTCGACAATAATTTTCGACCTTATTTCAATGAAGTTTTTTTTTTTTTTTTTTCGTGGTAAAATCATCAAATGAGTCCTCCCAGCCCCGGGCAGGGCGGGAGGGACTGTCAGACTTGTACTGACTAAAATCCACGGTGTCCTTCGGTAGCCCTTTTGCGTACCGGAGTCGCGGTATACGTATGTCCCGCGACCCCGGCAAGGTTGTGGCCCTCTAAAGGGGGGCCCCGTCATTGTGCTGACGCTCTTTGAGGCGCGCGTGGAACACAACGCGCCGTCGACCCGGGCATGGTCCATGGTCGGACAGCGAGTTGCCCTTTACTCGCCGCCCGCATGCCCGCGCCTACGGTGGCCGGAGATCGTCCCGCGACATCCGTCGCCGTGGGCGTCTACCACTGCGGCTGAGGGAGGACGCTGTTCTCTCCCTCGCGCGGCCCGCCTCCTCCTTCGCGAGCATGACTGCTTCGCAGAAGGAGGCGACCGCTTCCCAATCCGTCTCGCCCCGCAGCATGGCCTCGACCAGTGCCGGGCGCGAGAGGTCTCCGCCTATCGCCGTCGAGAGGACACGGCGGTGCTCTGCCCAAGCTGGGCAGTCCTGCACCGTATGCTCCACCGTGTCCTCCGGGCGGTCCTCGCAGTGGTGACACCCGGGCGTTTCCTCCTTCTTTATCCGACACAAGTACCTCCCGAAGCATCCATGCCCGGTGAGGACCTGCGTCATGCGGTAGGTGAGGACGCCGTGGGACCTATCCAGCCACTCCTCAAAGAGGGGTCTTACAGCCGCGATTGCGGCGTGCCCGATTTCAATGAAGTTAGCGCTAAGATTGAAAACCGATCGCCCGGGGGTTGGTTTTTGAACCACGTCACATTGGTTTGTATAAAATTCGTTGACGAGGTATGGAACTCCTAAAAATACAATTACATTTTAAATATGTAATTAATAGTATTTAGTATTTAATTTCAAAAAATCTTTTTGAAAAAAAAAGAAACCGACTTCAAAATCAAACACAAAAAGTGTAAAATAACTTTTCTTTCGTAAGTCGGTGGCTTTGTTTCATTGACTATGGCCGATCGGCCGACTTCCGAAAGAAAACTTATTTTACACTTTTTTGTGTTTTTTGTTTCAAAGTACCTACGTTCTCTTTTTAAAAAGTTTTTATTTTACCCTTTTTTTAGTTCAGATATTCAACAAAATCTTCGTATAATCGGGTCTTTAGAAATCTATAATCCAATTGAGCAACAAAAACAGATTTATGCGGGCAACGCCACGAGATATCCATTACGTACTGTCTGTTGTATACTAAAACCTTCTCCAGAATGTATCAAACATTTTTCTGAAAACTACATCAAAATCGGTTCAGCCAAACGCGAGATAAACGCGAACAAACATACAATCCACAATCCAAGTAAGCAAAAATTTCCTATTTCAAAAACTACTTGACCGATTTTGATGAAACTTGCAGTATTCCTTAAGCTGAATAACACTTAGTACAACAAAAAAGAATTACTTAAATCGGACTTTTAGTTCCGGAGATATGCGAACACAAACATAAAACCATACATACATATGTACATACATACACTTTTGAAATTTGGCACATTTGTTCAGACGCTGATAATTATAGACTATCATATACGAAAACTGGGCAGTTCTAGAAATTACATACATACGGGTCGAATTGATAACCTTCTTTTTTTTTGAAGTCGGTAAAAAATACCTTTAGGTACATTTACAATAACTACATCTCTCATGTTTCAAACACTTTAAACAGCAAATGGGTGGATTTTTAAATAGATTATTATGACCTTGGTTGAATGTAAGCAGGTTTATTATTTTAAAACATGTGTCGAACTGTCAAAAGAAGGACATGACTGTATTAAAAATAAGAAGAGTAGATATTATCATTCTAGATTAAAATATATTTTTAGAGCATTTTTTGTTCTTATGAATGTTATTTGGTAATAAAAACTCGACAAAAACTAGTCTGTATCACTTGAGTCAGGATAAATTTAAAATGGGTATTTCTATATATCTGTTTTGTTTTTTGTATTTATTTATTTTTCAATTACTTGATACAAATATCAGGTACCTAGTATCGATATATAAATAACTAGCTGCCGCCCGCGCGGATGTCGGTTTTCGCGTGGATGGTTTATATTTCTCCATTTTGAGTAACTCTGACAATGACATCTTATAAATATCTATTGGACCCAAATACGGCTAAGCCTATAATAATTAAGGAGATCCCTCTATTGAGGAACTGAAATAGGCGAATAGGTGACTAAAAACACTCAAATTAAGTTTTAGGATTTTTAGGAACGAGACAACGCGTTTTGAGTAGGTACAAGAAAAATCCTTATAATATAAAGCTTAGAAAAGCAAGATATCAGTTTCAACCTGGTTTCAACGCATAGAAATTATGTATTTAACTAAGAAGGTATAATCACAATATTATATTAAAACTGGCTGGATTCTAAGTAAAATTTCAATTTGGCCATAAGCCTCGAAAAAAAACTGAAAAAGAAAAATAAATAAATGGCATCTCGTTTTTATTCTGTCCACAAAGAGCCAGTATTTTTAGTTCAAGAATCTAAAAAGGTTTTAATCCATTAAAACAAAATGTTGGCACATTTCATTTGTAGAAAAGGTTCCGTGAAATAGGACTGGTAGGTATCAACGCGTTTAGCCTCCTGCAGACACACGCGATTAATCGCGCTGCGACAACGAGCCAAGCTAATTTCCACTCTAAAAATACTGCGAATGGACCGCGACATGTCGCCCCGCGCGATTAATCGCGTGTGTCTACAGGAAGCTTTTAATTAATCTACGCGTGTAAGGTAAGTAATTTTTGATGTGCGAATATTTTTATACATATAGTTCTATGTCAATAATAGAACACATTTCCATAAATAACTCTTGTGTAAAATCATCAATGTGTCCTCCTTGCACTGGATGGAGGGAATTAATAATATAACTGGCTCAGAAATCAATCTGTTTTTTCAGTTGCCCTTTGCTCATTCAGGGAACCACTACATAAAAAAAATCATCATCTGCCAAGCCTTTTCCCAACTACACACATCAAAAGTGTCTAGGGATCAACATATATTTTTGCAATAACTTTTCTCCTGATTGATATTAATTAAAATTTTCTTTAAGGATTCATCAAATAAAGTGTTTTCGTTTGTCACAGTAACGATAAACCAAGTCACCTTTGCATTAATAAAGAAATTTGCCATTTTCCTAATAAAGGGATTTTTGACATTTGAACCACTAACACAAAAGTTCGAAAAAAAGACTGAAATAACAGTTTTCTTTAAAATTTTATTGGGTAACTTAAACAATTAATAATCCGTGTTTCTACCGCGAACACTAACAACACAAGAACATCGGTTTGGCATACTCAAAATGAGTTCATCCAAATCACGCTGTGGAATGGCCGCCCATGTTCGTTGCAACAACAAAAAAAGGTCTTCTTGCGACTGGATACCCTCCATATTCGGCAGAGCTCTTCTCTGTAGCATATCCCATGCATGCTCAATCGGATTCAAGTCTGGCGACTGAGCAGGCCAGGGCAGGACATTGATGTTAGCTGCGGCGAGAGTCTGTCTTACAACTCTTGCGGTGTGCGGTCGTGCATTATCATGCATTAACTGAAATAAGGGACCGATTTGCACTTGTAGAGGAACGATGATGTCTGATACAATCGTCTCAGCATAAATTTGAGCGTTGAGGTTGCCTCTGATCCAAATCAACTCAGTTCTTCCGCCGATCCAAATACCCGCCCATACCATGATGGTTCCACCACTATAAGGATGGACTTCCTGGCAGGATTTTAATCGCTGTTGGCGTCCAGGGGTTCTCCAGTGTCGTATACGTCTTGTATCCGGTCTCATACCGAAACGAGACTCATCAGAAAAGCACACGAAACGCCATTGTTCTTCTGCCCAATTTCTGTGTTCAAGAGCCCATTGATATCGAATCCTACGATTGTGCATTGCTATAGGTGGTACCCGTAGCGGTCTTCGGGAATGAAGGTTCACTTCATGCAAGCGGTTTCTGACTGTTTGGTCGCTAATTAAGTTCCCTGAAGAGTGATGAAGCCTCACGGCTAACATCATGGCGGTTATTGTTGGAGCTCTTCGAGATAAGATTTGAATGTATCGGTCTTGTCTCCGTGTGGTGCAGCGATACCGTCCTCCATGGCACTCAGCCACGGTACCAGTGCTTCGGTAACGTGTCCAAAGTCGACTGATAACACTCTGACTTGTATTCAGAGCTAAAGCCACAGTACGTTGCCGGGAACCAGCTTCTATCATTCCCACGGCTCTGAGCATTTCTTCCCTGCTTAAATGACGTCGCCGCTCCATAATAACGTTGGTTTTAATCAGTAGTAGGGAAACAGTAGCACTAATAATGTCTTCAATGCGTTGTATGTTTTTATAGGGAAAATATTGACAGTTGATTTTCATCTTTTACTCGAATTTGATTCACAGTTCCTGATTCAAATTATGAAATGCACCAAAAAGGATCCATATAAATTTATAAAATCATAAATTTATTACAAAGCCACATCTCAATCTCAAGAAATCCGCATAAAAAAATTGATCCGCATAAAGACACTTTTGATGTGTGTATATATTGAGGTCGGCTTCCAGTCGAACCAGATGCAACTGAATATCAGTTTTTTACATGGAGCGACTTCCTATCGGACTTCCACAGCCCAGTAACTGGGTAATACGAAACCCCATGGTAAGACTGGTTGTCAGACTTTTAGAGCTTCTGACTAAAGTAACGACTGTCAAAGATCTACAAATGACAACCGGGACCAACGGCTTTACGTCCTTTCACGGAGGAAACTCGCTACGACAGATGGTCACCCATCCACAGACCAACCTCGGCAAGCGCGGCTTAATCCGAAGATCGGCCTGTGCGGTTGTAATTATTTAGCCACGAGTTCCTTACGATATAAAAAAATCTGTATGTTTATTTTTATTATCGATAGAATTAATTTTAAAAGAAATATTAATTATTTACTTTAACATTGTAGTAAGGCAACTAAGTAGGTAATTAATTCATAAGGAAACTGATAGGATGGGTTATGTAGGTACTCGTATAAATGATCAAGTTACATTATATGCACATACAGATACTTCTCGATAAGTATCCTGTATCTATTATTAAAATAACTACTATTATCATCATAGGTGCATAATAAGTGCATGTTAACGAGTATTTATTTATTATTATTACTGTCGCAGATCTTACGTTAAAATATGCGCAGGAGTTTCCTAGTCTTCATATCATTAAATTATTAAGTAAACGGTTACACTGTAATTAATTATTGTTTCTGTTGTGTGTAAAAAAGTTCATAATAATGAAACTATTATTGGTTTGTCTGTAACTAATTGTGTTTAATAATAGTTTAATAAGAGCAAAAAGTGGTAAATTCACGGTTAGATAATTATGTAAGACATAAATAAACTAATGTTAGAGGTATAAGGTAAAATCTAGATTGTACTAAACCGTTTGCATTATTCATCCAGGATATTAATATAATAATAAGCAATTAATGCAAGTTACAGAGAATTAACCTTGAATATTATTCAGTTTATAAAATAGCAAATTACCTAAACTTTTCGGTGTACGGTGGTTATAAATATATTCAATGATATATCAGGAACTGTTTAGAAATAATTTCCTTACAAGTGCTGCTGTGAATTTATTCGCCATTCTATGTCCTATCCTTCCATACAAACACAAAAGACTATCGGTCCGGGACAACATCAATTCAATGAATGTAATAGTGTACTAAAGTACGGTAACGTGGCCGTCGACCGGAACAGAGAAAGTGCCGCTCGAGCGCATATACCTACTCGTACCTCACCTCTGTACTTTCACGCCATGTTTATATTGCCAATTCTGCAGAAACCTTTAGGTATTTTTGTCATTTAGCAACAATAATCTCTTTTCAGAGGTCAGACATGTGAAAGCAAAGGTTTTACATTGTGGTCCAGTGGAGTGTCCGTACACATTCGTCTGCTGCAGGTATTATCAGGGCATGGCATGGCTCATTTCTTTGGCAAATACTTGGACAAGATGACGGGTAAGGCGGCAACACCGCACGGCCTTCATGGGTGGTGCTGTCCCAAGTAAGCTCGGGCACGGTATAAATATTCTATCGTGTCTTGAGCATTGATAAGGAGTCTGGGTGCACAAAGGCGGGCTTCTTTTTCTGCTTCATTTTCTAAGGCACCAGTAGACTCACGCTGACGTTTTTCGTTCAGGAACTTCATAACCAGGTCTTCTTGAACGAAAAGTCAGTTATATTTTTCCGCTTTAGCAAAAAATAACAAAGGGTACTAAAAAACTCTTCAAGAATCATCAGCTAATAAATTCTGGATATTCTGGCATGCAGGTGTATTTGGCTGGACTGAAATAGGAGTCCTTAAGCATAACTACCTAATGTTGCAAATATTTTTAATTATTCAAGTTTTGTTCGTTCATCCAAAATTAATTTTCTGAAGGATTAAACTGGAAAAAATGATAACGGTGGCAATAAAAAGTGCAATTGCTGTAAAAATCATGCACAGCCTATCCGAGCTCTTCGACTAAAGAAGTCATTATAGAACCCATTTTGTACACTGTTCTTGCACCATTACAACCCACAAATAATACGATAAAACTGTCAAGTAATATAAGTTTTTTTCAGAAGAACCAAGTTATAATCAATTATTATTTTGAACGGACGTAATTAAATAGTTTTTATCTTATAACAGAACGATGTTTGTGCAATTTAGACATAATTACAATAGGTGGTACAGTAGGTTAGGAATATCTTTGCATTAAAGCGACCTACATTGTTTGTAAAGATAAAATTCAAATATACAATCGAGCTTATGAGCTCATTACCATTAAGTCTAATTTGGTTAATTTTATTCATTTCCTTCTCGGGGATTTGGAGACTGAGTTTGAAGCAAAGACATTACAATTGCTAAATTTTTGCTTATTTGCGTTTTATCCTAAAATAAACCTTTTTAATCGATAGTTATTGTTGAAATTTCTTTCCAAAGCGATTGTGATCAAGCATACCATATGAATGTGAAACTCAGCCTGAGTTTTCGGTTACTGCTACAAAAAAGAGATGTATATAAAAATATATAATATTTGGTACAGCTAAAAAGTACTAGAAAGTACCTACGCACAATAAAGTAGCAAAGGCCGGAAAGGATGTTCATTTTCAGCCCAATTTCATTTTTTTTGTTGCAATACAAACGAAAGGATCAATCCTGTAAGAAAAAAACCTAAGGAATTAAAATATTTTTCATTACTCATACTCTGAAAGTAGGTCATTACATGTCTGATTAGCCGTTTGAAAGTTATCCATTGCCGCCCTAGGGAAATTCGCTTTCAACTGACAGCTGCCAAATTTAAGAAAAAAAAAACTAGTTCTATTTTGACATTTCTATTGAACCATGTTCAATCATTTTATACAGCCACGAAATTACAGAGCGATTTAAAATTAAAATAACATAAAGTTAAGTATTAAGAATATAAATAATAACTTTAAAATAATTTAGTTTCAACTATTTCTCTAAAATAATACAGATTTCGGCAAAATCTTTGCCAATTTTTAAACAATGATCATGAAAAATCCTGGCTGTATAGCTGGACGACCACAGCACAAAATTAAAAAAAAAAAACAAGCGGCAAAGTGACAATCCGATCTACACTCATTTTTTCTTTAGCTAAATTTTATGTTGTTAATTTTACTTTCCTCGTATTCGTAATGAAAAGCACAGTGTTTACCTCGGGTAAATTACTTATTTAGTCCCTCGAACTATTAGCGCCCTCACTACGTTACGGGCGCCAAACCCCGTCTCGGGACGTAAATAAGTAACTTTCACGCCTTGGATAACAATGTACTATTAAAAGCGATTGCTTCTTGTTGCCTTCGGAAAGCACTTGGGCGGTGGGCCAGTTCGCAAAATGTTAGTAAAAGGAGAACTTTAATCTAATGCATTTCTTAGAATCAAATCATCATTAGCAAGAATTTCATAAACTAGTAACCTAACTAGGTGGATCGTGTGAATCTTCAAATTGCAAAAGATCGTGGAATTAAAAAAAAACAATCTAAATACTCGGTTGAAGGAAACATAGTGAGTGACATACTTATACCAAGGATTTTTATTAAATCGTTATTGCTGTTCTCGGTTCTTTATCAATCTCGCCTACGACTCGGCTGAGAATTTTGCCTCGAATGCATTTGCAAACTTACTATTATTCAATTTACTATTATTGTTCGTTATTTAAAAAGGTATATATCATGTGACGGCACGGTTAGAGCAGTGGCTAAGCGATTGGACCGGTGCGCTGCGTGTCGCGGGTTCGATTCCCGCACGGAGCAAATATTTATAAGTGTTCTACAAGTAGTTGTTTCGAGTGTGGGCGTTTGTGTATGTGAGTTTATATGTTTGTAAACGCACCCACACACAGGAGAAATTCCTAGTGTGGGGCAACGATTTTTAAAGAAAAAAAAATGTATTTGACTCCGTGACAAAAGTTTATATCACACTATAATAAAACATGGCCCTTCTACGAAGTGTACTTATATGGGGAGAATATGGGGAGATGCTTATCAAATTAAGATTGCGTGATGCCAAAAGACTAGGTAGGTAGGTACCTAAATAATAATATAATTTATCTTTGTGTCACTAGGTAAAAGAAATCGTGTTAAAAATAGTTTCTGATCTAAAGATAGATAAAACTTATCTGTCTTTACCATGGAGTTCTCTCACGTCATAACCATATACTTGTGAACATTATATCTAGGTACGTCCTATATGAAGGGAGGTAGGTATACAAGGTATGTGGAAATCGTGTAAATAAGTGGTAGGAAAGGTTAATGATCTGCTTATTAGTGGAAAGATTGTTATTTCTTAGCCGTAATGAAAAAGAAGAAGAGTTTCTTATACTGGTTTTCCTACGATTGAGATATAGTCATGTGTAATTACATAAAATAAAATTATGCTCCTAAAAAGTCGCTATTTATGGACTCATGCTGTGTCAGAACTAGGGCTTCCAATTCGAATCATTCGAATATTCGCCCCATTTTACTATTCGAAAACTGACTTGGGTTATATTCGAATATTTTTCTAAATTATAAACGTTGTGGTTTTTTTAACCGACTTCAAAAAAGGAGGAGGTTATCAATTCGACTGTAATTTTTTTTTTTATATTTGTTACCTCATAACTTGCGACTGGGTGAACCGATTTTCATGATTCTTTTTTTGTTTGAAAGCTGGTGCTTCCCTTGTGGTCCCATTGTCACCATTTCAATATCTGATGATTGGATCCTGGAGAAATCGAGGGCAACCCTCAAATTTTATAGGCCCACACATCGTTTTTCGCAAATATTATGAAGTAATTTAGGGGACTTGCGTATGGTAACCATCATCTCATGTAGCTGAGCTGATGATGGAAGGTACAACTCCTTAACAGTAAGGAGTAGGCATCGACTGATTTAGTAAATTATTTTTATCATTAAGTATTTCAAAGCACTACAATTTAATAAAGGTCTGGAGTATATCTGATGATGGAGCCGAGAGACAGTCGAGGGAACTCCTCAACGATTCACAACAGTTATCTTGTGTTTGAGCTTGATTAATTTGTATTGATAAGAACTTTACACCTAGATGAGTTATAACTGTTATTAGGGGTCTGATGACGAAGACGAAGGACAGTTTAGGGAATTCCTTAATGGTTTACAGTAGCTACCTTGTGTTTGGACTTAATTCATTTATATTGATGAGAACTTTACACCTAGATGGGTTGTAACTGTCATTAGGGTTCTGATGATGAAGACGAAGAACAGTTCAGGGAACTCCTCAACGATTTATAGCAGCTATCTTGTATTTGGACTTAATTCATTTATACTGATGAGAACTTTGTACACATATGGGTTATTGTTCGATGCAGTATACCTGCCATATGGTCCCATAAAAAAAAAAAACATTTATTTTGGTTTTCTTGCTTATTGGGGATATGGGCGATGTTATAACCGGTGCTACGGATAGTAAAATTCTAGTGCATATGTAAGAAAATTATGTATTTGACAAGAATTTGGGTTGAATATTTAAACTAAAAAGGGTAAAATAAAAAAGTTAAAAAAAAAAATCTAACCGACTTCTAAAAAAACAACCACGAAAAAGGGTAAAATAACCTACCAAAAAACTTTTCTTTCGGAAGTCGGTGGCAAAAAAGTCAGTGAAATATAAAAGCAAAGCCACCGACTTCCGAAAGAAAAGTTTTTTGGTAGGTTATTTTACCCTTTTTCGTGGTTGTGTTTTTAGTATATAAAAGAACCCCGACCGAACAAAGAGAAGAGTGATGAAGCTTACAAGACGTTTTGATATGAAAATGATACGAGATGAGCGACTGATGCAGCTCTGCTGGGTTATGTTGGTGGAATGGCGGGAGAGGGTTGAGCTATATCAGTGACCTCGATACGTTCAAGGAGATGCGACCTATATTCGATGACTATGTTGGAAGGAAGCACGGCTCCTTGACGTTTCGGGCGATACCGGTGCTCTCGGGAAGAACAAATGGGTGTGTCAGATAAACGGGGAACCAGACGTTCGGTGCTATCACTGCTCCAATGCTCAGAGGATACGATGCGGCATATTCTAACCGAGTGAGCCGCATGAGACTCTGTAGTTCGCTTTAAGCTCACGCCCATCCTGCAGCAAGGCACCAAAAGTCGGCAAAGACCGTGCACCGACTGTTTTTGAACTCATACACAGGCCCAGATAAAGTGGTAGATTTAGTCATATTCAATGCTTAGTCAAATTGGACGTGAGACGACGTTGCGTAGTGCCCTTATAGACGCAACGGGCACGTCATTTACCTCACGCCTATCCTAAACGAAGCCCACCAGAGGGAACACCAGAGTGGATTTAGCCAGTCGAGTCTAATATGCCACTCCATGTTTCACGAGCGGAGGAAGTCAACGCCTTAAGCTTCCTTAAATTATAATACCAGAAAAAAAAACACAAAATATTTCGTTTCGTTTCACTTTCAAGTGACAGATTAAGCTAGGATAAAGTACACTCTTTTGGTTCATGTGATAATTTACGACTACCAAAATGACGCAAAATGGCAATTTTATTTTAAATTTTATATAAGCTTCTGTTTTATCAAAGTTTTAGTAAATAAACAATGTATTTTATTTGCAAGCGTAATAATCTCACCAGTGAATAATACAACGATGATTTCAGGTTAAATGATAAATGATATTTATTTTGTAAGTTGGTCATAAAAAAACACTTTAACACGTCATAACCAATATTTTTAAAGCTAGATGAGGCCGGTGTTTCGTACCTGACTACTCTGAGAAGAAACAGCCGAAACAAACTCAGAGGTCACAGTCTCTTTTAAAGTCCAGACATTGTTTTGCTCAGGTCATACGAGGACCATGCGGGTGTCTGAGATGGTCTTTTGAGGAAAGAACCACACAGATTTGAGTGGACCTGTCCAGTCAGTGCAAGCATTTGTCGGTTATCGTGTAGCTCGACTCAGAACACAAGGAACTCAACGACACGACGAACAATACCAAAGAAAGGACATTTGGGTAGGCCGCTTAAAGGTAGGTACTCAAATTGTCAGACAGTAAAATTATTATAAGTCAAAAACAAAACTTCCCCACATTCGTCCTCGCATTCACAATGCTAAAGTACACAAATTATAAAATTATAAAAGGTTGTTTAAATACTCTTAATTCGTTGTATTCATTGTAACGATCAAATTTTATTATGGGACCAAACCTTAAATCGCGGAGAATCAACCTGTTCAGTACATTTTGACGAGTAAAAAACCTGTTGTTAGTATGGTTGTCTAGATTATAAAATGTACTAACTCCCCGACTTAAATATAACGTTGCATAGTATTCGAGCATCTTTCTCATCGAAACAAAATTTCTTACAAACATTTAAAAAAATATACAATTATTCGAATAATATTCGAATTTTTCGAATATTGGAAGCCCTAGTCAGAACTCGAATGGCGTCGATGTATTCTCTGATTGCTCTATCTTATTTTTGCAACAGGCTTAACTTGACCTTCAGTTCTGATCTGGTGGAGCGTTTGTGCTTGCTTTGATGAGTATGTTCAGTAAAAAGCTTTGGGACCGGTTTCAAATGTTTCCATTTTATGATAGCATGAGCACTGGATGACCCATTTGCCCTACAATAATGTGAGCTTGCGCAGCTCTGTCGTCTGTAAAGGAGTAACAAACATGATAATAAATTATCTACGATCAAATAGTTAACTTTGTTGTACTTTGTTGGCGTACCTGTTTGAGTACATTTTTTTTAAAACAAAATGTTACTTTCTTAAGTAAAAAACAGCCAATGTTCAACAAAGTTCTACTTTTGGAATTATTTTACCTTTTACTGGTTATT
The DNA here is from genome assembly GCA_950005045.1 of Agrotis exclamationis. Taxonomy (NCBI): domain Eukaryota; kingdom Metazoa; phylum Arthropoda; class Insecta; order Lepidoptera; family Noctuidae; genus Agrotis; species Agrotis exclamationis. The sequence goes on along the minus strand of OX465431.1, from coordinate 5,412,221 downwards.
TTGTAAGGGGTGCGTCTCATTTCATATAAAGTTATTTGATATATTTTCATTTCAATAACGTTCACATGATATAATCAACGTGAGAAATACCAACGATTGATATAATTTCTTTACACATAATGTTTGTGTTACTCTAAAACTCATTTCATATAATTTTATTTGATATAACGTTTATTTAAGCGAAAATCATTATGATAACGTTTGAAACATATAATTTAACGTTTAGTATCCAAGAGAGAGCGAAGCGAGCTCGGGACTTGGGACATTCCGACACGGACAGGTTAGGTTCGAAGGGGGTGGCGGGGTCTGAAAGACCCCGCCATCACCTTCGTGTTAGGTTACTTTAAACCTATTGCACGCAGAAATAGGAGCCCCGAGAAGCGTGGCTCCGTCGAGCCAGCATGACAGGTAGTAATCAGTTATCTGACCTAGGATGCAAGAGCGAGCGAAGCGAGCTCGGGACTTGGGGCACCCCGACACGGACAGGTTACTTTAAACCTTGCACGCAGAAATAGGAGCCCCGCGAAGCGGGGCTCCGTCGAGTCATCATGACAGGCAGTAATCAGTTATTTGACCTAGGATGTAAGAGCGAGCGAAGCGAGCTCGGGACTTTGGGCACCCCGACACGGACAGGTTAGGTTCGAAGGGGATGGCGGGGTCTGAAAGACCCCGCCATCCCCTTCGTGTTAGGTTACTTTAAACCTTGCACGCAGAAATAGGAGCCCCGCGAAGCGGGGCTCCGTCAAGTCATCATGACAGCCAGTAATCAGTTATTTGACCTAGGATGCAAGAGCGAGCGAAGTGAGCTCGGGACTTGGGGCACCCCGACACGGACAGGTTAGGTTCGAAGGGGATGGCGGGGTCTGAAAGACCCCGCCATCCCCTTCGTGTTAGGTTACTTTAAACCTTGCACGCAGAAATAGGAGCCCCGCTTCGCGGGGCTCCGTCGAGTCATCATGACAGGCAGTAATCAGTTATTTGACCTAGGATGCAAGAGCGAGCGAAGCGAGCTCGGGACTTGGGACATTCCGACACGGACAGGTTAGGTTCGAAGGGGGTGGCGGGGTCTGAAAGACCCCGCCATCACCTTCGTGTTAGGTTACTTTAAACCTATTGCACGCAGAAATAGGAGCCCCGAGAAGCGGGGCTCCGTCGAGCCAGCATGACAGGTAGTAATCAGTTATCTGACCTAGGATGCAAGAGCGAGCGAAGCGAGCTCGGGACTTGGGGCACCCCGACACGGACAGGTTACTTTAAACCTTGCACGCAGAAATAGGAGCCCCGCGAAGCGGGGCTCCGTCGAGTCATCATGACAGCCAGTAATCAGTTATTTGACCTAGGATGCAAGAGCGAGCGAAGCGAGCTCGGGACTTGGGGCACCCCGACACGGACAGGTTAGGTTCGAAGGGGATGGCGGGGTCTGAAATACCCCGCCATCCCCTTCGTGTTAGGTTACTTTAAACCACACAGAAATAGGAGCCCCCCGAAGCGGGGCTCCGTCGATCATTCATGGTAGGTGGTACTATTACTAGGTACATCAGAGTTAGATTACATACCAGGAAGAAAAAAAATTAGACCAAATAAGTTTTATGTCTTTTGAGTGGTATACAAAATGATTTTATATTCATTGACTGTTATGATTATAGAAATTAGTCATTATAAAATTATGTCAATCGTTTATTATATTAAGAGATCGTTATATCAAATAAAATTATACATTCAGTTGTTATCTCTTGTAAATATTAGAGATTTTGTAGTTATATCATATATTACTTACCCTTTTGTAAGTCGGTTGTTTTTCATATAACAAGTACAGACCAGCACATCAACCTAGGTCCCTACTTGAAATCGAATGACGTATAATCAATCGAATAATTGCTGGTGTACCTTATATAAATAAATAAACAATTATTCTAAAACGTTAGCTCGATAGATCATGGAATCGATGACTTTTGAGCGCGATAGTTCATTACCGACTTATTCGTCAACTCGCGCGCAATTAACTCGCTCGCTCGAGCGAGTTGGCACATTCCGATTTTAATTATTTTTGCTGTCGTCAACTCGCGACCAGAGCGAAAAATGGTACAGTCATCTATAAAAGTGTTATAATAAATTCAATATAGAAACCTACTTTATAGTAGTAAGTAGTAGTAGTAGAAGTATAAGGCGATGTACGATTTGAATTTGAAATAAATGTAGTTTTTTTATAGATATAGTATGTATTTATAATTTACAACACATGCCAAACATAAAAAACTGCTCATATTTATGTTACCTACATTTTGAAGACTATCAACAATATCACATTTTTAAAAGATTTTTTTTCCTCAAGATTTTGGTTAATAAACTAGTATGTAACATGACTAAAACTAAACAAATATAACAAAGTAAAATCAACAATATCAAAAAGATACGAGTATACCATTTGGCTAATTATTAAGGTACATATTTGAATATCGAAGATTAAAATATCGATTTTCAAAACATCGAAAATGAAAATATCGAACGACCATAAAATCGAAAATTAAAATATCGAAAGTTTATAATATCGAATGGTTAAATGATCTACGTCCAATATATCTAAAATCTAAATATCTACAAAAGTTACATCGAAAGATCTAAATATCTAAATACAGATTATCGAATGTCCTAAATATCGAAGTATAGATTATCGAATGTCCTAAATATCGAACCTAACTTGTCCAAGTCGGGGTGCCCCAAGTCCCGAGCTCGCTTCGCTTGCTCTTGCATCCGAAGTCCGTCCAGCTACCTTGGTAGGTAGTAATCAGCAATTTGACTAAGGACGCAAGAGCGAGCGAAGTGAGCTCGGGACTTGGGGCACGCCGACTCGGACTCGTGTTAGGTTACTTTAAAGTTTAAGATTTAAAGTTTAAACCTTGCAAACAGTTCGCAGGTCTCCCGTCGACTTACCTTGATAGGTGGTAATCAGCAATTTGACTAGGGTTTTTGTATACCGATATTTCAACTACCTAGTAGGTATTTTTAACGTAGATATAATGAATTTAGATATTAGGAACTTCGATGTGTTAAATGTTGATATTTTGAACTTAGGCATAATGTCATTCGATATTTTGAATCATTCGACATTTCAATCAATCGAAATTTCAATCTTCGACGTTTTATCGATATTTAAATTTTCGATGTTTTGAACATCGATATTTTAAGCGTAGATATTTTACATAATCATTAAGTAATTTCGCCAAATGGTAACTTAACAAAAGCTTTTATTTGGAAAAAAAGATTCGAACCGCGAGCAGAATTTCACCTCTGAGACGACCAACTGACCCTCAGGGCCTCAGGTAACCTACTCTATACGTTTCATGTCTTAAACATGTGAAGTAGGTTCAATTAAATTAAATATTTATAAAAACACTTTTGTAGACGACTGTAAATTTTCGCTCAGTCGCGAGTTGACGACAACAAAAATAATTAAAATTGGAATGTGCCAACTCGCTCGAGCGAGCGAGTTAATTACGCGCGAGTTGACGAATGAGTCTCATTACCCCTACCACAAGCTGACATTTTTTAAATAGATCTTTAATTTTATTTCAGGGAAGCAGATTCATGATCGATTGGGAAAGTTTTAAAGTTTAGGACAGGTATAAGTGCTGGCGTATGTACGTTAGAGTGTTTAATCATGTACAGACGCCAGCACATCAGCCTACCTCAATCTGTCAAATTTCTTTAATAGATTTTCAACCTTATCACAATAGGGGAACGTTAATGTTCGATTGGTAAAATTTGACAGATTCGGGTAGGTTGACCTGCTGGCGTCTGTACCTACCTATATAGTACCGATGTGTTTATTTGTTTGCAAGATAAAAATGTCGGAAGCCATATTGTACGTATTTTTAACCTAGTTTTTCTACCAATTTCTTTGCAAAGCACGTTATTGATAGTAAGAATGTTACGGAAGTCAATATTATACCGGAAAAATCCATTTAGTGGCCATATCCTGTCTATGTTGTCTTATAATATAATAATTTATTATATTCCTTCTTTTATAGATGTAGACATAACAAACTCGTTGTTCAGCTTATTTTTTAATTATATTTTTAATTAAAATAGTTGCGACATTGCAATGGAAGTTATTACTAATTTGTAGAGCTAAGAATACGGAAATAATTGCTATGAGTACATGCTTATCATTCTTCACTGCTTCTAATTGAATAGGTTTTGTAGTTCTGTAAAAAAAACACTAGTTAAGTATTAAAATATCAGAGTCAAAGCAGGAAATTAATTGCGACAAACTTCTTATAATATCGTTATCAAAAATAGAAATAAAGAGAATAAAGTAATTATGGAATAAACACAAATTGTCTAACGATTAGCTTGCACGCGATCTTACCTAATCGACCACAGATTATACGCAGTAAATGGAAAACAATGGCTAAAGACGCGCGCGAAATTTTCTTTTTAATTTGAAAATAGAACGCTCTATGGTTTTATTTTTTAATTTAGTTAGTGGGGTCCTGTTGCTTAACAGATACCGTAAATAGTCGATTTAATATTAAAATTAAACCGTTTGAACTAAATCGTTTGTGCAAATTGGTTTTCTGTGTCTGCAAATTATGATGTATTCTCGTTGCAATTTTAAAAAAGTGATTTGATTACAGACATGAAGTACCTAGCTTACCTAATAAAAACTGACAGCTAGTTGTTACGTTCGAAACAAGTCTTCGATATTTCGATGCTAAAATTGGCATAACAAGACTATTAATAGATCGCCAAGTAACTGTACTTTGTGAGGCCAATAAACGATTAATAACTATAATATGTGAATTTAAAAAATGTACCTACTGAATTTAAAATAAAAACTATTTATTTCTGGCCATTTGCTTCATGGTAAACTCCCTAAACTCCTACCGTGAACTCTTTTCCCGGGCTGCTTCAAAGCAGTCCTCGTGGTATACGATGAGGTCGTTTTGCTATCCTTTTCTGGGTCGTCCTTGGCGACGCCGCGCCACCACCGCCGCCGTTCCGTCTCCTTGCACTGGCAGTTGCACCCTTTGTGTGGAGACTTTGCCCAGCGCAGCGGTCATCTTCGAAATTAAATTAGAGTGGCCAAGCTTTTTACTTCAGTCTTTCTTTTTCATTTAATTGTATTCATAATTATTTAAAAGAAACTAACCACGTGGTCGAAAGTTTGCCAGGCACATAAGGCCGCCGTTAAAAGTCCGGACAGGAACCTAAAAACCGGTGCATAGTCGGTATATGCAGACGGTTTTCCAACTCTACGTGCTTAGGTATATCTGACCTCAGAACAATTACTAAGTTCTGAGTATCTGGGGTGCTAAGACAGGAAACCTCCACGTGCGCCCTTGGACTGGAGTTCCCTCTCGGATACGTCCGGGGAGAAGACCAGTTTTTCGGGCCGGTGCACCCTGGGATGCGGGCAAAAACTCTTCCGGGTTTCTTTGCCCGTATATGCGAATAGCCTGTCGGGTGGACGCTCCAACGCGTGTCCCTCTGAACAGCAGAGGGCACAGCGGCGGAGCGGGCTTGCGGACGGTGAGTAATGGGTATGCTCGCCGTCCGACCAAGGACCAAGCCCGGGTCGGTGGCGCGTCGTGTTTCACGCGTCACCGACGGGGCCCCTTATGGGGCCAAATGCCTGCCGGGGTCGCGGATTTTTCTTAATCCAGGATACCGTGGCCCCGGAACGTAAAGGGCATCCGAAGGAACACGGGTGCATTTTAGTCAGTAAGAGTCTGACAGTCCCTTCCGCCCCACCCAGGGCGGGAGGACTCATTTGATGATTTTGCCACCCCAAAAAAAAAAAGTTCTGAGTATCTGACCCATGACTACTTCGCTACTGGGCGTCAATTTTTCATAAATGATGTTCGGTTTAGGGCTGTGAAATATTTTAAGACCTTGTCTTACGAGTATACCTAACAAATATACAAAAACTCCTAAATTGGTCGAGCCGTTTCGGAGAAGTTCAACCAATAAACACGGACACACGAGAGGTTTAGACGTTATTATGACTTTTTTATTTCAAAATAAAATGTTAGGTAGTGAAAAAGGACCTCTTTTCTTAGAATGTATAGTCCGCATCGTAAGGATTGATGTTAAGCCAGGCAATCGGTAGTTTGGTCACGTTTGGCTGACTTAAAGCTTACAGAGATAGGCTTTTAGGTTTTTCGGTCAATGGTCGGGTAAAAGGAACTAATATAAATATAACGAACTAGCAAACCCGGCGAACTCCGTTTCGCCACAGATGGCTTCGTTTTATGTAACATTTCGAAAGAAGAAGAAGATTTTTTTTTTCCTGAATTTTCTTTGCTATAAACCTCACGGAGCCCGAGACTTTTCCAAAGAATGCAAAACCGTGGAAATCGGTTCGTGCGTTCTGGAGTTATAGCGCCAGGAAGGAAAACCCGACTTATTTTTATATAGTAGATAGGTATGGAGAATCACAATAAATTCATATGAACATAAGCATGGATGTGAAAATATCAAGATTTTAATCGTATACCACCTTCGTTCGCTTCGCTTCTAAAACCATTATCTATACCAAAATTCATCAAAATCTGTTCAGTGTCCAATGGTTTTAAGTGAAAGAATATGTAACAAACAGATGAAAAATATGAAAGAATATGTGTTAGATTCTATCACAATAAGACTGTTATATCCAACTATGAAATCAGGGATTTCTGATCATTTCTTAAAATATTCAGACAGCATCATTTGAAACTATCAACCTTAGGATCTACCTTTATTTATGTAGACTCAGCCACAGAGGTAACATTAGCGCAACAATATATGAGGTAAGGTGAAGATAACCAATAATTTAACTGTCATGGAATATTGATAGCCTATAACCAAGATTAATTGAAAACTTGCACAAATAATATAATTTCCGTATATTTCATAACGTAGAAAGTGGAAATGTTGCCAGGCAATTTATTATTATTATGCATTAGTCGAGTTCCTGACAAGTTTTCTTAGATTATAAACCTCCATGTAGATAATTAGACACCTACCTGTTTAATTTTAGAGTAGACACTAAGATACTTCATCATGGATAATTGGAAAAAAAAACCGGCCAAGTGCGAGTTGGACTCGCCCATGAAGGGTTCCGTAGCAGCAAGCATAGATTAGAGATATAATTATATTGAGAGTAGTAAGTAATATACACAAACAATAAAAATAACTTTGTTTTTCATAGTATTTGTATGAATGGCAAAGTTATATTTGCGGTTTTTGAAAATGTACTATATCTCAAAAACTGCTAACTGTATCTCATCCAAACCAATTTTCGTTGGTAGTTTTGGTTGAGGTCTACATTATATATTTTTTTTAGTTTTATCATTCTCTTATTTTAGAAGTTACGGGGGGGGGGGGGACACACACTTTTTACCACTTTGGAAGTGTCTCTCGCGCAAACTGTTCAGTTTAGAAAAAAATGATGTTAGTAACCTCAATATCATTTTTAAAGACCTATTCATAGATACCCCACACGTATGGGTATGGTGAAAAAATTTTTTTTGAGTTTCAATTCTAAGTATGGGGGGCACCCCCAAAATTTGTTTTGTTTTGATTTTTGTTTTGTACTTGTTAGGGTTCCGTCGCCAAATGGCAAAAACGGAACCCTTATAGATTCGTCATGTCTGTCTGTCTGTCCGTCCGTATGTCACAGCCACTTTTTGTCGAAAGTATAAGAGCTATTGTGAAACTTGGTATGTAGATATAGTGAACCGCATTAGGATTTTCACACAAAAATAATAACAATGGGGGTGCCCCCCATACTTAGAATTGAAACTCAAAAATTTTATTTTCACCAAACCCATACGTGTGGGGTATCTATGGATAGGTCTTTAAAAATGATATTGAGGTTACTAATATCATTTTTTTTTCTAAACTGAACAGTTTGCACGAGAGACACTTCCAAAGTGGTAAAATGTGTCCCCCCCTTTGTAACTTCTAAAATAAGAGAATGATAAAACTAAAAAAAAAAACATGTAAAGTAGACCTCAACAAAAACTTCCAACGAAAATTGGTTTGGATGAGATAAGCAGTTTTTGAGATATAGTACATTTTCAAAAACCGCAAATATAACTTTGCCATTCATACAAACACTATGAAAAACAAAGTTATTTTTATTGTTTGTGTATATTACTTACTAATCTCAATATAATTATATCCCTAATCTTTGCTTGCTACGGAACCCTTCATGGGCGAGTCCAACTCGCACTTGGCCGGTTTTGCAATTATGAAATTGGCAGGTGTTTATATTTCTTGATTTTGACAATAATCTGGCAGTGGGTTGGCAGAAAAATGTTGGGGTAGCCGAGTGTTTGAGTGGAGACCGCGACTAGGCAAACGGAAACGTATTGTGACTGGATGATGACAAGACTGGGCTCAGTGGCCCAAATTGGAAGAAGCCATGTCCAGCAGTGGACGAATACAGGCTGATGATGATCTTAATTTCGTGCGTGATCTTTATAAGTTGGAAGGTACAGTGCGTCATAATTAAAAGTTTATGTTTGGACATAAACTTTTTGCCACAAATTGGTTTTGTAACTTAGGTAACCTAACTAATTTGTGGTAAAAATAAAAAGAACCCGGAAATCGAATTTATGTAGGTATAGTTACTTAGTTAGACAGGACACCAGCTATGCTAATCTCTAAGATATACTACGACAAACTCATCGACGAGCTTGTAATGGAAACCCAATAAAGACAAATTCGGTGCTACCGCAGCGTTGAGACTTCTAGTATTAGAAGTTGAGGTGGCCGATCGATGGAGAAACCTTCTTTGACTACGTGGTGGCCAATGTTAGATCAAGGTAGCCGGAGTCCAGGGTCAAGGTTAATAGAGTCAAGAGGTAAAGGCTTGGAAATCACCTGGATGGGGCGACGAAAACGGGAAAGTTTGGCAGAGAGAAAAGGAGAGGCCTAGCTATCTATATCCAACAGTGTAGGTGATTCCGAGCCGATGGAAGGATGGCGATGAGCTTGAAATTTATATTTTTGTGGAGTTCAGTTTCAAATTGTATAGTATAGCATACATATAAATAAAGAAATAAAGCACCTAATTTCATAGCATTCCAAAAAATAAATTGATTCACACTTCTACGAAACAACAGTCACAGACGTCACAGTACGGAACTCGAATTTAGTGGAACACTAAACCAGCACAATTTTAAATTCCGTCAAAAACATGTGTTCTTTTGCATCAAATCGAAATGTTATAGAAACTAAAACGGATAAAAGTTAGATAATCGATAAATTAATAATTACGTCACAACGGATATCCGACCACGGGGAAAGTTCGTAGGTCAGTCCACATACTATGTCCTAGAGTACGTTTTCACTGATCAGAGTTAAACATTGATGAAAGAAGTGCAGAAATCCACCAATCACAGACGAGATCGCAAACGTGATGCGAATTACAACCAATCTGATTGGTCGATTCTCGAACGTCTTCATAAAAGCTATAGTGGAAACGTACCTACAATATGCCTACCATTTACGTTACGTCACTATTCGCGTATTTCGCTGTTTTTTTTTTGTTAAATCCTCAATAAAACATTAGTTACGTGCGTTGGGTGTCGGTCAGTAGGGCGAAAGAGCAATGACTTTGTGGTTTAAGTAAGTAGTAGCGAGGGCATCGATTTTCAAGGGTTAGTTTTCTTTCGGTTTCATGATAGGGTTAACCTACCAGCTATGAATATATTATGGATTAGATTTTTGCCGTCAGTTAGTTCATTTTAGTAATTGTGTGTCTTTTTTACTCGACTACATATTATTATGATTTCAGTACACAGTTCACCTGTTTCTCACACAACTTCTAAATTCAAGAAACAAAAAGATATCTCGTTTGAAATGAAAGATATTCGTTTGATGATTGAAGAAAAATGACAATGTGAAGTCACAAAAGTCTATGGCGCCCTCTAGAAAACATTTAACAATAGATATAGGAAACAAAAATTCGTCCGATTAAACTTTTTTTTTTGTTTTAGGACATAAACTTACCGATATTTTATTCAGATATAGTTTATATCGACCGAACAGCATGATGAGTCTGAGACCCATTTTATTCCGATGCAAACCGATAAAGATTGTCAAATTAGAAAAGTTGAAAATGCAGATTGCAAATTAATATCTTTACATACTTAGTAATGACTGATGAGTTTTGATAGTGAAATCGACATTAAATCGTATCCTAGAGCTAGCTAATCTTACATACTAATAGAAATGCGAAAGTGAGGATGAAAGAAAGAAAGAAAAAAACGTTTATTGACACATGTAGATGAATGGAGGTTTGCTACTCTTTCTCATAAAAACTATGGAACGGATCTAACTGTTTCACAGTTATTTTATAACCTGGATTAACACAGGATAGGACTTTTATCCCGGTGTGACGTTGATATAACGTTCCCGTGGGATCTTCTATGCGTGTCGATGAACTTAAATTTTACCTATCCGATCAATACGTAGTAGGGTTGCCAACATTTTTTTGTCAGAATCTAGTATTTTTTTTGAAAAAGTCATAAATAATAAAGAACGCTTCAAAAAATATAGTATTTTAGTAGGGAAGAATAAAAAATAGACTTAACTTATATTTTTTACTTATTAATTTTTATGAAAACTATATTTATTTGCACTTCTTGCCTTTTTTAAAGACGCGTTCGAAAACTGCAGGAAGTTTTTTTTTTCATTTTACTTATTTTAGTAGGCAAAATATAAACATTGAGCTATTTGTACTTAAATATAGTATTTTCGCGTACTATATATTTCTTTAACAGTATACCTATAGTACGGAGATCCTAAATACAGTACAAAACTATATATTATAATACGGTTGCCAACCCTAATACGTAGCCACCTGGTGGCCTACCATGACGTCTCAAAGCGAGAGTTATTTTAGTGTGGGAAAGTGACAGAGCTATACAAGTCTTCTAGCGCCATCTCGTTTCCACACTAGAATTACTGTCTCTTTGAGACGTTATGGTAGGACACCAGCACAGCTCTGTCGTTTGCCTCGTTCAAATCCTGGAAGGTGCAGATGGTTGGGCAGGATGGCCACGAAAGGAGGTGTGACATATCCTGTAGAAAGACTCCATACTGGCATTGTATTTGGGATGGGTTTAGTATACCCCATTTGACCAGATTATTTTTACAGCGGCCAACCTGGGCTCGCAATCGATTGAGAGATTTCCAGATTGGCCGTCGGATAATTACTGAAAATTACGCAGGCAACGCCGCGGTCATAAACTAGTAATAAATAATTAAATATTGATGATTAATTTAACTTGCATTAGCTGTGCAAGTTTGGTGAATAAACAAGGACTATAAAATTTCAAACAAGTGAAAAGAAACGGCTATTTTAAGCTCGTAACTTTCTCTGGCTGACAAACATTCTTTATATTATTATTGTCCTTAATCTTTGAGCGCCAATGTTTACATTGTCCTGATGTCAACATTGTTAAAATACTAAGCAGGAAATGATGATAGATTGTGCTTTCTTATTTTACTAGCGTTCTCCGTGGTCTGCTTCGTGGTAGCCTATTGCCATGAGCATCGGTTGCTCCACCATTCATAGCCTTTTCATCATCATCATCTCAGCCATAGGACGTCCACTGCTGAACATAGGCCTCCCCTTTAGATCTCCACATATACCGGTTGGAAGCGACCTGCATCCAGCGTCTTCCGGCGACCTTTATAAGGTCGTCTGTCCATCTCGTTGGTGGACGTCCTACGCTGCGCTTGCTAGTCCGCGGTCTCCACTCTAACACTGAATTACTTTTTAACAACGGATCTAAAACGACCACTTAATATATTAATTCTAATGATTCACTTCCTGAATGTATACTTAATAGAAGAATATCCAAAAACGTTCTTTGCAATCCATGGAGTGAATCATTAGGAGTATTGCTTAAAGTAGCCGTCTCAGACCCGCTGAATATACAACGAATTTATTTTCTATTTTGTTAGTATTTTGCTTGCAGTAAGTAATTCGTTCAAAATTAAAAAGAACTTATTGTAGGCCTCTGGTTTCAGAATATTTTTTTTAAATAGGTATCAATTTTTCACCAAAGGTGACGTTTCTGTGATAAATTTTGCTTGTTACAAAGATGTAACTTTTAACGTTTTTGCCGATAACCATTTTAGCAAATCGATTACCTATATAAATTACTGTCAGTACTTATTTAGTTTTTATTTAGGCCAAACAGAGCTCATTTAATGGTGATAAAATCGACGGCTGATTGTAATATATTGCTTTTAGGTACACACTAACTGGTAAAGTTTATTATAATAGTAGATATATATATATAAAGGTTCATTAACCTCAAGCGTAAACATCTAAATATAGCCATTAATAAAAAGTTTAATATGTATTTATTGATAATGAGTCTCGCAAACAGTAAAAAAATTGACTTACAATGTTAGAAGGTTTTTTTACGCCGTGTAGGTGACAAGCAAGCATTTCTTACCCTGTAGGTGACAATCACGAATACGCCCTGCCTCATAGTGCGTGGTCATTGTAGTCTATGGACGCCCGCTACCCCGGAGGTATCACCTACGCGATGTCTTCAGAGTGTGAACATATTTAAAAATAGACTGAAAACATTATTAACTGAAAAAGCTTATTATAGTATTGACGAATTTTGTAAAGATAAGATTATTCTTATCTTTACAAAATTCGTCAATACTATAATAAGCTTTATTATATATTTATTGAGCAATTATTTGCTCAATTATTTATTTGAATGACGAATTTAGTAAAGATAAAAATAATTAATTAATTATTTATTTGAATTTAATAACTTAACATTTAATCATTGGTAATTACAAATTTAATAATCGCAAAAAGCAAATACCCACCTGTTTTGTTTTGTATGCATTATTTGGTTTATATTAGTGTAAAAAATGTATAGGTAGGTACCTACTACTCATGTTTCGACACAAATGTATATTTGTTATGAAATAAATAAATTGAATTGAATTGTCAACCCTGCAGACACTTTACACCCCATGTTGTAGCTCATTGCGAAAAAACCTCGAAGGGCGGAACGTTTTAGAATTAAATTCCGGAAACTTTTTTTTGTTAGCGTGGTAAAATCATCAAATGAGTCCTCCCACCCAGGGCAGAGCGGGAGGGACTGTCAGAGTCGTACTGACTAAAATCCACGGTGTCCTACAATAGCCCTTTACGTTCCAAGGTCACGTTAATTCGGTAAGTCCCGCGACCCCGGCAGGCTTTGGCCCTCTAAATTCCGGATAGAACGATAAAATTTATTGAGAAAAAAAAGCGAAAGGTCCGACTTTTTATTTCATTACGGACATCGCGATAAAATTTCGGATATTAATAGGTAATAAGCGAAAATTTTCGGGCGTAAGGCAACTCTAACTACATTTTAAGTTTTTTTATGAATAATTTTAATGGAAGTGAGAAAAAACTGTACTTCAATCCTCAATCCAATAAACAGTCGTGTAGTAATTTCTTTACAACGGGACTTAACGATTGCATAATTTATTATAAGTAATCAGGTAACAGTATGGGGTACCTACTTCATTTTATTTAATCCTTCCTGTGATGTGGAGTGGACTAAATCCATCAATATTTCCGATACCGTTATCCTCTGGGTATAGGTACTATAAATCTGTACAGTGACTGGGTAATAATATTGAATACTGAGTTTTGGAAAGAGACAATCGGCTAGTTTTGGTTTCGTAGAGCGTCTCTGTTGCTCTAAGCACTTAACTAACCACAATGAACAAAATGAAAGTTTGTACTAACGCTTAGGTTTTCACTGCATAGGTACAGTTAAGTTTTGTCAATTTTCTACAGAATGTTTATTATTGTGTGTGTTACACTTCAATTTGGTTATAAATTGCTCACATGCGAAGTCAGGTTGGGTTACATAAATAATAAGTTAACAATATAAATTCCACATTTTCCTCTAAATGAGCCTGGCCTATAGATGATTGAATTGATGAGTTATGATCACTATTACAGCTTTTCCTCAGAAGAGGATTTTTGAACAGTGGAGTTTCCAATGATGAGATATTTCACAACATTACCTACAGTAATTTGTACAATAGGCATATTTACAGGATCAATAAATTGCTTTAATTAGTCCGTTTAAGAGTTTTGAAAAACAATGGATAGGTACGTTTTTAGGGTTCCGTAGCCAAATGGCAAAAACGGAACCCTTATAGATTCGTCATGTCTGTCTGTCTGTCTGTCTGTCTGTCTGTCTGTCTGTCTGTCTGTCCGTGTATGTCACAGCCACTTTTTGTCGAAAGTATAAGAGCTATCCTGTTGAAACTTGGTAGAAAGATGTATTATGTGAACCGCATTAGGATTTTCACACAAAAATCAAAACAAAACAAATTTTGGGGGTGCCCCCCATACTTAGAAAACTTTTTCACCAAACCCATACGTGTGGGGTATCTATCCTATTCATAGATACCCCACACGTATGGGTTTGGTGAAAAAGTTTTCTAAGTATGGGTATACATTCTTTAAAAATGATATTGAGGTTACTAACATCATTTTTTTCTAAACTGAACAGTTTGCGCGAGAGACACTTCCAAAGTGGTAAAAAGTGTGTCCCCCCCCCGTAACTTCTAAAATAAGAGAATGATAAGACTAAAAAAAATATATAATGTAGACCTCAACCAAAACTACCAACGAAAATTGGTTTGGATGAGATACAGTTAGCAGTTTTTGAGATATAGTACATTTTCAAAAACCGCAAATATAACTTTGCCATTCATACAAATACTATGAAAAACAAAGTTATTTTTATTGTTTGTGTATATTACTTACTAATCTCAATATAATTATATCTCTAATCTATGCTTGCTGCTACGGAACCCTTCATGGGCGAGTCCAAATCGCACTTGGCCGGTTTTTTTTTGTTGTTGAATTAATGCTTATTATATTTACAAAGATGTAACGTATCAAGATTCGAGAGTCGAGCCCCCTCGTGACGTAAGAAGCAAGTAAAAACTGTAGGTACTTATTTTTTAGGGATAACTACAGCTTCCAACTCTTAACTAGGTACTAAACTAAGATTACTTGAGTAGCCAATAACTTGCTTGTGGCGTATTGGCAATTTTTAAAGTGTGGTATCTTCGTCAATTTGAGTTTGTGTAACAAAGGAAAACAATCAAATATTTTTTGATAATCTAACTAACGATGACGAATTAATTAGATATTTAAGTTAAAAACCCTATTACACGTAAGTACTATTAATATAACATTACTTGTAATATCCACACGTTCTGGTATACAGGGTATACTTACCTCACACTTGCATTTTCTATTTAGCATATTCGCCACGATCGCACAAATAAGGTTCCTACCTACTCCGATACTTCTAGATTGCCTAGTAGTGACGTCATAGAACTAGTTAATTGCAGTGGCAACGCAATAAATTGCTAGGCAACACTGACAGATGACTAGAAGTTAATGTTAACAAATCACCGCTTCCGTCCATCGCGCTTGAGTAAACATTAGCTGTTTCAAGTTCAAGACTGTTCTGTACCTTTGCAGCTATATTATTCTCTTTAAGATTCGTCGATACGTTCGTCGACGAGCTGTTAATAAACTCTCAACTTTATGTTCTAGAACCCTTGGGAGACAAGGGCCACAAAGTGGCAAAATCAGGTAACACCGAGCCGCAATTTTTATATTGAAACGGAAATAAAATTTATTTGAATTTTATTTATATAAATAAGGATATCTCCTTATTTCTAAAAGAAAATCATATCAGTTTACAAAACAATCACGGGCCGCAAGGAGGTCACACACATCAAAAAAAGTTTACGATCACTTTGAAAAATCAAAAGCTACTTGTTACGGTAGATTATATTATGATTTCTTTTCCTTTATTTAAAATATAGATTTAAAATATAAAACAATAAGTTCAATTGTGTTTCCATAAAATTTAAAAAAAATATCACGTGGGCCAATCGTTGCCGACCGGTGCTCTAGAATATAAAATTGAAAATCCAATAAAGAAAAGTCGTAGCTTCAGTGGTAACGCAGCGCTGAATTTTTTGAAAATAGTACTATAGATCTTTGTGGAGCCCTGATACAGCCAGAAGGCGTCGCGGCAGACCTCGTAGAAGATGGCGGGATGAACTTGACAAAACCAATGACCAGTGGTCCACTTTGGCCCTGGATCGTGAAAACTGGAAGTCATGGGGAGAGGCCTTTGCCCAGCAGTGGGATGATGTAGGCTAGCAGTATCAGTATCAGTACTATAGATCTACAATATCACAAAGACTGTGTGCCTCAGTCGCAAAATGTCCCTTTCGCAAAATGTCCACAGGTAGCAAAATGTCTCTTTCGCTGAATGTCCCTTTCGCAGAATGTTGTCACCTTCTTTCCAACTAGGGGTTGTCTTCCTGTCTAATGAGATGCAGCTGAACAGTGGCGTAGCGAGGCCGAATCTAGAGGGGGTCCAGACGCATGTGCGAGGCCCTTTTTTGTCAGGACGAAAAATATAAGTCGCCCCCGCTTCTCGCATGGCCCCTTTGTTCTAGGGAGGCCTCGCGCGAGCCAAGTCATCTATACCAAATGTGATTGTGATGTGACAGCGACATCAGTTTTGCGAGGCCTCTTGGAATCTTTCAGTTCCCGAACTAATAAAACGAAAAGTGGAACATAAAGGTCTCGCGCAAGCAGTGGAGACGCGTTCCCACTCATCAGACACCAGAGGTATAATTATAATTTGTAGATCATATTAATTTCTTGGTAGAAGTTGCACTGCTTTACTGACTGACTGGTGATCGCCGTTGTCAAGATTTTTTAATTTTTTCTGACTTCGAGGTTCAGGTGCGAGGCCGGGGGCCACTGCAGCTGAATATCACAATGAAAAAAATAATAATAAAAAAAACGGTTCCGGGAACTTATTTATACGTTAAAATAATTGATTACGGACAGTGCACTGAAATGGACAAAAACAGTAAAGAGCTAAACAGTTATTTCAACTGTATGAACATTAAAGTCTACTTACAGTAAAGAGCTAAACAGTTATTTCAGTTGTATGAACATTAAAGTCTACTTACAGTAAAGAGCTAAACAGTTATTTCAGTTGTTTGAACATTAACGTTAACTAAAACAAGCAGTAAAAATAATCGACCAGTAGCAAATGCACAGTAAAATCTACTGTTATAACTCAACTGTTTTTTTTTTCAGTTAGTTTTACTGCTTTGGACAATAGGCTCTATTTTTACTGTCCAAAACGGTGAATATTACCGAAAAATCGGTTTGTATTACCGATTTTTTTTTTCAGTGCATTATTTTACATGGAGCGACTATCTATCTGACCTCCACAGCCCAAGTAGCCTTTAGTAAGACTCATGGTTGTCTTACTTTTGGGTCGTTAACTAGGTAGTCAATATTTCATTATCTTAATTTGAGCCGATGACCTGCATCTAACTTAAATTTGCATTTTAAAATACAAGAAAGAGTTTATTTGATAATCGTTGATTAGCTTTTGTTAAAATCTACCTAATGCGAAAGTTAAGAATGGGTAAATGGTGGATGTTTGTATTCTTTCGTCCTAAAACTACTGAACGGATTATTATGAAATTTATTACACAGATAGTTCAAAACCAGGAATAACACATAGGATAGTTTCTATTCCAATTTTATCTTCCCGTGGCAATATTTTCGACTTATAGAGAGACAAGCCGAAGACGTTTGAATAAAAAGATGTCGCCCGTCGTAAAGATGACGAAGATCTACAAATAACAGCCGGGACCAACGGTATTACGTGCTTTCCAAGGCATGGAGGAAACTCTGTAATACCACGAGCGACCTTGTGGAGGTCGCGGGTTAACCTTGAGGTTCGACACGTGCGTTTGTTATTTTTTATTTATATTTGATGCAAGCCTAAACCGCTGAGCGGAGGAGGAAAATATGACAAGATGTATTTAATTTTGTAACCAAGATAGGTACAAAATACCGGCATGGATCTTGAGCGCTGACCTTCACCTGCGCAGAAGTGAGTTATTAGGTCCCTTTGGTAGATGAAGTGAGGAACGGGGGCGGGGAAAGTGTAGTGATTGGCCCGCGTAGCGTGCTGTAGCGCATCGCGTCATAGCCGCCACTCGGGATTCGTTGTTTTGTGCGTTTTATTTGTTTTATAGTGCGTTTCATTTGTCAATAAGTGTACGATGCGCAAAGCGATCCCCACTCTTACGCCGAGCGCTCAAGAACCGTGCCGGTATCTTTAGTAAGTATTTATGCAACCTTAAGAAGATTATGTAGAGGATAAAAGTCGCCAATAAGGGATAAATAGGTGACGAGGTTTAAATTATTGAGGATGTTCGAAAATTTTGAGAATAAGAAACTTTATTGTGGGGTCCCAAGACTTTTTATATTGGTTTTTTTATCCTGGTGAAATCTTCAAATGAGTCTGAGAGAGAGACTGTCAGACACGTACTGACTTAAATTCACAGTGTTCCTTCAATAGCCCTTTACGTTCCAGAGTCACGGAAACCTGTTCAGACAGTTCCGCGAAGGACTTGCCTTACCAACTACAACATACTTGACGGCGCGTTGTGTTCCACGCGCGCCTCAAAGAGCGTCAGCATAATGACGGGGCTCTCTAGAGGGCCAAAGCCTGCCGGGGTCGCGGGACTTATCTCATTACCGTGACCCCGGAACATAAAGGGCTATTGAAGGACACCGTGGATTTTAGTCAGTACAAGTCTGACAGTCCCTCCCGCCCTGCCCGGGGTGGGAGGACTCATTTGATGATTTTACCACGCAAAAAAAAAACTACAACAAACTTTATTTCTGACACGCAGTTGAGTCTTAAGACAATGTGTCTTCATCTAATAGCCATTAGCCTGATCTAGAAACAAGATAAAAAAACAATTTCCATTTGTATATTTATTTATTTATTTATTTCAATAACACATACAATTGCTATTACAGGTAATACCCAAGCTAACAAAAGTAGTCATAGATTAGTTGTCTGCCCAGTCCCAAGTAACGGGTCTGGGCAGAAGTACACGTTACGTAGTGGTCAACTCACTAAGTGTCACCCTCTGGAATTCCGCCAAAGAGCAAGAAAATAAGTCTAAGCGCCGAGAGACCCTATTCAGTATTCCTACTGCGCGAATCATAGGTGCGAACCTTAATAAATTTGTACGGGAAGACGAAACTTTAAAAAGTGCCTGCCTGGGTCCCAATCGTAACCTCCTGTCTGGAACAAGCAATGCCAATTATTTAGTACTTATCTAGGTGATGGAAATTGTAACGTTTTCATAACATTAATAAAGAAGCTCGATTGCTGATAGTTGCAATATGTAAATAAGAAACGCATAATTAATACGCTATTTGCCAGTTACGATGCATGTAACGCAAGTTATCGAAATGTGTGCGTCTGCGTGCAATTAATCCTTTTGCATTGCTTCTAAGAAATGAAAGCCCCATAAATAATATTTTGCCATAAAGAATCCACTTTTATTTTACATTGTTTCTACTAATAATAATTTATTTAATTTAATGTGAGTAGATAAACCCTTCATACATTAGAAATAACTACTCGAAGTTATGTAGGTATGGTCCGGAAAACCGCATTAAAATCTGAGGTTGTAACAGAGAATCCAACCTCTTCTGTTCCTTCAACCTCTTTACTTTAAGATCTATTTATTGTTTTAATAATTTCTAAAAATTCATGTTTCTAATTTTCAATGTGTCATTGCGTCACCTTCAATTCTTTTCTAGGCATTTAATTTTTGCCACGGCCCTAGCTGCATGTTCTTCAGTATTGTTTTATTTTCATATTTTAAAATAAATTGCTTATAAACCCCGTTGCGTTTTTTAAAAGTGCAACACAACCAGTACGACAGCTCCAAATCGAGCAAATACCGCATCAACAGTACCGAGTTCGCCATACACTGCGGCTCCAGCAACCTTTCCGGCTTCCTCTCGGAGGACGATGCCACCGTGGGCGATATCACGGTGCGCGACATAAACTCTGGACCCATAGCCGTCCTCGCCTTCGTGGCCGCTAATTTCAACGGCATCCTCGGCACGTGCGTGCGTGTAGCAGCATCTAAGTGGACGGCTTGTTAGCCCTGCTCTACCCCTGAAGGTGGCGTAACGCTACAAAGTTTTCAGAATTACTACATTCAAAAAAATAGATAGCAAAGGGTTACTCCTTATTAACATGAAAAGAAAAAAATCTTCTGGGGAACATCATAATTTGACTTTTATTTTTTACTAGCACTCCGCCCGCGACTTCGTCTGCGCGTGTTTCTAACTCCGAACTCAGAGAATTTGATACCCGGTCACCCTCCTAAAAGTATACTTTAGAAAAATCTAAAAATAGTCTAGTAGTTCGGAGCCCATTCAATACAAATATTAGTGCAGACAAACTGATTTTCCGATGTTCACCCCGCTAGGGGTTGATTTTTGAAATATAAATAATTACGCATCCTTTTGCCCAGTTTTGAGTTTATCGAAGGAAGCAGTAAAATCCTTCCCTTAAAACTTGAATACCCCTTTTCATAAACTTAGGGTGTGATTTTCGAAAAACGCAAAAACTCGTGTTTGATTATTTTTGATCTAATTTCTATAAACTGAGTTTCAAATATATCGGTTAGCGCGTTATGATTTTCCCATACAAATTTCAAGATCGTCTAGATTACCAATGGAGGGTAGTTTTAAAAAACTAATAATGCCCGTCCTTTTAATTTACTTATACTCATATTCGTACTAAGTTTCAAGTTTATAAACATAAGGGATAAAATTTTACATCCATAGGATTTCACCCCTTTACACCCCCTTAGAGGTGGATTTTCGCAAAATCCCTTCTTAGTGGTCACCTAAATAATAAATTGCAACTACCTACCAAAATTCAGGTTGTTCATTTAGCGGTTAAAGATCCTCCCCTTTAAACTTGAATACCCCTTTTCACTAACTTGGGGGGTGATTTTCGAAAAATCCAAAAACACGTGTTTAATTATTTTTGATCTAGTATATAAATACTGATTTTCACATTATTCAACTCACGCGTTATGATTTTCCCATACAAACTTTAAAAAAATAATAGAACCAATCTTTTTTATTTACTTCTGTTCTTATTCGTGGTAAGTTTCAAATTTATAAACCCAAGGAATAAGATTTTTCATACAAACGTTTTCACCCGTTTTCACCCCCTTAGAGGAGGATTTTCGCAAAATCCCGTCTTATTGCTTCCCTACACGGTAGACTGCAACTGCTATCCAAAATTCAAGTTACTGCGTTTAGCGGTTTCGGCTGTAGTCGAGTCTTAATAAAAAACCCTGTTCTTTTATATATATAGATTTGAAAAATGCATTGTAAGTCGTCATTATTCCTTATTTTTTCTTTGTTAAAATGCTTTACTTCTTGAACAATGGCAATCTTATCTATTACTTCGAAATACTGCACCTCGAAGCCATGCCAAAAAACAAAAAGAAAACGAAATACTAAATAGCTATGCTATTGTTAATAATTACAATGGAGATCTACAAATTGAATAAAAAAAAACCGGCCAAGTGCGAGTTGGACTCGCCCATGAAGGGTTCCGTAGTAGCAAGCGAAGTTTTTGTTGAGGTCTACATTATATTTTTTTTTAGTTTTATCATTTTCGTATTTTAGAAGTTACGGGGGGGGGGGGGGGGGGACACACATTTTACCACTTTGGAAGTGTCTCTCGTGCAAACTGTTCAGTTTAGAAAAAAATGATATTAGTAACCTCAATATAATATTTTTAAAGACCTATCTATAGATACGTATGGGTTTGGTGAAAAAAAATTTTTTGATTTTCAATTCTAAGTATGGGGGGCACCCCCAAAATTTGTTTTGTTTTTATTTTTGTGTGAAAATCCTAATGCGGTTCACATTATACATCTACCTACCAAGTTTCAATTTTTAAAGGGAAAATTGTTAGTGTTTCATGCAACTTGGCAACTTATAGCTGTCAAAAAAAAAAAAAAAAAAATTCAAAATGTGTAGAAACCAGTCAATTGACATCCTTTTTACGAACTGTCAAATGGTGATTCCTTCATAGATTTTAGTAATAAATCTGTTAGTAATCAGTAATACTAATTAAATGACGCGCAACAGTTTGTTCATTTCAAAGCAACTGAAAATTATAAATCATTATTACTGTTCATTCAAAACTAATCGGGTTTCAGGCCTAAGATAAATATGTATCGTGTTTTTTTATAGAGCTCGCTTCATAGAATTAAAAAAAATAGTGTCAACTAACCAACTGACAATTATTTTTATCTCATGCGAAAAGTAGAGGCTGCTGATGAATTATTTTTTTGCAGAAGCGTCTCACTTCCCAAAATAGATTTTAATTATTGGATACCATTCTTGCATAAAAAAACCACAGCGTAGAATGTTAAAATGTAAAATATTTTTTTGCCTAAACTGGTCTAAACTCTGCAGTGACATAATGTTACTTAATTGATGTTATTACAACAATTATTTATCTTTTATCGAGGAAAGCATTGACAATAATTGCCATGCGAAATTAGTATGTGAATATCTAAAGTAGGTATGCTAAAATTGAAAAAAATATATTAATAGTCGGTTTCCGCAATTTAAAAAAGCTTTTAAAATAGTTTTTGTTTTCCTTTTTTTCTTGAAAATGAAGAACCGCTCGACCGATTTTGTGCAAACTTCACATTAATAATCTACAAAATAGTCCGAACAAAGCCTGAACATTTGGTTTGGATAGGTGAGCCCGTTTTTGAGTTATAAAGTTACAACGAAAAGTGGCACTGATTTTAATATAATGTGTATATATGTATATAGATGACATTTTCATTTTAGAATATGAACTCTTTATCTATACATATAATAAAATGGTAGGAAAGTCAAAACTGTACATTGAATATTTTTTTAAAAGAATACTTGGGGTGTGATCTACAATCGATACCGAAGCCAAAAATATAGTTTTTAGAATTTTTGTCTGTTTGTCTGTTTATCTGTTTGTCTGTTTGTCTGTATGTATGTCCGGGATAAACTCAAAAAGTACTGGACGGATTTGAATGATTCTTTTTTTGTTGTATAGGTATTAAGTCTGGCCAACATATAGGCTATAATTTATCTTAAAAACTTGAACACCTGGTGCAGAACTGCAACAGACCAGCTAAACTATAAGAGATACAAAAATGGTGCCAAAACAAAAATTGTTCCACTTGATGAGCATTTTCTGCTGAGATAATAAATTTGAAGATCTGGAACACCTGATTTGGAACTCCAAGAGCCCAGCTACACTATAACATATACAGTAATGACGTCTTAGCAAGAGTTGTTCAGACTGATAAGCACTCTCTATTGCCGTATAAAAATTGAAGATCTGGAACATCTGATGTGGAACACCAAGAGCCCAGCTACACTATAACATATACAGTAATGACGTCTTAGCAAGAGTTGTTTAGCCTGATAAGCACTCTCTATTGCCGTATAAAAATTGAAGAACTGGAACATCTGATGTGGAATACAAAGAGCCCAGCTACACTATAACATATACCTACAAGAATGACGTCTTAACAAGAGTTGTTCAACCTGATAAGCACTCTCTGTTTCCGTATAAAAATTTAAGATCTGGAACACCTGATGTAGAACACCAAGAGCCCAGCTGCACCATAACATAAAATTATATATAGGAATTACGTCTTAGCAAAGTTATTCAGCCTGATGAGCACTCTCTGTTGATGTATAAAAATTGAAGATCTGGAACACCTGATGTGGAACCTAGAGACCAGCTACACTATAAAATAATATAGTAATGACGTCTTAGCAAAGTTGTTCAGCCTGATGAGCACTCTCTGTTGTCGTATAAAATTTAAGTACTGGAACACCTGATGTGGGACACCAAGAGCCCAGCTACATATAAGTATAGGAATGACATCTTAGCAAGAGTTGTTCTGCGTGATGAGAAAATTGAAGATCTGGAACACCTGATGTGGAAATCAAAGCTATCAATAATTTCACTGTAGGTATAATTTTAAAATAACATAAGCTGGGAGTACCTCCACGCAGTAAAGGCGGTAACAGTTTAGAACTAATTTTAGATGATGAATAATAATTTGACTCTACAGGCCAAAACTCCCATTTATTTTTTTACCCGGGCTCTTGAAATTGGACATCAGACTTATCAGATGTTCGATTTTGACGACCCCGTGCCGCTGGCATAAGCAACAGAATCCGCGTACGAAGTCGCGGGCAGCAGCTAGTTATTAAATAAATGAAGTAGACACTGGCCGTTATTGATCAAGATAGCAATGCGATGCCATAACAGTTTTCTTTTTTTTTGTATGTTTTCTCTACAACAAAAGGCTAGCTTCGAATTTTCTTTAAGAAATCAGCCATTATTTAGAATTCTATTACGTGTTTAACCTTTTTTTATACCAACATATTGTCATAGGTACCTATTTGCATAGACATTTGCAATTTTGCACATACTCAATAGGAGCATTGTTTTAATTCTAGGAAAATTAATTATTAAAAAATACACAAACAAATTATGAGAGATACCTATCTGTTTAGCAAAAACGAATCAACGATCATCGATTGAATTCTTTTTGTGCTTTAAAATGCAAATTCAAGTCAGATGCAGGTCATCGACTCAAAATAAGAAAAAGATAAAAAGTCGAACATCCTTTTACGACGTGAACTCTTTGGTTAAGTATTTGTTTTGTGAATGTTTTTAGCGACTTTCGTCCCATACAAGGTACGCATTTGTGCTTAAATCAATAAGTTTGCTACTTTGAGCTTTTAACACTTTTACCGTTTGGCACCATCTTGGCCTTTCTGTACATACTATCATCGTCTACTCATCATCCTATACAAAACCATTTATCATGGTCTAGCTTTTTATGATCTTTTCGCACATGCAAAGGTCAGCTTATACTGGTTTTGTATAGCTTCATGTGTAGCCATGTGTACATTGTAGGTGTGGTTTGAAATAAAAACAAAGTTTTGAAAAAAGAATCATTCCAATTTCGATTCAAACAAAAATTGGAATTAGAGTCCGTGTTAAGACTGAAATACTTACTGCGGAAAATCCGTGGTACTTACTAATTTTTTTTTTTAACAATTTGATGTAATGACATAGATATTAGCGCCGCCGCATCAAAAGGACTTCTGACGTGTCACGGACTCTATTTTAACCCCATTTTTATACATTTCCAGAAAGTTGGCAACGTCGCAAATAGCTGTAAAATATTTACAAGTTTTAATTAATTTGGTAAATTTACTATATGAAAATAAAAAATATGGCTCTGTAGTGCACAAAAAAATTGATTAGGGAATTCAATAATTAATATCGTTACACCGAAAATATAGTTTTAGATGTAAAAAACGTATTTGAAACTTTCCAAATGCTTTTTATACACCTGAAACGGTTACAACATCAAATTCAGTGTTTTAATTGAATTTCTATATCAATGTTCTAGTGCACTACAGAGCGATATTTCTTATTTCCATACAGTAACATTGTTGAATTAATTAAAACTTGTTAATATTTGACAACTATTTGCGACGTTGCCAACTTTCAGAATAAGCGCAGTTGCCGTTGCCCGGGGTGGCCATCAAGAAGACGGATCCCACTTTTCCTCCCGAATTCTTGAATTTTCTGATTTCTTCTGAAGGCGTTTTGAATCAATCCCTTGGTCCAGCCGCCAAAAGAATGTTTCGAAAGATGTACGTTAAAGGTCTTTGTCGTCAGTCTATTGGAAGTTACATCTTTATGCTCAATGATAGCCGAGCTTACATTCCACAAATCGATTTGTCGTTTTGAGTTTAAGATTAATTATACCTAATTAATTGTATATTCTCAATAGCTCATCGGTTCAATAAACTCATTTGCATAATAATTATCTTTAATCACTTTGAGCTCAGATAAGTGTTATGTCCATACGATCTGACATGTCAAAATTAAAACACAGTTTTGGTTTATGTCCAAATCAATAAGCTAAAAAAAACTGGTCAAGTGCGAGTCGCATGCGAAGGATTGCCACCTAACAATTTAAATTAAGAAAAGGAAACTGACATTTCTTCTTTTTTTTTGTTAATGCGCTACTTACGGCCTTTAGGCACATTGTCTGTGAATTTATGTTAAGTATCCAAAGAATTCACGAACGCCGCAATCGCGACGGTAAGCAAAACAAGAGAAATAGGGTTAGTAATAGCCTAATTGGGTCCCGTTTACACCTATTGAATACTGAACCCTAAATCCTTTTGAGTTAGGTTTTTGATTTAATTATTTATTTGTGCTTTTCAGGGTGGGTAAGGGTACAAAAAACCAAGTACCAATCACTTTACCAAGTTATATTATTTCCTATAGTCCTATAGGTTGAAACAGGTCTCAGGTAAGTAATAAAATCGTGTTTTTTGGGGTAGATTTGCAGATGGACTAACCAAAGGTGTCCTAAGTAAAGAAAATGTCAGGTAGAACAGTTTTATTAATAAATTTTAATTATTTTAAATTCTTTCTGTACCTATATTTGCTTGGCGCGTGGAGGCGCGGCGCCGGGGAGAATTCCCGCTGCCCCGACAAGTCGAGGCGCGGCGGGAAGAGGTCCGGCGCGATCTCAGGGCAGTATGGAGGGAACGACTGTCGCAACCGAGGTTCGGGCACGCCGCAATCGCGGCGGTAAGACCCCTCTTTGAGGAGTGGCTGGAAAGGCGTCACGGCGTCCTGACCTATCGGATGACGTAGGTCCTCACCGGACACGGATGTTTCGGGAGGTACCTGTGTCGGATGGGGAAGGAAGAAACGCCGGGGTGTCACCATTGCGAAGATCGCCCGGAGGACACAGTAGAGCATACGGTGCAAGACTGCCCCGCTTGGGCAGAGCACCGCCGTGTCCTCACGGCAGCGATAGGCGGAGACCTCTCGCGCCCGGCATTGGTCGAGGCCATGCTGCGGGGCGAGACGGAGTGGGAAGCGGTCGCCTCTTTCTGCGAAGCAGTAATGCTCGTTAAGGAGGAGGCGGGCCGTGAGAGAGAGAGGACAGCGTCCTCCCTCCGCCCCACCCGCAATGGTAGACGCCCACGGCGTCGGACGTCGCAAGACGATCTCCGGCCACCGTAGGCGCGGGCATGCGGGCGGCGAGTAAAGGGCAACTCGCCGCCCGAACATGGACCATGCCCGGGTCGACGGCGCGTTGTGTTCCACGCGCGCCTCAAAGAGCGTCAGCACGATGACGGGGCCCCGCCCAAGAGGGCCAAAGCCTGCCGGGGTCGCGGGACTTATCTCATTACCGTGACCCCGGAACATAAAAGGCTATTGAAGGACACCGTGGATTTTAGTCAGTACAAGTCTGACAGTCCCTCCCGCCCTGCCCGGGGTGGGAGGACTCATTTGATGATTTTACCACGCTAAAAAAAAAAAAAAAACCTATATTTGCTGTACCTATCGGCGGCGTTCTTACAAAAAAAGTGTACTTATTTTAGTCTCACGTGTCCATAAATTAACATTATGTAATACGTAATAAAAATAAAACCTACTTACTTATCATAAATAGACATAATAATGACTCATTAATACTAATATAAAATGTTGACTGGTTCAATCAAAATAAATTAATAGCAATTTGTTGAGGAACACAATATTATTAACCTAGGTCAACTGGGCAAGACAAATTAAATGTCAGACATCTTTTCTTTAGGTATAAAATAATTACGCAGCACACGTAGGTAATAGCAAAAAGTTCTTACTTAAATTAAAAAAAAAACTGGCAGAAATAGTCGTTAAAAAGTAACAGTAGCCATATAATAAAAAAAGCTATAATGAAAAAAAAATATTATATGGCATTATATTTTTTTTGACGGCTAACAGCCAGTTAGGCTATTATATTCACTTCTACTAATAAAACCGCTTTAATAATCACCAGTCCTGATTATACTATTATTATGTCTATGGTCTTGCAACTCTGACATAGACAAACGCTCACTTGCTTTTTATTGTTCAACCCTCAGATTACTTAATTAATTAATTTGTTTTGTAATAACATTGTCACATTGTCACAGAAAAAAAATCTCAGAAAAGGTCACTAACTTATCGACTTTTAAATGCTAATGATATTGTTTTTTAGTTTTATTGAAGTCTGTTATCGATGTAAAATAATTATTGCGTTTCTAGATTTGCAAGTCTCAAAACCAGTCCAGTCATAAATATTTTTGTAAACAAGCCTTTTCTGTCGTATGTCGCCAACTTTCTAAAGAACGGAATTCTTCATTTACGATCAAGTGCTAAATGTTATCGGTGTCAACTGCCAAGTTTATGTGTCCAAATGTCAACTACGAATGCTGATTTCGATGCAAAGGATTTTGCGTGCCTTATCAAGTTGCCTTTTTTATCAGATTATTTTCAGACAAAGCTTTAAATAATCGGGCCCGGAACGGTCTATCATAATAAGCACGACCGCATACGCATACGGATATCTATCAGAATTTTTTAATGCTCGCTGCATACATTTAGTAAATACCACACTCTGTAAGAAAAATTCTGATGGATCGTCAGCTTCTAATGCTCGACGGACAGAAAATAGTCCGAAAAATCAACCCGCGTAAATGCACCAATTCACGGATTCAGCTACTGGATCAGTAAAGTCTAGATACTGATCCAGTAGCTGAATCCAACGTCATTGGATTTAAAAAATACTTTTCTGATCGAGCGCTGGATACTGGACGCAGTACTGGATTGAAACATACCTATTACGTATTATTGCTTGTATTTTCCAGTGCCAATCTAGCCCTAGAGACTTCGAAATTCAAAATTTAACCATAAATTCTTCTTTGATAATGGCTGGAGAGGCGTCACGGCGTCCTCACCTTCCGCTTGACACAGGTCCTCAATGGACATGGAAGTTTCGGGAGGTTCATGTGTCTCATTGGAAGGGAAGCGCCTGGGTGTCACCACTGCTCAGATCGCCCGGAGGGAACGGTGGGAGCATACAGTGCAGGACTGCCCCGCTTGGGCAGAGCACCACCGTGTCGTGAGGACACGGAGGCGATAAGCGGCGACCTCTCGCGACCAGCATTGGTCGAGGCAATGCTGCGGGGCGAGACGGAATATATGCGGTCGCTTCTTTTTGCGAAGCAGTCATGCTAGCGAAGGAGGAGGCGGGACGCGTTAGGGAGAGGACAGCGATCACCTCACGACCCAGCCCAGCAACGGATAACGCGAGGCAATTTCCGGCCACCGTAGGCGCGGGCATGCGGATGGCGAGTAATGGGTGATTCGTCGTCTGATCATGGCGAAATGACCTTTAGAGGGCTCCGAGTCTCCTTAGAGACCTGCCGGGGTCGCGGGACAGTCTCATCAGGTAACCGCGACCCTGGAAGGTAAAAGGCTATTGAAGGATCACCGTGGATTTTAGTCAGTACAAATCTGACATTCCCTCCCGAGTCATTTGATGATTTTACCAGGTTAATAAAAATATTAGTTCATCAAAATTCCGATACTAGCCGAAAACATTCAAATTATAGGTACATCGGTTATATTTAAAAGAAAAAAAAAACTGTTCTGTAATTTTAAATCGTGTGGGCATTGCACTTTTGTTTGGAACTGGAAAGCTTATTTATGCTAATCGATTTTAGTCTAAAGTGTATTCAAGGACATGAAGACTTCTTGACCCGAACAATATTTAGATGTAAAAATAACTTTTTCTTGCTGTTTAACATGTTACAGGTTGTTCTGGGTTGAGTATTCTTATCTTAATTCTTATCTTACTACTATTCAAATTGCGAATATTTGTGAGGATGGATGAATGGATGGATAATGTTTTGTTACTCTTTCATGTAAAAACTACAGACTGGAGTTTATATATTTAGCACCTAGTTTATAACTTGGAATAGCTTTTATCCCGATATTACGTTCTTGTTTGAAAATACCTATCATTGGTAGTTTTTCAACTACCATGTAGGTGAAGCCGCATGCAAGAGCTAGTCTATTATAAATCATTTACCTAATAATTAAATCTGGTCGTAAAATAATGCTGCATAAAAAACTAAATTACTTGAATTTGGTGGAAAATACGAAAAACCCACACGTCATAGTGACTTAATAACCGGTGTTATAGGCAAATAAAAACCGTTAATACCAGTAATGGGGTTTATATGTAACGTTATGCAATACTTACAGAATTACAAAAATGATTTATTTAAAAAACGATGAGGTTGTGGAATGAACTTGCTTCCGAGCTCTTTTTTTATGTTCAATGGGTTTGCTCTTGACCTTAGTCTAGGTCAGGAGTGACTAAGACAAGGTCGAAGATGGAGCGAGCTTACCCAGAAGAAGCCTGTTCTCTCTAACTTTGAAGAGATTAGGGTTGTATGCGTTCGGAAACACAGACGCAAGGAGAGAGTTCCACTCCTTCGCTGTTCGCATTATAAAAGACGAAACGCTTAGTGCGAATTGGTGGAATAGAATAATAGGTTTCAAAGAGCTTGAAAAAGTTACTGTAGGGTCGGCAACGGGCGGGCATGCGGGCGGCGAGTAATGGGTGACTCGCTGTCCGACCATGGACCATGTCCGGGTCGACGGCGCATTGTGTTCAATTACCGAGACCCCGGAACATAAAGGGCTATTGAAGGACACCGTGGATTTTAGTCAGTGCAGGCGATAACGTCTGACTTTGCAGGCGTCCTTGTGCAGTCACCCTATGACGGCTTTCCACCAGGCGGGCCGTATGCTGAATTATCACCTTTATGATATAATAAAATATTTCGGAGATAAGGGGGGGGAATGGTCCAATTTCGTCTATTTTCTTGAATAACTTGGAAACTATTTATTTTAAAATTATGAAAAAAATACACTTAAGATTGTCTCAAAAAGACCTTTCAATTGATATGTCACACGATGCAGTTTTCAATATTTTTTTATTTTTTTCCCCTTCCCCCTCAAAAATTAGCTCCCATATAGAGATATGGACTTCTTATAGGTTTTCCTATAATCTATAAGTACAAAACTAATTTCTGTATTTTTTTCAAAATTTTAGGTTCAGATGTTTCGGAGATAAGGGAATGGTCTAATTTCGTCTATTTTTTTTAATAACTTGGAAACTATTTATTTTAAAATTACAAAAAAATATATATTTAAGATTGTCTCAACAAGACCTTTCATTTGATATGTCACACGATTCAGTTTTCAAATATATTTTTTTAATTTTCCCCTTCCCCCCAAAAATTACCTCCCACATACAGATTTCATCTATTCACGTCACATCTCTGTGCTTGGGTCACAGGAATTGATATGTGTACCAAAGATTTGGGTAGGTTGACCCAATTATTTTTTAACATCAGATTAGTAAGGACTGGAAAATGCAATAACATAAGTAATTACTAAATGCAACAATGAAAGACGAATTTATCAATTAATTAAAAGTGTCATCATATGAAACAAACAATTTATCTGTTTCTCGATACTTCCTTACATGATACATGTAGGTATTGGTTAAAAGCAATTGAGATAAATTGAGGCATTTATTACTGCGAGCAATTAGCTGGACGAATACCAAGAATGTGGGCAGACTAATACCTACTAAGGAAAACATTGTACCAGGAATATTATAGGCTAGTTGCCCTAAAAAATGTAATTAGTCCGTCTTTTAGATTATTCAAAAATAAGGGACACGTATTTTTTAGGGTTCCGTACGTCCGTATACAAAAACGGAACCCTTATAGGATCACTCGTGTGTCCGTCTGTCTGTCGCTTACAGTCAATTATCTCCGAATCTACTAGACCGATTGGGTTGAAATTTGGTACACATATCAATTCCTGTGACCCAAGCACAGAGGTGTGACGTGAATAGATGAAATCTGTATGTGGGAGGTAATTTTTGGGGGGGAAGGGGAAAATGAAAAAAAAAGTTTTGAAATTTCATCGTGTGACATATCATATGAAATGTCTTGTTGAGACAATCTTAAATGTATTTTTTTGTAATTTTAAAATAAATAGTTTCCAAGTTATTCAAGAAAATAGACGAAATTTGACCATTCCCCCCCTTATCTCCGAAACTACTGAACCTATTTTTTATTTAAATACAGAAATTAGTTTTCTACTTATAGATTATAGGAAAATCTATAAGAAGTCCATGATATTAAAATAACATGGTAAATCACTCAATATTGTGCGTTGTAAGTTTATAATTTATAATCTGAAATACGGACTAAATAGAATGTAATTATTTTGACCCTGGAAACTACCCTATTACACCAAAAATATCACCAGGGTTCTAAGAATCAGATAACCGTGACTCTGGAACGTAAAGGGCTATTGGGTCATTTCACGCAGACTCAATTTTTTACTAATTTCGGTGGAATTTTTTATTTGTAGGTTTTCGGATAAAAAAATAAACTTGTTTTATTCTAGAACACATTAGTATTCTAGATGTTTTAGTAGGAAATGGACAACTGTAGTTGTTTTGAAAATATAACGGCCACCGAAATTGCCATCCCACCGAAATTGAAAATTGTGCACCGAAATTGCAAATCGTACTCCGAAATTGCAACATCGCACCAAAATGGAATTTTTGTAATGTACCATGACAGTTATTTTATAAACAAAGAATAGCTTAGCCGTTGGCAACATTGTATAGCGGCTGCACAGGCGGGTATAGTAGGTCTAAAATACGTTTATTTGTCTGTATTTGAAACTGCATCTTTTGACATGGGTCATAGACCACATCTTGCACTTCTTTAGTTCTGCTAAATGTGATATGTTGAGGGTAATAATAAATAAAATGAAGTTTTGATAAGATTTTCGTTTAATTAACACTTGAGCAAATAATTAGGTTTTTTTTATTTCGTTTTTCTTCAATTCGTAAACAAACATAAGCAGTAAAATCTCAAAAATAAAAGTGAACAAAACAAAAATCAAAAGATATTCAAATCACTGTCAGAGTCCTATACATATAATAAATCTGTAGAAGGGTCAATTCTGTACATTGAAAATATTGAAAATATAAATAGCGGTGAGTGTTGCTGGATCAATACCAAACCCAAATATGTGATTAAAAAAATTTTTGTCTGTCTGTCTGTCTGTATGTCTGTCTGTCTGTATATGCAGGCATCACGTGAAAACTAACGGTTCGATTTCGATGAAACTTGGTATAATTATACCTTATTATCCTGGGCATAAAATGGGATACTTTTTATCCTGGAAAAATACGTAGAAAAAAATCTTATTTTTCAGTTTTATTCATAGACGTTGTTCTGTAGAACCGCGAACACTCGTTGCATTACCGGAAAGTCGGATTTGGCTTGAACCGTTTGCGGCACACGCGGGCCACGCCTCCCCGACTCCTATATAAGGAGCCGCGTTCCGCGCGGCGCGATACATATAAATTCTGAATTTTGATGCGAGCGGACGTGTCCAGTGTGGCGAGCGGTCGTCCGTGGAATTAATATTGTATGCGTGTAATTTTAAACCGTGCTTTTCAGCGTGACCTTTTTGATTACTGTTCCGATCAGTTATTTGTAAATACAAGGTCGGAATTACTATGAAAAAAATACTTACTACAGAACGCGAGCTCAACAGCAGTAGCTCAATAGAGGGATCTCCTTAATTATTATAGGCTTAGCCGTATTTGGGTCCAATAGATATTTATAAGATGTCATTGTCAGAGTTACTCAAAATAGAGAAAT
Organism: Agrotis exclamationis; assembly: GCA_950005045.1. Taxonomy (NCBI): domain Eukaryota; kingdom Metazoa; phylum Arthropoda; class Insecta; order Lepidoptera; family Noctuidae; genus Agrotis; species Agrotis exclamationis. The sequence goes on along the minus strand of OX465431.1, from coordinate 5,378,581 downwards.
AAACCATCCACGTGAAGACCGACATCCGCGCGGACGGAGTCGCGGGCGGAAGCTAGTTTTTAATATAGGTCTTAATATGTGCTGTAGACGATTCAGCTAATCTTGATTCCTTTTTCTTTCAGTTTTGCAATCAGTTTCAGGTATTGAATTTTCAAATTCCAAACACATTCGGGAAAAATGTTTTGCTAAAATACAGGGTGTAAGGGACAGCCCTCTGCAAACTTTCAGGGCTTGCTCACTAGACAAAACTGAACAATCTTCCACAATTTTTTTTCAGGAAATCAAAAAAATATCGGCCTCACCCTACAAAATTATAAACTTGATTAAATTTATTTTTTTTTCATTTCCTGAAAAAAAAATTGTGAAAGATTGTTCAGTTTCGTCTAGTGGGCAAGTCCTGAAAGTTTGCGGAGGGCTGTCCCTTACACCCAGTATGTACCTGCTACCCTCCAAAGTTTGTCCAATTAATTGTGTTGTCTCTCAGGTGTAAATATCTTACCAAAGTCACATGAACCCACAGCTATTTTAGTATTCACGCAATATCGGTGGCAATAAACTTACCACCGAAACCACCGATATTGAACCACCGAAATTAGAAACATGATGAAAAAATTAAATAAAAACAAAACTATTTATGCTTCAGTCATTTAAAATGTATGGTCGCTAGGGGTACCCATTAACACATAACATACTCGCGTACCATACCGTAAAAAAATAACATTCATTCGTACAGTAACCCACCGAGATTGCATAATTTCGTATTCCCTCGTAGATTTAAAAAGTAATCATGTATTGGCGCGAAACCTCGGCAGGATCGGACACATCACTACTACGAGAATGCAAGAGCACGACTAGGCCTCCGTGTGCGTAAGGAGATATTTCGTTAGAATATACTTGTTTACGTCATAGATCGGTTTCAACAAAACACACCGATATTGCACTTTTGGCGTGGACATTCCTTATCACAATGGTCCTGATGTCTGCATGATAACAGAAGTAAAGGAAGTAATCAATATGATTGCTTTATGCATAGACCAACATAATCATGTTCAATTTAAGTACCAAATTTCCATCACAACATATTTAAAGAGGTAAATGCGCTTAAAAGTTAATCACGGACATACCACCGTTATTGAGAAACGGACATTTATATATTTTTTTAAATTTATATTTCACAGATTTTTGTTTAATACTAGTGCCTTCATATGAGCTAGTTTTCTTATTACACGAAAAAAATAAAAATGGTCTTTTAAATACCTACATTTTATACAGTGATTTCACGCGAAGAACCTCTAAAAACGCTGTCGGTGAAATTACCCTATTGAAGAATCACCGTGGATTTTAGTCAGTACGATTACTCGCCCTGGGAGGGAAGACTCATTTGATGATTTTACCACAATAAAGTTCTAATAATTCAATGGTTCAAACCAACGAATCGACGGGACGGTTGGTGGTTGGTGCAGTCGCCAAGCGATTGGGTTCTGCGTGTCGGCTAGGTTAACCCCTTCGCTACACAAGGCGATGAAAATCTCCGGTACCTTACGACTTTGGTATCCAGGCGACTATCGCCATACAAATCCATAGGGCTATGTCCACACAGACAAGTGGCTTGCTTAGCGCCTAGAGCTTAGTGGCTTGAAATCTGGATTAGATTAGCTATACACGGTGGCCGTACTGAGAGGTGGTTTAAACAGAGAAAAACTGATGTAATTAATATTTCGTCCATTTGTTTCTTCTAAAATGCCTCGCGCCTAGTGTCAAAAAACCAACACGTTTGTTTACCTGGATACACGCTAAGCGACTAATTAGGCGTCAAGCGCGCAATGCAGCCGTTCGCAAATATGCTTGAACGTTCGCTATACCAAGATACTCGCTAGGTGACTCGCTGGGCTCTAGGCGCTAAGCAAGCCACCTGCCTATGCGGACGTAGGCTAAGGGTTCGTTCGTACACAGGCACGCGTCAATGGACACCAAAGTTGTAAGGTATCGGGGACTTATTGCGTCTCCTTGTGTACGTCGGGGCTTAGATTCCTGCACGCAGCAAATGTTTGGATGATCTAAAGATAGTTGTTCCGGATCTGGCTTATTGTGTAGGTAGGTATATGAGTTTAAAAGGAGGAGAAATTTCTAAAGTGGGGCAATTTAAAGAAAAAAAAAACACTTTGAATGGTATAGAAAAGTCAAAATGAGTGCCACCAAGTGAAAGTAAGCACTTAATTCTGCAAAATATCATTAGGATCACTGATTAAACCGACATGCCTCATTAAATACAAATTGATTAATTTATTATACATTACCTTTCGCTTTTCAGCTTTTTTAATTCGTTAATCATTAAATGTAACTAGTCAGCACATCTCTACGATGTATTAGAAATATTAAAATAACAATAGGAACCAAAATTGTACGTCTTTAAAATAAAAATAAATATAAATATCTTCCTTCCTCTTATTCCTTCGATATGATGATATTGATTTATTGAATAAAACTGTTCTTCGAGGTTTCACAGCCGTCGCTCGGCTCACGTTGGTCATAGCGTAATGCTATATATAAATATAGGCTTCAAAAAGATTATCGCCTTCAACCTAATAAACAAAATCTTCAGCGTCATAATTATCTATAACTATAAAGTAAATAATTATATTTTACGAAATAAGGCCATCTCTTAAAACTATCAAGGTACCACATGCTACGCAGAAAAACAACTCTTGCGTCTTATGACAACCATTGCAATAGGACTGCTCCTACTTCCAACCATCACATGGCTGACGTTCCATCACAATGTAGGTTCTGTCGAAACGTCCATTGGATACTAGCCTAATTTATGTAAATACATGCGGGTTCCGTACCGCTGGCCGCGGACAATAGGTCTTCCTCGTATGAGGACGACCTATTGTCCGCGGAATGACGTTGAAATAAAGTCCGTTTTGCAGTCACACTTTTTTTAGACAAGTGTTCAATAGATGTTTAAGTTTTTATAATAAGGCTGCTACATTCTAGAACTTCGATTCGATTTTCAAAATCCTTATTACCTATATAATGGTTGACAAAAAGTTATAGTACCTATAACTTCTTTTTTAATTCACATTCGGCTTTAAAAAAAATATTGAGATGCCAGTATTAAAATCACATGTAGTTATAATTCTCCACATATGTAAATCGAACAAGTTTGCTTAATTGCAAAATTAAAGACAAGTTTTCCGGCCTCCTAGAAACACTTTGGCTGAACTCATAATTTCTGTGAACTACCAAACATTGAAAATATTTAAATTGGTTTCTGCGAATCACCATCATTATTACATCTCGTGTCAGTTACCATAATATACCAAAGATTATTTTCATAAAGGCTTCGAAAGGAAATAACAAATTAACGGAACATTTCATTTAACAACAAAGATTGCGGGTTTTAAGTACAAAATAAACATTTCTCAAAACTGAGGGGCGCTCAGTTTATAAGAACAATGACACTGATTTGGAATAAATTGTCAAAAATACGCGATTTTAAAATTTTTTCTTAATGTCACTTCCTCCGGATATGCAATAATATATGTCTGAAGCTTCGATACCCAGAAAAATGAGAAATCTTTTTTCATTGACCTTTTATTTGTTATTTAAATAATTGAAATAAGAAACTGAGTCATATCGTTTTCTTTGAATTTGTCATTTTTGGTACCGTGTTTTTGGTAAGAAGTTTTAATTATAATTTTTAATTTGCGTCTTTAATTATTATTCCTGTGTATTTAAATGATTTACCTTTCCATTGAGGTTTAAACCATCAACAGTTTATTTAATTTTGAATTTCATTCTGTTTTAACATAAGGGTCAAGTTAGCGTAGATGCTGGATTCGAGACTGATGTTGACAGTATTTTAAAAATATTAAAATGGAGAAATAAGAAAAATATGCAAAATATTTTTTCTCATTTCCATTTCCACAAAATTACTTCAAAAAACTTGTGCACTACACCCCTTAAAAATAAACCGTTTGTTTCAGAAATATCAAGTGCATCAAAGAAAGCATCTCGATCGACGCGTGCGCAGCTTAACCTTATATCAGCCGCGAATCTTCCGCGCGGATCACAACAACACGCTACTCCGTTGCGCGCGCACGTCTCCGCACGAATTCGCGCATTTTTCTCCGAGATATTATGTGAATGCGAGTTTTTTGTTTATTAATTTCTTCGTCTTTAATCATTAAAAATGCGTGCAGTGTTATTATTGTGTGTTTTTGTGTACACTGTGGTGGGACAAGATGTAAATCAAATGGAAAATTTGCCGAAATACGATTCGAGATATGATTATCTGGACATTGATGCAATTTTTACTAATAAAAGACTAGTTGGGAACTATGTGAATTGTTTGATTAACGCTGTTCGGTGCACGCCTGAAGGGAAACAGCTGAGAAGTAAGTTCAAATTGACTAATCACAAAAACTAAGCCATATTAATATACTTACCTCGTCATTTAAGTTAAGACAAAAAAAGACAAAGTCATAAAAAAAAAACTTCACAAAAACATCATTAGGTCACACTCAAAGACGTTTGTGAACCATAAAGTTTTTTTTTTGCAATAATGAAAACTTTTTAGTAGTTCATCTCTTCTGGTTCAAGTAAGTGGGTGATTCACCTTAACATTATACGAAAGGTCGATCAAATGAATTAGTAGTAAGAATTATACAATATACATTTAGTTACTACAAGGTAAAACAAGCAATATGATGTTTTAGATCTGTATTTATTGGAAGGTTGCAGTTACAAATTAAGAGATTGATGAGTATTTTGATTGCTCTAATTAAGTTGATCAAGTTATATAATGTAACATACTTATTTAACATTTTTTTTAATATTACACCGAGAAAAAAAATGTTTTCACAAACAAACGTAGGTAGGAAATATAAGTTTAATTATACTTTTTATTACTACTCGTACATGTACCACTAAAAAAAAATAATTTAAAGTGTGATAAGAATAATAATAAACTCGAATTTACGGACAAAAGTCAGTGTTTAACGTCACAATGCTTGACCATGGAATCCTCCGATTATATCATAATATATAAGAAACTGATGGTAATGAGATCTCTTTAATGTATCTACACTACACGCTAATAAGCAATTAGAATACATAATAGAACAAAGAACAAGTTGTTATTAATAAAACCTAGGAACTAATGTTACAGCTATTATATACTTACTGTACAGCGAATTTTTTTTAATTTTTTTTTTTTAAATTTTTAACCTTTTAATTGTTTCCTATAATTGATTTAAGTAACATTATATTTTTTAAATACAAATAAGTATAACAACAAAAATATTTAAGAATATTATTTTATTTAGTTATATTTTTAAACTTTTGAATATTACCTACCTGTTACCTGTCCACTGTCCAGGTCATTATCCTGTAGAGTGAAAATTCCATGAGTTGACTGCAAATGAATTGCATTAACACCTTTTCGAACACACTTTCTTTATGATAATTTGATAGAAGTGCATTACATAGCATGTTTGTTTAAAAATAAAGCATGGGTCTTGAAAAATTTAAATTGATGTTATAAAACATACTTATTAAACATCTAATATTCCTTGTAAATCTCATTATATTGATTGACGAGATCTTTTTGAAATATGCCTTATATAAAAAACATGTACACTTTTCATAGATTTTACTTAATTTAAAAAAAAAAAAGGAGGTTATCAATTCAACCCGTATGTGTGTAATATTTCCAGAACTGCCCAGTTTTCGAATATGTTAGTCTATATCAGCGTCTGCACAAATGTGCCAAATTTCAAAAGTGTATGAATGTATGTATGTTTTTATGTTTGTGTTCGCATATCTCCGGAACTACATGTCCGATTTCAGTAATTCTTTTTTTGTTGTACTAGGTAGTAGGTACCTATTATTCAACTTAGGGAATACTGCAAGTTTCATCAAAATCGGTTCAGTAGTTTTTGAGATAGGGATATTTTTTTTGCTTACTTGGATTGCAGATTTTCTAAGACGCCGATTATGCGAAGATTTTTGTTGAATATTTAAACTAAAAAACTTTTTTTTTAAAGAAGACTCCCGAACTGAAACGACGTTAGACGATGCGTGCTGTCAGATGTGGTCAGGAAATTTCCTTAGGATTTTTCGTAACGTTTTTCGCGCGCGCCGAGCTCAGAGCCTGCGATAAAAGTTATGCAATAGCTTAAAAAATATGCAATCCTCAGGGCTGGGTTACTGATGTGATACAAACCTCCTCTCTGTAAGGAGGCCCTCCTCCTTACAGAGAGGGCTTTTATCCACCATGAGGAACTGACGCGAATCGGTGGTTGTCTTCGATGATTTGGTCCATCTTAGATTCTTCAAAGCTTTGGTTCATCTTTAATTATGCTTACGCTCATTGCAAACGACGTTTTTCTTCGTCGTTTTTAAAGCACCGCTGATGAAACATATTTCACAAAGATACGTGCTCGCCTGAATTCGAACACAAGAGTCGTGAGAATTGGCGGTCGCCAATGATCTAGATATGGGCGCCGCGCCGGCGCGGCGCCGCCGTGTACACCCCGCACGCCGCCGCCGCCGCCGACATTCACCGCGCGGCGTGAGTGGCGTAAAGACGTGTATTTGCTTTCGTGATTGACTCATCCAAAATGACTGACTTAATATTCCATTAATCATTGGTGAATAGTTTCGGGGATATAACATCCCCCTGTCTCACCCCCCTGCGCAGCAGGGTATGTTTAGACTGCTGGTTCTGTACTTGGACACTCATAGTCGCGGCGTCATAGAGACATTTCAGCACTTCGATGTACCGCCAGTCTACTTGACATCGTTGCAGTGATTGCAGAACATCCCAGTTTGAACGGAGTCAAAGGCCTTTTCATAATCCACAAATGCTAAGTACATGGGCTGGTTATGCTCTTCGGACTTCTGTATAACCTGCCTCATTGTGTGGTGCTAAATCCTCCGCGAAACCCAGACTGCTCCGGAGGCTGAAACTCGTCAAGTCTTCTTGTGAGACGATTTGTGATGACCCTCGAAAACAGTTTATAGACGTGGCTCGGGAGTGATAAGGGACGATTTTTTTTATGTGCAATGGGTTTTCTCTTGACCTCAGTCTAGGTCAGGAGTGACTAAGACAAGGTTGACAATGGAGTGAGCTTACCCAGAAGAAGCCTGTTCACTATATCATATCTTATAAGAGAATATATCTCTGAAGAGATTAGGGTGAATGTATGTGTTCGGAAACACAAACGCAGGCAGAGAGTTCCACTCCTTCGCTGTCCGCTTTATAAAAGACGCTTGGAAATTAACGCTTAGTGCGAATTGGTGGTATAGCAATAAGGTAGGAATGGTAATTTGCCGTGCGTGTGCAATGATAGAAGGGGCTTGTTGGGATGAGATCGTGGAGTTCTTGGGTACACTCTCCGAAGTATAATCTGTAGAAGACCGACAGGCAGGCAACCTTGCGGCAATGAGTCAAGCTATGGAGCTTGGCTCTCACCAATTTTACGTCGCCAATGAGCCTCTTAGCTCTGCATTCCACTGAGTCAAGAGCGGCAAGTTGGTATTTAGCTGAGCCATCCCAGAGGTGGCTATAATACTCCATGCAGGATCGGACTTGTGCTTTGTAAAAAGTTAAAAGCTGTCCAGGCGTGAAGTACCGCTTTTTTTAGCATGGTAAAATCATCAAATGAGTCCTTCCACCCAGGGCAGAGCGGGAGGGACTGTCAGACTTGTACTGACTAAAATCTACGGTGTCCTTCAATAGCCCTTTACGTTCCAGGGTCACGGTAATTTGATAAGTCCCGCGACGTGAAGTACCGCTTCACTCTATTTAGGATGTCCAGTTTTTTGGCCGCAAGTCGGGCTTTGAACACAATGGTGGCTGCAAAGTTGAGACTAGAATTCAACTCTATGCCTAGGAGCTCGAGTCGGTCATTCAGAGGTGCACCCTGAAAAGTAGGAATTTGGTCCAAACGACTCCATTTTACGGTAAAAAGACAAGCCTGTGTTTTGGTTTCGTTAAAAGAGACCAAATTGTCATCACCCCACTGATAGACAAGGTTAAGGCATAATTTGTCCGCTCAACCATGGCCTCTCACAAGGAACAAACTTCATCCCCGATGGTGTTTGCCCTGGACACGTATCTCTCTGAAACTGTACTGTCATCTGCGTACCCAACAATACCATATTGAAGTACGTCATTGATGTGCAGCAGGAAAAGAGTTGCGATACGATAAGTATAGTCACCTATTGGCCAAACCATAACCTCAAAGCTGGAGATCCTAGCTGAGATAGAAGACTTTTATGGCCGGTTGTTCGACAGTCGTGGTCCACAAGCCACCTCTTCGAGCAAGTTGGTACGACGTGACCTCGAAACTGAAACACTCGTATCTGACAAATCTTAGATCACTCTAAGCTTTGTCAGATACGAGTGTTTCAGTTTCGAGATCACGTCGTACCAACTTGCTTATTTTCTTATTGAGTTCTCGCTTCTCTGACGGTGTAACTTGAATTAGTCTGAATCTGTTTAGATTATCTGTGTCTTTGTTGAAAAAATTTTTACGATGTTATTAAAGTGTCCCTTTGGAAAAATCTTTTTTTTTGTACCTGATGACCTGATCTGGATAAAGTATTTACTGTACTGTATGTATAGGACTGACATTTTCCTGTCGTCCCGGCTTAAAGAAGATAGGGAGAAGATTTTTAGTTTTTTTTTAGTTGAAGGTAGTAAAAACCCACGCCGCCGGCGCCACGCCGCCGCCGATTGAAATTGGTCAGCGCGCCGCCGCCGAGAATTTTTAAGGCGGCGCCCATGTCTACAATGATCACCACTTTAGATCATGCATAAAACAAATGATTTTCTGCAAATGAGAAGAAGGAAATTTTTAAATAGTAATTTGAAAGTTAGAAATTTAAAATTTGTTATTCATTCTTTATTTTTCAAAATGACTGAATTGATTTTAATGAAACTCCACAAATCCTGATACATAATATTTCATACGTATGTTTAAAAAGTCATACGTTTTCGAAATGTCTTATTAAAAAAAAAGAAGATAATTGGTAACATCTGGTAACATCATTAAAAATCGGTCTAACACTACTTTTCAAAAATTATAAGGAGATACATACAACTTCATGACCATGAGCGGGCACGGGCTAATAACGTACTTATACCGTGCCCGCTCTTGGGTATGAAGTTGTATTAAAATTGGCTCAATTATTTATAAAATAATAACTTGAAATGTACAAAATGACGTTCGATGTACACGCTCATAATTTGCCTACAAAATGCCAATACAAATCCATAATTCAATAACCTAAATACTTAGTTATGAAGTAGAGCATAGTTACCAGGTATCTAGTTCACCAGTCAGAGACAAGTATTCTTGTTTGCAATGAATTCATATCGGCTTTAGCAACGTGCGTGGGAGTTTAGCGTCTCAACATAATCTACTTTACTTAATTCTCTATGGAATAATGTCTCCATGTTGGTTGTTGTAACGGGTTTCGCCATTACATTTTGTACCGTTTTTTAAATACCCTTTTATATGCGTGTATAGGAAATTGACTCAATTTAATTGTTTGGTAAAAAAATAAGCATAATAAATTTTTTTTACATTGCCCCACACTAGGAATTTTTCCTGTATCGTGGGTGCGTTTACAAACATAGAAACTCACATACACAAATACCCAGACCCGGAACAACTGCTTGTAAGTCATACAAATATTCGTTCCGTGCGGGGATCGAACCCGCGACACACTGCGCAGCAGTCGATCTCTCAACCACTGCGCCAATCGTGCCGTCCTAGCCTGTTACGTTCCCAGCGCTGGGACCCAGGCCACAGATTAGAAAGAAAGTTATGATACGCTTGATAACACTCGTATGTAGTAAAATGCAACCAAACTTTATACTACCAAGGTTTATTTTCCGGTGAAGCGTACCGCAGCTAAGCATGAGCTAAATCAAAGTTCGCTCTATATTTCTCACTTCCGAATGTAAGAATTCTTGTTATATCATCTTAAAAACTCCGTCTACTTTAGGCAGACCTTACGTAAGGTCATATTCACAGCACACTGTCACTTTCTTAATCGCCAGACGGTGAAAGTTTCACTCAAATCTGAGCAGCTCTTTAAAATTGCACGTGCTAAACTGTCAACTTGCTTTTTTTACTGTTATTTGCGCTAAAAAATAAGAAAACTTTCAATCTTTCGTAATTTACACCGTCTCGCTCTATCGCCTTAAATAGTGCCAGTTTATTTCGTTTGAAAGTTTTTCCTTATCATCATCATCATCAGCCTATAAGGTTCCCACTGCTGGGACACAGGTCTCCTTTCTGTGAGAGAGATTATAAGCTGTAATCCACCACACAGGCGCAGCGTGGGTTGGTAGTTGTCATATTTCTTCGAATTCTTGGTTCTAGGACAATGCGTTACGATGTTTTCCTTCACCATTTTATGAGTAGGTATTATAGTGATAAAATAAATTGCACAAATTAATTCTATTTTTATGCTAATAATTTCAAGATCAATATTAAAAAATCATATAAACACTATATTCTTGGTAAAATGCCATGGGCACACACGTTGTCATCAATATAAAGTAAATAGTTTATTAGAATTGGCTAGATATCTGCATGAGTAATTATAAAGTTTCCAGTTTTCATTAATAGTTATTATTAATAGTAATTTGATTCAGTGAAATAATTAATACGCAGTTTTGCACCTGCTACCTAAGATACGCCCACCTTATGCATCACTTTGTCTAATTTATTTCACTACAACTGATCTAAAAACGGTAAAGGAAAACATCTAGAGGAAGCTAGCATGTCCTAGAACCAAAAATTCGAAGATATGTGACATTTACCAACTCGCACTGAGCCCGCGTGGTGGAATATGGCACACTACTTCTTATAGAGGGGAGGCCTGTGTCCCAGCAGTGGGAACATTTAAGGGCTGGAAGATGATGATGATTGCATGTATCTTGTGGTATGACCACGTAGCACTAGTCAACAAACCTGTGAAAAAATTAAGGAGACAACCAGTTTAAAAATTTATAATCGGAAGAATTTCATTTTATGAAATAATTTTTTAGAGATTTCATTTTCTAGAAGTGGTATCAAATCGATTATATAGGTTGAAATACCGAAAAATAGGTAGGGTCTAGACTAATATCTATATCGACTTTTGAAAGAGCAATTGAAAGTTGCTACACGATTTTTGGTTTCTTCCCTCTGCTTCTAATATCCTGGTGCAAGGAATCGCTCGAATTAAGAGTACGTAGTTACATATATTATAAACAAAAAAAACCATATAAGTAGGTACGGTCAGCCAAGAAAGTGGTGTACCAGTTTTGATTTAGTTTCCCGGTCATCGAAAATTACAACAAGGTTCGTTATAAAAAGATATTACTGAAAGAGACAACATTATCATGACGTAAACCTATGTATTTAGTATTCATACGTCATATGTCACTTATAAGTACATGACATTTTAACCTTTAGTATAAATGAAAAGGACATTAGTTTCTACAAAGCAATTGAAATGTTTCCAAACAAAAGTAATAAAAACTATTTAAATAGACAACCGAATTCCATTTGAAAAAGAAAACTGACAATTGACATTTTGTCAAATATATGCAAAAAATCGATATATTTTCCGTGTTATTTTTCAATCAACTGCATATAAAATCATCTCAATGCCTGCCAACTTGACCATTGCCGAAAGAGCACAAATAATTGCCCAATTTAATGAGGGAAGCAGTATCAGTGCGATATCCCGGAATTTGAATATATCGAGGCGTTCTGTCCGCTTTTGGATTCGTCGTGAAGGAGAGGAGGGAAGTTTGTTGGATCACAGAAGAAGTGGTCGCCGGCCTGCACTCTCCAATAACGATAAAGAATTCATGAGACGGGAATATGAAATCAATGGTTTTAAGCCCACAAAACATTTTGCGGAGATGTTCGATGTGAGTACCCAAACAATAAGGAATCATCTACATTACATGGGGTTGCACCACAGGCTTACGCCAAGAAAATATATTTGACGGATGCTCACAGACTTGCTCGTCTGAACTTCGCCAGAGAGCACTTAGAGTTTGATTGGTCTAATACAGTGTTTTGTGATGAAAAAACGTTTAAATCCAGTCAGCATGGACGTCTTCACCTTTGGCGATATAATTTAACACGGTATAAAGATGATCATGTAATCCCAAATAGAGAATCAGGTCGAATTTCCGTAAATATTTGGGGCTGGATGAGTGCGGATGGTGTAGGAGAATTGTGTTCTCTACCTCCTCGAGCGACGGCTGTAAATTATATCGACGTGCTTCAGAATGCAATGCTACCGACAGTCCGTAATGTTTACCCGGAGAACGAAGTGCCACAATTTGATTTTGTTCAAGATAATTGTTCAATTCATAATGCGAGGATCGTAAGAGCCTGGTTTCGTTCACACACTGACGTAAGGGTAATTCAGTGGCCCTCAAGATCGCCGGACCTCAACCCGATAGAAAATCTTTGGGGCCTTATGGTCCAACGATGGTCGCATCAAAATGAAAGAACCAAACAAGCTCTTATTAGTCACTGTAATTATATTTGGGAGGAAATGCGGGGAACCGATATTTGCTCACGGCTTGTTGGTTCAATGAGGTCTCGTCTTTTAGAGGTTATAGAGGCCAACGGCGGTTACACCCGTTTCTAATTTTTAAAAATATTCAATATCTTCTAAATATTACTATATATGCTATGTTTTTGTTTGTTATACGTATTTTAAAATTGATTGTAGAAATTTAATAAAAGGATAAATCTATTTTTAGCTTGTTTTTTATTGATATTGTAATTACAAGTTTACAGAAATTGTAGGTTTGTGGATTCGCCTTGTGCCTTTACAATTTTATGTAACTTGTTGATTACAATTCTGAATTTGTAGATACAATTTTGTCATCAAAATCTACAGCCCCCCGCCGTTGATTTTACGACGTCATTGGTTCCATCAAGTTCAAACTAAGAACAGCTGTCACGTTACAAACAGTAATAGTCGTTATCAATAATCAGATAAAGACAGCAATAGAAGTTGTCAGATCGATCTGCAAGCGAAACTAATCTTTATCACCTATGAATCTGCAAGCGATATTCAACCTTAGGGTGGTACACCACTTTCTTGGCCGACTGTACTTACAGAATACTATTATGATTATTTGTGTGTGAAGATCTTTGTAAGTATTTTCCTCAACAATTTCGATTGTTTCATTACATTATGCGCATAAATAAATAACTTGCACCTGCAGGTCTATGCAGGTGTTACATTACATAGTCGGGATCATAACTATTTATTAAATCGCGTAATTATGCATAAATCTTTACATAGTACCTAGTATGAAATAAAGTCGTTTCCCGCTGTTTGTATGCTAAGATCTTTCAAACTACGCAACGGTTTTTGATGTCATTTTCATCAACAAACAAGTTCACAATAAAAGGTTAAAATAAAAATACGACGAATGTACCAATACTAATATAAGTCTTTATCGGGATCGCAAGTTCGATCCCCAGACAAATTCAGCCTTTCGATGTAGTGTACCAGTCAAACAATTTTTCGAATTAGCGTGTTCGTGACTACGTTATTCGATAAAATAGTTTTCGACCTAATGTATTTTCGAACTGGCGTACCACTCACTCGTAAAGGTAATCGAAATATCGTGTGTCGCAATAACGTCTTTCGAATCTTTATAATGACTCCCTGCATATTAGGAACCGTGCGAAGCGATATTATCGTCTATTGAATTGCCGGTTACTTAGCTAAATAAATGTCAGAGCCAATTTTCATGTATTTTGGTAGGTAGCTTGATTTTTTTTTATGCATAATGAGAAAGACACTTCCTTATAGAATTAGCTCTAAGCTTACGTCATCAAAATAGTTGTATTTACGTCGCAAAGATCGAGTTAGTGAGGAAGTAAATAAGTTTGTATTTTTCTAGTGCAGAGCAAGTGGCCCACCATGGCGTCACCGTGTGGGAAAGAGACCGTAGAGCTACACAAGTCGTCTAGCGCTATCTCGTTCCCACACTGGAATTACGCCACCTGGTCTCCTTATTCACGCCATTCTTTCACCGTTTAAAGTTACCCTTTTTCTTACACACTCGAGTAAAATTAGCCACAATTTAAGTATCGCTCTCCACCACAATACTTTGACAATGTAGTGCATTTTTATCAAACGCGACCTCTTTACGGTAAGTGTGCAATTGACTGAATAATCTCTCAAGCTCCAAATCTATATAGGTTATTGGCTTAACCTTATCCGAGTTGCGCTTAATACAAAAATTAACCTAACTTGGCTACAATTATACGTTACTATTCGAATGATAAGTTTGGTCCCAATGGTCTATAAATATGCAACTCAACTAATAATAAGGTTTATTTTCGGATAAACTGTAACTCGGAAAAGGTAGAGATAAAACTTATAGATTTGGGACTCAGCATAAAATGGGATGTGCAGGGGATCTTACACAGCCACTTTAGCAGCGTTGCTAATATCAATGCTGCTATATAACTGTTCTTTATCAATTATCTACTCTACTTCTTGAGCAAAAGAATAGAATATTCCATGTTACGAATTGTATCGCAATAAATAAAAAATGCGTAAATAGATTTTTTTTTCTATTTTACAAGTTTCAAATCAAATAATTTATTTCAAATAAGCCAGTTACAGGTACTTTTGAATTGTCAAAAGTGAAATAAAAATAGTTTAAAAATAGTTACGGTCCTACAGTCCCAGTCACAAGACATAAAAACTGTGAAAGTACTGTAGGTGCCCATTCCAAAGCGTAGATCTCATGGAGAAGAAAGGGCAAGAAACTCCATGGACACTCTTTTTCAATCGCCAAAATGATTACAGAACCAAGTGTTAAGTGCTATTTTAGTTTTGGTTTAGTAAAAGTGCTATTTTAGCAGCATTGATGTTGGCAACGTTGCGTTTACGTTAAAGAGGCTGTTTTAGACCCACAGATATCGTATAGCGGTTGTACAAGTATCAAAGGGCCGGTGCTACTCGGCCGAGACGAGACCCTATTACTGAGTTTCCCTTCACTTGACTTTATTTTATTACTTACTGTTTTCTATTTAAGTAGTACAGATTTGTATCCCATTTGTTAGTTTATTTATTTATTGGTGTTTGGCCCTAGCTTCACCCAGTGGACCATGCCCAGCAAAGAGTGTCAGCATAATGACGGGGCCCCCTCTAGAGGGCCAAAGCCTGCCGGGGTCGCGGGACTTATCTCATTACCGTGACCCTGGAACATAAAGGGCTATTGAAGGACACCGTGGATTTTAGTCAGTACGAGTCTGACAGTCCCTCCCGCCCTGCCCTGGGTGGGAGGACTCTTGATGATTTTAACACGATAAAAAAAAAAGTTTCACCCAGTTCATATTATTCCCCTTAAATTTTAATACATAAGAGTAGCTTATAACTGTCACCAGAATCTCAGCAGCAGCTTAAATATGTAGAAAATAAGTGCTAGCTGTAGCTTTATTGAGAGCGATTTGAAACTCAGAGATTTCCAATTTCTTTTTTCGAAAATGTTTTCTGATAACTTTTTTTAAACATTAGGAATAATTTCATTAATCGAAAAATTAGGACTTGTTGCATTAAATCGTGTTTTATTTTACATGCTCTTAAACTAGCCTATCTTTAAAGGTCATAATTATGTGACCACATAATGCATAATAATGCTATGAATTTAGTTAATGTATGTACGATAAAATAACTAGTTATGATTTGCATTTCAAGGTCTTCATAATTCAGATGAGCAGTAATTAAAATTAATTATTACTAATGCCAATTAAAATCTGTTTTTGTTTCGTAATTATTGTTTTTTTTTTTGTATTCTAGAATGATGGTACAGCATGTTTTTCTTTTCTGGGGAAACCTTGAATAGGTGCTCAGTCTTTTGGGGATGGGAGTGTTCGTCAACAAAACCATCCTTCTTGTGGTCACCATGAGCACATGGAGGCGGGAATCAGAAACTCTTAAAAAAAAACTTCAGAACCCTGAGCAACAATGCCTGATAAGGCATATCGTGGCATGTATCTTTTTTCAAGACCTGTTGTATAAAAGAGGTTTTCTTGAGGTACTGTAGTAAAATTAATCTTTTTTTTTTCTATATTTTACTATAAGTTTTGCCGTTGGTTACCGTTACAGTTAATTATTTTATAAGAGGTAGGTAATCAAATGAAACTTTAGAAACCGGCATAATGAGAAAAAAAAAATAAGCTTAAATAACTTTAAAAATTTGGAAATCTAGGTGGTAATGTGTATTTCAGCGACAGGGCTATTTTGAAATTAGGAAACCAGTTTTTTTTTTTATTTATTTAAATAAATTGACCAGACAATTGAAATAAAAAAAAATACAATTACAATTTTTTTAAACATTTTTATAGAATCTTATTCTCTTTTGTTTTTTATGAAGGAAATGCCAACATGATCGTTTAAGAACTCCTAGTACTTGCAAACCGCTTGATAATATAATGATAGACTTCCGATATTGCGATCTGATGGTTGTCTGTATGTTAATTTGTTTCTAGACTATAAATAGCCAGGCTGATATTAATCACAGCTTTGTAGCACTGGCGGGAAAAATTCTAGATCTTACCTAATTACTAAGTATGGCTGTCATTTGCTTTGGTTATGTAAACAGGACAAGTGCAAATTAAACTGTATTGTGTAATTGTTAACCTATATTATCCCACTTCTGGGCCACTCTTATTCCATTTCTTTCGATCCAAGATATATATTTGTTATTTTTAGATAACTTAGATGAAACATATAGTAAGTAAGATCATTATAAAAACCGCTAATTATGGAAAACTTAAGTACGATACCTACCTATGAGCTATAGTAATAAAACTGTGAAAAATTCAAACTATTGTGGTTTGTTAACTCATTAATAATTATGAGATAAAAACTAACAATCATTGTTCATAGACAAAAGACTTTTGAAAGTACAAAAAGTAAATACAGGCGCCAGCACATCAACCTGTCACAATCCTTCAAACATCTTTCATTGATTTTCAACTTTATCACAAAAGAAGAAAGTTCATGTTCGATTGGGAAAATTTGACAGATTAGGGTAGGTTGATCTGCAGGCGTCTGTACCTACTCTACATAGATAAAGGAGTATTTCCTTGTGAAGAGAAAATTTAAAAAGACAACGTAGGCTTTAATATTGAGTAATACTTTTTTCCAATGACTTTCTAAGTGGAATTTAAATTAAGAGTCCGCATTCCACAATATTTTTTGTAGGCTAGGTACTAAATTGCGAGTGCAAGAATCTCCTACATATAATACATTAATAATATATCTATCGCTAATTAACTAACGCTCAAGTTATCCCAATTCATTTAATTTTTTATTAGATTTTCATTACAAAAGGAGAACATTCATGTTCGATTGCGAAAATTTTAAAGATGAGTTTCAAGACTAGAGTCTAATGTAAATTTTCGAGTAGAATCCTTCAGAGAGCGGGGATCAGAAACTCATAATATTGATAAAAGTTATAAAGAAATCACAATGTAAACAACTTTTTGTAAAGACACTAGGCCAATAAAACCACGAGAATTAGCGATTTGACACACTAGTAGAAAATTACGAATCCTTCTAAAAAAATATCATTACGGTACGATTGAGACGGATGGCATTATATTTGCGATACAGCCGCTCTTTCCGAGGTTGGTCTGTGGATGGATGACCATTTGTCATAGCGAGTTTTCTCCATGTCTCGTAAATCCGTTGGTCCCGACTGTCATTTGTAGATCTTTCATAGTCGTTACTGTTAGTCAGAAGTTCTAAAGTCTAAAAACCAGTCTTACCATGGGATATTGTATTACGCAGTTATTGGGTTGTGGAGGTTCGATAGGCAGTCGCTCCATGTAAAATATTGATATCCAGCTGCATCTGGTTCGACTGAAAGCCGACCTCCATATACCTAATCGGGAACAGGCTAGGTAGATGATGAACGTAGAAAATGAAAAAATGATCTGACACTCGTATTAGGTACGAGTATTTCGTTTTAGTTTGACAGCACATAATTATTCACACAGGGGATGGCTGAAAGAGGTATATACTTGCTTATGATATAATAAACGTAACTTAAATATTGCATTGTTGACAAATAAAATTTTAGTTGAAATCGTGACTACAATCAAATACCTTTGAACAATGTTTTTTTTAATTAGGCTAAAACACCTATGGACCAACTTCTACTTCGAAAGATACATTATGTTGCAAATAATATAATATTTCAAAGTCTTTCAAATGAATTTAATATCAATCAAGGCAGTCAGATTGTAAGGCCACGATTGTAAGGTACATTTAGAAAAATATATAGGTAAGTATGTAGAATCTGTAGGTATCTGGAGTTTAGAAATAATGTATTATTAATTTCAAAATTATTCTTAATCCATTAGGAGTTTTTTTTTAAGTTTTCAATGATCAGATTTATCCAAATTACAGTTCTAAAATATTTTGCAATCAACCTTGATAGTTAAAAAACCGATAACCATCGTGCTCATGTAAAAACAATAAAATTGGAATCGTAACTAACAAATTAAACTTCTACGTCATTGAATAATTATGAAATTAACACTCCTAAAAATATCTTCAACAGTACCTACCTATTTGTAGATCAACAACAATAAAAAACCGTAAAACCGGTATTTTGTATTCGTGGACACATGCCTAACTAGTGCTAGTGTGGTCCTACGTGACAGGCATTGGAAGGACGTTCTAAATTCAAAACAACAACTTTTTTTTTTGTAACATTTCTTGCATGGCTTCGGGGCCTTTATGTCAAACAACACCTTTTAAAGTGAAACGTTTATGTTTTACAGAGTAAACAATATTATTGAATCATAATTATGGCATAAAACTTTAATAATTTTTCTGCTTTCTGCATGTAGTTTTTGATTAATATCTTACAAGTGTGTAAAATTCATATTATTTTTAGTGCCTACTTATCTAATAATAGATGATGAAACATATAAAATACTTAGTTTCGACCGGTAGATTACAATCTCGATTAAATTAGATTTGTAATTAATTCCCAAGAAACATATTTAACACATTTTTTACATACAGGTATTTTGTTAGCGGTAACAGGCGAGACTTACGAGGTCATGGGTTCGAACCCAGCCAGCCGCGCATTTACTTTGTGTAATTTATTTATTCACCACTGCTCTCAAAACGGCGAAATCGGCATCTCCGAGGATGAAATCCGTACCTGGCGTGAATAAGTTGATAAGTCGACTTACGTTATATTTTTAAAGCATTAAGATTGCTTCTTTTATAGAGTAAATTAATGACTAAGTCAATAGGTCTGCGTTACCGCACACAGCAAACATGTAAATTTTTGATAACTCTCTTACTACTACTACTATTACAAAAGAAATATACCTATACGTAAGTCGACTTATCAACCTATTCACGCCTGGTACGGAAATATTCTAAGACTTGTGAAATCTACCAACCTGTACTCTGGGCCCGCATGGCGGATAATGGCAGATGGAGTGGCCTTTAAATCGCAGCGCACTTCCTCTGACAGAGAGAATTGTCCTGTCCTGTCCTGGGGCCACTCTGTGGGAAAGAGACAGAACTATACAAGTCTAGCGCCATCTCGTTCCCACAGTTGACAGGTGGCCTGTCTCCCTGTCTCCCATTAGAGGCTGATTGACATTATGCATTATGCATGTTTTTAAATAAATTATTTTAACATCTCCGGACAGGTATAACTACATAGTTTTATAATAATAAAATAATTTTAATTTATTAGTATTAGATACATTAAATACGCAAATTCGCTTTTATACCACACATAAATGACTACCTATACAGGGTGATTTGTAATTCGATGCGGTCCTTGAAATGGGTGATACTAGACCTTATTTGCAACAATTTTAACCCCGACAACATGGGGTCTAAACTGACTGGTTTTGGAGATATCGAACTTTAAAGGTTTTTCGAAAAATTTCTACCTCTCCATCATTAAGTGCTTATTGTTAGAAAGTAATGATGGTCACCCCTTAGAATTTATACTTTTCTGATAGAATATGAACGACTGAATCTAGTGAATACAAGTTTGTTGTAAAACTAATCATATCTTGGGAAATAAAGTGTCATAAAGTTTCTGTTTTGAAGTTTTCTGAAAACTTCCCTTGTCTTTCAAAGCATATTTAAAAAAATAAATGTATGACACTTGGTTTACAAATTACAGAAAAAACTTTCTTGTCTCATTACCATTCTAAAATGGTGCCACAGTACCTACTTTTAGTTAGTGTCTGACCAGAAAATTAGGGTTGTTACTGACAAGGTAGTAAATCAACGAAAATCGGTTGCAATGTTTTTTCGACCCAACATTTTCTTTCTGTGGTTTTTGTCCAAACTGCTATCTAATATTAGCTTTTTGAGTCTTTTTGAGTTCAAATTCTAAGTGGTGACCATCGTTACTTTCTAACAATAAGCACTTAATGATGGAGAGGTAGAAATTTTTCGAAAAACCTTTAAAGTTCGATATCTCCAAAACCAGTCAGTTTAGACCCCATGTTGTCGGGGTTAAAATTGTTGCAAATAAGGTCTAGTATCACTCACTTCAAGGACCGCATCGAATAACAAATCACCCTGTATATACATCAAATATTTATGCAAATTATTGTGCAATATATTAATGCAGATAAAATGAAATATTCACCTACTTTTGTTGAAAATGCCATGATGATATTACCCGCACGCAATTAGCAACATATTTTGCACAGATAATTGTAATTTATTGGTATTGGCTGACTGGTTTAAAAAAGGAATAGGTAAATAATAACGACACCAAAAAACGGATCTGTCCATTGGTAAAAAATAGGGTTTCTACAAATAATTAATTTATTCTGGGATTATACTCGGGGAATTCCAATAAAATTTTCTTGAGCTTCTAAGATATAATTATACCTTTTTATTTTATTTTGTTTAATTTTTGTTCATGTAGGTAATACTTTGAACAAAAAGTTAATGAACAATTTATTAATTTTAGTGTAAATTACACACGAGGTAGAGAAAGAAACTTACGTAATTCAAAATGCACTTTGGGTCACTATTACGAATCAATTAGTTATTATATCTTCCGCCATATTCTTTAAAAGTTTACCGTGGGTAATTTATTGTAGTTTAAAAATAAGATAATATAATCTAATTATACAATAGAAACTCATCCAAAACACAACAATAAAGTAATAAAGGAAAATTCCAAGTAAGTTGTTTTTCGGTCGCCAAAATAGAATTTACAAAACCAGTTCGATTTATAACATTCGCCAGGGGTTCTCAACTTTTAAGTTTGCTGCGCACTTGTAACAACTGTAACAAGGATACCTTCGTGGGTGAAAACTCAACCAAATGAGGAACATGTGAATCTGATTTAAATTAAGTCTATAAGAGGGTTCAGTAAGACTCTATATTTTTCTCTGGTGGATATTTCGAAAACATTTTTTTTTTGGATCCACGCATTGTAACCCGGGTACCTAGTAGTAAACAGCATCGTACTCTCTATGGAGCGCCAAGCGCCAATGTAAGTACACGGTTTGGGAACCCCTGACCTAGGCATTAATATTTTAATGGATCTTAGAGACAAAGTAAAAATACGTATCTGCTTGTCTATTTAAATCAGCAGTTACAATTTTATGATGTGTTGTATAAAAACTTGAACAAAAAGTGTTGGTCTTCGAGCGATTGCGAGTTTTGATTGAAGGTAAGCGACTTCCCGTCTGCGTATCTACATAACAGAATTATTTAATAATACACTACATGTGTCGTTTACGTGGCTATTCTGCAACATCGATGGACATGAGCCACTAATAACTTTACAATTCATATAAAAAAATCAGTTGCCACGTAAATAAAACAGAGAATCACATTCACGAAGGCTCGATCGATTAGACTGCCTTCTTTCTTGTGTAATTGTCAAAAGATTAAATGAAAATAAATAAAATAATAATTGGGAAATCAACGGAGAATATCGGATATTTTAACTCAAAGTTGGTATGTGAATAAAAAAATATGTGTTAAAAACATGCGAAAACGGGCGAATGAATTATGCTATTAGGGAAACTTTTGATTGATTCTTTATGCCATTTAAACACTTTGCATAGATAAAACGACAGCTATTTGTATTCCTAAAATATTATTGATTAATTTCAATTCTAGTCTTTCAAATGCTATTTAGGTACAACAAAAGGTATCCTTAACAAAAATTCAAATGTAACTTGAATAGTTAATCAGTGTTCAAGGTTTACAAAATGCACTGGCATTAGTATAAAAATAATCTTGTGGTTTGCAACTCAACTCAAGATTTATGATTTCCTTAATGTAATAGACGTTAGTCGTAAAAATTATCTGCTAGACGCTGAGTATTAAAGGCCAAAACAGACCTTATCATTGACTTTTACCCGCGATATCGCGTGTTTTGAGGTAATTAATTATTCTACGGGAACATGCTTCGGAAGCATGTTCCCGTAGAATGATAAATTTATCCGAGAGATTTTCAAGCCTAGGTCAAAGGTAGTCAAAGTGTCTCCAAAACCTTATACCCTTCCTCACCGGACACGGAAGTTTCGGGAGGTTCCCCAAGTAACAAAGTTCTCCCCCTTATAGGCTTACAGCACTAGTATCTCTCTCTTAGTGGTTCCAGGTTTTACCACTAAGCTTATAACAGGTTACACGGAGTTCGTTTGGATTTATAGTACACATGTTCTTATAAGTTGACTTGTAGTCGTGTATAAAACGAAATTATAGGCGCATTAAAGGCTAAGATGGTCTATAAAAGTGTTGCATAGGTGTGAATACACTTGAGAAAACTGGATCCAGTAAGTTACACTTATAGTCGCCTATAAGAAGTAATTATAAATCTGCTATAAGTGTCATACGCCAGTAATAGTAATTTATAGAACTAAATGCACTTAGAACCATTTGCATTTGTTACTTGACCTTATAGGGGTGTATAAGTCAACTTTCTAAGAGTAAGTGTACTTGGTATTATTGTGGACTCTCGAATGTCTTCATTTCCTTATAAAGGTTTCTTGTAAAACTATTATTGTCCAAACCTTAATTCGTCACAATATGGCGCGACTATGCTGTTACCATATGACTAATAAAAATTTTAAACACAACTTAGTAAAAACGCCATATTCAAAAGGGGAACAAAAATTGAGATGTAAAACACAATATACTTCACCGAAAATACTAACGCGTTTGCCATGCAAACATGTATGGACAGATGTAATATTACGGGCGAAATACTTGTTAATACATTTTATATAATTTAAAATTTTTTATTTTTTCTCCATAATCGCACAACACAACAAAAATTGACAAATGTTTGAAGTAGCTAGTAATAGAAGCGCGCGAGTACGTTACAGGCCTGACTGGTTCTATTAGATGCTCAGAGTTGGCTTCTCGGGAGAATTTGGTTCTGCATAGTCCAACTATAAGTGTATTATTGGTCTAAGTCGTGCTCCTCAAGTCTACTATGAGTTTTTTATTAGCAAAAGTACGCGTATAAAATGGGCCCTTTTCCGTGGTTATAAAGTGTTACTAGCCTGTTATAGAATTGGCTCCAGAACCACTACAAACCCACATTTTGTTACTTGGGTCCTGTGTCTGATAAGGAGGGAAGAGACGCCCGGGTGTCACCACTGCGAAGATCGCCCGGAGGACACGGTGGAGCATACGGTGCAGGACTGCCCCGCTTGGGCAGAGCACCGCCGTGTCCTCTCGGCGGCGATAGGCGGAGACCTCTCGCGCCCGGCATTGGTCGAGGCCATGCTGCGGGGCGAGACGGAGTGGGAAGCGGTCGCCTCCTTCTGCGAAGCAGTTATGCTCGTGAAGGAGGAGGCGAGCCGCGAGAGAGAGAGGACAGCGTCCTCCCTCCGCCCCAGCCGCAGTGGTAGACGCCCACGGCGTCGGACGTCGCGGGACGATTTCCGGCCACCGTAGGCGCGGGCATGCGGGCGGCGAGTAAAGGGCAACTCGCCACCCGACCATGGACCATGCCCGGGTCGACGGCGCGTTGTGTTCCACGCGCGCCTCAAGGAGTGTCAGCATGATGACGGGGCCCCCCTCTAGAGGGCCAAAGCCTGCCGGGGTTGCGGGACTTATCTCATTACCGTGACCCCGGGACATAACGGGCTATTGAAGGACACCGTGGATTTTAGTCAGTACAAGTCTGACAGTCCCTCCCGCCCTGCCCGGGGTGGGAGGACTCATTTGATGATTTTACCACGAAAAAAAAAAAAAAAAAAAAAAAACCTTATACCCTATATTCAGATATCCAAAAAGAAGACAAAAAAATTCTAGAAAAAAGAAAGAGAGTTCGTCAAACTTTGATCAATGATTGTGCCCCCTTAAGTAACACATAGAAACTTACTTCCGCATTTTTAACATAAAGTACGATTACGAACAAAACCGGATTGCCAAAATAGTAGGCAAGAAAGTGCCAAATACAAGAATAAACAATGACATACCATGCGCATACGAACCTAATTTTGGACAACAATGTGTCACACAGGTGCGACCTGCGGAAACCCGCTAAGTGAAATCAGTCCAACTAAATTAGCACCATTTTTCGCAAGTTATGCGCTTCTTAGTTGCTTCCGCTGTATACAGTTAAGCCTCATTTAGACGATGCAAGAAGTACACGAGTTGCATACAAGTTTGACTACATTGCGGATTATTAATATACTTACAATGAATTCAATTAATCAAACAAATACCGCAATGCAGTCAAACTTGCTTGCAAGTTCTTGCAACGTGTTAAGTAATGGGCCTTTAAAGAAGTACGCTTTTAGAAATCCGATCTTCATGCAGTCTAGAACTCATGTCCTGAGGTTCGATAGCTAGAGGCATCTAATACAAAATTGCTCTAATAAACAACTTTCTAGGTAAACCTGCAAGAAGACTTTCTGAAAAAAAGCTGTACTATCATCAAGACTTTTTTTATCGTGGTAAAATCATCAGATGAGTCTTCCCACCCAGGGTGGGACGGGAGGGACTATCAGACTTGCACTACTAAAATTAGCGGTGATCCTTCAATAACCCTTTACGTTCCAGGTCACTATTACCTGATGAGACATGTCCGCTACCGGATGGCTTTGACCCTGTAAGCGGGGCTAAAAAATTCAAGACCTGAGGTCGATTTCTTAGCGGTCATTGCACTACTATTGTGCAAAAGTCTTCTATAAGATGTCAAATGTCACACGAAGATGAGACTTGTATCACATGGGAATATAGATAACCGCTTCTAGATTCCGCATACAGGGCAACCTATATGCGCTACACGTTAGTGCATTTGCAAATACGTAAGTTCTTTTTGTGCTGTCTATCAAATAGTTATTTGATAGACATTTACATTTCATTACTCTCAAATCAAGTAAAACTCTAAAGTAGATTTTTAGAAACTGTTATTGTCACCTCGGGTTTAAGTCTGGTTGACAGTGAGGGGATCAAGAACGAACATCAACCTTAGTGTTGGCAAATGCACTAACGTGTTGCGCACAAATAGCTTGCCTTGTATACGGAATCTATAGAGGGTTATCTGTGCATGGGAAGCTACAATGAAATGACAAATGTCATTTGTGTAAGTCGTTTGTTATTTATGCTTACACAAGAGTACAATGACATGAGAAAGATCATTGGTTTATCAGAGCATCGCTAATTTAAAAATGTAGTTTACTACAACATAGAACCGTAACTTTGTTAAACTAAGAACCATAGTGGCTTGATCGTCTTAGAAGATTAAATTAGACTGATTTTATACTGTCTTCATGTCCGTCCATTTAAATCCGTAGAGCTGTTTTTTTTTTGTTGAAAACTTCTTTTGCAGCGCCTAAAAGTGGTATATTTTAAATGAATACTTTTGATTTCATTGCCATTAATTGGGCTGTTTTACTCGTATATCGATCTGATTCGAAAAAAATATTATTTCACATTATTACATGCCATAGAGTCCATCAAATCAAATAATCCTTTGTTTACATTTCCTCCAATCATTAATAAAGCGACCGTTGCGCGACACACTTGCTCGTGCGCAGTAAGGTCGCCGACATGTTACGCATGCGCGTCACGCTGCCCAATCATTGGAGCCGATCATTGATCGCAGCCGTCGCAGGCGCATGGAAAATGTGCTATCAGAATTAGGGCTGTCATTCGACTAAGGATGTGCCGGTTGAGTAAACGGTATTTATGGTAATTACCACAATGTTGTGGTTTTCGCTTTCTGCTGAGGAATTCAGTGATTTGTTTAATTTCCTCTGTGGGAGGGGCTTTATATTGACATTTTTTTGAACATTAAAATACTAACGGGTATTTGATAGGTCTGTATGATAAGTTATATGTATTTTGTGCATAAGTTGTATTTAAACGCTTTCACTCGTGAAATATTAATTAAGTATGCAAATTATTTAAATAATTCTTTTACATTTCCCTACATCTACATATGTACGTATGTACAACGATGTTAAATTGAGTATTATTTTTTTTATCCTTTATTTCAGGCAAATAAGGCCCATAAAACACAATGCATATATAAATATTAAAATAATAACTATAAAGTAATACATATTTATAATAAACTAGCTGACCCGGCAAACGTTGTTTTGCCATATAAATAATTTAAAAAAAAATTTGGGGTGGACTACCCCTAAAATTTAGGGGGATGAAAAATAGATGTTGGCCGATTCTCATAGATACCGGATAAGCACAAAAAATTTCATCAAAATCGGTAAAGCCGTTTCGGAGGAGTATGGCATCGAAAACTGTGACTCGAGAATTTTATATATTAGATAATAAAAAACTTAAAAAAACAGATGACATGACTATCGGGGCAATGACCGCTGAATTGAATTATTACTACTTTTACATAACTAAGAAGACCATATGGAGTAGTACTTGAAAATGGTCTTATTAGGGATGAAGACCGGGATCACACTGAGAGGAAGCCTGTGTCCCAGCAGTGGGAACATTAATAGGCTGAAGATGATGATGATGAAGGGAAGGAGCATAAATATTTGAGTGAGTTTTTAAGTTAGTGCACTTATTTATAATGCTGTCAGTCAGAATATAGTAATATAGAGGGCTCTTACAAGTTAGGTATGTGATAACAAGGTCGACTTTATAACTATTGAATAGAATGGAGCGATTTAAGCAGGTGTTTATTAATAATTCAAATTACCGTAAAATAAAGGCGTGACTTGCGATGTATGTGACCACAAAACAAAATGTTCTACACAGTGCAAAATTGATTCTGTTGCCGAAAGTGCCAAGTGGCACTTTCGGCAACAGAATCAATTTTGCACTAGAATTGGCTAGGTAACATTTTCCAACCATCAGAAGCAGGAATGAATACTTAATAACTTTTCAAAATTTTAAGCCTAAATGGGAATTTTTCTTCCCGTTTGTCCCCAGTGGGGACAATTGGAACTTTTTTCCCCATTTGTCATCCAAGTGGTGATAAAGCCAGTGGGGACAAATGGGAACAGGTGATTAAATCTTAAAAAATGATTCCAAATTCACTTTTTACAATACCTAAATTTTCAAAGCATTGGCAGTTAAAAAGTTGATGAGTAAATAATCTAGTTGCTGTACTTAATCTGCTGTACTGAAATACTCGTAGGTCAAAGCTAAATCCTAAAAAATGAATGTGTCATAAAACGTGCCATGGAAGTGAATTTTCTAGCATGGTAATAGTAGATTATTAACCAAGGGGATAAAGCATTGTCTTCTGTCGCGGGTGACGATTTAAATCGCGAGCGTAACGAAGGACTCGAGGTTTACTCCCGAGCGTAGCGAGGGTGTTAAAAACTTAAATCACGAGCGAAGCGAGGGATTTAAGACGAGTCCTGAGTGTAGCGAGGGATTTAAGTTCATCCAAGACTAAGACAGCTTTATCACCGAGGAAAATACTCTACTTTTCGTACCATTTGCGAAAAAATTAACACAATAATAATATGAGATAAGCATTTATTAAAAATAATGACAATTAAAATAAACTTAATGTTTATGTATTTGAAGAAAACAAAAACGCTGCAAATTCCTAGACTAATATTTTTTTGTCGGAAAAGCAAAGGCATCAAGCTCATACGGCCTCGTCGGTTTTCGTAATTTTATTTAATTATCATAACTGCATAATAAATGCGTATTCCTTTTTCAAAAAGATGTATAATGCTTTACATACAAACTCAATGGTGTAAAGTGTAAATACAGATGTAGTTCAGTATTATGTATTCCAAATTTAAATCACATTCTCCCTCTAGAGGATGAATGAAATTCAGTACAATTTTCTTTCCCTGTTTTTAACAGATTAATAATGACTATTGTTATGTTCGCTTTTTGTGGCATAGAATGTCACTTTTTTGAGCAAGTGGTACGAAAATGATTATAATGACACTTACATAAAGTTGAAAGTGGATCCTGTTGGCAATGCACCAAGTTTGACACGGACGTGACTTTGAAAATGAGGTTTCACCAGGATTTACTCCAAAAACTAGCTCCATCTTACAGAAGTAATGTAGAAAGAGGTCTCACTAGTATCTGGAAAGTGACTTTAACTTTAAACTTAAGGGCGCATAACCCGAAAGTTGGTAACGTCGTTAACAGCTGTCAAATATTTAAGAGTTTAAATTAATGTGGTAAATTTACTGTATTAAAATAAGAAATATGGCTCTGTAATTACTTATTCCTCATCGTGGACACAGGTGGCTCAGTGGCTGACATCTTAAAGCCAGAGTAGTTTCAGTGTGGGAACGAGACAGAACTATACAAGTTGTCTAGTGTCACCTCGTTCCCTCATTGGAATTACTATGGCTTCCTACATCATTGGAAATACTAGACGTCATGGTAAGCCACCAGGAAAATTTTCAAGAGCCAAGGGCATCCATTTACATTCTAGTTATGTTGATATCTTTGTTCTGTACAATAATAGGTTTCAAATAGGTTCTGTGATCACGTGATGCGTACGCGCAATGACTATTTTTTTTAAGTATTTGATCAGGGTTTGACATCTTGATAAGGGTTTTCTTTTTTAAGTTAAATTCCGGTTTGGTAAATTACTTATTATCAAGTAGGAATAAAACGTTTTAAAGATTTCATACAAAAAATCCCAATTTGTTAACGAAAATATTAATTGATTCGTGGTTCGAAATACTTATTTGGTTTACACAAATAGAATTTTGATAAAAAAAGAACAAAACTGGCACAAACAGTTTTTTGTTATTCAACATTAATTTGTGTAGATGTTTATTATTTTAGTAATATGAATAAATTAATATTCAGAAATAAATTACTTATCATGTTTTTAAAGGGGCGTAAACGAGGCATTTATTTTTTGTTATTTTTTAAATCTATACTAAAGAGTTTTTTTGTATCACTGAAGGTTTGTTAAGTACCTATTAATCCTAAAGAGACTTAATTAATTTTAATTATCTCTTTATATGAATTTGTACTTGCATCTACATTAAAAAATATTTTATATTTATAACCAGGCCAGTTTCACCAAGGGGTAATATCGTATTTCCCAGTTACTGGGTTGTAGAATTTAGATGGGCAGTCATTCCATGTAAAATATTGATATTGAGCTGCATCTGGTTAGACAGGAAGCCCACCCCAGCCCATCATTGTGGGAAAAAAGACTAGACGTCTGATGATCAATTAAAAATGATGACTACTTCTCAGTTTTCCTTAAAACTAACTAGATTTACAACAAAACTGGGGCAAGGATGACATTTTGTGGTCATTCAAGTTTTTTTTTAACATACTGGACGAAGTTAACTAGAATTACTTCTTGAATAATATCACTGTTTGCATACATTTGAAACATGTCTTCTTCAGGTCAATGATTGAAGGTCAACATGTCCATTAACATATTTTTTTCTAAGAACTTTATTTTACTTATGTATTGGTTATCAATTAATGATACTTCTGGCTTTGATATACATCCATCTATCATTATGTTTTACATTTGAGTAGTAGTGCACGTTGCGTAATGTGTTAAACTATAATATGTACTTATTATGTAAAAAACACAAATACGAGTAGGTATATCCTAACAACGCAAACTTGATGAATGAATAGAAAGAAAGTAAAAAAAACAGGTTGATTTGACATTTATTTTCACAAAAAAGTTACGTAATAAAAATAGTAAAAAAGAACTTAAATCTAAACAAAAAACTAATAAACTGTAAGTTACAAATTGAAAAAATAAATACGCAAATCAGAAAAGTAGGTGCCTTAATCAATTTGGACAACAACAAAATTATTTAAAAAACCTATTAAGTTTATGACTTCGAAGGAAAATAGACACACATAAATAACATTATTAACTATTGATTGTAGTCGTCCTTGAAACAAATTAGGAAAAGGCCTACAACGCTTCAATGGATACATACCTAGGTGATCATTATTTTAATAAGCCCTCTAAGGTATATAAACCCCGTTTGACCTGTGTCAAACAATCTCTTATATACTTGGCAAAATGCTAACGATTAAGGACACAGGAATTTATACGCTACTTATCTGTGTAATTTGTTTTATTTAAGTACCTGGTTATTTATGTTGTGTATAGTATGCTTTATCTTAATAGCGAGTTGCTGCCCGCGACGTTCGTCTGCGTGAATGCTTTGAAGAAATAAAGGTTCATTGCTCGTTCCCCGTAGGCGTGATAATATGTAGCCTATATGTTGACCCGACTTCTTAATAATATTCGTGCCAAAGAAGTAAATCCATGCAGTACTTTTTGAGTTTATCCCTGACATACATGCAGACAAACCGACATAAATTCTAAAAACTAAAGTATTCCCCAAGTATTCTTTTAAAAAAATATTCAATGTACAGTTTTGACACTCCTACCATTTTATTGTATGTATAGATTATGCTAAATCTATGTAAAGATTAAAAAATAATTACTCACAAAGAAAAACTCTAGGTATAGACAAAGAAATAAAAATCCAAGTTGTCTATAGATTCAAATGTCATCTGTCATTCTATGACAGTTGTAGGAAATTGATAAAACATGAGAATTTGACGTAGTGTGTATTTCCCGAACTGTAATAAAATAGAATTAAGTAACAGGTTATTTTTGGCCTCCCAGAAACAAAATATGTTAATTTATATTTTGTACCTCAATTTTAAAATTAGCTTGACGATCATGGAACCGTTAATTTATTACTTCAATTTTATTATTAGTTATAGCTAATTTGAAACTTGT
Organism: Agrotis exclamationis; assembly: GCA_950005045.1. NCBI lineage: Eukaryota > Metazoa > Arthropoda > Insecta > Lepidoptera > Noctuidae > Agrotis > Agrotis exclamationis. The sequence goes on along the minus strand of OX465431.1, from coordinate 5,347,323 downwards.
AATGATTTAAATATCTTATGCTGATTCCCATTTATAACAGTTTTTATTATTTTATAGTCTAATTCGCAGCTATGTGTGAAAACAAGATATATACCTACTAAATGAACTTTAATAGTCAATAATTTATTTTATAATACCTACGAGTGGCGCCTATGAGGCCTAATTTACATAATTTATGTTATTTTCACCAAATTAAAAATAACGGCAAAATATGTGAGAGAATTTACTGGTTTTATATCTTGTAGGTATCAGAATTATCAAATAGAAAAAAAATGCCGTCTTACCACAAGAATGGTAAACATCTGTTGAACACTTGTCTAAATAAAAAAACTGTCAACGTCAAAACGACATTTCACGTTATGTAAGAGTCGTTTTGCAGTTACACTTTTTTTTCGACAAGCGTTCAACAGATGTTTATCTTTTTGTGGTAAGACGTATAGAGTCTATGTATGTCTAATTCAAAAACACAATTACGGAAGTATTTAGAACACGAACGTCATAAAGTTTATTAATAGTCTAAAGTAGCAATGACATAATATAAAAACTAGTAGTATAAATACGTTCGTATTTTAAATCAGGTAATTTAAACCTCCTTATTCTCCTATCTATGGCAACACGTAAAAGAACAAAAAATTACTTCCATAAATATTCTTTGTTTATTAGTTACTTTATCAAAAACAGTCTGTAAGCTTAACATGTTGACGCTTATTTATGAGACACACTTTAAGAATTTGGAAGACTAATTGCTCAGAATGGTCAGCTAGTATTTTCGTAGTCTGATCACAAAGCAGACCGGAAACCCTGAATACTTATTTATTAGGTCACGATTGACTGACATTAGTTAACTGAATCACACCGCCTTAACGGTTTTGCTAAGAAATCCCGCAAAGATAGCCCCACTGTGAATACTAACACATTTAGTTTTCTATGGAATCATTGCCATACCATGTAAAATAATACAATTAGGTACATAAATTCTCTGATTTTATCATCATTTTGCTATTTGTTTGAAATTGGCTTTACTTTGTTTATTTTTTTCTTGCAATTAAAACTTTTAATTTCTTTGCGCTTTGTTTTGAAACCATTTATATGCAGAAAATAAAATGTTTACTCATTTTGTTTTATTTTTCATTACTTGCCTTATTCATTATGTTAAGCTGAAATATTAAATTAAATTAAGTCACTACAGCAGACTTTAAAATTATAAAAAAACACTTTATCTCAAAAATGGGAACTTCCTAAGCGAACTAAAAATATACTAGTGATGATAGTATATAGAAATCTTTCGACATTCTGTAATTTTGTCTATTCTTCCGTCGTCGACAAAAACCCGTTTCTACGATATTTTACTACATATGTTGGTTACACGTTGATGTCTTTTACACCTTTGTGACGTATAATTTGATGGAAAATTTCAACGTAAATAAAATTGTTTCTTCATTAACTTAAACACAATATTTAAGTGACATAATGACCGTTAAGTTATTTCTTTATGGTGCTAGACTATACACAAACAAACGTGAGTCATTTTCACTTACTTTAAAGCCGAGTGAATCACTATTGTGTTAAACTTTGCACTATGAACATAGTTTTTGTTGTATTTCTTGAATGAACAGTTAACCGCGTGATTTGTGTACTCAGTTCATTCATTTGTATGTATTACTTGTTTTTGTTATGTTGTTACTATGTACAGACAGCATCAAAAGTTGCTGACCACATTCAGATTTTCAAAATCGGTGTACACCGTAATAATAAGGTGTTTAACTATACTCTAATATGTTTTTTTTCTTATGTTACGGTACAAATACCGGCACGGATCTTGAACGCTCGGCGTAAGAGTGGGGATCGCTTTGCGCATCGTACACTTATCGACAAATGAAACGCACAATAAAACAAATAAAACGCACAAAACAACGAATCCCGAGTGGCGGCTATGACGCGATGCGCTACGGCACGCTACGCGGACCAATCACTACACTTTCCCCGCCCCCGTTCCTTACTTCATCTACCAAAGGGACCTAATAACTCACTTCTGCGCAGGTGAAGGTCAGCGCTCAAGATCCATGCCGGTAATTGTAATTATAGTAAAATGTTGCTTTATAGTAAGTAAAAATTCTGCTCTACTTTTCTGTTTTTTTTATACTTGACTACCTGTTCCCCGCGGTTTCACGCACTGCTCAGCTCCTATTGGTCATAGCGTGATGCTATATAGGCTATAACCTTCCCCGATAAATATACTATCCAACACAATAACAATTTTTCAATTCAAACCTGTTCCTGAGATAAGCGCATTCAACCAAAGAATCTCTTCAGCTTTATAATATTGGTATTGATTATATTATCAATTCTACAACCGTAGATATGTATGTATGTGTAACCAAGCAGTTCCCATGCAAACAGTGTCGGAAGTTCAGTAGTCCTAATAAGGAAAAACAACGTGATATACAATAATACATAAGTACATAAGCATGCAAGTCAGGTACATTCAGTACATACATAAAGACGTCGATAGATTGTTTAACAATAAAGGATGAGTTTTATGTAATAAATAAAGCATGATAGATGCAAGGAGTATGTGCGTCAGGAAAATCACGGAAATTGCGTAGCTTCATAATGTTAGGCAAGATTTTTGTAAAGAGCTGTGGAATGTAGTGTCCTTTCCATTTTGAAATCAATGTGTCGTTTTTAAAGAAATGTAATTTTTATAACTCATGAACTAATAACAATAAAACGCATTACTGCAATTTAAATGTATTATTTTCTTTTTTGTATGCATTTAAGAATAATAAATGAAAAATCACAAATGTGTACGATTGACATAATCTACAGAAAAGCATAGACGCAATATGAGCATTTGTCAATCCTGTTAACATTTTTGCTTAAGCAAAAATGTTTAACAGGATTTCAATGCGTAGGAAAATGGGAGGCCTGGTCAGTAATCGCATTTTTTTGTTAAAAAAAAATTGAGGTTGCAAAATTAAAATATCTAAACACAAAAAGATCTATTTAAGCTAAAGTCGAGAAAGCCCCCTCCTGGAAAATATCTCAAGATATTCCCATGCATTTTGTAAAGGATTGTCACTTTTTTCGAATCTATAATAGCGAACGTTATCATTGTACAGACGCCAGCACATCACTCTGTCAAAACTTTAATAGATTTTCAACCTTACATCCGAAGCTTACATCTGTACCTACTGTACATTTTTAACTCGGTATTTAACTTAAGGCTGTCTATGCCACCATGATTGTAGCTTGATGAAATTATTTCTACCTTGTGGTATACCACAAAGATATACCGATACCTCTAGGGTATCGCACAGTGATGTCAATTATCCAATCAACCGTGTCTTTCCTACTTTCTTAACCAATAAGTACTCTTGCACACCCTTTGTTGTGTGCACGCGGTGAATTTACGACTGAATTCGGCTTTTTCTACTCTTATTTTGGTCTTCAAATGGTACTTTTAGTACCAGATCATAGTCTCAATCTCACAATTCATCTTGTTTTTAAACATTTCTATTTTGCACGTTTTTTTCAAATCTTCTGAAAGCTTTTTCAACCATTTCTACTCTTCCGTTTCTTATGAAACTTTGCACACACATGAGGTTCCCGTAACAATATGAAATTAGCTAGGCTTCAAACTGAAAAAAATAATTATTCATTTTATTTGAATCTGCGAACTTCTGATTCATGCTCAGAAAGCCTTACAATCCACGACGAAGGCGATAATCTCTGATTAATAATTTCAATAGAATTCTATTTTCATTAATAAAGCTTGTTTCAGGTTTTGGAATAATATACAAGTGATTTTTTTTTACTTTATTATATAAATGGTTTTACAAACGCAAAAAGTATATTAAATTAAAGTAAATGAGTAAATTAAGCAAAGTTGACCTTAGGATAAAAAAATGTAAAATAATAAAAAAAATGCTAATTTGCGGTTAAACCAGACGTAGAAATTATTACATAAATATTAAATCATAGGTATCTTATCTCATATTCTAGGATTTTACTGTAATTATGCAGGTACCAGTTTATAAACAATCATTTGTTTTAATGTATGCACTCAGTGGTCATAAAATTAATTTTAGAATATTTTTGTTGTATATTTAATTAAAACAAGTCTTACGTCAGATATAAGAATAACAGAATTTTAAATAGGTAAGAAGAATAGAAAACAAGAAATAAAAAACAAGGAAGTGATACTGCGTAGGCGTTTTAGGGCGTGTCATTTAATTGGATATTTAAAAAAAATATTTATAATATCTTAAGCTTTATAATTTAACATAATTATTATAATTGAGCTAGCGATGTTATAAATGCTTGTGTCTTTTTACGTAGGACTATCAATTAATAGATTTTAATTGCTATTTATTAAGAGCTAAATTTAAAAAAAAAATGAAGAATTTGCTAAATTACTCGTTTAAAAAAAAAACAAAATATTAGCTATCTACAAAAAAATCTGTTTTAAAATCAGTATAACGCTTTTCTCTAAATATTTTCTTTTCTGATAATTTGAAATTAAACAGTAAAACAATGACCCGTCATCAGTGTAATCAAAAACTCAAATATATTACTTCCTAGTTAAACATAAATTAAGTCGTTATAATAACAAATGTGAATTATCTCTAGAATAAATCACAATTATTATGATGAATACCGCAATTTCCACACCTGAATGTAATATTTTATTGTTGCTGACATGTGCTCTGGTTTAGTGGTTAGTGATGCGCACTCTGTGGTTAGGTACTCTATAACTCTATAAATAGTCTGTGGTCAACTGTCAACATTATTTATGTCTGATAGTCTTCTTAAGAACTTCAAGAGCATAATATTATGACAAGGAATGCAAACTAATGGGTCTTTGGAAATATGATATTTAACACTTCATACGGGTTTCGTCAGCGGTTGAGCGATCGACTGTCGCTGCGTGTTTCAGGTTCGATCCCCGCACGTTGCAAATATTTATATGACATACAATTAGTTGTTCCGGGTCTGTGTTTCAATGTTCAAAGACGCACAAGAGGAATTCCTAGTGTGGGGAAACGTTTAAAAAACCATTGTACACATATTTTACCAGTTATGTTTAAGTCCCATGTAATATTAATTTATCAGCATTAACCTTATAGTTCGGTACCGGGTCCGAACGGCCGCGACAAGTAAACCTACGCTGGCTCAGTAGTGGGTCCGAAATGGGCAGACGTTGTAGTCATACGACATCCTCATTAAAAAATTAAAAAATATAATATTCTCTGCGTTAAATACTATGAGTGCGCATTAATTAAGAATGTTAAATAAAAATCTGATTTGTTCACGCCATTAAAACTTCTACATTTACAACGCATTTTCTTAATTAACCATTACAAAATCCAAAAGTGTAAATACGATTTACGCCATTTTGATGGCAGTGCTGGGTTGGGCTAAAATACATAAAAAATTTGGTTTCCGGATATCCAAGGTATCACTATAGAAGGGATGAATAACTCGTCATTTAGTATTGTAACGAATTCATACGTAATTCAACATAAATTAGCAGTGGTAATGAAGAATTTGATATCTGAACTCGAAGTTTCGCGCCACTTGTGTTTGTTTACATTTTTATTTTTCACTTGGATCACACACACACGCTTATACTCAATAACAAATTACGATAAATATCATGCCAAATTTTATGAATAACGTAAAAAAGCCCAAATCTTAGCTTAATTCTCTAATACAGGGCCAAAAACACGAATTTTTCATTACCTACCACTACTCAATTTGTATTCGTAATCGACAACCATGTTTTTTTTTATCGTAATGATGTGTGAAAGCGAGTATTCTAATCGATTCCATAATTGAATTTTTTGTCAACTCGAGTGAAATAAATAAGGAATTTAAGAAATCGATTCATAAAAATTAAAATAAATTCGTTTTAAGCTTAGAATACAATTATTATCCATTCTATTCTTTTTTAAAGCTTTATAATAATTTTACGTGCATTGTAATTACCAAAAAACAAAAATAGACAAAGGAACAATGTCAGTAATAAATGTTTGAAAGCGCGCCTATTTACTTATTAATTCCAAAATTTGAATTAGGAATGCGCTCGCTGATGTACTCGCTATTCAAAATAATAACATTTTAATTTATTAGCTATTTTTAATGTACAGACGCCAGGCAGATCAACCTACCCCAATCTGTCAAATTTTACCAATCGAACATTGACCTTCCAATATTGTGATAAGGTTGAAAATCTATTAAAGTTTGTCAGATTGAGTTAGGTTGATGCCAGCACATCAACCTACCTCAATCTGTCACATTTCTTCAATAGATTTTCAACCTTATCACAATAGTGGAAGGTTAATGTTCGATTGGTAAATTTTGACAGATTTGGGTAAGTTGACGTGTGCTGGCATGCATACAGATCAATACTGACAATTCGTCAGTATCGACACCAGTATAATAATATTTTTATTATTAGGTATTTGTTAAGGATACTTTAGATGTGATGCTGTCGCGACTTAACTTCAGTAAAACACACTGTTATAGTTTAAAATCTTTTGATGATTCTCTTCCTGGGTGGAGCGGAAGGAGAAGTCAGAGACTATTACTAACTAAAAATACCCTGTTCCTTTACATGCCTTTTGCGTTCCAGGACCGCAGTACCCTTTCAATGGTTTCAATACCTACAATTCCGTGAGCCCGGCACGCGTTTGGCACTATTATGGCCTCGTCAGTTCGCTGATAGTTCCTTCAAAGGTCGCTTGGAACACGACGCGCATTCGTCTCATGAGGCCTAGTCCTTGATCGGACGGTGAGTTACCCAATACTCGTCGTTCGCAAGCCCGCAACTACAATCGCAAAAATTAAGTCTGCGTCTTTAGATTTTTTAACCGACTTCAAAAAGGAGGAGGTTATCAATTCGACGGTATGTTTTTTTTTTTTTTTGTATATTTGTTACGCGATTACTCCGCCAATTGTGGACCGATTTTTAAAATTCTTTTTTGTTCGAAAGGAGGTACTTCTGAGGTGGTCCCATAGTCACCAAGTTGGGATCTGATGATTGGATCCTGGAGAAATCGAGGGCAACCCTCGAATTTGATAGGCCGACACACCGTTTTTCGCAAATTTTATGAAGTAATTTAAGGACTTGCGTATGGTAATCGTCATCTCATGTAGCTGAGCTGATGATGGAAGGTACAACTCCTTAACAGTAAGGAGTAGGCATCAACTGATTTAGTATTTTTGTTTTCATTAAGTATTTCAAAGCACTACAATTTAAACCCTAAAGTGTAAAAACCCCCGACAAAAAACCAAGTTCCCTTTAAAAAGTAATAAATAATAAAAACAAATAAAAAAATTATTTATTATCTACGATTTTTTTCGGTCCCCCAACAAGACGTATTTTTTTATTTGTTTTTATTATTTATTACTTTTTAAAGGGAACTTGGTTTTTTGTCGGGGGTTTTTTAAATTTTTAATTTAATTTTTTATTTTATACTTTTTATAGGTAGGTACATACTTATTTTATATCATTTTATGTTGGGCGGTTACAGCACATTGACAAATCATCTTTAACAGAATTACAAAGACTGAGATTGTAGTAATTGACACTCTCACTTGGCCATCGGATTTCCATTTCCCAATTTCCCCAGCACCAATTTTCTCATCAAACCATGCTAAGAACACTCTCGATTAAATCATCAATATTCCCATTCAGTGTGCTTTCATTTAAAACCCCACTCGCGTTTATTTGCAAACTTTCGGTTACCCTTCCCCACTTTCACCCCCATAACTTTTAAACGGCTCAACCGATTTTTATCAAACATGTCTAAGAACACTCGCCCGTAAATTACCTTTAATACGAAAAAAAAACTAAATTGAAATCGCTTCATCCGTTCGGGCTCTATGGTGCCACAGACAGACAGACAGACACGTCAAACTTATAACACCCCTATTTTTCCGTCGGGGGTTAAAAAACGAATGGCGTTACAAATCCAAATTCCAATCCACCGGAGTTGGGAAGACCGATTTCCCACACTAAAGAGCTAGAGAAACGAGGTGAAGAAAATCATTGTGTTATATTTTCTACCTGTTTCAGGTAGTGAAGAAAAGGGCCTTTTAAACCCAATTACACCACATCAAAGACAATTTTTTTTTTTTTCGAAAGAAGTTTAGGTCAAATCAAGAAGTTTAAGTCTAGTATTACAAGAACATCGCTCATCCAACAAAGTAACGTAACATACCTAATTGACAAAGATTATAAGTCTACAACAATAGACATATTGCAGTAATCTAAGAATACATTAGTACTTAGGTACTTATTTTATTGACCCTACATTAAGCAATCTGTGGTTTCCTAAGGTTATTATTGTTGCAAAATGTAGTAGTATCTGTCTAAGGTTCTTAGCACGCAAATGTTATTCGCAATAAAATTGTTTCATGGCTGATAATATTCTTCAGAGTATCAAACGAGATAATGTAAACAAAACAACTGATTTTTTTCTTGATTAAAGTAACTCGTCTATTAAACTTCTTGGGCAATTATGTATTAATTACTGGTTTGAAACTTTTTGAAATGAAGACAAACTAGTTTTCAAGTCATCGACTTTTTTAAGGCGTAAATACAATGTCCCATAACAGAACATAGATGGAAACTTACCTACATTAAATAAATCAAAATTATAGACGAAATTAAGCAAAACATTTATACAAATTAATAATTCAATCTCCGATTGTGGCATAAAAAGTTTTTTAGTTAATTGTTTGCCCTCAGAATCAATAAACAATAACATAACATGTAACTTAGCCGCCATAAGTCAAATCTATTGAACTAAATAATACATAGTTTTTTTTTTTATTATAAGATTTTCCACATTTTACCGCAACGGATATTTTTTTTTGTTATCGTTGTAAAATCATCAATTAAGTCCTCCCACGCAGGGCGGGACGGGAGGGACTATCAGACTTGTACCCTTCAATAGCCCTTTACGTTCCAGGTTCACGGTTACGCGACCCCACCGACATGGGCATGACGAACAGTTTTAGTTAAATATTATATTAAAAATAAACCCTATATTTGAAAAAATAACACTATTTTTAGACAAACTTAGCTTAGACAATAAAGACTTTTAAAGCGGAAAATCAGCATCCATATCCATAACACAATAAGTAGGAATTTTCACAACGTTGTGCTTTCCTATGGTGATTGATTCCAACGTCTAATGCCGCCAAATACAGTGGATTATTATATGCATAGTTCTGACAGACATTACATGCATTTAGGATTAATTGCTTTTTCATATACATATATTTTTTTTAGATAGGTACATATCTTATTACGTTGGATCATATAACCATAGACTGCGATGAAAGTTTACAAATTGGCTACCACTGTTTCTTGCATTTGCAACTTTCTTTTGCATAATTTTTTACATTTACTAAATTATTAAAAAAAATACTCTAAGAATGAAATGGCTAATAAAATACATATTCATTGCAGTGTTGCGTTTGTCCAGGTTTACTACAATATTTATTTTTTCAAGGGTACGAGTAACATTGCTGAACCAGTTCTTCCATTAAAATTCCTTATTCTCTTCTGTTGTTTTGTTTATATTATCACCAGACACCGCAGCGACTTAAAAAAAGTATTGCAAAATATATTTTATCTACTCTCATATCGTTAAATTCAAAATACAAAACTCAAAACGAGTTTATAACGACGTACTTTACACACAGTATATCGAAATGAAATTAAAAAATTAAATTATGACACTATTTCTCTAACAAAATAATGTTATAATATTTTTTTTTTTCATTACGATACAGATTACAGATCATAGATACATCCATTTGATTTTTTATCTGTGGCTGCGCGCGCTGTGGCCCAGGCGCGGTGATATCGGGAATTTTGGCGCCATAATACTGTATCAATCTTTATCTTTTGTTTGATAAATTCGTGTTCAATGAAAGTAGACAATATTTTGATATTCCAGACAACACCCATAAAATAAAGTAAACATAATTTATTTAAAAAGTAACGGTTATTTTGAAACACTTTTCGAAGCCGTCGAATGTTTTTTTTTCTCTGCAAAATACATAACCTCTTTACGATCTGCAAACTGGCTTAAGGCTGGTTAAGTTCAACGCACTCGTTGGTGGTTCCAAATCTGGGTTATAAATACCAATGTACATAATATGGGTTATTATTATGTATATTACCACGTCTGTATCCTTCGATGTGGTCTGTAGAGGTGTTACTTAGTACAGTCAGCATCAAAAGTTGCTGACCGCATTCAGATTTTCAAAATCGCTGTACACCGTAATAATACCTAATAATACGGTGTACAACGATTTTGAAAAGCTAAATGTGGTCAGCAACTTTTGATGCTGACTGTACACCTCTACCCAACATCCTTGGATCATTCACGGATGGATGGATGGATGGATGGATCATGATTGAACATCAAGGGTGTTGAAGTCACATGAAAAAGTTGCTTTCTTTTATCGTGATAAAATCATCAAATGAGTCTTCCCACCCAGGGCTGGACGGGAGGGACTGTCAGACTCGTACTGACTAAAATCCACGGTGTCCTTCAATAGCCCTTTACGTTCCAGGGTCACGGTTACCTGATGAGACAGTCCCGCGACCCTGGATGGAACTGTTGGTGGGAAGTTTCTTTCACCATTTTTTCCTCCCAACATAAACACTAGAATACTACGATTTGACAACCGAGTTTTTCGATGAACAATCAGTTAGTTGGACATACAAAAAGTGATGATTTTCAGACTTATTTGAAGAACTAGCTGCTGCCCGCGACTTCGTACGCGGATTCTGTTGCTTATGCCAGCGGCACGGGGTCGTCAAAATCGAACATCTGATAAGTCTGATGTCCAATTTCAAGAGCCCGGGTAAAAAAATAAATGGGAGTTTTGGCCTGTAGAGTCAAATTTTTATTCATCATCTAAAATTAGTTCTAAACTTACCGCCTTTACTGCGTGGAGGTACTCCCAGCTTATGTTATTTTAAAATTATACCTACAGTGAAATTATTGATAGCTTTGATTTCCACATCAGGTGTTCCAGATCTTCAATTTTCTCATCACGCAGAACAACTCTTGCTAAGATGTCATTCCTATACTTATATGTAGCTGGGCTCTTGGTGTCCCACATCAGGTGTTCCAGTACTTCAATTTTATACGTCAACAGAGAGTGCTCATCAGACTGAACAACTTTGCTAAGACGTCATTCCTATATTATTTTATAGTGTAGCTGGTCTCTAGGAGTTCCACATCAGGTGTTCCAGATCTTCAATTTTTATACGTCAACAGAGAGTGCTCATCAGGCTGAACAACTTTGCTAAGACGTAATTCCTATATATGTTATGGTGTAGCTGGGCTCTTGGTGTTCTACATCAGGTGTTCCAGATCTTCAATTTTTATACGGAAACAGAGAGTGCTTATCAGGTTGAACAACTCTTGCTTAGACGTCATTCCTGTACGTATATGTTATAGTGTAGCTGGGCTCTTTGTGTTCCACATCAGATGTTCCAGTTCTTCAATTTTTTTACGGCAATAGAGAGTGCTTATCAGGCTAAACAACTCTTGCTAAGACGTCATTACTGTATTATGTTATAGTGTAGCTGGGCTCTTGGTGTTCCACATCAGATGTTCCAGATCTTCAATTTTTATACGGCAATAGAGAGTGCTTATCAGGCTGAACAACTCTTGCTAAGACGTCATTACTGTATATGTTATAGAGTAGCTGAGCTCTTGGAGTTCCACATCAGGTGTTCCAAATCTTCAAATTTATTATCTCAGCAGAAAATGCTCATCACGTGGAACAATTTTTGTTTTGGCACCATTTTTGTATCTCTTGTAGTTTAGCTGGTCTGTTGCAGTTCTGCACCAGGTGTTCAAGTTTTTAAGTTAAATTATAGCCTATATGTTGGCCAGACTTAATACCTATACAACAAAAAAAAAAAACATTCAAATCCGTCCAGTACTTTTTGAGTTTATCCCGGACATACATACAGACAAACAGATAAACAGACAAACAGACAAAAATTCTAAAAACTATATTTTTGGCTTCGGTATCGATTGTAGATCACACCCCAAGTATTCTTTAAAAAAATATTCAATGTACAGTTTTGACTTTCCTACCATTTTATTATATGTATATAGATTACTTTTGATTCTGATTTAAAATAAAATCCGTTGCACAAAACTTAACTCTGGGCAATCCACGCAACCTAAATCGGCTACAGAGAAATTCTAAACCTTATAGTTTATAACGCTTTACACGATCTGGAAATCAATTCCAGACCTATTCAATTATTACAACATACTCTCAAGTATTCTGATATCTTCGAACTGCATTGTTTCTTATGTAAGCAACTAATGTTGATATAATTTGTTGGAAAACTGTTACGTTCTGCCTAGTTAGAACCAAAGTGATATTACATCATTGTGGTCGTAAAAATCAATAAAACAAACACATAATAGTGAAATTGTGGTTGTGGCTTATTAGTTTCATTATGCAACTTTTAGTTACAAGTTAATCACCACTAGAACTGATGTCACAGCTGGACAGATCAGTCAGCATCGTGAGGACAAATGTGTTCCTGTCCTGTTCTTTTTTTTTTTGGCGAGGTAAAATCATCAAATGTGTCCTCCCACCCAGGGCAGGACAGGGCAAGAGGGACTGTCAGCCTTGTACTGACTAAAATCCACGGTGTCGTTAGTTCCGCGACCCCGGCAGGCTTTGGCCCTCGTAAGGGGAACCCCGTTATTGTGCTGACAGCACTTTCATACGCGCGTGGAACACGACGCGCCGTCGACCCGGGCATAGTCCATGATCGCACAGCGAGTCGCCAATTACTCGCCGTCCGCATGCCTGCGCCTACGGTGGCCGGAAATGGTCCTGCGGCAAAAGTATCCTAGAATCAAAAAATCTTTAACCCGCATTAAGCATCCCACAGTCTTCTCCCGTGGTGGATTTTGCCCAACCTCAAGAACTTACAAGTAAGCTTATCATCAAAATACTTACAAACAAAAAAAAAACAGTACAAAATTTAATATTGTTGCGGGAATAATCAATTTTTATGACTGAGCTTTCAAAGTAAATTTAATATTTAATAAGTACAATAATTATGTTGTTGCGGAAATTATCACTTATGGCCCGCTTACGACTTTGGTCTAAAGTCTAAACAGTGAACGGAGCGACAGGCGCGAATAAGACATATTAAATTACTTTAGTAAGTTAGCGAATTCGCCACCGGCAGCGCCTAGTGGCGTGATTCAAACATTTCTATACATTTGATCTTACTGCTTCCCGCTCCGCACTAAGTCACTGCTCACAGCGGCGGCATGGTGGCCTACCATCAGGGAACGAGATGGCGCTAGACTTGTATAGCCCTGTCTCTTTCCCACAGCCTACATGGTAGGCCACAAGGTATATGTAAGGTAAGGGTAGAGCCGTAATACTACTACTCTTATTGTTTTCTTTTTGGCAAATTCCCTTTGAGTTCCAGTTCTTTCACTCCAGGGCTCAAGTGATTAATTGGTTGTTGGCATTCTTGGTACCCACGCAATGTAAGTTTAGTTTTTCTTTTTGCCATCAGACATAAAGGGCAAGGGCATCGTAAAACTCGATTTTATAAAAACAAGAAACAAACTTGTGTTTTGCTCAGTTTACTGGTCTCGCTTCAAGAATCTTGTTACCCTTTTATATAACATCATACCTGTAATCCAAGAGGTGTACCTAGTTATTGACAACCTGTCGTCAGCAGTATTCATCATCATCAGCCTATTAATGTTTCCACTGCTGGGACACAGGCCTCCTCTCTGTGAGAGGGAGTGGGGCGTAATCTACCACGCGGGCCCAGTGCGGATTGGTAGATGTCACATGTCTTCGAATTTTTGGTTCTAGGACATGCCGGTTTCCTCACGATGTTTTCCTTCACCGTTGTAAGAGCAGTGGTGTTGAAATAAATTACACAAAGTAATGCGCCTGACGGGGTTCGAACCCACGACCTACTACTCGTAAGTCGAGGCCGATACCACTGGGCCACCACTGCCAGCAGTATTGAAGCTTATTTAATAGGGCCCTGACGGGACCAATATAGAGAGCCAAAGCCTGCCGGGGACTGTCTTATCAGGTTATCGTGACTCTGGATCGTAACGGGCTATTGAAGGATCAGCGTAGATTTTAGCCAGTACAAGTCTGACAGTCCCTCCTGTCCCGCCCTGAGCGGGAGGACTCAGTTTATAATTTTACCATTTATAAAAAAACGTAATAGGGGTATCGCTTATTGCCATCAATCGCGCACAATAATCCAAACAAATCGCGGCTAAGGCGACACTCTAATTTACATTTGTAGCTGCTACTATTGGCTACTGACTAATTTCTTATCAAAAACCGAATAACACTCGATTCGTGAAGTATTTTCCTACTCCTCCACTATTCTTTTCTGATTAATTTCGTGCAGGATCCAAGACAGGTAAATTCATTCTCCGGGACACATCGTGCTTCATTGTCTTGGCGCTTTTCTGGTGGTTGCCACTGTTGATTCTGGCTTTCAGGAGTTGCAGTGATTTGGCAATAGTGTGGTGGGTTTGTCCCAAAAAAAAAAATAACACTCGATTTGACCCGGAATTCGAACCCTGAACCTCATTCAAGCGACCACTAGAACAATGAGACAGGTTACTCTTTTGTTTATAATAAATAAGGAAATAGTGAACACATAGCGTCATAGAGCGAACGTGATCGAATGAACATTGTCCTTTGAATACTAATCACTTATTAAGTCTAAAATTCTTTATTGCCTAAGGTAAAATAGGTATCTAAGATGTTTTTATTCCACACACTCTGGTAAAATTATGCGAGCATGCGGAAATCACGGTTTTTTTAGTAAAGTAACGTTCCTACTTTACATTCGATACTAGCTGCTGCTAGCGGCTTCGCCCGCTACAAATCTAAAATGATCCCATTAGAACATAAAGTCGGGATATGAACTATCTGTGTATCAAATTTCATCCAAATCCGTTCAGTGGTTTTTGCGTGAAAGAGTCCATCCATCCAAAGAAACTTTTCACGTTTATAATATTAAGATAGTAGGAAATAGGATAGCCAAGTAAGATAACTAAGTACTTAATATAAGTTAGTAGCTTAACGGGCTCCGATACAAAATTCGGATATGACGTCAGTAGCAGTTTTTTGAAACATTTTAACGTTCTTGGAATCCGTATAAAGGTTTCCAAATTTTCCTAAGTAAATTCATTGAGTAATTTTTGAAGAGTTTAATGGTTTTTCTTAAAAATAAATAACACTTAAAATGTATCTTATTAAAGTTCTTTTTTTTAGGAATAAATACTGCTACTGTAAGTGTAAGTAACACATTAAATAAATTATGTATTTTGATCCTTGAGTACCTCATAAGTAACGTATACTTAAAATACCCGAAATAAATTTAATTGTAGCGAACCTTTAAATTAGAGGCCAGTAAAAACACATTTCACAAACGTTCAAAAACTATAATTAGGTTTTATAAGTGCCTGTTTACACATGTTATTACGATTAAGGATACTCATGCAGGCTAAAATTAGCTCCATAAAAAAAATCAGCCCGGTTTAAGACCCTGATCGATGGTGTTCATCTTTTTTAAGCTATAAAAAGAATGTGCGATCAAGACACTCAAGCAAGCGTTCAAAATAAATTGGCTTAGTTATGTCTTCTGCTTAAAAATTTTGATATATTGCCATAAAACATAAAAAGATCGACGAAGTTTATATTGCGCTTTTGACAGCCAGTAATTTATCATAACATGCAGAAGTGAGTCTTCATTCATTGTGTTCTAGCTAACTTTATAATAGGATCTCTTATACGTTTTTCTTTTTTTTTTTGCCTATGCAACTTGCTGTCAAAACCTAAACTTGAAAGCTTTTTTTTTATCGTGGTAAAATCAACTAATGAGTCCTCCCACCCAGGGCGGGACAGGAGGGACTTTCAGACTTGTACTGAGTAAAATCCACGGTGTCCTTCAATAGCCCTTTACGTTCCAAGGTCACGGTAATTGGATGTCCCGCGACCAAAAACTTGAAAGCTACATTATTTTAAATTTGTTTTCTGGTAATCCTGCATTGAGGAAATTAGTTTTAATATATATTTTTAAATTTAAATCTTCTTCAGTAACTCTTTTAAATTAAAGTAAATTAATAAAAATAACTTTCTAAAAGCAGTTAAGTATGTGTGGGAAGATAATTTGACAGTAGGTAAAATGTCATCTGTCAGAAGCAATCCCGTTTAAAAGCACCGTTGCAGCAGAAAACAATGTAAACTTGCATCTGACTGGTTTAAAGTGAAGGGCGTCCTTCATAATTTAAATACAATGCCATTACCAACTTGTTCAGCTTGTTCTACTGACACCTTTACTTAGAAAACAATGTTAAAACTGTAAAACATGATCCTTTAAAAGGACTTACTAATTCCATACGTTTGTAAGTTATTCGAATTTTGAAATATGCAACTGGTTAGGGGCTCAATACAGGTTAAAGACCTTTGCCTCGTACAGAAAAATAAATTATAATACTAATATTAACAAACTTGCACTCCCCAAAGATCAAAACAACACATAACACTTCACTTTTTGTCAAATTTTGTTTTGTTGCATGTATATATTTACCTCCAAGATAATTATATGTCTTCACTTGAGATGTCGATGATCTCAGACGAATAAAATCATTTAATTTCAACTAAAAATTGTCTTATTCTGAACTGTATAGTTTAGGATAAGAACGAAGAGATTTTCTAGCTAAACACTCTTTCAATTTCATCCTGCCAGTCTTATCGGATGCAGCATTTCATATAGACCGATTGCCTATCTGACCTCCAGAACCCAGTTAGTACTCCTTAATAACCTGAACTATCTTATTCTTTCCAGAAATACTTCCCGAAGCCCTAAGAACGAAATGCATCCGATGCACAGACAGGCAGAAGAGAACTGCAGTGAAGGTGATCAGACGGTTGAAGTACGAGTACCCGGACGAGTGGGCCAAGGTGTCCTCCCGCTGGGACCCCACAGGAGACTTCACCAGATACTTCGAGGAGTTCCTCGCTAAGGAAAATTTTAACTCCATCCCCGGATCAGGTAATTGAACACACTTCATTTCTCTCCATTAATATTAGGATTTATTTGTACTAGAAGAAGCCCGCAGTTGGGCTTCTCCCAGTTGTAATGCCCCTTTGTGCCTATTGGCCTTGTTTTGTTCTGTCTCCTGTTTGACATGGAGGGAAATGGAAACATATTTTTTCCTACTCCTCCACTATTCTTTTCTGATTAATTTCGTGCAGGATCCAAGACAGGTAAATTCATTCTCCGGGACACGTCGAGCTTCATTGTCTCGGCGCTTTTCTGGTGGTTGCCACTGTTGATTCTTGCTTTCAGGACGCAGTGGCTTGGGAAAAGAGTGATGGATATGTCCCAAAAAAACTCTTCATTATTTATTTATTTTCTTTCTATAAAGTGACCTGCCATCTTGGCAGCATGTCTACTTACCGTGTGCAAAAGCTACCAATATATCTATGTTGTATGCTCTTTTGTTCGTGTTGACACTTCTGCGCCTGCAGTGCCAAACTCTATAAAAACAGACTTCTTCTCCGCTATTAGCTATAGAGCTCTTAACACTTTCAGCGGAGCATCTAGGTATTCAAATGTTTTGTTGAAATGTGACACAAACCGTTATTACACGTCGACGTTTATCCACGTATAGTATGTGTGCGAATAGCATTATAAAGTGCACAAAAAACCAACCTGGAGTGGCGCTAGCAGTCCCAAAATTTAAAGTGATACGGCGCGATGACGTAGCTTGAAGGAATTTGTATAAGCCCCAGCCGTTTATACACGTTCTTTGAAGAAAGACATATTTTTTACTGACGTGATTAAACGTTGTGTCAAATAGCGTTTATCAAATTGTACGTATTATAACGTTGCTCCGCTGAAAGTGTTAATGTCAATTGCCGCTGTTGGTTAAGGCTTTTCGGAACTGCAATGGTAGGGAATAGGGTAGCAGATTCATCCCAAAAAAACCGTGTTGATTAGTTTAAGCTAAGATTAGCTGCCGTTACCAAAATTCTGCCTGAAGGACTATAACAACTGTGTTGCTTCTTTGTCTTTATGTCTAACATCCTGATTCATATCTTAAATGTTGAACGTGCGGTCGTTATACACTAGGTATAGGAATATACGTAGCTGTTATAAATTCATATGTTACTAAACGATGCATCAGAACATTTGTCATCTGCCAACTGTCAAAAATAATCGTTTTAAACTTTTGATATGCATTTAATTTTGAACATCACTCAACGTTCTATTAGATTTTTAAATTAAAAAACGTTATAACGTTTATATCTAGAAATGATTGATGGCCTAAACGATCAAAGTAAATTATGTAAGAATCCTTAAAAAAAATTGACATTGATAAAAAAATATCTCAGCTTTAAATTAAAATCTGAAATTACTATCTCATAAATGGACAAGGTTAATAGCTTATCTATATAATAATTTGACTTACATAGTATTTAAAAACTGTTATAACAAAAAACTTCATAATATAATAGATAAATAATATAAAGAAGAATCTTCTCAAAATAACGTAAAAACAAAAACATCTAACTGTAGACTATAACTTCAAAACCGGTGCTAAAAATATTTTAGATAAGTTTTTTCAAGTTTGTCATCTTAATGACCAGCTACACATCAATGAAATAAAAAAAAATAGCATCTACTGATTTAAAGTACGTCTTTAAAATCTAGGCCCTAGCGAAAACACAAAGGTGCTGCTAGACTTAAGCATTCCCTTGTAACAGAATCGAGCATTCACTATTTTTAATTATGTCGAACTGAACAACAAATATGTAGAGCCAAACATCGCTACGAACATTTCCATGATCTTTCTAGCAAACGCTTTAGTTGAGGCTCGTTAAAACAATTTTCTTCATGAAGATCAGACTTGACAGTCGGCTCTGCAAAAAGGTCGAACGCTCTCGTTTACTCTTGTGTATTGTAACATTCGCAAGAATTCTCATTACAAATTAATGCTCAAGTTTAACGGTACTTCAACGCAAAGGTAACCTAAATTCTAACAATTTTCTTATAATGTAAATAATCCAGCTTAAAGGATGTTTTTTGGGACCTGTGAATTTAGTTACATTTTCTCCGCGCAATCATGTATGGACCACATAAACCAGATCTGTCAAACATATCGTACTGTTGAAGAGAACTGTCGTAGTTACCCTTGATGAAACTAGAGCAAATATCGGAGTATAAAATATAATGTTTTGTGCGCGAGCTGTCACTTGCATTGATATTTATGTTGTTTGTAAAAGGCTTCGAGCTTTCAAGTTAGAGCTTAGAGGTCAGTGTAGACTTTTTGTTTTGCATTCCTGCAAGGTAACAGTACTTCGGAACCTAACATTTAAGCCGAAGAAATAAACTAGAATATGTAAATATTGTCACCCTTTTGGTTGATGGCGAATATGAGAGCATTTCGAATTTTCGTGCTTTTACCACTTTTTCAAAATCTTATTCGAAATGCTGGTGCAGATTTGGTCGGTCCCATTGTCATACAAAAGTTCTTCTACATCATTTTTGTGCGTTTATATGGCCATGGCCCATCGCGCAGTAATAGATAAACTGCTCCGCACATTTATATTTTAAAGTTCGTTGCATTGCACACACATTTCCGTCTTAATGCATGATATACTTATAGTATGTGGTACACTAATATAGAGAGCTAGTTTTTTTTAGCTATCGTTACAACTTAGAGGATATTTACCAAGTTTATTATTGAGCCTGTCGGTAAAACCTCTTTTCAGTTTCTCCATCGAAGTTTTTGAGCTCCAACTGCATCTATTCCTACGTTTATTACATCAATATCTTGTATATCCACAGGGATCGCGATCCCCACATCACAACCTCTGGCACCACCTCAGGCCCCCACGATGCCTCCCACAGTCGCCAGCCCAGCTCCTGAACCCACGGAGCCTACACCACCAAGACCTGTGGTACTTAACAGGTAAGCTACAGTTAATACTGATTTTAATACTTAGATATCTGAAAAATCTTAATATTGAGCTGAAGTCATAATTCCCTACACAATCCATCCATCTTTTCCTTGCCTTGGCTTTCCATTCTCTCTTCATCCGTTTTCATCCCTCTTAGTAAAATAAATCCACCAAAAACAAGTTAGTAAACTAGCCACCAAATTTGAAGAAAATGGAAAACACTGGTCAACAACACACAGGCACACATACAGATTAAATGTCAATGCTCATGAACTAGACCATTATTTTAAAATACAGATAACTATAAAAATCGATAGTACTAGATATAACGCAAGTTATACCTGGTATTATCAATTTGCGTGTGGAGCGAATTGTTACCTTACACGATACTTATGGATGCTGTGCTAGTTAGGTTAGGTTATTGGTTGCTATTACATAAGATCACACTTGCTCTTCTCCGGGGTTTAAGAGACGCCCATATATCGCACAATATATTGGCCGCAAAAATTATGGCCACTTCCTGGGTCCGATTAATATTACAACAAATAGACAATGTTCTAGTGATCTGTCGATCTTAAACATCTATTATTTAAAGACAAAAGTAATAACCCCTTCATTCATTTATTTAAAAGTAACGTTCAAGAATCCCATTCTAACTATTGACAACAATGGTATTGTCCCAAATTACGTCACGAGCTACGTTCAATAGATCTCTCGGTTCGCGTGTTTACACAAGTTACATATAATCGATGTTTCGTTAACTCTAAACACGGTTTCCGATGGACTGGTTTACTCTGGGACCTGAATGCAAACTTAATTGCTCGGCAACAATCGGTCTCATGTGTTGTAACGATTATGGTAATCGATCCACCACGGCTTACTCGAATGAAATTGTATAATTGACAGTTTTACCAAATAGATATAAAAAACAAGATTCTAGGACCCAGGGTGCTTACCTTCTAAGTCCGTCAACGAAAACACGGGAATGGAAAATGTGCGAACGTAAATAAAGTCAAAATGAAATTACGAGTGGATAATACCGCCAAGACTGAAATCATTTTGACGCGGCGCTAGTGTCTATATCATTACATCAAATTGCATTAAAAAAAATTAGTTCCACAAATTTTCCACAGGTCATGTGGTGCCGGGGTGCTAAGACAGGAAACCTCCACGTGCGCCCGTGGACTGGAGTTCCCTCTCGGATACGTCCGGGGGGAAGACTAGTTTTTCGGGCCGGTGCGCCCTGGGATGCGGGCAAAAACTCTCCTTAGGCACTGTGTGCCTAAGGAGATCCGACGGAACACGGGTGGATTTTAGTCAGTAAGAGTCTGACAGTCCCTCCCGCCCCACCCAGGGCGGGAGGACTCATTTGATGATTTTGCCACCCTAAAAAAAAAAAAAAAAAAAGGTCATGTGGTGCCGCTGACTCTAAGGAGCTATCTGTCAAATCGTATTATCATTCATTCTTAGTTCGGGCTCGTTGTAAAAACGTCCATAACTAAGGCCTAATCCACAAGTTTCGTGCTTAGAGAATAGATATTGCAACTCTCTGGATGCCAAATGAGAAACTAACGATGAAGAACTAAAGAAGAATAGTTATAAAAGAAGAGAGATGGTAACCCTGAGAAAAAATCGTGAATGAATTACAATGTAATTATTTCTTGTCATTCAATACCTAAGTAATAATAACGTTACCAAATAAATACCGAAATAATGAAACATTCTGATAATCAACAAGATAGATAGGTACTAATGCAATAAAGCAAATCGCATTGACGATAGAGTCGATAGAAAATTGTTGAGAACAAAACACTGAATCTAGTCTACATAAAATTGTCATCACTTAACATTGAAATTAATTCGAGCACATAATAAATGGCCTGTCATCTATACATAATTGAATTGCAACCAAACAATAGGTGATCAAATTAAAGAAAACGCAAAACAGCGATATATTATCGACCACTTATTGTCGCATGAACCTCATAATTATGTTCCGAGTAATCCTTTAAATATCGCATATCTTGTAGATGTAGAATAATCGTCTATAACAATGCACATAGCAACTACTACTTTCCCATGTATACGGATTAAGGTTATCTTGTTAGAATTAAGTGGAGAGGTTTCTTATTGTTCTATTATCAATTCATTATCATCTGCCTTAAATATTTTAATGGCAACTTGCCTTATCGTGTCAATGGTCACGTTTCTGTTTCGTAGACTATCTTTTGGACTGATCTGTTACAGCCAAATTCCCATAGCATTAAAATTTTTCCCTGTCTCCAAAATAGTATTTCTTTTAATTTTACGTTCAGTTCAAAATGGATCTACTTTTTTCCGATCTCGTCTTGTAGTTGATGAGCTATAGCTTTCTTCCGTTCATTTATCAACGAAATATGAAATTTCGATAATATCTAAAAATACAACAGCCTTGAAATGCCAGTAATCAATGCTTCATTAAAATTGGTCATGATCAAATGACCATTACTGGCTAGACTCCTAATTCGTAACAGCATTTGTGCTAAAACGCATAAGACACTGTGAAAGGAGTCCACACGGCCGTGCCTTCGTCAGCTTTAGGTCATAAGGCTTATCTGCCGTTTTATGATACTTATGACTACTTCAGACATTTGCCAATTGAAAATTAGGTACGGTATACATAGTATTTATTTTAGCCTTTCTTCGTAATACTTTACATTGTTACTATTTTCAAATTTTCGGTCATTATACTTGTCTATGGATTGCAATATGCATAGAAACACATGAGAGGAATCTGTTGAATTTGACCCTCATTCAATTTCTGAGATACTTTGAAGCTCTACCCTGAAAATATTCACCATATTTTCGATTATAAGATTGGTTTTTATAATACTGAATGAACATAATGTTACCATTACTTGTGTTTTTGATTAGCCGTTTGTAAATAATGGGATTAAATTAAAGTAAGAAACTCAATAATGCTCTGAAAAAATGTGTGAACATAAATTATTTATATGCTGAAGCAAACTCCAACTTGAAATGGCGTTGCTTTTTTCTGCATTTATTATTTTACTTTTGTTTCAAGTCCATTGAGATCATAAATAGGGTCATATTTACAGTTGTCATGCCATTATGTCCGTTATTTGCCTTTTTAAGTACCTTGTGTGGAAGAAAGTATCACATTTTGAAGAGAGCCACTTAAGTGGGCTGCTCAATTACATCGCATACTTTCGTGACATCATTATCTTTCCGTTTAAAATCTGTACTTTCGTACTTCCTCGCCTTTTTAGTGGGTAATTGACATCATGCACTAGTTATCAAGAACACTATACTTAGCTTTCTTACTTTTGGTTTAAGAAATGGTTTTTTTTTAGTTAGTCGCATCTCGCGGGTCAACCTTTATTTATTTATTTTATTTTATTTTATCCTTTATTTCAGGCATCTAAAGGCCCATAAAACACAATACACATATAGATATAAAACAATAATTATAAACTAATACATATTCTAAACAATATGCTTAAAACTACTGCACACGAAGTGACGGCGTCGTGTTACGCTGCGAGGTGTCGCGTAGCCGGCCTCTGAATCGCCGATACAGCACACCTTTCGGCCAAAACTCTTCCTTGAGAAAGGTCTTTAGTAGGTTGTGTGCTGCTTAACCGGACTTTTCTGTGGATACCTTCAGAATTTAAGGCATCCAGGCAGTGGGAGAAATGTTTTATTTTTATGGCCTAACCACCCTCTTCTGCTTCCAAATCTGTCTCACGGGGCAAATAAAATATGTTCAGGAATTGCACAATGAAGAGGTATTTTTATAAACTGTTATTAACCATACAATATAATGGTATTATAGTGGATGAGTTGATATCATAAATAAGATAAGGTGCAACAATGGGGACCCCATGCAAATTTTCGAAGTCGACGAGTTGACCCCTCCCTAGTAAAAAAGATAAAGTGCATACCGGGGTACCGGGGTACTGGGGCCAGATGCACCGTATTTTTTTATTAGTGTTTTCTAGTTTCGAAGTGGACGAGTTGCTCCATAACCACACACCCACATGCCCAGTTTCCTGTTTACAACCCCAATAATCAATATCCTAAAACTAGGTATTCATAACCAATCAAGCAATAGAAGATTTTTCCACTACACTTTTTACTAAGCTCCATGTCTTTACGTTACAGGTTTGGAGACGGTGAAATGATGCAGGGCAGTCCATCATCAGCGGCCGTGACTCCAAGGCCGATGACTCAGGCCACCACCAGGCCCACAACCACCATGAGGCCAACCATGAGACCTAGTATGAGGCCAACTATGACGCAACCATTGACAAACCCTGTTCCAACCAGGTAAAGTAAAAGAATAACTTTTTAGTACCGATAGTACCTAGGTATGCTTTTTGTTTTTTTTTTTTTAAAGTTGCCCCACACTAGGAATTTCGTCTGTGTCGTGAAAAACACCCAGACCCGGAACAACTACTTGTAGGTCATACAAATACAGGATGATTTTTTAGTCACCATCCAAATTTTGATATATTAATCTTTGACGAAAATCATTGAATATGTGTTTTTTTTGTATCACTCAATACAAAAATATTGAGATATCACGTCACAAAGTTATCTATAAAAAGTTGATACTGCCTCCTTGGTCTAGTGATCGCAAACACGACTAAGACTGCTGAACATGAGGTTCTGGGTTCGATTCTCAGTTCGGGCAAAGTGTAATCGGGATTTTTACTATTAGGAATTTCTCGATATCAGCCACGGAGCCTGGGTTTGTGACCGGTTGATGTTGTAAATAATTGAACTGGAAAACAAGTAAAACCGTTGAACCGCTGTCGGCTTTGACAGTCGTTACGGGTAAATCAGTCGTCCAAAAACTTCACTTAAGGGTTAACCCAGTACTGGCAGAACTACTGGATTGTAGATGTCAGATAGACAGCTGATCCATGTAAAATACTGTTATTTAGCTGCACCTCGTTAGAATAGAAGGTGCTAGCGTAACGAAAAGGCTAAGCTTATTTTCATACTAGATTTTCCCAGCGGCTTCTCTCCCCCCCCCCTTATTGTCCCCCCCCCATGTCACTCAGGACCAAAGCAGATTTCAACTGGTGAAAGAATTTTTGAAATCGGTCCAGTAGTTTTTGAGTTTATCCATTACAAACAAACAACAAAAATACAAAGTTTTCCTCTTTATAATATTAGTGTAGATAATAATATGCCTAACCTTTCCCTTAATTACCACCCCTCTTCCTCTCTGAAAAAGGTCGAATTATACTGGATATTGACTGTTCCTAGTAGTTTAATGTTATATACCTCGATTTCCTAATACAGCAGTGCTATTCGCTAGGAAAGCCGCGCGCGGCGTCGAAACCAGAGCCCCAATGGATTTTCAACTTTATTCGTAGATGAAAAAAGTTGAAAATCCACTGTAGTTTCTAGAGAATAGCACTGCAGGTTGCGTAGTGAACTTGACATTCACCGATTTAATGTGAAACAACATAACAAGCTATTTTAAGAAGTTATTGAAAGTGTTATGATCTAGGTATCTTGTTTTATGCTTAACAACCTTGGTGTTTGTTAGAATTAAAGTGAATTGGATCGAGGTTTAATGATTCATTAATTCAAAAGAGTGCACGTTATTATTTCATCAAAGGTTATTCCTTTGCCCTTGTTGACATCCAAGGGGAACAGGGGAAGTTCCAACCTTTTGGCGAAGGGCCCCGACGATTGGAACAAAAAAAATCATAAAATGTAGCTCTAAAATGAAAACTTATCGCGGCCATAAAGCTCCAATCATCAAACTCCTAAAATAGCTGAATTTTCAAAAAGGCTAAGTATTAAGTAATTGTCAAACTGAACACGTTCAGACCGGCGTGTACCACCGGTGGAGCACGGAGTATTTGCTGACACGGCGAGGTGTACCACCGGTGGCCACGTCACACTATACTTTTGATATACTAAGAAATTCGCGCCGCTTTGAAAGAAAGTGTTGTATTTACCGTCCCCGTCTAGTAAAATTGTCAAATTTTCATAGTGCAGCTCAGGAGGTGGATATTATTTCGAAAAGTAAGCAAAAATCAATATTGAAAAATGGTATTTATTAGAAAAAAAAATGTCATAATCACGACATAAATTGTACGAAATGCAAATTATTTATGATAAATTACATTAGGAAAATGTAATAATAAGAAAATTAAATAAAATTTAAAAAAAAATGTCGTGTCTTGTACTGTCGCGTTTACTTTATATTACTATTACTAGCTTATTAGAAAGAGAGAAAGTATAATTCCTGACTAATCCAATCCGTGTCCACCGGTGGCGCACCCCACCCGGCAATACTTTTGGTTCATGGGGCGGTGATGTACCACCGGTGGCCACATGAAGATTTGCGTAGGATATTAAGCACCTACTCATGAGGTGCCGGTCTGAACGTGTTAAATGAGCTATGATCAGTCGATCAGCATTCTCAATTATCTAGCTCTCTTCAAATCAAATCAAATAATTTATTTTGTAAAACATAGGTAGTTTACAGATAGTAAAATTCTCGTAATGACATCAGCTAATAGCGTTAGTTAAAACACGAGTCAGGATGTTATTGTCTTTATTCTGCAAAACTATTCACTTAGATTAGAAGGGCTCCAAAGAACTTTTGATACGGGGCCACTTCTGGCCTAGCTAGGCTTCTCCTTGACCAATCTAAACTGGGCATAAGATCGTACCCTGCAGTAGCTTCATCACTCGAGTCTTTCACTCCGCTCCATTTAGCGTGCTCTACCTATAATCTAAATTTACTTCATAGAGGCGATACCGTAACAGAGTATAACAAACTATGTATTACTTATTGTACTGGAACTGTCACAGATAATACCGTGAGTAATGATGTGTCTACGTAATGATTTTGCTTGCGACCTAACGGTGGGCGGAGAACAGACATTACGGTCATTATTTAGGCATCAACATAGTAATTTAGGCTGAAAAACAATGGAGAATGTGTAGTGTAACGGTGTATTCAATAAATAGGTGATTTATACTTCGATAGTTCCTATGTAGGTCAAATCAGCGATATTATTTGTTTGGTACCTATATAATTAAAGTGACAACAAGTAGTGTGTACTATGGCATAGAACGTGCATAGAACCAAGAAATACCGGTTCGGAAAATCCTGGGATTTTTCGGTTCCTTACAGCAGAGTCCCGAAAATCCTGGTTCTTCCAACAAGATCCGTTTCACGATTCCCTAGTGCGTATACCTTAATCACAACTGCTGACAACATACGCGACTGTCTGTTGTTCTTCGACTGTAATACGAATAGAAGTTTTAACTATTAGCCGTCGCCACAAAATCTTTTAAACGTCTGATGAACACTTGTCTAAAAAAATGTCAGATTATGACGTTGAAATAAGGTTCGTTTTGCAGTCACACTTTTCTTAGACAAGTTTTCAACAGATGTTTAAGTTTTTGTAGTAAGGCTGTAGGTATCTGCCTATCTTGGATATTTTGCTCGAGACAAAGAAAAAGCACTTAGGCCCGGGCCTAGGGCGGCCAGATAAAATTAGTTTTATGATGGTTGCTGAGAAAGGGGCGGCACGTGGTGTGGCCTAGAGCGGCTAGGACTGCAAATCCGCCCCTGTCTCTACCTAGATATCGCTAAATCGATCACAAGTTTTTATTAAGAAATTTTTATAAGATGGTATGGCATGTAATTGAGTATAGTGTGGAACTATAATTACCATTAAATAATATAGGTAAACTATCGTTTAACTCAACTTATTAACTTGTCTAGCAAGATAACAATTATATAGATAATATCGTACTATTTATTTATAAATACTTGTAGGCCCTATTATATTATGTTTTGCAACCGGTTGTAGTAAACAATAAATTATCCCCATATATGTATGCGTCAAATGATTGCAACTAATTGCAATAAAATGCAGATAAGGCTTATTAAACCACCGTGTAACATTATTCAAGTCTTTTTTATAAGTGTAGGTACTATGCAATAGCATATAAAATGAAGTCACCTGTTATTGTGATGTATGATTTTTTATCATTTCCTGCATTTAATTAAGTTTCTTCACGTTCCTATGCTTGAACAAAACATTACATTGTAGAAGAAGATTTAACCAAACAAATATTTTTATGCGAAAGTAATGTTGCCTATTCATCATCAGCCTATAAATGTTCCCACTATTGGGACACAGGCCTCCTCTCTGTGAGAGGGAGTGGGCCATAATCCACCACGCTGGCCCAGTGCGGGTTGGTAGATGTCACATGTCTTCGAATTTTTGGTTCTAGGACATGCCGGTTTCCTCACGATGTTTTCCTTCACTGTTTTGAGAGCAGTGATGTTGAAATAAATTACACAAAGTAATGCGCCTGACTGGGTTCAAACCCACGACCTACAACTCGTAAGTCGAGGCCGACACCACTGGGCCACCACTGCTCAATGTTGCCTATTAGGCTGTTAATTTTCAACGTTTGCACCGATAATATTTATTGGTATTATACTTAATAGAAAGAGGTGTAACAGACTAGCAAATGCAGTTGCAGATTCACAAAAATTGAAGATAATTAATAGTAGAGACTTAATTATGTCGTCTTTAAGAAGTTTTCTTCTTTGTACTGTAGGTACTACTACAGTATCAATGCAACCGTGCTGAAATGATATTCCGCCTGTACACAGCTACACATTTTGGTTGAAAATCTGAGCCAACCCGATTGAATAACTGCTATTTCTTCTAATAATTTAATATGTATTATTTCCAGGCCAACAATAATGACGATGACGTGGGCCGGTGCAGCATCCAACACGCAGCCGACGCGTTTCCCACTACGTCCCGTGTCGGACCTCCCACCTCCATACTCCACAGCCATCACCATAATAGACCAGATTGGAATCAAGATCATCAGGACCACAGAACTCTTCACTGACATACTAAAGAACTCACTGAGGGCTGTCGTGGGTCGATAAGACAGTGGAAAACTACACTGTTGCCCAATATTTTTGTGACAAAAGTTGGCGATGATTGCCAGTGTTAAAATGACTGTTTGGAATCCAAATTCGATATTTAAAAGTGGAATTTACGATGTGAACTTGTTTGAAAGGCTGTACATATTTGGTAGTTGGAGATTACTGTTCGGCCGTTCAGAGAATGCTTTCCTGACACCTATCCGTTAGTCACGACTAGTTATAACATTAATTGATTATTGATATAATAATGTTGTTTTAATGCTCATCAATTGTTAAAACGGTAAACAACCAGCAAAAATATTTTTATCGTAACTGCAACGCCATTACAAAGTTTTTGCCATTACAGTTCAATCGCGACGTGTCAGGAACGCATTCTCTGAACGGCCGAACTTTAGCATATCTAACGACCAGTGATAAATTGTAATAATGGATTTAATCTAATGCAGGAATTTTGTAGTTTAAGTAAGTGTTTAATCGTTTACAGTGCATATACGAGAACATTGAGCGCTTTCAAACGCGCGTTAATTTTGAGAACCAAAACCAAGAGCGCCCAATTTCTAAAAATTTCAATTTCGTGAGAACTTGAGAACTATATAAGTATAAAGTATAACACTTACTAGATCCTTCCGTAGGATTAGGTTATTAAAAATCATTTGCCGCAAGTGTTACAATACACATAAAATCGATCCTAAAATTTTTGACGTGTGCCAATTTTCAGCACGGTTCCATTGATACTTTTAGTAAAATTGTATTTAGGTAGATAAATTGTACCAGGAACAATATTGTTTTTAAAGCAGCTCCGACCTAAAATAACGCAGAATTTTTTTAAGTTTAGACAAAAGAAAGACACTGTACTCTATGCATTGAGTCCTACCGTGAAATGTGATACGTATAGGTACTATAACAACGGTAACTTAGCAATTTTTTCCAGTTTCATCGTGAAATAGACCTCCAACTAAACATTATATCATCATCAGCCAATAAATGTTCCCACTGCTACGACACAGGCCTCCTCTCTGAGAGAAGGAGTGGGCCATAATCTACCACACGGGCCCAGTGCGGGTTGGTACACATTGTATATTACTTATCAATTAGAAACAGCCAGTATGTGTTTACTGTGAGATTATATTAAATAAGAAATCTATCACATAAATAATTACGCAGACGATCGAATTTAGGCGTAAGCCTACTATAGTTTTGTCATTATTTTTAAGTGTTAAATTATTTATATTTAAGTCGATAGAATAAGTAATTAAACTAATTACGTATTGTGATTATTTATGGTTTAAGCTTTTATACTGTAAGTCAAAGTGTGGCTTAATAAATGCTTTTTATTTATAATCCTTTTGTTTGACTTCTAATCCTTTACCAGAATCAAGAAAATTACTCTTTCTGTACTGGAAGGTTAAACCAGAGACGAAGAAAGGGCCCCCCTTAGAGTATCAAAGCCTGCCGGGGTCGCGGAACTGCCTCATCAAGTAGCCATGACCCTGGAACGTAAAGGACTATTGAGGGATCACCGTGGATTTTAGTCAGTACAAGTCTGACAGTCCCTCTCGGGATGATGATCTTGATGATTTTAACATGATAAAAAAAGGTTTAACCAGAGATGAAGAAAGGGCTTATATTTTACGACGACTGATGATGAAAAAAGGCCTAACATCAAACTACCTAGTATCTTTCTGAATGTGCAGTAACAGGACATTTTGATATTTCTTTCCAGTCAAATGATAGCGACATACAATATACAATATTTAAAAAAAAAACGAAAATACGACACGTATCTGCTGAAATAATCCCGTTTCGTTTTATAATCAGAGTGAGTGATTAATTACTGCTTCGTATTGTTGGGTGGTTTTATATCAATGGCTCGCCGCCATTTTTTTTATCGTGGATATATCATCAAATAAGTCCTCCCCCAAGGGCGGGACGGGAGGAACTATCAGACTTATACTGACTAAAATCCACGGTGATCCTTCAATAGCCCTTTACGTTACAGAGTTACGGTGTACTGTACCTGATAAGACAGTCCGGCGACCCTCTTGGTACGTAAGCCAATAAAATTAAGTTAAGTATACATAGCCCTTCAGGGATTACGCGCTTTATGTTTTAATTAATTAGAATGACAGGGCAAGAATCATATGGCAATCTATGAAAAGGTCCGTAATTCCATCAATACATGATACATCACTCCGCAGTCAAGTTAAGAGCGCCTGCGCGATTAATAATAGCATGCTGCAATCACGACTCACAGCCTTACTACAAAAACTTAAACATCTGTTGAACACTTGTCTAAAAAAAGTGTGACTGCAAAACTGACCTTATTTCAACGTCATAATCTGAAATTTTTTTAGACAAGTGTTCAACAGACGTTTAAAAGTTTTTGTGGTACGACGGTGAGTGTTTAACATAATTATCGTGATTCCAAGATTCAACCTAATTATTTTTACTACTATGACCATGTTTAAAGTGACAAAAATGTGGGAAGATAAGTAAAAAATACTACAACAACAACGCCTACAATAAACATAAACTGAAATCCCATTTGTACATTTGATTGCTAATTTTTTTGTGTAAGCGCTTAAACATAATCACATGACCCGCATATTGTGAATTATGCATTTATGAGTCATAGAGTACTGCGATTTTAGAGATTATCTATTTCATATCTACCATTGAAATTAGATTCATTGTTCCCGTTCTTTTGTTTGTTATGTATAAATTGTGACTGATAAGATCGATTCGGGTAGGTATGTCACTTTCCAATAAGCTTGTAAGTGAAAGTGAATTTAAATTGTTTCGTAATAGGCACGTACTTATACCAGAACTGGAGCTGTAACAGTTTTAAAACCTGATTTATATTTACGTAACAATAGGTAACATTTTACATAATGTTCGTCAATATCTGCGTAGATAAAATTCGTTAATAAGTACCCACTTTATTTAAAATAAGTTCAAGGATAATAATTGTGAAGTTTTCATTTAATTGTACTACGTTTGTAATTACATTTCTCCTAACTCGAGTCTTGAGATTAATATCATAGGTACTACCACACACTTGTTACGAATTCTTGCTAACATAATAAAATAAAATAATCCGAAATAAGTGAGTAGGTGATAACAGCATGATGATAAAATTGATATTGAAAAACCCTAAATAAATATTTATCTTTTCTTAAAACTTTACTAAAATAATTATCTTGTTGCCAACAGTTTGTTTTGGTTCACGTACTATTAGCAGGAAAACCATACCTGCATGGGAAATACCCACGTACCAGTCTGAGTCAAGTGAGTCATTCAAATGTTCTTAATTCTGAGTACTATGGGATTTACCTTATTGGGTATTTTTCGTCAGCAAATATTGCTCTCAATATTGGATTTTTTTTATTTTAAAAAACTATCTTAGGAGAATCATAACATGAATTACGAGAAAATTATTCTATTATTTATCTAGGTACTATTATTGCATGGGCTACATAAATTACTTTTTTTTTTTTTTTTTTTTTTTTTTTTTTAGGGTGGCAAAATCATCAAATGAGTCCTCCCGCCCTGGGTGGGGCGGAAGGGACTGTCAGACTCTTACTGACTAAAATCCACCCGTGTTCCTTCGGATGCCTTTTACGTTCCGGGGCCACGGTATCCTGGATTAAGAAAAAATCCGCGACCCCGGCAGGCATTTGGCCCCATAAGGGGCCCCGTCGACGCGTGAAACACGACACGCCACCGACCCGGGCTTGGTCCCTGGTCGGACGGCGAGCTTACCCATTACTCACCGTCCGCAAGCCCGCTCCGCTGCTGTGCCCTCTGCTAATCAGAGGGACACGCATTGGAGCTTCCACCCGACAGGCTATTTGCATACGGGCAAAGAAACCCCCTTAGGCACACAGTGCCTAAGGAAGAGTTTTTGCCCGCATCCCAGGGCGCACCGGCCCGAAAAACTGGTCTTCCCCCCGGACGTATCCGAGAGGGAACTCCAGTCCACGGACGCACGTGGAGGTTACCTGTCTTAGCACCCCTACATAAATTACTTACGATAATTCATTAAAAATAAAGTCAAAAGAGACATTAGCAGAATAATACCCACTTATGAAAAATCTGTAGTTTTCTCTGTGTATTTAATTTTACAAAGCCATGCAGTAAATAAATAATAATATTTATCAAATAAATAAAATGAAAATAACTCATTCCCACCATATCAAATACAAAATTATATTAAGATAGATACTTGTTGCATGTTGAAATTTTTCAATATTCATTCATTATCAATAAAGTATATAATTGACCAAGATAACTAGTTCAAGTGACCTCCATAATCAGTAATGAACCATTACATCAGACACTAATTAAAAAACAAGTTCAATGCTTCCATACATTTAATAATAGTATTTATTTAAATATCACATAGATTATACTCTGATACATTTCACATGTTATACATGACATTACAAATTACTACATACACACTTTGAGATTGCTGTCTTTATTGTCTAAATTACTCAGCTTTTTGTTATAAGAAAGAAAAGTGAAAAAAAAGTGTCTTTAAATGCTTTAACATATTAAACTCTAAACAAAAACCATGGCTAATACACATAAAATGCAGCATAACAAAAACAAATTATTATAATGATGCACAATAAGTACTTTTCATAAAAATATTTTCACAACAGATCAATAATTTAACAGTTCACTTAACAACTATGATATATTTGAGACAACATTCACTTATTTCTAAATTGGCAAGTTTAGTGGACAATCAGTTCAGTGACATTGTCTTTAGTGACGAGGGCAACCAGGCTGCCAGTGGCAGGGCGCTCGTCGCCCTTGATCCACTTGTCAAATAGCTGGGCCACGTAGGTCAGAGGGGTCCAAGAACCAAAGTCAGCCTTAGGCATCCATTTACGGTTCATCTCTGTGTCTAATGTCACTGGCAAAATGGCAACAGCCAGTGAGTTTTCTGGCAGACCAGAATCCTTCGCACCAAGGGACTTTGTGAGTTGGTGAACAGCAGCTTTAGCCATACCATAGCCAATCATGCCAGGTGTGCCTTCCAAAGCAGCATTAGCACCAGTCAAAGCCAGCAGTCCTCCTGCTGAGAGGTACTTAGAAGCAACAGTGGCTGCAATGGTGGAGCTCCACACAGACTGGCGCCACATAAGATCCGCCTGCTTGCTGAGGTCCTTCGCGGCGTTTCCTCCGGCCCAGCCGCCGGCCACACAAATTACAGCATTCACTTTCTGACCTTGCAGGGCGCTGGCTAGTTCGTTTACGACGTATTCCTCTTGCTGGACCCACGAAGCGTCTTTAGGCACTGTGATGTTGAAATCAGCTTTGTCGTTAGGGTTCAAGTCGATGTTCGCAACCCACCAGTTAGCTGATTTGAAGTGATTTACGCACGCCGCACCAAGGGCGCCTCGCCCGCCGTACACAACGATCTTTCCGCTTGCCATTATTGTCACGTCTAACCACTATCGAGGCGCAGACTCGACTGAATAAATGACTGTATACTGGCAAGTAAAAGTAAAGCTAGCTATAACTTGCGCAGCGCGGTAACCTCGACTCTCACTTTTTGTCGTTCTGTTATCCAACGGACAATGAGTGAAGGACAATGTTTTTAGGTTAGTATTTACGTTGTGTGCTTGGCCCGGCGCATCTATTATCAAATGAAAATAATTAGAAATTAATTGTATGATTAGTCATAATAATTATAAGTTGAAATTGACGCTAAAAGTACTCTGTGAACGTGCGCGTCACTGTTGTTTAATTATTTTTTTTGCATGTTTTTTTCTTACAAGAGCTTTTGACGTTAGACGCATGTGACAATGACAGTGACACATGTCATATGTCAGCTAAAACCATAGACATTAAGCATAGACTAAGCATTTTCTGCTTTGCCATGCTCTTCAAAAATATTGAAAAATGTTAGCAAAGATCATACAGAAAAGAGATTCTATTTTTTTTTTATCTCGTTTTAGAGAATTTGGCAGTTTTGACATTTGTTTGGGGAAGGTTCTGGCCGTACTACAAGTATATGGCTTTAATCAGTATAATATCATTAACAGATTTTTATCAAATAACTTGCAGTTTGATCCTTAAAATAATAATTTGTGATATATCCAAAGACATAAAACATATATCCTTGCCAAACTTTTTTATCTAAGCATTTTTATCTAAATATAAAAATGCTTCTTTAACCTTGAGCCGGTGTGTCTGGATGTGATCATGTGACCACAAACTATATAGGGCTGATGTGACCTTCCGACATTACTGATTTGCTATTTGAATTAGCTGATATTTTTATAAGACCAATTAACGAAATACATAGAATAAGAAACCTTCGTTTCGTACTCTAATGTTCCATCGATCATAGTTATAATATAATTAGGTTTCCCAAAGCGGGATTTTGGCAACCGTCGTACTATGCGAGCGATCAACAGTTTTTTTAACGCAGAAGTATGTAGTGGCGTCAGTAATAAAGTTACTAGTGAAATTCGATTACTGATTGTTTACATTGTCTATTAGTTTATCGCAGCAACTAGAGCAATAATAAATTAAGTACTACTAAGCAACGTTAACAGTGTTATTTAGATAAGCATATTAGTGTGCTCCATACATATCCCTTGCTTCTGGTAAATAAACTGTAAACGGACTATACATCCAGTTAAAATATCAATGTTAAAAGTATGAACACACCAAGTATTTTAATGAAACAATAAAATTAATTAACCTAAGTTAAAAACTGAATAAACTTCAAATTGAATGTTTCAAAGAAATTCAGGATGAAGTTTGTTCCATTTTAACTTCTGAGACATACACGGACGCTTCCGTGAGATTGTCTTTTGTGACGAGTTCAACTAGGCTACCGTTTGGTGGGCGCTCCTCAGTCTCGTCCTCGATCCACTTTTCTATCAACTCGACCACGTAACTAAGCGGTGTCCATTTGCCTCTGTCAGCATTAGGCATCCATTTTCGATTCAACTGCGTATCCAATATCAATGGAAGTATTGCAACAACCAGCGAATTCTTTGGCATACCAGAACCTTCTTCACCAAGGGATTTGACCAGTTGGTGAACTGCCGCTTTGGCCATACCATAGCCAATCATGTGAGGTGTTCCATCTAATGCAGTTTTGGCACCAGATAGAGTTAGAACACCTCCCTCATTTAGATATTTGCAAGCAACAACGGCTGCAATAGAGGAGCTCCACACAGATTGGCGCCACATTAGTTCTGCCTGTTTGCTGAGATCTTTTGTCGCGTTTCCACCGGTCCAGCCGCCGGCTGCGCAAATAATAGCTTCCAACTTCTGACCCTTCAGAGTTGCATCCAGCGAGTTCACAACGTGGTCCTCTTGCTGTAGCCACGAGGCATCTTCAGGTACGGTGATATTGAAATCAGCTTTGTCATTAGGATATATGTCAACATTTGCAACCCACCATTTGGCTAATTTAAAATGGTATACGCATGCTGAACCGAGGGCTCCCCGCCCTCCGTACACAAGCATCTTTGGCTTCAACATTTTAACAATAAAAACTTTACGGTATCTCCAAGGACAAGGATAGAACTTATTTCCTCTCTACATTACTACAGTGCTACACAAACAGAATAGATAATCAAATCCCTCGTTTGCCTGTATCTAGAACAATTATAACATTATATTGACGGTTTTATCAGATTTTGACATTGTAAGTCAAACAAACGTTTGAACCTGAGATTTGAACGGTTTTGAGAGGTTTTTTTTTTTTTTTTTAAATGTTTTTGGCATGGCTTCGAGGCCTGAACCAAGGAACTTATAGGTAAAACCAAACATTTAAATCAACTCACATTCCATTTCATGTAAACCCCACATAAAAAAACCAGCACGTAAAAAATTCAAAATCAAACAGCGCCGAATTAATTTCAATATTATACGGGACCATCTCTGAAACATGACTTACTAAACAAAAAAGGAATCATCAAAATCAATTCGAAATTAACGGAATAATCGCGTATTAAAGTCACAAAAAACAGTCGAATCGAGAACCTCATATTATATTATATCGAGAACCTCGAATCTTCGAAGAAAATCGAATTGTTTTATGGACTCTCTTTTTTGTTAAACTGTTAATAAAAGACCTTTGTTGAGGAGTTGTTTCATGCTCTATGTCTATGAGCTTGGTCCATGCTCTATATCTATGATCATAGATTTAAAAGTTGGACTACGCCTTCCCTAGCCAACTGGCAACTGACTGATAAAATTGTCCCCTCTAGAGAGGAAAACAATTAGGTATTTGTATGGACTCTAAAGCAAAAACCTGTTGTCGCCTCTTTTTAAAGAGCATAATATATCCAATGTTAGGCTGGCTATTGCTAAGTCCACCCTCTAAGTCTATGGGTAAAATCAAAATGTTGCCAGTATTTTTGATACTGATTTTTGAAGAGCGAGCGATTTCACTTTGAAGAGCGAGCGTAGCGACCTCGGAACTTGGGGCATCTGTAGCATGGGTTTACAAACATACACACACACAAAAGGCTAGACCGGAACAACTACTCGTAGATCATACAAAAAGATCCGCGCGGGATTTTCTAACCCGCAATACAGAGCGCCGCAGTTGTCCTTTGCGTTTCAGGGCCGAGGTGCTCTTCTAAGACAGTACCGCGAGTCCGCAAGCCAGGTACTTTGCCCCTAAAAGTAACTTAAAAGAGGAAAATAACAGGCAAGTTTTTTTTTGTACGTTTTTAATATAAATTGAAAAAAAACATTAAAAGTACCTACCTACCTTCAAAAAATCTTATTAAGTGCTTTATTTTGGTACCTACTTACTAAAGGTAAGTTACCGAATTTAAAACTAGAAAAAATTGCTTATTCTCTAATATCAATGTTCAAAGGTACCTTGTAGATTCATTTGCGAGCATTTAAAGATACGTAAATAATATTGAATGAAGTAAAAAACAATAATTATCACACAAAATATGAGGCATCACTAGTTAGAAGAAAATAAGTAGGTATAGGTAAAAGTGGTTTACTTACAAACTGCTTAAAGAATAAAAAATGAAAAAAAAAACAGACTCGCACACCGGGGGATTCCATGCGTTTGAAAAACATTTGAGTGCATTTCAAGAACTACGATTTTTTACCTAATTTTGGAAAATGTTGATAAGCAAGAAATACCTACATATTTTGGAACTTAGTTCCTAATTGTTTTTGATTTCCAAAATTTTGACTTGAAGGAGCCATCTTTAAAAAAAAAATGTAAATATAAGAATTTAGAGTCCGTCTCACGAAAGAAGTCTCGCAGATGCGGCGCTAGCGCTACAGTCATGTCACGGAATTTCGCCAAACTCCACTGTTTAAGACTCCCCAAAAATTTCATTTAGATGATTTTAAATTAAATTTTTGGTTCAATCCGAATTTATTATTTTTAATGATTTAATTAATATCATTAAAATAGAAAATGATATTGACATAAATTAGTTCCAAATTATTGCCGCGGGACTTCTTTCGTGAGACAGACTTTACTGTGTGAGTAAGCGTGCGTCCATATCTATTTGCATTGAATAAAATATGCTGATGATGATATTAACTGTAATACTGAAGACTTTGAAAATCAAGCTTATGTTGTTTAACACTTCGGCTTTCCGATGGTCCGGCTGATGATTTATGTTGAAAATAAAGCTGAGAACTACTGCCACTACTGCTGATATTACCTATGGATGAAAAATGAGAAACAAACATGAATTTAAAAGACAAAAAAAAAACACACATAAAATAAAAGAATACACACACAAAAAAAAACATACAACATTATGAAACAAAAATAATAAAAAGCAAAAAGCTGAAATAGAATATAAAACAATAAAGGTATCGAATTGTAGATGAATAAAAAAGCTGAAAAAAAGCGACGCAAAAACGACGACGATTAATAAAAAGAAAAAAAAATACATTTAAATCCTAAAAATACAATACCTACCAGGGTATCTTTGTTCAAGGTGACCATCATGTTATTCGAATCTATCTACTTATGTATTTGAATGATGATCTACCTAAGTATTCTTCTTATTGTAGTACGTATAGGAACCTAAATAAGCGAGAACCAAATAGATTATTAAGATAAATATTTATTGTAAATGAGTATTGGATTTAGATCTGACGTAACATAAAGCGAATACCTAGGTACTTCGATTTTAAATCGATTGTACTATCTCTTCAGGAACTGATTATACTATTCGTCATTTTGTCCTAAATGAAGCCTAAATGCTAAAGAATACATTCGTATGGCTAATTTTTTACAACGAATAAATTCGTTGTAGAAAATTAGCCACTGGTCGGTATACCTACTATACCTACAAAATCTTATGACATAGGTACAGACGCCAGCAAGTCAACCTACCCGAATCTGTCAAATAAATACCAATCGAATATTCACCATCCCCTACTGTGATCCCCTAAGGTTGAAACTCTATTAAATAAATTTAAAAGATTGAGGCAGGTTTATGTGCTGGCGTCTGTACATCATAGGATAATAGACATTATATTATTTTGTAATATAAGTGCTATAAATAATGTGATATTGCCGATTTTAACGTCTAATTGCGTGAATATAAAATTATGCTAAAGCTTGTTTACCTACATTTATTTACGCCCTTAAAATTAGTTACAGTTTTGTTTAGATAGTTTTAAAAATTACCCCTAAATTACAGTTTAAACTAAAGTCTAATTAAATGTTCGTATGGCACTTGACTAGACCATCTATCTACCTACAGTCAGCGACAAAAGTCGTTTACATTTATTTTTAAGTATAAAATTAATAAAAGAATGTTAAAAGAACTTTAAACAGAAGTAAAATCAAGATTACTTCTTGATTTATGAAATTGCTGGAACTGCAGGAAACAGAAATACAATTTATCGAATGATTATTTTATCAAGATGATGATTGGTTAGGTTGACGAGATATGCATCGACTTTAATCGATGACCGTACGTACTTGCCTCATAAAGGTCATTTAATTTTCATTACCAGAAACCCTTCTAATGAGTATCATTACCAATTTTAAAGAACGTATCGTACACACTCGAAGTCTTATTCCCCAGATAATCTTGCAAGGAAAGCGCGGGGTCAAGGCCAAAGGTCATTTTAATGACGTCACAGAATATGACCCCTGTCATCATACCGACTGAGGTGTGGTACAGTCCATCAGCGATCTTCTTATGCTTGGGGTTGGCTTCACCGTCCAGAGAAGAAATTATTAGGGCCAGGACTCCCGCGCTTGCCTGCGTAAGCAAAGACTGAAGTTAGCAATATATAATAAATACACAAGCCTAGTTTTACCCTTTTTTAAGGGGTTTTTTTGGTCTCACAAGTTAAATTGCAGAAATCGGGACATTATCGGTTCGTTACTGTCCCGTTGATGTGGCAGAGGGCAGCGGGGTGAATTCCTTTATCATACGGGGACAAGTTTTTTTCTTTATCATGTGCCATCCACCCCTTTCAATCCCGAAGCAGACTCCAGCAGGTCGTTGAAACTATTTTCGCTATCTAGGCAGGGCATTCAACGGGGTGAATGAAATCAACCCCCAACATCTAGCAGCTGCATTGCTGCAAATAAAAGTATGTCATAATATCTATGACACTGTCTATGCTAACTTTAATCTCTTAAACAATTTTTATTTTTGGCATTTAGCTAACACCCGTCTTCATGACTGTACCTACGTACGAAAAGCCTTCGGTCGGATTTTTCAATTGCAAAACAAATTTTAACGACCTAGTTTTCATTTCGTCAGAAGTTTT
Organism: Agrotis exclamationis; assembly: GCA_950005045.1. Lineage (NCBI taxonomy): Eukaryota > Metazoa > Arthropoda > Insecta > Lepidoptera > Noctuidae > Agrotis > Agrotis exclamationis. The sequence goes on along the minus strand of OX465431.1, from coordinate 5,306,561 downwards.
AATTTTATACATAATTATTATGGCAAAGTAGGCGGATTTTAAGCATTTTTTTACATAATTATATGTAACAAGGAAATGGTTCAATGTCGAGTATGTATACTTTTTAGTTTTATATGTATTTTGTTTTGCTTCCTAATCACTTAAAATATTTTCAGCGATGAGGTTAATTTATTTAGCCATATACTTACCTACCTACCTAAATTATGACTTTTTTACATTTAATTTATTGTTCCTTTATTTACCTACTGACTAATTAAAATATGAATAAACAATCTTACATTCTGGGTGCGAACCCCTTTCCTCGATAGTGCCTAGCTACCCACTAAACAGCAGTAAAATTACCCTTTCTTAAATACTCGTTATTAATATAATGCAACCGTTCTAATACTAAAGGGTTATTCGAATACTCAATGCCAAAAGCGGATATCATGATATTGATAACGGATATGACGAATATGAATATGACGATGACGTCATTGAGTATCATCGCTGACGGTTGATCCTCATGATCGTTCAGGTCCAAGCCACCGATTACCACGAAAAGCAATCCAACGAGAAGCTAAAACAAAAATTTCTGATTTTATTTTATAGTCAACGGTTTTTGCTATATCAAAATACAGGGTGTTTGGAAAACAATACGATACAATTTTCTTTAGGGATAGAGTGAGGCATAAACCTAGTTTACATCCACAGAAAAATCCACCAAACACTCTGTATAAGGTGTAAGGTGTAAAGTAGGTAAGTTTACATTGAAAAATAAAGTATTTTGGGCTTATTCTTGAACCTGAATAATAGATGGCCTAATAGCCTTGTCGCGGCAATTAATGATATATTTGTTCTCTCGTAAAATAGGCCCGACATAGTTATTATTCAATTTACCATTCGTCTATTATGTAAACATGGTTTCCGTTTAAAACTGAGTGAAATTGAAGGTAATTCGTATCTCTTTCCGTTCCAAAACCTTGTTCCTATTCTATTGAACATTCCATCGAAGTTTCTGGGTTACCTATGAAGCCAACAGCCGAATGAACTACTTTACAAACTAAACTATGCGGGTAGGAACGGAGACATTCGTTTTTTTATTAAATGTAGATAAGTATGTGAAAACTATTTCAACTCCCACAAAGATATTGTGTAGCTTGAAATCGATAGGCTCTTTGTAGAGCCATTGGACATAATAATATGGCCTCCAACATTTTGTCAAGCTATGATCTTTTACAACAAGTGAATAAGTTAAGGTAGGCTGGATTCAAGCGATTTTTTTTTGTTAACTTAGTATAATAAGTATTTAGACCCAACGTGACCCAACACAATCCCAATTCAAATAATTATGACGTTTTAATACCCACAGTAAGATCGAATTTCACCAGCGAACATCGTTACTCTGACAGATCTTTTAGATGTCCTAAACGCGTTCAATTTAATAAATTGATCGTGAAAAACGCAGTCTAACACATCTTAATCTAGTTCTTGATATCTAGCAAGCGAGGAGTCGAAGGCAGACACGAGGACGTTCAGCACTGTGACGACGAAAGCTGTACCAGTGGTCCCATAATTGATGTTCAGGGCTGAAGTACGGTGGCGCGGGCGATGGAACCAGCAGTCTCGCCACAAGTTCAGGGTTAGCAGCACGAAACCCATCGCCACCTAAGGACCTGGATGTTGCTTGAGGAGTTTAAGGAAAAGGTTCTTTAGAGCTGCTATTTTTCTAACATGACGTCACTGCTCTAGTTCCAAATAAATGCATGTACGATGCTGCAGATAACAAAGCCCGCGACTGTGCGTTAGATTAGAACGACTTGCAAAATATTCACATAAAAATCTGTTGTTTGATATAGAGGTGAAGAAAACAAATAAGTAGGTAGGTAATCTATTCTTAAAGATAAACAGTTTTCCACATATTTTTATGTGAATTCTTCGATATCCCGCAGCCCCCATTATTGAGAAGCAGTTCATGTTATAACCTCTTTCCTTTAACTGTTAAATTCAAAACCAAGACATAACGAAGTACACAACGTCTAATATTGAGTACCGTACTTTAGAAAGAGATATTCGGCAGTTCCAGCTTCGTTGAGCATTCTGTCTCTGTCTTAAACTACCCTGTGATGTTTTTCACATGGTTCATCTTTCTTTGTGCGACAGAGATAACGCTCTACGATGCCAAAACTAGCCGATTATCTCTTGTAATATTGATTCTCACCTGAAGAACGATGGATATGGAGATGAGCACCACCAGCAACGTGTAGAATTCGTGCTTGGGCCCCACCTGCAGGACATACTTCAGCTGCGACGCGTTTGATGTAAGGAGGGCGATGTCGAGCATGCCCTGCGCCACCGTCTTCTTCGTCGCATAGCGATTGGCGTCCAGGCCTTTGATCTGGAGAAAGGGAATGTTGATTTGATTTTTAATAAGATTTTTTCAGTATTGGAAGTTTGGCGGGCAGTGCCGCGAGGTTAGTCAAGAAAGATGACATGTGACAAGACTTCCTGTAGGTGTATTTTAGGGCTGGAGGCACTGGAGAAAGTGTCCTGAAGAAATTGGAAGAAGCTTTGCAGAACAGTGGCAAATTGGCCCCTGCAGTTTAGCAAAACGCCTGTAATCCCTGAAAATACACTCTCATTTCAAAATCACTTATCAAGTCCTATGACTGTATTAAGAGGTATCCTATTGCCACCATCAATAGGGCAGAAAAACAAAAATCCAATTCTAATATTATAAAGCTAAAGAGTTTATTTGTTTGTATGGTTGAACGTGCTAATCTCAGGAACTACTCAGGTTCGATTTTTTTTTAAACATACTTTGCTCCACTCTAGGAATTTTTCCCGGCGGTAGCGGAAACAAACCTAAACTCACATGTACACAAACACTGAAACCAAACAAATATCATAATTATCAAATATTAGTTCCGTGCGGAAAATTGAACCCGCGACACGCAACGAAGCAGTCCATTCATCAGCCACTGCGCTACGAGGAAGACTATTAGGCTATATGAGATCACGCTATGACCAATAGGAGTTGAGCAACAGGGGTGAAACCACGGGGAGAAGCTAGTTATAATGTTAGATAGCGGAATAAAGACATTTAAAATGATAAAAATCTAGCTCGTTACCTACTTAAACAACCCGTACAGTAATTTATTAAAACTAACCTAAAAAAGGCCAAAAAAAAAAAAAAAATTTAACTAATCTGTTCAGCAATTCATAATTACCTACTACCTATTTATTTAAATTAATTTAAGTAAACAGTGATGACCTTCGCGTAAATGGGTAATTTTGTGTGAAATTACATGCTAAGTATTATTTGTTAAACACATTTGTATACTGACCATTGTTTCGGTTACCGTTTAGGTAATGGCAATACTCTTTCTTAATCGACTTTAAAAAAAGGAGGAGGTTCTCAATTCGTCGGAATCTTTTTTTATGTATGTTCGATTTGGAAAAAAATTCTTTTGTTTGAAAGGGTATACTTCGAAGTGGTCCCATGATCATCAGGTCAGGATCTGATGATGGGATCCCAGGGAAATCGAGGGCAACCCTCAAATTTTATAGGCCCGCACATCATTTTAAAATAAAAAAAATATGAAGTTATTTAAGTACTTGCGTATGATAATCATCATCTCATGTAGCAGAGCTGATGATGGAAGGTACAACTCCTTAACAGTAAGGAGTAGGTATCGACTGATTTAGTTTGCGTTCGCGTATCTCCGGAACTGCAAATCCAATTTGAGTAATTCTTTTTTTGTTGTACTAGGTATTGTTTAACTTACGGAATACTGCAAGTTTCATAAAAATCGGTTCAGGAGTTTTTGAGTTAAGGAATTTTATTAGCTTATTGTGCACTTGAGCGATGTTGTTACCGGTGCTACGGATTACAAAATTTTAGTGCACTCTTACGAGAATGATTTATTTGACAAGAATTTGGGTTGAATATTTAAACTAAAAAGAGTAAAATAAAAAACTTTTTCAAAAAAAATGTAACCGCCTTCAAAAACAACCACAAAAAAGGGTAAAATAATCTACAAAATAACTTTTCTTTCAGAAGTCGGTGGCAAAGGTTCAATATTTACTTCATCGCACACGATGTCAGTCGGGGCATCTTGCTCCTTAGTCACAATCTCTTCACAGTTCGAGTGATCACTCTGATCGCTACTATTCTCCTTGGTTCCCTCCTCCATTTTATTTATCAAAAAATAACTCAACACAAAACGATCAATTTTGAAGTGTTACTGAGATCGCGTGCGGATGTCTACTGGTAGGTACAATGCAACGATTGTAAGAAACCGCAGATTATTTGGTATTTCCTTTAGACAAGGCCAGAAGAACAGACATTTGATCAATAACGTGCTTAACTCTCCTTAGAAACGCACTGAAGAGATATTAAGTAATTTTATTTGTAAGAGGATATTGTCAATCAGCTTCTGAAATTGATCGGTTCTGTGAAATCGATTATAAAATATGAATAATGAAGATTAACTTCACAAATATACTCAATTTTTAAATAAATAGGTATTTTGACCTTATAAACCTAGGTACCACGGTATAATGTCGGTCATTATATCTGCTCGTGTCATGTCGGTCTGAATGCGGACTACCGCTACAGCTTTGAGGACAAAAACTCTCGATTCTATACGATTAAGGGCAGTATTCAGGGTCAGTTCTTCATTGTCATTGCTTATCCCAACAATCGGCAAGCCAGCTGCTGACTTGTCGATCCTCATATCTCATTATTTAGATAACTCTATAGTTAATGTTAGTAACTCGAGCAAAAAAAAACGGGAATAGTAGATAGTGACCTATAAATATTATTGAATTGTCTTTTTAACACGCTTATATTCTTCTAGACATTTGCAAGCTGTCATAAACAATGTATAGTTATACTTATACATTGTATGTCCTAAAACAAATCGTTTCGGAACTCTGGCAGAATAGCCAACATCGATCGGTCGCCAAAAAAGAAAAATAAAACTGAGATGTTAGGCATCCTCAGTTTATTTTTCTTTTCTTTTTTCTGCTCAATGAATTTACTACTACCTACAATTTCGTAATTAGGAGTTAGGTCGACAGCCCTGCATTGTTCAGCGTCCAAAGGTACCTATGGGAACCATTACCACACAAAATACAATGAAACAAAGTAACCAGGTTGATGGCCGGTGACTACGGACTAACGGAAGCTGCTTATTTCTGCACATCCTTCATACAAGGCTACAGAGCCCAAACCACTTCAATATCTGCTTAATTATCTAAGTCATAAATATTTAGTTAATAATTACCTAAGTACACATTAATTGACCATTATACTTATTTTAATTTATTAAACCCATCTCATTTTATCTATGTTATATTGACTAGTAATAGTTTTCGGAAACACTGAAAATGATTTGTAATAATAACTAGTAGGTAGGTAATACTATATCAAGCCAACTTATTTTAGTTAAATACGTTAAACCATAGTTTACTTAAACACAAAGACAAAGCACAAAGAAAAAATAATAACAATGCTTTAAAACCTTACCCCATTTCTCAATCCAGTGGGGAGAATCGCAGCCATAATTAAAAAAAAATGTGTTGCATGCACTATCAACTTCTGAAAACCATAATTTTATTTGAAAAATGAATTCCACTTTCCAAAACCGCCAAAACCGTTTAGTTCCGTGTTTTTTTTTTCGAGCAGCGGATGCTACGGTGTTCAGCCAAAGAGTAATAAAATCGATGGCGTTACCTGACGACGGATAACACAACAACTATTGACTATAGTATCAGCTACAATGACGTATTTACTTGGAAAATGAAAGTATTGTTTTTGAAGGTCTGAATTACTACGTGTTTACGATGAGTTGTCGAAACGTTGAAAAAACGGTGATAAAATCACCACGCAACCATTTACCGTAACGTTATACTTTCGTAGAACTTAGTAGGTAATTAGCTAAGTCGTGTGATACCTAAATAACTAATATAATATAAAAAAATGAGAGATTGTGAGCCAATACAAAGTAGCTCTTATTAATTACTAGCTGTTCCCTGCGATTTCTCCCGCTGCTCAACGCCTGTTGGTCGTAACTTTATGTTATAAAGCCTTCTTCGATAAATGGAATATCCGAAACAAAAAGAATTTTTAAATTCGGTAAGTAAACAGTAAACCTGAGATCAGGGAGTTCAATCAAACAAACTCTTCAACTTTATAATATTATAGTTAGATTTAGGAACAGTGGTACCTTATAATTAACGGTTAAATAGAACATAATAGTTATTCTAGTAATGTTGTCAAAAATATAAGCGAGTGACTGCCTGCGACCTCGCACTATTTGTGCCATGAAGGCAGGGGCGTAGCTACCGCCGTATCTGCCGTATCAATTATATGGGGCCCCCGGGCCACAGGGGCCCCCAACCAGCGTAAACAAAAATTTATAAAAATCTAACGATTTATTAAATAAAATAGTTATAATTACTTTTAGGTACACAATTTATTTGTCTAATCTATCTCTGGTGTTTTTTTATTATTATTTATAATTATGTAATACTGTTTTAAGCACGAGATTGTCTCTTAGAAATCTCTGGAAGATCCATATTAATATCAACATTTCGATGCAAGTACTAAAATAACTGGAAGCGCGGGTTATGCTAAATTTTTCTAATTGCTAATTGGCTGTGAACGAAAGACATGGAAATTACGTTCTGCCGGGAACACAAGACAGAATGCAGATCGAAATATAGGAAGGATTGCACAATACCTTAATTCTCCGGGGACGTCCTCGCGGCTGAGGAGCGGCTGTCGAGTGCAGGCAACTGGAGCGCTCTGACGTGAGGTGCGCGTTGTGAGTAACCGATTGGCCACGAGTTTCAACTGCGGCCGCTTTTTAAGCGGTCTCTCTCGTACTAAAGCGAGAAGATATGTGCGGGAATAGGATAGAGGATAGGACCATCTACAGCCAATCAGATTAGTCGTTCAATGACATGAAGTTATAGATAAAAGACCTAACCGTTCTTTCTACGCAGCGTAACCATTCCCCCCGGGCTTGAAGGGATGCCTTCAAGAGTTGAAGGCGAAATTCGTGAAATTAAACTACAATTTAAACTATTATCTATACGTAAATATAAATGAAATCAAATAATTAATTACTAATGCTAACCTAACCTTGGATGACGAGAGCCGAATTTATTGTTTAGGCAATGGGCAAAGACGAACGACGGGACGCAAGTAGGATCCAGTCAATGTCTTAACTCGGGCGATGCGAGTGACTCCTGTGGAGTCAGGAAAAACTTCTTCCACGACACCCAAAGGCCAGTGAAGTGGGGGCGAATTATCTACTATGAGAATCACAACCGTACCGACAGTGACTGGATCGATCGGCGTGTTCCATTTACGACGCGATTGTAAAGTGTGAAGATATCCGCTTCTCCAGCGCTTCCAAAACGATTGTACTAATTGGTCTAACAATTTATGTCTCGAAACAATTGTTCTCTCGTCTATCTCCTCGGCAGGCAAGTATTTTAAAGGGGTGAGATTCAGAAAGTGCGCTGGAGTCAAAGCTAGTGGTTCTGAAGGATCACTAGAGAGTGTCCTACAAAGAGGTCTAGTATTCATTACTGATTCGACTTGAGTAAGAACGGTATTTAACTCTTCAAACGAAAGGATGGTATCACCTATTACACGGTATAAGTGAATCTTTAAACTTCTAATATTAGCCTCCCAATTACCGCCGAAATGGCTAGCAGTCGGGGCATTAAGTGACCAATTTATGCGATTTTCAGCTAACATGTGACCAAATTCGGTGTTGTGATATTTCGAACAAAGGAAGTCGTGAAGTTCCGAAAGTTTACGCTTAGCGCCAATGTAATTTGTCCCGTTGTCCGAGTAAATCCTACTAACCGGGCCGCGCCTTGATAGGAATCGTTTGAAAGCACTCATAAAACTGACTGTACTAAGATCACCGGCTAGTTCGATATGTACCGCGCGTGTAGTCATGCAGACGAACAGACACACGTATGCCTTGGTAGAACGAATGCCTCGGCCGCGAGACATGGTAACCTTGAAGGGACCAGCGTAGTCCGTGCCCGTGTGAACGAACGGTTTAGTTGCTTGAACTACACGACAAGACCGATGATCTGCCATCTCAGGGAAACTTGGCTTGGGACGGAGACGAAAGCAGGGAAGACACTTATGAATCCTATTCCTAATTAAATTGCGTGCAGAAAGTATCCAATATCTTTGACGTAACAGTGACATCAGCAGGTCGGGACCCGCGTGGCAATTCAATTTATGATGGTATTCGACAAGCAAATTCAGAATAGGATCTTTTCTTGGGAGTAGAATTGGATATTTCGCTTCATAACCCAAATCTGAATTTCTTAAACGGCCTCCGACTCTAATGAGTCCGTCTTTGAGGAAAGGTTTCAAGTGCCGAAGAGAATGACTACAATCCTTGCCTTCTCTGAGTCTGGCAATTTCCTTTGAGAAATAGAAGCGTTGAATTTCACGTAGAATGAGTAGTTCAGCGAAATCGTAATCCGATGCTGACATGCGGTTATTAACCGGTAACAACTTAGCAAAACGACAAACGTAAATTACCACTCTAAGTAATTTACTCCAAGACGAGATACGATCGACTAAACAAAGAATAGAAGATCTTTCGTTAGGTGCAGCGACTAACAACGAATTTTTCTTCTCTTCAGGTGCTTCAGACACTGAGGAGGGATTGAAAGGAGCGACAGGCCATTGTGAAATGTCCAAGTGAGCCCACGGGGGTCCCCTGAACCAAAGCGGATGGTCTATAATTTGTGAGGGTGTGAGTCCGCGTGAAAGACAATCTGCTGGATTGTCCGCACCGGACACGTGATATAAATTTTGCGGTGACAAATCGCTTTGTATTTTCGAAACTCTGTTGGCTACAAAGGTATTCCAACGATGGGGCGACGAATGTACCCAACAGAGCGCGACCGTCGAATCCGAAAATGCGAATATGTCACGGAAAACTATTCGGTTTTGACAAGCGACCACGACATTTCTTATTAGCTGGGATAACACAAGAATAGCACAGAGCTCAAGACGAGCGAGAGAAACTACATTTTTGGGAGAGACCTTAGACTTAGCTGTTATCAAATTGACTGTATTGCCATCGCTATTGTGGACGTGGAAATAAATCACTCCCCCGTATGCTTTCTCGCTAGCGTCCGCGAAAGCTAAGAGTGTGACCACACTATCAGCGACAATACCAACGTGGCGTGGGATTTTTATGTTGCAGAGCAAAGGAAGCTCTTCCTTAAAGCGAGTCCACAGCCTGACTATATCTTCAGGTGGTGTCTCATCCCAGTCGCAGTTGCATAGCCAAAGCTTCTTGATAAGAAGCTTGGCATGCAAGACTACAGGCGCGACAAATCCCATGACGTCCCATGTTTTAGCGATGCACGATAATATTGTACGCTTAGTACAAGTCTGAGTGGGAGTGTTTACTCTCATGGCGAAGTGATCTGACGTGGGCGACCAACACAAACCAAGTACTTTATGTTGGTCGGACCCGTCGAACTCCTTGTCAGCTGGCAGACGATGCGAAAGCGGGATAGAATTCAATACTACTTGCGAATTACTGGTCCACTTGACCAACTCGAATTGACCCGCCTTCATGAGACCAATCATCTCTGAAGCGGTAGAAATGCCCTGGGTTTCCGTGAGGACGGAATGGACAAAATCGTCCATGTACAATCCCGTGGCGACAATGGCTTTAGCCTGAGGGTACGAGTCACCCTCATCCTCCGCCAGCTGCTTAATAGTTCGCAGCGCGTGAAAGGGGCTAGATTTGAGTCCAAAAACGACACGATTGAACTCATAAACTTGCAAAGGTTCCTGCGGCGAAAAACGATACAAGATGCGTTGGAAACGCCGATCAGGTTCTCGGACTCCAATGCTGGGAAACATCTGACGAATGTCTGATGAAAGCGCGATCGAAAACAAACGAAAATTAACTATAATGTTAAACAAATTCCCTTGTAGGTTCTGTCCACCATACAAGAGATCATTAAGCGAAACGCGGGTAGTAGTTTTACAACTACCATCGAGAACGACACGAAGTTTGGTTGTGACCTTATCATCTCGGATCACACCATGATGCGGAATGTAGTACGAAGGTTCCGAAGGATCAGGAATTGTAGGTGAAATATAGCCCTTCTCTAAATATTCTAGGATGACGTTGTCGTACGCGGCCTTTAAATTAGGAGAAGCTTGCATCTTCCTTTCCAAGCAGAGAAACCGGCGTTCACTTGCTTGACGTGAGTTGCCCAGGGATTCGACATCACCCTTGAAAGGCAAAGCGACTACGTATCGTCCGTCACTATTTCGAGTGGTAGTGCGGGCATAAAACTCCTCACATAATTTGTCATCTAGGCTGAGTACCGGGGGAACATTTACTTCTTCCAATTCCCAGAATTTTCGTATCGCTACGTCTAACGGCTCCGCGGTGCAACAATACGAAACGGTCGAATTGTCATCGATGAGAATCGGCGCCTTACCGACAATTACATAGCCGAGTACAGTTTGCAAGGCGATTGGAGACGCATGTGTAGGCTGACCTTGAACTCTGTTAGATAAGAGTAAGTGCGGGAAAGTCGAAGCACCGATCAATAATTGAATCGGATTTGAAGAAAAATATGTATCGTCTGCTAACTGTAAGGTTTTAAAATTATGCAAAAGCGAAACGTCAACCGTGGCAGTTGGCAAACGTTCAGTAATTTTATCTATTACGAATGACTCAATATTATAGTTTATATTACGATTGAAACGAGAATAAAATTTAATTTGTACGGAACCCTGTATTTGTTTACTAGCACCTCCTATGCCCCTGACGGTTGCACAGGCCGGTTTATTATTTATGTTCAAACCCAAAAGTTGACAACAATCCCGCGTGATAAAGTTACTTTGAGAAGCGCTGTCTAATATTGCGCGAACAATATGTTCTTTGCCAAAAGAATCTACTACAATAACTTGCGCGGTAGCAATCAATATGGTGGTTGGGCCCCGGTATAAAGAATTAATACGGTTCTCATCAGTCGCGCACAACGATATATCAGTCTGCTTCGTAAGTCTCTCAGCAGAGGGCGTGCGAGCGCCGGTCGACCTTGAACCGTGCGCGTCGCTCAATTTATTGCCGAAGCACAACAAACTATGGTGTTTAGAGCTACATTTTTTACAAGTGGACTTTGACCCACAAGCGGACACACGATGTTTTGGACTTAAGCAATTAATGCATAAATTGTTTGATTTCACAAACTTAAATCTCTGATCGGGTTTATAACTATTAAATACTTTACACTTATATACGTGATCATGTTTCTCCTTACACAAAACACACGCGGTAGGTTCGTTCTCAGCTATACAGGTGTATGCATTAGTATGTTTGCGATTTGCAGGTGATTTATTGTTAGAGACCGTTGACGAAGTTCGTTCTAACACCTTTATATGCTCACGAACAAACTCAACTAATTCACTAAAAGATGGAATTTCGGAACTACTTGATTTTAATTGATGATTAGATTCGAATGCCCGTACAGTGTCTATGTCGAGTTTTTTAAGAGCGATATGCAATAAAATAAAATCAGCGTGGTCATGGACCTTTATGTTTTTAAACCCGGCTACCGACGTTGCGAATTTATCGAGAAATGATTCTAAAGTAGCCGGCGAACCTGACGAAATAGATTTAAATTCAAATAATTGATCTAGATATGAAGTTGCCGATTGCCGTTTATCTTCATACCTTTCACAAAGTGAATCGAATATAAGAGGGTAATTATCAGCTGACGGAGTAATTCCTGCACATATCGAACGAGCTTTGCCTGTTAATTTTCCAATTAAATAATATAATTTCTCGCATGCTGTTAGCGAACTATTATTATGCACGGCATTTCGAAAACTGGCGATGAACAGCGGCCAATTTTTAATATCCCCATTAAATTCGGGTATTTCAATCGGGGGCAAGCGAGGAGATTTCTTACATTCACTAGGTGCCTGAACCTGCAATTTCTTCTCTGCCCGCTTCACCCTACCCAGTAAATCTTCGAATGAAGAAAGTGCCTGATAGTCGACGACATAATCAGGATTTAATTTAAGTTCATGAGCGATTATTAAATAAATATGTAACACGCGAAATACGTTGTGAAAGCGATGTGAGCGAATAATTTACCTAAGTGGGTATTTATTTTTACAATAATGCGTCGGTGATTGAGCGCGAAGCGGTAATTCAACGGTAATATTTTAAAATAATGCGGGATTAAGCGAAATAACCAGTTATAGTAACGATTACTAGCTGGTGTTACGAATATACAACGGTTTTACCGAGAATTTAACTATATACCCACACCTGTCGGCGAGACAAGTGTTTGGTACAAAACTAATTAGAATACGAGTATTTTTTTCCGACTACGAATGGCGAATGGTTATCACTGATTTCAATAACTATCCAGGCTCGTTAGGACCAAATGGAAGCGCGGGTTATGCTAAATTTTTCTAATTGCTAATTGGCTGTGAACGAAAGACATGGAAATTACGTTCTGCCGGGAACACAAGACAGAATGCAGATCGAAATATAGGAAGGATTGCACAATACCTTAATTCTCCGGGGACGTCCTCGCGGCTGAGGAGCGGCTGTCGAGTGCAGGCAACTGGAGCGCTCTGACGTGAGGTGCGCGTTGTGAGTAACCGATTGGCCACGAGTTTCAACTGCGGCCGCTTTTTAAGCGGTCTCTCTCGTACTAAAGCGAGAAGATATGTGCGGGAATAGGATAGAGGATAGGACCATCTACAGCCAATCAGATTAGTCGTTCAATGACATGAAGTTATAGATAAAAGACCTAACCGTTCTTTCTACGCAGCGTAACCAATAACTCTTCCTAATTCCGACCTCTGGACTGATCAGTCCCATTTTGAATTTTTTTGATGACCTTTGTCCAATTTTTTGTTTATATTTCGGCGTAGATATAGAGTAATGCATTTTTTTTTCTTGAGTGATAAATCTTTACCCTACCTAAGGGCCCCCAAAGAAATTTTTATACGAGGCCCCGCCAAGGCACGCTACGCCTCTGCATGAAGGACTGGACTTAGGTACTTCATTACGATTCAAAGTTTTAATTAACGTAAATGCACTTAGGTCTAACGTACAACCAGCTTACCATGGAGTATCGTATTACCCAGTTACTGGGTTGTGGAGGTTCGATAGGCAGTCGCTCCATGTAAAATACTTATATTCAGTTGCATCTGATACGACTGGAAGCCGACCCCAATATAAGTAGTTGGAAAAAGACTTGACTGATGATGATGACTGGTCTAAGGCCCTATTCAGAGCTCGACCGACGGTCAGCGCTGACCGTCGGTCGGCGTAGCTATCGCCATAGAAACAGAGATAAAGAAAGAGAGAGAGAGAGAGACCGAACTGACTGTCGGTCAGTTTCACTATGAATGCGCGCATGCTTTTTATGGCGATAGCTACGCCGACCGACGGACAGCGCTGACCGTCGGCGTCGCCGCGTCGGTCGAGCTCTGAATAAGGGCCTAACTTGCCGCCTGCTGAGAAGGATGGCAGTCAAAACTCTGTCTATGTTTTTAAACTGACATTAGCCAGCCTACTGGGATATATCCACCCATGTATAATATCAATCCATGTATAATATTTGTTTTGCTTTTTCGATATTTCAGCAATGCTGCAAGTGACATGTGCACAATATCTGTGTCCAAAACATTTTGGGCCGTTTGATTTTATTTAATTTTATGACTGCAAACCTCGTACCGCCTCAGAATCAAACTTTTTTTTATCATGTTTACTCACCTTTTAAACCTTCCTTGGACTTCCAAAAATAAATCGAGACTAACGAACGGCAATGGATTTTAAAGTACCTGTGTAGATTTTTTTGAATTATATAGATTTTTCACGTAGAATATTTTAGGATAATTAATGGTGATCCCATGAGCAGAGAGCACGTAGTTACTACGAGTCGATGCCATTGGTACCTACCACTACCAACCGACCAAAGTTATTGTAACTGCCAAGATACATTGGCAAATCTGTTATTTTCTTTAATAATTCACATCTGTCGTGGGAAAGTGAACATCGGATCACTTCTAAATAATTCTTGCTCATCTATGTACAGACAGCCAGGCAGTTCAACCTACCGCAATCTGTCAAAATTTAGTAGATTTTCAACCTTATCACAATAGTGGAAGGTTAATGTTCAATTCGACAGATTGGAGTAGGTTGACCTGCTGGCGATTGTACACTATCGAAGATTCGTACTACCGAAACGTTTATTGACGGCACGGTTGACTCACTGGGTGAGCGACTGACTGATGCGCTACGTGTCGTGGGTTCCATCTCCGCAAGAAACTTTGTGTATGTAAATCTCAATGTTGTATAGGTACGCGCCCACGATATACATATGGAACAAATTTCTTGTAAGAAGCAACGGTTCTTCAATAAAATTAAGAGGGCATAATTATTCTGAAAGTTGGCAACGTCGCAAATAGTTGTCAAATATTAACAAGTTATAATTAATTTAGCAATTTTACTGTATGGATACAAGAATTATGGCTCTGTAGTGCACTAAAAAATTGATAAGGGAATGCAATAAGTAATATCGTAACACCGAATATACACCGTGTTCCGGACGATATACATAAACTTCGACCAGATGTTCAAACCACGGAAGTAAGCATTTTTCATTATGGACACATTAATAAATTCTTATTTTTTATTTTTTGTTAATTTTCATACAAACTAAATACCTAGACGTAAATAACCCGATATGCATGCCTCTTTATCCGAATTGGCAACGTCGTATTTTCATTCATAACATTTGGCGGGCTGAAACAAATGAAATGCAAATAGTATTTGATAGATTTCAAATTAAGATACTTTCTCACTGCATAGCTCAATTAAATTTCATTAAATGAAATTACAAATATCTTTGTAACGAAGCCTTTATAAGTACTACTTCCTTTGTTGGATTTGATTTGTAAAAGCCATAGAAGTATTTGCTAAAGTTTATGGATAACGTGAAGAACACGGTGTATAAGTAATTTTAGATGTAAAAAAAGTATTTGGAAACCTTCCAAATGCCTTTTTACACCTGAAACGGTGACAACATCAAATTCAGTGTTTTAATTGCATTCCTATATCAACTTTGTAGTGCACTACAGAGCCATATTTCTTATTTTCATACAGTAAATTTACCAAATTAATAAAACTTATAAATATTTGACAGCTATTTGCGACGTTGCCAACTTTCTGGTTATGCGCCCTTAAGTCGTAATATTGCTAATATGTCCATCTTTTCTATCACTCCTGATTGTCACATTAATCGGATTAGCGAAAAAAAGAAATTAAGACGCAGGGCTAACGGCTCAACGTGCCTTCTGAGGCACGGGCCGTATTAAACGGCCAACTTTCAAACTCCGGCTGCTACTGACAAATTCTAATAGAAAAACCCAAAAGTACTTTTTGCCCGACCCGGGAATCGAACCCAGGGCTAACTAGAGTCTAGACTTGGTCTAGACCAACGGGGTAATACGCTCATTAAAGTGAATTACTTCACCTCTTCCTCTAACTTCTTACTACGATATGCATGAAATTATCTTCCATTTTTTAGGCAGATTCCTAAAATAATAAAAATACTATGAGAGTCCCAGGTCAGATTATTTTGTCCAATATTAAAATCACCATCAAGTCGACATTCTTTGACAGTTCTGCCTGCCTGATGATGTGGCGTTCCGCATCGCTTTCCAATTTCTTCACGGTAAAAGCATCGGTTGATCTGCATCTATTTAAAATTTTCAAGATGCGAGATTTAACCAAATAACATAGCCATAGATACCGAAATGCAAAGTTCACCAAGTACCTATGCAGGCCAGGTAGGTAAAGAATTTCAATGAGTATAAATAATTAGAAAGTTGCAGTTATTTTATTTTCCGTATTTCTCAATCCATCAGTAACAATAAAATAGGTACCTACTTTGTGGAAAATCAATTTATCTGTATTGGGAAAAAATAGGATGTTGCTGTGCAAAGTATTGCAAAATTGCAAACTGCAAAGAGCGAAACTTAACAACGCCGCCGCCGTCACTATTCTTGTAACTTCTTTTGCCCAAAATAAATACTTTTCTTTTGTTATTTGTGGGGTTGTTTAAGTCAGAAAAATGTTTAAAGACAGTCGTATATCAGTACTTAAATTATTTTTACTATTATTTATACCTATGCAGACTAAAATATATTTGTAAAGTTTGTTTAGAATTTCATAAAATGAAACGTGCGCGCGCTCCGCCCGCCCGATTTCGCGTCCTCGATCTGTCAAAAATGTTTCCATTCTTTCGATGGCTTGTGTTGTTTGGATAAATTCAAAACAATAATATAATACATCAGATAATTCTTAATTTCTTTTTGTTGGTGAAGTTCGTATCGTGTTTTATAGTGTTTAGTTTAAATGTTATTAACATGTAAAGGATCTGCGTAACTGGTTCTGTGCTGTTGGGGTATCGTGGCGCGAGTAGATCGTACATCTTCCAGATGCTGCCTTCTATGCCCATCCTGTTCTCAAGAGAGAGTCAGGATGCATTCGGGAACAAAATTGAACCAAGCACGAGCTTTTTCAACCCAAATTCTTTTCCAAAACCTGTTATCAATCCAGAGGTGAGTCAAGAACGTAGATGATGATTTTATGTAATTCTCGTCAGTTAACGCAAGTTAAACTTCGAAATAAACATTTTGGATAGTTTTTAGAAAGGTATATGAACTACTCTTGTGATTTGTCCTCTGGATTATCATAATTGCGAAGTGCAACATCAGTACGAAAAACTACAATAAAATGTGTCGCCATGTTTTTAAGATAGATGATCTATTTACATGACCTTATGTTGTTGTTGTTTCAGCCGCCACCACAGAAGGTTGCGCAGGAGGTTACGAAAGTAGCACAGAAAGAAGCCAAGAGTAAACCAAATGCTAAGAAAAAAGTTGATCCGCCTAAAATAGATGACAATGTTTTAGAGACAGGTAAACATTGCAGTAAATGACAGTCTATTTAGCAGCATTTCCTCTTATGTAATCTACAACTTTTTTGTGATATTTTGAGACAAAAAATAGGTCAGAAAACTAATTATAGAAAAGTTCATTCATGTCATCAGAGAATTTTATTCATAACAACTAATCTTGAATAATTACTGTAATTTTGGGCTCTATCTACTTTCATGTTTTTATCAAGATTCACGTTGACATTTCCAACTCATCATGATTATTTTTTTTAAATATCAAGTAAATATGACACATGCTTCTTGCACAATAATGTATAATGTGATACTCCTGTTGCATTTTAAGTTTGGGAATAAACTGCAAAACATATAAAAGTAGATTTGGCAAAGAAGGCATTTTATTGATTCTGATTGTTTTTTCACTGACGTCTTTAAATTTTCTTACATTCTAAATATCTTGAATAAAACCACAATATAAAACAGCTACATAACAGGTAAAAAATATTCTCTTACAGCTCTAGTTAGATCCTACTATACAAAAGTACAATCAAGATTTTCTTCCAACACATCGGTGCCTACCAACAAGTTTGTACAGTTCCAAAATATTTTGAAGTCTTTTGATCCCACAAAGGAGACCCCTGTTGATTTATATAAGAAAATAGAGAAGGTATTCGGTGAAGAACACAAGGATATTGTGGAGGAGTTTCTCCTGTTCCTAAAGCCTGGACAAGCGGCAGAGATTGGACGGTTCATGGACCATTTCATGCTAGTGCAAATGACAGGTTTCATTGAACTGTTGCAAGTAAGTATATGTTTATTGTAATTATATTATTATAAGGCTAAGCGAAAAGTTTCTGGTTGTTCTCTTTTTAATCTGTGTTGTATGCTGATTTGCATTTTGTTTGTTGTGTGGTAGTATTCACTCAAATTTAGCCAGGAGATCATAATATTCTTTCTTAGGTTGTCAGAAAAGGTCTGTTTCTTTGGGTTTGTTTCAAACATTGTTCAACATTTTATATCAAAAAGAATAAAGATACTTTCTACATTCTAACTCAGTATTAAAATTTATCTACATAAAATTAATGGATGTAGATCAATTTTAATACTGAGTGATTTCAATCAAAGCTGTTTTAAACAAAATATAAAGTATCATTCAAAGTTAAGAGTCTGCACCACAACTCAAGTCCTGTGGAATATTTGTGGTACTACATTTTTTATTGCAATTTGAAATAATGACAAGACACTAGCGCCGCATCTAAAGGACTTCAGTCGTGGCGCGGACTATAAATAATAATAATGTTGTCCTACTTTTTAGTTAGCAACTAAGCAAATTGTCTATGACTATCTTTAGTGGTTGTGGTAATGACAATAGACAATAGTTATTTTTTCGTGACCAATTTGGATTGATGCCAAACTATTTTAATGCATTTCCAATTAATGACATCCATTTTGATTGTGTATTCAAATCGAAAATAACACAATGGAAACTCGTCAAAGACATGGAGAAATGATGCATTGCATAAATAAATTATTTCTCACTATTAAATCTACTAAAGTGCTGCCATCTATTAAAAACATAAGTCTATAGCATACTGCGTATTATCGACTGGCAATCGTAAATCGCACGACATTTAACTCGATTTTCAGCTTTCGGATGTAGTAACGTCGAATCTTACAACCTCGGCCAAATTCAGGAGTTATCAGAAATTGTCAATGCGAAACTGGGTTTTTTCGTCAGCACTTAAGACCCCATTCGCACGAGCGCTTTTTTAATGGGCGTTAAAAAAGCGCTGAGTTGGAACAAAAATTTAAATTGAACTTAAATGTCACCACCCAGAACTTAAAATCAAATACAGTTCGAAAAAAAGCACCGCGCTTTAGAAGCGCTGACGTGTGAACAGATATAGTCTGTCTATAAAATCATGAAAATCGATGAGGGTGCTGCGGATGTCATCGACTTGTTTTTCGACTCGTTATCAATTGCATTTTTTTTTCCTTTTCAAGTCTACGGTGATAACGAGTCGCAAAACAAGTCGATGTCATACGATGTACCTCGATTTAGTGCTGCCCTACTTTGAAAAATTTTAATTCCCTCAAAAATCGTTTTCATGATTTTATAGACGGACTGCTATAATATGGGATTGTAATTGTTCTATTTCGGCGATTTTTTGACGCCCTTTAAAAAAGCGCTCGTCCGAATGGGGGCTAATAGGTTTGTGTGAAATTTGGCTCTCCCAGATCATTACGGTAGACATCAACGGATCACGGGACTGTCGAAGCTTTTTTAACCAAAAAAAAATATACCGACACCATAGTATTTTTAGGAATTGGTAACTATTATATCCCAATCATAGGTTCCAGTAATTAGGATAACAGCCTATTAAAACCCTTTTTTGTTCGCAGAACACGCTTTCCCGCAAGCCGACAGTCCTGCGCAAAGTGTTGCGCGCGATCACAAGCGGGATCAACAGCGGCAGTAGCGAGGAGATGCGTACGCGCGTCCTGCCGCACCTGCGCTCACACCCAAGACTCGCTACCATGTTCAAGTCACTGTTCCCTGATGAAAGGCCGCCCGACAGGTGAGGGATAGCCTTTATTATTTTTAATAATGGATAGGTCGAAATAACTCGCGGGAAAATTACATTGCTTCGATTTTCCTTGTTGTTTTTCCGTAATGTCACCAAAGATCTACACTCGACTCTTGTTTTCGTAAAATTGTAACATCCTGCGATGGAGTAGGAATACATAAGGGAAATTCCACCCAGATTTTCTTTCCTTTTTTTAAATCTTATACTCAAACCAACAAACTAAGATACACATTTTGGTCACAAAAGACGAAAATCGTAAGTGTAGATAAGTTTGTAATGCATTTGAACTTGTTTCAAAAGATAATTGTATTGAATCTTACGAAATTCGCCCTTTCTGTACAAGATCAAATAAAATTCGTGGCGCCGAAAGTACATGAAGCCCAAAAATACAGCGAGCAAAATTAGATGCGACTACTGAGCCGTCTCCATGCTTTGCTGAGCCAAAGAATGTATGAACAGGAGGATATCTGAAGGGATAGCCATAAATATCGCTTATCATTAGGTGCGTCCACACAGAGCGCGCAGCCTCGCGAGTCATTTGCTGCGCGAGGAAACTGACAAGCGAGGCTGCTCACTCTGTGTGGACGCTCTGTTGTTTTTCGACCGAAGCACAAAACAATACACGCGAAGCAAAACAAAAGCCGACGCTGGATGGCTCGGGCGCTCGGACGCTCGACCGCAGCAGCGCTGTCACTTGCCTCGCCCGAGACACGTCCACACCAACTGAGCTGCTTCGCGCGGAAAATGCTTAGCGAGGCTGCGCGCTCTGTGGGGACGCACCTAATAACACAAATTTTAAAAAGAACAAGTTCCCAATGAGTCTAAGAGCCTATGCACACCACGTTTAATAATCGCGCCTTTGACGCGCGTATGTAGCGATACAGACGCGATACGCACGCCAGTCAGACGCAGCCTGTAGACCTTTGCACAACTGTATAAATTACAAACGCGCGGCATCGGCGCGTTTGTATCGATACAGACGCGCTGGCGTTTGACGCAATACAGACGACAACAAACTGCTCCGTTTGATAAAAGCGCGCCGTCGACGCGCTACAAACGACAACAAACTGCTCTGTTTGATAAAAATGGGCCGACGACGCGCGTTTCTAAAACGCGTCGACGGCGCGTATAAAAAACGTGGTGTGAATAGGCCCTAAACGCATTTTCATGCGGCTGCCACCGATCGATGAGGTGATCCATGAGAAAGATTTAAGGGTACGCTAGTCGGTCATTCTTCCATACAAACGTAGTTTGGAGATTAATCCAACATTTGACGGTATACATTCAGAATAAACAATGATTCAATTTCATAAAAAAAAAAACATCTATTATGAGTTATGAGTGTCGAAACATCCTTATTTTAAGACTAATTTTGACGCATCTTCGGGAGCAAATAAATAACAAAAGAAGACGGTAAATTGTAAAATAATTACAATACAGGCATATGTAATTTGTTCAAAAATGTAAATTATTTTATTTTGAACAGATACATTCAGTAGTTTTGTTATAATGTCCAAACTCCCGAAGGTCTCTGGAAAAGTTGCAGTAGTCCATTCTACAATGAAATCACGCATGTATGAGTCAGTCAAAGGTTGGAATATGTGTGCGTAGGTGCCCTAGTTTCTTACTGCTCATCCATCTCATTGATACGTGATGTTGGATGAAATAACATGCTTTTTAATCCCGCCCGCCAACGAGTTCGACCCGCATCTAGGGCATTGTCATACTAGGGCATCCTTAAGTGCATAATTCATTAAGATTTTTTTGTAAATTGGATTTTGAGCCAATTTATGACATTAAATTTAAAAAAAAATCATGTGGTGTTGGAGCTTCAATCAGCGTTGGCAGTTGGTTTTCATTGTAATTTTTCCGGCAGTGCATACGAGACGGGTACTGACATCATCGATGAGAACTTCCTGACCAGCGACAAAGGGTACGACGTCTGGGAATTTGAGGAGGAGAATGATAACAGGAGGAAAATTGAAGCCAAGGAGAGTCTAGACACAGTGGTGAGTCTTTATGTAACTCTTTAGCATTGCTCAGCTATGCGGAAGATTTCTTTGCCAGGGCTCGACCACGATCCTTTGGTTTTTGATTAACCTGAAGCTATACATCAATGGTAGGGTATGTTATAGATCTTTCGAGGAATCTTTAAATATGAAATAAAATATCTCTATTGCCTGCCTTTGTCCCATAATGTTACTTGGGGATGGCACAAAATATTTTTGGACTAATTTCCCTGTTAGCAGTAGGTATTTTTATGAAATATAAAACTCAGAATTAGAAACGTTTTGAATGGAGAAATATGTACAAAGCATTTTATTATCCTGCATAAGTTAAGAGCCAACAAACGAACATAGGGAGTAACGCGTAATTCCTTCCGCAGTACCTGCACGGGCGCGTGTTCGTACAGCAGGGCCGCCTGCTGCGCGGCGCCAGCGTCACCTACCCCTACAGCAAGGAGCCCTACCGGGTGCACGCGCGCCGCCTCGCTCCCGCGCACACTATTCTCTCCCCACCAGACTCCGAGGACGAAAGATCCTCTCCCAAACGAAACGCTAAAAGTAACCCTAAAATTGGCGCGAAAAAACCCAAAAAACAACTCAAATCCCCTACAAAAACCGTCAAAGATGTCAACGACAATACTAAACACAAAGACGCAGTCAACCTCATGAGTCCAAAAGTAACCAAAAAGTCGCAAGCTAACAATAAAAGCAAGACGTGTAAGAAGGAGCCTGAGAACAAAGCGGATAACTTGCAAAAAAGGGAGAGGAAGGACAGTAAAAGTCATACGTTACAGAAGAAAGATGAGGGTTCGAAAGCGAAGCAGCCGAAGATTGAAACGGTGGTTAGTATGAGTATAGAAACGAAGAAAGTGGAGAAGAAAGAGAGAAGCGGGAGTTGGACGAGGGAAGAAGACAAGACTATGTTACAAGTCCTGAAGGGGGAGCCGGGGTCGGAGACAGTGTTAGGGCGCATCCGCGAGCTGCTACCGCACCGCTCGCCCTCGGAGATCAGAGAGAGGTTCTGCCACGTCATGACCTTGTTACAACAGATGGCTGTTGGTGAAGTTACTTAGTTGTAAGAAGAACTGAATTAATAATTAAGCGAAATAAAGTATTTATAATTTTGTATAAAATAAAAACAATATTTTTGATTCTTATTTCTTTTTTTATTACCAGCTTACACTCATTTAATCCTTCAGTTGTTATGTGAAATTCTTTTAAGTTGGTCAACAGGGGGAAATCCGAATCCATACGAATATTAATGTACTGTCCTACCAGTAGGGTGACCTAACTTTAATGCACGTCAGTTTAGTTTTTTTTTGTGAAACCAGAGATTATAGTTTGATTATTAATTCGAGTCAGTAAAATGACAAGTGCAACTGTCACTGATACATACAAAATGAAACAAACCAGGAACATTGGAAATGTCATTTTACTGACTCGAATTAATAATCGTATTTTACAAACATTCCGTTATTGTGCATCGTTTTAAGTAGCTGTTTCAAATGGAAGAAAATTGATGGTTGACTATCTGGTCCATAGGTAAAAATACTCCAGATGAAGACGGTTGGGGTGCTAAGACAGGAAACCTCCACGTGCGCCCGTGGACTGGAGTTCCCTCTCGGATACGTCCGGGGGGAAGACCAGTTTTTCGGGCCGGTGCGCCCTGGGATGCGGGCAAAAACTCTCCTTAGGCACTGTGTGCCTAAGGGGTTTCTTTGCCCGTATGCAAATAGCCTGTCGGGTGGACGCTCCAACGCGTGTCCCTCTGAACAGCAGAGGGCACAGCGGCGGAGCGGGCTTGCGGACGGTGAGTAATGGGTATGCTCGCCGTCCGACCAAGGACCAAGCCCGGGTCGGTGGCGCGTCGTGTTTCACGCGTCACCGACGGGGCCCCTTATGGGGCCAAATGCCTGCCGGGGTCGCGGATTTTTCTTAATCCAGGACACCGTGGCCCCGGAACGTAAAGGGCATCCGACGGAACACGGGTGGATTTTAGTCAGTAAGAGTCTGACAGTCCCTTCCGCCCCACCCAGGGCGGGAGGACTCATTTGAAGATTTTGCCACCCTAAAAAAAAAAAAAAAAAAAAAAAGATGAAGACGGTTCTAGCCTGATATGATTGACTCAAAAAGCTAATGTCAGATAGCAGTTTAGACAATAACCACAGAAAAAAAATGTTGGGTCAAAAAAACATTATAACTGATTCTCGTTGATTTACTAGCTTGCCAGTAACAACCCTAATTTTCTGGTAAGACACTAACTAAAAGTGGGTACTATGGCACCATTTTAAAAAGATAATGAGACAAGAAAGTTTTTCCTGTAATTTGTACACCAAGTGTCATTTATTTATTTTGTAAAATATGCTTTGAAAGACAAGGAAAGTTTTCAGAAAACTTCAAAACAGAAACTTTATGACACTTAATTTCCCAAGATATGATTAGTTTTTTTTTATTTTATTTATAAAACTATGCACATTGCTGTACAACGGCGGAATTAGTGCCGTAGGTATTTTCTGCCAGTCCACCTTCGGGTGATACAGAGATAAAACATAGTAGGTGCAACAAAAATAAAAGAACCATTCACTAGATATATATACCTATACTATATAATACATATATAAAAAATAAATAAGTACAACTACATACTATCACATTGTGCAGAGAGAAGAAATATACATAGAAATACTGTACCTAAATCAATTAACTTCGAATCGAGTCGAATCTGTCAGCTTCTTAAGTAAGAATTTTCGAGCCTTTACCTTAAACGAGAAACGATTGGTTGCCGTCCTGATATTCAGAGGGAGTTCCAGAGAAAGACCGCCTGAACAAAAAAGGAATATTTCTGGAGACTAGAGCGATGAGAGGGACATCGCAGAAGGCGATTACTAGGGGAACGAAGATGCTTGCTGTGTGCAGAGCATAAATACTGGAGAAGAGAAGTCAGATAAGAAGGAGAAGTGGGTTTTTCTAGAAGAGAAAATAGGGTAGTCAAAGCCCTCAACGCCCTACGCCGCCGAATGGGTAACCACTGTAACAGTGACCGTTGTGGGGAAACATGATCATACTTGCGGAGATTGAATACGAATCGAATGCAGTTATTCAGAAGTCGGTCAAGTTTGTTGAGTAGATCTGCATTCAGGTCATAGTAGCACACATCACCATAGTCAATTATGGGGAATATCAGGGACTGGACAAGCAGTGCCTTTATGTGAGAAGGGAGAACATTTTTTCAGGCGATAAAGCGAACGCAACGTTCCGGTGACTTTTCTGCTCACACTTGCGACCTGCTTACGCCAATCGAGGCAAGTGTCGACATACAAACCCAGATCCTTGACTTCAGAGCTGAACAGAATGATAGCACCGTCAAAGATAACTGGTGGTACTGCTAACCCATTCAGCCTTCGTAAACTATGGGGGCTCCCTACTATGATGGCTTGACATTTAGCTGGGTTTACCGCCACCCCGAAACGACTTGACCAGTTTTTGACTGCGCTGCGCTTAAATCCGGATTCAGATCGTCGATCGCAACTGAGACGTTGTCAACACTTGCCTGACAATAAAGCTGTAAGTCGTCAGCGTAAAGATGATACGCACATTGAAGCACAGTGGTTATGAAATCTACAAAAATAGAGAACAGAAGTGGAGATAAGATACCGCCTTGAGGGACGCCAGCATCAAGCTCACACCAGGTGGACGAAGTATCACCAGCACGAACCGACTGTTGACGCCCCTGAAGATAGCAAGAAAACCAAGTTAATACCTCAGGAGAGCCCACGAGATGGGAGAGGATGGACAAAAGGACTTCGTGACTAACGGTATTAAACGCATTGGAAAAGACGATCAGCACTAAGACGGTAACTTTAGTATCTTCCATTCCCCGTTTAATATCGTCAGTCACTTTAAGAAGGGCTGAAACGGTACTGTGTCCGGACTGATTAGGGAATTTTGGAAAATGAAATGGGAGAATTGTTCTTGGACACAGGCTTCGAGCACTCTTGACAAAAACGGGAGGATAGAAATTGGACGGAATTGATTGGGAAGAGTAGGATTTGGAATTTTTGGTAGCGGACGAACATGAGTTTTATAACAAACTTGTATTGACTAGATTCAGCCGTTCATATTCTATTCTATCAGAAAATAATAAATTCTAAGTGCTACCTATCGTTACTTTCTAACAATAAGCACTTAATGAGGGAGAGGTGGAAATTTTTCGAAAAATCTTTAAAGTTCGATATCTCCAAAACCAGTCAGTTTGGACCCCATGTTGTCGGGTTAAAATTGTTGCAAATAAGGTCTAGTATCACCCAGTGCAAGGACCGCATCCAATTACAAATCACCCTGTATTTCATGCATTAAAAACAAATAAGCGCCTCGTCAAAAAAGGGCTTCTGTCATGACGCGTACTCTAATGAGGTAGAATGTTACAATAAAAAAAGTTTCAGAATGACTGCAACTGCTATAAAACATATTTTAGAAGTCATGTCCTGTTGACGTTTAATACTGACTTTCTTGAAACGTCTAAACACAATCATAATATATAATGTTCAGCTTAAGCGAGAACTACCATTTAAGGAAATGCTTCTTGCAGAGGGAAGAGGTACCAACACAAACGATAATGAAAGAGAAAATGTCACCTGCTCTTGCTGCCGTATACTTCAATTCTATGACTCCCGGACACAAAAGACTTGCGGGCCTCGAACCCAGGCTAGTGGGTGGAGGAAACAATTGGTACCAACCACCAGATGAATTACTTGCTGGCCGAGTAGTAATGAAACCGGTAAGAAAACTGGTACTGAGCAAATTTAACACTGAAGGTCTCACCTCCGTTGCACATTCAGTGTTCCTGAGGCATCGCAGAGCAATGGAAGCAGAACTAGAAAAAGCAATCGAAGATTCTGAAGATACCTGGAAAAATACTATCAAAAACACTACTCGTCGATTATGGGAGGAACTAGTTGAAGCAGCGAAACTAAAAAATACAGAACAGATACTAAACGACTACAATAAATTCGTTTACTTATATAGGAGCTGTTTAGGTAAACTTGAGGTTTTATTCCATGAGTCGGCCATAGCAGAAATTAATAATGCTAGAGAAAACTCTCTTCACGAAATGAAAATTAAATACGCAACGGTTCTAAAACATCAAGCGACTTCGATGTACGACGAATACGAGAAAAAGCTAATGGAAGAAAAAAACAGACTAAAAGATGAGTTCATACAAAATTTAGAAAACAATCGAACAGAAATGGTCGGTAAAATACATGATCTCAAAGTTGATACACATGTAGCTATCTATAAAATAGAACAATATCTCCATTGTAGAAAAGTAGCTTGTCAAATCTATGTTTCTTTAAAAGAGAAAGAAGAGTGCTTAAAAGAAACAGAGGAGTTAAAATTTGAGCATAAGAAGAAAGTTAAAGTTTTTACGGATACAATGCTGATGCAAGACTTTCAGATTCGTCTAGAGAAGGAGAAAGAAAAGAAGAAACGAGAGTTCTCTAATATGTGGCGAAAAAAAGTGTGTCATGTCGTGAAAGCGTTTCAAATATTTGTGTCGCATTGTCTATATAAGTTTCCGGAGCAAGCTGATTTCTTTATTAACATGGAAAAATTGATGCTTCTACAACTGAACGAAACCCTTCAAGACCCGAGTGTTGCCAGTATTATTGAACTAGAAAAGGAAGAATTCCACACGCCTGTCCCACAAATTAGGCCTTTCTATTTGTTCTGCGATAAAGGTTACAAACCAAAGTTGGACGAAGACTTATGTCCAAAACCTAGTAATGTTTCTAGTACTTCAGATATACCTGTGATAATTGTCAATAAGAAATGTTTATATGCCGCCTGTGACAATTTTGACCAGTTCACTAACAGAATGAAAGAGTTTATCCACGGTAATCGAGGAGACGACGCTGATTTGAAAGATGACCTTGTCTATGAGCATTTTATTCCGGTAAAATACATGGACTCGCAACAACCGGCAGAAATAAAATTAGAAAGTTCTTTAGTACAAATTTTGCAAGCAGAAATGGCACACACAACAGCCCGGGAGGAAATAGAAAAGATGGAAACAGTCGAGAAAGTTCCCATCATGTGTAAAGGTTGCAGGTTGCCTTGGTGTTCGTGTCAAATATTCGTAGATGGCGCCGGTGCGAAAATTAAAACAGAATCTTCGCCAGTAACAACTTATAGGGCAGCGCCCCATACATTGCCAACAATCGACAGAAGTGTAGAATTAGATCACGAGAGAGAACCCAAATGGAACAGTTTCTGCTGTCATGTTGAACCTAAAAAGTGTAGCTGTGCCAAGACTGCCAAGAAGAATCTATCAAAACATATACCAGCGTATATGACGCGCATGAAATATGGGCCACCGGAAATGCCTGAGTATGAGATGTGTTCACTCCAAGAGCTTAAGACCTTGGTAAAACAAGCCAGAAAAGAGTTCCGGGGGGATCCTGTACCCGTTCCCGTGACAGAAGTCCTATCTAAAACTAAAGACGTGAGCACACAATGCTATGCTCCCGAGAATGAGATGATGTGTACTTGTTACTCTGATGATGAATTTAGTAAAATAAACGATAGGGAACTTTCTACTGGTCAGAAAATTAAGTTTCCTGCATTGTCGCCCTCGTTCCTGAAACATGAAGTTGAGACTTTTGCAGCATTGCGAGCACGCTCCTTGAGAAATCTCATCGATAATTTTTCCGATCTGGAAATTATATTTAAGAAAGACAGTTGTGATTTCAATTAATATATTTCGTAAGTACTTGTACATATTTTTCGATTATAATAATATTACTTTTCATTTTATGTATTAAGTTTTGAATCTAATTAGTTTTTTATGATGTTGTTGTTGTAATAGTTACTTTATTTTATATAATTAGTTTAGGGTGAATAAGTTTTGATCATCGTATTAGGTTTTCCTTATAATAAATGTTATAAAGAAAGTGAAATACCTATCTCTTATTAATAGTTAGTTAGTTTTTAACCAACAGAAAGCCATAGTGAGAAATTCTTGGAACATAATTTTAGACTTCTTAACTTTGTTTGGACTAGTTAGGAGACAGCATATCGCAAGTCTCATGCAATTGAGCCGCGGGTTTGAAGTTTCCATTATTCGGTCTTTCGGGAAATATGCGTTCTAGTGACATAGCCACTACGAAAGATTCTGCAACTATTCGCCGATCACTGATTCATATGGACGTTTCCCCGACGACGGGACGATTAATTTATTGCCGTTTCCCCGATAGACTCTCTCATCTACTGATTTTACGCCGACAGAACAATTCAATTATGTCCGGTTCATCGAAATACTCTTTGACCTACGGACTTTTCGCCGACACGACGGCGTTAACCTATATCTCTTTAAACTCTTTTAAACTTACCACCTTCGGAGAACCATAAGACAAGCGTAATTACAAAGAAATGCAAACTAATATGCGTCTTCCTTGAATAGCCTGCTGCGGGCGGTTGACTTGGGGCAAATAGGCAAAGCTGCTCGGCCAGATTCTGACCGAGGAAACGACGTATCATGCGTCGCCGCTCAAAGAGAGGTGTGGGCATTTAGCGAACGCTCGCACCGGCGATGTAGTCGGGCCAAAGCCCTGAAAGGATTGCGTTAGTGGACCGGCATCCCGGCTTAAGGCAGTAGAGGAGTCTCCTGCGGCCAACGCCGAACAAACACGCGATTGCTCGCTCAGATCTGTTCCGAGCGCTAAGTGGAAACATGGCTTTTTTTATGGGTGGCAAAATCATCAAATGAGTCCTCCCGCCCTGGGTGGGGCGGAAGGGACTGTCAGACTCTTACTGACTAAAATCCACCCGTGTTCCTTCGGATGCCCTTTACGTTCCGGGGCCACTGTATCCTGGATTAAGAAAAATTCCGTGACCCCAGCAGGCATTTGGCCCCATTAGGGGCCCGAGCGTGAAACACGACGCGCCACCGACCCGGGCTTGATCCTTGGTCGGACGGCGAGCTTACCCATTACTCACCGTCCGCAAGCCCGCTCCGCCGCTGTGCCCTCTGCTATTCAGAGGGACACGCGTTTGAGCGTCCACCCGACAGGCTATTCGCATACGGGCAAAGAAACCCCTTAGGCACACAGTGCCTAAGGAAGAGTTTTTGCCCGCATCCCAGGGTGCACCGGCCCGAAAAACTGGTCTTCCCCCCGGACGTATCCGAGAGGGAACTCCAGTCCACGGGCGCACGTGGAAGTTTCCTGTCTTAGAACCCCGTGGAAACATGGCTTTACATAACATTGTAAACAAACTTCGCTGCAGGGTTAAATGTCGAATTTTCGAATTTCTGTCATAAAGAGTTGCTTGGCAACGTATCAGCAGGCATTTCATTTTCATATGGTTTTAGAAATATTTTTTTAAGATATAATTTATTTCTGAAAGTGTTTATGATGTGATCCAACCGGTTTCGGCCAAATATTTAAAGAAATATATTGAACAAATATTCGCAATGTCCGATTTGAGTGAAAACTACTATTTAAGAGAATGCTACTTTCGACGAGAGCAAGTACCGACAATAAGTGTGATGAAGAAAAAAATGACTCCTCGCCTTGCTGCTATCTACTTCAATACTATGAAGCCCAAAGTCAAGGTCTTAGCAGGCCTAGAACCTTCACTAAAAGGTGGAGGAAGTGACTGGTACCAACCACCAGAGGAGTTACTGGCAGGCCGAGCAGTATTGAAACCAATCAGAAAAAAAGTACTTGAAAAATTAAATTGTGTAGGTATCGATGAAATTGGAACTGCTGTGTTCTGGAGGCATCGCAAAGCAATGGATTTAAAAATAGAGCAAGCACTTATAGATTCAGATCAAGAGTGGAAAAATAATATCTTATGTACTGCTGCTCGACTATGGGAAGACCTAGTTTTAGCAGCGAAAAATAAGAATACAGAACAAATAAAGAACGAATTCAATAATTTTGTGTATTTTTATAGGCAGTCCTTAGGTAAAATTGAAGTTTTATTTCATGAATCTGCCATAGCAGAAATAAACAACGTTAAACAAAAATCTCTTCATGAAATGCAAATTAAATATGCAACTGTTTTAAAGCACCAAGCGACTTTGTTGTACGACGAATACGACAAAAAGCTTATGGAAGAAAAAGCTAGACTAAAAGAGAAATTTATAGAAGATTTAGAAAACAACCGCACTGCAATGACCGAAAAAATACATGATCTCAAAGTTGATAAACATACGGCTTTAAATAAAATAACACAATGTGTCCATTGTCAAAATCTGGCTTGTGAAATCTATGTTTCTTTAAAGGAGCGAGAAGAGTGCTTGAAAGAAATAGCAGAATCGAAATACGCACATGAGAAGAAAGTTAAGGTTATGAAGACTACGATTCTGATGCAAGACTTCCAGATCCGTCTAGAGGAAGAAAAAGAAAAGAAGAGACTAGAATTTTGTAATGTGTGGCGGAAGAAAGTGTTTCACGTCGTGAAAGCATTTCAAATGTTTGTGTCGCACTGTCTAAATATGTTTCCAGAACAAGCCGAATTCTTTATTAACATGGAAAAATTGATGCTTCTACAAGTTTCTGAAGTCCTTGAAAATCCGAGTGCTATCAGTATAATTGACCAAGAAGGCCAACAATTTCATACGCCCATTCCACGACCTAAACCTTTTTACCTCTTTTGCGATGTAGGTTACAAACCCAAAGTGGATAGTGCTTTATGTCCAAAATATAATGGACCCTCCAGTACTTGGGTCCATGCACCTGCTTTTATTATTAACCACCAATGTTTATATGCCGCCTGTGACAATTTCGAACAATTCACTAACAAGATTAAGGCGTTCCTCCACGGTCATCGTGGAGACGAAGCCGATTTCGACGATAACCTTGTCTATGAACATTTTGTTCCGGTGAAGTACACTAACTCGCAACAACTCTTGGAATTGAAGTTAGAAAGTTCTTTATTAAAAGTACTGCAGCAAGAAATAGCACATTTTGAGATGGAAACAGACCCGGAGGAAATCCCCATTAAGTGTAATCGTTGCGGTCTGACTTGGTGTACATGCCAAAAGCAGGAAGAAAGTAAACCGGCACCTTCACCAATAACACCTTCCATCGCACCATCTCAAACATTACAACCACTCGACAGAAACATGGAATTAGTTCACGAAAGAGAACCTAAATGGGAGAGTTTCTGCAAGCACATTGAACCTAAAAAGTGTAGTTGTGCTAAAACAATAAAAAAACATTTAACTGAAAATTTACCAGCCTATATGAGACGCATGAAATATGTGCCATCCGAGTTACCTGACTATGAAATGTGTCCGTTGAACACTTTAAAGACCCTGGTAAAAGAAGCAAAAAAGGAAATCCGTACTATCTTGCCAGTTGAAGTTATATCTAGGACTAAAGATGTTAGTACTCAGTATCAGGAGTTTGAAGAATTCCTCGGATTGTGCACATGTTTTTCCGACCCCAAAGAGGTTCCTACAGATCCAAAATCGGACAGATGGGCGGATCTGGGTAAATCGTCCTTATCGTCCTCAGCCCTGTCACGATCAACCAATTCCTTCGCGAAATCGAGAACGCTCTCCTTGAAGAATCTTCTGAAGGAGGCACCTGAGATTAAAGAATTATTTGTTAGAAGAGATGATTTATTTGAATAGTTTTTTATTATCATTTTATCCACTCATTTTTAATTGGTTTAGAATTTAGAAATATAATTTTGAGGGTATCCTTATTTGAACGTGAATTTTAATTTAATAAAGATGAAGTATACAATTATACGTGTTACCGATTTTTTTTCTTTTTCGTAAAGTACTGTCAAAGCTCATTAATTATGAAAACTACACCGTTGTTAGTTGTTTTAGACGCAAAACTATGCTGCGTGGAGGTTCCCTAATACTAATAAGAAATTGTTTAAAATGTAATCAACGTAATGACATCAAAATGACGTAGAAAGAATACTTACAGCCATAGAGTACTACATTTGTAAATAGCTTACAGCATTTGACAGAAACTAGCTCATTGAAGATAATCTCGTAGAAACAACAGGAAAACAATACTATTTGGATAAAAAAATAAGTCATGGCGTGACGCATTTTCAGACGTTTGTGTCTCACTGTTTTAATATGGTACCAAATCATGCTGGGTTTTAAATAAATATGGAAAAAATATGCTAAATGCAGGTTGAATCTGCGAAAAGTACAATTGGAGTAGATGAGGATCAATTCCACACACATGTCCCAAGGCCTAAGCCTTTCTATTTGTTCTGCGATAAAGGCTACAAACCAAAATTGGACGTGATGTTTCTAGTGCTTCGGATATACCTGTGTTAACAAGCGGTGTTTATATGCCGCCTGTGACAATTTTGACCAGTTCATCAACAAGATGAAGGAATTCATCCACAGTCATCGAGGAGACGACGACGATTTCAAAGATGACCTTGTCTATAAGCATTTAATTCCGGTAAAATACACGGACTCGCAACAACGCTCTGAAATTAAATTACAAAGTTCTTTATTACAAATTTTGGAACAAGAAATGGAACACGTGCAAACTGACGAAGAAATTCCTATTAAATGTAAAGGATGCGAGTTGGCTTGGTGTTCATGTCATAGTGAAAAAGAGTCCATATCCAATATTAGGAACGAACCTCGGGCTGGTCACAAATCACCTCATTATAACAGTACATCTGCTGATGATTCCAAAAAGATTATTCAGACTGATGAGAAAAGCAACGAGGATGTACTTTCGATCCCGTCACAGTTAACAAATAACTCAGCGGGCCCGTCTGTAAATACAAACCGAATGGAACACGAAAGAGAACCGAAATTGAAGAAATACGTGAAATACATTGAGCCCAAAACGTGTTTATGCGCTAAAAGCAGTAAGAAACATTTAGACGAGCATTTACCGGCGTATATGAGAAATATGTCTATGTTTGATGGTGTGGAGTTACCAAATTATGAAACGTGTTCAGATGTAACTTTAAAGAAGTTGGTTAAAGAAGCGAAATCAGAAAGGACTCCTTCAATAGTTGCAATATCGTCGAAGACCAAAGATATATGCACCCAATGTTCAGATGAACAATTTGATTTGCTGTGCTCATGTCTCTCAAATAATAACACAGATTCATTTGAACCAATAAGAAATAAGGACCAGTTCATTTCAGGAAACATTTCACCTTCATACATGAAAACTACGCTGAGTAAGTTTGCAGTTGATAGAGCACATTCTTTAAGTTTAAGACAAATTGTCGACGGTGCACCTGAACTTAAAGATATATTCAATGAAAAATATGATCTTTAACTTTCGGTCAAATGGTTGTTTCATACAGAAATCATGTATTCTGCAGAATTAATATTAGTTTTATTAAACAATTGAATTTATCATAATATGGTACATAACAATGTACCAATTACGATAAATTAAATTGTTCATTAGCTCTTCTGTTCTCTTTTATTAGCTGATAATAGATTTTTTGATGAAATTGAGTAGATTCTAAGTCTTGAAATTGCTGGTTTGTAAGTAGGTAATTGTGTTGGAGTAAATTCCATGTGCTCTACATTCGGCTTGAGAGGGAAAAAAAAGACATTAATTTATGTGGCCTAATTGCCCATTAAGTATCAAATCATAAAAGGTGAGTTGGAACCTAGTCTCATTTTTTAAGTTTTTACCCGACTACGGCGAAGCAAAAAGGAGGGTTATGATTTTGACCGGTATGTATATATGTTCATCTGTTCTCTCATAACTTCTGAACTACTTATCACTACTTGACAAATGAGGTGTCGTTAGAAGCGTCTCAGTTGTCCGCTGGTTAATCTAATAATAATTAATCCTTGTTTAAAATTTAAAAATTTGCATGCTATTGTTATGGCAGAATGTGTCCTGCGCTTAAATATTATAATTATAACACCTTTTGTATACCACATTTTATGCAAATAAAGAATACTTACTTACTTACTTATAGGGTAGGTGACGTGTCACCAAATCCAATATGGCGCCCTCTAGGGGATGAAAAGTCGTAACCGAAAAAAAAAAATCGCACAGTATCGACATGGGTATCAAATTAAAGGGCTTGATGAGCACATTTGAAATATATATACATTATATAGCTTTTACTAGCTACTTTGCCTGTTTCTAACAGTGTCAACATGGGTATCAAATGAAAAAGCTTAATGAGTTCATTTTAAATTCACTCGCTGCTTTGCTTATTATATTAAATAACCCCAAAATAGTGTAAATAAAAAATAAGTTAAAATAACTAAAACCCGACTACGAAAAAATGGCGCACTAAAAAGTATAAAACAAGAACAACCCGTGTTACAGAAATTTTTGTTTTTATTTTTACTTGTCCCACACTATTTTTCCTGTACCTATTGTGACATCGTCACATAAACAAACACCCATCTTCGGAACAACTACTAGTACCTAGGTCATACAAATATTTGCCCCGAGCGGGGATCGACCTGCGATTCCGCGCTACTCGAGACTATCTTGATGTCTTCACTAGGTCGAAAATATTTTTTGGACCTGTTGAAGAATCATTTTACTCTATTATTGTCATGATGCTGTGGCACCTTCACTCCTATAATGACCGAAGGTTTAGGCACAAGTGTGCCTAAGTAAGTAATTACGCATATCGCCAGTTATTAATAATATTGGTTGCAGCAACCGAACAATAACATTATTTATATATTATTATCTCTTT
Organism: Agrotis exclamationis; assembly: GCA_950005045.1. NCBI lineage: Eukaryota > Metazoa > Arthropoda > Insecta > Lepidoptera > Noctuidae > Agrotis > Agrotis exclamationis. The sequence goes on along the minus strand of OX465431.1, from coordinate 5,271,286 downwards.
GGTACAATTCGTATTTACTATATTTATAAATACCTACATTGATCTATACAGTTTAGTTTTGACAATTTGTGACAATATATTTTTAGAAAATATTCGGTGGAAACACTTCTTTTGTAATAATTTGCATCCGATCTATCTGCTACTATGAATGATTCCCAAATGAGTGAAAACTATCGGTTAAGGAAATATTTCTTGAGTACTAATGAGGTTCCCTCTCAGAGCCTTATTAAGAAAAAGATGTCTGAGCCACTTGCAGCCATATATTTCAAGAGCATGAGTCGGAAACTTAAACTTGTGGCTGGGCTAGAACCTCCTATGAAAGGAGGTGGAAGCAATTGGTGTGTCCGACCCAAAGACCTTTTAGAAGGCAAAACGGTCTTAAGGCCTGTAAAAAAAGAGTTATTGGCCCGTTTTAATAATATTGGAGTCGACGCTATTTGTATGAAAATGATGAAAACCTTGCATAATAACATAGTATTAGAGATGAACAAAATGATTTCTGAAAACGATGACAAGTGCAAAAGATTAATTGAGGAAAAATGCAAACAGATTTTTAATGAATATTCTTTGAAAGCGGCAGAAAAGAACAGCGAGGAGCTTAAAAACGAGTTTAATGAATTTTCTACTACATACGCTAGATCCCTTAATAACATTGAAGCGCTTTTGTTAGATGCAGCGTCTAGTCAAATCAAGAGAAAACAAAATGAGGCACTTCAAAAAATGAATGATAAATACAAGACTTTATTGAAACAGCAAGCAACTGAGGTATATGATACATTCACAAATAAACTAATGACAGAAAACATAAGACTGAGAGGTGAGTTTCTTGAAACTTTAGCCAATAACAGCAAAGAAACAGGAGAAAAAATACATGATCTTAAACTAGAAACGCATGTACTGACCGAGAATATTAGACATTTTTGGGAGTGTCAACGCATGGCTTGTCAAGTTTACGTTGCCTTGAAAGAGAAGGAAGAATGTAAAAAAGATACAATGCTTTCTGAGCAAGTGCATAAGAAAAAAATGAGGAATTTAGAAGACGAAATAGTGCTGAAAGACTATGATATAAGTGACAGAACACGAAAAGAAAAAACACAATTTGAGTTCGACGCAGTTTGGCAGAAGAAAGTGAGGTACGTTATTAAGCATTTCGAAATGTACGTTTCCTATTGTCTGCAGTTAGTGCCAGGGTATGCAGATTTTTTTATTAATTTGGAAAAACTGATGCTGGTACACATGAATGATGTACTAGAACATCGAAGCGCTGAAAATAATTTTGAAACGGAACGTTACGAAGGCCCTATTGCTGACCCACATCCTTTCTATCTTTTTTGTGATAAAAATCAGAAAATACGTGATATTGGTCTAGAGAGAGATCTATGTCAGACACGTTGCACGTCGGATGCATCGCAAATGCCGGTAATAGTTGTAAATAAGCGATTTATGTACGCAGCTTGCGATAATTTTGAACAGTTCAACAACAAAGTGAAGAATTACATAAACGGCGAACGCGGAGACGATGAAGAATTTGTAGACGATCACGTGTATGAATATGATGAGCCTGTAAAGTATACAACATCGCAACAACTGTTGGAACTTAAGTTAGAAAGTAGTTTATTACAAGTACTGAATCAAGAGTTGTCGAACATAAGAGGAAACCTTGTCGTATGCGGGACGTGTAAAGTACCTTATTGTATTTGCACCAGTCAAGTCACAAGACCTAGTGTTTCAGATATGATTTCTGGTGGTAAAAACTTCGATATTAGCAAAACTGTCTGTGAACATGCTACGGATACTTTTTTGAAGTCCATTCAGCCGAAAACTTGCACTTGCAGTAAAACTGCTAAAAAGCAACACTTACCAGCTTACATGAGACCTCCGTCATTCTTTGAACCAACTAATAATAATTTTCCCAGCTATGAAATATGTTCGCTTGATACTCTAAAGAGGTTGGTCAGGGTGGCTAGAAGTAACGTGCCGATAGATAAAAACAGAGACATGGACAAGACCCGAGACGTGGCTACTCAGTGTATTGATGTGGAATTTGATAATTTGTGTAATTGCTTCTCAGATGTAATTGCTGATTTGAAAGCAAAGTCAGCGGAATTGTTGCAAAAATTGTATTTTTCAAGTCTCTATGATGATTCTGATCTTGAAGACATTCTTAACATTGTGAATAGTGTACGCCAGGACTAGGTGGGAATGCACATTATTCCATCCGTAGTTCCTTCGTTCGTTCATCCGATAACTACTTGGTAAAAATGACGAAAGTTTGCTATTCAGTAAGCTACTGACAGCGACACTAACGCTCAGCACTCGCTCTGCACGATCGGACGATCTCAAAGACGATCCTCGTCGAAGAGCACAATCATTGTACAGTCCAGCGATGAGATTTCTTGCAGAGAAGCATAGCTGCATTCGCTCATCTCTCCAAACATTTCAGTTTTGGTTACATCGGTAGTTAATAGCTATGCTGGTGTAGGTAGGTACACATTTTATGCAGCGATAGACGTTCGTGTTCTTTTATAGATATTGTGTTTTGGGTTTTGTTATTTTTTAGTTCTTTACAATTTTTTTGTGTAGTAAATTTTATTTATATGATTTGCTTCGCCTTATTCAGAATGTAGCTTAATTAATGCTTAACGACGTGTTATACTCGTACAGTTAACGATATTTAGGACGTCCCGTTTCAGAGATATGAGCCAAAATCTATTTCATGGTTCGAACGACAAATGAATTTATTAAAAGGCCTTTTTAACCGATTTCAAAAATGAGGAATTTCTCAATTCGGGTTAAGGTCATTCGTTCACAGATCGAGCTTTTTGAACCCCAGGGGTTGTCCTGCAAGGGGGATACGAAACATTCATTGTTTTTTGCCTAGGACCTCCCGTTTCAGAGATATGAGCCAAATCTATGAAATCGATTTCTATGGTTAGGGCGACAAATGAATTTATTAAAAGCCCTTTTTAACCGACTTCAAAAATAAATGAAAAACTTCTCAATTCGGGTCAAGGTCATTCAAAGCTCATCCATAGATACAGCTTCTAATACACCTCTGGCGAGGCGAACGAGTCGGTAGCCTTCAGAACGCTTCAGTATCCCTCGGAACGCTTTGGAAGTCTTCGGCCCAACGGACACCGGCGGAGGCGCGGCGAAGCGCGGTTCTTGATCGCACGCCACATACATAATCAGAGGCGCGATGAAGCGCACACCGCGGAGTCTTAGCGACGTTAAGCGCTGTCAAGAGCCATGAAGAACCACGCGTCGCGGCGCGCGGCGCCTCTTCGCACCGCTCTGCCCGCCGAGCCCTATACTACACAAAACTCTCCAGTCGACTGGAAAACTCCCGCCGCCCGCGGTGGTCACTAAGCCGACCGGAGCAGTCGCGCGCCGATATACAAATGTACTCTATGGTCGCGCGTCTGCTCTCGTGGCAGCTTGACGGCTCACCGCGCGCGTCTCGCTTTGCATGCCATTTTCAACCGCATGTCATAGGAGTTAAGGTTTATTTTAAATTGATTTATTCTCAGTATCTTCGCGGTGTGCGTTGGGCCTTCGGGATACCACGGAAGGCAGCGTCTTCCCGAATTCCGCCGCTCCGCGCGTACTTTCATTAGTTTAGGACGCCTCGGTATCCATAAGGACGCTTCGGTATGCATAAAGACGTCGCGGCAATGCTTTAGGATGCCATGGCGTAGTTACCGCCAGTGTGCGCTTACATGTAAGGATGCCGAAGGATTCTCTGCCGTGCCGCCAATGCGCACTGGGCCTAAGTAAACTAAGCTTCAACTTGAAAATACATCCATGTGAAAAGCTTCCATAAGTACCACAGAACTTTGAAGTTGTCTCATTGCTTTTAGATTTATTTACTGTTTTACTTTTGAGGTTAGTTGGAGGTTTTAATAAATAAAAACGTAAGGTCTAGTCTATAAAAATCTTTTATTAAAAAAATCACTGTAATATTGTGTTTAGCCGGCGAGGCTGCCGAGGCATCCCCGCCGACGCCGCCTACGCACAGGATCTCGCAAATACAGTAAAGTTAACAATTACTCTATATCATATGATCTTACTTACTCGCCGCTGGGGCGAGCGGTACATACACAGACATTATTATTTATTCAATTACATACAACTAAACATAAGCAAATCGGAACAGAAACAAAATGCTATCGAATGATTCAATTATAAAATAAATACATTTACATATTATTAGACACAGATTGGTAGAAATTTATTCGACCGCGACGCGCGGGAGACGCACGCCGATTTATAATATTTTGTAGTCTCTCGAATGCGAGAGGGGCTGCCCGCTGGAACCATTCGGTCGCTTCCCGAGTCCGAAACACCCATCCGTATTACTGAACCGATAAATCTTAAGTAGTAAGGTCAGTCCTAGAGACCTGCGGCAGGAGCTGCCAGCTGCTTAGCTGTACAGGTCGTCGTCGCCGCCCTCCTCCTGGAACGTCGGCACGTCGCCGCCCGACGGACCTGTGCCGCCCGCCGCGCCGCCGCTCGCTGGGAATCTGGAACACGCACACTCTTACTACATGCCCAGGCATCTATTTCTTACAAAAGTACAATTTCGCCATGGAAGTTACGAAGTTTTGGGGCTATTAAAACAAGATACTGGTTTACCAACATCATAAAGATGTTCTCTCTATCTTCAAATTTACTAAGTTACATGTACTTATTTCACGCCCCCCATAGAGGGCCAAAGCCTGCCGCGGAACTAACGATCTAGCGTGAACCCAGAACGTATTGGCTTATTGAAGGACACCGTGGACTTTAGTCAGTCCCTCCTGCCCTGCCCTGGGTGGGGGGACTCATTTGATTATTTTGCCATGTAAAAGAAAAAAAACATGTATTTCTCTTTCGTTTGAGGATAAGGTCATCCTCTGATGTCACAGTTAAAGCTACTTGAAAACCCCACATGGGTCAAATAACAGTAAGTCTATCTCCATATAACGTGGTGTTCTTACCTGAAGTTGGTGCCGAAGCCCCGACTCTGCTGCAGCGTCTGCGCGAACATCTCGTACTTGCGGATGTCGTTGTCGGACACGGAGCGACGCGCGAACTTCATCGCCTCCTCGAAGTGCGCGCGGCTGATCTCTGGGACGGGGTCTTCCTCGTCCATCTGTGGGGAAACGATATCAAAATTAAAGGTCATTTATTGAAACTAGGATTACGATCTGAATATCAAAATCACATGGAGACTATAGACAAGGCATAACGACTCGAGTCTAGATTGATGCTTTGTTGCACTGCTAATGGGAATATCTGAATCACAATGAAATTGTTCAACTCATTATCGAATCCAGGACTTCATACACGGCAGTTTCAAACTAGACGTAAACAAATCTGTAGGTACAAAACTACCATTCGAGAACACGTGTACGCCAACAATAACTGTCTTCGACTCAATCAGTGACTAAAATGAGACTCCCAACCTTAGCTTGCATATTATTTGTTGAACAAAATCTTTTTTATTTTGAGCTCTGTGACGGTTTTATATGATCTTCAATCATCACTATCGGTATCGGGCTTTGACAAAGATCAGGACCAAAATCGAGATAGAGATATTACTAATATCTGGCAGGTGTCGATACTATTTTGTTGATCAAACACAACTCTTTTACAATACAGCTAATTTTATGGGTACAAATGGTCTTACAGTAGCATGACTCGTAGCGGTATCTAACACGTAGCTAGGTAGAGGTACATCCACAATACTATTCCCAAACCACGGCAAATCCTGAAACCCAGAATCAACAGTGTCGAGCACCAGAAAACCGCCGAGGCAATGAAGCTCTACTAAGTCCCGGAAAATGAATTTAACTCTTGAATCTCGCGACAAAATTAAACAGGAAAGAAAAGTAGAGGAGTTGGAAAAATACGTAGAGGCGATGTATTCGCTCTGTGCACAATTAAAGCCGTTGTGACTTTATTTCGGGACTTAAATCTGTCAATTCTTGGCAACTAGATATGTTGATAAATATTTGAGACTTATTTTTCACTAAAGATTAAATAAAACCTAAAAAGGTTTATTTAATCTTTCGTGAAAAATAAACCTCTTTCTTTTTTTTAAACCTTTTTGTAGCGATGCAGAAGCGATGCTGTCACGCGTTAGCATCGATAAAGTCGCGATGCCGTCGCAAGCTGTATGCCCTCGGGCATACAACTTACCCCACAGAACGATTCTCAGTCGCAACCCAAACGTGTTAGTCGCGATTTAAACGTGCTTCAGTAGCACTTTGTAAATGCAACTAATGCACTTTAGTAGTGATGCTGTCGCGCGTTTACGAAAATGTCGATATGGACGAGGGGCCTTAATCTTGACACACGTCGCTTTCGAGAGTCCCTTCTTATTGCACATCTCTGATCTGATCGTTGAGCCAGCCCCTACCACATTTTTCACGTAGAGTACTTACATCCATGACAGCGGCTGCAGGTTGTTGTTGACGCGTGCGCTCTCGTGTGATCTCTGCCTCGATGGCCTGGCGGATGGCCAGTTTGCACGCACGCTGGCAGATCTCTGTCAAGTCGGCACCGCTGAAGCCTTGTGTCACCTGCAGATATGATTAGTGAAAGAAGAATTAGAAGAGACGATTTTATATTGAAAGGTATTGGGAACTTCAACGAGTTCTCATTAATAGTGTTTTTGCTCAGTACTAGGAATATATCCTGTTTACAAACATTAATAAACTCTCTAAAAATACCTAGAGCCAGAACAACTACTTGTAAATCATAGAAACATTTGTTCTATGACACGTAATCAACTGTACCGTCAATATGATGTTGGATGAAAAGAAAAAGTTTGCAATACAAGTCATCCTATTAAAATATACTAGCTGTGGTTCCACACGCGCTGGTCGGCTCCTATTAGTCATAGTGTGATGTTATATAGCCTATAACCTACCTCGATAAATGGAATAACCAACACATTTTTTTTTTCAATTCGAACCTGAAGTTCCTGAGATTACGGCGTTCAATCGAACAGACTCTGCTGCCTAATATTTGTATAGATTATTGTTACCTTAGCGATGTATGTGAGATCAACATCCTTAGCAATGGGCGACTTGCGCAGGTTGGCGCGCAGGATGGCCTCGCGCGACTTCTCGTCGGGCAGCGGGATGTAGATCAACTGGTCCAGACGACCGGGTCGGAGGATAGCCGGGTCGATGATGTCGGGACGATTTGTCGCACCTAGTGAGGGGAATATTTGTTATTAAATTTCATTGCGGCGTTGTTTAGTGACAGTTAAAATAACCACGCGATAAGAATCAGCTATATCTCATCAGAAATGTATCTAAATGTGGCAGCGTTGGGTAAAAACATGCTTGTATTTTTTCTTCTATCTATGATTTAAATATCTCAGACGAAACATTATCATCCTGTTCCTACAGGATACTCACCGACAACCGGCAATTAGCTGCACACTTTATTAAAAAAATTACTCTGGGACACATGCTACCGTGAAAGCCGATGGACTGTAGTCATAGTGTCAATCTCGTAACTTATTTCTGGACCAATTCTTTATAGATTTCCATGCACACTCCGACTATTGTCGAGTCTATTCCTGGCGAGAGCGTTACTAACAGCCGATTATTCCTATACTCACCAATAATGAAGACGTTCTTCTTGGCGCCCATGCCGTCCATCTCAGTGAGGATCTGGTTGATGACTCTGTCTGCGGCGCCGCCCGCGTCCGACACGGAGCCTCCACGAGACTTCGCGATCGAGTCCAGCTCGTCGAAGAACAGCACACAAGGCGACGCTGACCGAGCCTGGTGCAATACATCAAGAGTTAAGAAGATTGTATGACTAGGAAGTTTCCTAAGATCCCAGTAAGGGAGCTTAATCATGACACGATTCGTGCCATTTTCAATTTTCTACTAAATAAAAATCGTCCTTGCTACTACGATATAATGATGCAATTCGACTGACTTATGCCGTCGTGGCGAGCGTGTTTTGTTTTACCGTACCGTACCGTAGATAACTGCACGTTTTATGTCATATGTCGTAGTGGTAAGAATGATTTTCACTTGTAGTTGGAATCGGTCGAATCGCGTCATCGACAAGCTTCCTAAGGTCGCACAAGTGGCGCGCGCGGCGCAGCAACTTCAGTGCCCATACCCTGAGTTGTCATTACGATACTCGATCATCGATATCGACCGCGTTTGGCGCTCTGTTTGGCTCGCTCCAAGGTTGTATGAACTCTCAACCAATGAGAGCGCCAAACGCGGTCGATGCGTATGTTCGAGTATCGTAATGACAACTCATGGTAGAGGCTAAGGTGGCACATGCAGGTGGCACCCAAACCGCCGATCCGTGTAAGAGAATCGGTACATGCGATTATACCTGGAATTCAAATTAATGGTCCACGCGAAGTGTCGAACCTACGACGGGACCAGTCTCATATCGCATTGACATGGGGAACGGTACTCAGAAAGGGGAAGGTGACAATGATGCTCTCGGGGATGCATCTGAAGCATCCAGTGAGGTGATTAAAACGTACCTTGTCGAAGATATCTCGCACGTTGGCCTCAGACTCTCCGAACCACATGGTGAGCAGCTCGGGTCCCTTCACTGAGATGAAGTTGGCCTGGCATTCGTTGGCGATGGCCTTGGCCAACAGAGTTTTACCTGCAGGGATTAATATTTGGTTGAAGAACAGCAATAATTTTTTTTTTTGTATCGCGGCCTTCGAATCTTACTCGAAAACGATTAGTTTTGGAAGGCCGCGAATGACACAGTTGTCTAGGTTGACGTCGAATACAATTTGAAAAGCACGAACTCGCTAGTACATTTTACGTAAATGCTAAATAGTCTTGAATATTTTTTTGTTATTAGATAACAAACATAACTCTGGTCGATCTTATGTCAGCTGGTAGCAGAAGTAACAATGACACTGATGGTAGGTGACACAGATAAGTGAAAAAACTTTTAAACTTGAATACTACGTCTTCAGTACGTACAGTCACGAGCAATGGAGAGGAAGAATAAGGCCAAAGAAAAGATGGATGGTTTGTCTAAGGAATGATATGAAAGAAAAAGGAGTAAATGATACTGCGAGCGACGTCTGATAGGGGAGAATGGGAGAAAAAAAAACGTGTTGCGCCGACCACAAGTAGAATGGGATAAGGGCAGGAAGATGATGATGTTTTCAGTACTTACCGCATCCAGGCGGCCCATAGAACAGCACTCCCCGGGAGGGCTGCATGCCGAACTTGAGGAACTTGTCGGGGTGCTCCACCGGGTACTGCACGAGCTCCTGCAGCTCGCGCTTCACGTTCTGTAGGCCTCCGATGTCGCCCCACGTCACGTTGGGTACTTCCACCACGGTCTCACGCAGCGCAGACGGCGATGATTTCGTCATGGCGTACTGAGGAAGGTTACTTACGTTGTAATGGATATCGTCAATCTGACATTGATGATTCTGTTTTTATTATACTAGATTCAAGTTACTGATTCATATTTATATTCAGAATCAAAATCTTGCTAGTCAATAACGCGTTCTATTTCCATAAGTCCACTCTTTCTTCAACCATTAAACTAGGAAACAAGTCTTGTCTGCCGTCGTTTTGATGTGGACATTGGAGACGATATTTCATTTTCCATAGTAAGTAGTTCTAATTAATTACCAATTATCACAACAATTAGTGAATAGATGTTACATTTCACGAGTAAACAAACATCTTGACATTAAATTCATGTGAACACATAATGAACAAACATGCAAAAGAAATGTGTTTAATTTAATGTATTCCTGTAAAACAATATTTTATCAAAACTGTTACAATCATTTTTGGGAGCCGACTCCATAATTGGGAAAAAGCTAGACAATTGATGAACAATAATCAACAAAAGTATCTTACCCGGAAGTTATCCATAGACACGGCGAGAGAGTTGAGAACCTCCGCGTCAATCTGGTCGTCCTCAAGATCGATGAGGTCCATCTTCTCACGAATTTGCTGAAGGGCAGCCTCCGAGCACAGTGAAGCCAAGTCAGCACCCACGTGACCGTGAGATTCTGCTGCGATCTGGCAAAGAAACAGTAAGTTATACTTTGATAGCTGTAACTTAGTTGAAGATGTTGAGAAGAATTGGAAAGACCTGTTTTTTTACACTAATCAAAAGAATTTTCCAGAACTCCTGATGTCAAGCAATAAGCACTGCTAAAGATTTGACTATCTATATTTATAGCATAGCTTGGCTGTTATGCACCAAAGTATACCATCATGAATTACGATGAACTGGAATCTTTACTTATGATTCTAGTGCCAAACAGTTCGCAAGTTAAAGTATAAATGAAAGATAACAAATCAATATGGTCAATTAATTTGATCAATGGGCTCCTGCCATAAAACCTTTTACAATGACTTTTTACATAACTAATGTTTGTTAGTTTTATAGTTGCCCTCCACGTTTAGAAATAAAATAGCTTTGTTCTGCTAATTCTAGAGTGCTAATCTAGAAACAAAAGTGAAATAAGTTTCGTTTAGTTCAATCAAGGATCAAATTAGGCTAATAATCCGTATATTTTGAACAACAATTCATAAAAGACAATCTCTAAAATCTCCCTTTGAATTCTCTAGTTTCTCACCTGTTCTAGATCCACATCATCACCCAGCTTCATGTTCTTAGTGTGGATGCGCAAGATCTCCAGTCGACCAGTCGCGTCGGGGATACCGATGTCGATCTCCCGGTCGAAACGACCGAACCGACGCAGGGCCGGGTCGATCGAGTTGGGTCGGTTCGTAGCCGCCATAACGATCACGTGGGATGACTTCTTCATACCTGTTGGCAATTTTGATTTTGAAACTTTTAACTCATACAAGCGGCAAGATGGGTCGATGATTTGAAGAATGTGGCTGGCAGCGGATGGATGCGGGCTGCCCAGGACCGGGAGGGTTGGCGCTCTTTGGGGGAGGCTTACGTTCAGCAGTGGACGGCAATAGGCTGATAATATAACTCATACACAAAGACCCAGATCCGGAACAACGATATAAAGGTCATACGAATATTTGTTCCGTGCGGGGATCTAAACCGTGACACGTAGCGCGGCAGCCGATCGCTCAGCCACTGCACTAACTATGCCATTTCAAATATTGCACAAGCAATATAGTAAAGTTCCTTTAAAAAAATAATTTGATCGCAAATCTTTTTATAATTTTGCTGAAGTGGCTGAGCCGAGTTTTTGCAAACAAAGCGCCAAAGAACAATTTGTGGAATTACCTAATTTATTGATTTGTCTGCCATATTGCTCGCTAGTACATTTTACGTAAATGCTAAAGGGTGGTGAGGTACACCACATGTGCGGAACATTACTGGTTTTTTGTAGCAGTAGCACATAACAACAATTATTTCGAACATATTTTTATCGTCACAATCGGACTGCTGCATTACTTGCATACAATGTTTCCTTTCATGCAATTGGCTGTACAAATTATTTATAGCTTAGCTGTCAGAACGATCGATATCCGCAGGTAATGGGCTCATGGTCAATTAATTTACAAGGACATAGTTACTGCGGGGCAAATTTGACTGATTACTAACATAATTCCGGGAAGTCCCCTCCTTTCGCTTCGTATTGCTGTCGTGATATTATATTTTATTGACTTTTATGCGCATCACACACGGCTAAGATACTATAATATTTTATCTTACGATATATTTTATATCTTAAGATGTTATTTACGATATATTTTACATCTTAAGATACGAATATCGCTCTCTATCTTACGATACGAAAATATGAAAGATATATTATCTTCGTCGTGTGTGACGGTCCATTGAATAGTATGGCGAGCGATATGGTATCTTAAGATAAAATATTATAGTATCTTAGCCGTGTGTGATGCGCTTTAAATTCAGCTTCGAAAATACCAGTACCAATTTTTTTGTAGGCAAAATCATCAAGCAAGTCCTACGGTGCATCCACACAGCCGGTAACATTTGTAGCTCAACGTTTCCAAATGTTACTCGGTAACATCAGCCAACAAAATGTTATTTAATGTTACTAAGTGTTGACGTGTTACTGTAAGTCGAGTAACGTTGCTCAACATTCGGTAACATCCGCCAACAAAATGTTATATAACCTTTTAACCGCGCGGCTAAATATCAGTTGCCGTGCCCCTAGCGCGCGGCTATGAATCGTCCTTTCCTCTTCTCCTCTCTTTCTGCTGCTTTTAAGCTCCGATTTGTTAAGTATCATGGTGTACAATAAAAAGTATTATATCTGTCTATGTACATAAATAGAGAGATATAGAATAGATGCAATAAAATCGAAGAAAACAACAAAAATAGTGAATATTCTCTGTCGCATAAATACGACACGGGCGGTAGCGGCACGGAAATATTTGTCGCATATATGCGACTCGCGCGGTTAAAAGGTTAATGTTACTAAGTGTTGACGTGTTACTGTAAGTCGAGTAACGTTTGCTCAACATTCGGTAACAATGTTACCCCCATTATCTAACAATGTTACCAATTGTCGAGCAACGTTACTCGATTAACAGTAGCACGGCAACACTTAGTAACTTTTTGTTGTCGGATGATACTGCGGTGTGGATGCACGGGTAAGTAACAATCAACAAATAGTAACAAGGAGCCACAAAAGTTACCGAATGTTACCGTGTTGCCTTTTGTTGCTCCACAAATGTTACCGGCGGTGTGGATGCACCGCTAGCCCTGGGTGGTACGGTAGAGACTTAGACTCAATATTCAATCTCAATTCAAATTCCATTCCTTTGTTTTTGACTGGTTGCTTCTGATTGTACATCTCAACACTCGGATAAGATTAATATGGTCAATGATTGGTTTCAGACAAAAATACAACCGCAGATCAGATAGCAACCGAAATACATTATTAATTTCCAGTTTGAATGTCTACCTTGTTTCTTCTGTTGCCCTTTGCGTTCTATGGCAATTGGCAACGGTACCCTGCTAAGATAGACCCGCGTCCCCAGCAAGCGTTTAGTATAAAGCTGTCTACACACCGAAGCCGCCAGCCCGCCGGCACAACCCGGCGAGCAAGGCCTGGGACCTTACCACGAGCTCTTAACGCGATCCTGTTTAGGCAGTGGGAAAGAGACAGAGCTATACAAGTCGTCTAGCGCCATCTCGAAATTCGAATGGAATGGAAACAAAATCGGAATCGTATCAGTTTCGGGAGCTGATTGGACAATGCAAAATCGTCATAATCAGGCCGCCGGCCGTCATAATACAACTTAATACATAGCAACAACTATAACTCCTCTAACTTTCGCTAAATGTTATTGCTATCGCTGTTCCGCAACTGTGAAACTTCAAGATCAAATAAGAGAGAGAACGATGTCAATGAACGTGCTAGAACATTTATATTTAGACTCCGGCGTAGTACTTTCGGGGCTTCCCGACCAAAGAGTAGCGAGCATACAAGCTTGGTCCGCGGCAACTTCATATTATAGAGTTATCGAACCCCTGTTCACAAACATTGCTCACTGGTTTAGAGATTACATTGCTTGTTATTTGACGTAACGAAAAGGCGACATTTAAGGTGATTGCGTAGTAGTACATGAAATCGGTAAAATTTCCGAAATCTAACTTATTTTGCACAAATCTAAGTAACAGCGAATGGAGCGAATGTTTTGATCATTCTTATGATAATACGAATTTTGCGGGGTATTACGACGCAATCATATTAAAGTGTGTATATTTATTCTTATTTCTTGAATCGAAGCGTATGTGAAAACCATACGAGAACTGTTGTAAAATTAGATAAGTATCCAAGATATTATTCCGGCTAGTTATAAAAAACTATACGTACTTGTATTTATCATAAAGTTACACAACTTTTCATAAGTTTAAACATGCGTGCGTTATCGACGGATACCCACGTACCTAACAAATTCATAAAACTCGACTTGCATAAACAATGCAAATGAATACATAATAATTTTATCAGTCCATAAAGACGTACTTAAAGAAATAGTAAAATAATCACTTGCTGTGTAACAAGTTCCTCTCCATATAAAAATATCATAATAATGATGGCCAGTCTTGATATTTACTACTACAGAAAATAACACATGACATTCATCTAAAAAAACTTTTATCAATGAGTTCATAACACACACAACCTTATAAGTAAGTAGGTAAAATCTAGAACATTATATTTATGACCATTAGTAGAAAAAGTTCCTATTTTTCATGATCTTACGTCCTCCTCAGCGAGCACTATTGCCAAATGCCACATTTTATATGAATGCTAATTCACTAGCCTTAAAAAGAACCATCACTTTAAATAAGTAAAATATATGGCCTTAACTATCCCTAAAAAGGAAAAAAGCACACATCCCAAGCTGAGCAACTTCAACTTGGGATGCATCGATACGCCATTTCGCCGATACGATACCGATACCGATATTCTTATAAAAATATCGGCGATACCGATACCGATACGCTTATTAGATGTAATTAAAAAAACACAAGTTATTTTTTTTATTAATATAAAAAGTAGTGACATAGGTTAATATTAGATATATAAATTTTTGTAATTAAAATTAACATTAATAAGATTTTTGTTTAAAAAACAAAGCAATCTTAATTTTTTCGGAGAAAGGCGCTTTCGCGAGTCTGTTTGAAAAAGACCTGCGCTGGAAAATATTCTCTCAGATGCGTCAGAAGTCACTTGGAATTTATAGTACCTACTTCTGCTAATTTTTTTTCAACACATTTGCTCGAAAAATGCGTTTACGAAGCCTGTATACATTGTTCGAAAGTTAAAAATTACGCACCATACAACGGAACGTGCGGTAAAATAGGTACTCTCACCTAAGTACCTATTTTACGGCACGCCCCGTTGTATAGCACCGTGCGTTTTCTTTACGGTTTTTTTTTAATTTCCATAAAAAAAAATAAGAACTCCACCAAAGAGTTTCACATTATGAGAATAAACAACCTGACTGATCGAACCTCCTTGGAAGCGCTTATGCTCAATACGTTGTCTCATTTTAATACTAAAGAGTAAATGAGACGAAAGATGTAGTTCTATTTTTCACCACGTGCATGTGGCGCCATTTGCAAATTCGCGCCATTTTCATATTAGAAACTTCTAAATAAAGTTTGTTTAATCACATATTGTTTTCTCGCAAAAGTGTTGAAAAACATTGTATGACACACGAGCGGAAATTGGTATTTACAAACTCGTGACTATGGTAAGCCCTCGATTTCATCTCGGGCTTACATTCGTCTACTCGTTTGTAAAAACCAACTTACCGCACTAGTATCATAAATAACTATTTCAAGTTTGGGTATAAGACGTCATTTCGCCAGAAAACGAATTGATCTGCATCACTCGATATATTAGGAGACATTAGGTATCTCTCGACTTCTTCTTTGAGATAATTACAGCTCAGAGTAGACAGGGGCTCATCTTCCCACAAACACTCCAAAGCCCGCCAGTCGTAGGCATCTCAGAACTTATAGTTGCAGTACCTAGTGTTTCCTCGGACATACTTCGTGCCTCGTTTACAACGAAATAGACGAGACAACACGCTAGTTTACACTACATTTTTAAATTAATAATAAAAACTTTAAAAAAAAAAAGTACCGACTTCAATCCAAATACAAAAAAGTTTAAAATAACTTTTCTTTCGGAAGTCGGTGGCAATAGTCGATGACACAACAAAACAAAGCCACCGACTTCCGAAAGAAAAGTTATTTTAAACTTTTTTGTATTTGGATTGAAGTCGGTACTTTTTTTTAAGAAAGGTTTTTATTTTACCCTTTTTAGTTTATTTATTTATTACATATTCAACCCAAATTCTTGTAAAATACAAAATTTTCTTACATATGCACTAATCTTGTAATCCGTCACAACATAAAAAAATCCATATCTCTAAAACTACTGAACCAATTTTGATGAAACTTGCAGTGTACCCTAAGTTGAACAATACCTAGTACAACAAAAAAAGAATTACTTAAATCGAACTTATAGTTCCGGAGATATGCGTGCACAAACATAAAAACATACATACATACACTTATGAAATTTGGCACATCTGTTCAGACACTGATATAGACTAACATATATGAAAACTGGGCAGTTCTGATAATATTACATACATACGGGTCGAATTGATAACCTCCTTTTTTTTGAAGTCGGTAAAAAGTATCGTTGAATCGGTCATAAAATATCGTCGATACCGATATATCGGCTAACTCGAAGTATCGCCGATATATCGGTATCGGTATCGGATGCATCGCTAATTTCAACCAATAATTCAATATTCTATTTCTTAAATATATATCTGAGAGTGAAGTAAGAAAGAGTGACAGTTCATTTCTAAGATTCCTAATGACTTTTAGGTCCAGTACTCACCATCCATAAGAGTCAGGAGCTGTGAAACGATCCTGCGCTCCACCTCTCCGTGAGTCTTCTCCCTCTTGGGTGCGATGGCATCCAACTCATCAATGAAGATGATAGCCGGAGAGTTCTTATCGGCCTCCTCGAACGCCTTCCGCAAGTTAGACTCGGATTCACCAGCCAGCTTGGACATGATCTCAGGTCCGTTGATCAGGAAGAAGAAAGCGCCTGTTAAGGAAGATTAGCCATTACTATGGACGAAACTATAAGTCTTATTTTTTCTCTAAGTTCATCAAATGTGTCCTCCCAACCCAGGGCAGGATGGGATTGACTGTCAGACTTGTACTGAATAAAATCCATGGTGATACTTCAATAGCCCTTTACGGTCACGGTCATGGTACTTGATGAGACAGTCCCATTACCCCGGGAATGAAATAAATGAGATTGTGAAACTTGATCTAAAGTTAGTATGTTAAAATTAACTTTGGATATCATAGTAGTTAAATTACGAGACATGTTTATAATTCTTTAAAACTGTGCAAGAACCACAGACTGACGCCCTATATGAGTCTGTGTATCCAGATTACGCCTGATAACCATCTGGAAAATTTCCATACTATAACTCCCATAAAATGTCATAGACAGCAACTTTTTGTACATTCCATGAAGCCCACCATACAACCAAAATCCAGGATATTTAGTTAACGATAAATAATTTTACACATGATAAGAATGAACTCGATAAAATATAAGAAAACTCACCAGTCTCATTAGCCACAGCACGAGCGATGAGGGTCTTGCCGGTACCGGGGGGCCCGTACATGAGGATACCGCGCGGGGGCTTCACACCGATAGCCTTGAATAGCGATGGATGGCGCAGAGGCAGCTCCACCATCTCCTTGATCTGGGCCAGTTGCTTGCGGCAGCCGCCAATGTCATCGTACCCGACGGCGTTCAGAGCTTCTTCTTCCTCCTGTTAAAGAATATTGTGGTGATGAAATGGTGATGTTACATCAAAACTTGGAGCCATAAAAGTGGTTTTTTTATGGTCACATCATTATTTTGTCGGATAGTAGGAAATGATGATGTAGTCGACTGTGAATCTTGGTTTGCCTGAAGTGATGGTTGGTCGCTTGTTCCAGAATGTTGGGTGTCTGTCACAGTATCAGGGCTTGAAATTATCAATGTATGTGTATGTAAAACAAGCTATCAACAGTTCTATGGGAGACGTAAATTCATCGTGATCATTCACCAATGGTGATATCAGCTCTTCCTAGCATTACTATTTTATGTCTTAGTTGTGACTTAAACAGTGTCTTAAGTAGAAGTTGGACACGCCTTACATGAGCATGAGAGCATATATTTCAAATAGTAAATGTATGGAAGCATTATTTGTTTGAACATAGACAAAATGGTGGCTAAAATCCAATTCGTAACAACAACAGTAACTTGTCACATTTCGTTTAGTTCCCTCTCAGTATCAAACTACACTGAGATTAAAAAACTGTGTTGTGCTGATAAGAACAAACAGATTGCGTGTTTGTGAGAAAACTTTTTGCTTTTGTTCTAAGTATTCGTTGAATAACACCTATACTGTGCGGACATTGTTGCAAAGGGAATTTTAATTGAAAGTATATTTGTTGGTATGTTATATAAATATTACAAATCGTTCGTAGAAATGGGAATGTTAATATGAGTTTCAATTTTATATTTTTATTTATTTCAGCAGTTCAGTTAGATTTTCGCAGGGGACTAATATCTTCATTTTCTTGCCCTTACTCTAATTCATTTAGGATCGGCGCAGCACGAATTCTTCAGTACTTTTCATTATTTAATGGGACATTAGTATCGTAATTCGTGTCTATTTTAAAATTCAACTATGATAACGAGAACAACGTAGCCATTCAAACTCAGTACCTTTCTCAAAACGTCTGTTGGTGTCAAATAGGAGATAGAAGTTAAAGTTCTTCCTTATTTCTTTTGTATTCTCCTAACAACATTGCGTGCCTAAAGGCTTGCCAAATGAACTTATTTTCTTCTTTCTCTTGCTAGATAGCTAAAGACATGGGGTCTAACAACTCACCTCGCGCTTAATCGGGTCTCCTTCACAATGTATGACGGTGTCAGGAGCTACAATACAGTATGGTGAAGGATCTGTCTCCACCACCTTGAACTCCACAGCGCGCATGCCTCCGCGGACCATGAAGGTGTCATCACGATGGATAGGCCTATAGGCCTCCATGAAGTACGGCTTCAAGTATACCTCGAACAAGTTTCTGTGGGCAAAGACAAAAAAATTATATTTCAAATGACTCATTTTGGTTTTAAATTGGCAAGTGAAGTATCCACTATATGCAAATAAACATTCATGAATGAATAAATTATGGAAATAAAGTTTATTAAACTTTAACCTTTATTTGAACTTATTAATTCCAATTTTGATAGAAAAAAATCTATCAGCTCTATACTCTCTATGACTATACTAATTCCAACAAGAAGATTAAGAAAATTCTTAATCAAAAACATCTTTTATTAGTCAAACCAAACATACCCAGTCAATCCTTCCACGGAGTCATCAATAGGTAGTATATGAACCCTCTTTCCGTATTTAACGGACGGGCAGGGCGCTATGGACACCACATCAGACAGTCGCACGCGCAGGTTGTTGCGCACTACGCGGTTCATACGGATCTTCTCATCGGGGCAGTTGTCATCTGAGAGCACGATGCAAACGGTCTCCTTGCGACGTTTGCCCTTCAAGAGAACGGTGTCTCCACGGAACAGTTGAAGCTGCTCCATTTTTGCCTGTGGGCAAGTTGGAAATCTCGTTAGCTGTTGGTTTAGTAATTTTCTGTGCTGGCCTGCTTTCATTAGTTTCTGAGATGAGAGAATATCAAACTCTTACCTAAGCTAAGAAAGGTTTGTACAGTACCAATTATTTTTTTTCATCTATGGGAGCCTACAATATTCAGCAAGTACTGAATGATACGATTATTTCCTGAACATTTTATACAAGTTTTTCAGAAAATAAAGTTTTAATGTGTTTATGAGTAGACATTTTTATGTATTCGTCGAGGCTTTTGCCCCATAGTGGGCCTAAAATAGGATAAAACTGTTTCAAGTGGTGTGTATGGTGAAACATACATGGGTGTTGTCATGTTTAGTAATTGTTTTAGAAAATTTGTAAAATACATATATAACTTCATGCTTTTAGTCCCTGAAGGGATAAGTAGAAGTGAATTTAATAGTAAACCCTCATTTTAATCTGTAGATACATTTTAAGCCTCATGTAATATGGGGGTGAACCAGGCACAAATCCAGGCTCTGTGACTGCTATTGAAGAATTCTTAATGGAACAAACTTATTAGCACTACCCGACCTGGGACCAAAGGGACCAAAGCCATGACCTTTGTTCAGGAGTTGCACTTGCAACCACCAGACCAAAGAAGCAACAAAGTTGTAAAATGTGCATTTAATTTCTGTTGGTATAATTTGTGTTTACACCTATATGCTTCATGTTAAATCCAACATTTACAATCAACAAGCCAGTCAGCATAAGTTTTTTTTTTATCTTGTATGTTGTCAATGACTATGTATGTGGCCTAAACCATGACAAAGTTGTGCATTATTGAATGAATCAGCATTTTTGATGTTATACACTGATTTTTATTTTTTGGTTTTTATTTAGATGATTTGTTTCTAATTATTTTTGTATTACTTTTAATGGTGGTTTTACTTAGCTGACATCAGATAATAACTTTTTTTTTTATAATTCATATATCTATATCAGATCCAGAAGTTGCTTTTTATTTGTATTTCTTTTTATAGAGAATGGACATGTATCCTAAATTTTATAAAAAAAAATGAACCTTATGAACTTAGAAAGGAAAAATGGTAGTTTGATTTCTAACTCAATCAAACTTTAAAATTTTTCCAACTGAAGATTCACCTTCTCACTTTGTAACAAAGTTGAAAATCTATTAAAGTAATTTGACAGATTGGGGTAGGTTGAGGTATGCGTCTGTACATAGGAAGTCAAACAACTGTTCAATGCAACAGAGAAACAATTAATTATGACAATTTATGTAAAATATTGGGTTTTCTGTTGCCAAACACACCAAACATGCCCTTTTGTATTTACTAATGGTTGTTATGGAGACCTATTTTGGGCCATGTCCAGCAGAAGCAGTAGAAAACATTAATAATTTTGGCGATTTTAAAAGAGTTTTACTTATTTATCCATAGAGTTTCTTGCCCGTTCTTCTCCATATAGATCTATGCTTTGGAATGGGAAACTACAGTACTTTCACAGTTACTATGTCTTATTACTGGGACTGTAGCACCATATTATGGAATTTATATTTTTTGTTTTTTGACAATTCAAAAGTGCCTGTAATGATTTGAGAAGATATCTTAACTCTGGTGAAAATAATACCAAAAATGGCTTCAATTGATATACAAAATGGAAAAAGTGAGAACATCAATTTCATCACTATAGCTTTTGCTGATACAAATGATTATTCTAGATATAGACTGGTCTGTTTTATCCGTTTATGTTCCCTGATTATAGTTGAGAATTTTGAAAAAGAATTATTATTCAGAAGTTGATTTTCTCATATTTTTATTTGGATTCTTATCACAACACAATAGTAATTTTGATACATTACTTTTTGAGTTGTGTCATAGAGTATTTGTAGGTGGTTTTTTTTTTATAGTTCCCGAAGAAATTATTGTCATTGTCTATTTCTTTGTCTACAAATAGTGTTTACAAGGATATTGTTATTCCCCTATTACATACCTTAACTTTACCGTACACAGAAGCTGTTGGAAAACCTTAATAAATAAATTACATTTTTCTATTATTTTTAATTGCCAGAAAAATATTATATTGGTGACAGATTTACCATTCTAACTTGACAATCAAGGTCATTGAACTACGAGTTTACTATCAATTGGTTTCACATAATTATCATGTTTTAGCTATAAATTAATTACATGTTACTGTAATAAAATCACTAGGTAAGTACTAAGCATAAAACAATTGAAAGGAAATACTTGAACATGGATGATGAGAAAATTGCTTCCTGCTATGGAAGTATACCCATCTCATTCATGATCAGAGATAGCAATAAAGTGCAACCAGTCAGTGACAGTTCCATGATATCAAAGTTGCATGATGATGACAAAGCATTTTCCACCATGAAATCAGTGGAAAATACGCCATCAGCGCCGCCGAGTAAAGACAAAGAGATCAGACCTGTGAAAGGGCCACCACGGAGTTGTCATCGCTGACCGCCTCCTCCACGATGAGACGGTTGGGCCTGTCCTTGCGGCGCAGGATCGCGGTCGATAAATCATCAGGGTTACTGCCGAACAAGAAAAAATGTCAATCACCCTAAAAATAACCAAAGCGCACAGTCATATTAGGACTAAGCAACACCAAGAGTTTTCGCCATTTCGAATATCAATCTTATTAGGTCCTATTTGTAAAATCTAAATCCTCTTCCTCAATGAACTTGCAAAATTCGATTTCTATGAGTCGGTTTGTAACTCGACATGATGACAAGCCAATTTTGAAGATTCGTTTGTAGTATAGCGCATCGATTTGATTCGAAACAATACATTAAATTACGTTGTTTACAAGCAAAATGAATTATCATAAACTTACCCTTTACTATCTGCCATTTTTTATGAAAAATTAAAATTACAATTCGTAAATTTACTACTTTTTTAGAACGCCGAATGAACAATCACTCCACTTCAATACTTTGCGTGACGTTGCCGTATTTCATTTGTTCGTCGATGACCGTGGTGTTGCCAGTTAATTGTTGTTGTTTATGGTTAAGAAGTTCGTTTTCATTTACTTTCGGTAAATTACGGTTTTATTTTTCACCCTTTAATTAAACCATAGACTTAAAGTATGGACTGCACAATAGCTGCCTAAAATGGGAATGGCAACTCAAAGCTATTCGTAGATGTCGCTGCGATCGTTGTCCCATAAGTCAGATTACTGTATAGCTTGTACAAAAAACAAACACGTATTTTGTTATAAAAATTGAGTTTACTTTAAAAACAAATATGGAAAATTATTCGTCAATGCAAGTGCATACACTAAACAAGAACTAAGAAGCCGCGGTGTATCTACAAGAGGAAAAAAAAGTGATTTAGTTGAGAGGCTAGAAATTTGATTCTACTACATTAAACACACATTTACTTGTAGTTAGGATTTAAAATTGTATTTTTTAAGTAGGTATTACATGTGCTAGCCTCTACAAAGAATATAGTACTGCTTCTGACATTATATATTGAGAAAAATGTCATCAAGTTTTGTGTTTGTCTTCTTCATCTAATTTTACATCTATTTTATAGATTGGAGCAATATGATAAGAATTTTAACTTTCTAACACCACAACTATCACAAATCTCGGTCCCGGTGATAATTCTTCAACAAGAAGAATCATTTCATAATATAAAGAGCGATGCAATAGAAAACCTCCAATAGAAAAGTAGATATTATTTTCAAAGGTGTATTCGATTGTTTAGTTAGGGTATAATCATAGAAATTCATTAATAAATACAACTAACGGCCTGTCCCGGCTTCGCAAGGGTAGATTTTTGTTAATTGTATAGCTTTTCCTTAGTGATAATACAATTTGTGTTCTCACAGCAGTCTCAGCAGCTACCCATTATTTCTTGATAGTGTGAATTGTCGGAAATTTGTATGTTCCATCATTATTACAGCCTTTTACATAACATCTAGTCATATTACATAAATAAAACGCTTTTTTTCAGAAAATTCCTTTGATTTGACAGTTCTTTTGGGACACAGATGTCACTTTTCACTTTCACACTTGCCTTCCTCATTGACCCCACTCAACTAGAAAAAGAGGAATCGAAGAGCGGGTCCTATATTTCTGTTACAGGAAAGAGATGGGTAGTGGCTCTCCTTCTAGAATAGGGCCAAATTCATAATTATGTCTGTTGGCTAGAGAAGGCACAGTCCTTCTTTTCATTCTATCGTTTTTCAAATCGTTCATATTCTATCAGAAAAGTATAAATTCTAAGTGGTGACTATCGTTACTTTCTAACAATAAGCACTTAATGAGGGAGAGGTGGAAATTTTTGGAAAAACATTTAAAGTTCGATATCTCCAAAACCAGTCTAGACCTCATGTTGTCGGGGTTAAAATTGTTGCAAATAAGGTCTAGTATCACCCATTTCAAGGACCGCATCGAATTGCAAATCACCCTGTATAATCTATGTCATTATATCAAATTGCAATAAAAAAAATTAGTGCCTCGTATTTTCCGTTTTTTTTTGTGTTCATATCGTTGTTAAATGATCGAATGAGTCCTTCCGCCCATTACTGTCAAACTCGTAATAACTAATATCTACGGTGTTCCCGCCCTAACTCGTAATAGCCCTTTACGTTCCGGGGTCACGGTTACTTGCGTTGCTAAGACAATTAGTAATTATTTTTACAATGGTTTGTTTCGTAGTGTTCCACGTGCGTTTTAAGGAGCTGACGTGGTCCTGGAACGCAAAGGGAAACCGAAGAAACAGAGCCGACTTTTAGTAGTAGGGTGGACTCATTGGGGCACCAGTATATTGTTTGAATAAAAAAAAATTGAATGCAAATAAAAGTCAATATTTTTGAAAAAATTTACTTACTTTTTTCTACAAATTTTACCTTATTCTAATCTATAAAAAAGTTAGTAGGTACTGAGCTAGCTTAGTACCTTTGATGATTTCACTAATTGTATTATCCTAATGAGATGCGGTGTATTCTTTTATGACCTGTTTCAATTTCTTTTCCAAGTCCCTCTGATCCCTTTGTCCTAACTTGTTAATACAGTTCACAATCATATCCAAAATTTTTCTGGATTGCTCTTGGATAGTTACGAATAACAAATCTCCTTTTCCGAATGACAACAAAGAGTATACGTAATCATCGAATTGTAAATTGTGTTGTAGAGTAAATGCCTGATTCATTGCGTCGAAGAATTCCTGTTGCCTCGGAGTTTTGTCATCGTATTCGCTTCTAAATGTTGCTATTTCATCAACAATATCATCACGGTGCTTCTTAGACAACCTTTTGAAATGCTTCGCTAACTGTTTCGTGTATTTATATTCCATTTTCTTTAGTTCCCTGTCCATCATTCTACAATATCTGACCAGTTCTTTACC
Source organism: Agrotis exclamationis (assembly GCA_950005045.1). Taxonomy (NCBI): domain Eukaryota; kingdom Metazoa; phylum Arthropoda; class Insecta; order Lepidoptera; family Noctuidae; genus Agrotis; species Agrotis exclamationis. Next base: position 5,246,751 of record OX465431.1, on the reverse strand, counting down.
TGTAAAAGCAGTCGATAGTATGTCGAGGTAATTTTTTAAAAATCTATCGAATATACCTTCACTTCTTAAAATGGCGTGTATTTCCGAGTTCCTTTCATCAGCTACATTCAAACTTAAAAAACACAAGAAGTAGGTATATAACAAATGTATTTATTGAACGCATGTTAGCAACTGCTGTTTATTCGTGTGTCTGTTTCGACTTGTGTCGAAAAATCATAAAACACAAAATCAATTTCACGGATGGTTCAATGTGAATTTAAACAGATGGCCCAATGTGAAATTAACACCAGTTCCATTTAATTTTTCCTCCCAATATTCAACAATGGCCGATTTGAATTTTAACTCGATGTCCCATTTAATATTTTCAGACTGTTGATGGTATCTCCCAAGTACTATCCGCTCGAATATTCGTCTAGTGTCGTCTCCAATGTGTTTCCTCTCACCTCTTCCGTAAAGTTTGAGCAAATAAACATAGTCATCCATTTTCATGTCATCCATAACTGAATAAATGGCATTCATTGCTTTGAAATATTCATTCTTTTTAGGCTTTTCTGCGGAAATAAACTGCAAAAACTTATTAACTTTTCGTTTTAGTATTTTTCTGTTATACATGGAGTACTTTTTCAGTTTCTTTCGAAATCTTTTTATCCATATTTTTTGTAGAAAGTTTATCCCCAGACTTTTAAGGCTTCTGCTGAGTATCGAAAAGTATTTGCCAAGATATTTACTTTTAAATTTTGGAGACATAAGGGCGTTGCAAATGTTGACAAGGAAACCGAAGTGAGGTCCACGAGGCAAGTTTATAGGAGCTTCTGTAGTAGCCGAAGCATAGTATGACGCAAGATCAGATTTGATGACTGCAAGTGAGTGATTTGGTTCATGAAAATATGCCTTTACATTACCAACGATACCTGAGTCTTTATTTTTATTCGTAATCTTTCTAGGAAGCACTTTAACATCGCACAATATCATATACACAAGCACATATTTTATAGATTTTTGCAGCATCACTGTTGTTCACTGAATGTTATATTTCGATTTCTGTTTTTTCTCTTTGATTTCTATTTCCAAACCATCTTCTTGTTTGCATCAACATCTGAAAATTGAGAAATTATTAAATTATTTGTAATTTTTCTGATAGTTTAGCAGACATGGAGCCCAATATTCTTAAAGAGGAAGTCGAAGAATGGTAAGGCCATTGGCAAAGATGCCATTCCAATAGAGACCATAAAAGCCGCAGGTGAACAGGGGGTACAGATATTCCACACTATCTGTAACAAAATATGGCAAAGCGGAACGTGGCCTAAAGAATGGGCTCACACTGTCTTCATTCCATTACACAAAAAGGGCTCCACGAAGAAGTGTAGCAACTACCGACTGATTGCACTTGTATTACACGCTAGCAAAATTTTACTACACATTCTAAACGAGCGATTAAAGACCTTCTTATCAAAAGAAATTGCACCTGAACAGGCAGGGTTTGTGAAAGGTAAAGGCACTCGAGAGCAGATATTCATGGTGCGCCAAATTATTGAGAAAGCCCGTGAGTTCAACAAGCCAACTTATATTTGTTTCCTTGATTTCTCCAAGGCGTTCGACTCGGTGAAATGGCCAGCGCTGTGGGGATTCCTTCTTGCTATGGGCACCCCCAAACACCTTGTACACCTTTTGAAGCGTCTTTATGAGGATGGAACAGCGTCCGTGACTACCGTGACGGATGGCGTAATGTTGAGTGACTTTCATCCCAGTGCAGGCGTTCGTCAAGGTTGTATAATCTCGCCGCTCCTATTCAACATCTACACCGAACTGATAATGAGGATTACTCTTGAAGGCTGGACGGACGGTGTATCAATAGGGGGTGTGACGGTGTCGAACTTGCGCTATGCAGATGACACTACGCTGTTCGCAACTTCTAGTCACCACATGGAGGATTTGCTGTCCAAAATGGAAAATACCAGCTCAATTTTTGTTTTAAAGATAAATAGAAGCATGACGAAAATTACGATTGTCGACCGTGCTAACGAAAACTCGCCCGGAGACTCCGGGCGAGTTTTCGTTGAGTGACTTCGGGCCGAAGTCACTCAAATCGCGTATTGCGACGTCGTTCAATCATATGTCTACCTAGGAGCTCTAATATCAAACCAAGGTGGTTGCCGGGACGAGATCAAGCGACGCATGCAGGCTATTACAAGATCAGCCATGGATAGACTGAAGAAAGTATGGAGGAACCGCAACGTCACCAAAGCCACGAAAACCCGGTACATACAGGCACTGGTGTTCCCCATATTTCTATACGCAGCAGAGACCTGGACGCTGAGGGAATCTGAAAAAAGTAAAATAGACGCTCTGGAAATGTAGTGGTGGAGGAAAATGCTTGGAGTCTCCTGGACTGAATTCCGTACCAACATATCCATTCTCCAAGAGCTCGGTATCAAGCAGCGTCTATCAGCTACGGTCCAGGCTCGAATACTTCAGTTCTTTCGTCACGTGTCTCGGAGAGGCAACGACTCTATATTGAGCGGCTTGTTGTCCAGGGGAAGGTGGAAGGTTCGTCAGCACGTGACAGGTCACCCATGCGATGGACTGACCAAATCAAGTCTGCAGTTGGTGGTCCGCTACATGAGTGCACAAGAATTACAGCCGACAGGGAGGGATGGCGTCGCATTGTGAGGCGAATTATGGCAGCACGATGACTCGCTGCAACATGCTGACCACGACCACTCTGTCAAGAGTGAACCGACGAAGAAGAAGAAGAAGCATTCTGCGGCTGAGGTAGAAAAAACAAACTACCAGCTCAGTGAATTTCGACACATACGATTTTTTAATATCTTTTATTAAAAAAAAAAACTACTAAGAATATAGAATTTATATTTGTACCTACAATAAAATTTTGAAAGCATCCCAAACCCTATTATACACTGCCCGGGTCGACGGCGCGTTGTGTTCCACGCGCGCCTCAAAGAGCGTCAGCATAATGACGGGGCCCCCCTCTAGAGGGCCTGCCGGGGTCGCGGGACTTATCTCATTACCGTGACCCCGGAACATAAAGGGCTATTGAAGGACACCGTGGATTTTAGTCAGTACAAGTCTGACAGTCCCTCCCGCCCTGCCCGGGGTGGGAGGACTCATTTGATGATTTTACCACGCAAAAAAAAACCCTATTATGCATTTAAATTACAACATCGACTTATTAATAAAATGATTTTTAAAATATTAACACAAAAATTGCAAATTTTTTGTTCGATTGCCATAAATAACTATTTTACGTCTCTAGCGAGAAATCACAACAAGATGACACACTTCTGTTACTGCTGCACGTTAGCACCTGGCTAAACGAAGTTAACTATGGTAGTGCCGTACTATTTTGTTCATTCCATTAGAGCCTCTTAATGATTTTATAATTCTTACCAAAATTATAAATTTCCCGTGGATGCGCCTTTCCCATATTCTCTACGATAAAATATCGCACTAAATGTAAAAGTAAAATTCACATTATATAGAAAAACTATTACTGAATACAATTAAAATGAGTTATTTCTATTAAACTATTGCAGCTTTGTTTAAGCCATGATAATTATTCCTAGTAAAACAGGTTGCGGACGCGCCACCAAACATAGAATTAAGGTGAAACCGCATAAGGCGGAACTGCACTGCAGCGGAACTGCGCGACACGACGCTTTTCTTTGCCACGCAGTTCGGTTGCAGTGTAGTTCAGTTGCCGCTTAGTGCGTGATGTCTCGTATAATTTCATATAAGAATATTTTGTCGCGTCGCACAGTGGTCTGGAAATCGAGCTCCATACTCATAGAAACTTAAAGTAAAGAATTAAAAAAATAAAAATTGTAATGACTCTGGTATACCTCCCTTGACATCATATTAACGTATGGATGGTATAAGTCACACTAAGCGTGAGAAAAAAAATATTTATGTTTTTTTTGTATGGGAGAAAACACTAAAAGTACGTTTTTTCGAAACTTAATGGAACTGTTAGGCTGATGCTCACACGAGCTATAGTCCCATACACGGCGATCAAGATGACATACAATTCATGTACCGTTAGGCGCCGCTTCGCACGTAGCAAATTTTTGAAGTTTTGAATTTTCGACATGTGATTTTTCAAATCTTTGCCGTGGTTAAATGACATTGCCGAGTGATTTACTTATATTATTATTAGGTTCAGGCTGCAAATGACCATTACGATGACAATAATTAAAAAAAAATAATTGTACAGGTTTTTTTGCGCATTCTAAGAACTTACTCATAACTAATTATTTCATCTGACTTTGGTGTAAATGAGGATGCATCAACATCCTACACACCTGAGACATGCAGTGTTGGAACACTTGGAACATTAAAATCAGTTGTGACGCCGAGAAAACCATTCGTGGAGCTAAGCCCGCTATAGAAGAGAAGGAGAGTGGAAGAGCTCCAAACGCATGCACTGAAAGCCTTGCTCAGGCAACTGGTTTGAAAGCACAAAACAAGAATGTAGCAGATGTCATTAAACTGGTATCGGAGAATCTCAAAGAATTTGTTGACAAAGCTTTAGGTGTTTTGATCTCATTGAAGCTGCCATTAGCATAGATTGCTTTACAACATGGCTTCCCATAATAGAAGGCTGCAGTGCTTCAATCTCAGCCTCATACAGAGCCTGCTCTTTCACGATGTTTAACTTGTTTTCGTTTGAAAACCTAAAATGAATAGTTCTGCAAAACATGGTGCAACATGGCTTTGGATTCTCCCATACCTTTTCATCGCCACAAACTAAGCGCAGAAGCACAAAAGAACACAAAAATACTGGAATCGTCTTCCTTTGATTACAAGCTTTGGCCTGATGCACCATCAAAGCCCTATTTGCATATATCAACTCTTTGCCATCTAGCGAAGATTCCACACGTAACAATTTTCCAAGCCTAGCCACAGTTATGTCCAAAATTGCTTGGGGTATTACTTCACCCTGATGATTTCCGTGATGTCTATGGTGGGGTTAGCAGTTCTTCGCCTCAGGGATGGCAGTACAAGAAGGACACAGTGGTATTTCTTCTTCTTTTGCACAAGATCTTAATGTCATATACTGCCACTTCGAAAGCTTCAATGAGGTCAAAATACCTAAAGCTTTGTCAACAAATTCTTTGAGATTCTCCGATACCAGTTCAATGACATCTGCTACATTCTTGTTTTGTGCTTTCAAACCAGTTGCATGAGCAAGGCTTTCAGTGCTATACCTTTGGAGCTCTTTCACTCTCCTTCTCTTCTATAGCGGTCTTAGCTCCACGAATGGTTTTCTCGGCGTCATAATTGATGTTGATGTTCCAACACTGCATGTCTCCAGTATGTAGGATGTTGAAGCACCCTCATTTACACCAAAGTCAGAACTGGAACCTGGTTGCTGGTCTAGCTCTAGCGTTCTACAGAAGTTTTCATTTTTACCCTCACGACCTCGGGCCATTTGATGTTCTCTTGAAGCCATGTCTCATACTTTTACACCATATTTTACAGACCTACTTATTTTAAGTTTTCATACGAAAACAAGTTAAACATCGTGGAAGCTTTGATTGAGGCTGAGATTGAAGCATTGCATATTATGGGATACCATGTTGTAAAGCACTCAATGATAGATGGCAAAATAATTTCACAGCTATCAAATACCTCATAGCAGACATGTGATATATGTAAAGCTACGAGTACTCCTTCGGAAATGAAGTTCTCAGATGAAATAATTAGTTATGGGTTAGTTCTAAGAATGCGCAAAAAACCTGTACAATATTTTTTTTAATTATTGTCATCGTAATGGTCATTCGCATGCTAAATCTAATAATAATATAAGTAAATCGATCGGCAACGTCATTTAACTACGGCAAAGATTTGAAAAATCACGTGTCCAAAATTCAAAACTTCAAAAATTTGCTACGTGCGAAGCGGCGCCTAACGGTACACAAATTGTATGACATCTTGATCGCCGTGTATGGGACTATAGCTCGTGTGAGCATCAGCCTAACAGTTCCATTAAGTTTCGAAAAAACGTACTTTTAGTGTTTTCTCCCATACAAAAAAAACTTAAATATTTTTTTTCTCACGCATAGTGTGACTTATACCATCCATACGTTAATATGATGTCAAGGGAGGTATACCAGAGCCATTACAATTTTTATTTTTTTTAATTCTTTACTTTAAGTTTTTATGAGTATGGAGCTCGATTTCCAGACCACTGTGCGTCGTGTCGCGCAGTTCCGCTGCAGTGCAGTTCCGCCTAGTGCGGTTTCACCTTTACGGTAAATAACTATTTTTTTAATTTATTATTAATAGTTACTTACAAAAATATTTACGGCCAGATCAAGACAAGTACGTCTACTTTCTTTAAAAAAAATACCAGTATTGTATGTTTGGTTAGATATGATTTTGAAACACGCCGTTTAAATTTTACGATTGAGAAATTCACTGAGCTAAAGAATGAGCCGATGCACCTATTTCGAAGACAAGGAAGAAAAAAATATGCATGTGTATGATAACTAGCAGTAGCGTAGTTAATCAGAGATTAATTGAGGCATTGTTCATGGTTGAAGAAATTGCGAAGATAAATAACGATTTGAAATTATTGCCAAAAGTATAAAAAATAAACAAATCTTTATCTGAAACAATAAATTAGAGGTCTGTATCCATGAAATTCAACCCTAATTAAGGTTAGCTCTAACCGCAGTAATAACAAAATTGTTCAATGTGCCAACAATAAAGGCTCGAACAGACACACGCGATTAATCGCGCTGCGACAACGAGCCAAGCTAATTTCCACTCTAAATGTACTGCGAATGGACCGCGACAAGTCGCCCCGCGCGATTAATCGTGTGTGTCTGCTCGAGGCTTCACACGTACTATTCGTACTCCATACTCAACAGTCGTACTTTAGCGACGAATCAAAGGAATTAACCCAGATGACATAAGTTCTCGCGATCCTATCTTCGCGATTCATACCTTGTGGAATATTCCGCATAATTCTGACTTGTTTACTTGATCTAATCGTGTTTGTTTACTCAGAATCCAGTTTATTTATAGAAATATTAAAGACATATTTTTTGATTGCATAACTACATTTCTGCGAATAATATCTTTAGAAGTATTTTTGTTTATGGTACCTAATAAAGAAAAAAATGTGTTGATGAACGTTGCCAACCAGCCAGATTTGTAACTGTAGTCCATGCAACTCTGCAACATGGCGTGATCAACTCTGCAACACAAGGCCCTCAATAATGATGACAGAAACTCGGCAACATGTATATGCAACTATGTTTCTAAACAAATGTTTACCATACAAGGCTAAGGCTGCGGTTAGTCTTACCTGCCAAGTCACAAGAGTAGCTAGTGCAGCCACCAGGGGGTCGCCAGTAGCAATTAGCACGCAACTGAACAACATCGCGTCAAACGTTGATAAGCTCCACTCTTCACCCCACCTTGGGAAGTTATAATAGAGTGGGTTATAGCAAAAAGTTGACCACATTGCATAAACAGTTGCGATATTATAAAACGGTCCTGGAATGCAAAGGACAGATGAAGCATTGATAGGAAGGTTCTAAATCAGTCAAGGGCAGGAGGAACCTTTGAGGTCATCAGATCTTTCAGAAGCTTTCAAGTTCTGATTGTTTTAAGTTTGAAATGTTAACTGAACTCCAATAATAGTTGAGCAAAATAGGTTACTTTACAAAAAAAGTATTAGTCCGAAAGATAGTCTTAAGCCTCGAGCAGACACACACGATTAGTCGCGCGGGGCGACTTGTCGCGGTCCATTCGCAGTACATTTAGAGTGGAAATTAGCTTGGCTCGTTGTCGCAGCGCGATTAATCGCGTGTGTCTGTTCGAGCCTTAACAGTCATAAAGCATCAAACCTCCTGCAGACACACGGGATTAATCGCGCTGCGACAACGAGCCAAGCTAATTTCCACTCTAAAAATACTGCGAATGGACCGCGACTTGTCGCCCCGCGCGATTAATCGCGTGTGTCTGCACGAGGCTTCACTCGGTCGGTTTAATTTTACAGACGTTATGACGTCACTAACCCCCACTCTCGAATTTCGAAGCGCTTTATCTTTGTCAATATTCATTGATTTAAAAAGAAAAAACAAAAAAATACGTATTCATTATTCTATTAATTGATGGACTCAACAGATTTTCAATTTATTTATGCAGTAAGCCCTATTACCACACACTACTGCAGATCTCGCCTTACCAAGTGACAGAGAAGCATGATGGTGAATTATCTTCAGGATCATACAACAGCGTGCTAGTGTTGCCAGCCTCCCTGGTGTTTAGTTCCACGTTCAGTAGGCGTTCAAGCACGGTGCGCTCGCTGGCAACCCAGCTGAGGCCATCGAGGGCCTAAAAGAATATAATGATAGGAAGTTTTTAATATAGAAGTACTACTAGGAAAAAAAATCAGCTCGACCAGTGGAGTCTTTGGAATTCAGTCGTAAGATTCAATGGGATCAAACAAATTGTAAGTAAATGAATAGCTTGAAATAATAATTGAATAGGATAGTATTTTTGCGACAGCTAGTATTTCATCGGTCATTATATTTTTCATCATCATTTCAGCCTATTGCAGTCCACTGCTGGACATAGGCCTCCCCGAAAGAGCGCCCCAGGCCACAGCACACGATCTCCCGCTTTTTACATCCAGATACCTACTGATTGTATACTTATAAATTGAATTAAAAGGTAGAACATAGCGCATGTCATGATAGTAGGTACGATATTAATGAGAATCTTACCCTTTCAAAGAACGCAGCTAAAAATCGAGACAAAAGAGATTGCCGCGTTTCGGTTTCTCCTAGACCTAAAAAATATTAGATTTTAATAATAGCAGTGATATCAAAAAGTAGGTACTATCGCCCAATGTATATACTGACCACCGTAAAGACTATTTCTGCTTCATCATCATCATCATCATCATATCAGCCGTAAGACGTCCACTGCTGAACATAGGCCTCCCCTTTAGACTTCCAATAGGACCGGTTGTAAGCGGCCTGCATCCAGCGTGATCCTGTGGCCTTCATAAGATCGTCTGCCTACCTAGTGGGTGGACGTCCTACGCTGCGCTTGCCGGTGCGTGGTCTCCATTCGAGAACCTTACGGCCCCATCGGCCATCAGTTCTGCGTGCTATGTGGCCTGCCCACTGCCATTTCAACTTGCTAATTCGTTGGGCTATGTCGGTTACTTTGGTTCGTCTACAAATCTCCTCATTTCTGAGTAGATCGCGCAGAGAGACTCCAAGCATAGCCCTCTCCATAGCTCGTTGGACTATACTGAGCTTACTAATAAGGCCTACAGTAAAGGACCACGTTTCGGCACCATACGTCATCACTGGTAACACACATTGGTCGAAAACTTTCGACTTGAGGCACTGAGGTATTTTGGACGAGAAAACGTTACGCAGTTTCCCGAACGCTGCCCAGCCGAGTTGGATTCGGCGGTTGACCTCCTTCTTGAAGTTGGACCTACCTAGTGCGACGGTTTGTCCCAGGTAGACATACGAGTCAACAACTTCTAGAACCGAGTTCCCAACCGACAATGGGGTGGGCACAACATGGCCATTGCACATTACCTTTGTCTTGTCCATGTTCATTTTAAGACCCACCTGTTGGGAAACTCGATTGAGGTCGCCGAGCATCGTGCTGAGATCTTCCATAGATTTTGCCATGACAACAATATCGTCGGCAAATCGAAGGTGGGTGATGTACTCGCCATTAATATTGATGCCGAGTCCTTTCCATTCCAGGAGCTTGAAGGCGTTTTCCAAAGTGGCAGTAAACAGTTTCGGAGATATCACATCTCCCTGTCTTACGCCTCTTTTCAAAGGAATCGCCTTCGAACTCTGCTCCTGTACTCGGACCGACATAGTGGCATTATTGTACAAGCACCTAAGCACTTCGATGTACCGATAGTCAATCCGGCATCGTTGGAGAGATTCAAGCACTGCCCATGTCTCCACCGAATCAAAGGCTTTCTCATAGTCCACAAACGCTAAACATAAGGGCAAGTTATACTCTTCGGTCTTCTGTATAACTTGCCGCAGCGTGTGTATGTGGTCTATGGTACTGTAGCCTTTTCGGAAACCGGCTTGTTCGGGAGGCTGGAAGTCATCAAACCTGCGGTCGAGACGGTTCGTGATGACCCTCGAAAACAACTTATAAACATGGCTCAAGAGCGAGATGGGTCTGTAATTCTTCAATAAGGTGTTGTCACCCTTCTTGAAGAATAGAACCACCACGCTCTTGTTCCATGCTTCTGGCGTTGTACCCTCGAGCAAGACGGAGTTGAAGAGCTTCTGAAGGACTTTAAGTACCGGTGTTCCACCCGCTTTCAGAAGCTCTGAAGTGATTCCGTCTTCACCCGGCGCCTTATTGTTTTTAAGCTGATTAAGGGCCATCCTAATCTCGTACAGGCTGATGTCCGGGATGTCTTCGGTATAGTGTCGGGTCAGCTTGGCTCTTGGGTCTTTGGCCGCGCTGCTAACAGGTTTTGTGACCGAAGCGTATAGCTGTCCATAGAACCTTTCGACCTCCTCCTCAGCTTTGGTCGACGCTGTACTACCATCTTCTCGTTTCAGCTTTGTCAGTTGGCTTTGCCCAATAGACATATCTCTTGCAAACACTTTGGAGCCCTTGTTACGCTCAAGCGTCTCTTTAATGTGGTTAGCATTAAAGAGGCGTACATCGTGCCGCAAGGATTTAGAAATTACTATTTCTGCTTGCAGAGTTATAACTTTCACTTCCTAGGCCCTTTGTTTTGACCATTCATCCTATTCATAAAAAGGGTCATCCATTTCATAAAAAAGTGGCCAGTTCACAGATGTGGGATACTGCGCACGCGATTTTGTTTTAAAAGTGAGCAGAGATTACATTGTTCGATAGTACTTAACTATAGATACAAAAAAGGGTTTCAAATTTTATTTTAATTAGTTACTGACTCAGTCAAGTCTAGACTGAGTTATTAAGAGAAGAAAATCAATTATTTGTTAGTATGATAAATACTTGCAAATTTTTTTTTGGTAACTAACTTGAAAAGAAAAGTCATTTATTTGTAGGTAACAAATCTTCAAAAACACTTTGATAGTAAGCAAATATTGTAGCATACTACCTGCCTGATATGACTATTCTTACCTGTTATGGAGAGAGATAGCTGTTTATACACAACCCTGAAATAACAGAGCACGAAATTAAAATGATGAATACCACCGTTTAATTGAAATTAGTGCAAGTGTAATTATAGGTATTCCCTGATTGTGGACCACGTTAAACATACCTTAGTTGAGGAGCGGTTACCACACGACAAGTCGCTAGTGGCCCCGCCATTGATCTCAAGTCTTTGGAGTCATCGTTTCTGAAAGACAACATTTTTAATTTTTTTACAGGCAGAGTATTTCTAATAAAAGTAAATAATGAAAAAAAAACTTAGTTGGCTTAAAAAGAAATGAATTGTAATTGAGTCGGCCCAGCATTAGGCTAGTAAGTGCAACCTTCAGAAGCGTCCTTCAGTTCTTATAATGAACTGAAGGCAGGATATGACATTATAAGTGCGCCATTTTTTGTGGAACAGCACTTTTACTCCGGGACAGTCAGCAATACACTTGTGAGCGGCAAGTAATGGGCAACTCGCCGCTCGATCAAGAATCAGGCCACGCACGCCTCATTGAGGCCTACCACATAAAAGAAAACAAGTACAAAAACAGTTATGGTGCTACAGTCCCAGTCACAAGACATAAAAACTGTGAAAGTACTGTAGGTGCCCATTCCAAAACGTAGATGAAGATGAAGCAGTTTTTCTTTACAACCGAAATCAATTTATAGACTTACCGTCCATGCACATAGTGAGCATAGTAATCCTCCTCAAAAACCAGTAATGACAGTCCGACACTGGTGCAGATCTTCGACAGAGCAGCGGTGGGGGAACCTCGCAGTCTGTCGGTCGCCCATCGAGCAGATAGCAGCGTGATGTAAGACGACCACCACGCTATGCTGGCTACTGCCCAAATGTAGCCTTGACTCGGCGGGAGATAGGTTTGCCAGGGAGACATGACCTATGCAAATTATTCTAATTTGAATCTTGTTGCCTGAGAGCCGAAGGAACAAAATTGCAAGCATTTTCTAATACTACGTTTACACATTCGCACGAATAGCGAGGCGAATGACGAGGCGAATAACGAACTTACCGTTCACACATTCGTGTTCGTTATTCGCCTCGTCATTCATCTCGCCTTCGTGCGTTTATACATTCGCACGAAAAGCGAGGCGAATGACGAGGCGAATAACGAACACGAATGTGTGAACGGTAAGTTCGTTATTCGCCTCGTCATTCGCCTCGCTATTCGTGAGTTCGCGTCGAGAGCGGTTTTTTGGACGCGAATCAAAGGACACGAATAGCGACACGAACTGACCGTTCACACATTCGCGTGCATTCAGTTGACAGCTAGCATCCGTCGCGAAAGTACGTCAATATGTGTGACTGGAGTGAAGCGCGGACCCTTGAGTTTTTAGAGTTATTCGAAAAGGAGGAACTCATTTGGAATCCTAAACACAAATACCACAAAAATAAAAATTCTAAATTAAAGAAAAATTCCCTTATCCCGGACATACATACAGATAGACAAATTCTAAAAACTATATTTTTGGCTTCGGTATCGATTATAGATCACACCACTTAGTATCCTTATAAAAAAAATCAATGTATCGTTTTGACTTTCCTACCATTTATGATAATATGTAGTATAGATAATTATGTAACATGAAGAAATTACAATGACTTGTTAATTATTATTATAATCTAAAATACATATTATTTTTGGAAACATTTTTGCATTCTAATCATTTAATTTACAACCCAATTTCAAACAGGACATTATTTTTCGAGAATCTTAACAAATTTAAATTAGGAATGTGTCCATTGTGTCCATATTTCAAAATAATAAATGAGCAACATTATTATAATTTTATTTTTTTGTTAAGATAATTTAGTGCGAATTTTGTTAAGAACTAAGGATCTATTAAATTAATATTGTTTAATTTTTAGTGAAGCCACGCTCGGGAGTGTATTACGTATGGGATTTGCGTTTGTGTGCAATGTGCGAGTAATACCAGTTGCGGAGATTTACCCTTTAAATGTGGGATTTTCATTATTTTACGTTCAGCGTAAAATATATCATCAACAGTAATGACATGATTTTTTTATCAATACGATTGATGAGTTTTAACGTTATTTCTTTAATTTATGTAATTTGTCACATGTGCGACTTTATCGCTTAGCAACAAATTCAGCGATTCATTTTTATGTTATAGATTATCATGTTAGGAATTTTTGCAGAAAGTGCTTGTAAGTTAATTATTTTTTTGTAAAATGTATCTTATTATGATATAGGTAGTCATCAGAAGTAGCCCAAACTGTAGTCTGTCTGAGTCTGACCGAGTGACCGAATCTGACCGTGTCTAGCCGTGTCTTACCAAGTCTGACAGAATCTGTGCCTCAATTCACGTAACAGAAGAAGTGACGTTGCAGTGCAGTTGCAGTTAAGTTTCGATCAAAACAACGGTTTTCGTATTGTCTATCGGTAGACAATACGAAAACCGTTGTTTTGATCGAAACGTCAGACAGGCTCACGTCAAGTTCGCGTCACGCGAGCGCATTATCGGTATTCTACTGTTGCGCGTCTTTGGTGCGTGTTTTGGATCGCAACATGATTGGTATTCTACTATTCGTTTGACGTCTCAAAATGACAGCATACAAGTTTCAATTCGATCAACTTTTAGTTTTAATGTCATATTCATTGAAATGTAATCGATTCCATTCGATTATTTAGTGGGCAATCATTTTTATCTCCTATGGCCACACCTTGAGAAAGTTTGGTACAGTTTGGTTGTCGTACAGTTGACGCGCAGTTCACGCGCAGCTTACGCGCAGTTCAAAGATTACAAGAATACCGTTTCTCACTCGAACTTGAACTTAACTGCAACTGCACTACTACTTCATCGGTGCGTCATAAAATTAAGTGAATTAGCCTTCTGACCGTGTCTAGCCGTGTCTTACCGAGTCTGACTGAGTCTTACCGATTCTGACCGAGTCTGACCGAATCTTACCGATTCTGACCGAGTCTGACCGAGTCTGACCGAGTCTGACCGAGTCTGACCGAGTCTGACCGAGTCTGACCGAGTCTGACCGAGTCTGACCGAGTCTGACCGAGTCTGACCGAGTCTGACCGAGTCTGACCGAGTCTGACCGAGTCTGACCGAGTCTGACCGAGTCTGACCGAGACTGACAGAGTCTGACCGAGTTTAAGTAAATAAAACTCTTTTTAACCGACTTCAAAAAGGAGGAGGTTATCAATTCGACGGTGTTTTTTTTTTTTTTGTATATTTGTTACGTGATTACTCCGCCAATTGTGGACCGATTTTAAAAATTCTTTTTTGTTCGAAAGGAGGTACTTCTGAGGTGGTCCCATAGTCACCAAGTTGGGATCTGATGATTAGATTCTGGAGAAATCGAGGGCAACCTTCGAATTTTATAGGCCGACACACCGTTTTTCGCAAATTTCTTTCATTTCTTTTTTTTAAAGTACTTATTTAAAGTTTAAATAATGGGTAAAAAAAAATTATACCCATGGCAACACCCTCCAGTTATGGCGTCGCAGTGTTGTCAAATTATTCACTTTTTTGTTTACATATTAAAATGCGGTAACAAATAAATACATACTAAAATTGAATTCTAACTTAATGAAATGAAATATTATGGCACATTTCTTTTTTTGGAGTGTAATTAGAAACCATTTCACAGCACAAACTTTCATTTTAAAATATCACAACAGGGGCTCGTTACGTAGTTTACGCGAAGAACGTTCATGCGATTTCACTGGCGTATGGATCGACCGACGCGGGACATTTGTCCCCCGTGTTTTTGGCTTCAATTCTCAGTGGCTTACTATCAATCTGGACATTTTTTAATCTAAGGGACAAAAGTAGTAGAAAAGTTAGTATTTTAGGCAGTAGACCTAATATTTTGAGCAAGGACAATACTTCTTTTTGTGCTGCTTTTGGAGCTTTTATTACTATCCATATAAACTTATTAGTGCCGTGAATCATATTTTGATCAAATTACAACTCGTCACTGATAATCGAATTACAAAAAAACACATGAAAATTTGAATTTCGCGGGCTACTACGGAGAAATCATTTATAGTACTTATGTACATTGTTCTATTGCGGTGATTGTTCTATCGTGGTTCTTTACTTTTTTACGCAGGGTTTCCAAATAATTGTATAAACTCATTAAATGTGGCGCGCATGCTGCAATATTGTTGTCACGTCCTCCATGTTCGTGTGCGAATGCCAAAATGAAACATCCCGCGAATGTGTAAACAGCAGTTCGCAACAGCATTCGTGCACGAATCGCACGAATGATTCGACGAATGTTTCGGCGAATGACGAGGCGAATAGCGAGGCGAATGTGTAAATGCGGTATTAAGGCTGATTTGTTACATTGGTGTAGTCATGAAATATTCTATCGTCAGTTATCCGGTTTCCTTATGACCGTAAAACTTAATTTTAATAAATATTCCATTCGAAATTAATTTTAACGCTTTTTATTAAAGTATTTAGGGAGGTAACAAGGTAAAATAAAATTAAAGCAAAAAAAGAAAAATCTGGATCTGGCAGACTGACAGCAGGCTATTCTACTCCACCATTGTGACATGTTTTTAAAAGAAAATGCATTTACAAAATACTTTCACTTTTTGGTTGCTCGCCTTTGCTGCTATTCCCTCAAAACATTCTTACTAATATTATTAATGTAAAAGCTTGTATGTTCGAATCTTTGTTACTCAATAGGTGCGTCCACACAGAGCGAGCAGCCTCGCGAGGCATTTGCTTCGCGCAGCAAATGCCTCGCGAAGCTGCTTGCTCCGTTTGGACGCGCAATTGTTTCTCGACCGAGGCACGCGAGCAAAACAAAAACCGACACTGGATGGCTCGGGGGTTGGTTGATCGCCCGCGGCAGCGCGCGCACTTTCCTCGGCCGAGACACGTCCACACTAACCGAGCTGCTTCGCGCAGCAAATGCCTCGCGAGGCTGCTCGTTCTGTGTGGACGCACCTATTCACGCAAAAACGGCTGGATCGATTTGGATGAAAATTGGTACACTTTTTATACCGATATACCGGTAGTTCGATCCCGATGGACAATTAATTACCGAACCTGAACCGGGTGAAGCCGCGGGAGTAAGCTACTACTGTAGGTATATTAGTTGATAGGATAGACCCCAAATGCCATGTTCGCCAAATCTCCTGTCAGACCCTGTGTCAAGCTACAATGATTAGAATATTTTAGTAATATTCTATTACCAATATAATATTCATTCGTCGGGTCAATCACAAGGGTTGACAGTAGATGTCACAGGGTTCGAATTGATTAAGTTCAACAGAAATCGAGGGTTAAACCTAAGTAAAGCCTCTGAAACTTAATATCGAACTATAATAGGCTTATTGGTCCGTCATTTGGATTATCAAAAAATATTTAACCCGTAATTTCTTTTTTGTTACGTAAACCAAAATGGGCGGAAATTCTCAATACGTCACAACTTAGTACAATTTTTGCCAAGTTTCGAAGTCAAGAACCCTCTCAAGTTTTGATGCGTTATAAATTTTCATTGATTTAACTAGAAAAAAAAACTCCAAACATGGACTAATTCTCCAAATGATTCTGTCATATAGCCAATTGCCTATAAAGTTTAATCTTATCATATGAAAGATTTGCATGTATACTACACCGCACGCCGCACCGTATGCGGGAGTATGTAGTGTATTTTTTTTTGTTTTTTTTTTTTATATATTTATTTGATATAGTATAATAATGCGTTCAGGATGTTGTTGAGGCTGACACACCCACACACAGAAATAATAATAATAAAAAATACAATTGAAAATACAATAAGAATTTTGCTGAGCATGTCCACACTAAAAGGGTTACCAACTCAGCATTTGCTGGGCGAAAGACACCCAGCGCTGGTTTTCAGTTGGCACCACGCAGTGACACACGGACGATGTATCTGTACTTACATGCAAAACAAGCAGGGCTAGGGTGACAGTGTACCCTGGAGACACTCTCCTCATGGTCTGCATCCCACTCCACTCCCTTGCTAGAGTGGTGGCTCTCCAGCCACTGTACTTATCGGTTGATGCTGCTCCTATAATAAGTTATAGAAGATTTAATGAACAAAGGTTTTGCGATAACAACGCTACAAACTACTTTAAAAAAAAATTGAAATGAGTTCTGCTCTCAGCCTCGATCTAATGGAACTGGAACTCCTGCGCGAACACAGTAGAAACTGTTTGGCTGTACTGAGATAATTATTATTATGAATGTAGCCGTGAAAAACACAGAAATTCACAACATAAACCCTACCAAAGGATTGTCAGGGTTATGTAAACGAGAGAATAAGGGAGAAATAACAAAATAATGTCGACACAGAATTAGATTTAGAAAGGCTTAATGATTACACCCGCAATCCGCATCTTCCCCGCAGTCGGCAAATATTAGAAACAGGGTATAATAAAGCCTCATTTAGACGATGCAAGAACTCGCACACGAGTTGCGTTACTTTGCGGACTTTATAGGTACAACGGATTCAGTTGATCAAACAAATACCGCAATGTAGTGAAACTCGCATGCGAGTTCTTGCTCCGTCTAAATGAGGCTTAAATGTAGAAACAAAGGTTTTATTGACGTACCTTTAAAAGGTGCGTTATATTCGGACCAGTCCAAAAAGAATACATCACAGCGACACTGATTAAAATTGAACCACGCTACCTTTACAGCCTGAAATTAAATAAAAAGATTCCTTTACTTTGGGCGTTTTATATCAATGCTTGGAATAGGGTATGACGCAGCGTAGGCAGGCCGACTAGGTGAACCGACGACATCGTGAGAGTCGCGGGCAACCGATGGATGCAAGTGGCGAATTGTCATTCGGCGTGGGGGTCAAAGGTGGGAAGCTTTTAATAATGATAATGATTGGGTGTGAAGTGGCCACCAACCTTCAAAGAAACCGCAGTATAAATGAAAGCCTCGATGATCCGTTCCTCTCCACGTGACAACGGTAGGGTTAACCCCAGGGTGCCAGCCTCCGCTGCCAGAGCATGCAGGGTTGAGAACCAGGCGGACTGTAAAAAACTGGTTATTAATAGCTTATGCATGCGGCTTTGCTCGCTACCATCCCATTTATCCTGTTCAAGTCAAATGTAAAAATGTATCATAAACAGTCTCCAGGGTACCATCTACGCGGGCATGCGTATGGCGTGTAATGGGCGACTCACCGTCCGATCATAGACCATGCCGGGTCGACGGCGCGTCGTGTTACAGGTGCGCCTGGAAGAGCTGTCAGCAATATGACGTTTAGGCAAGAAAGTTTAACAAACGAATTCACTCTCGCATTTCTAATTTAGTTGGGATTTGCGTTACCCGACGCACAAAGGAACTTAGAACAAAGGCATCCAACAACAATGCCTTGGACTTATTTAATATTTAAGTCGTTAAATATTAATCTCTGCGAATGGAATTTGTTCATTAAAGTACTGGACCAAGTATTACTTGGACTTAGGCGTTCACCAAGCCTTAGGGACCGTGGCTAACTATTATATATTATTACTTATCAGCAGCCCACCCCCTTTATGTGAAGCGGAAGATACTGTTTAAAGTCGACATAAAGTGTTGGAACTGAGAGCCCACTGCCTTGATTCATTATTATAATCAAGGCTGATAAGAGGATTTGAGCCCGGTTGATGGCAAGGAAGCCAGGAGGAGTGGTTGCCCAGTGGTATTGGCCCGGACTTACAAGTTTTAGTTCATGTGTTCGAACCCAGCCAGGCGCATTACTTTGAGTAATTTATTTCATCACCACTGCTCTCAAAACGGTGAAGGAAAACATCGTGAGGAAACCGGCACGAAAAATTCGAAGACATGTGACATCCACCAACACGCACTCGGCCCACGTGGTGGATAATCACCCCCTCCCTCTCACAGTGAGGAGGTTTGTATTCCAGCGGCGGGAACATTTATAGGCGAAAACTCGATTACTAACAACCTATATAGACAGAACGAACTATTTTTATAGAGACAATCCCTCACATTATTCCCAAAAACTGCATCTCCTGCCAGAATCAACTTTAAAAAAATAACACCGATTCAATGAAGCTCGACGAAGTCCTGGAGAGTGAATTTAACGGTCAGCTCAGACCGAGACGTGACGCTGCGCGCTCATATCAATAGAGCTATTCAAAATCTATCTCTATTTCCTACACGAAAAGACACACCTGTCACAACACAACCCAGCGCGGCGCAGCGCGGGCGCCGCGCTGCATTTTATTGGCGACTCAAAATCTAACTTTATTTACTACACGATAAGATACACATTTGCAGTATCGTTGCGTCACGTCGCGCCACGTCTCGTCTCGGTGTGAACTGACCGTAACTGGCTGGGATCCTGCAATGAAATCGATCATAACAGGGGAGAAGGAGTAGAAGAAGGGTGGATGGTGGTGAAGGAGGAGGAGGAGATGAAAAGAAGGGTTAGAAGGAGGAGGAGGGGGAGGAGGAGGAGGAGGAGGAGAAGGAGGAGGTGGTAGAGGAAGAGAAGTACGTAGGGGAGTCGGGAAACACATAATTTCCATCACCAACTAAGTAATTATACTCACGAAATATAATGTGTCGGCAATAGCCCCAATTAACAGCGGTACTACAGAGACATACATTCCTCCTCTCCGTACAACTCCCCTCCATTGCACCATCGCATACAAAGTTAGCAGGCAGCCTAATACTCCGCCCCATATCTGGAATGAATAACATCTTGAAGAAGCGACGTGGTCTACAACTCGTACTGGTTTCGTATGCTAAAAACTTTACTGACTTAGATTTTGACCCGTGATTTAGTCGGCCCGTGGTTGTGGCCCGTTTTGAAAATTGAAAATTTTCTCTTATAAATAAAAGGCTAAATTAAGCTGGAAAATCACTACATAGTATGAAACAAAGTCGCTTCCTGCTGTCTGTCCCTATGTTTGCTCAGATCTTTAAAACTGTGCAACGGATTTTGATGCGGTTTTTCTTAATAGACAGAGTGATTCAAGAGGAAGGTTTATATCCAGGAACATAGTAGAGATTTCACCCGTGCGGAGCCCGGGCAGGTCGCTAGTAATTTTAATAAGTAAATTCAAAATCAAAAAGTCTTCTTAAAATCCTCGTCTTGAAGCAGTCATGCTCGCGAAGGAGGAGGCGGGCCGCGTGAGAAAGAGGACAATGTCCTCCCTCCGCCCCACCCGCGATGGTGGACGCCCACGGCGACGGACGTCGCAAGACGATCTCCGGCCACCGTAGGAGCGGGCATGCGGGCGGCGAGTAAAGGGCAACTCGCAGCCCGACCATGGACCATGCCCGGGTCGACGGCGCGCTGTGTTCCACGCGCGCCTCAAAGAGCGTCAGCATAATGACGGGGCGGGGGTCTCTAGAGGGCCAAAGCCTGCCGGGGTCGCGGGACTTATCTAATTACCTCACGGTAATTAGATAAGTCCCGCGCCCTTTAGCGATTGGCTTTGGCTATTGAAGGACACCGTGGATTTTAGTCAGTACAAGTCTGACAGTCCCTCCCGCCCTGCCCGGGGTGGGAGGACTCATTTGATGATTTTACCACGCAAAAAAAAAATCCTCGTCTTGGTCTGATAAACATATTAATATTATTGTTTTATGTTAGCGCGACCTTTATTTTTATGAACGGGCTGTAGGTTTATCGCCTAAATTTTCATTTCCTGCTTTGGGGTTGTTACCAAAATGCTGCAATAAATCATCTTGTGAGCATTTCCACGGGCGGCGAAATATTTTTTATTACCTGTGTAAAGTAGCAATTTTCTCAGGGATGGTAAAAATATACAATGTACAAGCAATATTGTTTATTGTTTAGTTGTAAATATATAGTTTTATTTATTTTTAGACTAGCTTTAGTTACCTAATGTATATACAAGCAATTAAGTTAGGTACAGTCAGTGGCATTGTAGTGATGACACTTATGTGAAGATACACTAGGCTGCGACGCGATCTGCGACAAATGAGCTATTAAAACAAATAAATGAATGCTCACCTATCAATTACGCGTCCAAATAGAGCAAGCAGCTTCGCGAGGCTTTTGCCGCGCGAAGCATATGCCTCGCGAGGCTGCTCGCTCTGTGTGGACGCACCTAATAAATTGCAAATTAAATGCGCGTCAGTAAGAATTTTGAAAAATAATGGATACTTATTTTTTGTTTTGTTGAATAAGTGCGTCCACACAGAGCGAGCAGCCTCGCGAGGCATTTGCTTGTTCTGTGTGGACGCGCTTATTGTTTCTCGACCGAGGCACGAAACAATATACGCGAGCAAAACAAAAGCCGACACTGGATGGCTCGGTCGATCGCCCGCGGCAGCGCGCGCGCTTTCTTCGGCCGAGACACGTCCACACTAACCGAGCTGCTTCGCGCGGCAAATACCTCGTGAGGCTGCTCGTTCTGTGTGGACGCACCTAATGATTGCATATTTAAAATTCGAGAGTGGGGGCTTGTGACGTCAGAAGCAACTTGTGAGAATTGAACTTGCTTGTGACATGTTGGCAATTTTAAAAGTGTCGTATCTTCGTCAATTTTGGTTTAAGTTTACAACCGACGGACTAATTCGATTTTTTTCAGTCAAATTCAACCCTATTACACCGCACGACATCGTTGTCCGGCCCTCCACGAAGCGCATTGCCAATACATTTATTACGTTGTCTGCACCTAATCGCACTGGCAAGCAGTGCTGTTTGGAAAACGCCTTCTTACTATCTAAAAGCGCCTTATCAATGCTCTATGTTATTTACCTCTAGACCACGATGCACCCCAGCTTCAGGCATAACATGCACCACTTTCAAAGTCATCACAACTGATTCCGACTGAGCTGACTTCGTGGCGTAACTCGCTTCCATCGATATGTGTACTCTTAGCGAGCTTGGACTGCTTTTATCTCGTTCTATCCTGGGCAAAATTAAATCTTCTATTATTTTATGTGACACTACCATTTGCCTGCGATTTCATTTGCACTGTTTTCGGAAATTATCCAAGAGAATAATGTCATATTCCCTATAGGTTTCAAGGATGTAATACTTGTTTTTTGTGACAATTCATTAAGAGACGAATCAGTATGTCCAGAAATTGGAACTTACAAACTTTCCTATTTATCACGTAAAGCTTGGCAAAAAACAGTAGAAAACCGGAAGTCGCCACTGTGCTCTCGCTACCAGCACTTTGAATGATTATATTTTATTTATTTTCACTTATTACGTTAGTTTTATGGCACAATAATAAATTTAACAAACCTGCGTCTTTGTTTACATCAAATATCAAATATTTTAAGACGTTGTCAGCAAATAAAAAGATTAGTTCTGTTTCAAGACGTTCTGGCCAAGCTGTACATCAGGTACCGAATAAATACTAAGCTTGTAGAACTGCCTATTTATTTAGTCTAGATCGCTGACAGACTTATGCCGATTAATTCGGGTTTTCTCAAAAACATGTACCTATTGTTCTTAGTAAACGATTCTTTGGGAATCGTACAATTTTATTTTTGAGAGGAGGAACTGTCTTCGGCTTGAATTCCTGCTAGGCTGGTATCGGCCGCGTTCCACGTTGCTTTTTCTCACTAGTGACAGTTATTCAAGCCTTAGTTATTCAAAGGAAGGAGAAAAAAAACTTGAAAAGCAAAAAGAGTACCCAATTTCCATTTCCATTTTTAACCGACTTCCAAAAGGAGGAGGTTCTCAATTCAGATGTTTTTTTTTATGTTTGTTCGGGCATAACTCCGTCGTTTACCAACCGATTTGAAAAATTCTTTTTTTGTTGGAAAGGGTATACTTTCCGAATGGTTCCATTAAAATTTTATCGAAATCGGACTGGCACTTTTTGAAAAAACAAAAACCTAAAAAGTTTTTAACATTGTCTACACCGATTACTCCGAGGTTTCTGGTCCGATTTCGATGATTCTTTTTTTGTTCGATACAGTATATTTGCCATTTAGTCCCATAAAATTTTCATTTAGTTTGGTGCAGTAGTTTTAATTTTAGCTCATTGTGTAAGAGTACATACATGGGCGATGTTATTACCGGTGCTACGGATTACAATATTTTAGTGTACTTGTAAGAAAATTACGTATTAGACAATAATTTGGATTGACTATTGAAACTAAAAAGGATAAAATAAAAAACTTTTTCAAAAAAAATGTAACCGTGTAAAAAGTCGGTTAAGTACATTTTTTTTGAAAAAGTTTTTTTATTACTTACTGTAATCGTATCACCATAGTTCTTAGATATACAGTGTTGGTAATGTTCGCAATAGTAGATTGACTGTTATCCATTATGAAGTAACGTTTGAACTTTCCAGACAGCCATGTTCCCCTCTGCAATAATAATGAAAGTACCTTCTGTCAAATGTCTTCGGTTTAGCTTAATATTTTACGATGTCGGGAACGATGTTTTGAAAGTTAAGATCGATTATTTGATATAGGGTACCTTTTTTAAGTAGTAAAGTCATCAAATGAGTCCCCCCACCCTGAGTGGAGGGAAGGGTCTGCTGGTTTTTAACATCTCAAGTGAAGTTCTCCTTACATAGTTTTTAAGGTACTATTTACTATGACACATTGTCTACATTTTTACGTTAGACACGTCTGTTATGTATTTATTTATGGGCCAAAAATGTCTCAAAAGAAATAAAGTTAAGTTTAGTTGTGTTTATTTAAGTCGCACTGTCGGACTGTCTAAGCAGAGTACCGCTGCCCTGGAACGCAAATGGCAATTGAAAGAACAGCGTGGTTTAAGTCAGTACGGCAGTCCTGATCCACCCAGGACGAGAGGACTCACTTGATGATATTCCACCCCAATTATGACGTTACTGAACAGAGTTATGATAATATTAGTAGGTGCAATAAGAAATACTAAGGTATCCTTAGGCGTTCCATGACGGCAGCCTTCGAAATACCTCGGCGTCCTTCGACGTGATTCGACAATCTAACGCTCAGGGCTCCCACAAATAAACACGATACGACGTCGCGTCCTGGAAATCTACGACACGACGTCGTAACGTGTCGATGCACGATACGACGTTGTGACTCACGATGCAATCCTGCGCAGTTGTTATTCGAAATTCATAGATGACGGATGGTATTGAAGTCGATCATTTAATTACCCTAGTCGAGCAGCGTCCCGTACTATGGAACAGAATGCGTTTAGAGCGGTCCATTTTTCGGAATGAACTAATAAATACTACCCCACTGTCACGATGCTCATCGTAGATTTCTACGACGCGACGTCGTATCGTGAAACGGCGCCGCATCGTTGTATGGAGCCCTAGTCGTAGTTGCAATGATCCCATTATTGTCTGTAATCAATCTACTACAGAATTTGGCATCTGAGTTCAATTAGAAGTTTTGAAGAAAAAGTAATAATCAAAGAAAACTGATCAAGACTTGTATTGAGATACAATTTTAATTACGGACGTATGTAAGGGTATTCCCATACGGATAGTAGTGAATTACCCAAGGATACCGCGGTATGCACAACCTTAAATAAAAGGGAGGTAGCTTGCTCAATTGTGTCAATACAATTGCTCTACAAGTGGGGTCGCAACCCAACCCCCACTGAATGGTAGCCATTTTAATTAGGTATGCCATGTACAGACGCCAGCACAACAACCTACCTCAATCTGTCAAATATTTTTAATAGATTCAAAATCAAAATCAAAATCAAATCATTTATTTCAAGTAGGCCTGTTACAGGCACTTTTGAATTGTCAAAAGACAAAAAATAAAATAGGTAAAATAAAATTTTATATATGTTATGGTGCTACAGTCCCAGTCACAAGACATAAAAACTGTGAAAGTACCGTAGGTGCTCATTCCAAAGCGTAGATCTCTATGGAGAAGAATGAGCAAGAAACTCCATGGACACTCTTTTTCAATCGCCAAAATTTTTACAGAATCTTTGTTACATCATTCATCTTAAGATGGTACATTATGTGAGAACGATGTAGCAAATAAAAAAGTGCCCATAGGAAAATATAAAATAGACAATTCAAGAGAATTATAAATCATTAAAATAGACCGTGGCAGCTAGGAGATGACCAGTCACGACTGACGGCGCCCGTTCACGAACATGACACATGTATCAGCACCATTCAGCTCAACCATTTTGAAGGGAACTAAATGATCCGACACACACGCCACCGTCAGCGAGACATTTGAGTGAGCATGACATATTCTCAACCACCAGGGTAATTCAAGTCACTAAAAGACGTGGGTATCTAATCATTGAAAGCTCTGAAATACATAGTACTCACACAATGCTTGCTATTAAACTATATAAAACTAGAGAGATGGAGTCTATACAATACAAAGATCATTATACAATCTTCATCAGCTCCGACAATACGAGTAGTACCAAATGATACCCTACGACCGTCCAACAAAAAATAAATAAAAAATCACACACACAAAAAAAACGAATAAAATAAGTATCTAAAGTAAGAGAACTAAAAATATAAAAAAATACAGAGCTACATGGAGTCAAATAACCTGTCAGCTAGCAATTTTGTTAAAAGAACATGAACAATGTCTTGTGTTCAACACAGCGACCAACTATGCTTATCATCTAAATAATCACTTACAGAATAGTATGCCTTAGAACAGAGGTTAGCTTTTACTTTTGCTTTAAACACGTTAAATGGCAAGTCTAGGAAAGAGGACGGTAACTTGTTATAAAAAGTTATACCAACCCCAACGAATGAATTATGCACCTTATGAAGCCGATGAAAAGGAACACGAAGTTTGTGCTTATTCCTAGTATTAAAGTTATGGATATCACTATTTTTACTGTACTGGTGAATGTTTTGCCTGATATATAAAATGTTGGCGAATATGTATTGGGAAGCCACTGTGAGAATTCCAATCTCCTTAAAGAAATCTTTTAGAGAATCTCGCGCACCTAGTTGGTAAATGGCACGAACCGCTCGTTTCTGGAGTACAAATATATTTTGGATATCAGCGGCTTTGCCCCACAGCAGAATACCATAGGACATGACGCTGTGAAAATAACTAAAATAGACTAATCTTGCTGTGTCAACGTCAGTGTATTGTCTAACTTTTCTAACAGCGTAGGCGGCCGAACTAAGCCTACCTGCTAGTTTTGATATATGTTGACCCCATTGTAGTTTTGAATCTACTGTTATACCCAGAAACACGGCTGAATCAACAGTTTCAAGCTCCACACTACCAAGGACGATGCTGGGACCCAGATTTCTAACATTGGGTAAAGTGAACTTTATGCATTTAGTCTTCTTGGCATTGAGTACAAGGTTATTTGTTGTGAACCAATCTATGACCTTTGATAGTGCGTTGTTCACGTCATCAAACTCTTGTCTATTCCTATCCACTTTAAAGATTAGAGATGTGTCATCTGCAAACAGTACTACATCGCAGATATTCTTCAAATAGTATGGTAGATCGTTAATATAAACCAGGAATAAAAACGGACCCAGTATTGAGCCTTGAGGTACACCTAGCTGAACAGGTAACCTAGAAGATTTTGCGCCACTAACATCGACACATTGAGATCTATTATACAAGTATGACTCAATTACATTGAGGGCTTCATTCTGAACACCGTAATGACGAAGTTTACGCAATAGTGTATCATGGTGTACGCAATCAAAGGCTTTAGAGAGATCACAGAAAACACCAATTGCATTTTGCGACTTTTCCCATGCGTCAAATATGTGTTTCAACAAAGCAACACCCGCATCTGTAGTCGAACGGCCTTTTGTGAACCCGTATTGATCATTATGAAGAAGACTATTTGAATTAAAATGGCGAAGTAACTGTCTGAGTATTAACTTTTCAAATATTTTGCTGAATGCAGGTAGAATAGAAATTGGTCTGAAATTACCAATATTATTTTTACAGCCAGATTTAAATAAAGGGACGACTTTACTGCTCTTCATGAGATCAGGGAAAGTACCCAAGTCAACGCATTTATTGAAAGTAATAGCAAGATAGGGGGCTACAATGTCAATTATATTGCTCAAAAGTTTAATAGAAATGCCCCAGTAATCACCAGTGTTTTTAGACTTGAGTGAATTAAAAACATTAACCACATCATGGGGCGTTACATGTTCGAATCTCAATACATGACTACATTTAGGGACGCTACTTTGCAAAAGGTTTTCAGCCTTAGATGGTGACGAACTTAAGGAGCGAGTCGTAGTTGCAGGAATGCTGGCAAAAAACTCATTAAATGCCTCAGCTACATCAGCTGGTTTATTAATTAATTTATTATCAACCATGATCTCAAGTTGATCTTCTTGTTTGAGTGATTTACCTGTTTCATTGTTAATGATTTTCCAAGTGGTCTTTACTTTATTATTAGAATTTTTAATAGTCTCACTTAAAAATTTCGATTTTGCAATACGGCAAATCTTTTTAAATAATTTTGAATAATTTTTAACATATTCTAGAAAATGTTTATCAAATTTGTACTGTCTCAGACCATACAACTCATATAATCTCGCTCGACTTTTATAAATGCCTGGTGTAGCCCATTGGTTGAATCCAGCTGAAGTCCCAGTAATGTTAATAGTTTTAGTTTTAAAAATGGATTTATGCTCATTTTGCACAACATCAAAGAGAGCCTCATATATTTCATTGGGGGTCTCGTGTTCTACTATTGACGGTACAACTTTAAGAGATACATTATTTTTAAACTTATTGCAACGACTAACTGTATAAGGCCTACATTCTATTTTGTGCGGCTTTTTACTTAATGGCATAGGGAAGCTAGCCATCAATCCACAGTGATCAGATGATAAATCTGTTAAAACCAGTATATTTTCGGCATCAATTTCACAAAACATGTTGTCTAGACAAGTTGAAGAAGACGCCGTGATCCTTGTTGGTTCAAAAAACAAATTAACCAAATTGAAGGATTTAAACAAGTTGAGAAGCCTTATGCTAAGTGGAGTAACATCTAAAATATTAACATTGAAATCTCCACATAAAATGATGTTTTTACTACTGCATTTTAGCTTATTAAGTACATCCTCCATTGCGGCTTCAAAAGTACTGAAATCCCCAGAAGGGGGTCTGTAAACACAAATTATAATGTAACGCTCGAGTTCAACACAAGACAACTCAATAGTGCGCTCAATTGAAAGATTAACTAAGTCTAAACGTTGTTTACATTTCAACTTGTTTGAAACAAGAACTAGAGATCCACCGCGAATAGCATTTTGTCTCACAAATGCACTCTGTACAGAAAAAAACTCATCATTGATAAACGCTACTTCATGTTCTTTCAACCAATGTTCAGTTAAACACAACACGTGAACATCATAATTTTCTAAAAATAAGCTTAACTCTAATTCCTTGCCGGACAAACCTTGCATATTTTGATGCACAACATTCAACATATGCGACTTAGCCTTTGTCGAACCTAACAGTTTAAAGTACTAGGTGTAGGTAAACTAATGTTAGTATCATTACTAACAGAATCAAAAGTGAAGTTAGTACGAAAAGTATCAATAGCGACGTTAGTGTCACCACTAACAGAAAACGTAGGTACGATACAAGTACCGGTGTAAACGCGTAGAGTGTATGCTAAAAGGTTAGCAATCTGTCTCCTACAACTAGCTGGCAAAAACATCGAACAATCAGTTAGCTTGTAATCTGTGATAAAACTGTTACAATCAAAATATATAAACGCGTCACTGTGACGACAAGTCCTATTGTACATTAACAGGTTTAAATTATAAATATGCCTATTTTGTTCATCAGACAAACAATTAGAGTAAGGCAAAGCTGAATAAATAAATTTACAATTACTGGACTCATATAGCTTTAACATTAAATTAAAACATTCAATTACATCTTTCTTTTTTACAGCTAAGCTATTCCCAAATAACAATATAACAGTTGAATTGGGGTTTAATTTTGTAATTTTAAGACTATTCATTAACTGGCTAAAACTGGCACCGGGTAAACAATAATTTATAATATATTGTTGAGAGCACTGACTAAAAACACTACCGAAACCTTTACCAAATTTGTCTGAAAATACATAAGTTGTATTAACAGTATTATTATTTAAAACATTATTAGAACCTACTGGTTGAGCTGTTACGGTTGTGGGTGTAACATGCTGGGGTGCTGGCGACTGGGAGCAGGCACAGTTACAGGAGAGGTTGTTGGTCAGAGACTCATATCTCTCTGCATTGTACCTTACCAAGTCCACCAGCTCATTAGCCTCCAGCATGCGCTTACTCAGGTCTTGTTGAGAAGCCTCATATTTGTTAAAGATATCTTTTAGAGCATATTCCCTCACAAACAGCTCATCCTGAAGGTTTTGTGTGTCGGTGACATACATAGTCCTACAAATTTCCAAATCAGTATGACACTTCTTTAATTCTAGTAATAAATTCACATTTTTTTGTCTAAGTTTTAAATTTACATTATTTAATTTTTGTCCTTTTAATGACTTTTTAATTTTTCTAATAAACTTCTTAATTTTTATATATTTTTTGATCTTATTATGACTAGTAAATGAACTGCATTTAGTGATAGTGTCATTAGTTAAGTCTATGGTCACAATTGGCTCAACACATACGGGTCCGGACCGGCTATCAACCAACTCATCATACAAACTGCAGGTGTTCGCAGACACTTCACTAGCTCTAAGCCTTTCTAGGTGTGTTACAGTGTTGTGTGCTTTACTTAATTCCAGTTCCAGTTCGGAAATGCGTTTTAAGGCCTGATCATAAGTGTCACTGCACTGCTCAAAGTTGGCAACAAGTTGACGGAGTTGTTGATGCTGGTCAAGTATATCCACATGCTGCACATGTAGTTCAGCCAACTGGTTCTTAAGCTCAGTGTTCTTCTTAATAACTAACCCTATTTCCACTTCACTTTCTTCCCTTTCCTTTAACAGCTGACTAACCGTGGTTTGGCTAGATTGTAGCTCCTTCAAAGTAGCCCTCAGTTTTTCCTCTAAGGATGCTGCTCTGCGGGTCAACATGTTGAAGACAACCTCAGAGGCACCCTGGAATTAGATAAGGAACAGCTAAGTATGTGAAAAGAATAGTAGTGAGGGACAGGATGAATAAGTATAAAGAGTGAAAACTAACTTTAAAATTCAATTAATAGTTTTATAGAATAAATAGCTAAGAAAGAAGTGATAACTCAATTATTTATTAATTAGTAGAATAATCTAGGTTAATATAATATTTTACTGAATAAATCTGATAAAAGAAAATTATGATAACAAATTTCTTTTTGAGGGTACTAGTACCAAAACAAAAGAGGTTTTATTTATGTAAAGAACACATTAATTTCCTATACTGGTATTTATCTGGGAAATAATGAAGTAGGAGCTATCTCTAGTAATCAAATTAATGAATTAAACAGGGCCTAAAAGTTATTGTAAATTATTTTAAGGTTTCTCCTGCATGGACACAATGAAAATGAAAATTAAGCCGCAGCTCGCAGGGAAGGGAGAATATTTGTTGAGTGGGCAATGGGACACCTACTACAATTATCATTTATTCTAACTACAACTTAAAATAAAGTAAATAAATCAAAATACTCCCCCGTTAAGGTGATGCCTTCAAATCAGCTTCAAATTCGTCCGTTGGATGACAGCTGATTTTTGTTTATCGAATTCCACTCTGATTTTGCATCGAAACAACTTGCAAACATAGATCCTTATTGTTTATAGGTAGCTTAACGATTTTGAGTACATTTAGGACTTATTATACACTTAAAAATAATATTTTTACAATTTAATTATTACACGTAACTTTTTGACAACCGGCCGCCAGTGTTGCCCACAGAACATATCCAAACCAAAACCTTTCAACCTTATCACAATAGTGGAAAGTTAGTTAATGTTCGATTGGTAAAATTTTATAGATTAGGGTAGGTTTGCGTCTGTACGTAATATTAAATACCTGTACAGCATATCCACCGGGTCTCCTCGGGTAGACTGGTATTTGTACGAGTTTTCCGTCAGCATACAGATAGGGGGCGATCGTCTCGTTCAAATCGTCGGTAAGCTTCGATACATTCGTAATGCAATCGTGGCTGCAATGTGAACACATTAATAAATACACAACATTACATTAGGTATATTTTTTTTTTAGCGCTGTAAAATCATCAAATGAGGCCTTCTACCCAGGGCGGGGCGGGAGGGACTGTCAGATTTGTACTGACTAAAATCCACGGTGTCCTACATTAGCCCTTTACGTTCCAGGGCCACGGTAATGGTATAAGTCCCGCAACCCCGGCAGGCTTTGGCCCTCAAGAGAGGGGCCCCGTCATCTTGCTGACGCTCTTTGAGGCGCGCGTGGAACACAACGCGCCGTCGACCCGGGCATGGTCCATGGTTGGGCGGCGAGTTGCCCATTACTCGCCGCCCGCATGCCGGCGCCTACGGTGGCCGGAGATCGTCTTGCGACGTCCGACGCCTACCACTGCACATTAGGTATATAACAAAAGATATTTGCTGAAGATTTGTCTGCTTGCTTTGCTTTTTTAAGATGGATCAAATGAGTCCTCTCGCTCTGGTTGGAGTGAATTGGACTGTCAGACTCGTACTGAAAGTAGTGCTGGCTCAGTGGGATCGGCCTCGACTTACGAGTTGTAGGTCGTGGGTTTGAACCCAGCCAGGCGCATTACTTTGTGTAATTTATTTCATCTACTCATGTTCGGCAAGGCCCAGGGCCTCGGCTTTTGATTAAAGAGAAAATTGAACCGTCAATCGTTTCTCTTTCATTTGGAGTTTCGATTTCCGGTCACTTTTTACGATATGTCAGACGAAAAATCGGATTATACGTTTTAAATATTTTTTTAGATGTAATCCAAATAGTTTTTACTATGTTCCGTTGACGCAAAGGAGTTCCAGGGGGGGTATTACAACGTATTAAAACCAGGCTTGTTTCGGCGAGTGAAAGTGACAGAGCTATACAAGTCGTCTAGCGCCATCTCGTTCACTCACAGGAGTAAGCCTGGTTTTAAGACGTTGTAATACCCCCCCAGTTCTTTCTTTGTGAGTTAGCTCCATCTTAGGCCTTATCTTTCAATCTGAGGGGACACCCCTTAGAGGGCCAAAGCCTGCTGGGGTCGCGGACTGTCGTATCAGGTAACCGTGGTTTCGGAACGTAAAGGGCTATTGAAGGACACCGTAGATTTTAGTTAGTACCAGTCTGACAGTACCTAGTCCTGCCCTGGTTGGGAGGCTACTTTGGAAGCTTTTTACCACGTAAAAAAGGCATTATCTTTGTTTCTGGGTTGCCAAAAGGAAACCCATTTTTTACGCATTAGATAGATACTCGTATTTGTGCGTTTCAGAAGACAATACACACACTATAGTGTGTGATATATCACTGTGCCAACCATTTGTATAAATCCTCACATATCACGGGATGGCCGCACCGTATCTCATTTATATTAATATACGGTCGACGACTGTAACGTCCTCTTATCTTCAAGTTCCTCTTAAGAATCCAAGATTATTTATTTTCCTTATGACCCCAATTTTTTCAACGAAGAAATAATAAAGAATAAAGTAACAAGAAACCTTTTTCTTTGATCTGTTCTTTCGAAATGAAAGAATCACAGATTTCTTGAAAATAAATATCTTTCATAAAGTTCCGTATTCAGGGATTTTTATCAATGATCTTTCTTTTGCTTTATGTAGAAAATAAGTGTATAAATAATGCGTAAACACTTTGTACAATATCGGTACAAGATGCCTTGAAGCCTATAACGCAGTACCTCAGAGCAAGACAATTTTATTTAGGTAAACTTGATATACAGTGTGTCCGGACATGAGTTAGCGATACTTGAAGGGGATATTATAGATTCATTTTCATCGACAAAACTGCTTTAAAAAAAATTCTTACTCCAACACCTCGCGAATGGCGGCCATTTTAGTTTTTTGATTTGTCGAACTGGGGTATGTACAATAAAATGCAAATATCTTTGAATCCAAGAGACCTACATACATGCAAATGACTTTATTGTAAAGTTAAATGTTAAGGCTTTTCAAAAACTTACAAAAGTTTTCTAAATAATATGTAGAATGAACCCAAAAACGTGGGCAAACATGAAATTGTACACAAAAAATACTAAACATTTTCACATTTTATACTCTAGCTCGAAAAGTACCCCTGTATTTTGCTTAGGTTTTTGTATTAAATTAAAAGTATTTGAGTCAGGCTATAAAATTATATCAAAATTATCACTCTACGGTAAGTATTTTAGGAGTTATTCTCACTTGAACATAACCCTTCCTTAGCGCATGTACCACCAATGTTACAGAAGCTGCATTTTTTGGGCGAGCTAAACCGTTTCAACGTAAATTTATGAGCTGGCATTATTAACCACCATGTAAATGATCCCAACGAATCACCATTAAACTGAAATAATATTTTTTTTTTACTTTATGAAATCGGTTTCTTTGAATAAATTCAAAAAATGGGCCTTTTCAGTTTATGGGTGATTCGTTGGGATCATTTACATGGTGGTTAATAATGCCAGCTCATAAATTTGCACTCAAACGATTTAGCTCGCCCAAAGAATGCGACACCTGTAATATTGGGGTACATTCGCTAAGGAAGGGTTATGTTCAAGTAAGAATAACTCCTAGAGTACTTGACGTAGATAAATAATTTTGATACCATTTGATAGCCTAACTCAAATAATTTTAATTTAATGCAAATACCTAAGCAAAATACAGGAGTACTTTTCGTGCTAGAGTATAAAATGTGAAAATATTCAGTAATTTTTGTGTACAATTTTGTGTTTGCCCACGTTTTTTGGTTCTTTTTGCATATTATTTAGAAAACTTTCGCAAGTTTTTGAAAAGTCTTAACATTTAACTTTGCAATAAAGTCATTTGCATGTATGTAGGTCTCTTGGATTTAAAGATATTTGCATTTTATTGTACATACCCCAGTTTGACAAATCAAAAAACTAAAATGGCCGCCATTCGCGAGGTGTTGGCGTAAGAATTTTTTTAAAAGCAGTTTTGTCGATGAAAATGAATCTATAATATCCCCTTCAAGTATCGCTAACTCGTGTCCGGACACACTGTATATATACCCCGCCGTGTAACGAAACCATAGCGTGATTTAAATCGACCCCAACGCTATCTATCGAGCCATCTGGTGCTTCTCATCTCATCTTTACAAAATACTTGTTTAAACCATGGGATAGCGTTGGGATCGATGACACCTTATTTATTCTTATTTCTAATCTGAACACACTTATTGTCAAATCATTTGTTCAAGCTTAGATCAATCG
Source organism: Agrotis exclamationis (assembly GCA_950005045.1). NCBI lineage: Eukaryota > Metazoa > Arthropoda > Insecta > Lepidoptera > Noctuidae > Agrotis > Agrotis exclamationis. The sequence goes on along the minus strand of OX465431.1, from coordinate 5,212,332 downwards.
CGCTTAGGTATTTGGTTCTAAGGAAGAATATCCTGCGGGGAGGCGGGAACTTCTTAAATGGACATCGTGGAACAGGGTGGACTTTTATTCAGTAGGAGTGTAACAGTCCCTTCTGGTACAACCAGGGCGGGAAGACTCATTTCATTTGATGTTTGACAACCCAAAAATGAAAGAGGCAGTTTCAAATCTTTTGTAATTCAAGCAGAATATTATTTAACGGTCTGGAATAACGTCGAATCTGTCGAATAAAGCATCTTCAGTCTTACATTTCAGCCTAATAAAAAAACTATCAGTGGGCCAAAATAGCTCAAAACTGGTGCCCTGAGACAGTGAGACGAAATCGTGGCAGGCCACGTAGGAGATGGCGGGACGAACTGGAAAGGTTCCGTCCGAACTGGGAGGAAGATGCCCAGTATATATCGTGAAAGGTGGAAGGAGTGGAGGGATGCCTGTGCCCAGGAGTGGGACAGAGCAGGCTCATAAATAATAAATAAAATAAATACAACTTACGAGAAATCTCGACCTATTCTGATTTGAACGGGCAGGCGACAGGGATGAGCCTGTTCATCTATGTCTTTCATAATCTTAATTCCACCATCAGATGAGAACACTGCTGCCATAACTAATAAATGGTCCTGCTGAAACAATAGAAGTTATTAGTACACAGTAAACGCGAGTTTGTGTCACGAATCTTATAGATTTATTTGATTGCGAGCGAAACTCAAACCGAAAGACGTTCAACAATGGAATGGAAGATTCAGCCTTGCTGACGGGGTTGTGATAACTTAGGGCTTATTTTTCAATAGTCAGATAACTTTTATCTGAGGAATAAAATTAGCTATTTGACATTAATTTTCTATAGATAAGCTGTCAAACTGCCATTTTTATTTCTCTGATAAAAGTTATCTGACTATTGAAAAATCAGCCCTTAGTTGGTTAACCTTTTAACCGCCAACGTCGGATATATCCGACAAATATTTTCGGGCCTAATACGCCAGAGTCGGATATATCCGACAGAGAATATTCACGATTTTTGTTGTTTTGTTCGATTTTATTGCATATACGAGTATTATTTAACTCTCTGTTAATGTAGATAGATAGAATACTTTTTATTGTACACCATAATATTTAAAAAATCGGAGCTTACAGGAGCAGAAAGAGAGGATCTTGTATTTCACCGGTTCGTAGCCTGGCGCTAGGGACACGACAATTGATATGAAGTCTGGCGGTTAAAAGGTTAAAACGTCTGGAGTACTGATCCAGACAGATGCAAGTTCGAGTTGCGATCGTAGTCAATAGAAGTTTTGTTGAGATTTTTCTGACAAATACCCATATTGTATTGTATAACGGGCTGGTATCCGCAACTCCACGTCATATGCGCGTATTTTGCGTGCGGAAATACCCATATGCACCTTTCTTCAAGGAACGCAGAATTGTTTTTATCTTGTTGGTCAAGAATGACTGTAAATCGTGAGATCTGTTTCCGGGAGCCGAAAAAGTGTTATTGAGTTTCTCAGAGTCTAACGGAGTTTTGTGGCAAAGACAATAGGCGTTGTCCTTCTAAAATGGGACTAAAATAATCAGAATCAGAAATCTTTATTTGTGAACATAGGTCAAGTTACATATTATAGGTGTTATAAATGGGGTAGTTCCTCCATGTTTTGCCCAGAAGCGTACAAATATAGTAATTTAAAAATAACAAATCGATGATAATATTATGTACTTAATTTTTAAACTCTCTGGTTTTGGACCAGCTAAGGAAATATATTCTGCTCGATGCCTCTTTCTTTTACTAATTAGCCGACCCAGCTTAATTTACCTAACTGGGAGGACTACTCAAAATATCATAAGCATGACACCATCATTTTACGCGCCTAATTACTTCGAGAGGTAGTTACATTTTTATCGAATCTTTACCAGAAAGCAAATTATTTTTTATTTCACAAATATCCATGGAATTTCTGGCCAATTTTGTTCTTTTTTCGATCAACTTCCAAAGATATTATAAAGACGTACCTTTTTGCGTGCCAAGAAAGTCTCTCCTGGATTTTTATCTTCTAATGTAGATTCTACTGTAAGATGTGGTAACCCTGAAATAAAAATACTTGTTTCAGCTTTGTCCACCAACTGTTACTATTCGTAGTAATGAAGTAAACAATACAACCCATAAGATGTGCCACGGGGTGCCAGCCGTTTTAGAACCCAGTGGCTTGGCACGCGACGACGGGAAGAGACCAGATGGGATGACTATAATGCCTTGGAAGTTGGGTAGACCTTTGGTGTGGGATGCAACATGTGTCGACACCCTTGCGCCATCCCATCTTCCTGGTACTACATGCTGTGCTGGTGCGGCTGCTGCAAGTGCCGAAAACCTCAAACGGCGCAAATACAATGGCTTGACTTCTAGCTATGTGTTTGAGCCGTTTGGGGTTGAAACACTAGGGCCATGGGGTCCGAGTGCCCACCGAGTCTTCAAAGACATCGCCAAGCGTATAGTCGACGCCTCTCGTGACCAGAGGGCTGGCCTATTTCTCGGCCAAAGAATCAGCATTGCCATTCAACGTGGCAATGCTGCCAGCGTTCTGGGCACTTGCCCCATTGACAGCGATGTGTATGAATTTTTTGACGCCAACTTTTAATTTTAGTTTTAATTTAGTTATTTATGTAAATATTTTAGTTTTATTTTTAGTTATTAAAGATAGTAAAATTTTATTCAAAAAATGTATATAAATAAAATTACCCATAAGATTGTAACTTTAGGCGCGGGACTTTCTAAGCACGTGGTGGCGCTGGAACGCAAAGGTCCACCGAAGGAACAGGGTAGAATTTTAATCAATAAGAGTCTCACACTCCCTTGCGGTCTACCACGGACTCATTTGATGATTTTACCACACCAAAACAAGTTTGTTGTAGAGCTTTCTTTGGCAAACAAAAAAAAAAAAACATTGTATTTAACTGACAAAAGTCACCGACTTCAAAATTAAAGTTATTTATTAGGCAAACCAACTAAAAACACGCTAATACATTATTAGAACATTTCATTTGCAAATTAAGTAGCATTGCATGCATCTAAATTAAAGGTAAGCACAGCATTTTGTTAACATCTCACTTTACAATAATAATAATATTACATAAAAAGATAAAATTGGTTACATAAAATTAAAATTAAATAATGTTCATGCATTTCTTCACTCATAGCTGTAATAATACAATTGATCATCAGAATAAATTCAGAATAAATTAAATTAAAATGAAATAAGATTGATTGAAACAATACAATGAAAACAATAGCAAAATTAAAACATAATTAAAACATTTAAAAAAAATCAGGAATGTTTCAGATTACATATTATTTAGCACTGCTCTTTTGAATTTGAGAACCAATTGTCTAAATTATTTGATTTTAAATACCTACAATAGAAAACGTTGTACATTGAAATAATATTTACTCAAGGGAATAAGCCTAGTAACCGTAATTCCTGTGGTCCAAGAACGGTTCTATAATTATGGTATAATAAATTAAACACAAGCCGCCCGGGTTTTCTTACAGTTTGTAGCAAAAAGGACTTACTAATTAGCATCGTTGGTTTTCCGGGTCAAGACAAGAGAATCTATTATTTAAAAGTCTGTGGAACTAATGTTTAATTTTTACAACATTATTTTAGTTACCAACCATTTTTGTAATTAGGTCGTGCATCTAATCACATTTATTAAATTGGCCATCTCGCAAGACGATCTCCGGCCACCGTAGGCGCGAGCATGCGGGCGGCGAGTAATGGGGAACTCGCCGCCCGACCATGGAACATGCCCGGGTCGACGGCGCGTTGTGTTCCACGCGCGCCTCAAAGAGCGTCTCCATAATGACGGGGCCCCCTCTCTAGAGGGCCAAAGCCTGCCGGGGTCGCGGGACTTATCTCATTACCGTGACCCCGGAACATAAAAGGCTATTGAAGGACACCGTGGATTTTAGTCAGTACAAGTCTGACAGTCCCTCCCGCCCTGCCCGGGGTGGGAGGACTCATTTGATGATTTTACCACGATAAAAAAAAAGCCTGAAAACTGTGTGTTGAAAAGCAAAAAAGAAATAAAATAGGATTTTTGATAGCGTACGTAAACTTTTTTTTCTTTTTGCATTTTTATCCTTATCCTTACTTATAATATAAATGCGAAAGTTTGGATTCTGTATGGATGGATGATTATTGCTCAATAATTTCCAAATGGCTTAAAGGATTTTCATGAAATTTGGCACAGAGGTATTATAGTTCTATTATCTTTAGTAACATATTTATGTAAAAAATTGCCAATTTTATGTTCATTGATCAGATCTTACAGCTCCATACGTAAATATACTCCAGAAATAGTTTTATTTATTAACATTTTAAACTTTACCTTTAGGCGTGGCCAAGTTAGACTGTATCCACAGTCTGCAGGGTCCCGCAGGATCCGTGGAGTAGAAGTTCCTCACGCATTCATTAGCCAGGGCGCGACAAGCACGGAGATCTTTTTGCTGATAAATAAAAAGTTAGTTAGTATATGTTTACAAGCACCGGTTTTAGGTTAATAAACCTTGGATTTCTAGAAAAAAATATACATTAAGAAAATGACTGCAAAGTTGGCGCAGCGGCTGAGTGATCGACTCCTGCGCAGCGTGTCGCGGGTTCGATCCCCGCACGGAACAACTATTTGTATGATCTCCAAATAGTTGTTCCGGGTCTGTGAGTTTGTGAGTTTCTATGTTTGTAAACGTACGCACGATACAGGAGAAATATATTTGGGCAACGTTTTAAAAAAAAATTGTTTGTGTCAGTCATATATTTGTGTATTGGCTCCTTTTTCTTTTTTTTTACTGGCCTCATGGGTCCATACATTTCCCGCATTTTGGCAAATCAAGCTTTCGAACAGCCCTGTTTTGTTTTGCCTTGGTCACCCTTTGGTCAAGACCATTGTCTATCGGCCATTGAGGAATCTAGCAGATGTCCTGCTCAGTTCCACTTGTCGTATGGACAACAGTGATATTAAACAGCTACATACACGCAAAAAAAGATTGCGATCTCTTTTAAAAACTCGAAATCTTTTTGTTACGGTAGATCAAACAAAAAAAAAAGATTTTTAATTTCAAACAGGGTATTTCTATCTAATGAAAACACTCAACAAAGATAGTTCAATTTTAAAATAAATATCAATTACAATTATATGTATATAAAAACTTATGTATATAACTTGATCTTGAGAGTTTTGAAGGCTACGTCAGACAGAATCAAGTTATTTGCTACGAACTTGTAGCTGTCAAGCTACGCCGTAGCCTCGTAGCGGACAAACACATTATCAATGCAGGAACTATATAAATTTTATGTCGGGGATTGGAACATTGTATGTGGGTGTTTATTACTAAGTTACTGTGTCACACCCACTCCGCCTGATACTTTGAAGAATATATTATTAATTTACTTAAGGGCGGGTAGACCAAGCGAAATAGGCATTTAACACTACCAAGAGTTGCCCACAATTGCCGCAAAGCGAGCCGTGCGCTTACGTCGCGGGGAGTGTCACATTATAGATAAGCAGGCAGTAGGTCAACTTGTCTTATTGATTTATTTTTAAAATAAAATATGAGATTTGATTCATTAAAAACTTGTTTTATTATAATTTGTAGTAATAGGGAAGTCTTAAATTTTTTTTTATAAATTAATTTGAGTAAATATTTTAAATGAAATAAACTCTGAACGATACTTATTATATACTAGCTTCTGCCCGCTAGTGTAGGGCGTAATTAACTACTTTTTTGTCATCTGATTACTAACTACGATTAAAAGTAGTTAACCACATGTAAAAGTAACCACATGTAGTTAGATTACTTTTGGCAAAAGTAGTTGTAACTACATGTAGTTACGATTACATGTAGTTACGATTACATGTAGTTATGAGTACATGTAGTTATAACTGCATTAACTACTTTTGCCAAAACTACCTTTTTAGGGTTCCGTAGCCAAATGGCAAAAACGGAACCCTTATAGATTCGTCATGTCTGTCTGTCTGTTTGTCTGTCCGTCCGTATGTCACAGCCACTTTTTGTCGAAAGTATAAGAGCTATCCTGTTGAAACTTGGTAGGTAGATGTATTATGTGAACCGCATTAGGATTTTTACACAAAATTAAAAACAAAACAAATTTTGGGGGTGCCCCCATACTTAGAATTGAAACTCAAAATTTTTTTTTTCACCAAACCCATACGTGTGGGGTATCTATGAATAGGTCTTTAAAAATTATATTGAGGCTATTAAAATCATTTTTTTCTAAACTGAACAGTTTGCACGAGAGGCACTTCCAAAGTGGTAAAATGTGTGTGTGTCCCCCTGTAACTTCTAAAATAAGAGAATGATAAAACTAAAAAAAATATATAACGTAGACCTCAACAAAAACTTCCAACGAAAATTGGTTTGGATGAGATACAGTTAGCAGTTTTTGAAATATAGTACATTTTCAAAAACCGCAAATATAACTTTGCCATTCATACAAACGCTATGAAAAACAAAGTTATTTTTATTGTTTGTGTACAGCTTGGCAAAAATGTCCTGAAACGGTACTAAAAAATTTCATCGTTGGCAACTTCACCCACTGTCACGTCTAGTCAGTACATGTAATGTCATTTCATGTTATCGCTGGCTGTTTTTTGTGTATTTTTTATTATTGTGTTGAATTTGGTGACTCAAAAGGCTCAAAATGAACAGAAAAACCATTCGCAGCTCCGCTAGAGCGATAATTTATAAGTTGTACACCAGATGTTTGGCGGAATTTGAAGCCGGATAAATTTTATCGAATATCAACGATGTTTATGAAAGAACTGCTGAAATCACAGGTAATATGTTATTTTATTTAAGTAATTTGATATATTATGTTTGTCCAAACTTGCAATAGATAGTATAAACCATTATTATAACTGTTATTTACATTGAAAAACATTGATGAATTAGAGGTTATGTTTATTTGCAAAAGATGGACGCTCATATAATTTTGATACTTTTTGTGTTACTTCCAGAATAAAAATAACTAAGTTTTTTTTTCTCTAGGTAAATCCGTAAGTACCATACGGTGAATTGCTAAGGAAGGGCAAACAAACAAGGGCGTTTTCTCCACTCCAGGGAAACATAAAACAGGGCGACCCAAAAAACAGTTGGATGATTTTGACTTGTGCGCGATCAGACAAAAAGCTCAATTCTGTTACACTGTCAAAAAGATTGTAAGTCGAATTTTTAACCATTTAATATGACAAAAGGTTAGTTGTTGCTTCAGCAACAACTAACCTTTTGTCTTTAGACACATTTACTTTGTTATTAATAAAAACCACTTAAAAGAATCATTGACTTTTATTTTCCTCATAATGAAAATCAATATACACACGTACTTACAGCTTGGCCAGAACGTCTTGAAACGGAACTAATATTTTTATTTGCTGACAACGTTTTAAAATATTTGATATTTGATGTAAACAAAGACGCAGGTTTGTAAGATTTATTATTGTGCCATAAAACTAACGTAATAAGTGAAAATAAATAAAATAAAATCATTCAAAGTGCTGGTAGCGAGAAGACAGTGGCGACTTCCGGTTTTCTACTGTTTTTTGCCAAGCTGTACTTGCGCATTAACATACAAAAGCGAACGTGTGTAACGAGTAGAGAAATTTGTTTATTTGGTTTATTTTAATTTAAGTAATGTAAAACCCGTCAAAGACATCATCATCTACCTAGCCTTTTCCCAACACATTTTGGGGTCGGTCCAGTCTAACCGGATGCAGCGTAAACATTAGTATGTTACATGGAGCGACTGACTATCTGATCTCCACAACCAAGCAATTGAGTTATGGCAGATTTACATTGAGTCAGTAACTGGCGTCAGTCCACTGATATTTAGTCTGTGGTCCACTGACGAGTCAGTGCTGAACTGGCACTGCCATAATGTAAATTGATTTCTTGAAATACTGACCTCGTATAAATAGCATGAGTCAGTTTTCGGCGCCAGCACTGACGCCAGTTACTGACTCAATGTAAATCTGCCATAATACAATGCCACTTGGAAAGTCACGTTTGACACATTTTTGAGTTTCTAACGCACAGTAAAAATCTACAAATAACATACAGGACAATCTTCAATCATGGCTTAACCTTGAAGATTGTCATGAGCGGTTGTTTTATAGCCCCGAGCTCCTATAAAACCCGTCAAAACACATTTAATAAAAAAAGCCCACAGTATCAAGATCGTTATTGCCGCACTATATAGGGTTACAATATGTACGATAGAGGCGCCACCATTATTTTCACGACTTTTTTGCCAAGCTGTATATTACTTACTAATCTCAATATAATTATATCCCTAATCTATGCTTGTTTAAGCTGCTATAGCATAGCTTTTATCGCGTGCTCTGAGCGCGGCGCGGCGCGGCGAATGCATCAAGAAAAATTCCCTAAAACCTAAGGAAAAAACCGAAGAAAAATACCTAACACCACGCATCGTCTAACGTCTTTTCATTTCGGAAGACTTCAGCAATCATAAAGACAATTTACTTTCTCTTACTGATTCGAAATGGAGAAGAAGAAGGAGAGGGAGAGGGAGAGGAGAATGTAAAGGAGGAGGAGGAGAAAAGGTGAAGGAGAAGGCGAAGGAGGGGGAGTCGGAGAAGGAGGAGGGGCGGAGAAGGAACTGGAGAAGGAGAAGAAGAACGCGAAGGAGGAGGAGAAGGAGGATAAGGTGAAGGAGGAGGAGGAGGAGGTGAAGGAGAAGGAGGGGAGCAGTAGGAGGGTGGGAGATGAGGGGGAGGAGCAGGAGGAGGCAAAGGAGGAGGAGCTGGAGGAGAAGAAGGTGAAGAAGAAGGAGGGGCAGAAAGAGGGGGAGGTGAGTGGAGGAAGAGGAGGAGGAGGAGAAGGTGAAGGAGGGGCAGGAGGAGGGCAGGGGAGGAGGAGGTGGGTACAATGAGGAGGAGGAGAAGGTGAAGGAGGCTGTGAAGGTGGAGGAGGAGGAGGAGTAGGAGGAGAAGGGAAGAGGAGGACGAGGAGGAGAAGTGGACTCTGTCAGACTGTCAGACTCTGCCAGACTCCGTCAGGCTATGTCAGACTCTGTCAGACTCCGTCAGACTATGTCAGACTCAGTCAGACCCTGTCAGACTCGGTCAGACTATCAGACTCGGTCAGTAGCGCATAGTGACGCACTAATGAGCCCCTACGATTTTTGAAAGTTCCTCTCGATTTCTCTGGTCTTCCATCATCAAATCTTATTTTCATATCATAGGACCACCTTTGAAATATCTTCTTTCCAACAAAAAAGAATCAGCAAAATCGGTTCATAAAGACGAAGTTATGCGTGAACAAACATAAAAAAAGCATAACACGGTAGAATTGAGTAACCTCCTTTTTTAGAAGTCGGGTAAAAATATCTATGGAAATGTGTTCTCTCAAAATAGAAAAACTTAAGGTTAGTAATCATGATTACTAACTACAAAATGTTATCGTAGTTATTAATCAGTAGTTAGATTACAAAATGCCCAACTCTGCTGCCCGCGACTTCGTACGCGGATCCTGTTGCTTATATATCGTCAAAATCGAAGATCTGAAATGTTTGATGCCCAATTCCAAGAGCCCGGGTAAAAAAAAAAAATTATGGGAGTTTTGGCCCGTATAGTCAAATTTTTATTCATATTATATTCGTAAAATCAGTACTGTTACCGCCTTCACTGCGTGGAGGTTGGGAGTACCTCCACGCAATCCTTCGTTTGAATTTCTTCAGGCTGCCCAACTGACCTATAATAAAAAGTAAATGGAGTACCTATTTCACAGATGAAATTAATTGGTAGATATAGTAATTTACTATTCGTTAGCAAACGCCAGGTTGAGATATCGAAATAGACAAAATATGATTTAATTTTATCAAAAATCTTAGCGTTCTCTAGTAGTACTGATATTTTTATACTGTGGCTCGCCACTTGCCAGGAAGGATACCGAACGAAAAGACAAAACATGACTTATCAAAAATCATAGCGATCCTCGGTACTAATATCCATAAACTATAAACTATAGTATGATGATCGTAAGTTTTAGACATTTACCAATCAGAGACTGAAGTAAAATAAAATTTAATTTTGAGACCAAATTACATTACAATACAAATAAAACATTTACGTAGGAAAGTAAGTACGTAACTTACTTCTTCACATAATCTTTGGAGTGCATTCTTTCTATTTGTGTCTTTTATTGATTACACGACTTTTTTCGCCTGCGTTGTTTATTGCCTATTATAATTAAAAGTAACAAGCAACAAATTCTCAAAAAGAGATGGTAAGGTGAGCGTAGTTGTCGCGGAAGAAACTGACACAGGTCCGTCGTCCATAAGCGCCAGCACGCGACTGAACGGACCTGTCCGAGCCGCCGCGACCGCTTTTAATTCTTATTTAAACATAGTAATTAAGAAAATCATTTTATTAATTCAAACTCTGCGAATTTGTCTTTAACTCATTAGTTTCTTTAATATGGTACAAAAATTAAATTTAAAAAATCAGTAATATAGTCATAATATTGAAAAAACTTTCTAAAAAGGGGTAACTTTGCGATTTTTTTCTATCGAGTGAAGTTCATCAGGTCTTGCAACTGAATGCGATTTTGACTAGATAAGATCCTTAACTAATACATATATTTTTTTTTTTAATTTAAAACACTGTATTTTTTGTCTCAGATTGTTTTAAAAAACTTAAATTCGGGCCCACCTAGCCTTAAGTCGGAAAATGTGTGGAAAGGGTGTTTTCATAAATACGCTAGCAATTTCTCCAGATAATTCGTTTTTTTTTCTAAATTTTTAACACATTTGTAGTAAAGACTAGCTGTTCCCCGTGGTTTTACACCCGCTGCTCGATGAATGGGCTATCCAACAAGAAAATATTTTTTCATCATCATCATCATGTCAGCCGTAAGACGTCCACTGCTGGACATAGGCCTCCCCTTTAGACTTCCAATAGTACCGGTTGTAAGCGGCCTGCATCCAGCGTGAAAATAAACATAAAAATATGAAATATTTTTTCAATTCGAAGCAGTAGTTTCTGAGATTAGAGCATACAACCAAACAAACTTTTCAGCTTTATAAGATTAGCATAGATAAAAATTTGTTATGTGTTATGTACGTTTTGGAAATACAAAGCCTATACACGTTTTCCATTCTCCGGAATAAGTAATCGTGCGAGCTTCCGGAAACCACATTGCTGACGCAATCCTCATCAATCGTAAGTAAAATATACTATTCATTTTATATTATCAATTTATATACTATTCATTCTGATGATTTTTTCTTTTCGTAGACCATTATTAACTTTTTTTTAATGATATTTTCGCGTTTGATCACAGATGTCGTCTGATGGTAAGCGAAGATGTGGTCGACGGTGAAGCAAGCTTGTCTAGAAGTAACCTGTTCACACTTGACTTGAAGACCACAAGGTTATAGCTGTCGGGAAATATAGACCCCGGTAGAGAATTCCACTCCAACTATTATTAATGCTACATTAAGTAGAAAATTTGTTGTCACTGCTCGTAGACTCAGATCTGGACACATTCCATGTAATAAGTTCGCGTTCTTAATGAAAAAAGTTAATTCACCTAATTGTATGGAGTGCGGAGTTGTGGAAGATCTACAGCACTTATTGATGGATTGTGTTCGATTTGAGTCTCTAAGAAACGATTTGTTTAGGGTCTTGAGGTTGAACCGACTGGACGTAGGCACGTTCCATAGACTTACTCGTATGTCTCAACCAAATGGCGATGAAGCGAAAAGTCTGTTGAAATTCATGGCCCAAATACAATCTTAGATGGGTACATAGTTCGTATTTAGGTTATGATGGGACTGTCATACGCATGGCGATTATAAAAGTCCCTAATTAAAAAAGAAAAAAAAAAACTATTATTAGGAATGACGTTCTCCAATGAAAATTTTCAAGTTACATGCGTAAACTAGCTGGCAAATACTAATGTTCTATAAAGCTATTTAAAAGCAACTCACCATACACAAATACTCATGTTTCACCACATCCAGCAGTCCCAACGGATGGAGACTCCCTTCTTCATACTTTGGCCTGGAGTTGACATAGGTCTTCGGCACACAGATACCCCTGACGATGACCTGGCTCTTGGAACAGGTGCAGGCCTCGCATCGTGTGCAGACGTTGTTCTGTGCCTTGTAGCCGCGCGCGCATTTCACGCATTGCACCTCTTTGAGAGGAGAGCCGTCGATATTTTGGGTTACTAGGAATAAAAATAATGGGAGATATAACTTAAAAAATCAATTATGTATTCTACTCTTTGCGTTGCAAAAGCCACCGTAATCTTAAAAAATTCCCACAGCTCCGGTTAATGTGGTCCTCTCACAAAATTAACGTAGAACTCAAATCGAGATCCAAGATCACAAAAGCTCTAGCATGAGTTTTAACGTTTTTGTAACGTAAAGTAATCGCGAACTTTGATGAAAATTTGATGAATAAAATAAGTTATTCGTTCGTATGACCCTAGAATCGCTTTGTCGTTTTCCATACAGTTTACATCGCACATACTTTAAGACTTTAAGTACGAAGTACGTAGAATTAGCGCTAGGACCCCCAGGAGTCTAGAGATATTTTGAAGAAAATCATACCTGTAATATAATCCCCAGGACACTTCCTACACGCAATCCTACCAGCAACATTCTGACATCGGCGCGGCACGCACGCGGTACCGTCGGCAGACACCACTTCAGTCGCGTTGCACGGTCTGCAGCGATCTATACCCACAGGCACACTGTGTTCAGCGCAGGAGCAACCGAAACCTTGAATAGGAATAAAGATGTATAGGGGAACAGTGTATAAGACGGGGACGCGAGGTAAGTAGGTACGATGGGAAATCACACACTTAAGGCAAGCTTAACACAATGCTAACGTAGCGCAAGCACCAACAGGATGTCATTTGTTAAAGGCCGCTTGCAAATGACGTCCTGATGGCGCTTGCGCTACGTTAGTGTTGTGTTAAGTATGCCTAAAGAGTGTGATTCTGCAAACATTCACCGACGACCGGTTCACCATTGGACGTTTCGCCGACAGGAAGATTCATTTATGGCCGTTTCACCGATAGACTCTTTCACCTTTGGACTTTTCGCCGATAGGACGATTCATTTATGTCCGGTTCATCGATAGAACTTGTATGTCCCCATTATACCTCGCGTCCCCGTTTTATACACTGTTCCCCTAGGACCTGCTACGTTGATCTAGGGGTTGCAAGCTCGCTTGCTGGGCATGAGTTTCTGGGATTGATTTCTAGGTCACGCAATCTCCTTGGGTTTTTCCATGAGAAACAGTAGCAGCCTTGATTTGAGACCAGTTCACCCAATTTATGACACATAAACATATATCTGGGGAATGCGGGTATACCCTAATTATATTATTAAGTATTTACATATTATCTACCGTAATACTCGGGGATTACCGATATGATGACATTAAGTAAATAAATTGTGAAAGAAACAAAGATTAACCGTCTTACTACAAAAAAAAAATATTTAAACAACCGTTGAACACTTGCCTAAAAAACTGTAAACGTCAAAACAACATTTCACGTTGACATAAGGGTCATTTTGCAGTTACACTTTTTTTACAAGTGTTGGACAGATGTTATCTTTTTGTGGTAAGACAGTTCAAGTTTAAAGGTGAACGCACACTTATCCGAGCCGAACGCGTCGAACGAAACGAATTTTAGAATTCTGTTTATGTAATCTCATGAAACCTCGCACACTTCCCCGCGTCGAATCGTCTGAAGTGGAAGTGTGCCAGGTTTCATGAGATTCGTTCGACGCGTTCGGCTCGGATAAGTGTGCGTTCACCTTAAAACTTACGAAATGTTAGATGGTCTATCTTTTTGCCTGTACTAAGTAATTGTCAGTTAAGTACTGCATGTCTTTCATCTATACAACAATATGACTACTAAGCGGGCGATAAAGTGATCTATATTGTATTGTTAACTTACCATCCGTGGAAGTGACCATGGAAGAATTAGCAGGACAGGTCATGCAACTGAGAGCACTAGGTTCATAATAATAACCTTCTTGGCAGGTACCCGGCATTTCTAGATCCTTGCCATGTACTTTTATCACACTTAAAACTACAACCAGCCAGTACCAAATGACATGACGTAACGATTTGATTTTCATAGTGTTTAAAACTAAAATAATACAAGATATTGAACTTTTATCCTTTCATATTAATAACTAAGAATGTTTGGTCAAAATCACTAGCTATTAAAATAATAGATAACTCTGTTTGAAAATAAATAGGTTCGTTAAATATAATTGTCACAAATCGTTGACCGAACTATATTGTGACGTCATATATGATTAATCTGTATGTCACTTGATCTTAGCTATTATATCGGTTAATTTGGTGAGACACAATTTGGCGATGCTGTTTTGTTTATAGTTATGTTGTTATGTCCGTCGTCATGGTGACGAGGGCGCACGCGCGCAGTGGAGCAGAAAGTAATAGGCGCGTTTCAACTAACGTTACATGTCCTACGACATTGTGGGACAATGTCCCTGGACATTTGGGGGCACGGCAGTGCCCCCGCCAAGACGAGTCAAGCGAAGCACAACAGTCGTTTTTTTGAACCCTCGTAGATTTGGTATCCGATGTCCCTATCTGGGACATCGGATACCAAATCTACGAGGGTTCATATTCTCAAGATATGATATCAATAATAGACTAATTAAACATACGAAGTTTTATTGATATCTGAAATACACCGATTTCGTCACTGACACACTGATGATCATCAAAATGTTTGGCTACTTCCTGAAGTTCTAGGAAGCTAAAATTTGGTTTGTAATCTAAGTTTAGTATACAACCAACAAAAAAAAATCAGAAACATAACTTTCGGGTGGAAGTTTGTACGAGACTTCAAAATGTTAGGGTACTTCCTAAAGTGCTAGAAAGCCGAAATTTGTTATGTAAACAAAATTCAGTATAAAAAAACATCCCCCATCCCCTAAAATAGGGGGAGGGGGGGATGGAAGATTGAAATAGACTTTCACCAATTCTATGAATTAGGACATGAAAGTTTACGCGGTAAACACTGTAGACAGTAACTAAAAACCCATTAATAGGTACTTACAAGACAGAGAATGGGTTATGAAAACTGGCACTGCTGATGTGCAAGAAATACAACACAATAAACACTAAAAAGACTGCCTAGCAACTTACAAAAAGAACTGAAAACCAAAAACATTTCATGTAAAATGTTGTCAAGACGACCATATAAGGTTTGCTCTGTGAAAAAGATATCAGATCTCATGTAGAACCAAGCTTCTGAATCTACACGGCCTAGCTCTACCGACCCTAACTTCACAAATTCTACATTTCAGTAAAAATGTATGGCTTGGCTGTTTCGTTACTTCAGAAATTAAATATTCGCATCACCTCCACGACGGTAGCATCATCATCACGAGGTTGATTTTTCACAGGGCAAACCTTATGTGGTCATCTTGGCAACATTTTACATGAAATGTTTTTGGTGGGATTTGTCTTTTTCACAGTAGGTACGTAGGTAGGTACCCAGTGGTAAACAATGTCGACTTGCGACAAGTCCCGCGACCCTTAGATGTCGTTAGCTACGCCGACTTTGGGCGACATCACAAGACAACACGACATTTTAATTTGTCAGACTTGTCAGTGATAACAACCTTACCTTAGCAATGGAACCGTATTTCTAAAAGGATAAAGTCCATTGTGATTTTGGCAGTGATACTTTATCAGAGGTAAGATAATGCCAAAGGCCGAAAATGTATGTTTCGAATTGGCTTTATTGTTCAAGAAATACAAGAGAATCCGAATCAAGATTAGCTATTTTATATGGTTTCGTTTCTCTAAGTCAAAATCATATAAAAGGAGAAAAGATGAGAAACGAAAACCTCTTTTCCCTCCTCTCTTTTTATGTCTAACAATTTATTAATTTGCCGTACGAGATAAGGCTACATGTAGGTACAAAATGCCCTTAGGTACAGTTTAATACTAAGTATCTGTTTGTCATCACATTCGGATTCTATGCCAGTCAAACACGCCCATCCTGATATTCTTATGTCTTGCGTCTGGCCAATATGATTTGACGTCATTCCAAACTCAATTTATCACGATTTAGAAACTCTTTCATTTTTTACTCGATAACTGCATTAGTTACATTAATCAAAATCTGAGCGAAAAATGTCTGTAGCGGATGCCAACAACTTTTAAAACAAAAGAAGATTTATTACCTTTGATCGTCAATCAGAAACAGTCACAATCCATCAACTATATACCAAAGAAAGGAACAACACTCTTTGTAAACTCTTCGTTGAGATTAGTCCTTTCAAAATGGTCTCTGATTTTCAAAAAGTCTTTGTCTTCTTTGCAACAGTTTATCTCAAAACTATAATATGTATGGAACAAGACGATATCGTAACTTGTGCAATAGAAGTGGCGAATCACAATTTTAATTATCGACAGTCAACTGTTATCCTTTATCAAAGTATTGATGATAAACTTATCACTGATTTCCTAAGAGCATACAAAGGAACTGTAATGATTGAAAGTAGGGGACCTGAGCCAGCGAAGCAAGTGGTCATCTTTGTGGAAAATTACCAATCTTTCATGAGGCTACTGAGCACGTTGAAGCCAGATCTCAGAGGGAGAAACCTTTTCAATGGTGGAGCCAAATTCCTCATAATCATAAACTCAAGTCGTAAGAAACTAGATCACATCATCAGTATATTGTGGAGTTATTACGTCACTGATGTTGTCATCATTACTAAAGACAAAAAAGGAAAAGTGGCTTTGTACACTTACTATCCTTATAAAAATCATTTGAATTGTCAAAACACCGAGCCTGTACTCATCAACTATTGGAAACCAGACATGTCTTTCTACGAGATGTATCCGGATAAGATGAGCAACATGCACGAGTGTCCCCTGTACATATCAACTAACAAGGTCTACCACCAGGGAGGCATAGACAAGAAGATACCACTACAAATAATAAAGAAAGCTATAGTGAGGCTACTCCGAGATATCATGAACTTTACTCCCATAGTGACTGCAAGAGACTACGTGAGCATCGACTCGGACCGAGCTAAGAACTGGTCTGATTCTCTGAATGATGTCATTTCAGGGTTTGCTAATATTTCTACTTGTACTATACCTCTAGGAGTAGACCGACTGGGTCTTCTAGATTACTCGATTCCGTATTTTCGGATTCGTATAGCGTGGTTGGCTCCTCCAGTAGCTCCGGGCCCCATGTGGTGGCGACTCCTTTCACCTCTAAACGGGTATTTGTGGCTGATCCTCCTAGTGGTTACCTTCTTGGTCATATCCCTCCCTTTTGTGTTAAAGTTTAAACGTACAAAACGATTCTGCAATCGTTATTTCAAAAACTTTGAAAAAGTTCAGGGTGCTTCTTTTAGAGTATGGGGTGCTATGTTGGGTCAAACGATAAGGGTTGCTCCGAAACGATTCCGAGATTTCTACATTGTAGGATTGTGGTTGTGGTTTACTTTTGTCGTCAGGAATGCGTATCAGAGCGTTCTCATTGGTGCTTTGAAGACGGACACTTTGACCGGCAATTTTGTGAACTTGAAGGAAACTCTTGACAATGGTTACAAGTTTGGTGGTCGTGCTGGTATTTATACTCATTTCGAATTCGATGACCTAATCAGGGATGGATTTGAAATAATTCCTGAAGTGAAGTTTGATGATGTATTCTGTGATATACTGGCTGGTCAGAAGAAGTTCGTGTTAGCAACCTCTTTGGAGTATGCTTTCGCGTATTGTGCGGCACAAGGAAAGAAAGAGAATGAATGTGGTCACATACTACCGGACTCAATTCTGACCGTGCCATTGGTTGTGTGGATGAGGATGTACTCTCCGTTTGTGAGGCCACTTAAAACCTGGATGCCAAGGATGCTCGAGACAGGTTTGTTGGAAAGAGAAGTCGTTATGAAGACAACGTATGCTCCCATAATAACGTCTGATCCGTCGCCACTGACTCAGCATCAAACTCTCAGTTGTTTCCTCTGCTTGGGTTTTGGCTGTGTGATATCTCTGGTCATATTTTTGTTAGAGATTTTGAGAAAGAAGTCTTCTAACTATACGATTGTGAAGAAGAGTAAGTTAAATGCCTTAGAGCGAGAGAGTGAATTTGTTGTAGATTTTAAAGAATAATACATTCTTCTTTGTTTTTTGCTGTTGTGTAGTTGTTCTTGAGTAGATTATGGATAATAATAAAATCACTGGTTGTAAAAGTTTTATTCAAACTATTTAAGTAATAATACTTATCTAGGTTGTCTCCCCCATTTACAACTCTGTAGCACAAACAAGGTCGTTTATCCTCCATTTATAACCTAGATTCGCCTACTTTTAGAACGTCATTAAAATAAAACAACAAAACAATTTTCGTCTTTTATTTTATCACCAAACATACTCGTAGAAAATAATTGTCATTTTTCACAGTTAATTGACGTAAAATAAATAAAGCATCTATTTATAATTTGTATTTAACATTCATATAAAAATAGACATTTAGAGACAACGATATAGAATCTACTTATATTATAAAACTAGAAATTATAAGTGTGATAGTACAATATCGAAATTTAATAATACCTACTACATAGAATAGAACGATATATTCTCTAAATTATTAGTAGTAACTAGTACTTATTATTAATAGATTGTACAATTAAAAAAAAAACAGTAATAAATGCAGTTATAATAAATTGTAATTTGGCACTGCTGACATCCGGTTCCCCCTTATCAGTTTATGAGCTGGAATGTCAACAAAAATAAAAGCAATATATCTTTATTGTGACTCAAACATTTACCAACATACATTAAAAACGTTTTTTTTTTAATTCCTTACTACTCCTATATTTCCTGGTTTTTTGAAAATATTTTGAAGGAAAAGAAAGACTTCTAAAATAGGTAAAGTAAATCTTATACTAAGTTATAGAGACTACGTTTTGACAATGAAAATATGAAATTATTTCTTAATCAATCAAGGGTTACTATACAAGCTAATGAAATGTACACCTTACAACTAATGTGTATTTAGACAAGGGCAAGGTATTAAATTGTATGAAACAAAAAATCGTGACTTAGCCTCTTCGTACACAATGCGACGTAAATCTCCGATACTTAACGACTTTGGTATCCAGGCGACTATCGCAATACAAATCCATAGAGGTTCGTATCAATGGATACCTACTAAAGTCGTAAGGTAGGTCCTTTGTCTAGACAAGACAATAGATACAAAAGCGTGAGGTCAATTACATTTTTTCTTAACGTAATACTCATATTAATCTGCTAGGTAATTATTTACTTTAAGATTTGGCTCAATCTACATTTTTATAGAATCAAAGATATTTTGGGTTGTCGTTTTTCTTCCATACAATGAAATGATCCTGAGGTTATAGAGCCGATCAGTATTTATAAAATGGTAAATTTTACTTTTTTTTTATTACAGCTAGATGATGTCGTACCCTTATTGCAAAAACCGATTATCTGCATCAAAATTCGAGCGATAATGGTTTTACCTTTAGCTTCGTCGTGACTTGAGGATTCGATTTCTATATTTAACTAAAACTTGGTTAAAAAATGCAGATAATCGATTTTACAATAAGGGTACGATGTGTAAAATTCTAAATAGGCTTATATTATTAAACATTGTTTCCATTTTAGTTTTTCTCACGTTTACGCAATGTTTCGTTAGTTGTGCACGTGTTTTTTCGCAACAGTAAAACATGTTATTTATATTTTCTGGATTAGTCCTGTAACTCGGTAAAATATTGCTTAACCAGCTGTGTTAGACCGTATTTTAGCAAAACTAACAATGAAACGTGTGGAACAAAACTTTCGCCAAATACCAAATTCGTAGGTGATTTATTTCGGGGTTCAGCCACAGAATACTTAATAGTACTATAGGTACAGAATTACCACTCCCAAAAACAAATCAAACAAATGTAAAATCTATGTACGAGAGAATAAAGTACATTTTAACTGGCAGCCGTACCGCCCACCTACTTTTATAATAGCCTAAACTTCCCGTGCGCAAGCAAAAATGTACTGAATGGTTACGCCCGAGAGTTTATTTTGGTTTATCTGACGCCAACGACATTAAAAGGTTACTATGGGTCAAGCTCAATAGGGTTGCGACTTGCGAGTTTAGGCACAAATAGGTAGGTAGGTAGGTACCTATGCGTATTTTATGCATTTGTTAAATTACATTATTACCATAAATACCTATAATTTTCCTCTAGGAATACCTACGTATATCATTTTGGTTTCGTCATCGATTACTACATACCTACATTATCGATTGTTAGCACAGAATGTTAATAGTAGGTAGTACCTACGGCACCATACGGCACCTTACGTGAGGAATAATATGTTTAATAATATTATCTTTTCTACCTATTACTGTTATATTTTTGAACATTACATCTTACAAAAAAAAAAAGAATAATATTTAAAAGATTGTTATCGTCTGTGGCAAAATAGCCAGTCCTTATCATTTTGCACTCAATAGACCAGTTAAACTCAAAAGACCAATTACTATCGCATACTGTCACAGGCCCCGCGTTGCGGTTGCGTGTCTTTGTAGGTAGATAAAAAAGTCACGCAGCGAATTACGATCGGTGACCTTGAATGCGTAGTGTCAATTTGAACGTGCTTAAACAACAACGCAAACATCTTTCTACTTTCTACCGATCTTAATTCTTAGTACTCAGCTTAAGGTGAGTGAGAGTGATGTCAGGTTTGATATTGGTTCGTATTTTTATCTTAGTCGGTAGGCTCACCCCCCCCCCTACCTCATTTCCAAACTTGTAACCTACCTAATCAAGATCAGTTAAGCCCATACTTCACAAGCAGGTAGATAATTTTTTTGATCATTATTAAGTATGTACTATTTTTTTTCTTCATAATAATATTATTAAGTGTGTTATTAATTTCCCAAAAGCAAGAAACTTGTGCGTAACTAAACGTAACGTAACAAAAATATTAAGGAGACGGAGCGCGTGCGTAACGGGTGGCGCGTGGCAGCCGTAGTGAATGGGCCACGACATAATGGCCCCGCAACTACTTGCAGTTTTATGCCTACACCGCGGAGTGAGACAGGCCTGGTTCAGCCCGAAACACTTTTGTACTAATGTTTACTTATGGACTATTTTTGGGATCTTGGCTAAGCCACACAACTACTTTCAACCAAACCTACAAAGGATAGGTACTTACAGAGTTGTAGGTAAAATAATTTAAGGGTACCTGGTTAAAATCAAAACTAATGTCACCCTGGGCGTGAATACCCATTTGATGATTTTACCACGATAAAAAAATGTTTTCTTTTTTTTAAATACAATTTCAGATAATTATGTTTACCAACACCTACAGCTTTCTGCCAAACTCATCGAAACTCAAAAAAAACATTCATAGAAATATAGATAAAGAACTGTAATAAGACTTTAAACTAATTAATTACAAAGATAAAGTTTTTCCGTCTTACTACAAAAAAGTTAAACAACTGTTAAACACTTGCCTAAAAGAACTGTCAACTGCAAAACTGCATTTGACATTGACATAAGGGTCTTTTAACAGTTACAGTTTTTGAGACAAGTGTTCAACAGATGTTTAATAATATGTGGTAAGACGGTGTATATTTAGATATAGAGATAATCTTCGCAAGTTTTGATCCAATTCCAAAAATTCTTACATAGCGAAGCTATAACTTTACACGTGGCCAGAACTAGTTTCAAAGCCAGAGCACAACAATGCTATGACTGTCTGAAGTACAATGTGAGCTATTCTGACCTGTTCACACGCTATAATTCACTTCGTTCAGAAACAAACTTGTCATGTCATCATAAAGTTTCTAACTTCCATCCAAGCGACGGTAAATTGCATTTCACATTATTCAGATGCATTTGTATAACAAATGTTCTATGCTTTATGGTTTAAATGCAAATAGACTCTCGTTAAATCTCCATTGTGCTTTCGAGCTTGTAAAATGTAAATTTTATCACTGTCAAGTCATTAACTAGTGTACATGGATAAAGTGTTAATAAAATTAGCATTTGAGTTATCTATGTACACGTAGCTTGTATTTCTGGTTTATTCCTCTCATATTTTACGCTTTATGAAGTCTGGTTGGTAAATATTGTACGCATTTATCATAGAATATTGTTTTTTAGGCCTACGTTTGACAGCAGGCTTGTTTAATGGTAATTTAAGATGTGGTGGATCGTTCATTTTTTAAATTCAAAATAATATGATTCTGTTCATTGGTTTTTTACTTGTTTTAACTCAATCGGCGTGTATTTTAAGATCCAATGTTTGATGTTAGTAGACTAATTAATTTATTAATGAAACTCAATACACCTATTAACGAATGAATAATTTTATAACTAATGCTTTTGCATAGGAAGCCCGAACTCTTGTGATAAGAAGATGTAAAACTAACAGGTGATAAGATAGAGATCTATTCACGAATTTAACTATTAATGGCGCTCCCTCACCGCGAGCATTCACCTGTAATTTAACATAAAAGTGCGCAATT
Source organism: Agrotis exclamationis (assembly GCA_950005045.1). Lineage (NCBI taxonomy): Eukaryota > Metazoa > Arthropoda > Insecta > Lepidoptera > Noctuidae > Agrotis > Agrotis exclamationis. Next base: position 5,189,717 of record OX465431.1, on the reverse strand, counting down.
TGATGCTCTATTGTCTTCGAATGTTCGAATCTGTAACGTTACATTACAGGTGAAATGCTGGGTGAGGGAGAGCCCTTAGAAGTACAACAAAATATACAAGTTTTCCATTCAATATTAAGGCTCGTATTACATAACGCACCTCAAAACTCAAGTGTTACTTAAAACTAGTTTCAACCAATCAAATGCCTTGAATCCAGTTTTAAGAAATACTTGAGTATTAAAGTGACGTTCTGTAATACGGGCCTAAGTATTTCTTTTCTATATAAAAAGTTCGCGATTTTCAACATGAGCTTTCAAAAGCCACTTCTTTATCGCTTCACGCCGTTTCTGAACGACATACCGATCACGATCAGCCTGTACTTGATCATACAGTCCTTTCAATTCAAATCCATACAACAATAATTTGTCTCTTCAAGCAGCCAACGTAGGAGGATCCACAACTAAATAAGGAACTTGTAAAGATAATGCAGGTTGTGGTAGAGCAGGGAACAATATGGGGTATTGAGGAGGAGGTTGGAGGCCTTGTGAAGGAGGCCTGGCTTCTGGCTCAGAGCAGTGTAGCAGCCAATGGGTCAGCATTCGCCCACGACCCTTGAGCTCCACCTCTCCTCGACGCTCCACCACGAAGGTTCCCCATTGATCGAGTAACGCTCGTGTGTTTTCGCTTAAGTGGATGCGAAGTGCTGAAAGTGTTAAAGGAATTAATTGTTGTATTTAATAAGTCAAAGAACATCTTTGGGGGGGTATTACAACGTCTTAAAACCAGGCTTATTCCGGCGAGTGAAAGTGACAGAGCTATACAAGTCGTCTAGCGCCATCTCGTTCCCACCAGTAGGCCACCTGACAGAGAAATTACTACAAATGCATATGTGTGCTAAAAATATTATTTTCTGTTCCAAAATAACGACCATTCATCGACAAAATAGCTGCCAGAGCATTCGAGGCTTATAGCCATTTTGCAAGTCAATTTAAGTTATTTCATTCAGTATCTACAGTATTCATCTATATGACAAAGTGGGACTAAAATTACATAAGTAAATTCGTATGAAAAGCACATCCTAATTATATCTTTATTTTCATCAAATTGACACTCAGCGCCATTTTATTTGTGAGATTATAGGTATTTATTGTCTCTTATGTTAGTATTAAATAATTCACTTGCCGAAAAAGACACAAATAATAATTCCAATACCTTACTACTTCGAAAATAGGTCTTAGTAGGATTGTTCATAAAATGCACAGAAATACGTAGCTTCTGGTGAAGTCTAATAAAACTGAAACGGGAATAAAACGTTGTGTTTATTCTCTGACCGAACTTTACTACAGTAATTAACTTTGTCACAAAGTTTGTAATTAACAAATCTGGTTGTAAAAGTAATTCTTGTTACATAAATTCGCCTTATCCTCCATCTAGACACGTAAATCGTGGTCACATCTGAATTTTGTTGTCTTTGGTACATCAAATTGACTATTAACAATTTATGACGCTGGACACACGGACACGATGTATATCTTATGTATGTACATTCAGCCATTTCTGTGAAATGAGTAGTGTCAATGAAAAAGTTTAGCATCTTTATTAACCTTTATTTGGGCCTTTTATTACTTATTAATTGGGTTGTGAAGTTCAGATAGCCAGTTGCTTCATGTAAAATAGACTTGACTTGGCGGGAGCACTACCGTGCCCCCAGATAGTTATGTCCGGTAAGACTGGAAGCCAATTCCAAGTGAAACAATTGAGAAAAACATGACATGCTCAAAAAGTGATGAAGGTTTATGATCGTTGTTCATAATTAAGGATCGCGACCATCATACTGACGCATTCCGATATGTCGCTTCCCAGTTCCTTATAGGTGGTGACACCTGCAATACCACAGACACCGTAGGTCGTCAGCTGTTGGCACAACAATCCTTCATTCCATTTTGTTCCATCCTTTGTTCCATTCGCGGACGAATCGCAGATGAGCTCCTTGTCGCCGGACGTATATGAGCCTGCCGGACCCTGAACCCTTTGTCGCTACTCACGATACGCGCTTGTTCTTGCGGAGAGAACATTTGTTATAAAATTTCTAGGCCTTCCCCTCCTTCTTTCTTCTTATGCTTCATTCTTCAGCTTGACTATCAAAACTGCAAAAGTGAAAGAATAAAACTTACGTTGTCCAGTAGACTCCATGCGACTGGCAGTGTTGACGGTGTCCCCAAACAGACAGTAGTGGGGCATCTTGACTCCCACGACCCCGGCACAGACTGGACCCGAGTGGACTCCTATTCGGACCTGACCAACAAAAGACTGATAAAATATCTTCAGGTTCTGGACTCCCTCGAAATAGCTTCAAGTTACGTGAAATATATTTCCGAAGGCAGATAATTGTGCGCAAAAAAAAAACATATTCAGACCAACCCAGCTACTGCCTCCGCTCAGCAGTTGCGCAAAATTTGAGGGCGTCTTTTAAAGCCCGGTTTCCATCGCGATCGGAGCGTATCCATTAATGACTTTTACCTTACAAGTGAGTCCACTTACTTGTGTTTTCACCAGCAAGGTGAAGAGCAAAAATGAGTAAAAATGTGCTAGCTCTGGGAATAAGACTACTTAGAAACTCTTTCTTGGTGGAAACGCAAACCTATTTCATTAAAAAAGAGTCTGTTCCGCCTAATCTTTTCCTGTACATTAGCCTTTCGCGATGGAAAACCAGTTTTTAAACTAGTTATACTTTTTTTTCTAATTTTACCATAGCTACGTGTTTTTATTTTAGGGTTTAAAAATAGTTTACATCTAGCCTACTATTTCTATTTCTAAAACAGGAACTCTCCATTTTCAACGATTCCAATTCGTCGTGATTTTTATGAAATTCTACGCTTCAACAATGTCGGATGTGTAATAGATAAGTTTTCTGAAGTTAGTGACAGAATTTCACCTCCAACCGATGTGTAGGCCGGTGCCTCACGACGAAGCCCCTCACTGCCTCCACGATAGCTAGCGCCATAAGACAGATCTCCCGCGCGTGAAGGTCGCCGTTTCTCTCCGGTAGACCAGAGACAACCATGTAAGCATCGCCTATTGTCTCCACCTTTTGGGGATAAAAAGAATTAATATAATGGGAACAACTGTGGCTCGAATATCACAGAAATGGAGCCCTGAGACAGCTAGACGGGGTTGCCACAGGCCTAGAAGATGGTGGGACGTTTTGGATGGCTTCCTTGTGAATTGGCGTGAAGAGACACACCATCGAGAGAAGTGGAAGGAATGGGGGGGGGGGTCTTTGCTTAGGTGTGGGAGAGAGTAGGCTAGGAAAATAAATAAAAGAGAACAAAGCATCCCTCGCAGTTGTTTTTTTGGCGCATTGGTCCAGCAATAAATTGCTCCAAGAGATAGTTAGCAGTTATTTGTGTTTGCGAGTTTAGATGTTTGTGAAGGGTGTGATCACAAACATCTAAACGTTACAGGAACAATTTCTATTGCGATGAAAGTTATCAAAATGGAATTGGCCATTTGTCAGTATCAATATTTTACAAATCTAATTTGTCCGTCAATTAGAGTTTAAAAAAATAATGGACAAATATTTTTTCTTTTATAAAATCAAAGAATATTTACCAAGATTTCTGACGCATCAAAACTCGTGAGTGGGGACTGGTGACGTCAGAATTCAATATAAAATGTACTAAATTTTGACGTATTTCCAATTTTGAAAGCGTCGTATCTCCGTCAATTTTGGTTTACTTACCAAAAAAAAAAATACGGGTCGAATGTTTTTTGACAATCTTACTGACGGATTTATTAGATTTTTTAGTCAAATAGCCAATCAACAGACCAGGTGGCCTACCATGACGTCTTAAAGCGTGAGTAGTTCCGCTGTAGGAAAGAGACACAGCTATACAAGTCGTCTAGCTCCATCTCGTTCCCACAGCTAAACTACTCACGCTTTAAGACGTCATGGTAGGCCACCTGGTCTTTTTTCCTTTGTTACCGTACAAAAGTTAAACGTCAAAAAAATCAAAGACGAAACAATTTATTCAAATTACAATATAAGCTATCCACTTACCTTATAAACATCGTAGAATCCAATGATCCTGTCGAAGGTACTATAAAGATCATTCAGTAGATCCACCACCTGCATCGGAGTGGAGGCGGCACAGAGTTCAGTGAACCCGACGATGTCACTGAAGTATACCGTCACACATTCAAAGCTCTCGGGCTGGACCACCTCGCCGGCCATCAGTTGCTGAGCTACCGGCCTAGGTGGAAAGGAGATTAAGTTTTTAATGTACATCCCAGACATTTTGTTTTTAGTCCACGCGCGCCTCAAAAAAAATGATAGCTGCTAGACCGGACTGTCCCTTTCAGGCACACTGGGTGGAGATAGTCACTGGTCTACGTAAATAATGTAATTTATGTAAACTAACAGTACTAACATATTTGTTTAAGCACCATTGTTACTAACACCAAAATACTAACTAAACTATGGACCTCTTTAGTCTGAAATAAAGTTTATATTATTATTATTAAAGAGTTGTCACCAATCTGACGGGGTCCCCTTAGAGGGTCAAAGCCTGTAGGGGTCACGGGACTGTCTTATCAGATAACCATGACCTCGGAATGTCAAGGGCTATTGAAGGACACCGTGGATTTTAAGTTTTTAGACTGACATGGTCACTGTTACAAATATTAGGTTTTAAAACAATATCGGAAACTCAAAACGAATAATAAACATGTAATGGTAAGTATCCCGTTTTAAACCCTAATATTTGTTATCGTGGATTTTACTCAGTACAAGTCTGACAGTCCCTCCTGTCCCACCCTGGGTGAGAGGACTCATTTGATAATTTTACCATGGAAAAAAGATCTCCCCCATATCCTACCACGTCTTTTCTCTGTGTAGTTTTTTCCGGCGAATCTCGCATTAACGCGTCTATCTCGTCTATCGCCGGAAATTATTTTTAATCTCAATCTGTCTTTTGTTTTTGACGCCGCTTCTGGTTGCACATCTTACAGACTCGGATAGGAAAGGTCGTTGATTGGTTACAGAAAAAGATCTAATCGAAGATAGCAACCGAGCAAAAGCAATCATTTCCATGGTAAAGTCGTCACGACATTCTTTTCGAGGCCTCTCTTGGCAACGACGCCCATCTTTAGGAACCCACTTCGCATTTTATAGACATGGCTAGCCCAATCCCACTTCAACCTAGTCTTATTGCCTACATTAGCGATAATATCATCTGACCTAAAATAATAATAATATTCCACAACTATCACACAACGCCATCTAGTCCCAAGCTAAGCAAAGCTTGTGTTATGGATACTAGATAACTGATAAACATACTTATATATTTCAAATACATAAATATTATAGATAAATTACACCCAGACACAGAACAAATGATCGTGCTCATCACACAAACATTTGTCCTGGGAGCCAGAATTCAAAAAATATCTTTGAAATTGTATTAAAATTTTTAACGAAGTATTTTATATTGTGCGCAGACATTTATTTATAAAGGCTACATAACATCTAATAACCGAAATACCTACTTATATAAGTTCTCAATAACTTCTGTAATAGGTATTTTAAGAATTCTCGAATATTATAATAATAGTGGAACAAAAACAAAGACACTGATGTAAGATTTGCTCGAAAATTCCAGTAAATATTATAAGGATGGTCCTAAAATAAACTGATTGCGTAAAAATTTGTTGATCAGTTTGGATCTACTTTAATCTAAAAAACTTATCTTATAAAAGCAAAATGACGGGGGCCCCCTTTAGAGTGCCAAAGTCTGTCGGGGTCGCGGGACTAACAGCTGCCGTGACACCGGAACGTAAAGGGCTACAGAAGGATCACCGTGGATTATAGTCAGTACAAGTCTGACATTCCCTCCTGCCCTGCCCTGGGTGGGAGGACTCATTTGATGATTTTACCACGTTAAAAAAAAAACTACATGCTAGTCGGTGATTTAATTCAATACTTGTGTATTGAATTAAATCATCAGTTAAAGAAGTAAAGGTACCTCGGTAATACTTGATAGAGTAGTTCTTCAGATCTTCGTTTCTCCAGCGACAGTTGTTCAGTTTTCTCCTCGACAAGAGACTCGAGGTTGTTGGCATACTGCTCCATGCGACGGAGGAGATCGTCCATCAAGTTGTCACAGTAACCCCTATTTTAAGAAAATTATATTTATAGTTGTATACCTTTTTAATCATGAGCAGTGATCGAAATAGGTAGAGTTTATTTGCCTAGACTTTTAACAACATGTGGAGAATACCTCACTTTGATATTACCTACTATTCTGACCTCAATGAGCTATCCAAACGACAACAAACTGCTCTGTTTGATAAAAACGCGCCGTCGACGCGCGTTTCTAAAACACGCGTCGACGGCGCGTTTAAAAAACGTGGTGTACATAGGCTCTTAAGACGTCTCGCATTTATTGAGTGAGATGAGTTTACGAGGCGAGTCTGAATGCATCAAATGAGACTCGGACCACCGTTTAGCCTAGAAACATTAAAAAAAAAATAACGTTATGACAGGTAGATACGCTGAAACATTAACTAAATTTTCCACTGAAGTCAGATCAGTCTCCAACTAAAAATGTGACTTTTCAGCAAAGAAAGAAAATAAATTAAGGCTTGCCAATTATAAGCATGTGTTACTCACTTGATATAATTAGCATTAACAGCATCAAAGCTGGGTCGATCATCAGGCGCCTCTGCCCAGCACCGCTCCGCCAGGTCCAACAGTTCCACTGCAGCACCACCCCCGCCCCCCGCAGCTGCCCCCACCTCGCCTACCCCCACTACTGGGCGAAATGGAGGGGACTCTCGAGCGCAAACGTGGCCTACTATTTCTAGTAAAAGAAAAGACTAAGTTTAAGATAACAAAGACACAAGCTCGTTGGGTATTTTTTTTGGGACAACCCCACCACAATATTCCCAAACCACTGCAATGAGAAAGCTAGAATCAACAGTCATTGTCTCGGCGCTTTTCTAGTGGTCGTCACTAGAAAAGCGCCGAGACAATGAAGCTCGAGGTGTTTCGAAGAATTCTATTTAGTGATAGGCTCTCATTTGACATTTGACCACCATCAGTAACTCAACAACCAACTCACTCTTGGATCCTGCAACGAAATTAATCAGAAAAGAATAGCGGAGAGTAGATTTCATCAAGATCGCGGGGACCATAGATGAGAGACGCACGGGTCTGACAATTATGACAAAAAAACTGAGAGAGAAGAGCAGTAGGTGATTCCAGAATGAAATGATGATGATGATAAACAAAACAGGTTATGGAAACCATCGATAAGCAGCAATGTCTTAGCATGCCTGCTCCTTCCCACAGAGAGTTTCCATAGCTTTCGCATATCGTAAAGATATTCTTGAGGAAAGAGGATGCGGGTTCGAGTCCCACTCGCTGCTGAATTATTCTTTCCTCAAAAGTATATTATATATTTATTTTTCTTTATTAATTGGAAAACTGTTATATAAAGAGAATTTGAACAAAAAAAACTTTGAATGCCTTTTTAAAAACTCTTTCCTTTTTAGGGTTCCGTAGCCAAATGGCAAAAACGGAACCCTTATAAATTCGTCATGTCTGTCTGTCTGTTTGTCCGTCCGTATGTCACAGCAACTTTTTGTTGAATGTATAAGAGCTATCCTGTTGAAACTTGGTAGGTAGATGTATTATGTGAACCGCATTAGGATTTTCACACAAAAATAAAAACAAAACAAATTTTGGGGGTGCCCCCCATACTTAGAATTGAAACTCAAATTTTTTTTCACCAAACCCATACGTGTGGGGTATCTATGGATAGGTCTTTTAAAATTATATTGAGGTTACTGATATCATTTTTTTCTAAACAGAACAGTGACACAGAGAGACACTTCCAAAGTGGTAAAATCTGTGTCCGGGGGGGACACAGATTTTACCACTTTGGAAGTGTCTCCCTGTAATTTCTAAAATAAGAGAATGATAAAACTGAAAAAAATATATAATGTAGTGCTCAACAAAAACTTCCAACGAAAATTAGTTTGGATGAGATACAGTTAGCAGTTTTTGAGATATAGTACATTTTCAAAAACCGCAAATATAACTTTGCCATTCATACAAATACTATGAAAAACAAAGTTATTTTTATTGTTTGTGTATATTACTTACTAATCTCAATATAATTATATCTCTAATCTATGCTTGCTGCTACGGAACCCTTCATGGGCGAGTCCAACTCGCACTTGGCCGGTTTTTTGTATACCTATTTTACAGACGTGAATGGCAATTTAATCCACTTGGATAAGCAAATAAATTATGAAAGGAATATTTTGTTTATTTGGGGCACAGGTTTGAAGCGTTTTCAAACATCTTTAAACTTTAATTAGTTTATGTTTTAATATCCTATCCAGTTACGCTTCTATTTATTTAATACCTACTTTAATTATGGGTTTAATTAAGTTCTTAACAAACAGTTAAGTTCTCTTAAATATTATTATAAATTCCAAAGAAGTTTGTGTTACCTTTTCAGGCCACTGAACCGATAAGAACATTTATCTCGAATAAAGTATTCTAGTCTACTATTCCCGAGAAAAAACAACAATTTCAGTATTTTGATAAAAGATGGCGCCACGTGTCGCGGTATCGCGGGCATGTGGACGGAGAGTAATGGGTTGATCGCAGTCCGATCATGGACCACGTCCGTACGACGCGACGGCGCGCGTGGAACACGACGCGCCGCCGCGCCGTCGCGTCGTACGGCTCCAAGAGCTGTCCGCAATCTGACGTGGGGGAACCCCTTAGAGCCAAAGCCTGCCGGGGTCGCGGGACTGTCTCATTAGATAACCGCGACAATGGAATGTTAAGGTCTAATGAAGGACACCGTGAATTTTAGTCATTACGACTCTGATAGTCCCTCCCGCGATGATTATACCTACCTATTTAAAAAAAAAGCGAGTCGAGGCATTAATTATTAACTTCTAAAATATCGCGAGCGAAACCACGGTTACAAGCTACTTATAACAAACTAGAGAATTACTTTAGATTAGATATTATAAACTTAAAACCAACAATGGACCTCCATATTCAGTTTCATAAATGAATGCCAAGAAACTTTAACCATTTATCCAAATAAACACAATAACAATAAAAATTCTTACTGAACTGGCCTACAAGGAAACTATTGCCGTCACATTCCATTAAAAAGTTTCAAAGCCTGAAAGTTGTAACTTTGTTCCGTCACGTTATTTAACCGGATATTGCAGCTGGCTGGAAAATGGCGGATGCAGAGACATAGCCCTGAAGCTTTCAAAGTAGCAAAATATTTTCGAGAATACGAGTACGATATTGTAAGACTTCCCGAATTTTAGTAGTGCAAAATAATTTTTATAAATGTTTCGCAGACTTCAGAGAACGGGCACGCCGCAATCGCGGCGGTAAGACCCCACTTTGAGGAGTGGCTGGAAAGGCGTCACGGCGTCCTGACCTATCGGATGACGCAGGTCCTCACCGGACACGGATGTTTCGGGAGGTACCTGTGTCGGATGGGGAAGGAAGAAACGCCGGGGTGTCACCATTGCGAAGATCGCCCGGAGGACACAGTAGAGCATACGGTGCAAGACTGCCCCGCTTGGGCAGAGCACCGCCGTGTCCTCACGGCAGCGATAGGCGGAGACCTCTCGCGCCCGGCATTGGTCGAGGCCATGCTGCGGGGCGAGACGGAGTGGGAAGCGGTCGCCTCCTTCTGCGAAGCAGTAATGCTCGTTAAGGAGGAGGCGGGCCGTGAGAGAGAGAGGACAGCGTCCTCCCTCCGCCCCACCCGCAATGGTAGACGCCCACGGCGTCGGACGTCGCAAGACGATCTCCGGCCACCGTAGGCGCGGGCATGCGGGCGGCGAGTAAAGGGCAACTCGCCGCCCGGACATGGACCATGCCCGGGTCGACGGCGCGTTGTGTTCCACGCGCGCCTCAAGGAGCGTCAGCACGATGACGGGGCCCCGCCCAAGAGGGCCAAAGCCTGCCGGGGTCGCGGGACTTATCTCATTACCGTGACCCCGGAACATAAAAGGCTATTGAAGGACACCGTGGATTTTAGTCAGTACAAGTCTGACAGTCCCTCCCGCCCTGCCCGGGGTGGGAGGACTCATTTGATGATTTTACCACGCTAAAAAAAAAAAAAAAAAGACTTCAGAGAAAACAAGATTTATGTCTGTTTATGTAGCTGGTTTGTGGGAAGAATTGCCACGGCAACGCAAAGGGAAATTTAAACAACAGTGGATTTAAGTCAGTGCGAGTCTGACAGTTCCTTCCGCTCCATTTAGTACAGGAAGAAAAATTTAAAGATCCAGAGCCCCCCAAAAAAGGTCTATTTTGAAACTAGCCTTAAAAGGATTCCTCGTCACTGTGTCGCTTTTTACGATGTTTCGTTGTACAAACCATCAAAATAAAATGTGTACCTTCTAAAAATCAACTGTCCCATACATTGTAATTTAGCTATTTATTTTGTACACAACAAAATAAAAATTATTTAGGTCTTAATTTTTCTATCATAACCACATTGACATATTTTCCTTCCGAACATAATAATTACCCCGATAATTATGTCCGAACATTATTACGATAATTATGTTGTTTTACAAAGTAAAACCCTTTAAAAGCTACTAACCTTTATGAGACATAGCAGGCGTATAATTATGAAAAGGTCCCGCCCTCAGCACGATCTCTTCGAGGATGATGCCGAAGCTGTACACATCTCCTTTGAGAGAGGCCGCCGCTCCCGGGTAGATGCTGCTCGCTACCAACTCCGGTGCCGTCCATAGTAACTCTGAAATGAACGCTTGTTTAACCTTCAGGGTATAACATTAACATAAATACATAAACTCACGCCTTCTTCCCATGGGGGTAGGCAGAAACTACAGAGTGCCACCTCGGTCCTTACATACTCCTTTCCCTCATCCATATTCATATATCTGGACATACACGTACAGTTCCGGATTAACACTTACCAAATCAAATTACGGACCAAAAAATTCTTTGCTAGTACACGAAACGATGTTTGGAATTAACTAACAAAGAATTCCGTCTATGAATTAAATAAAAAGATAAACGTATTATACGAGTATCCCAAGGTTCATCATCATCCACAGCCCGTCTTCACTCACCTGCTGGGTATAGGCCTCTCTTTGTTTGTGCCAAGCTCCACGGTCTTGCGCCAGCCTCATCCAGGACACTCCCGCAATGGCAACAATGTCGTCTGCCCATCTCGCCGCCGGACGACCAACACTTCTTTTTCCATTCCTTGGACGCCACTCTGTCACAGCTTTACTCCACCTGCCGTCACCGCGCCTTGCCAGGTGTCCTGCCCAACTCCATTTGAGTTCCATAACTCGATTACCAATATCGAAAACCTTCGTTCGTCTCCGGATTTCGACGTTAGGAACTCGGTCTATTAATTTTATGCCGAGCATGGAACGCTCCATGTCTCTCTGTGCTACTCTGAGTCTGTACACAGCTTCCTGTGAGAGCGTCCACGTCTCAGCACCGTACGTCATCCCAAGGTTAGTACAGTTAAAATGGTAGGGGGCTCATACGCTAGGATTGCTTAGGGCATCAAGTAGCCGATTGCGGGTACTACACACCCGGCCTTTCTGAAGCACTTCACCAATAAGATCTGTATACGAGTAAGTCTTCGTAGGGCGTCCGCTCCCGGCGTTTCCACTCACTTCTGCTTTATAAATAATAATAAAACAAAACATCGCTCCTATTCCCCCCTAAGGGACTTTACCGATGGCGCGATGCGATTGCAATTCGACCGATTCCAACTACAAGTGAAAATCAACCTTATCACTACGATATTATTACATAAAACCCGTTGTTATCTATTGGTAGATGAAAAACAAAACACGATCGCCACGACGACGTCAAGTCAATGGAATTGCATCATTATTTCTAAGTAGCAAGGTTGAAAGTTGGTAAAGTCCCTAAGGGTTAGGCAAAGGTGTCGCGGGACTGTCTAATGCATGTAACCGTGGCGTAAAAAAGCCTTTGAAGGGGTCACGGTAACCTGAAAAGTCAGTCCCTCGACCCCAGCAGACAACTGGCCCTCTATTAGATCCTTACACCCCATCAACGTCTCTAATACATTAATTATCGGTAATAAGCGAATTTAGCATTAATTACTGTAGTAATAAGTGTCATCCTTGATGAGGTCCGTCGGCGTGCACAGCGTGTTGAGCCCGTAGTCGGAGATCTTTAACACGAAGCGTCCATCGATGAGGCAGTTCGAAGAGCGTAGCTTGCCGTGCGCACCCAGCCCGCCGTGAAGATAGCACATGCCCTGGACAATGAAATATAATGGCACTGCTAGGACAAAGACTTTTCCAACGTAGTAGAGTTAATACTAGTTGCCGGAGCTTTAAATACGCGCGGAGAAATCGTAGAAAGGGCCCGGGGTCTCACGGTACCCACAGGCAGTGTGAGCGCCACGGTGCATACATAACTGTTAGACCAGAACTTCTAGGAATGGGACTGCTAGGATTAGGACAACTAAGAATAGGACTAGTAGGAATAGGATGACTAGGACTACTACGACTTGGACTAGGCTTAGGACTAACTGTTGGACTTGTTATACTGTTGGCAGGTGGTAGACTAGTAAAGAAAGCCTAAAGGTGCGTACAGACCATGTAACATGTTATATAACCTGTGTTTTATAACACGTCCACACTATGTAACCTTGTTATTCAACATTGCAACATAAAACAAAACTGTACACATTATAATAACAATGTAATATAACCATTGTCGCTTGCCGTTCTTCAGTACCAAACGTGACTAAGATTTATAACATTGTTATACATATCAATAACATGTTATTATTACATGTTTTATAACATTCAGTGTCCATATTATCTGAATCATGTTATATAGCAATGTTGTATAACATGTTTTGTTACATGGTCTGTACGCACCTTAAGACATTAAATTCGTATTTTTTTTTTCTTTAAATTTTAGGGACTTTTTAAAAAAAAAAAAAAAAACGTATTTGTATAGGTACTTATATTTTACTTATATTTGTATAGGTACTTATATTTGTATAGGTACTTAAATTATTGTTATAATAAAACCTATTACTGTTTAATAAATCGAATTAAGCTTTAGAAACTTCTTTCAGAAAATTAACTGTAAAGATACATAATTTATTAAATTAATTTTTTATTAAATCAGTAGAGAATTTTGTATTAGAAAGTTTTTGGGAATGGATGTTTATTTTATTACTTTTATAAGCGAAAAAGTTTAAAAAAAAAATGTAACCGACTTCTAAAAAAAACAACCACTAAAAAGGGTAAAATAACCTACCAAAAAACTTTTTTTCGGAAGTCGGTGGCTTTGCTTTTTTATTTCATTGATTTTTTTGCCACCGACTTCCGAAAAAAAGTTTTTTGGTAGGTTATTTTACCCTTTTTAGTGGTTGTTTTTTTTAGAAGTCGGTTACATTTTTTTTTTAAACTTTTTTTATTTTACCCTTTTTAGTTTAAATATTCAACCGAAATTCTTGTCAAAAACATAATTTTCTTACTTATGCACTAGAATTTTACTATCCGTAGCACCGGTTATAACATCGCTCATGTCCCCAATAAGCAAGAACACCAAAATAAATGTTTTTTTTATGGGACCAAATGGCAGGTATACTGCATCGAACAATAACCCATATGGGTGCAAAGTTCTCATCAGTATAAATGAATTAAGTCCAAATACAAGATACCTGCTATGAACCGTTGAGGAGTTCCCTGAACTGTTCTTCGTCTTCATCATCAGAACCCTAATGACAGTTACAAACCATCTAGGTGTAAAGTTCTCATCAATATAAATGAATTAAGTCCAAACACAAGGTAGCTACTGTAAACCGTTGAGGAATTCCCTGAACTGTCCTTCGTCTTCATCATCAGACCCCTAATAACAGTTACAACTCATCTAGGTGTAAAGTTCTTATCAAAACAAATTAATCAAGCTCAAACACAAGATAGCTGCTGTGAATCGTTGAGGAGTTCCCTCGACTGTCTCTCGGCTCCATCATCAGATATACTCCAGACCTTTATTAAATTGTAGTGCTTTGAAATACTTAATGATAAAAATAATTTACTAAGTCAGTCGATGCCTACTCCTTACTGTTAAGGAGTTGTACCTTCCATCATCAGCTCAGCTACATGAGATGATGGTTACCATACGCAAGTCCTTAAATTACTTCATAATATTTGCGAAAAACGGTGCGTCGGCCTATAAAATTTGAGGGTTTCCCTCGATTTCTCCTGGATCCAATCATCAGATATTGAAATGGTGACAATGGGACCACACGGGAAGCACCAGCTTTCAAACAAAAAAAGAATCATGAAAATCGGTTCACCCAGTCGCAAGTTATGAGGTAACAAACATAAAAAAAAAAAAAAAAAAAAATACAGTCGAATTGATAACCTCCTCCTTTTTTGAAGTCGGTTAAAAAGCGATGGATTTCGATGAAATTCGACAACCTAATATAACTTGAATTAAAACTATGTATTAATTACTATTAGGTACTATGTATTTTTTTTATTCACGCGGGCGACACAAACCGTGAGCAGAATATTGTCAGTCCGACAACTCAATAATTTATTTCTTACTGGAATTGAATTTATTATTTTTCAAGTAATTTAATTGAAAAATCTAGAAAGACAGACATTACAAAAAGTAACAATCATCATTTTAAATTACGGCGCGCAAAAAGAGCAACTCACGGTAAAAGCGATTTTATATCCAAGCTCAAAAGGCAGTTATTAATAAAAAATAATTAATTGATCGTTAAGTAATTGTTTTGATGGAACCTTTCACGATTGATTAGATCTGTTTATTGTTAAACCAAGGTTAGGAAACCTTTCCACAATATATAGCTACAGAGCTAAACAAAGGCCACAATTACACAATACAATTAGATTAGGGTAACCCTGAAATTCATTGAATCACATGCTTGATGAAGCCGTCAGTCAAGGTCAGAAACGGGGTCTGCGATGTGTTTCCTTTTCCTTGTTTTCCGAATAAAATACAGAGAATCCGGATTCCTTACAAAAGAGACATAAAACATATTTTTTGTACTTAGCGAGTTATCGCTCGTACTGGAATTAAAACCTATACTATCAATCAATGGAGAGGAAGAGGAAGGCCAAAGAAAAGACGGATGGATTGTCTAAGGAATGATATGAAAGAAAAAGGAGTACTGTGACGTCTGATAGGGGAGAATGGAAGAAGAAAACGTGTTGCGCCGACCCCAAGTAGAATGGGATAAGGGCAGGAATAAGAAGACTATCAATAAATTGACACCCCGATTATTATAGCTTTATGCACATTCAAAACGATGACAATAACCTGAATTTGTGTTTAAAAAACGCATAAAACCCGAATCTCGTCAAAGTTGCAGTGAACAGGCTTCTTCTGGGTAAGCTCGCTCCATCGCAGACTTTGTCTTTGTCACTACACCTAAGAGTGTCCCTAACCTAGACTAGAGTCAAGAGCAAGAGAAATAAAAATACATGTGGCACCCGGAGACTGCCGCGGTGAAGCTATTGCATAACATTTTTTATTTATTTTAAAAGAACGAAATCGCCTACCGCGTATATTTAACGAGAATATAATTTATTTAAAATGTTTGTGGTGCACTACTGTAATAAAGAACTTCTTTGTTGTAGGAGAATTTTATAAGTACTTAGGTTTTATTGTGAAAACTCCTATTGTAGCTGGCCGTTTAGAATCAGTAATAAAAAATAAATTGTTTTTATGACGGATATTTTTATGATTGCCGAAGTCTCCCGAACTGAAACGATGCGTGGTGTCGGGTTTTTTCCTTAGGTGTTTTCGTTAGGTTTTTGTTTTTTTTTGATTTGGTCGCCGCGCCGCGCTCAAAGCCCGCGATAAAAGCTATGCAATAGCTTAAAAAAATAATAATACTATAACATTATTCGTAGATAGCATTATAAAATAGATTTAAAAAATCTAAAAACCCACGTTTTTAAATGTCCTAAAAATAAGAAAATAACCCTACGGGGCTGAGAGAGGGGCCACTCAAAACGTGGGGGCGTATATTATTTAAGGGATTATTTATGGGATATATTTACATGACGTGTATAGATCGTGGATGTAACTTGCACAGATATGCCCCCACGTTTTGAGTGGCCCCTCTCTCAGCCCCGTAGGGTTATTTTCTTATTTTTAGGACATTTAAAAACGTGGGTTTTTAGATTTTTTAAATCTATTAATTATTTTATTATTTTTGTCATTGTTCATCGGGTTTGAAGTTACCCTGAAAATTTCAGCCTGCTAGCTTATCGGGAAGTGCCTCAAAGCCTGTCCGTCATCTTGGACGTCCGCCATATTGGATTTAAGTCACATGACTATTTTTTTCGTATTCCTGACAGCAAACCCTTTCATTTGATACCCATATCATGCGGGTGGATTTCAAACAGCCAGTCTACCATCTTGGACGTCCGCCATATTGGATTTAAGTCACGTGACTATTTTTTTCGTACTCCTGATAGCAAACCCTTTCATTTGATATCCATTTATCATAGGGTCGCATTTCAAATAGCCTGTCTGCCATCTTGGACGTCCGCCATATTGGATTTAAGACACGTGACTATCTTTTTTCGTATTTCTGACAGCAAACCCTTTCATTTGATACCCATATCATGGGGGTGGGTTTCAAACAGCCAGTCCGCCATCTTGGGGAGGCCGCCATATTGGATTTGTTATGACGTTTCTTAGCTAGTCATGTATTGTCATCAGAACTCAAAGCGTGTACAAAATTTCAGCTTGCTAGCTTATCGGGAAGTGCCTCAAAATTGACTTGCAAAAGTCCAACCGGAACGACAAACAAACAAACAAGAAAAGTGAGTGTATAAAAACGTGGGAAAAAGCAGGGGCACTCTTCGATCTCTAGATTATCATCTATTTAACCTTTTCCCGGATTTGTTGGAATCGACTACCAGTGTAACCAGATCCAGCTGAATACCAATATCATACAAGGACAGAACTCCAAATCCAAATTTAATAACAGCGGTACAATTCCCACCTCCTTGCTTTTCAGCCGTTCTTACCTGCACAATATCATGCACGAGCGAGGTCCTGAAGTTCCAGTCCAGTTGCAGCTCGTCATTTGAGAGGACGTCCTTCAACGAGCCCTTGGGACAGTACTCGGTGAGCACGAACACCAGCGGGCAGTCGACGCAAGCGCCGATGAACCGCGCCGTGTTCTCGTGGGACACGTTGCGGGCCTGCGTCAGTGGAAAATTGATTTATAGAATTTAGTAATGAACAGTGATAATGATTGTCGAGTGCTAATAATATTACTAGATTCCCGATGAGCGCTTCAAAAACGGCCCGAAAAATAACGCCACAAACGGTTTTGTGACTCTATTTCGAATCCTTATTCCTTAGACCTTAAATATCATTTTAGAATGAGTAGTTTTGCACTGATGACATTTTATCTTCAAGAAACATTTTAAATTGTTTAAGTTAAACCTTTCTCGGATGAAGGAACCTAAATAAACACATTTTGTAATGGTAATTAAACTGTATGTTTGAGTGTTAAGGTTTATAATAAACTGAAGTTGTTAATACTATTGAACATTTTTTTTATGAAATGTAAATGTTTACGTGTGTGCAAATGTGGCCGCTTATGCGACTCATTTTTGTTCCTGACCCTTAGGTAATCTAGAGCTATAATTGATCGAAAGTCGAATGTGTGGTTACGTCATGTTTTTATCTTTAGCCTATGCTGTCCCACAGCTGTGCAAAAGTCTACCTCAATACCTTCCAGGAGCTCTTATTCCTCTTATCTGACGTCAATTTAAAGTGTCAAAATCATAATATTAAAACCAATGCAACAAATGGCACGGTTGGTTGAATGACACCGTGGCTTGGCGATTGCACGGGGTAATTAATATTTGTATGGCCTACAGGTAGTTGTTTTGGGTCTGCCTATCTCTGTACGTGATTTTAGTGTTTGTTAAAGCCCCATGGCAAAGGAGAAATTACTAGAGTGAGGCAACGATTTAAAAAAAATCTCTTGATTTCGGGTCAAACTTAGCAATTTCATCTTGTTTCATTAGTTACTAAAATATGGAGTTACATTAACCTAAACAAATTATTCTGATAGCCCAATATACTTACGTTTCATTGTAACACAAGACTGACCAAGAAACACAGTGTTACAATTTAAACTACCGTAATTCGAAAGTGATTTACAAGTGCAAATTTTAATGCTTGTTAAGAACTGAGCAAGAAATCCAATACCGAGACTCCATAAGTCTTGCCTAACGAATTATTCAACAAGAAATCCCAAAAACCCAACACAACACAAGTTTGACATTCAATTACAGTATCAATACCTCTTATCAGGACGCAATCCCTAGAAACGTAAGTTACCAAGTTCTGATACAATATCAGTAACATTGACACCGAAGGCCATACAATCCTGTCACATCGGATTACCGCAACTTGGAACTGTGTTACAGTCATATGGACACTTTTGTGACATCTCATTTGTTTATATGTCACAGTCATGTTACACTCAAATCACTCAAAAGGCCTGTTCAAGAAGTTCTAAGCGGTAAAGGTGCGACAGTACTTAACATTGGCAATGTATGAGCGGGAGTTCGCGAGCGAGACAGCGACAGGACACAGATACGATAGCAATCCTCGGTCGTGGTCTCCTGTCGCGGTCTCGCGCGCGTACCGCACCTTGAGTGATACGGCGGGCGGCGCGAATAAGACATTAATTACTTTATAAGTACTTTATAAGCAGCCTCGTGGGTGTCTCAAACATTTCTATATAATTGATCGTCCCGTTCGCCGCCCCGCACCATGATCCCGCTCACAGCGGCAAGGTCAGGAACGAGTCGTTAGGGCCCCTTCTCATTTGGACACTGAAAGATATGGGGACTACTGGGACTGTTGGGAGCACAAATGAATACAGACTTCACTGTTCAGCGTATAATCGAGGAGCGCGACATGAAACGTACAATGATCTTAATACTAAAATACCTACTATTTACTATATCACAGACACCATAGTCGTCCCTACAAACAAAATGTTTACAACTCTTTAGAGAGTATCTCACCAGGTGTCTGCTTGGTTTAAAGTATGCTATTACAATAGTCTGAATGGTCTATCATTGATTTCATAATTGTTGTTTTTGTTAATTTTGGTAATCGCATGATATAATGGCGTTATTATGACTGACCTATGGTCAACCACAGTCAACCACAGACACTCCATTGAAAGAAATGGTATAGAATGGTAACCTCAAAACCTTGAAATAAAGAAATTTTAATTCAATTTCTTTATTTCCACTAAAATTGGATATACCTAACATTTTTACAAATAGTAAATTTCTAGTAACATTGGGTTCATTAAATGTATATAAAAGATTTGTAAAGTTAATAAAAATAAAACAAAAAACTATCGCCCACCCGTTACATTATTAAACTTTCCATAAGAAAACCAATTCCTATTATATTTGGCCAATAAGTTTTTTAACCACTCTGCACGACAACATTTTGACACATGACACATCAGCTGAGTCGACCGGGTGATTCGAAATTTAAGACGACACTCAAGATTTTTTGTACATTTTCAGCATCCGATTTTCAATCAAAATTATATTGCTACAGCTATTTCATACGATAAGTTTGTGAATAATATCTCTAAGAACGTGTTGAGGTCACTAAAACTGCGTGATTCTACTGTAAAATGTGTGTAACATTCAAAATGCTACATCATTCCAAAAACTAGATAATTTAGATGTGCTGAAAATATAGTACTAAACAAGCTTCCCACGTGATAAAAAACGGTTATACAGTGAAATAAATAAAGTAACTTACTACATGCATTATTACATTTGCCAGTGTTCATACATAATTTCATAATAATAACGAAACAGAGTCTTGATAAAAATTACCAAAAACTATGTTGCAACATGACACTTCTTAGTGCTGCCGTAATCCCAATGTTCATTATAACGATTAAAAAGGTTCATTCAGCCTAATCGATACTCGCAATATAATCGAACATGGAAAAAAAAGTAAAACAAGACATAGAGCATGGACCGATTTATCTGCTTATTTGACTATAGTTAGCTTAGTCCATGCAATACATCTATGAAACTGAACCTGAAGATTATTTTTTATAATATTTTGAGTATTATTCCGTTTGATGATTTTTTTATTACACAATAAATTATTTAATTTTTAATTCATGATTTAGATGGAAATAAATATCGGTATTTCAATGGAGGCCAAACGTGTGTGTTTTTTTTTTTTGATTTTTTCATTTTGAATTTAAATTCAACCATATAATTTTACCTATACTGTGTCTTCGGTAATTAATTTCAATTTATCTGATTATTTCACTATAAAAACGAATCTAAAAAACGTGGAAAGACAAACACCGGGTACGGATCAAATGCTGGAGTAAGAGATGGGAGTACTTCCAAAAGATTCCTTGCAGTAATAAACAAATTGAATTTCCAACTGGGCGTGAATGGCTAAATTAGAATCTATGAGGAATAGCGAAAAATACTGAAAGAAGTCTCGTGGCTGATTTTGATAAAAAATAAAATTACAGCATAAAAATTAAATTGACATATTAATTTCCAGCAATCAAACCATCAATGTTTAGTGAAGTACACACATCAAAAGTGTCTAGGGATCAACATATATTTTTGCAATAACTTTTCTCCTGATTGATATTAATTAAAATTTTCTTTAAGGATTCATCAAATAAAGTGTTTTCGTTTGTCACAGTAACGATAAACCAAGTCACCTTTGCATTAATAAAGAAATTTGCCATTTTCCTAATAAAGGGATTTTTGACATTTGAACCACTAACACAAAAGTTCGAAAAAAAGACTGAAATAACAGTTTTCTTTAAAATTGTATTGGGTAACTTAAACAATTAATAATCCGTGTTTCTACCGCGAACACTAACAACACAAGAACATCGGTTTGGCATACTCAAAATGAGTTCATCCAAATCACGCTGTGGAATGGCCGCCCATGTTCGTTGCAACAACAAAAAAAGGTCTTCTTGCGACTGGATACCCTCCATATTCGGCAGAGCTCTTCTCTGTAGCATATCCCATGCATGCTCAATCGGATTCAAGTCTGGCGACTGAGCAGGCCAGGGCAGGACATTGATGTTAGCTGCGGCGAGAGTCTGTCTTACAACTCTTGCGGTGTGCGGTCGTGCATTATCATGCATTAACTGAAATAAGGGACCGATTTGCACTTGTAGAGGAACGATGACGTCTGATACAATCATCTCAGCATAAATTTGAGCGTTGAGGTTGCCTCTGATCCAAATCAACTCAGTTCTTCCGCCGATCCAAATACCCGCCCATACCATGATGGTTCCACCACTATAAGGATGGACTTCCTGGCAGGATTTTAATCGCTGTTGGCGTCCAGGGGTTCTCCAGTGTCGTATACGTCTTGTATCCGGTCTCATACCGAAACGAGACTCATCAGAAAAGCACACGAAACGCCATTGTTCTTCTGCCCAATTTCTGTGTTCAAGAGCCCATTGATATCGAATCCTACGATTGTGCATTGCTATAGGTGGTACCCGTAGCGGTCTTCGGGAATGAAGGTTCACTTCATGCAAGCGGTTTCTGACTGTTTGGTCGCTAATTAAGTTCCCTGAAGAGTGATGAAGCCTCACGGCTAACATCATGGCGGTTATTGTTGGAGCTCTTCGAGTTAAGATTTGAATGTATCGGTCTTGTCTCCGTGTGGTGCAGCGATACCGTCCTCCATGGCGCTCAGCCATGGTACCAGTGCTTCGGTAACGTGTCCAAAGTCGACTGATAACACTCTGACTTGTATTCAGAGCTAAAGCCACAGTACGTTGCCGGGAACCAGCTTCTATCATTCCCACGGCTCTGAGCATTTCTTCCCTGCTTAAATGACGTCGCCGCTCCATAATAACGTTGGTTTTAATCAGTAGTAGGGAAAGAGTAGCACTAATAATGTCTTCAATGCGTTGTATGTTTTTATAGGGAAAATATTGACAGCTGATTTTCATCTTTTACTCGAATTTGATTCACAGTTCCTGATTCAAATTATGAAATGCACCAAAAAGGATCCATATAAATTTATAAAATCATAAATTTATTACAAAGCCACATCTCAATCTCAAGAAATCCGCATAAAAATGCTTGATCCCTAGACACTTTTGATGTGTGTAATTACATGCGACAAACGTATGGCAAAAGGTTTTTTAAAATTCAAACTTAAGTTAATGGCCATAGCTCACTACATCGTGTTCTCATTTCAAATTTTTATAATCACCTCGCGGTACAAATACATAACGAAATTTTTGAAATTCGAACTTTAAGTAAATTGGCGCGAATTTTGATCTGCGTACGATGACTAAATTATTGATTAATACTTCACCGAATTTGATCCTTAACAACGATCCTATCGAATAGTGTATAGTGTGTTCTTATTTTAATTTACAAGCTCGATTCCTGACAAGCAAATTCATTTTACAAAAATCTAAAGACGCAGACTTAATTTTTGCGATTGTAGTTGCGGGCTTGCGAACGACGAGTATTGGGTAACTCACCGTCCGATCAAGGACTAGGCCTGAGACGAATGCGCGTCGTGTTCCAAGCGACCTTCAAGGAACTATCAGCGAACTGACGAGGCCATAATAGTGCCAAACGCGTGCCGGGCTCACGGAATTGTATTGAAACCATTGAAAGGGTACTGCGGTCCTGGAACGCAAAAGGCATGTAAAGGAACAAGGTATTTTTAGTTAGTAATAGTCTCTGACTTCTCCTTCGGCTCCACCCAGGAAGAGAATCATCAAAAGATTTTAAACTATAACAGTGTGTTTTACTGAAGTTAAGTCGCGACAGCATCACATCTAAAGTATCCTTAACAAATACCTAAATAAAAATATTATTATACTGGTGTCGATACTGACGAATCGTCAGTATTGATCTGTATGCATGCCAGCACAGGTCAACTTACCCAAATCTGTCAAAATTTACCAATCGAACATTAACCTTCCACTATTATGATAAGGTTGAAAATCTATTGAAGAAATTTGACAGATTGAGGTAGGTTGATGTGCTGGCATCAACCTACCTCAATCTGACAAACTTTAATAGATTTTCAAACTTATCACAATATTGGAAGGTCAATGTTCGATTGGTAAAATTTGACAGATTGGGGTAGGTTGATCTGCCTGGCGTCTGTACATTAAAAAATAGCTAATAAATTAAAATGTTATTATTTTGAATAGCGAGTACATCAGCGAGCGCATTCCTAATTCAAATTTTGGAATTAATAAATTGGCGCGCATTCAAACATTTATTACTGACATTGTTCCTTTGTCTATTTTTGTTTTTTGGTAATTACAATGCACGTAAAATTATTTTATAGCTATAAAAAAGAATACAATGGATAATATTGTATTCTAAGCTTAAAACGAATTTATTTTAATTTTTATGAATCGATTTCTTAAATTCCTTATTTATTTCACTCGAGTTGACAAAAAAATCAATTATGGAATCGATTAGAATACTCGCTTTCACACGTCATTACGATTAAAAAAAATAACATGGTTGTCGATTACGAATACAAATTGAGTAGTGGTAATGAAAAATTCGTGTTTTTGGCCCTGTATTAGAGAATTAAGCTAAGATCTGGGCTTTTTTACGTTATTTATAAAATTTGGCATGATATTTATCGTAATTGTTATTGAGTATAAGCGTGTGTGTGTGATCCAAGTGAAAAATAAAAATGTAAACAAACACAAGTGGCGCGAAACTTCGAGTTCAGATATCAAATTCTTCATTACCACTGCTAATTTATGTTGAATTACGTATGAATTCGTTACAATACTAAATGACGAGTTATTCATCCCTTCAGGTATAGTGATACCTTGGATATCCGGAAACCACATTTTTTATGATTTTTAGCCCAACCCAGCACTGCCATCAAAATGGCGTAAATCGTATTTACACTTTTGGATTTTGTAATGGTAAATTAAGAAAATGCGTTGTAAATGTAGAAGTTTTAATGGCGTGAACAAATCAGATTTTTATTTAACATTCTTAATTAATGCGCACTCATAGGATTTAACGCAGAGAATATTATATTTTTTTATTTTTTAATGAGGATGTCGTATGACTACAACGTCTGCCCATTTCGGACCCACTATTGAGCCAGCGTAGGTTTACTTGTCGCGGCCGTTTCGGACCCGGTACCGAACTATACGGGTAAATAAAAGAAAATAGTAGTCAATCGTCAATGTTACTAAATTACTAAAATTAACTTAAATAAAAAAGTTATTTTTGATAAATCGATTGTCTATGTTAGAATCAATCTGTGTTTCTATTCTTCTACACTGTCAATCCCCATTTGAGAGAGACTCAAACATTGTTTTGCACTTACATTTCACTTTATCAGTGTTGAGTCTATTTTCAGGGTTCATGCCCGGTTGATCGCAGAAGGCACACCGCTTATTACCTACGTGGGACTGAAAACATAACTTTTGGATTTTTGATGCCTGTACCCATACCATGAGTTGTCATAACGATACTCGATCATCGATATCGACCGCGTTTGGCGCTCTCATTGGCCCGCTCCAAGGTTGTATGAACTCTCAACCAATGAGAGCGCCAAACGCGGTCGATGCGTATGATCGAGTATCGTAATGACAACTCATGGTATGGGAACAGGACGAACTTTTTTATTTTGTTTCGTTGGCGCAGTGGGTGAGTTGTGTGCTGGGTGAGTGGATGATTGACTGATGTGCTGCGCGTCGCAAGTTCGTACAAATGTGTATGATTTACAAGTAGTTGCTCCAGGTTTGTAATTCTGAGATTAAATGTTTGTAAACCCACACAAAACACAAGCTGGGGTCGCGGGACTGTCTCATTAGGTAACCATGACCTTGGAACGTAAAGGGCTATTAAAGGATCACCGTGGATTTTAGTCAGTACAAGTCTGGCAATCCCTCCCGTCGTGCCCTGGGTGGGAAGACTCATTTCATTATTTTACCACGATAAAAAAAAGTGTGGAGCAAAGATTAAAAAAAAATCTTGCCACTAACCTGTTTAATCTCCCAGAGTAGTTTCTTGTTGAGATCCAGCTTCTTTCTGTGTATCTTCTTGACGGCAACCCTGTTGCCTTTGTAGAGGCCGACGGTGAATGATGACAGGGTTAGAGAGGGAGTGCCCAGGGTCGAGGCGGCCCCGGTACTGCCTCGGGTACTCCAACCAAGGGACAGCTAGAGTTTGGAAAGAAGGTATCTGTTAATTAAAGTGTTTATAATAAGGAGGTTCAGTTAGGAGGGTGTCTTGTGACTGGGACTGTGGCTTCATTTTCTTTGTTTCATTTTGACTGTTCAAGAACACCTGTAAGTAACAGGAGTACCTATTCTAAATAATTACTTTTTTGAATCATGATTACTTTAATTACATCATTACAAGCAGAGTACGGAATACAATGTCAAATTCTAAATCTAACACGACCGAAGTTGCCGAAAAAAGTTAGATTAATACAGTAGTCTAAAATATGCAACGCAACACACGGGTGAACGAACGCAAAGAGCAACTAAATTCATTAATATTGCAAAAAAAAACTGGTTGAAAAAATATATTTGGTTTTTGATACCGAGTACGCACACAAAATTCCTGCAGTTAATTTTTTAACACCCTATATATTTAGTGAGCCACTATAAAGCACTTTTCAGACTGCTCTTAAATTGACGCTACCTTTATAAAACTAAGAGGTGCGAAATAGTTTCAAAGCATTTTATAAGTTTCATTTAATTTATAATCTTCAGATCGGACACAAGTATTCTGTGTATCAAACGACATGGTACGTAATCCACCACGTGGGCCCGGTGCGGGTTGGATCACAGTCCGATAAATTAAAAACAAATTGCTCGCTTCATTTCATTAAAAGCTTCAATGACTCCAATATTTCGAGTATTACTGCCAAGCAATTAATAAACGCTCGCCCAGCAATATAATTGGACGCTACAGTACTTTATATTTATTGTTTATTTAATAAATAAATAGCAGCGTTCATAAGCTCATGAATCTTGAAAGATAATTGTATCTGCCATATTAAATAAAATGATACGATGAAATATTTTTGTTATTGGTACCATTTTTGACATAATTGTATGTCATTGTGCGTTATTGCGTAGTAAAGTTAATTCGAACTATTGAACTGACTTTTTTGTTTGTTACAAATAGTATTATTTGCTTATAGTCTTCGAACAAGTGTTGCGCCGACCCCAAGTAGAATGGGATGAGGGCAGGAAGAAGAAAAAGAAGAGTCTTTCAAGTCTTAAAATGTAAACATTATGTGCAAAATGAATATTTTCCATTACGTAATGAAATTACTCTTTTTATTTTATTTGAGATGAATTTGCTCTTGATTCTTGTCTCGGTTAGAGTTGATAGACAAAGTCAACGATGGAGCGAACGGGTACACTACGATAATACGAAAAACTTTATTCCGAAATTCATAAATACGAATTTCAAAATACCGATTTTCATAATTCCGAATGGTTCAAAATTCCTAATATAACAACTCCGATTGATCATTATTCCTATTTTCATAATTCCGAAATTTCAATATTCCTAATATTTATAATTACTATTTTCAAAATACCGAGTTTCAATAGACCGAATATCAAAAATTCCGAATTAATAATTTTCCGAAACATCAAAAACACGAATTCCGATGGTTAAAATTCCGATTATGAAAATTCCGAATAAATAGAATTCCGAAATTTTAATCGCTTATCAGAGAAAAGTATGCTTTTAAAACGCCTTGTCAAAATGCCTCTTAACTTTTCAATAAAAGAATTTCTTTTGAATAAGAATTAATTTTCTTTTCAATGATAATAATTTCTTTTATAATTTTTTTTTTTTGAGTTTTTGAGTAACGTATTTTCATTCATAATATTACAAAAAATCCCTGTGAGAAGAACGAAAGCTGTCAGAGTCGGGGTGCCCCAAGACACAATTTGCTCGCTATCGCATCCTGAATTCCTGAGTTATTACCACTAAGGCGGTTCAACGGAGCCCCGCTTTGCGGGGCTCCTATTTCTGTTAGCTTAACCTAACTCGAACCTAACCTGTCCGAGTCGGGGTGTCCCCAATCCCGAGCTCGCTTCGCTCGCTCTTACATCCTTGATCAATTTCTTGTTTACCACCAAGGTAGATCGACGGAGCCCCGCTATGCGGGGCTCCTATTTCTGTGAGCAAGAAACCTAACAAGAAGGGGATGGCGGGGTCTTTCAGACCCCGCCATCCCCTTCGAACCTAACCTGTCCGAGTCGGGGTACCCCCAGTCCCGAGCTCGCTTCGCTCGCTCTTGCATCCTTGGTCAATTTGTTGACTACCACCTACCAAGGTAGATCGACGGAGCCCCGCTTCGCGGGGCTCCTATTTCTGTGAGCAAGGTTTAAAGTAACCTAACACGAAGGGGATGGCGGGGTCTTTCAGACCCCGCCATCCCCTTCGAACCTAACCTGTCCGAGTCGGGGTGCCCCAAGTCCCGAGCTCGCTTCGCTCGCTCATGGATCCTAAGTTCTCCTAATAACAATAACAATCCTGAAAGCAAACAGTCAAAGTCCAGAGGATACGCCTCACCACTCCGCGCCTACACAGGCTTAAATAACTCTCTAAGAGTACGGTAGACAAAACTACGTGGAGCCGGTTTTGCAGCAATTCGTTTCTGGCACTGACTTTGTAGAATGAGAAACGAAATTCCGATTTTCAATATTCCGAAAAAATCAGTTTATTCGGAATATTGAAAATCGGAATTTCGTTTTTCGGAATGAGAACTCATCGAGCATTACATTTTTCGAATATGTGAAAATCGGAAAACTAAGAAATCGGATATACGACTTTCGGTTAAATAAATTTCGTGATTCTTAATAATAGATATTGTAAATTTTAGGTATTATGATATTCGGAGTTTTGAAAATCGGAATACCGAAATTCGGAATAAAATATTTCGGAGTATTTGGGTGTTCCCGGAGCGAACTTACCCAGAATAAGCCTGTTCACTCTAACTTAGAAAAGATTCAGGTTGGAAACGCATACGCTCAAATACGCTGTGAGTTGCACTCTTTAGCTGTAGCGTATTCGAAAATGTTTGGAAGCGCTTAGTGCGGATTGGTGGAATGGCAACTAAGTATGAATGGTAATTTGCAGTACGCCTAGATGTCAGTACCACTATCTCGTCTGATGGTAAGCGAAGATGTGGTCGACGGCGAAGCCCGCTTGCCTAGAAGTAACATATTCACTCTTCACTTGAGGACCCCAAGGTTATAGCTGTCAATAAATACAGACGAAGCTTAGTCATCTGACGTTCAATATTCAAACGGTATCTAGTTGAGAATCTCTCAGGAGCCCTGACCACCGGCAGCCCGGACCCTGTTCCCGGTGCTGGTGAACTGCTATTTTTTATATTTTTAAATGTTTTTTATTTCTTTTTTGTAAAAATATTTAAAAATGTAATTTATAAGTAAAAAAATGAAGAAAGAAATAATAACAATATTCCACAACTATCACACAACGCCATCTAGTCCCAAGCTAAGTAGAGCTTGTGTTATGGGTACTAGACAACTGATAAACATACTTATATATATTTCTAAATACATACATATAATAGATAAATGACACCCAGACACAGAACAAATGATCGTGCTCATCACACAAACATTTGTCCTGGGTGGGAATCGAACCCACGACCTCCGGCATAGCAGTCAGGGTCACTAACCACTAGACCAACAGGCCTGTCCAAATGAGTTCCTTTGTGCACACACAGAATCACACCACATACGGTATATGGAGCTGCGATACGGTAGAAAAGTATAAACTTCGCGCGTCGAGCTCTGGCCTTTAATAGTTTCAAGTGTGAATTCGTTTGCAAAACGTTAAATTGTCCAATTAAGCAAAGGTCAATGGGACCAATTAAAGTCAAATAACAAAAGCTGTTCCCACAAAGCTATTCACTGTAAATAATAGGCATTGTTCTGGTTGACTTTTACTTGAGAAAATTCCTTGAGAATCATTTCCTCCATTTATTAGGTAAGTACTAGCAGTTGCTAATGGATTCGCCTTCGTGTAACTCGAAAACTATCAGACGGACACAATACCGGGGTGAAAGATATCCTATGAGCTTTTCCCGACTAACTTATCTCTGTACCAAACCTTCAGCTCCGTTCAGTAGTTATTTATCCTCACAAACTTTCGCATTTAAAATATTAGTTAGATTGATACTATTTAAAAGTACTTGTCGTAAGAAAAACAATAGTCATTCTGAAGGGATTTTGTGACAAACATCCATCTATTTAAACTTTCGTAAGTATTTAAAACTAGCTTAAGCCCGCTGCATTCGGTAATTATCCCACCGGGAACATATCGGGATAAAAAATATCCTATGTGTAGTCCCAACTTACTTTTTACCATTTTTTTTGTGTGAAAGAGTAAAAAGTAACCATTCATACAAACTTTGCATTTACATAATTATAGTGTTGCCAGACGTCCGGATAAAGCCGGACACAGTCAGGCTTTTTCTTTGCTTGTCCGGGCAAATTAGACCGTGTCCGGCCTGTCCGGCTTTTGTTGATCTTTAGCTTGTTAGTTTAGTTGAACCGATTCTTGCTTTCATTTAGAAAAATTGGTGGTGTTATACTAGAACTAAAAATGAAAGGGGCCTGGTCTTTTCACCCAAATGTCCAGCTTTTACTGGTCCGTCCGGTGTTTCGGTTTTAAGATCTGGCAACCGTACCTACACATACCTTCAGTACCTCATTGATGCTGTGCAGCGCTGGGCTGGCTCCGATCGCCGTCCCAACCTCCACCAGCACCTCTTCAGGGCGCACTCTCCAAGAAGTGTTGTTCAGCTCCGCGTCTATTCGAGCCTGTCTGTATAAGATATGCATAAATTAAGATATACCTTTTGCAAAATGTTTTTTTACGACTATATAAAATATCTTACACATGTAGACTGCTGCGCTATGTATTGCAGGTTCAATTCCCGTACGGAATACTTAAATATTTGTATGACCTACAAGTTGTTGTTCCAAGTTTTGAGTCTTTCTGATTTAAAATGTTTGTAAACGCACCCTCGACACAGGAGAAATTCCAAATGTAAAAAAAGAAAGAATATTCTTTACGCAATATGAGTTTGGATACAATACAATATAAGGCCATCCCCGCCCGGAACGGGGCAGTGATTCGAAACTTAATGGTCAACGCAGGAACTCCGTCACCCGCGCCGGCTAGGTCACATACGAGTGGGATCGATTTCATAAAAAAAATTCGCACAGATATTTTTTTAAGCCCCAGGCGAAGCATGGTCCGTTCAAATAACACCACGGGTCTGATATGTGTAAATACCTTAAAAGGAAAGTTTAAAAAGGCAAATGATTAGAAAATTACATTATTATACCCCTTATAAAGTTAGAATCCAGAAAATGTAATCATAATGTGAGAAAATTGTGGCCTGGATCCTGAAACGATAACGATATACGAACACAGAACGTCATTTACATATTTAATTTATTTTGACAGGACAGACCTGGCCAAAGCCGAGATTTATAATAATACACAGCTAAAGTAGACGATGTCAATTAGGATTATAGAAATGTCTCAAAAAGAAAAACGAATAATAGAAAAAGCCGTGTACAGAATAATAATTTCGAATGAAAATTGTCAAACTTATAAAGCTTGTCACTCAGATATAATTTTTTTAATATGTGCCAACATTTTCTGTTTAATAATTCCAAAATAATAATAAGCATTTCAGAGTTAAGTTATTGTATGTCATGCCCAATTCCATAAATTCAAAAAATACAAAAAAAAAATGAGATTTTCTTAAAAGAAAACAAATCAAAAGAATTTTTTACTTTCTTTTTCTTTATAAAATCCTAAAAGCTAACTCAAAGGAATAATTGAAAGAAAATGTAAATCTGAAATAATATTATGTTTATATGAATTATCCAATGAAATGTTCAAGAGGCGATGAAAGTATCTATCTTTAGAAAATAAAATTGGATCAGGCCGATATCTGTACATTGAAGATTCTGAAGAATAACTAATATTTAGAGAAACAGAAGCCACGGTTTTTCGATTTTTGTCTATCTGTCTGTACCTATGTCTGCACGCATCACGCAAAAAATACTGCATGGAATTGAGTGTAGTTTACCGCAGTAAAATATCTTATTTATTCCAATTGTGATGATACTTTTGCGGGCCTTCTTTTTCTTTTTTTAAATTTAAACTAAATAATAAATTTACAAAAAAGGACCAAATTATAAATAAAATAAAAAGTTACAATAATGGCTTTCAATGGGAAAATTGCCCAAAAATCTGGCAGCATTGGCACATTGCCATCGGATGGCAATGCTGATCCTTTGACCAAGAAATAGACTAGCCCTCTCGTGACGCGAAGATTCGAGTATACGCTTAGCAATTGTTTATACTGTTTCTCAACTAGTCGTGGTCGCGGGAAAAACCTAGTTCTTAATAATAAGACTGCTGAGAATTCCACTGTCTCAAATTGTTTAAAATTCACTAATATTTGAGAATTGTTTGAAAGACTTTCAAGCATTCCAAATTCAGACTTTTGACGATAGTCTTTCATTATACAGGGTGTTTCTATTTCTAGTTAAATAAATAGACTATAAATAATTGCTTTTGTTACAACTGAGTCGTTTAGGAAAACTAAAGATCAAGGTTGATTAGAAGTTGTTTTGATTCAAATTAATGAAAATATTTTCACTTCAGAGCTTCTAAAACATTCTTGTTTAGATTCTTGAAGGGCCAAAACAAATACTTTGCTGGTTCTAAATGTTTTTATTAAAAAAAAACAGATAGAACTCCGACACTACGACGACAACTTAAGATATGATGTCATTTTGAGTTGCTTCGGGTCTGAGTGTTCGTTGTGTGAGATTAAATGTTTGTAAACGCGCCCACGATATAGAAGAATTGTCTATTTACAAAACAAAATAACAAAAAACAGTTTCAATCACATATGCATCTCTACTTAGAAATACGAAGGCAGCCGACCATATAAAACAATGGCGGAAAAGTATAAAGTCTATTTAAGGTCCGCGCCACGATTGAAATCCTGCGGTAAATTCTTGGTACTACATTTCTGATGTAATGACACATGACATAAGACACTAGCGCCGCTTCAAAAGGACGAGACGGAGTAGTTTCAGTGAGGGAACCAGGTGGCGCTAGACGACATGTATAGTTCTGTCTCGTTCCCTCACTTGAACTACTCGGACTTTAAGACTTCATGGTAGGCCACATGTCGTGGCGCGGACTCTTAGGGTGCTCCCACATTTCGCGATCGGGATCGCGTTGTCCGAGCCGAGCCGATGCGAATGGCATTAGTAACACCCTTATTACGTTAACGTAAAGGTTTTCTTGACCGGCTTAAGCCGATTCCGCGTCGATAAATGTGAGAGCCCCCTTACTTCAAACTTACTTGTAGGCGACACACGCAGCAGTAACAGCGAAGGTTAGGAACACAGCCAGCCCGATGAAACAATATATTATGACTGTTTGCGCCTCTGTCCGAGCAGCGTGGAACAAACGTTGTACATAGCAGTGATGCTAGTGATTATATCACCAAAAACCCATATAAATATGACACCAATAGGCTATTTGACTAAAAAATTCTAATTAGTCCGTCAGTTAGATTATCAAATAATATTTGACCCGTATTTTTTCTTTTTTTACGCAAACCAAAATTGACGGAGATATGATGCTTTTAAAATTGCCAATACGTCACAATTCAGTACATTTTTTACTGAATTCTGACGTCACGAGCCCCCACTCTCAAATCTTGATGTGTTACATCTTGGTAAATATTCATTGATTTTACATAAGAAAAAATATGTGTCCGTTATTTTTCAAAACTCTAAATAACGGACTAATTAGATTTATAATTTATTGATACTGTCAAATAGCCTATTGCGATGAAAATATGAGTAATAAATGGTGTCCATGGTAAAATTTTGGTCATGGGCTAATTTTAGTGAAAGATTAACGTTTCTACGACTTCATGTGCTTTCCAAGAGACGAAATTATCATCATCATATCGATAGATGATCACCCATCCACAGACCAAAGTCGGTAAACACAGCTTAACCCTGAAGATACTTCTGCGCAGTTGTTATTGTGAAACGAACAGAGCTGTTAGCAAAAGTAAGCTCTGTATAAAACCAGGTGAATGTAGATATATACAGGGTGTAAGAGACATCGACAAACAAACGGATACCATGGGTCCAGGACATGATTCTGGATCCCTCCGTGTTGGAATTTTTCGTCGGATTTTTCCGAGGAGTTTTGGGGTTTTTTTATTTTAGTTGTTCCTGTTCATAATCGTTATTTTTACCTAACCCAATGAGATTTTTAATAAAAAAGTAATTAATTCACTACTTTCACTAAAAGTAGCAATGTAAATGAAACTAGAAATGGTGTCTTCTTAGATGTTTATAATGAAATGTCATCGTTTACCTAAATACTGTGTCCAGTACTACAGTTCCAGCAGTACTTTAAGCGCGGCTCACTATTAAAAAAAAAAAAACAAAAAAAATAAACCCACGAAAATTCCAACACGGGGGGGGGGCAGAATTATGTCCTGGACCCATGGTATCCGTTTGTGCGTCGATGTCTCTTACACCATGTATATACAGACTGGGAAAAAGACAAAGGGGTGAAACGCACAAAGCCGCAGGCAAAATGTAGATTGTACATAAAACAAGGTGGGATAAACAGGTTGACAACATTTCATAGTCAGCCATTACAAACTTGAAGTAATTAAAAACTTTCAGTGTAAGCCCGTCTCGTTTTAATTAAATAATGATTAATTTATTGTTTGCTTCATAAATTTAGTTATAGACTGGTGAGAATCGATTATTAAAAAGTAATCAATCATTTAAAGAAAATTCAAAAGGGTTTTCAAGGATCTGTTAAAGTCTATCACAGTTATAAGATAGTTAGTTTTTGAAGTACCAAAATAACAACTAGAAAACGTAAAAAAATCACATTACCGTAATTTTTATATTTCTACAAACGCTAAAGTGTTATCAGTTAAAGTTCACTTTGCACACAACCGACATTTCCCTCATACTATAAAATACAAATAAAAGTTTTAATTTATGCGATTAGTTCAGCGGCAAAGGTCCGTTAATTCTAAAGTGCTACGGCGTAGCTGCTACGGCGTAGTCGCTACGAGCTACGCCAGACGTAATGAGACGTAGCGCCTGTATAATCAAGTTTTCTTGACACCTTTTTTATAGTGTGTTTGTAGATTACTGTGACTTAGTTGATTAGCAGACAATCCAATTAGGATTGTCATGAACTAACTAGGTAGCTAATTGGAGCGGAAGTCATCAAGACATGGACAGGGAAAATAGCACGGGACAAGGTTTATGCGATGTAGATTAATAACATACATAATAGATCTATGTTTTTAATCTAGTCTTTCGTAAACCATGTTAGGCCATCTGATTGACACCATGACGTCTTAAAGCGAGAGTACATTCCAGTGTGGGAAAGAGACAGAGCTATACGAGTCGTCTAGCGCCATCTCGTTCCGACAATGTTATTACTATCGCTTTTAGACGCCATGGTAGGCTCCCAGACGTTATTATAATGCGGACGTTATGTATATAATTGTCGCAGGTTTTTCATCAAATTAGGCTAGGTTTTTAATCAAACAACGGATGATGTTAAAAATATAACGACACGATTTTATCATTTCCCTAAACAAATCTAGTGTTTTGATCAAATCCCTAAACTGGCAAAAATTTCAGAAAATGTCGACGGAGTACCACACAAAAATGTCATAGAAACGATTGGGGGCACCCCGACTCGGACAGGTTAGGTTAGAAGGGGATGGCGAGGTCTGGAAGACCCCGCCATCCCCTTCGTGGTTATTTTTTTTGTAACCACCCAGAAGTAAGAGCACCGCGAAGCGGTGCTCCGTCGACATTTTCTGAAATTACCAACCAGTTTAGGGATTTGATCAAAACACTAGATTTATTTAGGGAAATGATTAAATCGTGTTGTTATTTTCAGAAAACTCAGTATTGTATATTTATTTTCTTTGTTATCTGTTTGTCCAATAAATCCTAAGACAATACATATATTATGTTGTCATATTTTATCGCAATTCGGTACCCGCAACAAACTTTGTAAATAATATATGTACTAGCTATTGTAGTATTTTTGTACATACAGTCATAAATATGTTATCTTAAGGATAATTTTAGTTTTTTTAGATAGAAAAAAAAAATTAAAACCATCATCTGTCTAACCTTTACATGTATTTATCTCTATGTTGGGTCAGTCTAATTGGATGAAGCTGAATTCCAGTATTTTACATGAATTGACTGCCTATATCTGACCGCCAAAACACAGTCACTGAAACGATACCTTTTACTGTTTTATAAATTCTGTAAAATACCTAACACATTTCAGGTAAATAAATGATTTCATCTGTCTACATAATCACAGCCTGCTGTGTCAAAAATTTGGGCTTATCGACTATCAAAAACATTTTTGAAAAACAGAAAGTATGGAGTTTGTTGCCCATTCTTCTCCATAAGATTCCCCATTCTTCTCCATCCCATTTCCTTAAATTTTAAAAATCGACGTTCAAAAGTACCTCTTTGATGGCCTAATTGAAATAAATGAATTGACTTTGACTTTACCAAAATTATTACAATAAAATACTTACCACCCTGGCACATGGGGTCATTCCACAGGAAACCACATCGCGGGGTGTCGGGTGG
The DNA here is from genome assembly GCA_950005045.1 of Agrotis exclamationis. Taxonomy (NCBI): domain Eukaryota; kingdom Metazoa; phylum Arthropoda; class Insecta; order Lepidoptera; family Noctuidae; genus Agrotis; species Agrotis exclamationis. The sequence goes on along the minus strand of OX465431.1, from coordinate 5,153,858 downwards.
AGGTCCCCTTCGCCCCCCAGGCCAGTGGATGGCTTTACCAGCTACTGGCTTGTAGCTGCTGTTTAGACCATGGAAGAAGGCGACCACCTAAATAATAAAAGATATTTATTTCAGTAGGTAAGGTTGCACACAGTGGTAGGCGCCCACGGCGACGGACGTCGCAAGACGATCTCCGGCCACCGTAAGCGCGGGATGCGGGCGGCGAGTAATGGGCGACTCGATGTCCGACCATGGACCATGCCTGGGTTGACGGCAGGTTGTGTTCCACGCGCGCCTCAAAGAGTGTCAGCATAATGACGGGGCCCCCCTTTAGAGGGACAAAGCGGGACTTATCGAATTACCGTGACCCTGGAACGTAAAGGGCTATTGAAGGACACCGTGGATTTTAGTCAGTACGAGTCTGACAGTCCCTCCTGCCCTGCCCTGGGTGGGAGGACTCAGGTTATAAACTATCTGTGTACTAAATTTCATCCAAACCAGTTTTGTGTTTTTTGCGGGAAAGAGTGTCGAACATCCATCCATCCAAACAAACTGTCATGTTTATGATATTAGTAGGTTTTTTTTATTTAGGTAGATGAAGAGTAGAACCTTAAAGAGCAAAAGATTCCGGGTACAATTCCCAGATTGGGCACAGTGCTATTGGGTTTTTCCTATAAGATTTTCTCAGTAGCAGAGTCTGGATTTGTGTCCAGTTTGAAATATGCCAGGTAGCCATATGAAATAGGCCATACACGAACCTATGGTAATTAAAATTAAATTTAAAAAGAATAGGCTCACTCCTTATTACATTGTACTTAAACATAACCGAAAAATGTGGGGTTCGTTGCCACGAAAGGTACACTTCTGACTAAACCTTTGAGAATACTAATATCCAACAAAGTCACATTTCGTGTCTGCCTGTTCGACAACATTTAACTTTATTGTGAATTTCAACGACCTTTTCACCATTATTCAAAGCCTACCTATTTGAAGATTTATATTTGTAAAATACATTTATATTTAACTTATAGGTCTTAATGTCTGACATAACCTTTTGCCTCAATATGCAATAGTACATTTAACCCGTGCATAGCAAGAATAAACTTGTCTTAGTTTCAACTTGGTTAATTATTCAAAAATAAATAGCAATGTTACTAAACTAATTTCAAGTATTCATATAAGTAAATGCAACTCTCATTTGCACTCACAAACCACAATTAATGTTTTGATACACATACAGAATTCATAAAGGTGTTGATACACTTGAGCATTCACTTGTAACAGAACATCGAGCATTCGTAGTTTTTAATTTTGTCGAACTTAACAATGAACAGAGCCAAGTTTAGAACCAAAAATTTTTCACGATCTTTCTAGCGAACACTCTAGTCGATGGACGTCATAAAAGTTTTTCTTGTGAAAATGTCAGACTTGACAGTCGGCTCGGCAAAAAGCTCGTCGCTTGTTAGAATGCTCGCTCTCGTTTGTTTTTCTGTAATGTAACATTCGCAAGAATACTCATTACAAAGTGAATGCTCCAAGTTTATTACCTTTAGGCTGCGTTTCCACCAAAGCTGTGCGATGAAAATGTGCCTAAGAGGATATGTATAGCGGAGCTGTGAAAATGTGCATTAATGTGTGGTGCGAGGATGCGTTGTGAAGCTGTGAAATGTGACGACGAGGGTGCGGTGTACTGGGAGCGGAGACACAACACATCCCACTCACACATCCCTTGTACACATCCCTCGCAACACATCCCTCGTAAAGAAAGAGAAAGAAAGAAAAAACGTTTATTGACACATGCCTTGTACACACAACATAAAGAAAAAAAAGATAAAAAAAAGTAACAACTAAACACTAAAATATTGTGTGTCTCATGGCTGCGCCAAATAGACCCAGTTCAGCAAATGCCGGACAACTAGTGCCCGACGCTGGTTTTCAACTGAGCCTACGTGGCGAGTTCACGGACGAAAATCAGCTTGAATTATAGAATATAATTATATATATATATAGATATTGTGTATTATATAAAAACAGTGTATAAAATAAAATAGTACGTAAAATAAAATAAATAGTGTTATCAGTTATCACCAGAGCTACTAATACAATCATGAAAGTTATTAAAGCTAGGTATTTAAAATCCCGTTATCAAGAAAACTCATCGTTAGTCTGTAGCATCACACCAGACTGACATTGCATCGCTCGCAGCCGGGTGTGACGTACGACTCACCGTACACATCGTACACATCCCTCGCACACATCCCTCGCTTGTTTTGTATGTACAAAAATCTAGCTCCGCTGAGCCGTTTCCACCAGAGCTGTGCTGACCGAGGCGAAGTAAATGAAGCGATTCTATTGGTTCTTTACAAACACATCCCTCGCTACGCATCCTCGCACAACTCTGGTGGAGACGCAGCCATACCTTTAAGAAAAGGTTTCATGCAATGCCAAATGTAAATAAACTGTTTGAAGTTTCAAAGACGCTCGTGACTTTCAAAGTAATTAGTCAAGTAAATATGTGCGCAGGTCAAAATATATTGTTAATTAACAAGGATCGAGATATTGCTCTCACTTAGAAATATCTTAACTAGCGTATTGTGAACTAAAGCAAATGATTTATTGCTAGATATTCAGAGATTTGAAAGACTAATTGCCTTAGAAATGGGTACAGTAAGTTCGTTAAGAATAAATACGACTAAATTGCTTTAGATTTACTGAGGATTTTTAAAATTAAAGCATCGGTGACTGAAGATCTGTACTTGAATTCATTGACAATTTGAACTATGTACTTCTATCAACGAGGCGCTGTGTGGCATTTTATACAGTTTTCGAACTGAACCGATTTTAATTAATCTTCACACAGATATGCAGGGTAAATGAGTCTGAAAATTAGTAGAAAATATTTTGCAAATATTTTTTTAAACATTGCCCCAAACTATGACCCTAGCATAGAAACTCACATACACAAACACCCAGATCCGGGATAACTACTTGCAGATCACACAAATATTTGTTCCGTGCAGGGATCGAACCCGCGTCACTCTACGCAGCAGTCGATCGCTCAGCCACTGCGCCACCCGTGTCGACAAAAATTATTGTTACCTACAAGTCGCGTCATGTAAAAAGAACGCTGGCGGTCAAGCTGCGCATAGGCGATTTATCGGTCTATTTGGTGGTATGAGGTAGGGCGCGGGGCGGGTGAGCCAGGCGCTGCATGTTTACCGGTGCGCTATTGGTTCGTCAGTTGAGCTTTGCTTCCCGCGCTGAATCCACATCAAATAGGCATATGCGAGACTGTACCCATGCGCAAACACATCCCCACCACTTTCTTCCAGCGTTCTTTTTACGTGACGCGTACTATACTGTCGTCATAAAAACTCTTTCATGAATATGCAGCTACAATAAAAGTAAGATAATATTATTATTTTTTAAACTGCGGGATCTTAGTGGCTTGCGGTGTCTTATAGTATCAAATATAGTACAAACTTCACTTACTGTTCCTACAGTTTATACAAATTCAAGACTTTTTTCTGATTACTAACTGTGTCTAATTAAGGACGGTGCTCGAGGCAGTCCCAGGAGGAAACCTAAATAGACTAAGTTTAACCACGTTAATCTTACTTTTACTTACGAAATTCTATTGCAACATTGTGAAAGAAGAATTTCTTATCTATATACTTTCTATACTAATATTATAAAGCTGAAGAATTTGTTTGTTAGTTTAGTTGGTTGAACGCGCTAATCTCAGGAACTACTGGTTCGAATTGAAAAAATATTTTTGTGATAGATAGCTTAGTCTATTATTCGAGGGATAACACCATGCTACGATCAATAGGAGCTGAGCAGCGGGTATGAAACCACGGCGAACAGCTAGTAACATTATAAAGAGGTTAACATCATCATCATCATCAGCCTATAATGTTCCCACTGCTGGGACACATGCCTCTTCTCTGTGAAAGGGAGTGGGCCACAATCCACCACGCGGGCCCAGTGCGGGTTGGCAAATGTCACATGTCTTCGAATTTGATGGTTCTAGGACATGCCGGTTTCCTCACGATGTTTTCCTTCGCCGTTTTGAGAGCAATGGTGATTAAATAATTACACAAAGTAATGCGACAGGCTGGGTTCAAACCCACGACCTACAACTCGTAAGTCGGGGTTGATACCACTGGGCCACCACTGCTCAAGAGGTTAAAGGTCATAGCCCACTTACACGACTCTGCTCCCACCCGGCAAAAAGAATATAATTCAAATATGGGCTTTAAATATTGCTCTTTAGATATTTTTTACATTAGTATCATAAATTAGCAGACAGCTCGCTGTCAGCGAGCTTACCGCCATCAGACTGCTCGGTAGTTGACGCCTCGCTGGCCGCACGTCGTAGACGAGCGGCTGCGGTCGGTGCGGTGTCCGCGCGCTCACTGCTAGCAGTCGCCGCGCCGTCGTCGCTCAGTGGACAGCTAGCCGTCTGCTAGCTGTCGCCGCGTGTTGCTGGGTGCCTGCTAGCTGTCACCGCGTGGACTGCGAGCAGTCGTCTTAGTTTAGGGCGGTGTTGGGTGGAAGCGGTGTTGGAGCAGAGTCGTTTAAGTGTGCTATGACCTTAACAAGTACGGGGTAATTTCCGGAAATTGGATCATTAGGATCCAATTTTTATTTTCTAGTAAAAAGATACATTATTCCTTCTTGAGTACTGTGTAGGCTATAAATAGAGAGTTGTATAATTTTTTGTCTAGCAAGGCAAAAAGTGAAAGCTTGGGCAGGCGATGTTCTGGGGGCCAAAACTTTTCGAGAACAAATTCGCGGGCAGAAGCTAGTGTCTTATAACTACAAAGTTTTGGAATACGACAAATTAGGTTCTTAATCTTCTTAGATAGTAATTTTTAGAATTAATTATCACGTTCTTGAGATTATTCTTGTTCTGTAGTTAGGTTCAGCATAGTTGTTGTAGCGTTTCAACAAGTAAGTAAATGGTGTCTAGAGTAATAAATAGTGCATTTGTATGTCGTGATGGTTAGCCACCTCGCATCTCGTGCGAGAGGTTGTGAGTTTCTAACCTGGGCAAGTATGATGAGCATTTTTTTTTAAATAAATTCAAAAATAATTATTTCAGTTTATGAATTCTTTGTCCTATAGAAAACTAAATTATCAGTGTAGTAACATAAGATTTATTTTATTTTCGAAACCAGGTCGGATCGCTATAGTTCTATTTATATTTATTTATATTCTGTTTTTCACTACTTTTTGTTTTTAATTATTTTGTTACATCGTTAGTGTTTTACATAACATGCATGCTGGATTCACATCTAGTAGATGTCAATCAGAAACATTATCATGTTAAATCGTCTTATTTGCATGTGAGATTGTGCATCAGTTTTGTGAATGGGTAGATCAAAATTAATTAAACCTAAATATTTACCAAATAAAAAACTATGCCATAAAACCAATTAAATAAATAACACTATTAAAGAGCATCGAAAAACTCATCCTCAACGCTGTCAGCTGGTAATGTGCTCAAGAGACTGGCGGCGTTGCCTCTTTGTATGACTATACTTAGCCTCTGACCAAGGTAAAAGTCAGCTCTTGGGTCACGGGAAGCGTCAACAAGTCTTTTCGAAATGTCTCTGAAGAGGCTGTGAGCACTCGGACCCCATGGCCCTATAGTTTCAACCCCAAACGGCTCAAAAATATAGTTACTACTAAGGTTACTATATTTAAGCCGCTTGAGGTTTTCAGCAACCGCAGCAGCAGCGCCAGCAGAGCACGATGAACTTGGAAGATGGGATGGCGCAAGAGTATCGACACAGGTTGCGTCCCACACTAGAGGCCTACCCATCTTCCAAGGAAACAAAGACATACCGTCCGGTCTTTTGCCATCGTCGCGTGCCAAGCCGTTGGGTTCTAAAACAGCTGGAACGCCGACGGTAACAAGAGCTCGTCGAATAATGTCGTTTATGTTCACGGAACAGAAAAACAGTTTATGTTCGCGTGCCGCGCAAAACGATCATCAGTGCCGTGGACCGAAGAAATGAACGCCGGTAAGCCAATACTGGAAATTTTGCGAATTAATTTAAAAAAAAATTGGCAAGGTTGGCGAAATAGCTGAGTAATCAATTGCTGCGGTACGTTTCGTGGGTTCGAATCTAGAACAAATATTTGTACAAATGTTTTTCTGGGTCTGGTTATTTATGTACGTGAATTTAAATGTTTTTACACAGAATAAATGACAAGAAAGGGTAACGCTTAAAAATATTCCAGGCCTAGGTGACGTGCCGACGTGATGTGAAATTACAAAAATCCTATAATTATTTGCAGTTAGAGTTTAAAAGCTTACCTCAAACTTCCCAGTGACTGGATCCAGGTCCAATATGGCGTAGTCTGCATCCCTGTCACCCACCGCGTCTATGCGGACGTGGCCGGTTATACCTGCGACAGTAATTATTTTAATAATAAGTGCTCATGTTACTTTTTAATATTATTTGAAGATACTCTTATGAAGTTTCACTTTTTTTAACCAATATTGTCATTTGTTGTTGCTAGACAAAAGTCTCCTTAATATCTCTCTCTCTTTTGTTTTAGGCAAACGCATAAATAAACGCGTCTAAATCGTCACACAAGGTTTTCTATTGAAGTCAAAGGGACGCAAAGGACAACCGAAAGAATGAAGGGTCTGATCGTCCCTTCCGTTCAATACATAGAGGAAGGACTCGTTTAAAGATTTTCACAAACCAAAAAAGTAAAGGTTTCCTGTAAAAATTTATCGCTGAAGGGGAAGAATTTTCAAAAACCTACATGGCCTGTGTGTTAAAATGGATTTTGCGGTCACTAATAGTGAAAATTAATTTTCATTTGAACCTTATAACGATTTAACGTTTAAAAAACTATAAAGCCTACTTCAACTTTGATGTTCCATATCTGGCTAACTTCTTTTTTAATTAGGGATGTTATAAATAGTTTGTATCATTTCCTTAATTTCGTAATTCAGAAATCCCACGGCGGGGGCGTACTCCTCATTAACGTTACAAATATCACTGACAGTACCCGACATACAAAAGTTACCCTGTTTACTTCCCCATATCCCAGTTGTACCGTCTTCAATGTATGTCAACAGTATCGACAACTGTTGACAAGTTGTAACATGGTGTTGCAAGAAACTTGGTTGAGGAGGCTTCGGGAAACAACTTAATGTGTTTATCATCAAACATACTATAGTCACCGCCAAATAAGTCCGGAATAAAGGTCATTGATCCTAATAATGCATAATTCGAATTTCATAATACCATGGTTCGAATATCAAAATAAAATATAAGGTCAAGGTAACCTCTTACCACGGTACGTTTGTTTTGATCGTGTTACGACGCTTTCTTTACATTTTTTTCGAATGGTTTTGAAATATTAGAATACATTGGTACACGGGAGTCAAAGAATTTTATTCCACACATAACTGGCGGAAACTATTATATATAAGCTTTATTGGGAGCTGCTTAAATACTAAGTAAGTGGACATTAATGTACCTTAAAAGGTTTTTCCCTAAATTTGTTTCGTTTTAGGTAGTTGATAGATGTAATATGTATTCGAATTTGGTTCTAGAACATTGACGGTTTCCTCACGTTTTCCTTCACCGGTTTGAGAGCAGTGGTGATGAAATAAAATACTCTCAAGTACGCCTGGTGGCGGGACCATCTCATCAGGTAACCGTTACCCTGGAGCGTAAAGAACTATTGAAGGATCACTTTGGATTTTAGTCAGTACAAGTCTGACAGTAAAGGGTGGGAGGACTCATTTGACAATTTAACCACGAAAAAAAAAAAGTAATACGCCTGGCTGGATTTAAACTCAGGAGCTACAACTCGTAAATCGGGGCCGTTACCATTCACCACTGTACTTAAAAACAAGAGGTATATAGCATGATATAATTAAGTAGCATCAAATGAAAGAATACTCAGAAAATATTCAAAATGAATATCCTTAATTGCTACTCAAAAACGAAGCATCATAATGAGGAGCGTCGGAACAAAAACTGATTTAAATCACATTTTATCTTTTTTTTTTATGATGCCAATTGGTTGTTCTCGTACATATCTTGCTCTATAGTTAATGTAACCCGGTCAAAAACTGATAAATCGGCTCTAAATTCTTCTGCAAAATACACGGATCTAAACATAATCCGATAAATACTAATGATCGTAACAGATACCGATAAATCCCTAACATTTTCAAGCATCAAATCATGCCGTGGGCGTCCATCACCCGCGGTGGTAGACGCCCACGGCGACGGACGGCATGCGGGCGGCGAGTAAAGAGTAACTCGCTGTCCGACCATGGACCATGCCCGGGTCGACGGCACGTTGTGTTCCACGCGCGTCTCAAAGAGCGTCAGCATAATGACGGGTCCTCCCTCTAGAGGGCCAAAGCCTGCCGGGGTCGCGGGACTTATCTCATTACCGTGACCCCGGAACATAAAGGGCTATTGAAGGACACCGTGGATTTTAGTCAGTACAAGTCTGACAGTTAGGGTGGGAGGACTCATTTGATGAGTTTTAGCCGATGTATATCATAGTTGGTTTAGTCAATAATCGATATATTTATTTTTTTAGTAACTCAACAGGTACCACAGTCACGAATACAGGTATATTTAGGTTTCCAAACAATGATATTAACAGCAATAAATTGATAGATTTTGTTTAACTCTAAATTAGAAAACCATGAACTTGGCCATATTTTTACATTTTTTCACAAAAAAACAACAATGTGATTTATCGGTTTTTTTTCCGACGCTCCTCCATGATTGTTCTCTATAGTTCAATAAATTCCCCAGTAATTGGCTCGTATTCATGTTTACAAGAATATTTTTACTGTATACACCCGTTGTTCCATTGAGATCTTGTTTAAATTGCCTCTTTATTACTCTGTCCGTATTTTCAACAACTAAAAGAGCTATTAAGGTTGGTAGACTTTGTTTTAACAATTAATTCGTAGGAGAGCCGCCAACCTTTTGTTCGGAATAAAGTACCTCTAGTTATAGTCTTGTAGAAATTGAAAATAGATTGTACCAGTTAATTAGTGCTCATTGAGAATGTCTAGGCAAAGTAAGTCTTCTATCACTGCATGATAATGACGTTTTCATATTCCTGTTGAATCCCACTTTTGATTCCCGTTTTAATATTTTTCCCGTTGGATCCGATTTTGTTGCTTCAAAAAATTTGTCTTTTCTGGCCATTTTTCATTCTGTTGAAAGAAATTGAACAGTATTTTACAGTTATAGAAAATCCAAGTACCCGGTATGATTTTCAAAGCCACAGTGTACTATATCATTTTACATTAAGCTTTTGAGAGCAGTGTGTAGTGGTGGCCCAGTGGTATCGGCCTCGACTTACGAGTAGTAGGTCGTGGGTTCGAACCCAGCCAGGCCCATTACTTTGTGTAATTTATTTCATCACCACTACTCTCAAAACGGTGAAGGAAAACATCGTGAGAAAACCGGCATGTCCTAGAACCAAAAATTCGAAGACATGTGACATCTAGCAACCCGCACTGGGCTCTCGTGGTGGATTTTGGCCCACTCCCTCTCACACAGAGGAGGCCTGTGTCCCAACAGTGGGAACATTTATAGGCTGATGATGATGATTGATGATGATTAAGCTTTTAGCTGGCAGATTGGAAGACTTGAAGAAATGTACATGCCGCCGCAATTAGTGTAGATGCCTAGTGGGTGTAATAAGTAATTTAAAAAGATGTGCCATCGAAAGAAGAAGAATAAAGTTTCATTTTCTTCTTCTTTCTTTTTAAAGCTTCGAACAAGTTGTGAAGCACGTTATAAACTAACTATAATAAACCGTGTTTCCATCAAATTTGTTCCGTAAATTTTTATAGCCAATAAGCTATTTACGATGTTAAAAGATCGCCGCCAATAATGGCGAGTATTGGGCCTCTAAGCTATTTCAGCCAATAACAATATGTCGTGTTTTATGTCTTAGTTACAATGATGACAAGACATGGATTTTGGCACCGTGATACTAAACCTCAATTTCCATTATTACACTTAATAATCGGTTATGGTTATTGACCTATGGGATATTTCTGCGTAGACCTAGAATACAATACTAGTTGATGATTTAGCCACGTGCATCGTTCAAGTAGATATGAGTTTCTCTAGGAAAGTTGTGTTCTATGACGTGTATAAGACAGACCCCAAAAAAGTACTACCAAAGTAGCGTATTTACAAGCTGAAATAGGAACTTAGTTATATGTTATAAGGGATACTTTACAAAGAGGTCTTGAAAGGGGTATTTTACTAAAAGAGTGACAGGTATAAATGTTGGTGAATGGTGAGGAAAAGAAGACCAGAAGAAAAAATGGATTTTTGTGTCAGAAGTAATATGAAGGAGTAAATGATACTGTGACGTTCAACAGAGGAAAACGGAAGAAGAAAACATGTAGCGCCCACCCCAAGTACACGCAGAGAAATGTATACGAGAACTTCTGGTTGCAACCGTGACAGCAAGACTCACTAGTTGACTTTACAACATTACTAGTAATACTTAAATACTAAGTCCTTGTTATCTCTACTACTTATTTAGTATTTATTACTAGAAATGTTGTAAAGACAACTAGTGAGTCTTGCTGTCACGATTGCAACCAGAAGTTCTCGTACAGGTAGCCAGACATTTCTCTGCGTGTAAAATGGGTTTAGTTACTCCCATAAAATATTGTAGAACATAACAGGAACTAACTCAACTCAGAGAAGGGGTATCTTTAAAGCAAATGATAGCATAACAGTCTACAAAGACAAATAAAGAAAAAAGTAATACCCGACGCCTTGTAACACAAAAATAAACTCAGAAATGTACGTAACGAGAAGCTTACCATGAAAGTCTCGTCCCCACATTCGCCTGGTGATGTTCCTGCCGTCCCTAATGTCCCCACCTTCCGTCAGGGTCTCATTCAGCGCCATCCCCAGTAAGTACACGCCATCGTAGAAGGCGCCGATAAAGAAGTTAACCTGACAAAGGTACAGTAAAGTTATAAGATGGTTGAATATGTCACCGACGTGTAAATTTTTTGGTAGTATAAGATTTTTCAATTGTGAACGAACATATACCTATCGACAGGGTTCCGATTTTATCATCTTCATCATCATCAGCCAGAAGACGTCCACTGCTGAACATAGGCCTCTCCCTTAGACCGCCACGCCGAACGACAATTCGCCACTTGCATCCATCGGTTGCCCGCGACCCTCACCTCACCCTTTCCGATTTAATCACCCGTAAAATTGTAATAAGTCCTTGAATTTCTCAGTTTTGCAAAGATATACTATTTAAACTACCAAGAAAATAATGTGTTACATTCAAATGGTTTGAAGTTGACTTATAATCTTACGAGACAAAATAAAAACTTAAAATGCTCATAATCATACGGTGTCTCTGACTGCTGGCCTTTTAGAGAGACTACTCACTCAACGAGCAATGGAAAGAGCTATGCTCGGAGTTTCTTTGCGGGATAAAATCCGGAACATGGATATTCGGCGAAGAACCAGAGCCACCGACATAGCTCATAAAATTTGCAAGTTGAAGTGGCAATGGGCAGGCCACATCGCTCGTAGAACTGACAACCGAAGACGCAGCGTAGGTACCTAGGCCTCCCACTAGATGGACCGACGACATCGTGAGGGTCGCGGGCAACCGATGGATGCAAGTGGCGAATTGTCGTTCGGCGTGGCGGTCTAAGGGGGAGGCCTATGTTCAGCAGTGGACGTCTTCCGGCTGATGATGATGATACGGTGTCAAATAAATAGTCATGTTTTTGAACGTGAGTGGCATCAAGGGTCTGTCAGATTGTTACTGACAATCTAATGCGACTGCCGCTGCCCCAAACTTGGCCGGCTTGACCTGCAGAGCTCGTCCCGGGGGCAGTGATAGCAGTGAGGTATAAAACACGTTACGTTACATCTACGAGAGGCAAAACTACGCGTAACGATCTCCGGTTCTATTTGTTGGGGGGCGACGGATGTCTCCAAAACTGACGAGGGTACTTAAATTACCCGTCTAGTTATTCCCGGCAAAATACCCAGTGTTTACAACATGCAAATATCAACATTACGATTGTTGGAAAACGTTGTAATCACGGAAGAAATTAGGTCGCAGCAACTTTCCTATAAGAGTGTCAGTTATCGCTAAATCTTCGACACACCTATTTATCTTTAGATCTTGTAAAGATAACAGGTGCTGTTCCAGGTATGGGTACCATTGTTATGACAGAATTTACAACTCTGAGAATTTTGAAATAATATTTACCTCAAATCAAAGCTAAAACTTAACGCTCGAAAGACCTTAGTAAAGTTGTCTTAATATAGCAATAATAATTTGCTATTAGTTTAAAAAACTAGTAAACACGCTTTTAGCACGCAGTAAAAATTACAATCTTCGTATTCCTATCGTCGAACCTTTTTGATTGATACCCATGACATAGTAAGAATTTAGTAAGAAAATGTCATTTCGCATTATTTTCAGCAAACCCTTTCATTTTATACCTAAATCATAGGGCTACATTTCAAATAGCCAATCCGCCGCCTTGGGACGGCCGCCATGTTGAATTTAGCTCACGTGTTAATTTTTTTCGTATCCCATTCAGCAAACCCTTTCATTTAATACCCATAACATGGGGGTGCATTTCAAACCGCCAGTCCGCCATCTTGGACGTCCGTCATATTGGATTTAAGTCACGTGACAATTTTTTCGTATTCCCGACAGCAAACCCTTTCATTTGATATCCATATATCATCGGGGTGCATTTCATATAACCTGTCCGCCATCTTGGACGTCCACCATATTGGATTTATGTCACGTGACTATTTTTTTCGTATTCCTGACAGCAAACCCTTTCATTTGATACCCATATCATGGGGGTGGATTTCAAATAGCCAGTCTACCATCTTGGGGAGGCCGCCATATTGGATTTGAAGTGACGTTTCTTAGCTAGTCATGTATTGTCTCTAGAAATCAGAGCGGGTGCAAAATTTCATCCTAATCGAAGACCGGGAAGTGGGTCAAATTAAGATTCCAAGATTTTCTTAAATTTTTACAAGTGAAGCTAATAATTATAAGCGTGTTAAAAATGAATCGTTGAATTTTATGTACAAATCCCAGGAGGTCAACCCACCTCAATTTATCAAATTTCTTCAATAGATTTTCAACCTCATCACAATAATGGTGGGTTTATGTTCGATTGGTAAATTGGACAGATTCGGGTAGGTTAACGTGCTGTCGTCTGTACATACAATTCGACGATTGATTTTTATTGCTATAAAAGCAAGGACTACTACTACTTATTAAGGTGATTGTTCCTGATATGAAAATCTTTACGTAGGATGGTCGAGCGTCCAGGTGGACTACGTGGAACGAGATGGCGCTAGACGACTTGTATAGCCCTGTCTCTTTCCCACAGCCTAAAGACCACCCAGTTTTGGTTTGATTTAGGTGCTGGCGTCTGTAGGTACATGCATAACTTCCGAGTGACTTCACAAATTGGATAATTCTTTTGACTTATGTAACATTTTCCCTATAGCTTTCCTGCAATATGTCAGATTGATTTTGTGAAATGAAGCGTAAGTTTGTAATAGGAAACCGGGGAAGCGCGCGCGATTTGATTTGACCAATGATCGCGCGCGGTAGTCGAGTTGGCCGTCAGATAGTACCAACCAATTTTCTTAAGTGAGTGACCAAATTAAGCAACGTTTTCCGAGGTCTGCCTTAGAGAATAGGAAAAAAAGTAAAGCAACAATTGCGAGATCTGTTTTTAAATGGGTAACCAAAGTTAAGCAGTTCCAGCCGAGATCAGTCTTTGGATGGACCAAAGTTATGCAAACCTTGCTGAAGTCAGTCTTTGGATGGCTGGCCAAAGTAAAGCAACGATTGCCGAGGTAAAACTGGTAATTTACGGAAAAACATATGTTCGTGGCTCAAAGTCACTAACCTACACCGACATGCATCGTATACGTGTTCTATAATATGAAAGGAAAAGAGTAAAAACTATAATATCCTACTGTACAATATTGGAATCGGCACAGTATGCGCAGGTGTATTGTATGCTTTGATTAGCTACAGGTAGTTTCAACTTCAACTTAGCCGCACCGCACAGCATACCTCAGGGCCGTAGCTAGGAGAGGGCATCATGGGGCAGTGCCCTACCTTAAAATAACAACTACATTATTTTTTTAAGTGGGTTTGCTCTTGCTCTCAATCTAGCTGAGAGGCAACGATGAGGCTTAAGATGGAACGAGCTCACCCAGAAGTAACGGAACTGCGCACCGACGGAACGCAGTAAAAATTGTATGGCGCTGTATGACTCGGAAAAGATGGTCTCGAGCCAGGTGGCCCTGGTAAGTTTACCACCGCCATTGGGATCGCTTGGCCATTACCGCAGGTTACCGCTAAATATTATGCTTAGTTATAGTAATACACAATATTACAAAAAATATCTACAAGTAGAGTAGCGGCGACATCTACCTAAATGAAACATTTGTCAATGGTACACTCCCGATTCCTCAATTTCAAATTTTAACATCTCAATGGCACTTTTAATCATCGCTGCCCATCATAAATCATGTGGTCATTGATGATTTTACGTGGTAAAAACATCAAATGAGACCTCCCTGGGTGGAGCGGCATCAACTGTTAGACTCGTACTGACAAAAATCTACGGTGTTCGTTCAAAAGCCCTTTCTTTCCAAGGTCACAGTTACCTGTTTAGACAGTCTCGCGACAGGCACCTAAAACACAACCCTAGCTCCGGCCCTGGCATACCTCACTGAGCTCCGAGTCTAGAACGTAATTGAATAAAGAGAGAGATCTCGGGAAGATCTAGCGTCTAGAGACGTACCTCGGTCAAGGTTGCGCCATTCAAATAAATTGAAAATCTTGAAAGGTCATGCTGTATGCAGTTACTTCATTTTCGTATGCATATAAGTAAAAGAAAAAGCAGAACTCCGCATGCGACTCTCCGCGCGGATTTTCGAACAAAAAAAAGATTTACTTACAACCAAATTCATCAATCATTCAAACGTATTTGCGTGAAAGAATAACAAACACCTACCTATGCATCTTCAAAAACTTTTGCATTATAATATTATGAAAAAGTAAGGTAAAAAAATGTGGTTATATTCATAAGCAAAGTGCACAATATACCAGAGTTTCTACTGAAGAATGTAATTGAATTATTCGGGCACATCTAAAGGTGGGTATTATTAGAGCACAATATTGCAATGTAACGTTCTTGCGAATGGTCAACGCTGTGTTCGACGTAATTTACCTACCTGTAACATTTCCTACTATCTAGCATGAACAAAACATCGAGGTTCGAAATTTAAAAACACCGAATACTGGACGTTCTATTACAAGTAAATGCTCTAGTCTACACCCGCCTTCATCTCTATGGATCTACCGTCCAATGGGAGTGACATACTACCTCTACCAAGGTTGCACAATTTAATCAACTGGCTAATAAATTGAAAAAGTTGATACTTTTTTATTTTTATGCTGTCATACCTATAAATCTTAGAGAAAAAGAGATAATTTATGTAGAAACTAGTTTAGATTTCATATATTTCACTGCTATGAAAAAGGACGAATGATAATTATGTAAAAAAAAATCTTAGATTCGAATTCAACAGACAATAATCACATTTTTACTGATAACTGTTATTAAAAATGCGAAAGTGACTTTTTTTTCTTTCTTGCGCTTTTAAGCCAAAACCACTGGACCGATTTTGATGAATTTTGGCACAGAGACGAATGAAGCTCTGATACGGTTATATACAGAGGGAGGGACGAGCGAAGCAATGAGATAAAAGCTTGTTCAAATTAAACTTAGGTATGAAACTATGGACCTATCAATTATTTGAAATCAATCGTGTTAAAAAGTACACTTTAGCAACATCACAATATAAATTGCGGCAAAATACTTAAAATGGAATATTCCATTTTAAGTATTTTGTTTATCAAATATTTATTCATTGCTTAAGCAATGAATAAATATTTGATTATAGAAACAATTTTAACGCTATTCTACTAGCAACACTCTTAAAATGACGTTTTTAGATCCCCTGTATATGGACCTCTGACTTTGGGCAATGTAAAATAAAGAACATTTTATAAGAGGAAAAGGACAAAAAAGCAGGAAGGAAATCGTAAATTACAAATTAATTTGCTACACTTCCTTTTCTCAGCGTTTGTAAAAACTGTGGGTTTATGAGGCGTTACGGTGAGTTTTCCACTACATTGCATATTTATGTATCTTTTATAAAATATTTATACCTATCTATTCTAAATGAGTGCTTCTAAAGCTCGGAAACTGTTTAAACTTGAAATACTACAAGGTTGGCTGGCTGTCGCAGGACAACTATTCGAATCTGGTTATTTCCTATAAGAGCGCTTATTCTGAAAGTTGGCAACGTCGCAAATAGTTGTCAAATATTGGGTTTCAATTCTAAGTATGGGGGGCACCCCCAAAATTTATTTTGTTTTTATTTTTGTGTGAAAATCCTAATGCGGTTCACATAATACATCTATCTACCAAGTTTCAACAAGATATCTCTTATACTTTCGACAAAAAGTGGCTGTGACATACGGACGGACAGACAGACATGACGAATCTATAAGTGTTCCGTTTTTGCCATTTGGCTACGGAACCCTAAAAAGAGTTAAACTTACCTCTTCACCGTCTGAGAAAGAGTAGTTATAGTGCTGCTTGGCCCTCGCTCTCACAGCATCAGCGAACTCATCAAACCGGTCCCCAGTGGGCAGCTTCAGGGAGACTCTAAGAAGAGCCTCGTATGCTGCGCGTGCGGCGGTATCGCGCTCATCGTCGGCAGCCCAGCCTGTCTCGCCCCAGTAGCCCCCCTGGGAGAAGAAGAATATGTTAGAGGTAACTTAAATAATATGGTAATGGTATTGTAATGTAATGCTCAAAGTCGAGTCTATAATGTTGCATTACACGCGAATGCTCCCGGTCAGGCAGCGCCTTAAAAGCGTGAGTTGTTCCGCTCAAGAACGAGATGGCGCTACACGACTTGTATAGCCCTGTCTCTTTCCCACAACCTAACTAACGCTTTAAGACGTCATGGTAGCCCACCTGAAGTCAATATACAGTAATATCATTGGGTTAACTAATTAGTGACGTCGCAGATTGCTTTTGTCATGCAAAATGTATAAGAGCTTTTATTCAGGGGCCGATAAGTGCTAGTGTAAACAGGCACAACTGCAATCAGATTGAGTTCTAACGCTTGTTAGGCGCTGTAGTAAATATGTATAAGACACACATATATGAAATATACCAAAACAGAGCATCAGTTGGTTATTCTACATGCAGAACCCGAAAGTTATATAATTTTTGGCAAAAACAAAAATAAAATTATAAACTTTGCCGACCTTACATCATCCTTAGCTGAGGAAAAATATACTCGATGTTTTCCTTTTTTACTAAGAACAAAATAATACATAATTTCCTCTAGCTATTCTATTCCAATTTATTTATATGAATACAGCGCAATAAATCTTTATCCTCCATATATCAAAATCAACACAAACAGAGACGAGGAACAATAAAAACAATATCCCCGCATCAATCTAGTAAAGCCTATCTCCCACGTTACACCGCATAAGGGAAATGAATATAAAAGTACCGTACGAGGTACTTGATACAATACCAGTGGGTCTACTCTTTTAGCCCCTTTGTACACAACGCGACGCAAGTCTTGGATACTAAAGTATCCAGGCGACAATCGCAATACAAATCCATAGAGGTTCATAAACCGGCACGCGTCAACGGATACCTAAGTCGTAAGGTATCGGAGACTTGCGTCGCATTGCTTACGAAAGGGCTTATTCTATCAACGAAAATACGGGACCGTATAAAAGTAGCTCAAAACTTTTAAATGAACCCAGCTCCTTAACATTTTCGTATTCTTGAGTTTTGAAAATATATTAACAGTAAGAAGATTGTCCAATCGAGTTGCCATTCTTTTTTTTCGGCCGCTTTACTAATCTTAAGTGATATGGCCGTATTAGCCCGTAACTTCGTCCGAGTCCGTTGTTTCTGCTTAGCGGGGATACGTCAAGAGACGTGACGTGCCTAGGGATGAACAAATGAAGCCTACAACAAGCCACTCTATGGCAAGCACAAGCAGGATGAGACTTAGACAAATATGATTGTGTCCGAAAAAAAAAGATTCCGACGAATTGAGAACCTCCTCCTTTTTTGATGTCGGTTAAAAAAAATATTGACAATGATTGAACTGACATGTTATTTTGAGGAATAATAATTATAAACATGTTGATGTCTTGTATATGGGAGTGATCACATTTTACATTATCATTATGAATGTTCTTGCAATAACAGTGTGAAAAACCGGCCAAGAGCGAGTTGGACTCGCCCATGAAGGGTTCCGTAGTAGCAAGCGTAGATTAGGGACAGTGCCGGTATTAGCACTACCAGCGCCCTGGGCCAGATTTCTACGGCGCCCCTTAACTGCAATTCAATCCCATATTTATGAAATGAGGAAAAGGGTATAATGAAATTACCAGTTATTAAAACTAGTAAAATTGTACTTTTCTAGCCTTTTTTTTTTTTCGTGGTAAAATCATCAAATGAGTCCTCCCAGCCCCCTACTGTCAGACTTGTACTGACTAAAATCCACGGTGTCCTTCGGTAGCCCTTTTGTGTACCGGAGTCGCGGTATACGTATGTCCCGCGACCCCGGCAAGGCTGTGGCCCTCTAAAGGGGGGCCCCGTCATTGTGCTGACGCTCTTTGAGGCGCGCGTGGAACACAACGCGCCGTCGACCCGGGCATGGTCCATGGTCGGACAGCGAGTTGCCCTTTACTCGCTGCCCGCATGCCCGCGCCTACGGTGGCCGGAGATCGTCCCGCGACATCCGTCGCCGTGGGCGTCTACCACTGCGGCTGAGGGAGGACGCAGTCCTCTCCCTCGCGCTTCGATTGACAAAGTTGCCAAGTTTGTCAAAATTCAACCAGTTTTTATTTAGAGATTGATAATGTTTTCTCTACGGTCCAGGATTTTCGATAATAATATGTTACCGAAAATCCTAGACCATAATACATCTACTTACCAAGTTTCAACAGCATAGCTCTCATACTTTCGAAGAAAAGTGACTGTGACGCATACAGACGGACAGACAGACATGACGAATCTATATAGGTTCCGTTTTTGCCATTTGGCTACGGAACCCTAAAAACGTAATTTGTTTTGCTTCGGACGGCACCACTCGTAACTACATTGGACTATACAATGACATCTGAAGTCAATAAGTATAGTAAAAACACAATAGAATATAACGCTTAAATCTCTACGTCAAAATCCAATTTTGCATGCAATCCTAATCGCATAGCACTTGATAACCTACAAACAAATCCAACAAGAACTCACAAGGTAAAGAAAACTCTGTAATCACGTACATAGGTATATTATTGCTTGTTTTAATCAGTGAAACCTAAGGTTTACCTTAGCCATAAAAAGTCAGGAAGGCCGTGGTCGTGTGTAGAATGCCTGATAACGCGTCATGATTGAAGGGACGCGCTCCTGAATTAATGTATTGGGTTAGAGGGAACCGGGTTTTTTATGACTTGTGATTGGTGGGTGTGGTGTTCGTGCATTTTTTTTTTAATTTAATGTTGCCCACACTACGATTTTTTCCTGTGTCGTGGGAGAGTTTAGAACCATTTATACTCGCATACACGAAAAGTCAGAACCGGAACAAGTACTTGGTACCTTGTGAAGATTTTTTTGTTATAAAATAATCACCATTTTAAAATTATTTGATACATTTAGGACCTCATTAAACATTTCTTTACAAAAAAAAAAAATAGCTCATTGATACAAAAAGGTTCGCCACTCGCTACCTCTATTCTGTACTCAGTATCTGAAAATCGTCCATTATTAGAAACAGGAAATCTGTTGTTTTGTACAAAATCAAATCATTTTATAAGTAGGTTTTTAAGCTTTATCTAAATTATTTTCTGAACAATATTACCTACTAGACATACGGTGCCAATGTCGCTGTTTACTTCAATCAGCATTCTCAAAATCCATTATATACTTAAATAAGTTTATTTTACTCATTACATAAAATCTTTTAACGCACGTCAAAATTGCAACATTATCCATTGTTAACTTAATCCATTCAATCTAGTCGAATATACTTTCACGCCGTTACTAGAGGTCGCTGGTGTCAAACTGTCAAAACCCCCAGCAATGTTGCCAATATTATCAAAAATGATTAATTCAAGATGGCGCGTGTCGATACATGAAATTGAAAAATATTTTCCCGCCAATGTCGATAGACACGGCCGTTTCGTAAAATAGGTACTCGAAGCTGTATTAAAAATGAGCAAAAATTTTCTTATTTATGCTCCGTTCGTGCAAAAACATTGTTGTTAATGAAAAGCGTAACCTTCAAACTATTTTTCTTGATGAACTAGTAACGAGACATACATTTTAATTTTATTGACAACGTTTTTATGTAGTAGTCGAGATTTTATTATGTCCTCGAGCAGTTTTAATCAAAGTTGTACAACGACTATTTCCTTGTTGTTGAGACCTTGAGTCATGTAGCTATTTGATATTTTCCTTTGCTTTTTCACACATTGAATCGGCAAAGCTAACCAGAAACAGTTATAAAGCACAAACATTTGGCATGTGCTGATCGGCAAACTCCGTCCTGCATTGTCCATCAGTAAATCATAGGTATACAGGTAGGGTCGAATATGTAAGAAATGTACGGAGAATTTATCATTAAACTTGAAACTTCCACTTTTATGATAAAGTTAAATATCTATTAAGTTAAATATCTACTAAATAAATATAAAATGGCGTCTATAATGTATTTACTTATATTTTCGTTGACTACATTTATTATTAAATTTAAAATATTTTATTAAACTAAGTCAAATGTCTATTGTTAAATATCTATTAAGTTAAATGTCTACTAAATCAAAAACATGTTGTCTATTCTAGAATATTTATCTACTAATATTCAATTTCGGTGACTTGATTATTTACGTACTCTCTAATTCAGATAATGAATATTTTCTAAGAAAGTAAACACTGATAACATGGTATCATTGGTATCACAATGTGATCTGAATAATAAGAAGGTTGACCTTTCTCGCAAATTGTAAAGCTTTACCTGTCAATCTGTTTACTGTGCCAAAGTCTAGTTCTATTCTTAGCTAAGTATTAATATAATTCTTGGGAATTTAACAAAAACAGCTAAGCTATTTTCAAAATTTTCGTCAGCGTACCACAGCTTTGTATAGGTAAATAAATACCTACATGTAAACACTGCCTTTTTAGGGTTCCGTAGCCAATTAATGGCAAAAACGGAACCCTTATAGATTCGTCATATCTGTCTGTCCGTCCGTATGTCACAGCCACTTTTTGTCGAAAGTATAATAGCTATCCTGTTGAAACTTGGTAGGTAGATGTATTATGTGAACCGCATTAGGATTTTCACACAAAAAAAAAACAAAACAAATTTTGGGGGTGCCCCCCATACTTAGAATTGAAACTCAAAAATTGTTTTTTCACCAAACCCATACGTGATGGGTATCTGTGGATAGGTCTTTAAAAAAGATATTGAGGTTACTACTATCATTTTTTTCTAAATTGAACAGTTTGCACGAGAGACATTTCCAAAGTGGTAAAATGTGTCCCCCCCCCCCGTAACTTCGAAAATGAGAGAACGATAGAACTAAAAAAAATATATAATGTAGACCTCAACAAAAACTTCCAACGAAAATTGGTTTGGATGAGATACAGTTAGCAGTTTTTGAGATATAGTACATTTTCAAAAACCGCAAATATAACTTTGCCATTCATACAAACACTATGAAAAACAAAGTTATTTTTATTGTTTGTGTATATTACTTACTAATCTCAATATAATTATATCCCTAATCTGTGCTTGCTACTACGGAACCCTTCATGGGCGAGTCCAACTCGCACTTGGTCGGTGCTTAATGTAAGTATGTAATAACAACAATCAAAACTTTTTGAAATCAATGCTCAATTCTTTATTGCATTTCATATGTTACAAAGATGGTAAAAAATAAAATGGTACAAGATCAAATATGGATAATATTTTGTGAATTGAAAAAAAGACAGGATTCTAAAAATCCCGGCCTTTTGAGAGCCCCATAAAAAGTGGTGAAACAATCGTACGGTTACCGCAGTTGCTGAGCGATTGGACTGCTGCGCTGCGTGTCGCGGGTTCGACTCCCGCACGGAGCAAATATTTGTATGATCTACAATTATTTGTCCCAGGTCTGGGCGTTTGTGTGTGTGAGTATATTATTATAATGTTTGTAAACGCACCCACAACACAGCAAAAAAATAAAATTTATAATTAGAGATCTATTTTCCTACGGTACCTGAAATATCTCGACGTCGAGGAAGGCCCAGTCTCCACGCGTCATGCCCAGCGCGTGCGCCGCCAGCAAGAACTCGCGCACTAGGGAGCCGCGTACGCTCAGGATTACCACTGCGCGACGAGAAAAGGAGAATAAAGTCGTTATAAAAGAAAGATCACGTGTGTAGGGGAGTTAAGCCCAAGATAGATAGATAGAATACTCTTAATTATGCACACCATACAATTTACAAAAAAAACTTATAATAGGGCAACGACCAATTATATCTAGACGCCTCATGCACGATCTGACCAACGAAAATTTTCTGCCAAGTCGCTGAGATACGACGTAAGCGAGGGGGACGGGGTACTGCGTTCTGATTGGCTAATACTGCGTTCTGATTGGCTAACTCAAGGTCAGTGCGACGAGGGGACTCACAGGAGTGGTCGAAACTAATACGAACTTAAGACTTTTTTGCCTAATGCGTGTTGACAGACATCGGTTGCCTGTGATTAGGAGTCTAGATATAAATGGTCGTTGTAATAGGGTGACACAAAAGGCGGGTCTTATCACTCACTAAAAGCGATCTTTTCAAGACAACCTTTGGATGAGAATTTTTCGTGCAGGACGAGGCTCCTCATAGGGAGAGGCGAAACGTCCTGCACTCACACATTCTCAATAGCAAGAACGACGCGTAATTTAACATGCATACCCGTTTTAGGCGGGCTACCCGTCTTGGGCTTACCTCCCCTAGTAGGTACTGGCAACCGGCGGGCTTGTATGTTCAGCGGCCTTATCATAAGTGTTCCCTATTTACCTTACATCGTGCTTGAAGTATGTAGGTACGACGTTTATTTTTATTATATGGAAAATGAGGAAGCCCCTCTAGTGTAACACCGAGGAATAAATTTACCACAAAACTAACTTTAAAGTTCCCGTTAACGTCATAAAAAAGAGTGACAACTCATGGTTCAACTTATTCGTAAATTGGCGAAAAAAAGCACACTAAGTGAAAGAAATGGGGAGACCTTTGCCTACGAGTGGAACAATAAAGGCTAAATCATATAGGTATATTTTTATCATTTAGTACCTAATAAGTTATTGTGCTGCAGTTTGCCACTCAAAGATAAGACAACGTTAGTTTACAGTAAGTAGCAGTTGCCTTAAAAACGCCATAATATAACTGCAGAATACTTACAAACTTCATTTAAAAAAAAAGTAAAAATAAAATAAATTATGAATCGACATTGTAAGAAAACACCATATATTTTTATCAACCCCTATTTGAAAGGGCTGGAAATAGGAAGAGGGCAAACTGTAGAAAATAAAAAGCGTAATAACTGTTAGTTTTACAATTACCAACAAACTATGGACACAGCTATGGAGCCCAGTGGGTTGCACTTCCAATAAAAGAATGTCGGACGCATCGATTCTATGCTCTCATTATTTTCTGCTTCCACGCTTGTGAACACAGAAAAGTACCTCTAATAAAAAATGTCTGGTTGTTCGCGGCTGTGAATGGATGTATGAATGCATAACACTGGTCACTACCCACTTAAATTTTGGCAATACCTTTATTGTGCGCACAGCTAAGAAGTGGAATCATCTGTATTTCCCGACAGCTATAACCTTGGGGTCTTCAAGTCAAGAGTGAACAGGTTACTTCTAGACAAGCGTGCTTCATCGTCAACCACATCTTCGCTGACCATCAGGCGAGATTGTGGTCAAACACGAACTTAAATAAAAAGAAACGACGGGTTGCACTTCGGGAGTGCCGGGAGAAGTGAAAACTTTATTACTGTGTTATATTTTAAAACTGGAGTGGTACAGATATGAAATTAACGAATTTTGTTACATCTTGTTAGTATCGTACAGGTGTCAATTCAGAAATGTTTTCATATATGCTAAATAGATGGCGATGCACGATTAAAATGCAAACTATCGCCGCTAAAGAAGTATTCACTTCAAAAACACATAAATAAATTACAAGTTCATAGTTTACCTCTCGCATACATGCTGACATCTTTGAGCAGCGCCTCACAGGATTCCCTCTCGTTGCCGTCCAGCTCCCTCACCGCCTTCAGGACTCCTTTCTTTCGAAGACCCCACTCCAGGCTTTTACCTGCACATTTAAATTAAATTTAATCGATATTAAAAACTTTAACTTGATCGCGGGGTGATTTCCGGCCAATAATGGGTAGTTCCATCCGCGTGAAAAGGCCCATTTAAGTGACCCAAAAGAAGAAAGGCTATAATACTGGATATAATCCACAAATCTAATTCTTGATTGGTGAATTTCAATTGCTCACGTAACGCCACGCTGCACATTCCAGGCTCATTCTGAATATAAAGAGCCTTTGTAATTGTAATTTTGCCTTCGTTATATATTGGTGAGTCTGCATCAGAATTTAAAAGATCAAGGCATTTCATTTCGTTGAATAAATTCCTTTTTCATTCATTTATATTCTGAAACTGATTGCATGAAGATTCAATTTTAAAATAAAATCGATTGCAATCAGTCTTGTCAAAGCTAGGAGAGAAGTTTTTATATCTATTTCAAGTAAACTTGAAAATAAGGCTCAAGTCTTAGTTATAAAACTGTAAAATTTAAAGAACAGCAGGAACATGCCTAACTTTCGGTTTCAGAATTAATTGAATTGATAAAAGTTCCGAAAATATCAATTCTATTTTAGCATATAAGCCCCAAAAAAGTGTTGAATTTTCAAGGTACCTTATGTTAGCATGCTGCTAGAGTTTGACTGGGTCTCGAACTATATTCTAAATCGAGAAAATAAAAAAAAAGATTGTTTTTAATACGAAAAGAAAAATTACAAAACTTCGTGATCGGGCTATTTATCGTTAAAGAGTTATATCTAAAAATGATTTTGGCTGCAGTAGGAGCATTAAGAAAGATGAAGTCAAAATTTTAGCTGTCAGTTGCTATCTTCGGTCAAATCTTTGTCTGTAACCCATCAAAGACCGAATTTGCCTTACAAGTCTTCAAGATATATCCAATCAGGAGCAGTCGTCAAAAACAAAAGCACGGGATTTGGATTAAGATTGAATATTAATTACGGCCGTTATTTAAGTTGCAAGATTTGATCCATACCTACATGTTAATTAGCTCGCTCAAGTTAACACATGCTTGTAGCCAAAGGCGCCATCTCCACGAGCGAAAGAATCGCGGCGTGTCCGTGCTTCTATCGTCGGGGAATCTCCACGTACGAGCGATTATTCCGCCAGCGTATCGTCACGACTCGCAACGGAATCGCCACGTGCCCGCGACGAGGCGTTGTGCTTTGTATAGTTTTGTTTTGTTTCGCTACTGGTGGCGCGCCCGACGCGCGCTCGCTGCGAGAGCGCCACGTGTGGCGGTGGCGGCGAGCGCGCGGCGGGCGCGCCACCCGTAGCGACGATACCGCGGCGATACCACGCGATACGCCGACGTTACACGCGCACATTGCCGCTCGTCGCATCGTCGCGATTACATCGCCGTGTGGAGAGCGTTCCTAGAGAGTATATGGAAATACGTGCCACGACGATAATATCGCCACGATTCTTTCGCTCGTGGAGATGGCGCCAAAGTAAACTTTTATTGATCTCAGCCCAAGATTCGTGTATTGTACAACATTGCACAGAAGACCCTCACACATCACTAAGCTTATAAACGCCATTTGAGTAATAAAAAGGTTCTGTTAGAGGCATTAGCAATAAAACGGTTCCTTTTAGCGCATTACAGCCGGCCGTTTGATGGCAATTCTTTTTAATGATTGCAAGCAATGTGAACCCGAATTACAAGCTCGTATATTACTGGCTTTTCTCTGTAAGCCTATCCAATTAAGCTATAATTTAATTAAGACTAGTGGGTCTACATACTCGTATACAATAATGTTTCAAATTCATCTTCAGTCTATTGCTCAGTTTAGCTAGACTCCGGCGACATGGCTTTTGTACTGAAAAATGTTATTAGTCCGTCAATTAGATTATCAAATATGCGTGCACAAACATAAAAACATACATACATACATACACTTGTGAAATTTGGCACATTTGTTCAGACGCTGATATAGACTAACATATTATTAAAACTGGGCAGTTCTGATAATATTACATACATACGGGTCGAATTGATAACCTCCTTTTGGAAGTCGGTTAAAAAAAAATTGCCGTATTTTTCTTTTGTTTAAAAATTGACGAAGATACGGTGCATTTAAAATTCTCAATACGTCACGTTCGTCACTACACTACAGTCACAAGTCCCTATTAGAGATATTTAGATATTGAAACTTGCCCTTTAGGGAGAACAAGATGTTGAACTGTCGACCTTATAACTAACCAGTATTGAGTTTACAGCTAAAATACACTCGCTCAAAATCACTGAAACTGGAGAGCAATTTCATACATCGTCAGCTCGTCATGAAGAGTAATAACACATCGTGTTATTAAGTTCAACTTGCTTTGTATGTCACACCTATTGTATAAAAAAAAGGCAAAGTTCAAAACGATAAGTTAAATGTTTAAAAAACTCTGTGGAGTTCTCACAAGATCAGAAAAGAAAAATGTACCTTCGTCATCAGCATCAAAATATTTGAATGAATAAGCTTTGATTTGGCCCATATTTAATAATAAACAATTCAAATTAAGTAAAAATGACAAGCCATTTACGTTCGGGTATCTACCGTACGATAGGGAAATTTAATGCAGCTTTTATCACTGACAAAACCAACTCCATCATTTTTACATGAAAATTATATTTTTATTTACACAGTACAAATGAAAGCCTACGGTAAAGCGAACAAATAGGTATAAAAACCTTCAGTTAAAGTTCAGCTTACACACGCTCTGTTTATGTAAACAAAGCTTCAGAGATTCTGTGTACCTTCATAATCACAAAAGGAATCCAACAATGCTGCTGGGAACATGGAGTGCCTATCAAAATGTTGATTGGGTCGTTCCATTCCTAAATTCATACAGAAATTATTCTTCTTATATCAAAACCTTATATAATGAAGGTTCGTAAGTAACGAACCTTGGAGAGTAAAGTTAATATTGAAGTAATAGAGAATCTTATATCTCTGAGAGGACCCAGATCTAGACCCTAACAATATACTTGTAAATGTCCAATTAAGTAATAAGAGGCAAGCTTTGTTCGTATCATTGTTAAGTATTTGAACTCCATATTGGGTGGTTCTACCTAGGGCAAGTAGTCCAATTAGGTAGGTCCAACTTCGAGAAAGAGGTCAACCGCCGAATCCAACTTGGTTGGGCAGCGTTCGGGAAACTACGCAATGTCTTTTCGTCCGACATACCTCAGGGCCTCAAGACGAAAGTCTTCAACCAATGTGTGTTACCAGTGATGACTTACGGCACCGAAACGTGGTCTCTCACTATTGGCCTCATCTCAAAGCTCAAAGTCGCTCAACGAGCTATGGAGAGGGCTATGCTCGGTGTTTCTCTACGTGATCGAATCCGAAACGAGGAGATCCGTAGACGAACTAAAGTCACCGATATAGCCCACCGGATTAGCAAGCTGAAGTGGCAATGGGCAGGCCATATTGCTCGCAGAGCAGATGGCCGATGGGGTCGAAAAGTGCTAGAGTGGAGACCGCGGACTAGCAAGCGCAGCGTAGGACGTCCACCGACGAGATGGACAGACGACCTTATAAAGGTCGCCGGAAGACGCTGGATGTAGGTCGCTTCCAACCGGTATATGTGGAGATCTAAAGCTGAGATGATGATGATGATGATTGGGTTGTTGAGACGGGTCGATTCTAGTAATGTGGCAAGTCACCAGTCATTGGAAAATTCGAATCGCCTCCCCGTTTAGACAGGTTGACAAAAGACGCATAGACTTTTTAACCGACTCCAAAAAAAGGAGGAGGTTATCAATTCGATTGTATTTTTTTATGTTTGTTGCCTCATAACTTGCGACTGGGTGAACTGATTTTCGTGATTTTTTTTACTTGAAAGCTGGTGCTTCCCGTGTGGTCCCATTGTCACCATTTCAATATCTGATGATTGGATCCTGGAGAAATCGAGGGCAACCCTATAGGTCCACACATCGTTTTTCGCAAAATTATGAAGTAATTTTTTTTAAACTTTTTATGAATTTCCGAAGTAAATGTTTTGAGCAGAGCGGATGTTTTACGAGCGCTATCGAAATGGTTTGTACTTCAATTTTGTTCAAGAGTCACTTGCCAAATTTTAGTCACCCGTCGAATTTGGCTTGTCGCGCACGGCAGATTTCGGATGGCACCAAATTTTTGGAGTTGCAATATAAGTAACTTGCGGTTTAATCAAATTATTGCGACAATCGATTTTGCCGTGTTATTGTGACTGGCTGTTGACATAACCAAAACCATTATAATATGGAACTTTAACCAGATTATTTCGAACCCTTTAATTTTGTTTCTAACGCATACCTATAATAATTATTATTATGTATCACGTTATTGAAAATTATTTGTACATTAAGTGGAAACAAATCATTAGAAACAAAGACTTGGATGGAATACTTCGAAAAACCTTGAGAAGTACATAATATACTGTAGCAGTTTCCCAGTGGAGCTGCCGGTTGTCACAGGTAAATCCGAAAAATTCACGAGGGCAAAGTATACAAAATTAAATACCTGCCGGTCGCATATAAAGGATTCCAATTCTGCGACGTGAGAATTTTAATCCCGCAGGTTCCTGCATAATTTGAAGGGGTGCCAAATACACGTACCTATGTAGGTAGATCAAAAATAAAGATATGAAAATATGTCGCAAAAATATTTCTGATATACCATATCAACATGAGACAAACAATGTAGGGACGAAATGCACGTCACAGTTGGGAACTTCCCTTTTGTTGTTGAGAAACGTTTGATACACAGAGAAGGGGCTAGCAACCGACAATAGAAGAAAAGAGCTTGTCCAGCAATAAAAAGAGGTGCGCCCAGCCGAAACACTCAAACAAGACTGCAGACGCAGACCGATACTGGCAGTACGGCCCCGCGCCGGCCCTCGCTGTCGGTGAGTTTACTGACTTATGTCAGTAAACTCACCGACATGACAGCAAGTGAGAAGAGATCGGACTTGTCCAGCACTAAAGTGACGTGTGCCCAGCCGAAGCATTTGAACACGCTGGTGATGACGCGAGGCTGCCGGCACTGACAGTACGTCATCCGCGTCAGTCAGAGTCCTTATCATGAGTTTTCACTTATTGTGACGTAAAGTAAACTGGAACTTTGACATTTAATTTCAAGGGAAAAAATAGCTCCTTCTTCGTACACCAGAGACGCTGTTCCATTTTTCCATACAAGAAACGCTGTAAATACTAGAAAGAAGCTGTAAAGTAAAATAGTGAAAACTCGTAATAAGGGCTCAGTAAGCGTGACTCTTACCAACAGTAAGAGAGAAGAGATCCGACTTGTCCAGCAGTAAGTAGTGTTGTGTAGTTCGCGAACGAACTAGTTCGAAAGAACTGCTTCCACAGATGAACTACACGAACTAGATCCCACATTTCCCGCTCCGTAGTTCATTAGTTCGCGAGATTAACGTCGACTGAACTAAGATCGTCGCACGGGAGCGGGACAGCACTACACTGTACATACTCCCGTTCGGTTTATTCCACTCGCTCACCGATCATGCGCGCAACTTGTTTCGTACTTTCGTACACTTTATTTTATCTATGGTCCAATATTTTGCCAATATCCAATACACTATTGAAGTAGCCAGTACTGACAGTACATTATCCGCGTCAGTCAGTGAGCGTGACACTTACCGACAGTAAGAGAGAAGAGGTCGGACTTGTCTTACAGTAAGGCGACGTGTGCCCATCCGAAGCGCTCCAATACACTATTAAAGTAGTCAGCACTGACAGTACGTTATCCGCGTCTGTCAGTAAGCGTGACACTTACCAACAGTAAGAGAGAAGAGGTCGGACTTGTCCAGCAGTAAGGCGACGTGTGCCCAGCCGAAGCGCTCGAAGACGCTGGTGAAGACGCGAGGCAGCCGGCACTGACAGTATGACATCCGCGTCAGTGTCGGGTACTTCCCTTTGTCATTGAATAGTGTTTGAGGCTAGGGGAACAAAAAATAGAATATTTTATTTCCAATCTTCAAAGAAGACAGTGTTTAAAGATATATTTATTTATAAAAAACATTAAAACTTATATAATATACAGGTCTTATTTGTAAATAGTAGCTGCAAGAGCTCTAAGGTAACTGGGTTTATATTGATACGTTATAGTCCACGAGTAAAAAAAGTTTGGACTTCAAGCTGATATCCTCAATACGGACGTTCCATCAAAATAAAGTACATTTTGTTACCTTTTAACAAAATAATTCAAGTTCGTGTTAAAATATTCAAATATGTAAGTTTTACAATAACCGAAATCTATTGGGGATTTTATAAGAACTTACCCTCGTCCCTTTACGTAAGTTTCTGAGTCGGTGCATGCGACTCACGACACTAGCTGGAGCAGCCAGTTCACCTTCAGACGGAGGCTGAAACAAAGACAATCTTGAAAAACTATACTTAATGGAATACATATGAGCGACCCGAGCAAGTACAGATATGTCCTTTTCAATTCATAATTATGAAAATTATTAGTTTAACTGGGACATCACTGATATCGGAGACGGAAAACAAGGTGAGGAAACCTGGACTTATGGATATAAACAACTAGCTGTTGCCAGCGGTTTCACCCGCTACAACTCAAAAATCATCCCGTAGGAACATAAAATAGGAATAAAAACTATCCATTGTGTTAATTAGGGCTTGGATATCGGACGTTTTTTCAATTCCGGTATTGGGTTTCGATATTCGGGTTTTCAGTTCCGGAATTCCGGAATTCCGGAACTAAAAAGTGGCTTTGGATCCACTAGTGATAGTTTAAATTTTTATTGACTCATAACTGTAAAAAATTGCAAAGGTCCTAATTTTTTGTAATAAATAAATGTAATCTTATGGAATTCTTTTTCAGTAAGTATCAGAAACGCTAAATGGTTAGCACACCTCAGCCGTGAAACTACCTAGGTGAAACCGCAATGCGCGTTCCACAGCTAAACCTAGCCAGACACGCCACGTTCGCCTCTCTCCTTCTCGCAAAGCAGAACCACCATTAATTGCTAGTGACAAACTTGTGTTCAAATAGAGAATTATCGTCTACGACAAAAGAAGACGAGATTTTGCTCTGGTCTAAACTATGAATAGACGAACATATTGAGTATATGAAATTACTGAAACGAGACAAAAGTCATGTTATTTTTGTAGTCTGGATGACTTAATAAATAAATTTTACCTCAACTGATTTAATACATTCAACTGATTTAGTGTCATTTTTCAATAAAATCATTCGTTTTGCCTCCAAAACTTGTACATTCGATACAGAAATTCAACGCGTTACAATAGGCAACTTTGCTATGGTTTTGTTTCGCGCGCCCTACAAATGACAGATCGGGTGGATCGTTCAGCGGTTTCGCTACTATAGTTTTGATTTGATTGCAAAAATAACTGACCAAAGAAAATCTCATTCTGCTTCTACACTCGTTGCTGGTATTGTTTTTGAATAGAGCCAAAATGCAAGGGTGTGTTATTAACCGCGTAAAGATAAAAAGTGACTTCTAGTCACTTTTTAAGTGCGCAAATAGTTGTGTGTACTTCGTAGTAACCTAGTCAACTACCGGTCAAACGCTGCAACTTTGCCGTGATGCCCAACTTTGACTCCTTTGTTTCAACGCGCGAGGTTTATCAGTGATAACGCAGTGGTGGTTTATAGGTGGACGCCGCGTTGTCAAGGCAAAGTTGCAGCGTGTGACAGTATCTGGCTCCAAGACATACAGTGCCAGTACGCATACGAACTAATCCTGTATGGTTTGGAATAAGCGCGCAAAACTCTAGATTCCAATCTATACGCGAGCAGTTGCATGCTCGCCATTTTGCGGTCTTTGCCATGAATGTCTGTGGGTCTATTCTAAACTTTGCATCATACTTCGGCAGAAGCCATATAAGCCCAATGTTTTACGCTTATTAACCCGAAGACACAGACGACAGACAGTGGAAACATATTTTTCCTACTCCCCCACTATTCTTTTCTGATTAATTTCGCGCAGGATCCAAGACCGGTAAATTCATTCTCCGGGACACGTCGAGCTTCATTGTCTCGGCGCTTTTCTGGTGGTTGCCACTGTTGATTCTGGCTCTCAGGAGTTGCAGTGGTTTGGGAATAGTGTGGTGGGTTTGTCCCAAAAAAAAAAATAACCCGAAGACAGTCAACGCAAGAGGCACCCCAAGGTTCGGTATGGTTAGGTTCCTATAAACGTCGTAGATGGAAATAAGAGCAAAGCCCCGCTGAGCGGGGCTAAAATTTAACCTTGACATTAAAATTCGACTAAAATTTGACCGTCTTACAGCGAAGTCTCCGCCTCAGACATACTACACTCCTACAATTATTTCAATAAACTTAATCAAGTCATAATTATATCACTAAACTCCCTGGGCTCCTATTTCTGTCTGTAGAGCTTAAAGGAACCAAACCTCGGGGTGCCCCTGACGTCGGCCGTCTTCCCGTTAAAAGGCATAAAAACAATGATTTTTGTAAGACGTAAGTGATGTAGTATAGTTTGTAACCATCCTTATTTATACGTACGCGTTATCCACGTTACAACTATACATGAAACATACGCAAAATTCATCTATAGATAGTAAATATAGTAATCGCAGATAAAAAAATAGGATTACAAAGCTTTTTGTAGATTGGAAACACGCAATGTTGTCAAAAACTGCCAACTCTACTCTTATAATATATAAATTTAAAACTATAGTTTCCCTTCTACTTCATATTGTGGTAATTTGTTGCGTAACAAGCCGCAGAAAAAATATTATTTTCTTCAATATCGAAACTCCGGTATTGATCTCGCCAATTCCGGAATTGGAAACGATATTGAAAAGCTTCGGAATTCCGGAATTATACCAATTCCGGAATTCCGGAGGCCAAGCCCTAGTGTTAATCCAGGTTATAAACTATCTATGTACCGAATTTCAACCAAATCCATTCAGTAGTTTTTGCGTGAAAGAGGAACAAACATACATCCATCCAAACAAACTTTCACGTTTATAATATTAGTAGGATATGAAAGTCCTAAGTCATGTCAGAGGTCTGTGGTGTTTCCAGCAATTTAATAACTCTGACCTGAGGCTGGTCACATTACACGTAAAAAAAAAGTTTTTATTACTCATAATCTGAAAGAAGATCATTAGCCGTTTGAAAGTTATCCATTGCCGCCCTAGGAAAAATCGCTTTCAACTGACAGCTTTCAAAAAACTAGTTCTATTTTGACCATGTTCAAAATTTTTATACAGCCACGAAATTACAGAGCAATTTAAAATTAAAATAACATAAAGTTAAAAGAAGATAAATAATGACTTTAAAATAATTTAGTTTCAACTATTTCTCTAAAATATTATATTAGATTTCGACAAAATCTTTGCCATTTTTTAAAATAATGAACATGAAAAATCCTGGCTGTATAGCTGTACGACCACAGCACAAAATTTGAAAAAAAAAAACAAAATATGCGGCAAAGTGACAATCCTATCTACACTCATTTTTTCGTTAGCTAATAATTTATGTTGTTAATTTTACTTTCGCCAAACCCCGTCTCGGGACGTAAATAAGTAACTTTCACGCCTTGGATAACAATGTACTATTCAATTTCATCAGCAGCTGCAGCTGGTGGAAAAGACATCCCGGTTGGTCCAGTGACTGAGCGATTGATAGCTGCACTGCGTGTCGCTAGTTCGATTCCCGCACGGAACGAATATTTGTATAATCTACAAATACATACTCGTTTCGGATCTGGGTGTTTGTGTATGTGAGTTTAAATGTTTTTAAACGCACCCATGAAACAGGTTTAATTAAAATTACGATAATGATAATAATCTGGATCTGTGAGAATATCACTGTGCAGTGACTTTATAATCAAACTATTAATTATTTAGTTAATTGAACTCACACTTTCTCAACATCAAAGTCTGTGAAAAAAAAAAAACTAAAAGATTCTGCGTTAATCAGTGCTAAATTAAAATTTTTGATATGAAATTCATGCTTCAACTGCCTTTCTTTTTAGTAAGGCCCATAGACAATAGAGTAAAGAAAAATCTAAAGAGTGTTTTTCATCCCCTTTCAACCTTTGTAGAGGTCATCGATTGTAATAAAGTTATGATCAATTTCTCCCTGGAAAGCAATAAGAACGATCGCCGGCTGCTATAATGGTTCCGGTGGAACATAGTAGCCCATACATAATGGAAAAGGGTTATATTGTACTGCTTTATTAGGGTCTTCGTAAGAATACAGATAGAATATACTTTATTGCACACTAAAATTAATATACAGCTGTTTTTACAATATTAAGATAGATTTTAATACAGCAAGATTTAACGAGGTTGCGCTCTAAAATAACATTTGTAAAAAAAAATAACCGACTTCGGATTCGATACAATAAGAACGAAAAATGAACTAAACTAAATGATACTGTTATGGGGCCAAACGGCAGGTATACTGCATCGAACAAAAGAATCACACAAATCAGACCAGAAACCTCGGGAGTAATCGATGTACATACTCACCGAAACCGAATTGAGAACCTCCTCGTTTTTGAAGTCGGTTAAAAATATGGTGAAGATCTCTGCCCAACAGTATGCCTATTAACGACTAATTTAAAAAAAAAAACCAAGATGTGTGACATTTCAGCAATTGCTTGCACGTTCAATTTAATACCTTTCTCAACAATTCAGTCGTTTAGGATTCAAAATTATGATAGCTAGCATTCATTAGGTAACCCTTTTTCAGCCTACATCATGATAATATTACCCTAATTTGGGGTAGCAAGAGTAACAGCTGCTTCATACGGTTTATATCGTATACCGAAATGGAAATGCAATTTGAATAATTCAGTAGACTGGGGAGCAATTAAGTTTTCGTAATATTTTAAAATATATACTAAACTTAACTGACCCATGGTGCGAGCATATTAGGACACCGGGTTGGACTCCTACGTTCGCTTTTCTCAATAGCAGCAATTTAATTTGGATTAGTGCCCGATTGATGGCAATAGGCTCGCCCACAATTACATGATACTTGTTCAACTAGTATGCAGTATTAAGTCCTGAACCACCTTAGACGTACGCCAAGTCGCTGAGGTACGACGTAAGCGAGGGGGACGGGGTACTGCGTTCTGATTGGCTAACTCAAGGTCAGTGCGACGAGGGGACTCACAGGAGTGGTCGAAACTAATACGAACTTAAGACTTTTTTGCCTAATGTGTTGACAGACATCGGTCACCTGTGATTAGGAGTCTAGATATAAATGGTCGTTGCCTTAGACAAACGGGAACAACAGGTGTGACGTTATGATTATTAACGAAAAAAGCGATATTCAAAGCAATTTCCTTTATACTCAAACCATTTTCCTCGACCGAAATTTCGAATCCCAACGACATTTATAATGAGAAGCAAAAAATAAATCCCTTTTACAAAAAACCAATCTATTCTTTACAAAAAAGGACACAAAACAAAATGGCTGCTGGATTGTGGAGGTCTTTAATCAGGATCACGAACAGCGATGAGGTAAATGTAAATCTGGAACGTTCATCGCCAAGCAACAGCCAAAGTTCAAACTAGATGGAAACTTAATACTTTTTTTTTAGTGTTTTTTAGTGTTCTGTGGTAAATTCATCAAATAGGTCCGCCCAGGGCGGGTGGGAGGGACTGTCAGCCTCGTACTGACTAAAATCCACGGTGTCCCTTCAATAGCCCTTTACGTTCCAGAGTCGTACATGATGAGACACTCCCGCGACACCGTCACGCTCTGGCTCTCTAAGAGCCTAAGCACACGACGTTTTTAGGGTTCCGTACGTCCGAATACAAAAACGGAACCCTTATAGGATCACTCGTGTGTCCGTCTGTCTGTCGCTTACAGTCAATTATCTCCGAATCTACTAGACCGATTGGGTTGAAATTTGGTACACATATCAATTCCTGTGACCCAAGCACAGAGGTGTGACGTGAATAGATTAAATCTGTATGTGGGAGGTAATTTTTGGGGGGGAAGGGGAAAATGAAAAAAAAAGTTTTGAAAACTGCATCGTGTGACATATCATATGAAATGTCTTGTTGAGACAATCTTAAATGTATTTTTTTTTTGTAATTTTAAAATAAATAGTTTCCAAGTTATTCAAGAAAATAGACGAAATTTGACCATTCCCCCTCCCCTCTTATCTCCGAAACTACTGAACCGAAAATTTTGAAAAAAATACAGTAATTAGTTTTCTACTTATAGATTATAGGAAAACCTATAAGAAGTCCACATCTGTATATGGGAGGTAATTTTTTGGGTGGAAGGGGAAAATAAAAAAATAATATTTGAAATCTGCATCGTGTGACATACCAAATGAAAGGTCTTTTTGAGACAATCTTAAATATATTTTTATTGTAATTTTAAAATAAATAATTTCCAAGTTATTCAAGAAAATAGACGAAATTTGACCATTCCCCCCCCTTATCTCCGAAACTACTGAACCTAAAATTTTGAAAAAAATACAGAAATTAGTTTTCTACTTATAGATTATAGGATAACCTATAAGGAGTCCATATCTGTATATGGGAGGTAATTTTTGGGGGGGGAAGGGGAAAATTTAAAAAAAAATATTTGAAAACTGCATCGTGTGACATATCAAATGAAAGGTATTGTTGAGACAAACTTAAAAGTATTTTTTTTGTAATTTTAAAATAAATGGTTTCCAAGTTATTCAAAAAAAATAGACGAAGCTTGACCATTCCCCCCCCCTTATCTCCGAAACTACTGAACCTAAAATTTTGAAAAAAATACAGGAATTAGTTTTCTACTTATAGATTATAGGATAACCTATAAGAAGTCCATATCTGTATATGGGAGGTAATTTTTGGGGGGGGAAGGGGAAAATTTAAAAAACAATATTTGAAAAGTGCATCGCGTGACATATCAAATAAAAGGTATTGTTGAGACAAACTTAAAAGTATTTTTTTTGTAATTTTAAAATAAATGGTTTCCAAGTTATTCAAAAAAAATAGACGAAGCTTGACCATTCCCCCCCCCTTATCTCCGAAATTACTGAACCTAAAATTTTGAAAAAAATACAGTAATTAGTTTTCTACTTATAGATTATAGAATAACCTATAAGAAGTCCATATCTGTATATGGGAGGTAATTTTTTGGGGGGAAGGGGAAAATTAAAAAAAATAATTGAAAACTGCATCGTGTGACATATCAAATGAAAGGTCTTGTTGAGACAATCTTAAATATATTTTTTTTTGTAAATTTAAAATAAATAGTTTCAAAGTTATTCCAGAAAATAGACGAAATTTGACCATTCCCCCCCTTATCTCCTACTACCTATTTTTTTTTTAAATACAGAAATTAGTTTTCTACTTATAGATTATAGGAAAACCTATAAGAAGTCCATGATATTAAAATAACATGGTAAATCACTCAATATTGTGCGTACCAATTTGGGTCAGATTAAAAAAAAAACGTGATAGGTAACATCGTACGGAACCCTCTTCACGCGAGTCCAACTCGCACTTGGCCGGTTTTTTAAACGAACTTTTGTCAAACAGAGCAGTTTGTTGTCGCGATACAAAACGTCAAACGCGCGTTTGCATCGCGTCTGTATCGCTACAAACGCGCGTCAACGCGTGCATAGGCTCTAAGGGGGCCACGTCGCGTCAGGTGCTTTATTTACTTAATTGAAAATCATGTAGCCATTTAACTTTAATCGAAAACTTTCTGGTATTCACAGTTACTGTTAGCATAGCAAAGGCTAAGCAAGACAGATTCACCATTTACAAAATTCTCAGTGTATTTGCCACAATATTTCTTAAACTTAAAAAAGGTTTGTGACATCCACCATCCTGTATTGTTCAGTGCACTATAGTTTCCGCCAGATAAGTGTGGAATAAAATTCGTTGACCCCCGTGTACCAATGTATTCCAATATTTCAAAATCATTCCAAAAAATGTAAGGAAAGGGTGGTAACACGATCAAAACAACCGTACCGTGGTAAGAGGCGACCTTGACCTTATATTTGATTTTATTTTGAAATTCGAACGATGGTATTATGAAATTCGAACGACGCATTATTAGGATCAATGACCTTTATTCCAGACTAATTTAGCGGTTACTATAGGAAAAATCGATACATTTAGCTATATGCTGAAATCGCGGCATCGTCACCCTGAACCGCAAAGAGCAACCGAAGCCAGCAAGAGTCTAACATACGTTTCCACACAGGGCGAGAGGATTTACTAGATTATTTAACGAAAAAAAAAACGTAATTTTTTTAGGATGCCAATAAAAAATACAGTTGAATTCAGAACAAGTCCGTTAAAAAGCTATGCTTTATGCTAAATCGTACTCAAAGACTCAAACTCAATATCTAGACGCAATTTCATCCAATTAATTTCGTTCAATGAACTTATATCTAAACTAAAATAAAGTTAGAATTAAAAACCCATCCCTTTATACACATATGTATACTACACATTAATTAACACAAGAGTTTTCAACTCCTATCTAATATTTTTAACGAAAACTTTTCAACTTTTAACGCATCATAAATATGTTTTGCTCGGAGAAGCAGAAAATAAAATTATCTAATTGCCCGTGTTATAACTCTGCACAGACATTACTTTATTTTGAAGATTGTCTATGAAAATACGGGTATAAACGCCAATGACACGAACCCTTTATAGCTGACTCCATTTTCCCCAAAATACTATGCAATTTAATTTACAAACTAGACTATTGCTGTTTTTAATAAATAGCATGATTACTTTTAGTAGAGTTTATGATTTAGGCAAATAGCATAAGATATTTTGACTCTCATCTTTAAGGGCCTTACTTATAAACATTGATTAGACGTTACTTATCTTAAATAGCTCTTAAGTCACTTGCCATCTCTATTCATTAAAATAGAAATGACAAGGACAGGTGATATTTAATCGGTAGCTAAGCAACACAAGTTTTTATAAGTAAGGGGGTAAATGTTTATTTATAAAGTAATACACTCTGTTCTCCGAGGTTTTACTCCTATTGTGTTTGTCCATGGAGTTTCTTGCCCGTTCTTCTCCATAGAGCTACGCTTTGGAACGGGCAGCTACAGTACTTTCACAGTTTTTATGTCTTGTGACCAGGACTGTAGCACCATAATTTATTTTATAGAATTT
Organism: Agrotis exclamationis; assembly: GCA_950005045.1. Lineage (NCBI taxonomy): Eukaryota > Metazoa > Arthropoda > Insecta > Lepidoptera > Noctuidae > Agrotis > Agrotis exclamationis. Next base: position 5,114,218 of record OX465431.1, on the reverse strand, counting down.
GTATTTTAATTTGTTTTTTGTCTTTTGACAATTCAAAAGTGCCTGTAACTGGTTTACTTAAAATGATTTGATTTTATTTATTTCTCGGCTCCTATTTATTGGTCGTAGCGTTATGTTATATAGCCTATAGGCTTCCTCGAAAATTGGACTATCCAACAAAAATATTTATTTCAATTCAAACCAATAAATAGGTAAGATATCTATATATATAAAAGCGAAAGGTCACTCACTCATAGGACACGAAATCTCAGAAACTACCAGGGCTAGGGGTTTAAAATTTTGCAAAGGGGTTCTTTTTAGGACGTAGGCGCTCGCTAAGACGGGATTTTGCGAAATTCCACCCCTAAGGGGTTGTTTTTGGGGTTGATAGTTTGTATGAAACTTTGTTACTACAAGTACTAGGAATTCCAAATTTTGCATGCGGGTTCTTTTTAGGAAGGAGGTACTATTTACGAAAGGGGTTTCTTGAAATTCGACCCCTAAGGGGTTGTTTTTGGTGTTGATAGTTTGTTTGAAACTTCGTTATTATAAGTGCTAGGAGTCTCAAATTTTGCATGGGGAATATTTTTAGGAGTTAGATGCTCACTTTGACGGGATGTTGCGAAATTCGACCCCTAAGGGGTTGTTTTTGGTGTTGATAGATAGAGGTCTTAAATTATGCATGGGGATTCTTTTAAGGACAAAGATGCTCACTAAGACGGGATGTTGTGAAATTCGACCCCTAAGGGGTTGTTTTTCGGCATGGATAATTTGTATGAAACTTTGTTACTACAAGTACTAAGAGTTTCAAATGTTACATGAGGGTTCTTTTTAGGACGTAGGTGATACTTAAGCTGGGATGTTTGGAAATTCAACACCTAAGGGGTTATTTTTAGGGTTGATAGTTAGGAGTCTCAAATTTTGCATAATGGTTTCTTTTTAGGAAGTAATTACCTACTCACTAAGGCGGAATTTGCGTAATTCGACCCCTGAGGGGTTGTTTTTGGGCTTGGAGTTTGTATGAAACTTTGTTACTACAAGCACTAGGAGTTTCAAATTTTGCATGGGGGTTATGTTTAGGACTTTAATGCTCACTAAGATTGGATTTTACGAAATCCAACCCCTGAGGGTTGTTTTGGGGTTGAGAGGTAGAAGTTTCAAATTTTGCATGGGGATTCTTTTTAGGACGTAGATGCTGCTTATGACGGGATTTTCTGAAATTCTAACCCTAAGAGGATGTTTTTGGGGTTGATAGTTTGCATGAAACTTCGTTATTACAAATGCTGGGAGTCTCAAAATATGCATAGAGATTTTTAGGACGCGGCCATCGCACACTTTCGGGCATGCCGCAATCACGGCGGGCATGGTAGCGAAGGAGGAGGCGGGACGCGTGAGGGACTGGACAGCGTCTACCTTTTTTTTTTTTTTTTTTTTTTTTTTTTTTTTTTTTTTTTTTTGAGGCAGGAGTGGGAAATCCCCACGGACACCTCGGCTGTCTCACCGTCTCACTGAGACCATGAGACAGTCGAGGTAGTGCGGGACTCGAACCCGCTAAAACCCACTCCTGCCCAGCCAGTGTCCCTCTGCTATAAGCTTGCAGAGACCTTATAACTGCGTTTTAGTCTTTTTTTTTCATGAAGGCGGTCGGAGGGACCACGTTTTGTGCGGTTGTTAGTTTACTTAATTAATTTTATTTCGTTATATCTTTTATTTCCTGTGAAGCTATTCATTATAAAGTCTTATTTTTTATTATTATTTTCCGAAAGTTCCGTTTACTGTGTTTTGTCAAGATTATAATTTTTATTGTAGGTGATAATTTATTGTTTGCTAACTGCAATTTTTAACAGAATTATTTAAATTTTATCGATTGAGCCAAATTTTGTTTTATTTTTACTTTTCCCGCGTGACATTTGCTCGCCCAGCTTGGGTTCCACCAATACGTCGCCTCGCTTTCTTTTCAATGATATTCACTGACTATATGCTTATCATATATCGTAATATTATTTACTTGAAGCGACACTGACGCTCCATGGTCCCCAGACTGAGAATTTCTTCCAAGCTCGACGCAACTGGGCGATTCCACGGAAGTTGACTCACGAATTAGCTTAATTGAGGCCACTTTCTCATGAAAGTAGCTCCAGTTATCATCAGTCATTGAGCCAACCCCAGTGGTTCGCTCAATGCGGCTGCTATTTGGTTGCGTCGAGCTTGCTTCTACCGAGGCGCAGGAAGTGGGCGCAGCAACAACTTTAGCAGTAGGCGATTGCTGCTCTAGCAAATGCGTCCCACTTCCCGCGTATCGGACACTCCCTACTAAAAGCGCTGTGCCCAGTTTCCCCCAGTTTCGCTCTGGTGCAGTTCACGCATGCCGGCGCCGTGCCGATCCGTTTCTCCGAGCAGTCCGCACTGAGGTGCAGACCGCCACAGTGGCTGCACAGATCGGCTGGCTCCGAGCACAGACGTTTTCCGTGCCCGAAAGCCAAGCAACGGGTGCACTGCACCAGAGGCGACTGATCTTCGACGCGCACTCTCTGAAGGTCGATTCGCAGCTTTCCTCCCTCGAGCGCGCGTCTCCAAATCGCAGGGGACACACTGAGCACAACGCTATTAACATGCGGGTTCCTGCTTTTTCGCCTGTATTTAACCGCAATCCTATGGTTCCCGTCGTCGGGGCCGCAAAATATCTCCCGGTTCTGATTCTTGAGGGCTCTTAACAGTTCCTCGTCGGAGTGTACTACCAGCACATCCCTCAGAATCAGAAGCGGGTCCCTATTTTTCACGTCCTCGACGACGAGGTTTTCTCCGGCCGCCCGCAGTCTCTCCCTGATTTTTCTCCTCTCCTCTTCTGTCGCGCACCCCATAATGACCCTCCGGTCCTTGGCCTTTCTGACGCGTTCCACCCGAACCCAGCCGTCCTTCGCATCCACCGCTCTCCTGACCCTTTCCAGGATCTCGTCGCCCGTATCCATTTCCTGCGTGGAGGAGACAACCACCGAGTGCAGTGTCGTTAGCTCCGGAGCTTTTGCTCCGGTATGGCTTTTATTCGCGGCTACTACACCCGCGTAGGTGCCCCCTTCCACGCTTTCCCTGCTGGCCAGACTGTCTCGGAGTCTATCCATCTTTTGGGAGTGGTCTTTCAACTCCGAGATATGCTCCTTTAGGGTGTTGAGGAGCTCAGTCTGGCCAGCAAGAATCTCGTCGGAGACGGGTGAGGAGCTATGGACAGCGGTGGACGCGGCGGTCGCTGGCTCTGGCACGGTCACGGGCGCATCAGGGGCACGCTCAAGCTCCGCGTCCTCGACCAACTCGAAGAGCCGTTCTAGGGCCTCTAACACCGCATTTTTGATATTCGTCTTGAGGTTGCGAGAGTTACCCAAGTTCTGCTTCGCCTTCTGTAGGCAAGCTCTCGCCTCCTCAAGACGACTGCAACTCTCGGCCCCAGTACCCCCGAGCAATCCGGTGGCGACAACGGGAGGCGGGCGCCCCTTTGGCGTGGTGAATACCTCGATGCATTCACGAGGGGTGGCGTCCCCGAAGGATATCCTCCTCTTCACTTCGTCACGTTCCTTCGGGGAAAGTAGTTTCTCTCCCATGGACTCACCCGTCGACCGATGCTCGTAAGGAGCGTCATGTGGGTCGGGGGTGTCCATCGGGGCGGAAACAAACGGATCCTTGTATAGTGAGGGTCGCGTCTGTCTCTTTGTTGTCGAAAAAGAGAGTATCATGGACACTGGCGTCTTAGTCCCTGTAAAGGGGGGACACGTTAAAAACACAAATTCTGATCAATGTAAAAACATAAATACAAATAAATTAATTTAATAGGTCACTTATATTGTCAAAATTATTAAAAACCGTCAGGTCTGTGTCCCTGTAAAGGGGGAACACAGATAAATAATATGAGTTTAAAAAGTCAAAATACAATACAAATATAATAGTAAGAGTTTTTATAAAAACAATTAAAAACGTCTGTTTTTTAACGTGTGGTCAACCCTGTCCTTGCGAATCGGTTTAAAACAGTCCCGACACTCAATACAAACTATTTTATAAAAAATATTTTTTGTCAAAAAAGTTTTCCCCTTTAGCTATAGGCCAGAGGGCGGGTGGGTGGGGAAATTTTTTGCGAGCTAGACGCACGTGCGGGGTATCGTCGGATCGGGCTCCGCGCGGGCTAGCCGAATATGTAATAAAATTGTTAACGACAAGAGACAAAATTTTGAGTTTTGGCCGAAAAACCAGTTTTTTAAGCGAAAATTGGTGTTTTTCACCCCCACTCCGAAACTCGGGCCACGGATCGCGGACCTGGTCACGGGATTAATTGAGGGCGGTCGCTGAGACTAATATGAAATTTAAACGGTTGTAATTGGTCGAAAAATGGCGAAGTTAATGAATTTAATATGGTGAAATTTTGAAAAAATGCAAAATACGGGTAAGGGTTGATTTTTAGGGGTTGCGATTCGTGTCAAACGATAGGCGTCCGCCTTTTTAGGTCTAATTAGCTGAAAACAGCTCCAAAATCGCACCTATAACAATGAAAATATCGATACTTTTTTCAAACACTTGCTCCGGTATATCAATTTTTGGACTCTGACGAAATTTTGAAAAATTGGTGGGAAATTTTTTGCGAGCTAGACGCACGTGCGGGGTATCGTCGGATCGGGCTCCGCGCGGGCTAGCCGAATATGTAATAAAATTGTTAACGACAAGAGACAAAATTTTGAGTTTTGGCCGAAAAACCAGTTTTTTAAGCGAAAATTGGTGTTTTTCACCCCCACTCCGAAACTCGGGCCACGGATCGCGGACCTGGTCACGGGATTAATTGAGGGCGGTCGCTGAGACTAATATGAAATTTAAACGGTTGTAATTGGTCGAAAAATGGCGAAGTTAATGAATTTAATATGGTGAAATTTTGAAAAAATGCAAAATACGGGTAAGGGTTGATTTTTAGGGGTTGCGATTCGTGTCAAACGATAGGCGTCCGCCTTTTTAGGTCTAATTAGCTGAAAACAGCTCCAAAATCGCACCTATAACAATGAAAATATCGATCAGCGTCTACCTTACAGCCCAGCCGCAATGGTAGACGCACACTGGGACGGATGTCGCAAGACGATCTCCGGCCACCGTAGGCGCGGGCATGTGGACAGCGAGTAATTGGCGACTCACTGTCTGACCATGGACCATGCCCGGGTTGACGGCGCGTTATGTTCCACGCGCGCCTCACAGAGTGTCAGCACAATAACGGGGCCTCCCTTTAGAGGGCCAAAGCCTGCCGGGGTCGCGGGACTAACGAATACCGTGATCCTGGAACGTAAAGGGCTATTGAAGGACACCGTGGCTTCCAGTCAGTACAAGTCTGACAGTCCCTCCTACCCTGCCCTGGGTGAGAGGACTCATTTGATGAATTTAACACGCTAAAAAAAAGATGCTCACTAAGACGCGACTTTGTTCTTGATAGTTCGTGGTCTCAAATTTTGCTTATGGGTTTGTTTTAGAACGTAGGTACTACCTCAGGTGGGATTTTGCGAAATTTGAACCCCTGAGGGGTTGTTTTTGGGTTGATAGAATTTTTGTTGGAAATTGATTTAGATTTTCCAAAAGTATCCCATAATTCACAGATAAAAATTTCGAAATACGCGCAGACGAAGTCGCGGGCGAACTGCTAGTTTATCTATATATACAGGGTGGAATTTTGTAATGCCACCTGGAGGGAAAGTACTCTTAATACTGCAGATAGAAAATTTTACTCAAAGGAAACATTCCTTTATTTTTGAATAGAAAGCAAACTGCATTCAAAGATTTTCGAAAATTCTCTTCTCCCACACCCGGGAATCGAACCGGCTAAAATCTGAAAAAATTATACCCTGTCATGTACAATCGCCGCAATAACCATTATATTGGTCTCAAGTGAATCCTGTTCGTGTTCATGAAACTAACAATCAAGTAAGATTTTCTTTCAACGTTTGGTGCGGAATTATGAGAAATAATGTAGTGTTAGTCCACGTGTACGAAGGTCATTTAAACAACTGTCAAGTATATTGAAATACTGGATCTCTTAAGAAACGAGATAAATGGTTTCCCCGAGGAAGAGCGAAACCAAATAATTCTACAGCAAGATGGTGCTCCAGCACATAACAGCAGAATCACTACTGCCTACATTAATAACCATTTTAATACCTGGATTGTTACAAACGGCACAATCAGAGGGCCTGCGAGATCGCCAGATCTCACCCCATTAGATTTTTTTTGTGGGGATATGTAAAAAATCAAATTTACATGAAATCTTATGCAAATGACAACGAGTTGAAGTTCAGAATACGATTTATAATATTCACCACAACACTTTATTAAAGGTTACTAGAAATGAATTCGTTAAAAGAATAAATCTGTGTATCCAAGAGAATGAAGCCCATTTCGAGCAACTAATTAGTTAGTTTACCATTTGTTGTAAATAATTAAATTAATTTAAGATTTCCTGGTTTTCATTTCATTTAATTTATCATGTTTGTTAGAGAGATTTCATCCTTATAATTGACCCTAACGATCGATGCAATAAAAGTACAGGGTATCATTTTTTCAGATTTTAGCCGGTTCGATTCCCGGGTGTGGGAGAAGAGAATTTTGGAAAATCTTTGAATGCAGTTTGCTTTCTATTCAAAAATAAAGGAATGTTTCCTTTGAGTAAAATTTTCTATCTGCTGTATTAAGAGTACTTTCCCTCCAGGTGGCATTACAAAATTCCACCCTGTATATAAAAGAACAGGGTTTTTTATTAAGACTCGACTACAGCCGAAACCGCTAAACGAAGTAACTTGAATTTTGGACAGCAGTTGCAGTCTACCATGTAGGGAAGCAATAAGACGGGATTTTGCGAAAATCCTCCTCTAAGGGGGTGAAAAGGGGTGAAAAGGTTTGTATGAAAAATCTTATTCCTTGGGTTTATAAATTTGAAACTTGCCACGAATAAGAACACAAGTAAATCAAAAAGATTGGCACAATTATTTTTTTTTTAAACCAATGGAGGATAATGGAGGGTTCCATTGGCAATCTAGACGATGTTAAAGTTTGTATGGGAAAATCATAACGCGTGAGTTGATTAATGTGAAAATCAGTATTTATATACTAGATCAAAAATAATTAAATACGTGTTTTTGGATTTTTCGAAAATCACCCCCCAAGTTAGTGAAAAGGGGTATTCAAGTTTAAAGGGGAGATTCTTTAACCGCTAAACGTATAACCTAAATTTTGATCGGTAGTTGCAATTTATTATGTAGGGAATAACATAAGGGGGACAACCAACATATAACCTTTTCAGTATTTATATACTAGATCAAAAATAATCAAACTCGTGATTTTGGGTTTTTCGAAAATCACCCCCTAAGTTGGTGAAAAGGGGTGATTAAGTTTTAATGGGAATGATTGCTTGCTTCGATAAACTCAAAACTGGGCATAAATTATCTCGCAATCGAATAAAGGATGCGTATTTATTTATATGTATTTCAAAAATCAACCCCTAGTGGGGTGAACATCTACTACAAACTAATAGACCATTTTTAGATTTTCCAAAAGTATCCTATAAAAAGGGTGACCGGGCATTAAATTCACTGTGTTCGAAGTCAAAAACATGCGCAGACGAAGTCGCGGGCGGAGTGCTAGTATTTCATAAAACATGACTCATTGCACTGTTTACATAGTTGATTAACCAGTAGTTCCTGAATTGGGCGCGTACAACCAAACAAATAAACAAATTCTTTCCTTCTTCTTCTTTACCTTTATAATGTTAATATTATAGATGAAAAATAAGTTAATGAAACCACAATCTTTGATTGACGTATTTTACCTAAAGTAATAATGTTCTGCCTCGTTAGTCTAATGGTGGCGAGCGCGACTGCTAAGCAAAAGGTCCTGAATTCGATCATTAGGTGGAGCAAAGTATTATGGAGTTCCCCATCAAGATTTTCTCGAAAGCAGCCACGAAGCCTGAATTTGTGTCCGATCATACTTCTTTATGATCGGATTTTGTATGAGTTTTTTTGTTGCACAAGGAAATATTATACAAAACATTCTACCCTTCATAGTGACATCATTTCATAGGAGGTAAAAAAAGAACATAAATAGTAAATTTTCCTTTCATGGTGACCATTAACTTACAATGTACTACCAGTAATAATAGTCATTAGGTATGTGTACATCACTATTGCATGCATTTCATACAAATCCCGTACATAATGTAGTTCGGACATCATCAGTATGCTATTCATTTTTCATGAGTTGAATTACATGATTTCGCTTTCATCCATTTTATCAAAGGGTCTAGTATGTACCTACACTACATATAAGTAAGAAGGTAGGCCGGTATAATATATATTCGTCGCACTAAGGATTTTGTGACCCGCATTTCAGTGGCACTGTTTGAATAAGTTAAGGGTTAGATTGGGAAAGTCGTATGTCCAGCAGTGGACGAATACAGGCTGATGATGAAGGTTATGTTCATCCAACGTATTTTATGGAAAACATTCTCGAAAAATAGTTTTACAGCTAATTAAGGCTAATTTAAACTTTCCATAGAAGCAGCCGTTTCCATAATTAATTAACCTTATTTTTAAATAAGACATTTCGATTAAATTCTCTCATTACTTTTTACCCAAGTCTTTTTTTTAACTTACTATTTTAAACGAATTCAAACAGCGTCAAAATTTGATGAAAATAGACATATAAATGTCGTGCTAAGACCACACTAACGAGAAATGCTGATAATTATCGCGATGATGGAAGTTCATACAATAATCATCATCGTGATAATCAATAGCGTTTTCCGTTAGTGTGGCCATCGCATTATAGTTAACCTATTGTATTTCCACTTCTCATCAAAGGACAATAACTCCGCAGTATTTCAACCCGGTAATCTTACTCGATGTCAAAGGTATACAACATTACTCATAACATAAACAACACATCAAAAGCAATGAAGATTGAAACACGGCTGTATCAAGTAACATTCTAGTCGGCTTGTGTTACAAAGACACGTGTATATTGAGATAACAAGCTATATTTTCATCATAAGTTTACGATTGTTATCTCCAAAGGTTTAGGCAGAGGTGTATCATAGCAAACAGCGTCAGGTACTAGCTGCCCGATATTTCAAAAAAGCAAAAGTGCCGTTTCACAACTATATTCATATTACATTGATATTATTATAATACATTGAGTCTCGCTTCATCACTATTTTAGTGGCAAAACGGCGCTTTGGTAATGCTTTTTAGGGTTCCGTAGCCAAATGGCAAAAACGGAACCCTTATAGATTCGTCATGTCTGTCTGTCTGTCCGTCCTTATGTCACAGCCACTTTTTGTCGAAAGTATAAGAGCTATCCTGTTGAAACTTGGTAGGTAGATGTATTATGTGAACCGCATTAGAATTTTCACACAAAAATAAAAACAAAACAAATTTTGGGCGTGCCCCCCATAATTATAAATGAAACTCAAAAAATTTTTTTTTCACCAAACCCATACGTGTGGGGTATCTATGGATAGGTCTTTAAAAATTATACTGAGGTTATTAATATCATTTTTTCTAAACTAAAAAGTTTGCACGAGAGACACTTCCAAAGTGGTAAAATGTGTGTCGTCGTTCCCCCTTGTAACTTCTAAAATAAGAGAATGATAAAACTAAAAAAAATATGTAATGTAGACCTTAACAAAAACTTCCAAACGAAAAATGGTTTGGATGAGATACAGTTAGCAGTTTTTGAGATATAGTACTCGTACATTTTTAAAAACCGCAAATATAACTTTGCCATTCATACAAACACTATGAAAAACAAAGTTATTTTTATTGTTTGTGTATATTACTTACTAATCTCCATATAATTATATCCCTAATCTATGCTTGCTACTACGGAACCCTTCATGGGCGAGTCCAACTCGCACTTGGCCGGTTTTTGGTTTAGTTGTTGAAACAAAAAAGTTATGAAACAGGATATCGCCGATATAAGTACGTGTACTAGGTACTAAGTATACTTACTGCCTCATTTGTTTAAACGTTAAGCCTCGCAGTATTGTGAAGCTTTCATGAATAATTTTGACGCTTGTTATAATCCTAATGTACTTAAATGAATTTTGAATGGAAATTACCTACATAATAAATGTGAGCTCTACCGACTCATGTTAAAAAGTATAATATGCTTACACAGGTTATAAATTATCTGTGTACCAAATTTCATACAAATCCGTTCAGTAGTTTTTGTATGAAAGAGTAGTTAACACATCCATCTATCCTCACAAACTTTCGCAATATTTATTTGAAGATACTTAGCGTGTTTTCCGGGACTTCGCCTGCTGTCAAGTAGGAAATAATTCTATGGTACGTACTAACAGGGATAAAAAGTAACTTAGTACTATACTGTACTATGCTATTTCATAAAATACAAATCTATGATAGACTCAGAGACAACAATAAAGCAATACATAAATGTTAAATGAGATGATTTATTTTTCAGAAATCGTAGTAGGGAAACAGTGTATAAGACGGGGTCGCGAGGTATGGTGGGAAATACACTTCTTAAGGCAAACTTAACACAATACTAACGTAGCGCAAGCGCCAACAGGACGCCATTTGTTGATGTTGCAAATGACGTCCTGATAGCGCTTGCGCTACGTTAGTGTTGTGTTAAGTACCTATGCCTAGAGAGTGTAAGTCCCGATTACACCTCGCGTCCCCGTCTTATACACAGTTCCCCTACAAACTTTAACTCTCGGTAGGAGTGGTAATAATGACGGTGGGAATATAAAAATTGTGAAGGTTCGAGATAACTGCTAGAATTTAAAACAGGAAGAGGGCTTAAACCTTTTCACAACAATAAATGTATTAGCCATGTAGAACATACAATAATGTACAAAAACATGTGATCAAATTTCCACAACTGACACATGAACAATTGAACAGCCTTCTATACAAAATGAAACCTCGTTTAACAGACAGCCATATTGTTCAAGTAGATGCTACTCACAATGGCTTTCGTTTAATTTATTTTCAATTCAGTTTGAGTTTAGCGAGGTGCCGTAATCTGTTTCATGTTTTTTTTTTTTAATTTCAAGTTTCATTGCTTTGGTGAAGTTTTAAGATCCAAACTTAATTTTAATTAATTAGTTACAAACCAACTTCCTTAATTTAAAATTCTAAAAGTTTTGTCTGATTAAAAATCAACATTTAATATGTATAGGTAGATACTGACCCAGTTTTACCGACATATTTGAGGTGTAAGTGCTCTGCTCTATTTACATTGGTCGAGGATAGTGGCGAGTAGCAACTGAAGTATAGTGGCGAGTGGCGAAAATCTAGGCAGTGACTAATGACACTGTCATGTCCGTCCGTTTAACATCACTGTCCTTACCCACTTAACGACCACTTCGTTAAACCAATTTAAATCGGATTTCTCAGACTTCTGAATGCCAGACGCTCTACAAAATAAATTAAAATAAGTACAAACGTTAACTAATTGTAACTTAGCAATTAATCAAGTGTCTGTCAATGTGATATAAACCTGACGCCGTACGACAATATTTCTGTATTTTATTTATAACGTACTTGAAGTAAATACTTCAAGTTCGCTGTAAATAAAATACTGCATTTGCATTTTTATTGTATGGACAAATGAAAAAGTGGCTCTAGTGTACGAATGAGTGGTGATGAAATAAATTACACAAAGAAATGCGCCAGACTGGGTTCGAACCCACGACCATACAACTCGTCAGAGCACCGCCGTGTCCTCACGACGGCGATAGGCAGCGACCTCTCGCGCCCGGCATTGGTCGAGGCCATGCTGCGGGGCGAGATGGAGAGGGAAGCGGTCGCCTCCATCTGCGAAGCAATCATGCTAGCGGAGGAGGAAGCCGAACGCATAAGGGAGAGGACAGCGTCCACCTGACAGCCCAGCCGCAGTGGTAAACACCCACGGCGACTGACGTTGCAAGACGATCCTCCGGCCACCGAAGGCGCGGGCATGCAGGCGGCGAGTAATGGGCGACTCGCTGTCCGACCATGGACCATGCCCGGGTCGACGGTGCGTTGTGTTCCACGCGCGCCCTGCCGGGGTCGCGGGACAAACGAATTACCGTGACCCCGGAACTTAAAGGGCTATTGAAGGACATCGTGGATTTTAGTCAGTATATACAAGTTTGACAGTCCCTCCCGCTCTGCCCTGGGTGGAAGGACTCATTTGGTGATTTTACCACGATAAAAAAAGGTTGGGGCCGATACCACTGGTCTACCACTGCTCTGACATAAAATAGTGAAGACAAATGACTACACACTAGCTCCAGATGTCCAACACCATTTTATTTTGTTCAAAATAATAATCCAAATGGTTGTTTTGTGGTTTCTCAAGAGTTTTGTTGGCTGTTAGCTCAGTACCACAGACAATCTCTTCTTAAACGATTATATTTAGCTTAACCCCGCATATTTGATTGTTTGTTTTAAATCTTGTGAAAACTTTATCAAGTACTTACTTCTACTAAATATCTTATGAAACTTGGCACACACGCGACACTGGTTCAATGCAACATAAGGCGAAATCACTGCTTCAAAATAATCTTTAACTTGCTATTCTAGCTTATCTACTTCATTAGAAAATCCAATCTACCTAAGTAACTCAGAAATATTTTTGATACTAACAAGTTCTATGCCAATTTTCAATTGTTAAGAAAGTGATTGAGGCTGAATAATAACAGCCGCACGCGGTGATCTATGAGAAAATCTTCGAGAAAATCTCGCTTGTCTAAGACCGCCTTCACATTAGGTCGCAAGTAGTGCGTCAGCAGCGCGCCAGTAGCAGCGCGACAGTCGCGCTGTTCACAGGCATAACTTCTATACTAAATAGAGCAGCGCGTCAACGGCGCGACACGTGATTGCGGCATAGCGGACGGCAGCCGCGTGCGGTCAGTCGGCTTAGAACTGGCCACCCTAATCTAAACAAGTCGCGCGGCTGTATTTGTAATAAGAAGACATGCGCTGCTGCCGCACTACTTGCGACGTAATGTGAAGGCGCCCTTAGTCGGTCTATAGACGGGTCATATCATAATACTGAGTTTTCTCCGTCGCTCAGAAAGCATGGCCCGGCTGCCATTTGTAGATCTTTGACAGTCGTTAGATATTCATGGCCCAAAAGTATGATTTAACTAGTTTTACCAATGGCTAATAACGTATTAATTACCCATTATTATTAGTTGGGTTATTGAGGTCGGATAAGCATAGTACCTGCATCCACTTACGACTGGAAGCCGACCCCAACAAAGTTGAAAAAAAGAAGCAAATAAAACTGACAAATGAAGTCTAGAGAAAACAATAAACTATGCTCCAACACAATAAAAGACACAATGAGCAACAAAACACAGAACACACACTAAATAAACCATCAGATCAATCTCTTCACCTCAGCAATAAACAACAGACCTTTCTGAAATAGAAGACCGAATGAACTAAACCATATCGTTCACCGGCTCATTACATTCCAATCCAATCACACTTCCGTTCAATGCCAAGTTCGAGCTCTCTCATTGATTTGTTTGTACCCTTGACCATAAGGACACGACTGTGGGGCAATACATAAAGGGTGGCACATTTCAATCTTGAGTTCTAAAATAGATGGGGAAATGTTTCTGAAGGTATTCTTGAGGAAGCAATAACATGTATATTTCTACCCAGCAATGCTGGCCCACTTGCTATGTTAGTTGGAGAAATGCCTGCCTATTGCCCGCACATAAAAAACATTTGAGAGGCTAAAAATTTTTGATCACTCGCCGCTTGTGTATACATTTTAAATGTTCCTAAACATTTAGAAGAAATGCATGAGAAGCAACATTTTTTTTTAAATATTTAAAAAAAAAAAATTGGAGCAGCCACGACTTAATGTAAATAATTTATTTTATATCTACATTTTCAAAACAGTGAAGGCTTTTATAATTATGATTTTGAATTTTATTTATTTGAGCGAAGTAAATTAAACATAAAACAATCCTCGATCATAGTTAATTCTGAAAAATCTCGACCATTAATGCAAAAAGGGGTCAGCAAATTGCTACGATATAGTCGGTGTACAACTGCCGTAACTATTCAGTAATCGATTGCACGCACTTTGCAGGAAAACTTTCCAAACTATTTCCATTTAAAGTTTAAGGGGATACAGTTGATTCTGAAGCCTCTGTTCTATTGTATCAGTTGAAACATTAGTTACAAATTACCACACATTCTTCAACATAATCAAATCTTTTCATTAAATTCTAAGGTAGCAATGAATCAAATTCCTTTTAGTCTTGCCAAATAGGCATACAACAATTATTAAGTAACAAAATAAAAAAAACAAGCAACACTATTTTAAAAATTAAGTAGCCAAATATAATAGCAATGGCCTTTAGAAGCAAATATTTAGCTGTAATCATACTAAAACCGATCCAACATTCAGTCAGCTTCAATGACATCCAATACATCATATAAGATTGAATGTAACCCTTCCTCAAAGTGTTGCCAACATTTTCCTTTTTCGGACGTCAGAATGAATAGTAATAGATGATATAGTACCCTGGTAACATTTTATTTTAGCAGTTACATTTTGTTAGAACTTTATCTATGGTATTAAATATTCGATATTCATTTTTTCATCTGATGATAATTTTAAACCTTAATAAATATAATGTCACACCTTTTTATTTAAACCGACTACACGAAAAGATACATACACATAGATTTCCAGTACCGTCGTGACACGTGGCACCGCTTTGCGTCTCGGTGTGAACTGCCCCTAAACTCGCATTTAACACGTACCAAAGACGAAACTTTTACGTCAAATAAAAAAACTTACAATTTCCACCAATTACCTCCGTCCGAAGAATTTAAAAAGGGTTTTCTAACTTTTAGGAGTCCAGAAAAAAAGGACAACTTATTCGTGACTAGTGAGTTTTTTTGTGTAATAAACGACCTTTCAAAGACTTCAGCTATGTCACTTTTTCAGATTGTCTTATTCAATGATGAACAACATTATGTGACCTTTTTTAGGGTGTAAAAATCATCAAATGAGTCCTACCGCCCTGTGTGTGACTGTCTCTTTCGCTCAGAAAGGGACGGTTAGACACTTAGACTTAAAACTGCCCTGTTACTTCACATGGCCTTTGCGTACTTACCAGGGCCTATTACCCTGCATAGACAGTCTCAACCAACAACGGTCCGTTTACGACCTTGCCGCTGCGAACGGTTAGCGTGGGGCGGCGAGCGGTAAGGGCCCTCGCCCACGGTGACTTTTTGTAGCGATGCAGTCGCGCGTTTAGCAAATGCGCGACAGTATCTCTTCTAACGCGTGTTAGTCGCATTTGCAACGCGCTACTGCATTGCGATTGTATCGATACAAGTCGAAATCGAATCATTAATTAATTATCATTGTTTTAATTCGAATTGTCGTAACTGCATCGCGACCGAGTCGCGTTTGCATCGCGACTGAATCTGGGCCCGTGGGCGAGGGTACACTGCTAGCGACTGTTTCGCGTCTGTATCGATGCTACGCGCGACAGCATCGCTACAAAAAGTCACCCGTGGGCGAGGGGCCTAAGATCAAAATGTATAGAAATGGATGATATATGCCACGAGGACGAATTCGCGTACTACAAAGTAACTAAGGTCTTATTCGCGTCGCTCGCCATAGCATAAGGAATTTTAAATAGCCACAGATATTTAACACAAAAATATATTTCATTTAGCATCACCAACCAAAAGTAAGTCCACAAATAATCAAACCGGTATTATAAGAAAAAAGATAAAAACAAAAGGTCAGGAATAAAACGGGCTTGAAGAGAGAAGGATTAGCGAATCGCTTGGAGGGGTCTCATTAAATCCCGGTCTTAAACCCGAGGTATTTCTAATTGTCCCCTCCATTACTGCTAAATCGCAAACACGAGTGTTTTAAATACTCTAATCACTCAACTGGATGGCCGTGCCCTTCACCTTACGATTTCCTAAGAGACGAATCATTAGAAGAATTTAATCACAGTAATGAGACTCGAAACGTTATCTAAAGCTTGGAGCTTAATCATGGCCGGCATGCGACCGTGAATTATGCTAAATTGCTTTTAAATTCGAGGAGACGCTTTCAAAGGACTTTACACTGACCTTATGGACGATGTTCTTTTGAAAGGTTAAGGGCCACTTGTTTAAAACGTAGTGTATTTATTTATTGATAAAACTACTAGCCCTAAGTGCGCAGAGAGACGATCTGATGGTAATCACAGGATCGCGCTTTCGCGTTGCTTATTTTTATTACATTACGTCATACTCGACGTTCTAAGAAACCAATTTTTGGGAATATGAGATAAGACCGCGCCTTAAATGAAAAAAGGCTGCCCAACTTAAATGGGACTGGGCAGGACATGTCTGCCGCATGCCGAACGAGCTGTGGGCCCGCAAAGCTCAGGACTGGTGCCCTGAAACGGCGAGGCGGGGTCGAGGCAGACCGCGAAGGAGATGGCGGGACGAACTGGATGCCTTCCTTGAGAATTGGAAGGAAATGGCGCACAATCGAGACCGTTGGAAGGAATGGAGGGAGGCCTTTGCC
Source organism: Agrotis exclamationis (assembly GCA_950005045.1). NCBI lineage: Eukaryota > Metazoa > Arthropoda > Insecta > Lepidoptera > Noctuidae > Agrotis > Agrotis exclamationis. Next base: position 5,097,652 of record OX465431.1, on the reverse strand, counting down.
CAGCAGTGGGACAGTACAGGCTAGTAATAATAAAAATAATAATAATAATAATGGAGCCCTGACCGTCGGTAGCTTGGACCCTGTTCCCGATACCGGTGGGCCACTATTATTTATATTTTTAAATGTTTTTTTATTAGAAAATATTTAAAAATGTACATAATGAGGTAAAAAAATGAATAAAGAGATAATAATAATTAGAATATGAACATTTAAGTGGGTCCTTTAAAACATGATTGTCCTCGTACACTTAGGTGATAAAAGGTCTCCTAATGAATTATTTTCCATAAATCCTTCACCAAATACGTAGGGATTTTAACTTTTTCTGTTCTAATATTAATAAAAGCAACATGTTACTAGTCTAGAAAGATTGAATGGGTCCATACATCAGAAAGTTATGAAAACATTATAGAAGTTCAAATTACTCGGGACCATTTAGAAAACAGTTGGCATTTATTTTAGAAAAATATAAAAGTGTTTTAGTATAATGAATCTCGAATTTGCTAAAATTTATTTTACCCAAATCAATTTTATAAATCTCTTTCTGAAAAAAAATGATCTTTGATTTATATCAGAGTACTTTTTCTAAAATAAAAATATTTTGCGAAAGATATTGCTTGCAGACCAGTCACCATTTTGTTCAAATATCATTAAACTAAAAGATTTTATTTGCATTGACAACGAAAGGTATTGAGTTCTAAGCTTTAAAGTGAACCTGTAAACCTATTAAGACGCGGACTGACTACGATTTTAATCGCTTATGACCGCGTAAACTATTGTCACCACTATGGAGCGTCAATAAGATTGAAAATTGAAAAAATGACATTTGTGTTGAAATGTGACGTAAGCTGCGAATGGGCATTTATTTTACTGCTTTTCTTTAGATTATTTAAAATATAGACATAAAATTAAATAATGGTTCGGTTAAAGTTTTAAAAAAATGGAAAACCTACTAAATTCTTAAAAAAAAACTGTTGTTATCGCTGGAAATACAGAGATCTTCGACGTCAAAGTTTATTTTTACCGACTTCAAAAAAAAGGAGGTTATCAATTCGACCCGTATGTATGTAATATTTCCAGAACTGCCCAGTTTTCGTATATGTTAATCTATATCAGCGTCTGAACAAATGTGCAAAATTTCATAAGTGTATGTATGTATGTATGTATGTATGTATGTATGTATGTTTTTATGTTTGTGCACGCATATCTCCGGAACTACAAGTTCGATTTACGTAATTCTTTTTTTGTTGAACTAGGTATTGTTCAACTTACTTCCCAATTTTTATTGGGAATATCAAACTCTTATTTATTACTAGCTTCTGCCCGCGACTTCGTACGCGGATCCTGTTGCTTATGCCAGCGACAACGGAGTCGTCAAAATCGAAGATCTAAAACGTCTGATGTTCAATAGAGCCCGGGTAAATAATAAATGGGAGTTCTGACCAGTAGAGTCAGATTTTTAATGATATACCATCGTCATCGAAAATCAGTCCTAAAGTCTTACCGCCTTCACCGCCTGGAGGTACTCCTAGTTTATGTTAATTTATAAATACAGGATGATTTTTTCAACAGATTACTTCCCAGAATTTGATCATTTCGATATGCATGCCCGAGCCTACGGTGGCCGGAGATCGTCTGGCGACGTCCGTCACCGTAGGCTGTGTAGTGTAGTGTGTATTACCACTGCGGCTGGGGTGGATGGAGGATGCTGTCCTCTCCCTCACGCGGTGCGCCTCCTCCTTCCATAGCATGACTGCTTCGCAGAAGGAGGCGACCGCTTCCCACTCCGTCTCGCTCAGCATGACCTCGACCAATGCCGGGCGCGAGAGATCTCCGCCTATAGCCGTCGTGTCGAGGACACGGCGGTGCTCTACCTAAGCGGGACAGTCCTGCACCGTATGCTCCACCATGTCCTCCGGGCGATCCTCGCAGTGGTGACACCCAGGCGTTTCTTCGTCGTATGGTTGTATTGATTTTATGCAGTTCTAGTACATTTTTTGTGTATTCAGTATTCACCGAAATACTTTTTTAGCATTGAAGACCGGTGGGCGCTGGGCGGAATGAATATATTCTTCATGTTTTCCTAGTACTTTTTGTTCAGATCCCATATTCAATTTCGGCACCAACACCTTCTTCGTAATCATGTTACTACGTTTTATGTCACGTCTCACGGAAACTTGATCTTGAATTTGATCGTCTCGGTGGCGACATGGCATTGATAATTATGATAGGTAATATCGGCACAAACTCAATACAAACACATCGACCGGTCAATTGATGTTTTGATTGATAAATTTTTCGTTTTGCTGTCATTCCATGTCAGTTGCGTTTTATTATACCACGTCTTATGTCACGTCTCACGGAAACGGGATAAAACAATACAAAATAAAAAAGGTAAAAAGTATCCTATATGTTTCTCCTGGTTCTAAGCTACCTCCCCACCAATTTTCAGCCAAATCGGTTCAGCCGTTCTTGAGTTATAAATAGTGTAACTAACACGACTTTCTTTTATATATATAGATTCTGTTCGGTTTAAATTCTTCTTTATACCCTTCTCTGTTCACTGTATTTTTCGCGTTGCTTATTTTTATTACATTACGTCATACTCGACGTTCTAAGAAACCAATTTTTGGGAATATGAGATAAGACCGCGCCTTAAGCCCTGTTGTCCAGGGATGTTGAATTTATGGTAAACTGAATAGATAATTTTATTTTTCTGTGGAAAGTATATTTGAATTGCGAACGGGACTGAAACCTGCGACCTTTCCAATCAATATTCCGGACGCCTCACCAACCAAGTCATCGCAGTCTTGCCCGGCTAGAAGGTAAAGTGTTATTCGCGTGGCAGATGTTATTGCGTATAAAAATATTAAAAATTGAACAGTGAACTTTGGGAACGAATATTCGTCGATATACGAGTATGTTCCTATGTGCTTCCCCTTCAGTTCCACGTTGACCTCATACACAGGAGGAAACGTTTTTTTTCATTGATATTGATATTCACGGATACTTTTCAAATAACGTATAGTCGATTCCATATGCACGTCAAACGGAAAGACGTTCATATGGTTTAGTCGCAAAAAGGACAAGTTCTAAAAATGGCAAATACTCGAAACGCCTAATTCTCAATTTGGTCAATTCTCAAAATGGCAAATGATCAAAATGGACAGACATCTGAAAATCAAAGAAAAGAAACTGAAGGGTCAGACAGATCAGATATAATGTCAAGATCAAGTTTTCTATTAGCCGCGGAGGCTGCAGCTGATGTTTATCGGAGAGGGCGCAATTTGATTCGACTTGCGATAGCAGAAAATGCGAGAAGCATTCATTTTTGTGATGACCAGTGTTATTGTATTGTATTGAGGCTCATTCATATGCTCTTTTTGAGAAACACGTTAGTCATTTAAAAAACTATGTACTTTTTAAAAACCAGCTTTTATTATTAAAAAAGTACTACGATAGACAAAGTAGGTATTCGCCAAGTCGAATCAAACGAGTCTAAACTCGATTCATTACAGAGTGCCTATGACCACCTTCCAGCTCCATCATGAGATCAGCTCCATGTCTTCATAATATTGCATTGTCAGGCGATATACAACATTATTTTTAGTATATGCGAAACCTGAATATAGTTTGCTCAGAATCAGTAACTGATTCGATTCCACAATTTTTTACACCATGTTATATTTTTGTCAAAAATATTTTAATTAAATTTTATTACCAGTTAATTACAATACAATCACCGAACGGTTAGGTACCTATTGCCAAACTATTATCACGAGTGTATAACACAGGAGACGCGGTTTACGCGGGTGTACCGCGAAATGAGCATGTTTTTGAACGGACAACCAGGTAATATACACTCGTAACTCTGTGATTTTTTATGATCCGGTTTTAAAATTTTGTACATAGATTCTTTACACAAAAATACTAGACAGGTGTATCGGGTTTCGCATAAACAAAAAATAATGTTGTATACGTGCAAAATTTCAGCTCAAGCGGAAACTGGAAAGTGAATCAAAAACTTGCAAAATTTGATTACAGACAACAGGACAGGTCAACATCACGCCTGTATTCCCCGAACGATTAGGCAGAAATGTTAGGTATAGCTAACAGAACACCCACTATTCGCCAGATAATATGATTTTAATTGTCATGTATTAGAAAATGAGTCTATTGCCACCAACCAGCCACACGTCCGGACTCTATCACTATTGTAACACTACCCGACTAAACCCAAGACCTCTTGCTAAGCAGTGCCGCTTGTGACCACTATAGAAATATATTTTTAAAGGAGTGATTTTCTTTAATTAAGGTGAATGCTCCAGGGTAGCCCGCGAAATTCAAATTTTCTTGCAAATGTTTTTTGCAATTTGCAAGCCAGTGCTAGGTTGTATGTTGATTAAAATATTATTCGCGGCTGTAAGACGTATGTAGTTACAGAATTATTATCATCAAATTCACCAATACAACCCTCCAAGTGCATAAAGCTCTAGGAATGACTTTTTATGTTATTTTTTTCACTCATCACACAAACATTTATCCTGGGTGGGAATCGAACCCACGGCCTCCGGCATAGCAGTCAGGGTCACTAACCACTAGACCAACAGGTCTGTCACAAAATTCCACTAATTCGAATCATCATTCATACAGAATGCTCATTGCGCACGGCAAAAGAGTCGAACTCACTATTTGCGTCTGTGTTCGAACACAATATGACATTTCGACGGCACGGTTAGCGTAGTGGCTGAACGATTGGACTGCGGCGCTGCGTGTGGCGGGTTCGATTCCCGCACGGAGCAAATATTTGTATGTTCTACGAGTAGTTGTTTCGGGTCTGGGTGTTTGTTTGAGTGATTTTTTTGTTTTTAGTGTTTACATGTTTGTAAACGCCCCCACGATCGAGGTGAAATTGCATGTGCGGGGCAACGTTTTAAAAAGAAGAAGAAACAAGATATCACTTCATTTTAAATCATTATTCGTAACAAACATGGAGAGATTAAATATGGAGGAGCTAGGATTATTGCACTTGATCAAAAAAACAAATGTTTACGTTTCACGTTTTCGCAACAACCCTTGGTCAATATATCCCTATAAACCGGGTATAAACCTAAAATTAACGTAAACATATTACGTCCAAGGGAGAGTGAAGTAAGTAAAGTTTAGTACAAGAGCTAACATCATATTAGTGAGCGCTAACTTGTTAAATCACTTACATGGGCTATTGTTTGTCTTGTCCGAGAATAACGAAGCGTCCCTGCTCTGCATGGATTTCACGATTTGGCTTAACATTGAGATTTCTTTGTTGAAAGTTAAATTAAAAAAAAACTTTTTTTATCGTGGTAAAATCATTAAAGTAGTCCTCCCGAGTGTAGAGCAGAAGGGTCTGTTAGACTTTGATTGACTTTGGTGGACGCTGTCCTCTCCCTCACGCGTCCCACCTCCTCTTTCGGTAACCGTAACCCCGGAACGTAAAGGGCTATTGAAGGACACCGTGGATTTTAGTTAGTACAAGTCTGATAATCATCCTGTCGTGCACTGGGTGGGAGAACTCATTTGATGATTTTACCAGGTTAAAAAAATAAAAAAAACGTCACAAAGTTTGTTCATACTGCATGTTACATTCGTAAACTGACGCCTTTTTTCTCAGACGAAAATACCATGCTCAACGATTCTTTCATACTCCTTTTGCCTCGTCCATTTATGTATAAATAAATGTGGCCGTACGAGCACGGCGGTATAAATATAATAAAAAACTTTTTCAAAAAAAAATGTAACTGCCTTCAAAAACAACCATAAATACAACATGTGCACTAGAATTTTGTAATCCATAACACCGGTAATAACATCGCTCATGTACACAATAAGCTAATAAAATTCCCTATCTCAAAAACTACTGAACCGATTTTGATGAAACTTGCAATATTCCCTAAGTTAAATGATACCTAGTACAAAAAAAAAAGAATTACTTAAATCGGACTTGTAGTTCCAGAGATATGCGAACTCAAACTAAATCAGTCGATGCCTACTCCTTACTATTAAGGAGTTCTACCTTCCATCATCAGCTCAGCTACATGAAATTATGATTACCATACGCAAGTACTTAAATGACTTCATAAAATTTGCGAAAAACGGTATGTCGGCCTATAAAATTCGAGGGTTGCCCTCGATTTCTCCAGGATCCAATCATCAGATCCCAACTTGGTGACTATGGGACCACCTCAGAAGTACCTCCTTTCAAACAAATAAAGAATTTTATAAATCGGTCCACAATTGGCGGAGTAATCGCGAAACAAATATACAAAAAAAAAAAAAAAACATACCGTCGAATTGATAACTTCCTCCTTTTTGAAGTCGGTTAATGATAACCTCCTCCTTTTTGAAGTCGGTTAAAAATAACGGTGTGAACCGTGTCAAAATTTGTGAAAATTGTGTGATGTATAAAAACAATTTGATGACACTGGCAGACATGAAAACTAATTATGTCTATACCATTATAGATGTAGATCGGTGTGAATTTTATGATCAAACTTTTTTTTGTCGTTATTTTTGGAGCACAATTTGGCTACATTTTTTTAATATTTTAGCTATGTTGTTTTGACGGCAAAGCTAATCAAACTTGTTATAACTACTCCTTTTATGACATAATTTGGTTTATGCTAAAAGCTCTCTACAAAATGGTGTAGAAAACAAAGTCTGGAATTATTTGAGACTAGATTGTAAACAAAATATTATTTTTAAGAATTGTTTAGTCCAATTTTATTGATGACTAACTGTATACAAAAAAGCAATACTTAAGGGGAATGCTCCAACCAGCCCGCGAAATTCAAAATTTCTTGCGTTTTTTGCAATTTGCAGGCCAGTGCTAGGTTGTATGTTGATTAAAATATTATTCGCGGCTGTAAGACGTATGTAGTTACAGAATTATTATCATCAAAATCACCAATACAACCCTCCAAGTTCATAAAGGCGTAGGAACAAAAAAATAACATAAAAAGTCATTCCTAGAGCTTTTATTTTTTTAACCTGGTAAATTATCAAATGAGTCCTCCCACCCAGTGCAGGACAGGAGGGACTATCAGTCTTGTACTAACTAAAATCCACGGTGTCCTTCAATAGCCCTTTACGTTCCGGGGTTACGGTTAGCGAAGGAGGAGGTGAGACGTGTGAGGGAGAGGACAGCGTCCACCATAGTCTGACAGACCCTTCTACTCTACACTCGGGAGGATTACTTTAATGATTTTATCACGATAAAAGAGTTTTTTATTTAACTTTCAACAAAGAAATCTCAATGTTAAGCCAAATCGTGAAATCCATGCAGAGCAGGGACGCTTCGTTATTCTCGGACAAGACAAACAGTAGCCCATGTAAGTGATTTAACAAGTTAGCGCTCACTAATATGATGTTAGCTCTTGTACTAAACTTTACTTACTTCGCTCTCCCTTGGACGTAATATGTTTACGTTAATTTTAGGTTTATACCCATTTTATAGGGATATATTGGGGTCGCAAGCAACCGATGGATGCAAGTGGCGAATTGTCGTTCGTCGTGGCGGTCTAAGGGGGAGGCCTATGTTCAGCAGTGGACGTCTTCCGGCTGATGATGATGATGATAGGGATATATTGACCAAGGGTTGTTGCGAAAACGTGAAACGTTAACATAATTTGTTTTTTGGACCAAGTGCAATAATCCTAGCTCCTCCATATTTGAATCTCTCCATGTTTGTTACGAATAATGATTTAAAATGAAGTGATATCTTGTTTCTTGTTATTTTCTAAAACGTTGCCTACAAGGATTTCACCTGTATCGTGGGTGTGTTTACAAACATATATATAAACTCACATACACAAACGCCCAGACCCAGAACAACTACTCGTAGATCATACAAATATTAGCTCCGTGCGGGAATCGAACCCGCGACACGCAGCGCCGCAGTCCAATCGTTCAACCACTGTTCAAACACAGACGCAGATAGTGAGTTCGACTCTTTTGCCGTGCGCAATGAGCATTCTGTATGAAGGTTGATTCGAATTAGTGGAATTTTGTGACAGGCCTGTTGGTCTAGTGGTTAGTGACCCTGACCGCTATGCCGGAGGTCGTGGGTTCGATTCCCACCCAGGGCAAATGTTTGTGTGATGAGCACGATCATTTGTGTCTGGGTGTCATTTATCTCTAATATGTATGTATTTAGAAATATATAAGTATGTTTATCAGTTGTCTAGTACCCATAACACAAGCTCTGCTTAGCTTGGGACTAGATGGCGTTGTGTGATAGGTGAGGAATAAAAAAAAAATTAAAGAAAGAAACTTTTATTGGGAAAAGCCAATTATGAAACTCCACAAAAAAACTGTAGGTACATAGAGAATAGGCTTGATCTTATCAATTCTTACCAGGACCGCGGGACTGTCTCATCAGGTAACCGTGACCGAGGAACGTATATAAGGACTATTGAAGGATCGTTGTGGATTTTAGTCAGTACAAGTCTGACCTGCCCTGGGTGGGAGAACTAATTTGATGATTTTACCACGATAAAAAAATTAATGCTTATATACGCGAGTTTAATGTTCCATTATGTTATACTAAAGACAGAAATTAGGTATACATATACATAGATAACATCGCCCATTACCCAAAGTATCATCAACTTTCATTGTTGACTGTACCCGGGTCGCGGTACCCGACGTCTCATAATAGGGATCGCTCGTGCTTTTTACGTTCGAGGAAAACATGAGAGCTCTCGTAAATGGTCTCATCCTAAAGCACAGGTTCCGCTGTCAGCGTTTAGCGATTACGAAGAAATTTAGAAAGCCGTGTCTATTTTGAAAGTATTCTTATGAACAGTGCACAGTGTGATCAGATTTTTCATTGAAGAGGATTTGAAAAGTCTCTATGCATGTATATCTTCTACTGTCATTGGACTCAATATTTTTACGTTTCTTGAATATACAAGAAAATCGTCGATACCTAATTGCATTCTCGTCTGCAATGAGATAGGTGCTTTATGCAGCCTCAAGGGACGCGACGATTCTTAACTAGGACTGGCCAGTTCAATCCACGCGTGTGATCCTGCTGAGCGCGCTCGTGTGATATCCCTACATCAAACCTCGCACGCCTGTATATCTACCAGGGCACTCTCACCGGGCGTAGTTCGACTCATGATATCACGCGCCATGACAAGCTAGCTTTATTTGTCGAGTCTGAGTCATTTTAAGCTATTGCATAGCTTTTATCGCGGGCTCTGAGCGCGGCGCGGCGCGGTGACCAAATTCCCAAAAACCTAAGGAAAATACCTGACACCACGCATCGTCTAACGTCGTTTCAGTTCGGGAGACTTCGGAAATAATAAAAATATCCGTCATAAAGACAATATACTTTTTCTTACTGATTCTAAACGGCCAGCTACAAAAGGAGTTTTCACAATGAAACCTACTTGTAAAATTCTCCTACAACAAAGCAGTTCTTTATTACAATAGTGCACCACAAACATTTTAAATACATTATATTCTCGTTAAATATACGCGGTAGGCGATTTTATTCTTTTAAAATAAAAAAATGTTATGCAATAGCTTCACCGCGGCAGTCTCCGAGTGCCACATGTTTTTCCTTTGCTTTTCATGATTACCGTAGCTCCGCAAAGCATATTGAAATTAGCTGAGCCACACTCTGATCACTTCTGAACTACATTTTCCCTAAAGTTTCACACTTTTTTTCACAATTCAATTCAAATTCAAAGGCAGCGTGTCGCGTGTTCGATCCCTGGACGAAACAAATATTGCATGATCTTCAATTAATTGTTTCGGGTCTGTATATTTGTGTATGTGAGTTTCTATGTTTGTAAACGCACCCATGATACAGGAAGAAAATTCTAGTGTGGGGCAACGTTTTAAAAAATAAACTCATGTGGCTTGAGCTTGTAGTTCGCGGATGAGTAGTAATAAAGATCTCCAGAGCTTTTTCACGTTTGAGGAAAATATAAGAGCTCTCGCAAATGATTCCATCGTTAAAATACGGGGGTCGACGTGAGTGCCAGACAATGCTATGTCGGGTTTATTTTATTATCATACACTATACGTCTCTCAGTAAAATATGTGTTGTGTGTTTTTTTGAGAGACTTGGTTTGGAGTATGTATGTGTGTATATTTAGATTATATCTGAAAACAAAATCAAGAAACAACTACATTAAAAATAAAAAAGAAACTACTCCGACGCCACCGCCATTGGTCGATTAAGAGGTCCTAGCGTCAATTCCTAGGTGAGTCAAAGTGTTATTAAGTTTTTCAACCAATATTCTTACGTCGATCGAATTGCGAGACCAATCTACAAGCTTCTCGAAGGTTCCACAAGGTTTTCGACAACTCTACTGGAAGTTTCTAGAAATTTCTACCCTAAACTAGATGGTTCGAGATGTATCTGGAATGTTCCAGAAGGTATGGGACTATGTCCATGGGAATGAGTCCATGAATGTTTCCAGAACTTTCGACCATTTTCTAGAAACATCTAGTGTGACCGATCGTGGTATAAATACTCGACGTGAAGGCGCCCTGCGACTTTTTAGTGTGTTCAAGTGTGTGTTTGAGTAGTGAATAGCGTTGAGTAGCGTTTATTGATTGTCTTAATTAGTGAATTGTGTGTCATTAAAGATTATTTGGTTTTAATTGGTGTTGATTAATTTATCCCCTACCCAGCAAGTGACAATACTTTCTCAGTAGCAACCAGGAACCTAGATTTGTACCACATTGATGGCAAATGGTAGAGCAGTGGTGGCCCAGTGGTATCGACCTTGACCTACGAGTTGTAGGTCATGGGTTCGAACCCAGCCAGGCGCATTACTTTGTGAAATTTATTTAATCACAAAGCTCTCAAAACGGTGAAGGAAAACATCGTGAGGAAACCGGCATGTCCTAGAACCAAAAATTCGAAGACATGTGACATCTAGCAACCCGCTCTGGGCCTGCGTGGTGGATTATGGCCCACTCCCTAACACAGAGAGGAGGCCTGTGTCCCAACAGAGGGATACATTTCTAGACTAGTGATGTTGATGATAATGCAATGGCAATATGCTCGCCCTCTACTATACGGAACTCCAAAATAACTAGCCACGTCATTTCACTATAGACACGTCATCACTGCCTACCTGTCTTTTAACTTTAATATATTTATTAAAAAGAAGAAACGAGGCCATTATTAATAATACGACCTAACAGACTAGACATCCTAAATAGTTTATACACAATAAAATAAATACGACTAATAAACCAAGTATTCGAACGACGCCTACGCGGCTACGTGCTACGCGGCTACGAGCTACGCCGCTACGCGCTCGTAGCTTGTGTGCTACGTGCGTAGCATTTGCTACGAGACAAGCAATTAGAGCACAATTATTATTATTTAGACAAGTGCCTGTTTTGTTAGTAATTATGGCTACAATGTATATCCTGTACCTTGAAAATCACTATTAATTTATATTCCCTGTAGAAAGAGGGGGAATATACTAATTTCCTTAAGTTTATTTATGAAAACTGAAATACTGTTTTTTGTAGGTTATTAAAGATGATGAAATTACAAATTCTTTACATGCTCTATTTTAAAATTTTTGTTGACACACATAAATATCGCGACTGCATAGATAGGCTAGACCTACATTTCGCAGATTATTTTTAAGTTTCATGTTATGAAATAGAGCAAGACTATACCATCAAACGCAAAAAACAGGCACAAATCCAGATATTACGTTAATAAAGAAATTCAAATATCAAAATTATACCTTCTCTAAAAACAAATACTCAGAAAACCACTCAATGAATTTTTCCAACGAATTTCAACAATGAAGTGAAACACAAAAATATATTTATTTTCTCGTTTCGCGTTTTCATATCCCTAAAGACTTGCAAAATACGTAGAATATGAAACTAATTCCTAATCTCGTTATGATAAAGAGATTGTGTGCGTCCCGTGAGAGCCTTCACACGATATCATTGAATCGCTCATACTTTAGTGTTGACTAGGATTAGGTGAATAAACTTGGGGTTAATACTAGGATTTCATACTCCTATACCATGTTTTTTCTTTGTGGTAACCTACACTAGAAATTACCCCTGTAGGTACATTTTTTTTAGCGTGGTAAAATCATCAAATGAGTCCTCCAACCCAGGGCAGAGCGGGAGGGACTGTCAGACTTGTACTGACTAAAATCCACGGTGTCCTTCAATAGCCCTTTACGTTCCGGGGTCACGGTAATTTGTTAGTCCCGCGACACTGGCAGGTGTGTCGTCAACTATACTTGCGTGACGTTTCGACACACTGGCATCTACACTTCAATTCACTGTACCTAGTTTGACATCTCCGCTTCGTTTCGCATTCCCCACATTTTACGGTGGGGTTCGGCTCACAGTTATATTGGTGACCCCATTACTTCAGGACTTGTAAGATCTGTCCATTCTTAGAAACTAAATTTTGATAAACTAATCGAGTTGTTTTTCTTAAAAACTAAAAAGTACCTAAAAGGTTGTGTTACATATTAAACTTATCGCACGTCGCCACGTGTGATAAGTTTAATATGCAACACAACCTTCGCCGAGAATCCCGAGTTATTTCACACCTCTGCTACATATAGCGAATACAAAAAATACGTGTGGCACTCGGGGACTGCCGCGGTTAAGCTATTGCATAGCATTTTTTAACAACTTATGCAATTATAATTGCTTATTTATTATATTTATTATTCTACTAATTAGGCTATGGTCAGCCACGTCAATCAAGTGAAACGTCAAGAAACGTTCTCCTCCACCTTCTCCTCCTCCTCCCTCTCATCCTCCCTCCTCCTCCTCCCTCTCCCTCTCATCCTCCCTCCTCCTCCTCCCTCTCGTACTCCTCCTCCTCCCTCTCCTCATCGTCCTCCTCCTCTCCTCCTCCCTACCCCTCTTTCCTTAGGTTTTTGGGATTTTTTCTTGATTCGGTTGCCGCGCCGCGCCGCGCTCTGAGCCTGCGATAAAAGCTATGCAATCGCTTAATAAAAATCGATTACCAGGTAAAGCAAAAAATACGGTCTGACGGCAAACGAAATGTATTCTTTATTGGGTTTGAAATCAAAAGTAATAACCTCCGAATAAACAGATGGCTATAACCCGTACTTTTATAATCATAATATTGAGAACATTTTCGTTCTCTTTATTGTTATTTCTTCTTACGCGAATATATCTTTCTTTGAATGTAATGACAAACGAAAAGGTGCTTACCAAAGACTAGAAAAACTCTAGAGAGGCCGAGAAAGATTAGCAAGTTTATTTATAGTCTGTGGCACTCTCAAACTTGACACGTTCCAAAAATAAATTCGTGCAAGTCACTCGACACGTGTGAACTACGTTGACTTTAGCTTTTAGTGTTAGTTTATGACAAGTTTGTTTATTTATACTGTGTCATACGACCAGGCTTGAATGAAGAGACTATTTTATCTAATTCTATCTTTATGCCCAAGCCATTAAGGTCTAAATTAAGTTATAACATTAAGATGATACTTTATTTTGAGAAGCATGATTATATTGAGTGTCACTTCAACTTAAGCTCATAATCCAGCCTATAATTTTCCACCACACGGGTTGGTAGATGTCAAATTTCTTTGTATTTCTTTCTAGGACAAATCGTAAGTGATGTTTCCTTTACCTACCGTTTTGAGAGTAGTGATGATGAAATAAAGTCCACATTAACATGCACTCCGTTTGGGTTTGAACCTGCGAGCTACAACTTGCAAGTTGGAGCCGATAACTCTGGAGCACCACACTCTCACTTTACTTGCACTGAATTTTAGTTCAACTACTTATAACTTCTTAAAATATAGCAAGAACTATTGTTTTTAGAAAACATCTTAAGTCTCTGGAATCAAAAAAGTTTCAAGAATCACTTATAGTAATATTTTAGTAAAACGGCAACTTTGTTTTCTAGTTTGTTGGCTACTTTCAAAAGGTATTGAAGTACCTACATTATCGTAAAATCAATAGGAGAGACCTTTGTGTCCCTGCAAGGTGAGCTTGGGTGTGGCTGATTAGTGATATGCTTTAGACGCCGTTCATGGTCACGGATGAAACGCTTTTAAAGTGCCATAAGACAAACGACCCATGGGAGTCACGCATTTCATTGGCATCGCTCCTTTGCCGCAGTGACTGAGTAAAAGGCTGCTATCCTACGCATCGTAGTTTCGATTCTCGCAAGGCACAAATATATACTGGGTGTAAGGGACAGCCCTCCGCAAACTTTCAGGGCTTGCTCAGTAGACGAAACTGAACAATCTTCCACAATTTTTTTTCAGGAAATGAAAAAAAAAACAGCCTCTCCATATAAACTGTCCAATCAAGTGTTTAATTTTCTATGGTGAGGCTGATTTTTTTTGTCATTTCCTGAAAAAAAATGTGGAAGATTGTTCAGTTTCGTCTACTGAGCAAGCCCTGAAAGTTTGCGGAGGGCTCTCCCTTACACCCAGTATATATAGGTAAGGCCAACAGTTAACATATCCAAATTTGTATTGCAAAGCGGTAGATATTTTGTTATGCCTACACTTTTGATAAAAATGGTTACAACTCTACGATATGGAGGTGATTTCATGATTTTTTTTTTCTTATTTTTTTAAGGCCAAACCAAATTACGTATCATTATTTTCTACGGATTAATAACAATTTAATTATGTAATTTCTCTGAAGTTCGAATAAAAATTGCTTCATCTGCCCTTATTTTCAAGGCCTTAAAACTTTAAATGCTTTTGAAAAAGATGCATGCCCTTACCTGGTCTCCCATCCCAGTGATAATGGGTGTGTTCCAGTAGGCTGCGAGTCTGGCGACTGGTTCCAACGCGAAGGCACAGGCCGGGCCGATGAAGGCGATCACGTCGTCTTTGAAGTGCATGTCCGCTGCTAGTCCGGGAGCTATGGCCCCGGAGCAGGATGGGTAGCTGCGGAAGACGTGGGAGATTTAAAATATATATATTACTAAAGATGATTTTTGAGGAAAGAAAAATTCAGTTGCAAGTGGGATTCGAACCCGCGTCTTTTCGATAAGTACTCCAGACGCCTTAACCAACTAGACTATTGCAACTCACACTTGCAAGTTGAATTTCTCTATTCCCTTGCTTGAACGTTTTTGGTAACAGCGCTATCTCTTGGAAAAGTTATTAACTACTTCCAAATAACACTTTGACATTACAGCCAAATCAATGTTGTATAATCAGATAGCGACTACCATACTTATTAATTAATTTTTAACGCATTAACGCGCATCGTAAAGATGATTTTTGAGGAAAGAAAAATTCAGAGGGTTCCCCCCGAATCTTCTTTACGATGTGCGTCGCATGCGTTAATGCGTTTAAAAATAATTAATATATTTTACCAGTTTTGTACTCGCGGGACTGTCTCATGAGGTAACCGTGACCCTGGAACGTAAAGGGCTATTGAAGGATCACTGTGGATTTTAATCGGTATGAGTCTGACAGTCTCTCCCGTCCCGCCCTGGGCGGATGATTTTACCACGATCAAATAAAAACTAGTTTTGTACAGACGCCAGCACATACTAAATGGATTTTCAACCTTATCACAATAGTGGAAGGTTAATTTTCCATTGGTAACATTTGGCAGATTGGGGTAGGTTGACCTGCTGGCGTTTGTACATGCGAAAGTTTGTGAAGATGGATGGATGGTTGATACTCTTTGACGCAAAAACTACTGAACAGCATTCCGTGGGATAATCACACAACTACGCAGACAACACAGCGGGCATTAGCTAGTTCTCATATAATAAAGCTGATTTGAGTTTCATTGAAGTTTAATCTCTGGAATTACCAGCCAAATAGGAAAAAAAAAATGTCAATCATTTTGCATTTGATAGCCCAATTCTTGAGAATCATTTTTTTATTCGACAGTAGAAGCCGAGCAACGGATGAAGATGAAATATGGAAGACATTCTAATTTTTTATGAAAATTGAGTTAAGAAGACTGTGCGGAAACTTTTCCGTTGTTAAAATTAACATTTACACAACTTAATCTCTGTTTAAAAGCTCATAAATAAACCCAGTGAAACTCCTAAATTATTCTTTCGGCCTTTCATTCCCTTCAAAGATCTTTCCATACTAAAAACACATACAGACTTGTGTTGCTATAGAATTTACAGACAATAGTCCTCAGATTTTAGCCGCAGAAGTTTAAATATCATGTATAACCAACAGACGAAGGGAACGTTCAGAAATAAATATTGCTTTAATTAAAATGAAGAAACGGTCATTAACTTTTGTATGAAAACGTTATTTAACTAAGAACCCTTGCATGTCTTAGTACGTACCTACGCTTTCATGTAATGAAGCTAACATTAAACCCGACCGGGGTTATCAAAATTTAGGAATAGCTTTGATGAAAGATATTTTTCATTTAAACTACACTCGCGAGCATAAGTAAGGAATCACTTACTCCGATTCCGCGTTCTTGATTAAAAGAAAAGAAAGAAAGAAAAAACATTTATTTGGCGCAAAGGGACCACGATAGACACACACATTCGAAATAAAAGTAAACACAGAAAAAAAAAACTTAAAAACCTATATCTAACACAAGAGAAAAAAAATAAAATAAAAGAATAATTTTTTGTGTGTCTCACGGCTGCGCCAAAAACAATATTAACTGGTAAAGAATCATAAAAACCGGCCAAGTGCGTGTCGGGCCACGCAGTGTAGGGTTCCGTAGTTGCCCATCAAAATTCTTATGCGAACTAACTAAACTGATTCGCTGAATTTAATTTTAATTTAATTTAGGTACATTAACATTTATTAGGTACCTAAGTGATTCAGTAGCCAACTCATAACGTCTAAAAACGGACCCACATAGGACGATGGTAACTGTAGAAGGAGTTATAAAAACCAACTTCACAGGTAAAGTTGGAAAAGACTGCTCCACACTAGGAAGTCTTCTAGTGTCGTGGGTGCGTATAAAAATATTTAAACTCAGATATACAAACACGCAGAATCGGAATAAATTACTTGTAGATCTTACAAATATTTACATGATATTTTGTCTGTCCAGAAACAAGGTCTTCTTGCTAAAATAAGTAGGTATTTCGCAAGACCAGAACAGCTACAATAGCGAGAAAAAAAAAACCGGCCAAGTGCGTGTAGGTAAGTAAGTACGTACGTGTAGTTTAGTAATTGACACCCACTTGTTTCTATGATCTTTTATCATACTATATTTTGGGCAAGAGTAGGTATCATGTGGTATCGGCTTACTAAACTATCAATAACTTTATAGGAAATAACACTCTCTTTCTTATATTTATTACAATGTCTTATAGGCAAATGTAAACAAGCATATTATGTAGGTAGTCGAAGGTAACTGACTCCAGATGACCTAAGCACGACTTTTCGTTTTGTGACGGAAAGTAACGGCAACTTTGATGTTTTGATTGATAAAATTAGTTACTCGTTCCTACACTAGAGGCGGTTTTTCCTTTTCCATACAATAAACGGAAAATTTGTGCTAAAGCCACCGACAGATCCGATCTTTCTTTAGACATCTGCAAAATCCAAGATATCGTTGAGTGATGTCTAAAATTACTGAAACGTATCATGAAGACACGATCATTAATATTGATTTGACAGAACAGTTACTGCAGGGTTCTGAACGATTGACTGCTGCGCTGGGTATGACTGGTTCGATTTCCGTACGGAACAAATATTTGTGTGATCTACAAGTACCTAGTTGTTCCAGGTCTGTTTGTTTGTTTATGGGAGTTTAAATGTTTGTCAATGTACTCACGACACAGGAGAACTCTTAGAGGGGGTAGCAACTTTTTAAAGAGGAAAACACACCTCATAGCCTCACCACTGAAATAATGACATTATACCCTTATTATATTTTTATTTTCCTAAGTTTCTCATATTCATTCGCAACCAAAACAATAAAGAACACCTCTACAAAAAAACCCAAAGAAATTATATCACGAAAAACATAAAAATAAAATAAAATATAAACCTTCCTTATCATATCATAATTATAATCAAAGGGCAGTCCAATATCAATTCTCTTGACGATAATACTATATTCCATCTTCCCAGGTTTATTGAATCTGGAGGCCTTAAAAAGAGGCCTCGTAAAGTGAAGCGAGATGGAGGTATTCCTCCAGTATAACTTTGTCTGTTCCTCACACTGGAATCTCTTATTGACGATTCATCAAAACCACGATGGATAAATAATGACGGATGGAAGTTTACAATTAGGATTTAAATCTTATAAGTGGTGGCGAAGTGTAAAGCAGGAGTACCTACATTGTAATTTAAAAAACGTCAATAATTGTTCAAATTAAATTCTTATGTGTGTGTCAATTAGATTGCCAACCCGCACTGGGCCCGCGTGGTGGATTATGGCCCACTCCCTCTCACAGAGAGGAGGCCTGTGTCTCAGCAGTGGGAACATTATAGGCTGATGATGATGATGATGAATTAGACAAGCGGCAAACAGGTTCGGATGATAGCAACAGATTTAAAATCTGGAATACGACATGTAACTTTATGTTCCTACCTTACTTTTGTATATTTTAATGTGTGTTATAATTGTCTCTATATTCATTTTTAAAAAATATTAAAAACATTTAAAAAAAATATAGTACTTATAACCTTATAACTGATGGTACATTCTGGATAAGCAATAGATTCTGTAGAATAGAAACATAACATGGAAGGAATGTTAAGTAGATGAATTTTTCTGAACACGTAGTTTACGAGCATGTAAACTTTAAAAGAGCAATGTCAGAAGCTTCTGAACGTTCTGACATTCAGACTAGTTTTATTCGCATTTCATTTATACTTTGATATTAAATGGAGTGTAACCTTTTGTTATTGCCAACCTTAACTTTTAAGTTTTGTCCAATTACTTAGTGCCAATAAATATGAGAAAACGATTCAATATGGCTGGCTTCAATTCATTTTATATTTATTGCAAAATACTTTTATTTTTGTTAAAATTACAAAGCGGACAATTTTTAAGTTATAGATGCTACACAGCTATGAGACGCTGTGAAACAATTAAATGCTTCGAAGCTGCGAGTTGCTACGCTGAGCTACGATGTGCTACGAATACCCGGAATTCTACACAGCTACAAGATTCCACGAAGCAACGAGATGCTACGTGACGCTTCGAATGTCTACGCAGCTACGAGATACTGCGAGTGTCCAGGAAACTATGACATACTAAAAAGCTACGAGACTCTACGAAGCTACAAATGCCACAAAATTACAATGAACGTAAATTGCTATAACCACATAAATTGGTGATGATTTAAGGCCATTGTTTTTGAGGAAGAATAATAATACGCCCGTATATTTCCTCACAACCTCATTATAACATGCCCTCGAGCAATTGGGAGGCTTTCTTTGTCAGGAAATAAGATAAATGTACGACACAAAAGTTTAAGGACGTTTCCTGTCAAACAATAAATAAGCGTTTATTTCAGCAGCTGAAAATAAACATGAAACCTTTACCACTGAAACAATACAACAATGCCTTTGTGAGAAAAAATCATAAACACATTTTATGAAAAACTTTTTCGGGTTCTATAAAACTTGTTAGAAACAATAAATTGAGGCTGGCTAACTTTGAGCCTTTATAAAGTGGAATATTTTTTCTTATTTTATGTTTTTTATTTGAATTTTGTTGCTTTACACTCGAGTGGGATTGGATGAGTATTATCTACTCAAAAGAAATGCCTCGCTTCAGGTTTTATAAAGATTTGATATGTAAGCATTCAATCTTTCTATTTATCAAGTAAATAGTAATAATTTTAACAAATACACCTTGTTTTTTAAGACTGTTTGACGTTTCGTTTGTCTTATCTAGCTTGAGGTCCCGGGTTCGAATACCGAAACGCAACACAAGACCGATTCTATCTCTATTCTGCCAAGAATAGACAATGTTATTTATATTATTCGATATTTTTGCCCGTGTATGGTAAGACGCGGTAGACGAAAAAAAAAAAAACTTTTCTTTCGGATGTCGTTAACTTTGTTTCTTATATCACTGACTTTTGGCCACCGACTTCGGAAATAAAAGTTATTTTCTTTTGATCTACAGGAATTAAATTTTTCTACTTAGTATGTGATATAGCTTATGCCTGCGTGGTTCAATATTATCCCACAGGATCATACTACTGCAATAAAAGGTATCTTATGTGTTAACTCAGGCTACAAACTATGTGTGTGCCTGCAGACGGCGAGTAATGGGCGACTCGCTATCCGACCATGGACCATGCCCGGGTCGACGGCGCGTTGTGTTCCACGCGCGCCTCAAAGAGTGTCAGCATTATGACGGGGCTCTCTAGAGGGCCAAAGCCTGCTGGGGTCACGGGTCTTATCCCATTACCGTGACCCTGGAACGTAAAGGGCTATTGAAGGACACCGTAGATTTTAGTCAGTACAATTCTGACAGACAGACCCTCCCGCCCTGCCCTGGGTGGGAGGACTCATTTGATGATTTTACCACGAAAAAAAAAAGGACGTCCACTGCTGAAGACAG
Source organism: Agrotis exclamationis (assembly GCA_950005045.1). NCBI lineage: Eukaryota > Metazoa > Arthropoda > Insecta > Lepidoptera > Noctuidae > Agrotis > Agrotis exclamationis. Next base: position 5,077,126 of record OX465431.1, on the reverse strand, counting down.
GCCTCCCCCATAGATTTCTAATAAGACCGGTTGGAAGAGGCTCGCACCCAGCGCGACCCTATGGTCTCTATCAGGCCGTCTACGACTGTTGTTGCTCGCGTGTGTTCCTTATTTTATCGAAATCCAAACGGCAGTTTTATCGTGAAAGGGTACAATAGGCTATTTGACAGTATCAATAAATTATAAATCTAATTAGTCCGTTATTTAGAGTTTTGAAAAATAACGGACACATATTTTTTCTTATGTAAAATCAATGAATATTTACCAAGATATAACACATCAAGTCTCGAGAGTGGGGGCTCGTGACGTCAGAATTCAGTAAAAAATGTACTGAATTGTGACGTATTGGCAATTTTAAAACCATCATATCTCCGTCAATTTTGGTTTGCGTAAAAAAAGAAAAAATACGGGTCAAATATTATTTGATAATCTAACTGACGGACTAATTAGATTTTTTTAGTCAAATAGCCTATTGTCCAACCATCCTTACAAACTTTCGCATTTATAATAGAAAAGTAAGATCTACGTTATATTGAAATACCAAAAGTTGATCACCTACCTCCCTTGTACCTTCTGCAACTCAACGCCATGATGTGCCAAGAACTTCTCGTTGACCTTATCTAAGGCCAGGTCTACTGCTGGACCACACCGCTCCAGGTCAAAGGGGGAGTCCAGACGAGAGGCCATGAGGACCCCCACTTTGTATACCACCGGGGAAGTTAGCGAGCCGGACAGAACCGGGGACAATAGGAACACATAGTATAGATGCAAGAAATGCATGTTTGTTAATTTTGAGTATTAAGCATGTTTACAAATAAATAAATGTTAGTCAGAAGTTTAAAAAAAAATGAGTGTTTACTTTGTAATTTTAGGTTCAAAGTTTAAAGTGAAAAATCGTGCAAAATGTCACTATTAAAGTTTTGTTGGTTCAGTTATTAATAATAATCACACTGTTTCACTGGTACAACTAAAAACCTAATTATTCTACTGTTTTTTCAACTCCTTAACTATAATACATCAACATCTAAAAAATCAAAATCACACCAACACAAAACGTCAGATCGTCTTTTATTATCAAACAAATGAACTACGAATTTTAATATTTACGACGCGACGGCTAAAGCATTCGCGGTACCAACAATCGCGAACACGTGTTTCCCTAACCACGGTTGGCAGGCAACTGGCCCGACAACTGGTGAAATGCTGGATAAATCCCAGATAAAGTAATAAAGGGAGGCGGCGGCGGCGGACGCAACAGGTCTACTTTCCCGCGCCTCACAGCCAAGGGTCGGGTAAAATGGTAATTGATAAGGCTACTAACCGCTCAAAGTTTTTGCCAAGATTAGGGAAGATAAAGGGTTCACATTGCTGGGGTATTTTTGAAATTGTTATTAGATTCTAAATATAAATAGGAACTGATTTACGTTTAGGAGCGCCAGTTCTTTAAATATGATTTATGTAACATTTTTTTTTATTATTATAAAACTTGGCCGTCCCAAAAAGAGGTGGCAGGACGAAGAGATGCTTACCTTAATGGCTGGTCCAAAGTGGCACTAGAAAAGAGTACTTGGAAGGATATGGGGGAGGCCTATGCCCAGCAGTGGCTTAAATGACTAATATAAAAAAGTACCCTCACTAGGATTATTTCCTGTATCGTGGGTGCACTTACAAATAATGTGACCCTGAGGCTTTTTTTTTTTTTGGGACAAACCCACCACACTATTCCCAAAACACTGCAACTCCTGAGAGCCAGAATCAACAGTGGCAACCACCAGAAAAGCGCCGAGACAATGAAGCTCGACGTGTCCCGGAGAATGAATTTACCTGTCTTGGATCCTGCACGAAATTAATCAGAAAAGAATAGTGGAGGAGTAGGAAAAATATGTTTCCACTTGAGGACCGACCCTGAGGCTATAGAGCCTCAGGGTCGCAATTTTTTTTTTGGGTATCGAATCCGCGAGACGTCCAGTCCTTCGCTCAGTAATTGCGCCAAACGCCCCGTTAAAATATAGATTCATATCACGTAACTTGGCTTTTATGTTGGCCCAAGAATAAGAGTTTTCGCACAACATGGCAACGCTGTCAGTCTTTTGGGTACATTTCCAAATGAATGAATATGCATTACCATATTCAATGAAAGGTTGAGAACATGGGCGTGTCCTTCATAGAGGCATTTAGGCACGGCCTACCTTAACATAACAACGCACAAATAAAACAAATTCATTTATTGGAACCATGTACTAAAAAAAAAAAAAACATTAATAAAGTGAAAACTCCTTATAAAAAGTTTATAGCAACTTTCACAGCCGCCGCTTGACGAGAATTTTACTCTCTACTCCAGTCATAGTACGATTGCCTCAATTTCATTGATAAATCACGTGACTTTTGGTGCGCGGCCGTGTATATGAAATGCACACATGTAAAGATGAGCGTAAAATATGGGCGGGGTTTAGGCCAGGCCTAAAACTTGCCCAAACGTGCCATTGGCTGGCTAAAAAAGTATGAATGAATGCCAGGGTGGCAATTTGTTGAAAATTCCCTTTCTTTTATTTTAATGGTAAAAAAACCAGGGTGATATTGTAATTTTTGCACCAGCCAAAAAAGTTTAATTAACCAAAAATTTAAATAAAAACTGCATGTCTTTTTTACTTTATTGTTTACCCAAGGATTTATTTCTATTTGAATTATTTGAAAGTTCGCTCTTATTTTTTGGGAATTAAGAAAATATGTCCTGGCAACCCAAAACCGTACTGTCATGTCACTTGTCAGTAATAACCCGGCAGATTATAGATATTTTATTTTGGAAGCCCTTATGTTTGTTTACAATACAAGTCGTACGAAAAGATCGCTAAAAGTTTTTGCAACTAAAGTAGTGTGAATATTTATCAGCTAATGGTTTGTGTTTGCACGAGTGTTTAAGTTTACTTTCAAAATTAGTGAGGTTAAGTGTTTGTTTATGTATGTGTTCAAACGGTGGTAATAATGTCTGTGTTCGAAGATATAAGCAGTAAATATTCGAGATTTTCGTTTTTGTGATAAGATTGGAGCTAGAATAACCCGGAAATATGACAACTCAACTTATAAAAACATGCGGATCGTCTGAAATAGTCGTCGAATCTTTGTTGAATTAACAATGAAAATCGTGTTACGCTTAGATGATAAGTTTGTTTGGTGAGTTCTTGCATTTATATTTTTGTTTTCTGTCTTATAATATACTTTTACTTACTTTTTTTTACATTAAACGAACAATACCTATATGTCTAAATATAGTTTAATGTAAATTTTCGTGTTCTCGAAAACTGCTCAAAGAGTTCATTTGAATCTGCTGTATGGACTTAATGCATAAAGATTTACAAAAATACAAGCGTCAAACGTCGCCGAAACTCCGACCTGCGTGGCCCGTTATTTCAAGCGCTGATAGCTGCTATACGCCGCGGGAGGGATCAATTCCAAACTTCTTTTTATTTTATTCTTAATTCCATTTTGTAATCAGATGCGAGACCCAAACATACAAGACATATCCCAAACTTAATAATAAAATGTTTTTTTTGGTTGTTTTTAGGATTCCTAATTTTTTTTCGTTTTTTTTTTATTTGCCATTTTGTTTCGCGTTGTTTTGTTTTCGTATGTTAGTGGCCTACCTTGTGCTGTAATTCAGGGCACGCTACTGGTTGAGAATGAGTTTTTGACGCCCATAAATAGTTCATTGTAAGTTTTTATTTTATCGTCTGACGCTGAAAAATAATAATCTATTTCCGTTATTATCATCGGTTGGATCTTTGTCTGCAACCGATGAACGACCGACTTTGCCTCAAAGATATCCAATCAGAAGCAGCCAAAAACAAAGGAACGGGATTTGAATTGAGATTGAATATTAACTTACTGTTACCTAGTTAATTTTCACGAAAAATGAATGAATCAACCGTTTAAACCTTTTTCAGATTATGTAAAAGAGAGAACTTTTCCAGAAACATAAGTTTATGCTAAATAGAATAAAATATTCAGTTGCGATCATATAAAAGCTCCAACCAAAGACCGGTCGGAATAAAATCAAAGAGACTCTCTCTTTCATCTTTTGTAATTTTCCTATTCCTGCTCAATATTCAAGCTTATGGCTGTGAGAGCGAACGGGGAAAGTTTTACTGAATATGGTAATGCATCTTCATTTTATCTCTACATATGTGGATCTTTCGCCGTGTTTTTATATTCTGGGGTGAAAAGTATCTACTTTCCTAATGTGATTTCTGAATTTCGCCAAGAAATCATCTGAATTGCTCTGGCAGTTTATTTCGTCGTGAAAATAGAATTTACATACAGACTTTTAGGATAACGAAATATGCCAATGTGTATTTTCCGATCACGCTGCATGATTTTTATGATTTCGTACATAATCTTATTTACGTTTTTTAAAAGTTGTTGTTTTTTGAGATACTTCAAAAAAACTAACTAAAAGACGGTAAAAAACATAAATTATTCCACAATAGTGAATTTGAAACATGGCAACGCTTCATGAAACTATGTGAAATTATGTGTGTACAATAAAGAATAAGAAATACATTTTTATTGATATTGAAATCATCCAATGATTCCTCTCGACTCTCGCCCTGTGTCTAGCTAAAGGTGATTGTAAACCTGACTAAAAACCCAACCTGTTCTTTCAGTTTGTCCAGGATCAAGAAATACTTAGAAAGATATTCTATTTAAATTAGTACATATATTGAGTGTTCCAAATACTTGCAGTAAAACCTTGCTGATACTTTCCCAGATAAATTATTCATTTACATTGTCTCTGGTCTTAAAATTAAAAATAAAGGTTCATATAGCCTTCGCGCTTCGCTCCGTTGTTAACTGTCTGACGTAACTATAGTTAAGTAAATCTGCATAAATGTTTACATTACTGTGCTTTACAGCTTAAGTTTATGTAGGAGAGATTTGCGTTATGAGATACCGGACAACGAACTTGGGACAAGGAATTGTCTCGGATTATAATAGAACGGGCAGCGGGTCTGTCTAAGGAGCCGTGGGGCTGTCCAAGGGGCCGCGGAGCTATCTAAGGGCCCGTTGGACTATCTAAGCAGGATCTGTGACCGTGGAAAGTAAAGGGCAAGCGAAAGCATAGCGCGGATTTTTTAACTGCCTTAAAAAAAGTAGGTTCTCAGTTCGACCTGTATGTTTATCCGCGATTATCTCGCGTTTGGCTAAACCGATTTTTAACCGATTTTCATGCGGTAGAAAAGTATGCGTTACATTCTGGGGAAGGTTTCAGTATATAACAATAATGGATATCTCGTGAAGTTGCTCACATAGAACCGACTTCAAAACACAAATAAAGTGTAAAATAACTTTTGTCGAAAGTCGGTGGCCATAGTCAATGAAATAAAAAACGGAGCCACCGGCTTCCGAAAAAAAAGTTATTTCACACTTTTTTTGTGTTTGGTTTTGAAGTCGGTTCCTCTATTTTTCAAAAAGTTTTAGTCAATAAGAGTCTGATATTACACCCAGGGATGACAGATGGGGATGACAAACATCAAATGAATCCTACCACGGACTCATTTGATGTTATTACCAACTCCATAAAAACTTTTAAAAACCTGCAAAAATTTTTGCCACGGTATGGCGGCACCCATTCTCAAAGGAGATTAAATAAATCCCATGTATCTTATCGCGGTATGGGTCGCGGGAACTTCTTTAGAGGACACCGCGGCCCTGAACGGTACGGTCAACTGATGAAACAAGATGAATCTTTATTCAGTAAGAGTCTGGAAGCAACACACCTACCGCTCATCCGAGGGCGGAGGACTCACTATATTGATGATTTCCCAAAACAATAAAAAATATGTGTTGTTTTCTACAGCAAATTGATAATTGCACGATCAAGAATAAAAGGAAAAGCAGACGAATACCAATAGAGACCGCTTCAAATCGAGTCGCGTTCATTAAATTAAGTCCGTAGGCTCGTTAATGGAATCCGAATTATCTTTTTAATTACTTTCCCTTTTAACCTTTTTCACCCTGCGCGGGAAAATATCCACGTGCTTATTGTCAGCCCTTAGAAATTATTTTCCAGTGGCACGGTTGGCGATGAGAGCGATTGGCTGCGGTGCGTGTCGCGTGTTTGATTCCCGCATGGAACAAATATGTATATGTCCTACAGATATTATTCAGGGTCTGCTGTCTACAAATGTTTGTAAACGCACGTACTCGATAGATATAAAGAAGTAATAGGGTAGTTTTCTACATAAATTAATTGAACATCTGTTAAGTACGTCAGAGTTTAAAAAAATAATAAACTTAAATCAATGAATATTGACAAAGATAAAACGCTGGGGGCGGGAGTGCCCCCACTCCCGCCCCCCTTGTGACGCCATGACACTTGTAAAATTATACCGACCGAGTGACGTTCTGTGATTTTTAGAATCACAAAACGTCACTCGGTCGGATCATCTTACTTTTATCATTCCGGCAGACCAATTGGTGAAACCTCATCACTTTTAGAAGCAAACAGAAGAACGCTGTTGCCCAAATCCTTGACAAAAACTCTATTACGACACTCACAGGTTAAAGTCAGAGTAGCCTATTATTTGTCCGGAACCACTTGCAGGGAGTAGTAAGTTCCTTTGAAGATTTCCAACCATTAAGGAGCCCCCACACAAAGAAATTATAAAGGTTTGCGAAGCGTAAAGATGTCAATATCCCTTCTCTTTATGATCTGTTGGAGTGATCATAAATTTTGACATTGCGCGAGATTTACCAGGGTTGCTTTGGGGAATAACATGTTAAACTACCTTCTTATCAAAACAGATTCCTAGCTGTTGACCTGCATTAGGAAAGGCCTTAATCTAGCAGATGCAAGCGGGATTGCTAAACCTGAGATCCTCAGAAATAAACACCGATAATACTGTCAATTCTACAACCTCTTCCAACTTTAGGTTTTTGAAGTGAAGGCTTCTTTAGCGACGTTGTACACTTTTTTGTAATGGGGAAAAAATGCTAAACTCGCGTCAGGATCACGTGACCCTGATCGAAAATTCGTAAGACGTAAGAGGCAAACGATAGCTTGCATTTTAATCGTGCAACGCCATCTATCGAACATATATGGAATCGGAAGTGCCATACTACAGGTATGAACCCGACCCAGTTCTTGAAAGTGGCAATATCGCATTGTACTGGGATCAATCCATCATCACTGACAGGACTATTGTAGCCAATAGACCTGATATATAGTGGTGGTGGATCGATCAGGGCGGCGCACAATGATTGTTGACTTAACCGTCCCGCATGACGAGAACCTTGTGAAAGCTGAAAAAGATAAACAAATTAAGTGATTTGGCACGCGAGGTTGTCGATATGTAGGATGTGGGTTCAGCGATCATTGTGCCGATAGTCGTGTCGGCCCACGGCTTAATTGCCAACAGCCTCGACCAACATGCCTCGTTAGGCAGCTGGATCAAGGGCCTGATTCAGAAAGCAGTTCTTCTGGACATAGCGCGCATTGTTAGGAGGTTCCTTTTTTTGGAGCCCTGACCGCCGGTAGCTTCGACCCTGTTCCCGATACCGGTGGGCCAAATTATAAAACATTTGTGATTTGACACCTGTACGACACTAACAAGGTGTAACAAAATAAAAATCTGTTTGAAAAAAAGGGGAACCGACTTCAAAACCAAACACAAAAAAAGTGTAAAATAACTTTTCTTTCGGAAGTCGGTGGCTTTGTTTTTTATTTCATTGACTATGGCCACCGACTTTCGAAAGAAAAGTTATTTTACACTTTTTTTGTTTGGTTTTGAAGTCGGTTCCCTTTTTTTTCAAAAAGTTTTTTATTTTACCATTTTTAGTTTAGATATTCAACAAAAATCTTCATAAAAATCGGCGTCTTTAAAAATCTACAATCCAAGTAAGCAAAAACCGGCCAAGTGCGAGTTGGACTCGCCCATGAAGGGTTCCGTAGTAGCAAGCATAGATAAGGGATATAATTATATTGAGATTAGTAAGTAATATACACAAACAATAAAAATAACTTTGTTTTTCATAGTGTTTGTATGAATGGCAAAGTTATATTTGCGGTTTTTGAAAATGTACTATATCTCAGAAACTGCTAACTGTATCTCATCCAAACCAATTTTCGTTGGAAGTTTTTGTTGAGGTCTACATTATATATATTTTTTTAGTTTTATCATTCTCTTATTTTAGAAGTTACAGGGGGGGACACACATTTTACCATTTTGGAAGAGTCTCTCGTGCAAACTGTTCAGTTTAGAAAAAAATGATATTAGTAACCTCAATTTAATTTTTAAAGACCTATCCATAGATACCCCACACGTATGGTTTTGGGGAAAAAATATTTTTTTAGTTTCAATTCTAAGTATGGGGGGCACCCCCAAAATTTGTTTTGTTTTTATTTTTGTGTAAAAATCCTAATGCGGTTCACATAATACATCTACCTACCAAGTTTCAACAGGATAGCTCTTATACTTTCGACAAAAAGTGGCTGTGACATACGGACGGACAGACAGACAGACAGACATGACGAATCTATAAGGGTTCCGTTTTTGCCATTTGGCTACGGAACCCTAAAAACGGATCCACGCGAGCAACGTCACAGGATATCCATTAGTGTTTTATACTAAAACCTTCTCCAGAATGAAATGAACACTTCCCTGTAAACCGCATCAAAATCGGTTCAGCCAAACGCGAGATAATCGCGGACAAACATACATACATACATCTCGAACTGAGAACCTACTTTTTTTTTTGAAGTCGTTTAAAAATTCATTAATTTCGTATCTTTACCACTCCAGTTTATCCAGTCATAAAAAAGTTTTCACTTCTACCGGCACTCCCGGAGTGCAACCTGTCGTTTTTTTTAACATTAATTAATATCACTGTTCATTACCCAGTATCAGATCTAAGGAATTAATCGGCAGAAATATTAAAAAAAACGATCAACAAAGTAAAACATTGTATTAGGTATTCTGTCCTAAATTCGTAAAATCTTGGAGTTACACAAATTGTTTTTTTACCAACTACTGACCCTAGCTTAACAGTAAATCTGTGCTACATCCCGAGTGTCTCCGAGTGCTGGCAACCTCGGCGTCGTCATAAACTTTTTAATGGCGCCGTCAACTGAATGCCGTTAACTCGTTAACTGCTCTCACTGACCACTCGATGTGTATGAGTTATTTACACAGATTATGACATTACTTTATGAAATAAATGATACATCAGCGAATGTCAAGGACTGCAGCTTATGGCTCTATTTATACTGATATTACTGCGGAATATAATGGATGCGAATTTTTGTAACGAACTCTTACAAAGCATAATTAACTTTATATCAATTGTGTAATGTATAAATTAGAGATTTTTCTATAGAATTCCCGAGAATACGCGAGAATTCTTCCGAAGACGCGCGACATGTTTCTCAACTCTTTTTAGTAGGTATGATGTACGTTACACAATAACCATAAAGTACTCCTACATTATTATTGGTAAGTTTTCGTTTGAAAAATTCTCTTTCATTCCATTCTGCGGCAAAGTATATTAAACCTTATCCCGTCGTAACGTAAGTCGTGATCGTCACGCGAACATGTCATTCATTTTGATTGAAGTTGATACGTTAGGTTGGTAGGCAAAATAAACGCCAAATTCACTCAGATAGAATTTAAGTAGGAGGCAGCCTTTTGATTTTGTTATGTGCTCCCAAAAACTTGGCTAGCCCTTTGAGATTTGTAAAGATAAACGAACAAGATAAAGGTATAGATAATAATAAGAGATAACAGATCTAACTACCTATTTTATACTAATAGCAAACTGCGATCGTCGTTTGGTCTACTAAGTGAAGTCACTAAGCAATTTCTACATATCTATTTAGGTCCTTGACATACAAAGTGTAACAAAATATACTAAGCGGATAGGGAGAGCGTATTTTGTAGTGTCAATGTTTGTCACTGAAACGCGCGACTATAACGCGGCAGAAGCGACCAAAACGCGCGTATAGGACAAAGCACTTGGGCGCTTCTTGCTCGCTTAGTATATCAAGCCTCATATACTTTCATATTTACCATGCCTTGCCCATGTTTTCAGCTAATCTTGTTACTCTGTAATACAATTAAGATTGCTCTTACTTTGAATTCTTGCACAAAAACGTCCTTATGGAAACGAAAGGACGTCATTTGGTCATGACAGGCCTGTTGGTCTAGTGGTTAGTGACCCTGACTGCTATGCCGGAGGTCGTGGGTTCGATTCCCACCCAGGACAAATGTTTGTGTGATGAGCACGATCATTTGTTCTGTGTCTGGGTGTAATTTATCTATTATATTTATGTTTTTAGAAATATATACGTATGTTTATCAGTTGTCTAGTACCCATAACACAAGCTCTGCTTAGCTTGGGACTAGATGGCGTTGTGTGATAGTTGTGGAATATTATATTATACTAGCTGACCCGGCAAACGTTGTTTTGCCATATAAATAATTAAAAAAAAATTTTGGTGTGGACTACCCCTAACATTTAGGGGGATGAAAAATAGATGTTGGCCGATTCTCATAGATACCGGATAAGCACAAAAAATTTCATCAAAATCGGTCAAGCCGTTTCGGAGGAGTATGGCAACGAAAACTGTGACACGAGAATTTTATATGTATATTAGATTTATATTTTTCAGGATTTTCGATTCGACGAAGAATTGGGGAATCTGAAAATGAAGAACAAATCATTCGAAACATGACATTTATTCAACAAAATCTCTACACACTGCTTACAATTCTTGCATTAAATATAAATACAAATCTGAAAGGTACTATTTGGTGTTATAAATTATTACACATAACAAAATAGGTAAATATCTAAATATGTATTTATAAATATATCGACCGAACAAAAATATTACAACAATTTTTCTCAACATATAAAATTTTGTACATAAAAACACGAAATATTTTTTTTATTTATTATTGTTCAAATCACCTACTGTAGGGTAATAATATACTCTCTTAATAATCATCTAATCTATGGAATATATTAATTAAACGTTAAAATTTAAATACGTTTTAAGCGTCAATTTCAAATACATAGGTAGGTACTGACTACAGGCTTTGAACAGCTAGTTAGTAAACGCTAATAAGTGTACTCAGGATAACGAAATAGTACACAAAACAAAATATATAAACAAGAATCTCTAATAGTGTCTCACGCTAAACAAAATGCTTGTTCTCTGAGGGAACTTTTTAAACCTTCTTGGCCCAAACTAGTAAGCCGTTCTGTAGAACACTAGCTCAAGAACTAACATATTACACTTAGCGTGAAAACACTCATATTGACAACACCCTATAACCAAACAGCAGACGACAATCGTTATCGCTCAGCACTCACTCACTAATACATTTTCAACTTTATACCCCAGCGCGTAAAGTTGAAAATATATTGAAGTTTACAGATCGTTTTCGTTTGTTTCGTTCGTTATCGCTCGACAGTCTTAAATGGATTTTCAACTTTATGCGCTAGTGTATAAAGTTGAAAATGTATTAGTGAGTGCTGAGCGATAACGATTGTCGTCTGCTGTTTGGCTGTAGGGCCAGATGGCCTACCATAACGTCTTTAAGGTGGATGCTCCAGGGTAGCCCGCGAAATTCAAAATTTCTTGCGTTTTTTGCAATTTGCAGGCCAGTGCTAGGTTGTATGTTGATTAAAATATTGATCGCGGCTGTTAGACGTATGTAGTTACTGAATTATAATCAACAAAATCAACGCTCTAAGTTCAAGCTGCAAGAATGACTTTTTATGTTATTTCTTTGTTCCTGCAGCTTTATGAACTTAGAGGGTAGTATTGGTGATTTTGATGACAATAATTCTGTAACTACATACGTCTTACAGCCGCGATCAATATTGTAATCAACATACAACCTAGCAATGGTCTGCAAATTGCAAAAAACGCAAGAAATTTTGAATTTCGCGTGCTACCCTGGAGCATCCACCTTAAGCGACAGTAATTCCAGTGTGGGAACGAGGTGGCGCTAGACGACTTGTATAGCTCTCTCTTTGCGACACCGGAATTACTCTCGCTTTAATACATGGTCATGGTAGGTCACCAGCTCAAATAAAACCGAGCACGCTTGCCATTGCAGAAAAATAGTTAACTTTATTATACCAGCCCATACAAACGAATTTTGCCAGTACTAAGCAACAAATATTAATTTAAACCAGCTAAAATTCCGCATAACAAATAAATAAACAGCTATTTAAGAATAAATACATACAGACAGATACGAAAAAATTAGGCCAGTTATACTGCCAACTGATACTAATACACGGAATACGAATTTTCAAGCATGGTAACATTCATTAAGTTCATACTTCGAGACAGTCATGTAAAATACACAATGGGCAGTAAATATTATTAAAATTTCGTATTCCGATATAGACAATAAGATTATTAGTACTCGTGGCAAAACTACTAGTGAACAAGGGTTTGTTCCAAATAACTCTAATACTACAATATTATTTAATAATATTGTGCTGGTTTACTGGTAAAATATGGGGATAGCTATTAGCCATAACATTATCTATATTCGTACCGAAGATAAATATTGCAAATCGACCTTTAGAAAAAGACAATCGGCTAGTTTCAGCTTCTTAGAGAGAGACGGGAAGAGAGAGAATACAGAGGTGACCATCTCTGTCACAAACCTATGTGACATAGAACATGGACTGAGCATTATCTGCTTAAAATTGGTATATTATAATTTTCTAGTGAAGCTCATCACACAAACATATTTTGTCCTGGGTGTGAATCGAACCCACGACCTCCGGCATAGCAGTCAGGGTCTCTAACCAACAGGCCTGTCAAGGAAGCCAAAACTAGCCGAATATAATATCTTTCCAAGATCGTTGTGGTGTTCACTAGTTTAATCTAGTGAAACGAAAATGGTATTTTATTAACCTGTCAAAACTAAAGTTCATAGTAAACATGCTTTTTCAAAAAAAAATAATCGTAAATTGAGATGTTCTATGCTTTTAACTTAGACTCTTCTTCTTCCTGCCCTTATCCCATTCTACTTGGGGTCGGCACAACACGTTTTCTTCTTCCATTCTCCCCTATCAGTCGTCACAGTATCATTTACTCCTTTTTCTTTCATATCATTCCTTAGACAATCCATCCATCTTTTCTTTGGCCTTCCTCTTCCTCTCCATCCATCAACATTCATACTCATCACTTTCTTAGTCACATGGGTGTCATCCCTCCTCATCACATGTCCATACCAAGATAGACGATTCCCTTTCATTTTTTCTGTAACAGGCGCCACTTTCAAACTTCCCTTTATAAACTCATTCCTTACTTTATCCATTCTTGTCACTCCACACATCCATCTCAACATCCTCATCTCCGCTACATGCAATCGTTTCTCATCCATCTTTTTCACAGCCCAGCATTCCGATCCATACAATACGACAGGTCTAATCACGGATTTGTATATTTTCCCCTTTAACTTGAGGGGCATCCGTGGGTCGCAAGTTGTTCCGGTGACCTGTCGCCATTTCATCCATCCCGAGTTGATCCGGTGTGTTATGTCCCGGTCTACATCGCCGTCTCCTTGGACAAGCGACCCGAGGTACCGAAAGTCGGAACAGACTGGTATGGGCGTTCCTGCAAGAGTAATGGGCACAGGACTGGAGAGACCGCCAAAATCGCAAAACAAATACTCTGTTTTGGTTCTGCTCAATTTCAGGCCAACGTTCTCCAGTCTTTGCCACCACACCTCCAATCTGTTCTGGACCTCTAGGCTTTTAACTTAGACTCAGTGAATAAAATAAAATTGTAATAATGGCACTTTTAGGCTATGCGCGCAATACGAAATTTAATCGTTGCGATTTTTATATTGCGAAATGAAATCGCAAACTAGTTCCGAAATGACAAACGGTTTATTTTCGCAGTGCGCAGAGTGTAATACATTTCTATTGTTCACAGATTGATGATTTATTTTCCTAGAGCGCGCTTTGTTTTTTTGCGTGGTAAAATCATCAAATGAGTCCTCCCACCCCGGGCAGGGCGGGAGGGACTGTCAGACTTGTACTGGCTAAAATCCACGGTGTCCTTCAATAGCCCTTTATGTTCCGGGGTCACGGTAATGAGATAAGTCCCGCGACCCCGGCAGGCTTTGGCCCTCCAGAGAGGGGGCCACGTCATTATGTTGACGCTCTTTGAGGCGCGCGTGGAACACAAGGCGCCGTCGACCCGGGCATTCCTAGTGCGCGCTTAGTCTTAATTTACATTCTCTCAAGAATTATAAATCACACTTTTCAGCCCTCGGATCTAAAAGCACATATTGCTGACAATTATCACGTGATAACCACAAAGATACCACTGCAGAAACTCAACAAGAGCAAAGGAGCGAGATAAACCATAAACTCTACAAAACTAACTTAGCACTTACACGGCATGAAATAAAGCTCATTTTGCTTTAAAAATCGGCAAACAAACAGATCATATTTTACCAGCAAACCACCTATTATCAAGGTAAGAACGAACATCTATTAACAGCTATACAAAACAATAATGACTAGAGTTAGATCCTATACATACGTTAAGAATACAAGAAGTCAACACAATCAGTGACGATACAAATTAAATTGTACTTTTTTTAAACAGCATTTAGATCTAAATTAGATAGTTATATAATCCCTTGTTAGGATAAGTAGGCTTTGTATGCCAAACGGCAAAGCTCGAGCGCTTTTGGAGTTTTGAAACAAGCGAAGACAAAAGGTTTTTCCCTGAAGTTCATTAGAGGTAAAAATGTTGTAAATCTTTTTTTAAAACCTGGCAGTAAGTAAGAAAGAAACTGAACACGATCAGCACAAATTAATCGCGTTTAAATGGTGTCAGTGTCATCATTTGACACTTGTCACTGACAACTCATAACAGCAGTCTAGAACTTTGATTAAAATAAAATAGCGGTAGATACGTTACGTTCTTGCTTTGAGTATTCGAACAGTGACTCTTATACGCACACAGACACATTTACTCACACAAACAATCGTTATTACACGCCATTATGAGAGAGACTGAATAATGCACAAAGGTGGCGTGCGACCAAGACGGAGCATCGACGCTCTTCGTATTACTTCGTTAGTACTCGTGTAGTCACTCGTGTATGTTTCTATCCCGCTCTACAAAATGAACAAATTTGAACGGATACATCAAATCTTAATAGAAAATTATAAGAAAAAATGTATTTACGAATGAAATGTGAGGCCATGTGATTTGTTTTTTCTTTTAGAGTAGTTCGTACACCCGGTGAAGGCACACGAAGGTATTTTTTTTCTTCTGAGAGTGTGGTGGGGCGAATTTGAAATAAACGCGTACGCACGTCTCAACCGTAATCTACTCGCATAGCGACTGAGGACAGTTAGGCCAATTTAGCCTAATTTATGCGGTCCATGCGCTATCGCGTAGTGACATATCTTCCGCTATTTTATTTTAATCAAAGGTTAGATTGTACCATAGAGACCGCGCCACCATTGAAGTCCTTCTGACGCGGCGCTAGTGTCTTTGTCATTACATCAAATTTTATTTCAAAAATGTAATACCACTAATTTTTCCGGACCTTCTTTCATGCCACGCGCTCTATGTACTCTTTCTGTGACGAAAATACCAGTACCCTTAGCACGAGTTTTCACTCTTTTACTTTACAGCGTCTTTTCAGTATTTACAGCGTTTCTTGTATGAAAAAATGGAACAGCGCCTCTGGTGTGCGAAGAAGGAACTAATTTTTTCCTTGAAAATTGTCAATTTGAAATTGTCAAAGTTCCAGTTTACGTCTCAAATACTGAAAACTCGTGCTAAGGGTACAGTTCCGCTTTGTACTCAAAAATCCTCGCTCATTTCAAAACCACGTATAGGACGCGCCACTAAACGATAAATACCCTAGTTTGACACCGTCTTATAGCGCTGTCGCAACACAACGCGGTGTCGCTCTGGTACACAGCATTATGGTACTTTTCCGAAGGCACCGCAATTGCTGACCGCAACGGTAACGTCGTCAAATAATTGCCATAATCAACTATGAGAATTGGCATAGCTTGCTAACTGCTATGCTATTTGATAATTTGACGTTAAGAGCGCATATTCTGAAAGTTGGCAACGTCGCCAATAGTTGTCAAATATTAACAAGTTTTAATTAATTTAGCAATGTTACTGTATGGAAATAAGAAATATGGCTCTGTAGTGCACTAAAACATTGTTTTAGGAATGCAATTAAAACACTGAATTTAATGTTGTAACCGTTTCAGGTATAAAAAAAGCATTTGGAAGGTTTCCAAATACGTTTTTTACATCTAAAACTATATATTCGGTGTTACGATATTAATTATTGCATTTCCTAATCAATGTTTTAGTGCACTACAGAGCCATATTTCTTATTTTCATACAGTAAATTTACCAAATTAATTTAAACTCTTAAATATTTGACAGCTATTTGCGACGTTGCCAACTTTCTGGTTATGCGCCCTTAATGGTAATATGATGATAATAACAAAGTATGTGCATGTTGTTAATATGCGAAATAAAGACCACATTCTCCTTAGGACCTAGTGAAACAGATATATTCTATTATTATTTCCGTTGTTGCTATAGATATCGCGGTACACTGGACGAACTGGACTTCTCAAAAATTTCCCAACTACAATTAATTTACCAAAACGTCGGTATTACTGGTTTATGGACAAAAGCGTTTTGTACATAAACCAGCGTATCGCTATGGTCTATCATGGCTAATAGACTGTCGTTACCGCTGTGGTATACCATTGTGAGTGCTTTCGGAAATGTACCCATAACGTTCCCGGACGAAACATTTCACAATACATCTATATTAATAAAAACACGAGAAATACATCAAAATTCTACCTTGAAACATCTTTAAGTGGGGGTAAAAACCGATTTTTCGGTTACTACAATAAACTATGAATTACATGTAGACACAGCTAACATCCACATCACAATAAGTTACCACGTTAGGCGTTTAATATTGCTCGTATTTAGGAATCTCTCTTTAATATTAAATATTAACCTACTGCTGCATGTCAAATGTTTCGCCGCGAACCACACAGACAAACACACGACCGAACACGTTACGACTACACTAATATTTGTGCGTATCGACCTAACATTATACAAATTCACACTTCTTTCCACACAACACTAACGTCGGATCTATAGAGCGAATTTAGACTTCGCTCTGTCACATTTTATCCGAAAATGGACCTTATTTGCATGAAGTTCATGTTCCTAATTGTTTGATAAACTTGATCACAGTCGTTTTTAGAAATATGAACATTAACTTCATAGTAAAAGGTTTATTTTTGGATGCAACGAGACTGAGCTACGTCATAGTTTGCTATATAGATCTCAGCCTAAGGGTACTTCGATAATACATACACCAATTATACACTAAAGTTATACATAAATATATTTTCATATTCACTTCATATACTTATTGCTGTATCTGTTACACAGATAATAATAAAAGAAGAGCTCGACATATCTCACTTATTTTACTTAATTGTACTCCAAGGTTCAATGAAAATACCAAAACTTGTAACTTTTCAATAAAACGCTGTGCTTTGGTTAGGATACACGAATATGGCATTTTTATAATACGTTTGGAATTTCGTTTTACCTACAAGGTCCCCTATGATTCATATTAAATAGGTGACTAATGGAGCAGTCTGAAAGTCAACTAGAAAATAATTCTTTACAAAATAGTCATGCCTGTAGTATTGATTTTTTCACTAGTCTTCATCGAAATGAACTCTAAGAAAGAATTTCCATACTATTGTATAATTGGAAAGTTCCGTCTTGACATTTTATACAAGTTTATTTGATTATTAATGGTGTATTTTATAAACATGATTCATGTTCGCTACACTACATATTGCAGAGTGTATCCATCTTAACATATGATTATTTACTTAAAGTATAATAACATACAGGCAAATTTTATTAAGCGTTTGCTACCTCACCTTTACCAAATCTTTCCATCAATTTATTAATTCCTAACTTTTATCACCTACCACTTTTCAAATACCAGTATCAAAAATATTATGCGCTAAATCAAGACCCAGTATTATTATTTATAATACTGTTATTTGAAACCCAAATTTTCCAGTTGGCTCTCAGACCACCCCTCCCTAAATATCTACAATATTATCTAAACATTAAAACTTGCCTCCTAAACGAAACACTTCTATAATCAACGGCTCAAAAGAAAAGTAATGTAAAATTAATTCTACATTTACTTATTGCTTTCTCTGGTTCCGTTATTCGGAAGACATATGGTCTAATTTATTAGGTACTGGAGCCCAAAACATATACAAATATATTCTATGTATTTACTCTTGTATAAAAGAAGTAAGTTGTGTATGTAAGGCTTTAAGAAAATGTGAAATGGCACTTGGTTATAAATAATTTGATTAAAAAGATTTACTTATAATATTATAGACATTACAGAACAATATAATATGAATAAAAATTTACGACCCAAAGAGTAATCATAGATTAAAACATTGAAACTCTTCATAGACATGTGACACTATAATAATAATAATATAATAATAATTCTTTATTTCCAACACACAATTCTCCAGCTTACAATTCTAAAAATTAGTGTAAGGGCTTACATTATAATAATATAATATAAATTATGTCTATATTGAGAATTGTACATAGCACATTCATAAAATAACTCTGACACCCAAGCTAAGAGTGAACTTGTGTTATGAGTGTCAGGTCTCTCTAGGTTCACTATAATATAATTACATTGACAAGCAGGAAACAAAGACATGAGCAATCTTAAGAAAATAAACAAAATATAATATAATTAGAAGGCAAACCATTTGTGTGTTGTGTTGGAAGGTGAGTGTATGGGCGTGTGCGTATGAGTGTGTATGTTCGAGCGTGTATGTGTGTGTGTGTGCGTTCGAGCATCTGTGTGTGCGTTCGTGCATCTGTGTGTGTGTTCGTGGATGTGCGTGTGCGCTTAAGGGCATGTGGATATAAGATGGAGGTAATAAAGGGAAAAAGGGGGCAGGTCATGCATTGAGAATTTTTTCAACGTCATCATAACAAAGAGTGCTGATCCATTTAGTGACAAGACTCTTACAGTTAAAGTTATTGGTTTTATAGATGTTGCACTGTTTGTCGACAAGGTTGTATATACGACCACTCAATACCCTAAAATGACGCTTTGCAAGCGCGGTCCTAAAGCTTACGGCGGGACAAACGGTAGCCGTCCTACGCTTTTCCGGTCGATCAGGGACTAACCTCAAGCCGTTATGTTTACGAAGCGTACAGTTCAGCACAAAGAGTTGCCTCACAGTCAGGACTTCACACTCCTTGTACAGTTGCGAGGTACTATATCGGTAGGGCTTGAAAGTCATGACCTTGAGGACAGCCCTCTGCGCTCTTTCAAGTTGTATCAGGGTTGTTTTCGGCGCTCCACCCCAGACAGTAATGCCAAAAGTTAATATTGACTGGCAAAGAGAAAAATAAACCATACGCAGAGTATTTGCATCTGCACTATACCGCAGGTTTTTAAACACGGTTATTAGTTTTCTTACTCTGGCGGACAACATCCTGACCTGGGTATTCCACGAGACAAGATTGTCTATATGAACACCCAGGTATTTAACAGTGGTAGCTCTTGTCAGGGGAAGACAGGCACATTGGTTTGAGTGTACTTCGCAAACGTGAGCCTTCACTGCAAATGAGTTGTCCGGTTGCGAGTTAGATTTCAAAGAAAAGGTAACGAAATTTGTTTTTTCTACGTTTAAAGTGAGACTATTCGCCTTTAGCCAGGACATGACAATACTAAGGGCAGCTTCTGCTCTCCCCCCGGTTTCTTCCCAATTTTCACCATGCACTAAAAGGGCCGTATCATCTGCATACGTATAAATGGAGCAAAAAGGGAGCGCTAAGTCACATAGGCCATTTACGTACACCAGAAAAAGTGTGGGTCCGAGGATGGAGCCTTGAGGGACACCGAAAGATAATGTACACTCGTCACTAACATATGTGTCGATCTTAACGCATTGCGTTCGCTCAGACAGGTAACTAGCGAAAACTGCGAGTACAGTACCTCTAACTCCTATCAGCTCCAAACTGACAGTACCAATTGCCATCAACCGTCACATTAAGGCAATATCATCTGTCAAACAAAGTAACATATTTAGGCCAAAATTCCTTCTTACATTACCTACGATAAAAAGGGGTTCTTAAAGAAATTACTAGATTATCCAATTATCTTATTAGGAATTGTTTAAGAGGTAGAGGACCAAGGTATCTTGTTGAAGTAGCTTTGTAATGGCAAGGTTTTATAAATGCATGAAGTAAAGCATTTTTATATGGCAACTAAATTGTCTATGGCTTTTGTATAGCAACACTTTGTAAGGAAAGCTAGAAATAACGAAGAAAGAACAGATAAATCGGCATGTTGTTAAGTTTTAAAATTCTTATGCTACAGGCCTTTTATTTAACTTTGCCTGAGGTAGGTGTGTGTTACGGGAGGAGTGTGGGGCGGGCTCTTGCTCAGTCGCTTTTTCTACCTCTATATGCACATCTACCTCAGGTATCATCTGAGAAGAAAGACGGGCCTGCAGTTGTCAATTTACAAAATCGGCCGATGTTAGATTCTTTTCAATTTTCTCTTTTTAAATTGGCCACAGCTAACATTTTTTTTTCTGTTCTTATTAGGATGTGCAATTTCTTTGCATTTTATGAGTACTAAGTATAGATGTTTGAGCATCTATCTCACTTCATTTTAGGCCTGAGTTTAAAGTTTATTGTATCGCAATTTTGATCACTTTGGTTATCAAATAAAATAATCTGCAAGATTGAACGATTTTAAGTGCTCTTGAGCAATTATTATGAACAAATTAAAAGAAGATACTGGAGCAAAGTTTTGGCATATTTTATGCTGTTTACATACTACAAAAAAAAAAAAAAAAAAAACCGGCATGGATCTTGAGCGCTGACCTTCACCTGCGCAGAAGTGAGTTATTAGGTCCTTTTGGTAGAGGAAGTGAGGAACGGGGGCGGGGAAAGTGTAGTGATTGGTCCGCGTGGCGTGCCGTAGCGCATCGCGTCATAGCCGCCACTCGGGATTCGTTGTTTTGTGCGTTTTATTTGTTTTATTGTGAGTTTCATTTGTCGATAAGTGTACGATGCGCAAAGCGATCCCCACTCTTACGCCGAGCGCTCAAGAACCGTGCCGGTATCTGTACTTTAGTGTATGTTGTGAGCAAGTAGAAATATTATATGCCTTCATCAATCACTTGCATGTTCAGTAAACATTCTTAAAACATTTTTATACATATTTTCATAGATATTTGAACACAAAGAAACATACCAGTTTGAGGTAGAAGAAGGGGCATCAAAAACATCAAATACATAGTTGAATAAATGCACAAAAATCTCATTGGAACCACATTAAAACTCTTATTTTGGTAGACATTGAACTACATAATATCAAAAGTTGTAAAATTTAAGTATTACATGTAAAAGTTTAGTTAACCATAGAGGATAGTAACCTTTTTAGAAGACATAGTGTTGCCAATTAGAAAAATAACTTGAATGTACGTACCTAATCCTTAATAAGTACGTTATTTTATATTAATATATTTTCGTCGTTATATTCTTTTTACAGCAACGTGTACATAACAAAAGTTATGCTAGTTGGCTTGTTTACTTTGCATCGTCTTTCGTAGCTAGATTACAGATGAATATATTGACATATATTTAAAGATCTTACTGTATCAACCCTGGGTGGCTAAGGCGAGGTGTGGTGCCTTCTTCTCCGGCGGAAGACCAAAGCGAAGATACTGCGGAGTCGACGCCACCGTCGACGACCGCCGCTCGTCGATATACCCGTCCCAATTAGTGATGCCTGGAATTAAGATTAGAATAAACTTATTGTAATTGCTCCATTTCTATGAGTCTAATAATTAAAGCTTTCATTTCATAATAGCCCATCAGCTGCAAAAAAAGACCTTTTGCAATTCAAATAGCATGGTAGACAAGTGGTTGAACGATCGGCTGCTGTGATGCATGTTGCAATTTCAATTCCCGCACAGAACAAATGTATTTACGGCCTATACACCTAGAGGTTTTTCAGGTCTGACTATTTGTGTACGTAAGTTTAAGAGTACGCTAATCGGTTATTCTTCCATACAAACGTACTTTGGCGATTACTACAACATTTGACGGTATACATTCAGAATAAACAATGATTCACATTCATCTCATCGATTTATGGGTGTCGAAACTTCCTTATTTTAAGACTAATTTTACCGCATCTTCGGGGGCAATAAATACCAAAAGACTGTAAGTTGTAAAATAATTACCACACAGGGATAGATAATTTGTTCAAAAATATAAATTATTTTATTTTGAACAGATACATTCAGTAGTTTTATTACAATATCCAAACTCCCGAAGGTCTCTTGAAAAGTTGCAGTAGTCCATTCTTCAATGAAATCACACATGTATGAGTCAGTCGAAGGTTGGAGTATGTGTGCGTAGGCGCCCTAGCTTCTTACTGCTCATCCATTTCATTGGTACGTGATGTTGGATGAAATAGCATGCATTTTAATCCCGTCCGCCAACGAGTTCGTCCCGCCGACTAGGGCACCCTTATTTATTTTTAAATGCAACCACTTGATCCACGAGACAGAAGAAGAGAAAAGTCATGTTTTACACAGACAGACACAAAATAAATGCCTGTAGACCAAACAAATATTTATCCAAACGGGAATCAAACACGCACCGCTGCAGCTGATTGTACAGCCACAACACCAAATGTTTAAAAGTCTAACATGTAATTCATTTTGTCATTCTCCTGCTGGGGCGTATTTATTTTAAATTGACACAAATTGTCTTCTTTATCCACACTTGATGAACGAAACTTCGCTGCTGATTGGACATGCGAATTTATCGACACGTAAAGATGATGAACTAAGTAAGAAAAATGAGATATAGGATACCTGTCTTTGTCTCTCCAAGCGTCGTATTTCCCTGACGAGCGCATGGAAGGCATCGTCCACGAAGTGCCGGAGCGCGGCCGACGTCTCGAAGAACGGACAGCCGAGTTGCGTCGCCAGTGCTTTGCCTTCTTCTGTCGTCACCTGCGCAAATATACGTCTTAATATTATTCTATCTATACTAATACATATTATAAAGCTGAAGAGTTTGTTTGCTTGAATGCGCTGATCTCAGGAACTACTGGTTCGAATTGAAAAAATATTTATGTTTTAAATGGTCCATTTAGCGAAGAAGGCTATAGCTAAGGCGAGTGTCTCAGTTTGTGTACCTAGGACATGTTATTAATGAAAGCCTTACAGATGACTTAGATGTAGAATGGGAACGCAGGGGGCTCACGATTCGCTGTAACATGCTGGCTCGCAGGTTTGCCAGATGTTCAAATAAAGTCAAAATAACCTTGTTTAGGGCCTACTGCCAATCATTTTACACCTGCAGCCTGTGGGCCAATTGCACGCAGCGGGTCATGGACACTCTGAGAGTTCAGTACAACAATGCCTTCAGGTTGTTGAAGGGACTGCCTCGCTATTGCAGTGCGTCAGCAATGTTTGCAGAAGCACTAGTGGATGGTTTTTAGGGTTCCGTAGCCAAATGGCAAAAACGGAACCCTTATAGATTCGTCATGTCTGTCTGTCTGTCTGTCCGTGTATGTCACAGCCACTTTTTGTCGAAAGTATAAGAGCTATCCTGTTGAAACTTGGTAGAAAGATGTATTATGTGAACCGCATTAGGATTTTCACACAAAAATCAAAACAAAACAAATTTTGGGGGTGCCCCCCATACTTAGAATTGAAACTCAAACATTTTTTTTTCACCAAACCCATACGTGTGGGGTATCTATGAATAGGTCTTTAAAAATGATATTGAGGTTACTAACATCATTTTTTTCTAAACTGAACAGTTTACGCGAGAGACACTTCCAAAGTGATAAAAAGTGTGTCCCCCCCCCCGTAACTTCTAAAATAAGAGAATGATAAAACTAAAAAAAATATATAATATAGACCTCAACCAAAACTACCAACGAAAATTGGTTTGGAGGAGATACAGTTAGCAGTTTTTGAGATATATTACATTTTCAAAAACCGCAAATATAACTTTGCCATTCATACAAATACTATGAAAAACAAAGTTATTTTTATTGTTTGTGTATATTGCTTACTAATCTCAATATAATTATATCTCTAATCTATGCTTGCTGCTACGGAACCCTTCATGGGCGAGTCCAACTCGCACTTGGCCGGTTTTTGTGCAATAATTAGGAAAAGACCAGCATCGCTGATGCGAAGAGTGAGGGACAGTCCCAACAGCTACCTGAAGGCGGTTGCAGAGCATGAAGAGAGTCCTATATGGAGGCATTGGAGCCGCCTACATATCAGGATAACTTTAATGTTATTTTAGTTTGTTTTAGTATTTTTGTGTGTTACTAACTTAGTTCTTAAGTGCCTGTGTATTACTAACACTCTATGGACTATCTTGGTCTGAAATAAAGTATTATTATTATAGGGCATAGGCTATATAATATCACGCTACGATTTAAAGGAGCCGACCAGCGAGTGTCGAAACCGCGGGGAGCTAGTTTCTGTAATACGTGGCATGCGTTTTAAGTCTTGTTGTTTGAAGAGAAAAAAAACAACTAGAACCTTACAGTACTTTTTATTGTTTTTCAAAGTATTCACCACATAATTTAACACACTTTTCCATTCGCTCGAACCAGTTATTAAAACATTTATGCCACTCCAAAGTCTTTCAAGGGGTCTTCACTATGGCCGATTTGAAAGCGTCGACTGCTTCTTCACTGGACTGTAACCTTTGACAACGAAGAGATTTTTTAAATTTAGGACTTGTGAAGAAATCGTTAGGGCTTAGGTCAAGACTGTATGGAGGAGGGTCAGGAATGTCTACATTTTCCTGCTTCAAATACTCAATCGTTTGACGAGCGCTGTGTGAGCTTGCATTGTCGTGATGTAGGATGATGCGTCACTTTAGGTTTAGATTTTCGAAGTTCGGCGATAACTTGTGGCAAACAAACTGTGGTATACCACTCTGCGCTAACTACCGGTTTTTGAACGGTTACGAACGTAGCCACCAGAGCGAAGAACTTTCGTCAGCTTAAGCCTGTCTTGAAAGACCCAGATTGTGGATTGTTATGTGCAATCAGGATCGTGAGCATAGATCCAAGATTCGTCACTATTGATGATGTCGTAGACGTGATTTGACTCTCCTCGGTTGAACCTTTGAAGAATTTCCTTACACCAAATGACGCAGGTCGCCTTGTGATCGTCAGAAAGCAAATGTGGGATCCAACCCGAAACTAGCTGTCTCACACCAAGCGCCTCATGCGAGATCTTCTGAATAGTTTTCCCTAAGATGCCTAATATCGTCTCTATCTCCCGATATGACACATTGAGTTTTAGTTGTCTCACAGCAACAATGTTATCTTCAGTGAAGATGGATTTTGGACGTCCTTCACGAGATTTGTCATTAAGACTGGTGTACAAATACATGGATGGCATGGATCTTGAGCGCTGACCTTCACCTGCGCAGAAGTGAGTTATTAGGTCCCTTTGGTAGATGAAGTGAGGAACGGGGGCGGGGAAAGTGTAGTGATTGGCCCGCGCACAATGTGTTTTTGACCCAAAAATCGGACATCACACTTTTTTTAAGGCAATGGATAGAGTATTCTAAAACAAATGCAAGAGTAAAACTCCCACCTGGATATATTTTATAGTTTTTCGTTTATAGCTATCAGAATTTTCGGTACCGAAATTCGCAAAAATACTAAAAAAATATACAACTTTTATTACTTACTTAGGAAACGAAAATTTCTTAATTACTTTGAAAGGCCTAAGGTTTAGTTATATAACAAGCGTTTTTTGGATGTCATACGACTTGGCATTAACGAGTAAATTGTGGTGAAGTGATTTTTGTTTTTATTTTTTTCTGGCTCTGTTTTCGAATTAGGGTAATTGCTGTTAGCACAAACCAGTAGGTACCTTATATGCGCTAATAACATTAAAAAAACTAACTTCCTAACTCGCGGCTAAGAGGAGATAAATGACTTTTAAAAAATACCGAAATTTCGGTTTTTTTTTTGAGTTCTCGTCGTTATCGTTTTGTTCGGAATTTTCATTTATTTATCGATTTAAAATATTTTCTACATATTTCAACGCCAATCTTGATACCCACCGGTTAACCTGAGATAAAATACACATTTCATAGTATTATACAGCTGCTTAGCATATATTATGTGAGTTTTATGAGCTACAAAGCTATCATTCACCAACCTTACGTCTTTTTTCTTTGACTTGAATGTACCCTGGCAGTTGGGAGTGTGTCATGCTCACTCAAATGTCTCGCTGATGGTGGCGCGTGTGTCGGAGCAATTAGTTTCCTTCAAAATGGTTGAACTGAATGGTGCTGATACCATGCGTCATGATCGTGAACGGGCGCTGTCAGTTGGACTGGTCATCTTTAAGCTACCACGGTTTGTTTTAGTTATTATTAATTTTGTCTATGAATTATCTTTTTTATACTTACTATGGACACTTTTAACTTGCTACATCGTGTTGTAATAATTTTTGGCTGTTATAAATTATATAATTTATTGTTAAGCGACTTCAAAAAAGGTGGTTCTCAAAATCAAAGCATTTATTTCAAGTAGGCTAGTGACAGACACTTTTTAATTGACGAAAGGCAAAAAATTAAATAGTTATGGCGCTAGAGTCCCAGTCACAAGACACAATAACTGTGAAAGTACCGTAGGTATTCCAATGCGAAGATCACTATGGAGAAGAGTGGGCAAGAAACTTCATGGACAGTCTTTTTCAATCGCCAAAAATTATTACAACACGATGTAGCAAGTTAAGTGTCCATAGTAAGTATTAAAAAGACAATTCATAGACAAAATTAATAATAATTAAAACAATCCGTGGTAGCTTAAAGATGACCAGCCCCAACTGACAGCTCCCGTTCACGATCATGACGCATGGTATCAGCACCATTCAGCTCAACCATTTTGAAGGAAACTAATTGCTCCGACACACGCGCCACCATCAGCGAGACATTTGAGTGAGCATGACACACTCCCAACTGCCAGGGTACATTCAAGTCAAAGAAAAAAGACGTAAGGTTGGTGAATGATAGCTTTGTAGCTCATAAAACTCACATAATATATGCTAAGCAGCTGTATAATACTATGAAATGTGTATTTTATCTCAGGTTAACCGGTGGGTATCAAGATTGGCGTTGAAATATGTAGAAAATATTTTAAATCGATAAATAAATGAAAATTCCGAACAAAACGATAACGACGAGAACTCAAAAAAAAAACTGAAATTTCGGTATTTTTTAAAAGTCATTTATCTCCTCTTAGCCGCGAGTTAGGAAGTTAGTTTTTTTAATGTTATTAGCGCATATAAGGTACCTACTGGTTTGTGCTAACAGCAATTACCCTAATTCGAAAACAGAGCCAGAAAAAAATAAAAACAAAAATCACTTCACCACAATTTACTCGTTAATGCCAAGTCGTATGACATCCAAAAAACGCTTGTTATATAACTAAATCTTAGGCCTTTCAAAGTAATTAAGAAATTTTCGTTTCCTAAGTAAGTAATAAAAGTTGTATATTTTTTTAGTATTTTTGCGAATTTCGGTACCGAAAATTCTGATAGCTATAAACGAAAAACTATAAAATATATCCAGGTGGGAGTTTTACTCTTGCATTTGTTTTAGAATACTCTATCCATTGCCTTAAAAAAAGTGTGATGTCCGATTTTTGGGTCAAAAAACACATTGTGCCGCGTAGCGTGCCGTAGCGCATCGCGTCATAGCCGCCACTCGGGATTCGTTGTTTTGTGCGTTTTATTTGTTTTATTGTGCGTTTCATTTGTCGATAAGTGTACGATGCGCAAAGCGATCCCCACTCTTACGCCGAGCGCTCAAGAACCGTGCCGGTATCTGTATCCACGCTGAAATTCTAAATATAAGCGTTCGACAATCTATAGACATGGGGCTTCATCATAGAACAAAGATATTAACTCTTTCAAAACATTGAAGCCGCGTTAGGCCTGTTTGAAAGTTATAGAAAACGATTGCACGAACATTTTCCATAATCAAATTCTTTTTCGTAGGTGACCTGACAGGTTCAAAACAACACTGTGACTAAACTATTGCATTAATTTTAATTTTTTATTAAATTGTTTTGTTATTGTAAATTACAATTAATTTGAATATTGAACAGTTCAAAATTTTAAATTAGCGGCAAATATGTAAACGACAGAACTTATAAGCCAAACTATCGTATTACGCATATAATCCCGGAAATATATATTACTATTACCATCAACCCTCATATTATTTAAGACACATGATTGGCCATTGGTTGCATTTGCAAGATCGTTGCTATACTGTATCGCGCTTATATCGATGGTGGATGACCTTTTTTTTATTGTGTACAATCATCAAATGAGTTCTCCCACCCAGGGCAGGGCGGGAGGGACTGTCCGACTTGTACTGACTAAAATCCACGGTGTCGTTCAATAGCCCTTTACGTTCCGGGTTCACGGTAATTCGATAGTCCCGCGACCATGGTAGATGACCTACCACAACTAGGTACTGTCTCGAGTTTCTTTTGCGACTATATCGCGTTCATTTTACGATTTATCGCGATAGTTCTACAAATGTAGGTACCTGTCTAAACCTTGGCGCGAGGTCCAGCTTATTCCCGACCAGCACAAGCGGCAGTCGCTCTGAGGGCCGCGCCTGTGCGAGCAGCCGCCTGTACTCGGCGGCGGCGCGGAAGGAGCGCCGGTCCGTCACCGAGTAGCACAGCACGAAGCCCTCGCCGCATCGCATGTACTGCTCTCTCATCGCTGTGAACTCCACCTGGAGGTGATGGTAATGTGTTTACTCAGTGCACTAAAGATGTTCGCACAATGTATATCATCACCATTCGCGCCGCATGCCACGAACTTTATATGCTGATGTTGGCAGCATTTTCCAATTTCATTTAAAGTATTCTAAAATGTGGCATACAGTGTGTGCTGATAAATGTGCAATCAGTTTAAGCCTATGTTCAAACATAGTCAAACTGCATTATTTATTGCATTGTGATGTTGGGATCACATGTCATTTTCCTACAGGGCAGCGTTTGTATTTAACTGTTTAATTTAAAGGATGTTAATTGATTTGAGATCTCAAATTTTTAACACAATATATCAGGCAGGATAGCTCGCTGGGAAAGGCTGTTTATTATAAATGCTTAAATTCAATTAAAATAACAAACAAGGGTTAGTTTATCAGTAAGAGTTAAAAATTCAAACATTTCAGCGTTTAATTTGCTGTCCCTTCAAAAAATAAAAATAATTTGCTCAATAAAGAATATGCAGAGAGTAAGAGTTATGCAGATTAAATGATCGTAGTAAATGAACCATCTCCCTGAACTAACCTGTCCTGCCGTGTCCAGTATATCCAACAATGCTGGCTCACCATCTATGACTGCTTGCTGTTGGTATGAGTCCTCTGAAAACATCAAATTACAATTAAAATATATTAGTTTCTGTCCGCTACTTCAATAACGCAAAGTTTTGGCACCTGACCCCACAGGTTGCATTCCATCTCTCACCTGCACTGATACTTTTTCTGACATGCTATACAACATTATTTTTAGTATATGCGAAACCTGAATATAGTTTGTTCAGAATCAGTAACTGATTCGATTCCAATAATTTTTACACAATGTTATAGGTATTTTTTTTCAAAAAAAAATAATTAAATTTTATTACCAGTTACTTACAATACAATCACCGTACAGTTAGTTACCTATTGCCAAACTATTATCACACAGGAGACGTGGTTTACGCGGGTGTACCGCGAAATGAGCATGTTTTCGAACGGACAACCAGGTAATATACAAGCTTATAACTTTGTGATTTTTTATGATATGGTTTTAAAATTTTGTACATAGATTCTTTCTTTACACAAAAATACTAGACAGGTGTATCAGGTTTCGCATAAACAAAAAATAATGTTGTACAAAAACTGTTATAGTTCAACTAATATGTGTGATATAAATTTATTATTATTATGCTAAAATATGTTTTCTTTGTTTTAAATAAGTTCTTCGTTTCAGCGATAACCAACATACAAACTGAAAAACACACACTCATTTTACCTCTTTATGATATTCAGTATAAATTGAGGAGAAACCGTTGATATAACCGTTGTATATAAATAACTTAATACTTTAGAAAAATATTTTTTAATTTTAAAATAAATGATTTGTTTCAGCAACATTTCCTATCCAAACATTTTCACAAAAGTTTACATTATGTATTAGATAATATGTATTTATAAAACATCTAAGAGTTTTCAATGCACAGCTACACTGGTAGACTAAACAAACAGCAAGTGACAGTACCAAACTGAATCCATATGGTACCTCAATGTCCATCAAATGTGAGTGTTGTTCTCAGCAAATATACAAGTACTAGTTAATTTCGAATGTAAACAATAGTCGGAATGTGATAATTCCGTCAAGTACAGACCTATAGTAGGGTCATGGTAGTCCAAGAAGCTGTGACTGACGAACTGCAGCGTGACCGCAGACTTGCCGACGCCGCCGTCGCCCAGCACCACGATCTTGTAGACGCGGAGGCCGCGCGACGTGCCCGCAGCCTCGCCCGCCATGCCGCCGCATGCCTGCGCTCGAGCGCCGCGCCCGCCACCCTCACACACCAACCACCGCCATGGCCCGCCGCAAACGCCCCCGCCGAACACTAACACCACCGTGCCAGATTATATCACACCTCAACACTAGCAACGCCTTTTCATTTAACAATGCACATTTTGGTATATACACAAATAATTTAACATAAATTCTTCAATAAAAAATCGACAGCTGATTGAACTTGAAAGCGATTGACATTTCGATTTTGTTTTGAAAGGTTGCCTATCATTTTAAGATTGCGTTCAAATCTCTTATTTTTGGTTGTGTATCTGAAAGTTCAAAAATAAATAAATTCTTTGCATTTTCTCATGCAATTATAACAAACGTGCAGTTTATGACAGTTAGTCAACCGTAATTCTATTTTTAATACCAATATACATATTTTTTCGTTTTAATTGAAAAGTTATTGTTGACATTTTTTGAACGCAACCTGATTGAATGTTTTAGAAAGTTGGTGGACTAGCAATTTTTTTGAAGCGTTCCGAAACCCGAATATACTACTTAATCGATAGTTAATTAATATTTCTTGAATGGAATTCCTTTCTTAACCTGAAAGTGTTTTAAACATTTTTTTTATATTCTACATTATTCAGTATTCAAAAACATTAATTATTACAAAATAGAATCTTTCGTTTCCAATGTTTGCCAAGTTTTAAAATTTTGGTAGTTCGACTTCCAAACGCAAAATGTCATAATGTCTAATGTCAACAAAACCCCTGTGGGCAGCTTGGTTTTTTGTTTTCGCAGTTTACTAAATAAATAAAGTTCCTATTCAAAAATGGCCCACATTCAGTTTGTAGATGAGTTAGTTAGGGAATATCTACTGTACCGAGGATTTACATCAACGGTGAAAGCATTTGACAACGATTTAAAGGCAGATAAAGACAAAGGTTTTAGAGTGGACAAAATAGTTGAACAAATTGTGCATTACATTAATGTCTCGGACCTTAATGGGTTAAAAGAGTATTGGTTACACCTCGACACTCTCGTATTCTCAAAATTGGAGATCCACGTTCAACCTGGTAAGTAGAAATGGTATCAGAGTTCGACTTTCTAACTGATGAAAATCAAATGTTAAAGTGAATATATATTTTGATTTTTAGCTGTGCGGAAGTTAGAATACAGCCTATACAAGTTATATTTAGTGACGGCAGCACAAAGTACAGGTGGTGTGCGAAATGAGAGGATTACTGACTTTTTATCAAAAATGTTACCAGAACTACAAGGGCAGGCTGAGTGGAGAGACTGGTTCAGTAAGTCCATTTATGTTAATTTATTTTTAATTTTTTTTTTTTTTATCCAACTATACAAAATATTATTTATTCTCTGTAATTATTTATTTATTTACTTACTAATTTTAATAAACATATTATATTTTTAATACAATATGGGGGTAGGAATGTAATATATTTCTCAAAAACCATATAAGGTAAACTACATTATTATCTTGCTATATTCCAGTGTTACCTTTCATCACAAAACCAGAAGAGAACCCTTCCTTCAGCCTGTACTTCACGCGAGCATGGCAGGACAGTGTGCTAGTATCACTTCACAACCTACTGGCCACCGTCTTCCAATGCATGCCGCAGCCGACTCTCACCAGCTATGAAAGTGATGCTGCAATGGTGAAGAGGCTACAGGACAAACTGGCTGCTGTGTCTGGCAAGGTAATCATTATGGATATTATTCTTCATTATCACCAGACACACTCTCTGTAAAACTAACTCATTTACCATCAGTCCACTAACACAAACCCATAAAAATTTTATGATATTGAAGAGTATTGCAAAATGCAGCACGTAAGGCCTCATGCTTCGCCGGATTGCTGCCCTGGGATCTGGAGGCGACTGCCCTCCAGCACGTCTATGAGTGGCGCGTGGAGGCGCAGCGCCCGGGCGAGTCCCTGCTGCCGACAAGTCGAGGCGCGGCGGGAAGCCGCAATCACGGTGGAGCATATGGTGCTGGACTGCCCCGCTTGGGCAGAGCACCGCCGTGTCCTCACGGAGGCGATAGCCGGCGACCTCTCGCGCCCGGCACTGGTCGAGGCCATGCTGCGGGGCGAGACGGAATGGGAAGCGGTCGCCTCCTGCGAAGCAGTCATGCTAGCAAAGGAGGAGGCGGGATGCGTGAGGGAGAGAACAGCGTCCACCTCACGACCCAGCCGCCGCGGGAGACGCCCACGGCAACGGACGTCGCAAGACGATTTCCGGCCACCGTAGGCGCGGACATGCGGGCGGTGAGTTATGGGTGACTTGCCGCCCGATCATGGACCATGCCCGGGTCGACGGCGCGTTATGTTTCACGCGCGCCTCAGAGCTGTCAGCAATCTGACGGGGCCCCCTAAGAGGGCCAAAGCCGGGGTCGCGGAACTGTCTCACCTGGTTACCGTGACCCTGGTACGTAAAGGGCTATTAAAGTGTCACCGTGATTCGCCTATAAGCCTTCCATTCCATCCTTATTTGATGGGACTCACAGGTTCTAACTACAGGTTTATTTTTTTGTGGGGTGGAAAATCATCAAATGAGATCTCTCACTCTAAGTAGAGCAGAAGGCTGGCTAAAAACCACCCTATTCCCTCAGTTCTCCATTGCATTACAGGGCCGGAGCAATCTCTTAAGATATTCTCGTGGCCCTTTAGCCTTACCAGGACGTTGGTTTGCTGGCAGCTCCTTGAGCCTCGCGTGAAACACGACGCACCGTCTAGTCGAGCCTGATCCTTGGTCAGACATTGAGCCGACGACGACGTCTAGTAGGAATCGCCATAGCTTTAAGCTATGGCGATTCCTAACGCCCTGGGCACCTCCCGCGGCTGCTGGGGCGTGCAGAGAATTGCCTCTTCTTCTCACATTCCGCCTCCTGAGGTGACTGCTACCCGTGACCATGCCTCGCTCGGTGCTCCGCGCAAGGCAGACTTCCACCACCGTAAATCCTCCGCGCAATCCACACACTGGTAACACCTGGGCATATCCTGCCTCCAAACACAGAAACCGCCCCCAATAACCGTGTTCAAAGAGGACTTGATAAACATAAAGCCGCGATTGCGGCGTGCCTAAAATACAGGTTCCTCTTCCTTCTAGTTTAATCCTCAGTTGCTAAAATATTTGAAAACAGAATTATGGATTTGTTAAAGCATTTTATTTGGTGATGAATTAGGCAGGCAGTCTTTTTGACTCCATAAATTATACTATTCTGAAAGTGAATTTTCCACATACTTAGTATTGTTTTTCCTCATTTCCAGAGCCAACCACAACAAACAGTTGAGAAAACCTCGCCAATAGGTCACCAGTCGCGGCTCTCGCAGTATTCCGAGCGGCTTAGCGGACCCTTACCTTTAGTTGACGACTTCTGCGCAGTCCCTTCCGAACAGCTCGAGAGCGGGGTGCGCGAAGCTAAAGGCCTCCGAGGCCTTCTAAGACAAATGGGAGGCAGCCCAGTCATGGGCAGAAAAGCCGGACGATCTCACAGCCAAAACTAAGTATTAAGCTAGTGTATAATAATTATTGTAAATAAACATTCCTTATAATTTTATTTTGTGAGTCAGATTATGTGTTATTTTATTTTATGAATATAATGGTGAACTGTTTTTGTTGTCTCATTGCTTACATCGATAACACCTCGAGTATGGGGATGAGAAGGTTCAGGTTTATACCAATGTTCTTCAGCATTCCTCTCGGTCTGGTTATTAGGACATTTTGGTGACATTTCGAGATAAAGGCATTTGGAGAAAAGGACATTATGAGATGAGACGCTGAAAATGAAGATGGGGAGGAGTGTTGGACATAACACAGACGGAACGCAGGGATGTGGGAACATGTACAGACGGTAGACGAGCGATCTTTATAAAGTAGCCTAATGAAACTGGATAGCCTTAATACAAAACCGAGAGATTTGAAAAAGAGATCTTGCCTACTGCAGTTATTAGCTGATCTCGATTTCCGAAACAACCTACTTGCTAATGATGTCTAGCCATGAAACGAAACAAATAGCCAAAAAATGTCACACTCCAAACTGACAGTTGCGTTTATCATCTCAAGCAACCAATTTCGTCTTTTTAACATCGAATCGTAATCTTTACATTCCTGCCTTTACCCCAATTTATTTGGGGTTGGCGTAGAACGTTTCAGATAACAATCGAATCGATGAATCAAATTACTCTGAGTGGGAAATTACTTTTGAGATACCTTTTTATATCTAAATCATGACGCATGCATTCTGTGCGGATGTGATGAACAGGGCCAGCCGCCGCAACAGGTTGTGGTACCAGACCAACTTGCTGCGGGTACTACAGGCAGCCAAAGAAAACCAAGTTCGGGAGATCGATGCTTCAATCGCCTTAGCTGAGGAACTTATGCGGGTATGTGTGGACTGTTTTTTATTGTAGCCGGGTCACAGTAACAGCACTTTCCATTAATTTCTGTGTCTTTAAATGTTCGTATAGACCCCATTAACGCAATAATTAACAGAATTCCCGTTAGTGTGGCCCTAGTGTTAGAAGTAGCCATTTTCCTGTTGTAAAAGAAATCATCGTCATGTATGAGCATTAAGCATTTCCGTGAGCTTAGCTCAGCACCTATGAAATATGTGAATGTTGACAATGTGGCTAAACCTTCAGCTCTGTAGTGTGATTCAAATTGAGACGACACGGTTGGTGCAGTGCCCGAGAGATCGACTGCTACGGTGCGTGTCGTGGGTTCGATTCCCAAACGAAACAATTTTTTGACAAGTAGGTACCTAGTTGTTTCTGGTCACGGCAGCGTCAGCAAAATCAGTCGGTGTTTTGCAGATACTACTATCTGAACTTAAATCCATCCATTCATACTAATATACATATTTTCTTCTACCAAGTTGTATTTACTAAGTTTTGGGTCTGAAGAAAAAATACAATATAATAATAATTTAATACACATTTGTCTTAGAAATTGAATGAGCCTGTGGATAAACCTAAAGTAGTGCCATTGCCTAATTTGATACCGACCGAAGAAAATGCTGTGATGAAACCTGTCGAAAAAAATGTCTTGAAAATACTCCAAAAGGCCAAGGAAAAAGGTGCCAAGGACAGATATTTGAAGGAGAGATATAAAAAAAGCCCTGAGGATAAGTAAGTACAGGTTAATTTGTAGTTTAGAGCTCTGTAAAGTGTACCTTAAGCCTACGTCGTTGGTACTAAAGTAGCGTTCCTTTCATTTAGTTGAAAACTTTGACTTATTTTTACCGACTTGGTATTTGGTCACAATATTACTTTTGATTCAGTAAGTATTATTAGGCAGCATTAATTATTGATAAAAATACAGGTTCCTGTATCGAGTATGCACGAACTGGGACTATGGCTGGCAGCAGAAGCAGGCGAAGCAGCGCGCGCGAGACGTGAACTTCGGACGCAGCTTCGTCCTGCGCCACACCTTCTACCGCAAGAACAACATCGCGCCCGACCCTCCACACTACGCGAAGCCCGCCGGCGGCGAGGTCAACATTTGCAGCGAGTACTCTTGCGTCAACAACCCCTAACCACTCAACATTCCTTCCCCATACTGGCTCACCCTATTTCTCCTCCATGTCATGAACAAAACAGATCCCAACCTCGGATTCAAATTTCTTGTCCGAGTAGTCTTATTCCTCATCAGAACAGAAACATTACTCCCAGTCACCAATAAACTCACCTACCCAATCATAAAAAAAATAATATTCTTTTTGAATTGCGTAAATAATCAACAAACTATAGCAAAAAACATATATTTTATAATTTTATTATTTACAATAATTCAACTTTTATTTACATATTAACAACAGCAAGTGTACCCTTTGACTAAGGCCACATCTACTGTTCGAAAGGGAATTACTAAAATAAAAAATGTGTACAGAATTCTTTCACTTTTCATTTTACGAAAGATTGTAATTAAGAGGTGGGTCGCGGTCGATTTCAATAGGAATGCTCCCGGCTAAAGAAAGCAGTTGCCTTTACTATATTACAAAAATAATGTGAACATGGAAATATTTAAAAACTGTCAGTGACACAGACTATGTATTGTGGTGAGACATTCTATTGAAATCGAGAGCAACAATCAAATGCTACTATAAAATTAATTAACCAGCATATCAACAACATCCGCTCACTCCTAACAAGTCACTACTGAAATAACTAATAAAATAAAAGTTAATATTAATAATAATAAATATGAGACATTTTGTTCTTTCTCAAGTTCATATTTTGACACATTATGTACAATTAATTTATATATCAGTCCATATTATCTGCATAAACACTTTTTTCTTTTATAATTTGTCTACATTTCTACTGTGTGTTGTGCAAAACAAGACAGTTTATTATGCTCTCTCTCCTTTGGCGTGTTGTCTATGTTTGCAGGGTTAAGTGCGTTAAAGTACCCAGCATTAAAATGTTACATTGAGTTTTAAAAAACGTTGAAGACTGTCTAGTCGTCTGTCATATGTACAGACGAAAGCACCACAACCTACCTCAATCTGTTAATTAATAGATTTTAACTTTATCACAAAAGCAGAAAGTAAATTTTCGATTGGGACAGTTTATAGAGATTAGGTTGACGTGTTGGCGTCTGTACATTTATAGTTAGAGGCAATCTTTATGGCGGCTCGAAAGTCAGCTGCGAGTCAAGTCAGCCGTAACACTGCGCAGTGTTACGGCTGCTGATATTGTGTTAAAATAAAATTGTGTTCCTGCGCAACTTTACAGAGTTATCAGTAGGACAGTAGCCATAAAATTTGTCTCGAGGTATACCTGTATTGTCTCTTTCTTGAGTTCGATGCGTCATATTAATGCTCGGTTAGGCCGCGTTTACATAAAACATATAGTCGGCTTTACATTATTTTCACATTTCTTCGGCACAGATCTGATGTGAACGCACACGCGTAAGCACAGCACGGGATCATCTTTGCCCTAACTCGAGCCGTTCAAGATTCTTTGTTTGAAACTTCATATTTATAGGGCCTGAAAGTGCGATACAGCTCATTCACACGATATCGGCTGCTGAAGCGTGGTAACGGCCTCTTTGTTTTTCATTCACCTGACGAATCTAGTCACCCAATGTCGTAAAAGAATTTTTAGTGCACGGCTTCGCCGCCTTATGTGCTTGGGTGCCAGCGCAGTTTCAGGCCTAAGTATTTAAGGAAAGAGCATCATTTCCCTTGAACGGCTTTTATTGTACAGACCTGCAGTATTATGGATTCTTACGAGCTATGGCCCCTTTCACTACCCACCGGTGAATATCACTGACAAGCACTGCCATGAAAGCATCAAAATAAAGTATGTCACAGTGTTTACTGGCAGACTGCAAGTCATCAGCACACAGACTATGTTGCAACTACGAAATACAATCATGCATTCATACTTGGTGGAAGCAGCTACAATATTGAATCAAACTGTAAATTATCTGCATTCAAAAAAACCTTTTTTTATAGATTTGCAGTCACTTCTTAGCCAATTTGCTAATACAAACAACCCATATGAACTACAACAATATTTAGACACCTTTCCTTTTTGTATCAAAACCCCATTACAAAAGAAACCAATACAGTATAAACTGTTATTTGTTATTTTAATTTGATACTGATCACGGTAACTTCCCCCCTAGCGACGCTTCACATGTGATGATGATAAATGAATGAGATCAGACATGAGAACAGATATAAAACGAGTGTCGCGGTGTCCCGACATCGACTGGCGCTCTCACGCTACACCCAGACACATACTTGTCTGATATGATATTATTGTCACAACTTTATACAAACACAACTATCACTTACAGATGACTCTATGCAGAATACATAAGAAACCAATTCACTGTAACACTTATTCAAAATGATTCGTAATTGCAAAGAAATAAAGTGGAAATTGGGTTCATTGTACCATTCTCCACAACTAAAGGGAATGAGGGGGATACAGTTGAGCAATATTAATTGCTTTAATCTACAACCCTAACCACAGCATGACTGATAAACCCAAGTT
This sequence comes from Agrotis exclamationis, assembly GCA_950005045.1. Classification (NCBI taxonomy): domain Eukaryota; kingdom Metazoa; phylum Arthropoda; class Insecta; order Lepidoptera; family Noctuidae; genus Agrotis; species Agrotis exclamationis. Next base: position 5,038,339 of record OX465431.1, on the reverse strand, counting down.
TGAGGATGTACAATGAGGATGATGTTAATTGACCGTATAAATCAAGCTTCACTAATCTTAACGCTAAGTTAGTCGGTTCCCTCGGACCAGAGTGTCACTACCACGCACATGTTTAATAGTTCACGTTATCAGATCGCGTACACTTCACACGCTCACTATCACTGTCACCGGCGTGAAATATCACTGTCTGTCCACACACGGTCGCAGATTAAAAGTCGAGTGATGTCGTAGTCGCAGGGGCCTTGCCCCGCGGGCTGTAGTACTAGGTGTTGGGAGGGGGCGGGAGCGCGGGCGGCGGGCCACTGGTCCAGTGTACCAGCGCGTGCTGCGGCAGCTGTGTGGCCTGGAAGTGGTCCTTCAGCAGCGCCTGCGAGAAGTTACAGTGCATCTGGTACGCCTCGTTCTCTCGCTCCGTGTCGCCAGCCAGTCGGTACAAGTCTGTAACAGGAGGGAAGTATTATAAGAGGCTTGTCAAGTCACCCTGATGGCAAGTCTCCTTTGAGACAGTGGGCAAGGGATACCAAGCAAGTAACCGCATCATTACATTCCAAAGAAAATAATAACACAAAATTCTCAACATCAAAAAATTTCCTTCCAAAACAGGTATACTAGACTTGAGCAAGAAGATTGCCATACTGAAATATAATTGGGCTGATCATACACGATAACCACTTGGCAGAAGCCTCCACCCAGGAGACACAACCAGAACGCATACCGTACGTTCTGTTTCGAGATGGCGCGGCAAAACTCTTAGAGGGACTTGGAGAAAAACCTTTGCCGGTATGATCTAGCTAAATAAAGACAACAATACCTTTCAGTATAGCCGAGGCCCACAACTGCACATGTACATCAGGTATCTTGCTGGCCAGCTGCATGGCTGGCGTGACCATGTTCATACTCTCCCGCGAGTTGTTGATGGACAAAAAGATGTGGCCCAACAACACGAGTGAACATGACGTCAGTCGGTTTAGGTCCTCTGCGTTCGCCATCTTTAGGGTCTCGCGGAGGTACCTCCTGCAGGGGGAGAAATTATGAAAATATAATATTGTAATGTCTAATGTGTGGTGAGGTACGTACGGGGTTCGTTGATGAAAACACTGGATCACTCTCACCACAAAGTTTATTAAGAAACACAGTTTATGGAAGGAGAAAGTCAGAGCAGATAGTTCAAGCACAGATAGAAGCAAAGCACAGTAGAGGAGCGAAAGATAGTAAAGAAGAGATATAATATAACACACAGACAAGCGTTAGCTATCGCGCGGGAACAACTTATAGGAGTAATTTTACGTGCGTAAGCGTGCGTTCACTATAGTGGCCATAGGACGTACTGCCGGCCGGCGCCCGCGCGGGTCGGGAGGGGTCCCACTGCCTGCGCGGCCGCCAGCTGGCTAGACCGGTTTAAGTACTCGGTGCCCGCGCGCTAGTATTGTCTATATATAATAAAAATCAGTTGTCTTTTTGTTCACGACTTCATAAATATTAAAACTACTTAAACTAATGACTAAATCTAAAACTTAATACTACACACAGTTATTTACAAACACTATACATAATATAAGTTATTTGACGCTACACCACCCCCCCCTTGAGGCCGTCAAGGTCGATAGTAATCGGGGAAACGCACCCTACGGCCTGACCGTGTCCTTTTAATATTGTCTTCTTCGGTCGCCGGTGTTGGATTGGTAACAGGTGTGTCCTGTGTAGTCTGTGTTTTTTCCTGTGTGTTGTGATTGTGTGTGCTGTTATGTGTTGTTGTGGTGTGTGTGTCACGTAGTATGTAGGCCGGTTTCACTCGGTCTATCGATACTGTGACTGTTTTACCGTTAAAGAGGAGTTTGAATACTTTGTCACTCCTCTCCAGAACTTCATGGGGTCCTGTGTAGGCTGGTTTGAATGAACCAGATGACGCGTTATCCCTCAGAAATACGTGCGACGCGGTGGCGAGATCCTTAAATACAAATATGGGCCGCGTATTACCATGTCGCGATGCTGCTGATGGCTGTATGTTCCTAGCGAACATGCGTAGCCTGGATACATAGTCCGTCATATCGGTGGTGTTAACCGCTTCTGGTTCGAGGAAGTCTCCCGGTAGGCGCAAGGTTTCTCCGTACACCAACTCCGCCGGAGTTGCATTTACGTCGTCCTTATGCGCGCTGCGGATGCCCAACAGTACCAGTGGCAAGGATTCCACCCAGTTTTGGTTTCCGTGGCAGGTAATGGCTGCTTTCAGCTGTCGATGGAACCGCTCAACCATGCCATTGCAGGCAGGGTGGTAAGCGGTTGTCTTCCGGTGCTCGAAGCCAGATATATCTGCCAGGTGTTTGAAGAGGGCAGACTCGAACTGCCTGCCTCGATCCGTCACTATTTTTGTTGGGCAACCGAAGCGCGCGATCCATCCGTACAAAAGAGCGTCGGCCACTGTTTCCGCTGTAATATCCTTGATCGGTATTGCCTCTGGCCATCGCGTGAAGCGATCCACAGCTGTGAGGCAATATCGGAATCCGTGCGATATTGGCAATGGTCCGATCATGTCAATATGGATGTCCATGAAGCGCGTACGTGGTAATTTGAAGTTGCCCAAGGGAGCGGAGACATGACGTGTGATCTTCGCACGTTGGCATGGTAAACAACTGCGCGTCCACTCCCTGCAGTCTTTTTTGACTTCAGGCCACACGTAGCGCTCAGACACCAGCTTAGCAGTGGCATTAGCTCCTGGGTGGCTCAAGGAGTGCAGGTGGTTGAACACCTGTCGTCGGAGTTCCTTCGTGACATATGGTCTTGGTATCTTGCTACTCTCATCGCAGTACAGTTCAGACAGTGTTCCCGGCAGTGTGACCTTCTTCAGGCGCAGTGATGAACCCTCGGCGAGCAGCTGCTTGAGTTCTGGGTCAGAAGCTTGGTATTTAGCCAGCTCGCTCAGGTCTATGGGCTGGGTGATGGTTTCCACTCTTGACAGGGTGTCAGCAACTACGTTGTCCTTCCCTGAAATGTGCCTGATATCAGTTGTGAACTGCGAGATAAAATCCAGGTGTCTGAACTGTCTTGGTGAGCAATTCTCCTTACGCGTATAAAACGCGTAACAGATGGGCTTGTGATCTGTATAGATCACAAACTCTCTGGCCTCGACCATATGTCTGAAGTATTTGATTGCTTCATATATGGCGAGCAGTTCTCTATCATAAGGAGAGTACTTCCGCTGGCTTGAGCTTAGCTTACGAGAGAAGAAAGCTAAGGGTTGCCACTTCTCATCCTTTGACTGCTGCAGAACTGCTCCCATGGCGGTGTCGGAGGCGTCAGTCACTATGGCCAGTTTAGCTCCGCAATCAGGGTGGGCCAGCATTGCTGCTTGGCAGAGACCCCTTTTGCAGGCCACAAATGCTTCGTCCTCCTCTGCTGCGAAGTGTACTGGGTGTGAACCTTTCACTGAGCCTTCCAGTAGTTTGTTGAGTGGTGCCTGGTGTTCAGCTGCTCCTGGGATAAACCGTCTATAAAAATTGACCATCCCTAAAAACCTTCGCAACTCCTTCACAGTCTTCGGTGTTGGGAAGCTGTTGATGGCCTCGACCTTCTCCGGTAAGGGCTTTGTTCCGCTTGAGGTGATCCAGTACCCTAAAAATGTTACCTCTGTGGCACCGAATACACATTTGGACGAGTTGATTACCATCCCGTATGCCTGGAGTCTGGTGAACAGCTGACGTAGATGGTCCTTGTGTTCGGCTTGGTCTCTTGAGTAGACCAAAAAGTCATCAAGGTACCCGAAGCAGAAGTCCAGGCCTCGCAGCATTTCGTCCACGAATCGCTGAAAGGTTTGTCCTGCGTTGCGAAGCCCGAACGTCATGTAAGGGAACTCATAAAGCCCGAACGGCGTGGTGATGGCTGTCTTCGGTATATCCTCAGGATTAACTCGTATCTGGTTATAAGCCTTGACCAGGTCTATTGTCGAAAACACCTGGCATCCAGAAAGGTTGTGGGCGAAGTCATGGATGTGGCGAATTGGGTACCTATCAGGTACTGTACGCGCGTTGAGCATCCTATAATCACCGCATGGCCGCCACCCACTATCCTTTTTAGGTGCCAGGTGTAAGGGTGAGGCCCAAGGTGAGTCAGAGGGTCTGGCTGTGCCATTTGCTAACATAGATTCAAACTCCTCTTTAGCAATTTTAAGTTTGTCTGGAGCCAACCGCCGCGGTGTACTCGATACAGGTGGTCCAGGTGTTGTGCGTATGTAGTGTAAGGTATTGTGTGTTGGTGTACGGTGTATACCCGACGGCCGGGTTATGTCAGGAAATTCCCGGAGTATGTCGTGGTATGTAGTGTCACCAATCCTTACCTTCACCGAAGATACAACATCTGAAGGGCGGGCAGGCAAAGCAGGGGTCGCCAACGTAGTGTTAGCATCAATTAATCGCTGTTTTCTTATATCTACAATTAAATTATAAAATGACAAAAAATCTACACCTATGATTGCTTTGGTTACGTCCGCCACAATAAATCGCCAGGCGAAGTCACGGCGTAGGCCTAGGTTAAGTTTGAGGTGGACGTAACCATAAGTATTTATTACACTGCCGTTAGCCGCACAAAGTTCGAATGTTGTTTTAGTACGGCGCTCTTTCATGGCCGACTTAGGGAAGACACACACATCACTTCCGGTATCAACAAGGAACTGTACCTTTGTTATATGGTCGGTCACGAATAAGCGACCAATGCTGTGGCAGTCGTCGGTCGCCATTATCGACTGCCTGCGTCTTTTCCCGCGTAGTCGCAGGGTTTGACGCACTTGGTCGCCTTCTCGCCGAACTTGTGATGGTACCAACAGTTAGGCCACCTGCGGTAATTGGAGTGAGACCTCGTAGACGGCGAACGCCCCCGGCTGCTACTCCTGCTGGACCTTTGCCTCGGTCGAGACATTCTGCTCACCTGGGAGGCCAGGCTTTGCATCTGTCTGGTGAGTTCGGCGATCTGGTTGGCCATCTGGTCCATGCTGCTCCCTGGTGTCGCCGCCGGTGCCGATGTCGCTGCCACTTGCGGGCTGGCTGGCACTAGGTCAAGTATGCGATCAGCCAGCTCGGCCACTTCCTCGAGGCTCGCCTTGGCCTGCGAAGCGATGATGCTCTGCGTGCTGGTTGGCAGGCGGCTGGTCCAGATCGTTCGCAGGAAGTCCTCTGGCACGGTCGGCCCCGCCAGGTGGCGCAGGTGTCGCAAGAACTGCGAGGGCTTCCGGTCACCGAGCTCCTCGTGCGTCAGCAGTTGCTGCACCTTCTTTTCTTTCGACGCGGACAGCCTCCGCACCAGCTCCGTCTTCAACCGCTCGTACTTATCTGGTGCTGATGGTGCCTCGATGATATCCTCAACGTGTGCCGCATATATAGGGTCTAGGCCCCCCATTACGTGGTGGTATTTTGTTGCATCTGCTGTTATGTTCGCCAGAGCAAACTGGCTTTCCAGTTGCGCGAACCATAGCGATGGTTTTTCCGGGTAAAATGGGGGTACCCTCACCCCGACGCGATACACGTCGACGCTGGTTTCATCATCGTGACTTGCATTTTTTTCTGTACCTCGTGTTTGGCTCATCGTGTTCTTCCGGGGTCACCAATGTAATGTCTAATGTGTGGTGAGGTACGTACGGGGTTCGTTGATGAAAACACTGGATCACTCTCACCACAAAGTTTATTAAGAAACACAGTTTATGGAAGGAGAAAGTCAGAGCAGATAGTTCAAGCACAGATAGAAGCAAAGCACAGTAGAGGAGCGAAAGATAGTAAAGAAGAGATATAATATAACACACAGACAAGCGTTAGCTATCGCGCGGGAACAACTTATAGGAGTAATTTTACGTGCGTAAGCGTGCGTTCACTATAGTGGCCATAGGACGTACTGCCGGCCGGCGCCCGCGCGGGTCGGGAGGGGTCCCACTGCCTGCGCGGCCGCCAGCTGGCTAGACCGGTTTAAGTACTCGGTGCCCGCGCGCTAGTATTGTCTATATATAATAAAAATCAGTTGTCTTTTTGTTCACGACTTCATAAATATTAAAACTACTTAAACTAATGACTAAATCTAAAACTTAATACTACACACAGTTATTTACAAACACTATACATAATATAAGTTATTTGACGCTACAATATGATTATATCAGAAATATCAGGGATCTAAAAAGGCAACTTGAATAGTACATACTATACGGGTGATTTTTTTCAACTGGGCGTGGACGACTATAAAATGGATAATATTTTTGTGTTCACCAAAAATCTTAAGGTACATCTATGTATGCATTTCTAAAATATTGATCTTAAACCCGTTTAATTGTTTTACTATAATTGAACTACTCGGCCAACAAAATATGTTACATCAAACAAATTCCAAATTAACACCAAGTTATAACACTTTTTTATTGTAGTGCGCTGCAAATATACTATTGTAACAATAACTATTTTATTCTTCCCTGAAAAATACTGATCGTGCACCAAATATTCCTGAATGTTACACAAAATTTGATGATGGACTGCAGTTCTAAGAGCGAGCGAAGCGAGCTCGGGACTCGCTGGCACCCCGACTCGGACAATTTAGGTTAGAAGAGGATGGCGGGGTCTGAATCCGCGTTTGGTGCTTTTACTGGCCCGCTCTACCAATGAAAGCGCCAAACGCGGTTTAACGTTACTATCGAGTCAAGGTAAAAAAACACTCGCACTAAGCAGAAGCACACAGTGCTGCGGCTGTACGTGACAATAAAATTACTTGTAAGACCTTCTTCAGTTAAAAGGAAAAAAAACTTTAAAGAAATTCCCAGTATGAACAATCATTTTATAAGAAAAAAAAATAGGTACTGCGTTTGTTCTGAACTCATCTACTCACTTGGCTTCGTTATACCGCGCCTGGAAGAAGGCCTGCAGCCCCAACACGTAGTAGGACGCCGCCCGCAGTCCGTGCGCGTATGTCGGTAACGACTCTGGCCTTACCTGGGTGATAAATAAATTAAATTATTACATGATCATTAAGAACAGTAAGACATGTTTCATTTCATAGAAGGTATAGAAGGAGGAAAGGAAATCTAAAACAAACATTTGCTGTTTCGTACAACACACGGTCAAATTGTATGGAAAACCTATTTTTTTTTTGTTTAGCCTACTCTGTTCCACTGCAAAGGGCTCCCCCAAGTTTTTCCAAGAGTTCTTGTCCAAGGAGGAGGCGGGCCGCGTGAGGGAGAGGACAATGTCCTCCCTCCGCCCCACCCGTGGACGCCCACGGCGACGGACGTCGCAAGACGATCGCCGGCCACCGTAGGCGCAGGCATGCGGGCGAAGTAGTAAAGGGCAACTCGCTGCCCGACCATGGACCATGCCCGGGTCGACGGCGCGTTGTGTTCCACACGCGCCTCAAAGAGCGTCAGCATAATGACGGGGCTCCCCTCTAGAGGGCCAAAGCCTGCCGGGGTCGCGGGACTTATCTCATTACCGTGACCCCGGAACATAAAGGGCTACTGAAGGACACTGGATTTTAGTCAGTACAAGTCTGACAGTCCCTCCCGCCCTGCCCGGGGTGGGAGGACTCATTTGATGATTTTACCACGGTAAAAAAAAAAAGAGTTCTTGTCCAGCGCCACTTCGAACCAACCTTCACGGTATAAGTCCAAATCGAAAAGGCCAATCTAAAATTCCTTTTACTCCTTCGACCTTTTCATAGTTTCGCGTTAAAAAGCATTGTCAGTCCTTTCATAGAAACTCTGATTTTGAATCAGTGTTCAAAATAACAGTTATCTTTGTTTTTAGAAGGTTCCTGTTGTATTTGATTTAATAGATAGTCAACTTTATCACAAAAGAAGAAAGTTCATGTTTGAATAAAAATTAAAGTTTTTATAGGTTGCGTTCTGGCGTCTGTAACTAGCGACTTACTTGTTCCATTAGTACTGTCAGTTCACTGTCTCTTCGCCCTCGTAAATATACAATAGCCAGGTTCAGTTTCGCGAACATCCATAAATCTCTTTCTTGTGACATCTGAAAACAATAGAAATTAATTGAGAACCATCACACTGATATAACGGTACCAAAGTCGCAGGTAAAAGTTAGTAAATGATCCTAAATAAAATGCGGGTGTTTAGTTTGTGTGAGAACGCATCCAAGACTTGGCTTATTTTTTAGTCTGTGGTGACTTGCTCTCTCTGGTTTTCAAGACTGTAGTGGTGCATGCGTTTGTTATCAATAAATCTCTAGTAATTAACTATAGTGATTTGATTGCAAAGATATTTCAGTTTGTTTGTTTGTTTGTTACACTTTCATGCCTAAACTGCTGAACCTTTATTGGTGAATTTTGATACAGGAATAGAAAGGACTATGGGGATGGTTAAGGGCTTATTTTGGATAAAACCCAAAAGGGCACAAAAAGAAAATAGAGACATCGAGAGAAGGTCGAAGCCGCTGGCAAAAGCTAGTAGAATATAATTAGGGTTAAGGGCGCATAACCAGAAAGTAGGCAACGTCCAAATAGCTGTCAAATATTTACAAGTTTCAATTTAAGAGCGCTTATTCTGAAAGTGCCAACTTTCAGAATAAGCGCTCTTAAATTGATATTGTAGGATAATTTGCGAGCATAACAGAAGACTGCCCGGGTCGACGGCAGAGGGGCAAAGCCTGCCGGGGTCGCGGGATTTACGAATTACCGTGTCCCCGGAACGTAAAGGGCTATTGAAGGACACCGTAGATTTTAGTCAGTACGAGCCTGACAGTCCCTCCCGCTCTGCCCTGGGTGGGAGGATGATTTTACAATGACAAAAAAAAATAAAAGCATAACAGGAGACGCCGAGGCGCAAAAAATAATAAATAATAAAGGTAAAGGTTTACGCTGGATGCAAGCCGCTTTCAACCGGTCCTTTTGGAAATCTATGAGGAAAGCCTATGTTCAGCAATAGACGTCCTACGGCTGATGATGATGATGAAAGGTACTTACATTAATAGCGGTGTGGAACTGCGCCTCGGCCGCTTCCATGCAGTTCATGGACATGGCGTACAGCCCCAGTAGGCAGTGTAGTTGCGGCGTGTGCAGCGCTGCCGTCGCCGCTGTGCACGGAATGAAACTATATTATTACATGATCGAATTAAATTAGCTTGAGGAGCTCTATAGACATGGGGGTTTGTTATCAAAACGAGATAAAGCAGAAAATAATATGGTGCGATAAGACAAGATGTTGAAGACAAGATCTTGCCTGACATTTAACAAAAAAAAGTGGAAGTCAATGTCCATACGTGAATTAGAGTTTTTTTTATCCAAGGGAAAATGTGTGGTTAGCACGAAAATCTAAGAGTGGACTCGGAAAATTTTAAATATTTGGTTTTTCATATGCGCCCGCCACAAGGCGGCACAGCGCCGCGTGCGTCACCTGGCGGCGCCTGTATGTAGTGTATACTATACTCACGTCACCTGGCGGCGCCTGTATGTAGTGTATACTATACTCACGTCACCTGGCGGCGCCTGTATGTAGTGTATACTATACTCACGTCACCTGGCGGCGCCTGTATGTAGTGTATACTATACTCACGTCACCTGGCGGCGCCTGTATGTAGTGTATACTATACTCACGTCACCTGGCGGCGCCTGTATGTAGTGTATACTATACTCACGTCACCTGGCGGCGCCTGTATGTAGTGTATACTATACTCACGTCACCTGGCGGCGCCTGTATGTAGTGTATACTATACTCACGTCACCTGGCGGCGCCTGTATGTAGTGTATACTATACTCACGTCACCTGGCGGCGCCTGTATGTAGTGTATACTATACTCACGTCACCTGGCGGCGCCTGTATGTAGTGTATACTATACTCACGTCACCTGGCGGCGCCTGTATGTAGTGTATACTATACTCACGCTCAGGCGCCTGCGTGAGCAGCACGGCGGCGCGCGCGATCTCCTGCAGCGCGTGCGCCTTGCCGCCCGCCACCAGGCGGCACAGCGCCGCGTGCGTCACCTGGCGGCGCCTGTATGTAGTGTATACTATACTCACGTCACCTGGCGGCGCCTGTATGTAGTGTATACTATACTCACGTCACCTGGCGGCGCCTGTATGTAGTGTATACTATACTCACGCTCAGGCGCCTGCGTGAGCAGCACGGCGGCGCGCGCGATCTCCTGCAGCGCGTGCGCCTTGCCGCCCGCCACCAGGCGGCACAGCGCCGCGTGCGTCACCTGGCGGCGCCTGTATGTAGTGTATACTATACTCACGTCACCTGGCGGCGCCTGTATGTAGTGTATACTATACTCACGCTCAGGCGCCTGCGTGAGCAGCACGGCGGCGCGCGCGATCTCCTGCAGCGCGTGCGCCTTGCCGCCCGCCACCAGGCGGCACAGCGCCGCGTGCGTCACCTGGCGGCGCCTGTATGTAGTGTATACTATACTCACGTCACCTGGCGGCGCCTGTATGTAGTGTATACTATACTCACGCTCAGGCGCCTGCGTGAGCAGCACGGCGGCGCGCGCGATCTCCTGCAGCGCGTGCGCCTTGCCGCCCGCCACCAGGCGGCACAGCGCCGCGTGCGTCACCTGGCGGCGCCTGTATGTAGTGTATACTATACTCACGTCACCTGGCGGCGCCTGTATGTAGTGTATACTATACTCACGCTCAGGCGCCTGCGTGAGCAGCACGGCGGCGCGCGCGATCTCCTGCAGCGCGTGCGCCTTGCCGCCCGCCACCAGGCGGCACAGCGCCGCGTGCGTCACCTGGCGGCGCCTGTATGTAGTGTATACTATACTCACGTCACCTGGCGGCGCCTGTATGTAGTGTATACTATACTCACGTCACCTGGCGGCGCCTGTATGTAGTGTATACTATACTCACGCTCAGGCGCCTGCGTGAGCAGCACGGCGGCGCGCGCGATCTCCTGCAGCGCGTGCGCCTTGCCGCCCGCCACCAGGCGGCACAGCGCCGCGTGCGTCACCTGGCGGCGCCTGTATGTAGTGTATACTATACTCACGTCACCTGGCGGCGCCTGTATGTAGTGTATACTATACTCACGTCACCTGGCGGCGCCTGTATGTAGTGTATACTATACTCACGCTCAGGCGCCTGCGTGAGCAGCACGGCGGCGCGCGCGATCTCCTGCAGCGCGTGCGCCTTGCCGCCCGCCACCAGGCGGCACAGCGCCGCGTGCGTCACCTGGCGGCGCCTGTATGTAGTGTATACTATACTCACGTCACCTGGCGGCGCCTGTATGTAGTGTATACTATACTCACGTCACCTGGCGGCGCCTGTATGTAGTGTATACTATACTCACGTCACCTGGCGGCGCCTGTATGTAGTGTATACTATACTCACGTCACCTGGCGGCGCCTGTATGTAGTGTATACTATACTCACGTCACCTGGCGGCGCCTGTATGTAGTGTATACTATACTCACGTCACCTGGCGGCGCCTGTATGTAGTGTATACTATACTCACGTCACCTGGCGGCGCCTGTATGTAGTGTATACTATACTCACGCTCAGGCGCCTGCGTGAGCAGCACGGCAGCGCGCGCGATCTCCTGCAGCGCGTGCGCCTTGCCGCCCGCCACCAGGCGGCACAGCGCCGCGTGCGTCACCTGGCGGCGCCTGTATGTAGTGTATACTATACTCACGTCACCTGGCGGCGCCTGTATGTAGTGTATACTATACTCACGCTCAGGCGCCTGCGTGAGCAGCACGGCGGCGCGCGCGATCTCCTGCAGCGCGTGCGCCTTGCCGCCCGCCACCAGGCGGCACAGCGCCGCGTGCGTCACCTGGCGGCGCCTGTATGTAGTGTATACTATACTCACGTCACCTGGCGGCGCCTGTATGTAGTGTATACTATACTCACGCTCAGGCGCCTGCGTGAGCAGCACGGCGGCGCGCGCGATCTCCTGCAGCGCGTGCGCCTTGCCGCCCGCCACCAGGCGGCACAGCGCCGCGTGCGTCACCTGGCGGCGCCTGTATGTAGTGTATACTATACTCACGTCACCTGGCGGCGCCTGTATGTAGTGTATACTATACTCACGTCACCTGGCGGCGCCTGTATGTAGTGTATACTATACTCACGCTCAGGCGCCTGCGTGAGCAGCACGGCGGCGCGCGCGATCTCCTGCAGCGCGTGCGCCTTGCCGCCCGCCACCAGGCGGCACAGCGCCGCGTGCGTCACCTGGCGGCGCCTGTATGTAGTGTATACTATACTCACGTCACCTGGCGGCGCCTGTATGTAGTGTATACTATACTCACGCTCAGGCGCCTGCGTGAGCAGCACGGCGGCGCGCGCGATCTCCTGCAGCGCGTGCGCCTTGCCGCCCGCCACCAGGCGGCACAGCGCCGCATGTTCCACGAGCGCCATGCGCAGGCGCCACGCCAAGATAGCGCCCTTCCGACTGCGCGCCTGTTCCCGCTCGTCTCGCTCGGGCTTCTCCTCTGATTTTGCTACAAATAACATTAAAAAAACTTGTCTCAAAAACTGTAAGCTATTCAGCAAGGCCATAGCCAGGCGAGGGCTCTAGGGTTTCAAATACAAAAGACGTTTATATAAACCACCCTTTCCAAGGCAGAATGCCTATAGATTTATCATCTTCGAGCTTGGTTCGCTCGGTCACTTTAAACAAGCAGTGTAACTCCTTTGCTCGCTCTTGCATTCATAACTTTCACATATTTTTTTACTACTACAACTCGCAAGATCCCTCCCTCTTCAATTTATCACAGAAAAATAACACTTACATGTAAGCTTATCGATCTGCGCGAGCGCCTTTTCTGTGTACTTGTGCGCCTTCTCCATGTAGCCAGCCTGTGCCGAGTGCATGACTGTGACGAGGTAGACCAGCACGTACAGCTGCTGCCGCGACAGCCACACGAACAGCTCACCTTGCACCGTGCCACATACCGCTGCGAAATGAGAGACAAACTGTAACCGGAGGTCTTCCAACACGGAAGGATCACTGTTATGTAGCCAACCATGTTTGTGTAAGCTTCAAGTTTAACCAGATGCAGCTGAATACCCGCTTTTAAACAAAAATATTTTCCGAGGCAAGGAGGAAACTCATTTTTTTAACGAAGCTCGAGGTCCTTCGATTTACATGTCTGGTATTAGTGTTATTGAATTTTTTCACACGGAATTTCTCAGTACCAGTGGCGGTGTTTATGTATTTGTGCCCGTTGACGGCAATAGGCTCCCTCCCTATGACATAGATCTTAAACATAACTGTGAAATGTGAGTGAACTATTAGATACACATCTGCCAAACCTTTCTTCCAAAGCTACTGATAAAAAGCACTCTTATTACTATTAGCATTACAGGCTAATATAAAGAGTATAAAAGCGAAACTTACGTATGGCGGACTTACTGTCGTCATCAGGAAAGTTAGGTCCCATGATGGTCTGTATGCTTTGCTGCAGCTGCTTTAGACATGGCTTCACACTCTTCACTTGTCCAGCCATCAAGTAGTGACATACCTGCCGACAATACAAATTGATGAAGAGGTTTTGTCAAAGACATGGACACTTGCTATGACGTGTTATATTGTAAAAACCTTACGTAAATGGTGTTTTTCGTTCTATAGTACATAGAACGAAAAACACCATTTACGGTTAAGTTAGTATTTAGTACCGAGACGAGGTTTGGCGCCCGTAACGTAGTGTTCGAGTGACTAATTAAGTAAATTACCCGAGGTAAACACTGTCGGCTTTATTACAAAACGTGGTTTAACTTAGACCAAGGTTTAAATCAAAAATCAATTTTTGAATTTCGAACTTTATTCCAACTGCTATAAAATTCTAAAATGCACATTGACAACTTAGACCGGGATCTAAACTCGGTTTTTGTATTAATAACTTTACGACAGTAGAAATAAAGTTCGAAATTCAAAAATTCATTCTTGATTTAAACCTTGGTCTAAGTTAAGCCACGTTTTGTAATAAAGCCGTTTGTGCTTTTCATTACGAACACGAGGAAAGTAAAAATAAGAACATAAATTATAAGCTAAAGAAAAAATTAGTGTTGATCGGATTGTTGCTTTCCCGCTTATTTTGTTTATTTTCGGCCCGTGGTTGTCCAGCTGTACAGCCAGTATTTTTCATGTTTTAATTTTAAAAAAATGCAAAGATTTTATCGAAATCTATGTTATTTTAGAGAAATAGTTGAAACTAAATAATATTAAAGTCATAATATATATTCTTAAAACTTAATTTTAAGGTATTTTAATTTTAAATCGCGCTGTAATTTAGTGTCTGTACCTATAAAAAGTTAGAACATGGTTCAATGGTAATTTTTAATTTGGTAGCTTTCAGTTGAAAGCGATTCTCCCTAGGGTTGCATAACTTTCAAACCGCTCATCAGGCATGTAATGACCTACTTTCAGAGTATGAGTAATGAAAAAGTTTTCACACACTGGCATATTTTAGCCTTAGAATTATAGAACATTGTGAAATGTTTTATTAAAAAAAATATAATTGTAATTATTATGTAAATTCTTAATATTGTATCTATTTCTTGATATTGTAGAATAAACTTATAAAATGAAAGTTAGTACAAGATGCTGTTTGGTCAATTGTAATATTTTTAGAGACAGAGCTAACAGAGGCTGTTTGATAGCTCAAAACTTTATGACATAAAAATATAATTTACCTGTAAGACTAAGAAAAACACTTTGAGGTACTCTTTCTGATGAATACTGCCCGTCCAGGTGTCTACTAGGTGACCGGCCTGGTTCAGTAGAGGTAACACTTCTGTGATCTTCTTATCTATTAACAACAGCTGCAACAAACGAGTCTACAGTTAGAAATGAGTTCTGTTACAATGCTATTAGGGTCTAAGAAGATTCTAATTAAACTTTGCTAGTTAGACTTTGTTGAGTACATATGGGGCCAGAATGGGCCCTAGGATTTTTAACTAAGTAACTACCTGAATATTAGATTTTCAACTTTCAGCGGTGAGCGAAATGTTCAAAATCCAACAGTGTGGTTTTTAGCAATGTTTATAGGCAAACGTTTATAAGCAAATAGTGTTGAGATAATTATAAGTTATCAAAGTAACAATTCATGCTGATTTATAATTTGATATTTCTAAAAATGTGATGTTATTGAGGGTTTTTATTTTCAGGAGCATAGCAGTCAAATAAAGTTAGTATTAAAATTAATCTTACCATAACCCTACTGAGTATGAAAAGGACGCGCGTATAAGCCACATTGGATATCTGTGCATAATCCACACCAACCCCTAGTAAGCTGCTCGCCACTTCATACTCTTTCTCTGTTGCATGAATTTGCTGAAAATAAGAAAAATAATTAATGCATGCCATATTTAAGGTAGGGACAAACTGAACCCACGTACGCAACGCGTTTTTAAATCTAAACGGTTGAATTTGTATGTCTAGAAACACACTTATCTTCTATGACAGTATTGCAAATGATAAGTGTGTTTCTAGGCATACAAATTCAACCATTTAGATTTAATTATCCGTTGCATATGTTGCGTACATGGGTTCAGTTTGTCCCTACCTTTAGACTATTATTTGTTTTATAGTTTTTAAGTTATGGAATCAAGGCTTTACAGAAATTCATGACATTCAATGTTGTGTAATTTTTTTTTGTTTTTTAAGATAGTTTTGTGTTTGTCCACTGTCTCATCTGATAGTAAGTCATGATGTGGTCATTTTAATTGCCTTGTGGAATTAATCATCAATTTGGTGCTTCTCTGTAAGAAATAATAGGTTGTGCTGGCTAAAAGTTGTGTGAACTATTCCTGGTAAATAAATAAACAGAGGTAAAGAAATAACTATATCAAACAAACTATATTTTGTGTTTGGTTGTTTACCATGTTATGGAAAAGAAAAATATCTCACATGCTGGAATATAATTCAATGCAACCAGATAAAACCACAATATAGTTGAGAAAAAGCTATGCAAGAACAATATAAAATAGGTCATATGGCCAAAAGATAATAGTTTTATAGTGGCTACAGGTCCATTCCGGTCTAGACGGCAGTTATATTTATTCTAAGATGGACTACAAACAACTTTTTTTGCAAAATTGCATACTTTTTGTGTTGTTAGAGTAATTGTTGTTAAGGTCACCAGATGACACCACATCAAGTGAGGTTCTGTCAGTACTGTTATTTTATAAAATTAAAGTAGTAATAAGTTATTAAAAAGCTTATTGTATTGTGTATTTATGTAGAACAAAAACATGTAAACACCAGATAAATATTTGCAACATTTTCCCTAAAATAAGCAAGCCTGAAACATTATATCATAGTCAAAGCACAACATAATAAATAAAACACTACATCAATCATTATAATAAAAGCACAAAAACAGTGAAAACTTCATGAAATCCAACATTTTTGAAAACCTTTCTTTTAGTATTTTCTGTCTTTGCTTTTAGTATTACAAGCAAACTTTGCCTCAAAATTTATTATAGGCACATGCTCTACTAAAGTAGAAAGATATCAACTTATTATTGATAAACAAATGTCATGTGAGAATAATGCCTAAGTCAAGGTTAATAACAAACAACAATTTGATATTAAAGTGAAGTGATTTAATAACTAAATATATGAAAATAAATTGACATGACATAGCTTTTATGCAAAACAATACCATTGAAACACAAAATAACCTGTTCTAAGACGAACAAAAAAAAAAAAAAGATATTTTGTAGAAAATTGTGTAGCATCGACAGCAAACAACACTATTATACATTGTCAAATTCAATTAAATGATTCCTAGATTGACAAACATTATGATTGTTTATCTTACTATCATTGGTGCGCTTAACCTAGGAAACATTAATAACACTGCATAAAGAGCAAAAGGTTATGTAAATGACACAAAACAACAAAGATTGTATACTTACTGCCAGTTGGAATATTAGTCTGCAGTGCCAGTAAACACTATGCTGTGACAACTCAATGGCCTTCCGTAGAATGGGCTTTGAATGTGCTGGCTGGCCCTGAGCCTCAAACAGATCTGCCAGCACGCTTGCTGCTTCGAACTTAACATCGTCGAACCCATTGATAGTCTGTGACATGCACCACTGAAACCACAACACTGTTAAATCACCATATGACCCACTTCAACTTTGTTTACATACTTTGAGAAAGTGGTATCTCATAAACCCATAAACATACATATCTTGCGGGTTCCCGATACAATTGTCCCCACAATCGCTTCTTCGAAACACATTACACTTTCAAACTATAGGAATAACAACAAAAAAAACTTACACTCTGCTCTAAATGCGTTCTCGCCAAGTCGATGTTTTTGGTGTGTGTCAAAAGAATATTTCCAAGTTGTAAATGTGTCCTGGCTTCGACTCTTTGTGGTGGTTTGAAATTAAATACAGCTTGTAGGCACTGAATACAACTTTTTATGTCAGGAGGATTCGATGTACGGAAATGTTCCGCTAAACCAAGTAAAGAAATATACCAAGCGTCCTGCGTTGACGCCATTTTGACATTTCTGCTTGGAGGGAACGATGTTGCCAGACTTGTCGTTTCGTAGAATGTAATGAAAAAAAATTATCATAATAATACCACTCGAAAAAAATCATAACAAACTTTTTGTCACTTTTTGTAGTCTAGGAAAATATTGTGGTACAAAATTGTAAATGGGATAAACGGAATCTGTTATTATTGCTTTCATGCATACAGCCCCCATTTTAAGTTGGTACCCAAATAACATTTCAAGTTCAGAACTTGTAACACTCGCCTATTATAATTTCAAATATTTGTAAACGTACTATTTTTTTAATGGTTTTTTAATATATCCGTATTTTACTTGCGATTACAAGTAAACAAAAATAATTCCTGCCATCTCTCCCGACGTTATCTATTGGCCATTGACGAATAGGGATAAGCGCCTCCACTTCGATCTTCTCTTTCGCTTCGCATATGATAGCCAAACAAAAGTAAAGTAGGTAGTACTTACATTTTTTTATGGTTAATATTTTTTATTATCTGACGGGGCCCCCCTTCAGAAAGCCAAAGCCTGCCGGGGTCGCGGGCCTGTCTCATTAGGTAACCGTAACCCTGGAACGTAAAGGGCTGTCGAATGAGAACTGTGGATTTATGTATTCAGTACAAATCTGACAGTAATGGTGGGAGGACTCATTTGATGATTTTACCAGGATTATATGGATTTTTTTTTCGTGATAGAAAACTTAGGAGTCCTCAGTCATTATAAAAATAAGTCCATGATAAAATTAAGTTTGGTTATGGAAGGTTCAGTCCGTGCTCTAAGTCTATGCTTTTAGCCAAATCGGCGCGAAATGACGAATCAACAATGTACTTTCGTACTTTACTTCACGATCCACCCAGTGTTCATCTCGGATCTCCTTCATGCACGTTTTCTTTTCTTCTGTATCAAAAAGAACTTAAAAAATGGTAAAGAACAGAATAGATTCTTTACCATTTTTTAGGGTTCCGTAGCCAAATGGCAAAAACGGAACCCATAAAGATTCGTCATGTCTGTTCGTCCGTATGTCACAGCCACTTTTTGTCGAAAGTATAAGAGCTACTATCCTGTTGAAACTTGGTAGGTAGATGTATTATGTGAACCGCATTAGGATTTTCACACAAAAAATAATAAAAAAAAACAAATTTTGGGGGTGCCCCCCATACTTAGAATTGAAACTCAAAATTTTTTTTTTCACTAAACCCTTACGTGTGGGGTATCTACTATGGATAGGTCTTTTAAAATTATATTGAGGTTACTAATGTATTGTCATTTTTTTCAAAACTGAACAGTTTGCACGAGAGACACTTCCAAAGTGGTAAAATGTGTGTCCCCCCCCTGTATCTTCTAAAATAAGAGAATGATAAAACTAAAAAAAAATGTATAATGTATATCTCAACAAAAACTTCCAACGAAAATTGGTTTGGATGAGATACAGGTAGCAGTTTTTGAGATAAAGTATATTTACAAAAACCGCAAAATAACTTTGACATTCATACAAACACTATGAAAAACAAAGTTATTTTCATTGTTTGTGTATATTACTTACTGATCTCAATATAATTATATCCCTAATCTGCTTGCTACTACGGAACCCTTCATGGGCGAGTCCAACTCGGACTTGGCCGGTTTTTTTCTTATTTTCATACAGTAAATTTAACAAATTAATTAAAACTTGTAAATATTTGACAGCTATTTGCGACGTTGCCAACTTTCTGGTTATGCGCCCTTAACCCTAATTATATTCTACTAGCTTTTGCCCGCGGCTGCAACCTTCTCTCAATGTCTGTATTTTCTTTTTCTACCCTTTTGAGTTTTATCCAAAATAAGCCCTTAACCATCCTCATAGTCCTATCTATTCCTGTATCAAAATTCGCCGTCGACCCGGGCATGGTCCATGACGGACGGCGAGTCACCCATTATTCGCCGCCCGTATGCCCGTGAACCTGCTGGCCTCTGTACCTAAATTCAATAGAGGATCTAAGAACAAAGGATGAGACAGTTGCAGTGGTTTTGCCATCCTATTGCCATCATACAGGTATACAAATCCTAACTCTGGAATGTACCCACTAAGGGACTAAAGGGACTTTACTTATGGCGCGATTCGACCGATTCCAACTACAAGTGATAATCGTCCTTGCTACTAAAGACATAATATGCAATTCGATTGGCTTGACGTCCTCATGGCGATCGTTTTTGTTTTTCATCTACCCTTAGATACCAACGTGTTTTATGTCATATGTCGTAGTGGCAAGGTTGATTTTCACTTTGTAGTTGGAATCGGTCGAATCGCGTCGCATCGCGCCATGGTAAAGTCCCTAAACCACTATAATCAATGATATTATAAAGTCATAGATATGTTAAATACACTTACAAAACAACAGGAAAAAATGCTCCGGGGTGCGTTTAAGTCAATTATCCAGTTTAAAATTTATACTGACTAAACGTCAAACACCCCGTTCAAGCACACCGCGAGGTGAAAAATTAAACTGACTAAAATTTAATCTGCCCCGTTTACGGTCGTCCGCTGGTATAAGTTTTCGCCTGACTAGGATAAATTTTAGCGACCTTTTTACCTCGCTAAATTTTATCCTGCTGTCAGATTGACATTGATTGACATTGACTTTTGTTGTTAATGCTCGAATCGCGCCGTAAAAACGAATATTTTTTTATTACCACGTTTTTATACACTCACTTTTCTTGTTTGTTTGTCGTTCCGGTTGGACTTTTGCAACTCAATTTTGAGGCACTTCCCGATAAGCTAGCAGGCTGAAATTTTGTACACGCTTTGAGTTCTGATGACAATACATGACTAGCTAAGAAACGTCATAACAAATCCAATATGGCGGCCTCCCCAAGATGGCGGACTGGCTGTTTGAAACCCACCCCCATGATATGGGTATCAAATGAAAGGGTTTGCTGTCAGGAATACGAAAAAAATAGTCACGGGACTTAAATCCAATATGGCGGACGTCCAAGATGGCAGACAGGCTATTTGAAATGCACCCCTGTGATATGGATATCAAATGAAAGGGTTTGCTATCAGGAGTACGAAAAAAAATAGTCACGTGACTTAAATCCAATATGGCGGACGTCCAAGATGGTAGACTGGCTGTTTGAAATCCACCCCTGTGATATGGGTATCAAATGAAAGGGTTTGCTGTCAGGAATACGAAAAAAAATGTCATGTGGCTTATGCTAGGCTAGGCTATTAATCCAATATGGCGGACGTCCAAGATGGCGGACAGGCTTTGAGGCACTTCCCGATAAGCTAGCAGGCTGAAATTTTCAGGGTAGCTTCAAACCCGATGAACAATGATAAAAATAATAAAATAATTAATAGATTTAAAAAATCTAAAAACCCACGTTTTTAAATGTCCTAAAAAGAAGTAAATAACCCTACGGGGCTGAGAGAGGGGCCACTCAAAACGTGGGGGCGTATCTTTGCAAGTTACACCTACGATCTCACGTCATGTAAATATATCCCATAAATAATCCCTTATATAATATACGCCCCCACGTTTTGAGTGGCCCCTCTCTCAGCCCCGTAGGGTTATTTACTTCTTTTTAGGACATTTAAAAACGTGGGTTTTTAGATTTTTTAAATCTATTAATTATTCACACATTACATTTCACTACAAGTAAAAAGGATAGCGTGATAAAACCAATAAGAAAAAAAGTGACGAAAGCTAGATGTTGTCAGTGCCAATCAGCGCTCGTTGGCATCATAGAGAGATAGAGAAAGAGAATTTGTTGTCGCACTCTTTCTTTTACGACGCCATTAATATAGAAACGTAATGTTTTATTATTTTGGGAAAATATTAAGAAAAATAGTATATTTACGAATGATATGTGATTGCTTGACTTTTAGAAGTCTTGCTTGTATAACTAGTATTTAACATAGAAATTAAGAATGTACTCCGTATAGGGGATCTCATGCTCGGCAGAAGAGGATATTTTAACATTTTTGTTACCTATTCAGAAAATCTCATTTTCAATAGCACATTCGTTCAGGCTGTACTGTACTCATCGGCCCATTCGACCTTGCCGCTGTGAGCGGGGACTTAGGACGGGGGCGGCGTGCGGTAAGATCAAATGTACCGAAATATGTCACAAGGCGCCGCCAATGGCGCATTCGCGTTCTCACAAACTAATGTCTTATTTGCGCCGCCCGTCGCACCGCTTAGACCTAAGTCGTTAACGGGCCGTAGGTATGCGAACACGACAAAGGCGAAACTGTGATATAAACATTTTCAAGTGACAGTCAGTTTCGCACTTTTCGTGGTCACAGCATGTGCACAGGCTTAATCGGGTCCAGGATTCAAAAAATAATAAAACACAAATTAGTTAAACTTAGATGTTATGTTTATTCATCAATGGTGAGGGCACCAGAGTTGATGTCATTAATGAGGTCATGAGGAGGCCTGCCGTCAATTGTGCATCCAACGGACTGCGCAGTTCCCAGGATCTCCTTTACTGTGCCGGAGAGGTAGCGAGCCATTGATCGGGCTCTCATGGTCTTGGCAATAGTGATGACATCCTCTAATGTAATGTTGCCGTTGTGCTTGACTGGAATTGGGAGAAAATTGAGATTTAGTGTTTATTTTGTTTCAGTAAACAGCTTATTCTATGGGAACAGATTGATCAAATTGAGATGATAGCTATTTACTTGAATGAAAGATACTTTTTGCTTAATTATTTGGTTACTAGCTTTGTTCTGTTATTTCAAATGTAGGAGAAAATGGATTTTGCAAAAAAAAAAAAATGGGGCAACTTAAGGATAAGACCTGAAGAAGATAACTTTGTCTTCAGTATTGTTTTAAATTGATACTTACTGTTCTTCTGCTTCTTGCGGTCACGTGGGGGCTCCTTCAGGGCTCTGATGATGAGGGCAGCGGCAGATGGCACCACAGAGATCTGGGCCTGTCTGTTTTGTACAATCAGCTGCACAGTGATCTTGAGACCCTTCCAGTCGCTGGTGGCCTTGGCAATGTCATCACCAACCTTCTTGGGGGACTGAGAGTGGAAACAAATGTTAGTTTCAGATTTCATTCTTGAAAATTATTAATATTTGCTTTGATGGACAATCTCTGTTGGAAATAATAGTGCTTACATTACATCATGTAAGTTCTTCAGTCTGTCATGTACTTAAGGTTTTCTATCCACTATTTAAACATATTTATGTCGTCCAAACAAAAAAAAACTGCAATTAAATCGAAGATATCACAATTATTGATAGACTAACTAGTAATTTGAAAAATGTTATGAAATAAACATGCAACTTACTCAACTCCTTCAAGTAGATACCTATATAGAAAGCATGGCAGTCACATTGCCTGGTCCGCGACTCCTTATTGGACATTCGGAGTAGCCGCGACAGGGAAAAGTATCCTGAGTCGCGGGTTCCTTCCATCCGCCACCCGGAAGGACGCGCCTGGTAGGGAGGCACCCCCCAGGATGATTTAACTTTATAGCGAGACAAGTCGATGCCTTCATTGCCGTTATCAAGCAATATTACAACTATTAACTAAGGTTTACTGGTATTGAGGCCTTCAGCCTTGCAGAACATGCTAATACAATCATCGATTTGTCTCTGGTCGATACAAATTGTTTGTATCCTAGTAATAGAATTGGTGATCGGACTGCCATGCGAATTTTTTAGGTTAGAATGATTATGTTATCTAAATTATGCTCACCAGACCAAGGGGACCGATTTTAGGGGCCAACGATGATGTGGCACCAACTTCTCCTCCGACGCATCGCAAGTTTACTGCAAAAATACACACACAATGTTGAAGGACTTTCTCACTCGGAGGACCGGTTGTTTTTCAGTGGTATGAACTCTTACCGATTTTAATTTCAGTTGGATCGAACTTAGGCGGCATTGTGCTGTATTTTTAAAATACAAATTAACGTATTTCAAACTAATCCAAGATGATTAACTTGGATTAAAAAGGCGAACTGCAGTCGAACGTTTCTTAACGTTGACAGCTCACCGAAAAAGAAAATGACAGGAATATTTTGACATATAATTGCCCTCTTTTGTCTTTGGTATAGTTTTTTTTTTCAAAATATGTCAGTGGAGACTTTGTCTTTTGTAAAATAGATTGGGACCTAAAATATTGTGAGGGATTTATATCATTGAAAATATACATGAATGCTTCTAAACTATTTATTTGACACAACAGTTATTGAGTCGCTAAGGTAACAACATAAAACACTAAAAACGATATGCTGTGTCAGCTGGTATATATGGCCAGTACTCACACTCCTCTTCACAGCATTGTCGTGATCATCAGGAGTTCAGCAAACTCCTAAGCCGCTTCGCAATTTCGATAGGCGCGGGCCGGCTAGGGCTTTGGTTAAGATATCTGCCTCCATATCTTCGGTTCGCAGATACCTGACCTTTATCGCTCCGTCCATTATGCAATTTCGAATGAAGTGCATTTTAAGGTCAATGTGCTTGGACTTCGAAGTGACCATTGAGTTCTGACTCAACTTGAGAGCAGCTTGGTTGTCATTTAATATGACTATGCTTTCATATCTGGCTCCAAGATCTTTGAACAGACTCTTCAAGTGAATAGCCTCTTTCGCAGCTTCAGTCAGGGCGACATATTCCGCTTCGGCAGTCGATAGCGCCACACACTTTTGTTTTTTCGACATCCAGCTTATAGCCGTTCCAGCGTATTTAAAACAATAGCCCGAAAAAGACTTTCGGTCGAGCTTGCATGCGCCCCAATCAGCATCAGCCATGCCATGTAACTCTTGTTGAGTTTTTCGGAATATAAGACCAACGCTTTTTGTTCCTTTTAAGTATCGCAGTACTCTTTTTGCGCACTTGAAATGTTCTTCTCCGTAACAGTCGTTAAATTGGGAGAGATAACTTATAGCAAACATTATATCGGGGCGAGTTGCTACTGCCAAGTACATGAGTGTGCCAATCAAATTTTTGTAGGGAAGATTATTCCTTTCGTCTCTTCCTCCTTTTTCTAGTGTTAGACCTGGTTCTATGGGCGTAGACGTGGCCTTGCAATCTTCCATTTTGAATTTTTTGAGAGTGTCTTCTATGAACTTCTCCTGGCTCAGTTTGATTTCATCTCCCTTATAGGTGACGTCTATCCCTATTAGCCGTTTAGGTGTACCCAAGTCTTTTAACTCAAATTTCGTATTCAATAACTCTTTTATTACTTTGAGCTTTCTAGGACACGAAAAGGCAACTAACAAATCGTCCACATAAATAATTATTATGACCTTAACTCCTCTTTTCTCTAGTAGGTATAAACATGGGTCAGCTTCCGATGCTTTAAAACCAATGTTCTTTAATTCTGTGTCGAGTTTCTTGTACCATTGCCTCCCTGCCTGTTTGAGTCCGTACAAGGCTTTTATGAGATGACAAACTTTCTCTTTTGGATTGCTTTTTATGTCTTTTAGCATACTCATTGTTTTGTTGTACAAAGTTAAATCTTCTGCTTTACTTTCTTCAACCATGATTTCGGTCAGGTATTCCTCTAAATAGTCAGGATACTTCATAGTTATCTTTTCCTCTAATTCTCCATTAAGGTACGCCGTTGTAACGTCCATCTGGTTCAATTTTAAGCCTTCTTCCATGGCTATTCCAACAACAGATCTTATTGAACTAAGTTTAGCTACAGGAGCATATGTTTCGTTGTAGTCAACGCCTGGTCGTTGAGTAAAACCTCGTGCTACAAGTCTCGCTTTCTTTGTGATACTGTTGTCAGGTCCAATTTTATTTCTAAGAACCATCTTGTGGTCCACTTCTTTCATGTTTTTGTCCTTCTTTTCTATTTTCCAGGTTCCATTTTTAACATGTGCTCTAATTTCGGCTTTAATAGCATCATGCCAGTATTCATCATCTTCATTCTCATCGGATATATATGATATCTCCGAGAGTAGGTGACTTTCTTCAGTCTGGTCCAGTATAAAGTCCCTGGTCCACGCTGGCGGGCGTCTCTCTCTTTGCGGCCTCCCATTTTCAGGTATTTCTATAATATCTGATGCGTCATCGTAAGACTCAATTTCTACTCCCGAAGAAACTCCATCTTCTTGCTCATTTAAACCTTGTAATATATTTTTATTTTTGTTCTCAGTGATTTCAATTTCAATTTGGTTTTCATGTTTCCGAGACTGTTCCATTTCGTTAATAAGTTTATCATAGTTCTGACTTTCTTCTTCGTAGTACATCTTATCTATGACTTTTATGTCCCTGCTTATTACTACATCATCGTCTTCCGGTATGTACACTCTGTAAGCCTTTGAGGTCATCGAGTACCCCATGAATACGCCTTCTTTGGCTTTTTGGGTAAGCTTGCCTCGTTTGTTCTTTTTCAAAACAAAAGTCTTTCTGCCGTACACGTAGAGATGATGTCCGCATGGTGTTCGGCCTAGCCATTTCTTGAATGGAGTTTCACCATTGAGTGCTTTGGAAGGACTACGGTTTATGAGGTAGTTTGCGGTTGCTACCGCTTCCGCCCAGAGCTTTTTAGGTGCCTTGGCTTCGATTAACAGACATCTGGCTTTGTCTAGCAATGATCTGTTCTTCCTCTCGCTAATCCCATTTTGTTGAGGGGTGTATACTGTGGTCAACCTTCTTTGGATGCCATGCGATTTGAGAAAATTATCGAATTCCTTGTTGCGGTATTCAGTGCCATTGTCGGTCTGCAGGTTCTTTATTTTCTTATTATGGAACGTTTCAACTTCATTTTTGTATTGTTTGAAAATGCCGAATACGTCACTCTTTCTTTTAATAAAATAGACGTGACAATAGCGACTATAGTCGTCTATGAAACTAACATAATACTTTGATCCTGCTAGTGTATCGCATTCAAAAGGTCCACAAACGTCGCTATGGATTATTTCCAGGTTGTCGGTTGTATATAGATCATTATGTCTTATAAACGGCAGCCTGGACAATTTGCCTTTAATGCAGGTTTCGCATGTGTCCATGTCTTCATCTTTGAATTTTAAACCATACATAAGGTTATCTTTAGCCATATTCTTTAAATCTCTTTCGTTTATGTGGCCGAGTTTGCGATGCCATTCCATAATTTCACTGTTGGTTTTTTGTGTGAAATTTGAAGTTTCTTTAGGCATGGAATCAAAGTAGTAGAGCCCATTTCTCTTCCGAGCAGTCAGTGTTTTTTCGCCTGTTTTTTGTACGACGTAGGCTTTCTCTTTTTCAAAAACAACCTTATGTCCTTTGTCCGTAATCTTGGCGACGGATAAAAGGTTTACTGAAATATCGGGAACATACAGGGTGTCATTGAAATCATAGCCATGTTTATTGGTACTGATAGTAACTCTTCCTTTACCTTGAATTATACTAGTACATTTATCTGATGCCAACTTTAAGGTGCCATTTTCAGGGGTCATTGTAGAAAACATTGCTTTGTTACCGCATACGTGTGATGAGCAGCCGCTATCTAAACACCAGACGTTTTTATCGGTATCTGAATCTGCAGTGCTCAGACAAACGTTATAACCGTATTTGCTTCCGTTTTCTTTTTCATTTGAGTTTTTCTTCTTGCCCCAACATGTCTCGATAGTGTGGCCTTTCTTTTTACAGCTCTTGCAATATAACATCTTCCTGTTTTTCTTGATGTGATATGCTTCTGAATTTTCTGGCTGTTCACTTCCACTCCTTGCCTGGTATTCTTCCAGAATTTTTACTCTCAGGTCTTCCGGATTAGGCAGGGTGTCTCGAGATTCGATAGCTATTCTGAAGTTTTCAAAATTTGCTGGCAAACTGTAGAGAAGCATTATGCTAAGCAGTTCTGGAGGTACCTTAATCTCCATATCGGCGAGTTTGTCCACGATATCCATGAAGTTATTTATGTGGTCATGTATATCTTCTCCTGTGGTCATTCGCTTTAGAACCAACTGTTTTAATAATGTAGCTTTTCTTGCAGGCCCAGTACTTTGGTATGTAGCTTTTAACTTGTCCCATACGGCTTTAGATGTCGCGCAGCCTTTAATTTGTTTTAATTCAGACGGTGACAATAAAAGTAGGATATCAGCCCTTGCCTTCAAGTCCTCTTTGTTGAACGCCGATCTCGCCGCCGCATCTGTAGCTGGTGGTAATGTTTTATCGCCGCTTACGATATCCCAATAGTCATTTTTAATCAGGACCGCTTGTGCTTGCAAACACCACGTATCATAGTTTGATTTTGTCAAAGGTTCTATATTACGATAACTCGTAGTAGATGCCATTTTTCATCAATGCAACCACGCTCTGCTACCAATTTGTGAGGGATTTATATCATTGAAAATATACATGAATGCTTCTAAACTATTTATTTGACACAACAGTTATTGAGTCGCTAAGGTAACAACATAAAACACTAAAAACGATATGCTGTGTCAGCTGGTATATATGGCCAGTACTCACAAATATAGCCTGGGTAAAAATGACACTAACATTGATTCGATTAGATTTGAGCATGGATGTAACAAACAATCTGGATTGAGTACTCATGCCGAAAAACGTGCCAGCTGAGAGAGCTAATTTGGAGGTAACCGTCTCTTTCTAGTAGGGTGACCATAAGATTCTGGAACAAGATTTTTCCCGCTATAACTTGGCTGAATTTTTTCGTTATTTTTGCGACAGGATACACTGTTTTGGAGATATAAACAAAAGAAGAGAAAAATATACTATTACAATTGAAGTCAAGTCAATTGGAGTTCCAGTACCTTGACTGTGAGTCTCAAGATCATGAACCTGAAATCTAAAGTCACTTGACCTTGACCATAATTTCCACTCAACCTTGACCTTTGAGGTGTATAAATAATGCCCTCGGAATCTTTCAGTCATTTTACCTTAACTCTAAGGATATTTGACCTTGACCTTAACGTTACTAACTCCACGAGAATCGCGGATCATGAGTTCATGACTTTCGGATTTGACTATTACCTCAAGATCAATGACCCCATGCTGTTTCACCACCATACTATTCGAACATCCCACAGGATCCTGAAGGTTTGATTAGGCGATTATTGATTAAAGTGGAGAACTTATTAAAGTATTTTCATAGTACCCAGTTTAGTACCCACAGACCGCAAAAACACGATTTTTTGTATTTGAGCCTCCCTTAAATATTTGCTTTAATTGAATGATTTATTTTTATGGAGAATTTATAACTCAATACTTTGTGAATAAGTATTTGAAACGTCTACTTGTTGCCGTTATCGATTAACAAGAGCAAAAAACTCTGGGCCCTCTTTTTTATCGTGGTAAATTCATCAAATGGGTCCTCCCATCCCAGGCGGGACGTGAAGAGGCTCTCAGACTTGTACTGACTAAAATCCACGGTGTTCCTTCAATAGCCCTTTACGTTCCGGGTCAACTGATAAGACAGTCCCGCAACCCCGGCAGGCAAATGCCCTGTAAGATTGCTGACAGCTGTTTGAGGCGCGTATGGACCACGCCGCGCTGTCGACCCAGGCATGATCCATGCGCACGGGCGCGGGTATTAGGGCCCCCTTAAATATGATTTTTTTTCTATTCTTTTAGTTTGTTATAGCGGCAACAAAAATGAATCATCTGTGAAAATTTCAACTGTCTAACTATCACAGTTCATAAATACAGCTTGGTGACAGACAGACAGACGGACAGCGAAGTCTAAGTAATAGAGTTTCGCTTGGCTTGAATTGGAGTCCCCACACAACATTTTATGTCACGTCCAACTAAAAAATTAAACTAATCTATAAACTATAGCAATAATGTGATAATTACTCGTAGGTTCAAATTATATTTTCCACATTTTCCTTTTAGTTTTCATCGCAAAGTCATGAAAGAATAAGTAGATTTGTCTTCAAAACTTCTGAAGTATTGTCACACTAATCAACGTAAGGTAACAAAATCTTAAATATTCCTTACCTGTGAAATGATATGCCACAACCAATATTATGAATCACTTCTATATGTTATAATACATCATAATTTTACTATTTTCACAATAAAAATAGAAGATACCTGTAGTTAAAACGTATTTTTATTTATGGTTTACAAAAAAGCCGCCATTTATAATTCATACGTCAAATTCAGTGTTGTCAGAATAATTACGTAATTACTACCACATAGTCATACAATAAATATAACTTAACAAAAAAATAATGATTAATATTTTCTATGTATTATAAAAATATGGTAAAATACGTTTTTAACAATCTCGCAAACTTATTTTACTTGTAGCTTAAAAATAACATAAATTACAAATAAATTAAGTAAGCCCCAAACTATAAAATTTTCTACCATTTCTACCAATGCTTATCTCCTGGCAATTGTGTAAAAGAGATAGCGACCTTTAAAATTAACCTCTCATTTCTCTCGTTAGTTTTGCCAGACAAAAAAGGAAATCTAAATCGTGAGTATAAGATTCATTTTTGTGTGGCAAAAAACTTGAAGAGGACAATCTTATTTTATATTATATCTATGGATTTGAGCACGATTTGAGTGACTTGTTGGACTCGAAATCCTATGAAAAACAAGTCTTTTACCCATCTCTTGAGAACACTCTCACACTAATTGTTTTGAGCATAGATTTCTCTGGAATGGAAAGCACGTTATCTAGTAACATTAATAAAAAAACAGCAGTTGTGAAATATTATGATTGGTTTCTGTAGTTCTGTCAACACAAACTATTTAGGCGGAAACACAAAGTCATACATAAATATGTATAAACTTTTAGTCGATTTTACAAAAATGTCATTAGTAAACACCAGACTATTTTGTTTTGATGACATGACATCACTCACTGTGTCTATGAACGATGTGATTTTCGTTCGTTCGGGTCTTGTGCGATTTTCTGTAATTTTCTTCATTTGTTGGCTGTATTTCGTCAATAATTTATTTTAATAAAAACTCATCATGGCTAACGACGATGTAGTGTTGAAGCAGTATTTATCAAAATACAAACACCGCGATTACACGTCGCGAGAAGTTGTTGCTTTGATTCAAGTGTATAGAAGTTTGACCTATCGTCTGGAAGCCTTTGTGTTTAACAATGGTGCTAGAAAAGACCTGCTGAACCTCGAAGGTACCATCCCTGTGAATTATAAAGGAGCATTTTATAACATCCCGGTGTGTATCTGGCTAATGGACACTCACCCCCAAAATGCGCCACTGTGTTTCGTCAAACCCACGTCAGACATGTCTATAAAAGTCTCAAAATATGTCGATAGCAACGGCAAAGTATACCTCCCCTATCTACACGAATGGTCACAGAGCGGCTCTACACTACAGAAGCTCATTCAATGCATGATCTCTGCATTTGGAGAGCTGCCACCCGTTTATTCAAAGCCTCGTAATGAGACGAGGGCGCCATATCCGGTGAACTCGTTCATGCCGCAGCCTGCAGGATACCCGTTTCCTCAAGGTGCCCCACAACCAGGGTACCCTACTCAAACTCCATACCCAACAACATCGAATCTGCCATATCCTGGCTATGGTGCTCCATATCCTGGTGCAGTCAGTACTAATGGCATGCCTTATCCTCCCGCTGCGACAACTACTCCTTACCCCCCGGCTGCAGGCTATGGTGGTCCTGCTGCAACAGATGTAGCAGGTGGCACCATCACAGAGGAACATATTAAAGCATCTCTTTTATCTGCTGTGGAGGACAAGCTACGAAGGAGACTCAAGGAACAATCTCTACAGTCTCAAGCTGAACTGGAGACTCTCCGCCGCACACAGCAGGAACTTCGTGAAGGCAAGTCACGTCTAGAGGACATTCTTGCAAGACTGCAGAGGGAGAGAGCTGAGTTGGATAAGAATGTGACAATCTTGCAAGAGAAAGAGAAGGAACTGCACACTGCTATTGAACGCTTGGAGGAACAAGAAGGCATTGATGTGGATGAAGCTGTTGTGACCACTGCTCCATTATATTCTCAACTCTTAAATGCCTTTGCTGAGGAAGCTACTCTAGAAGATGCTATTTACTACATGGGAGAGGCTCTACGCAAAGAAGTTATTGATTTGGATACTTTCTTGAAGCAAGTGCGTACTCTGGCTCGTCGGCAGTTCACCCTGCGTGCTCTGATGCACAAGTGTCGGCAGAAGGCTCAGCTGGCGTGCTAATAGTAGCATCGTTTCTGGCAATGTACCCCATGTAAGTGCTTGCCAGAAATGAAATACTCTGTGATTTGTATGTAACTGGTGATGAGTCATACACAAATGATGTTTCATCACTGCTGGACTGACAGTGGGTTGAGGCTATAATGCCTACAGGAATGTGATTCTATCTTGAGAAACATTTCCCTTCTGTAATCTTTATATAATGACTTGGCTTTGAACCTAATGTATGTGTTGTGTACAATACTCTATAAACTTTTATATCCCACATAGATCAAGAGGACATCTTAAAACTTAAATGTCTACTTTTTTTATATTGCTTTTTACCGACTTCAAAAAAAAAAGGAGGTTATCAATTCGACCCGTATGTATGTAATATTATCAGAACTGCCAAGTTTTCATATATGTTAGTCTATATCAGCGTCTGAACAAATGTGCCAAATTTCATAAGTGTATGTATGTATGTATGTATGTATGTTTTTATGTTTGTGCACGCATATCTCCGGAACTACAAGTCCGATTTAAGTAATTCTTTTTTTGTTGTTCTAGGTATTGTTCAACTTAGGGTACACTGCAAGTTTCATCAAAATCGGTTCAGTAGTTTTAGAGATATGGATTTTTTTATATTGTAACGGATTACAAGATTAGTGCATATGTAAGAAAATTTTGTATTTTACAAGAATTTGGGTTGAATATGTAATAAATAAACTAAAAAGGGTAAAATAAAAACTTTTTTTAAAAAAAGTACCGACTTCAAAACAAATACAAAAAAGTTTAAAATAACTTTTCTTTCGGAAGTCGGTGGCTTTGTTTTGTTGTGTCATTGACTATTGCCACCGACTTCCGAAAGAAAAGTTATTTTAAACTTTTTTGTATTTGTTTTGAAGTCGGTACTTTTTTTAAAAAAAGTTTTTATTTATTTTAATGTGTATCTTGATACCATGCAAAATATGTAGTTATTTGTTTAATTCAAGTCTTACTTCTATGTTATGTATGTAATCTCTATTTTATATGAAGTAACTGTAACTATGAAAAATAAAATGTAAATATAATATTAAAAAAAATGTCTTTGAAATCCATTTGGTATACATATTAAGTTGAGGCATAGAGATTCTAAATATGGGTCAACTTAAAAAGTAATATCAGGAATGTATAGATTTTGGTTCAAAGAAAAATCAATGACTCATGTCTTATTAATCACATTGCTTGGTAATTTTCCTTTATTGAAAGTGTATAATAACTATGTAGTGTACACCTATTTATGCACTATATAAATCTAGAGATACATGAGGTACCTTGGTACTTTGCATTTATTCTATAAAACTAGCACATTAGATGTTAAATATCACTTGTTATCTTCATGTAAACAAATGTATTTATCATGTAAACAAAAATTTAGGAAATAATGTCTAATCGAAATTTTGGTTACAATATGTGGGTAGTTGTAACAAACAATTCAATGTATGTATTTGTTTATGTTAACTTGGGATGCAGCCCCTAGGTACCTCGAAAGTCGCATGCTTCTGCATTCATATGACCAGTATGAGAACAACTACAGTAAGTTTACCTTGGGCTAAAAATTTCCCCATGATTTAGGGGGCGAAACGACGTTTTTATTTTTCACAACAAACGTAAACATCTATTGGCTTTTAGTTAGCTGTAACTTGCATCAATCACATTTTTTTGCTGTTGTAACAACAATAATAACGAAGATAAAATAACAACTTTACAATACTAATCTTGGTCTTGAATTATGGAGTAAACAGTTTGGGTTACTAGTCTCAAGTTAACATACATTGACAGTAGTTTAACATTGATATAATTATGTAGCTACCATTTCACTAATTATTATTAATATCGTGAATATAGCTTAAAGTAGGATAAAAGTTTAGTGAGAAAAGCATTAGAAGGAATGTCCGTGGAATCTCTAAACACGTTTTTAGTAAAAGGAAAATAGCTTTGAGGAAACAATTTGTCCCCAATAAAACACAAATTATTATTTATTTGAACATAATAATGAAACATTAATTCAATGTGGTTGATAACGGAAATAACATTTGAAGTTCTCCTTGTATCAGTTGACTGATATTTTTTTGGGCGAATTCAGTCTGTTACATAATTACCGGGTTCATAATATTATATTTATGAGATATTTCAGTGATAATTCACACCAAATGTGGCTCACCCGGAATCTTGTCGAAGAACAGTCATTAATACTCATTTTACAAAGCAAATTGTGACTGGCAAGGAGATGCATAACAAGGTTGAACTAGACTTGCTAGGCAAGACTTAATGACAAAATGCTTGCCATCTATTACACTTGATTATGGAACTTATAACTGGCGAACGTGCACGCGTATACCTTTTATAATAAGGGGTGTCCTTTTTTCTTTTGAAAAAAATATTCCCCTCTCTTGGAATTACTCTTGTATCGTGGGTACGAGACCCGGAACAACTATAAGTGTGTGTTCCGGGAATCGTACCCTCGGCACGTAGCACAGCCTTCGATCGTTCAGCTACTGAGCCTACAGGCCCTCATAAGCCAGCACGTTTGGTGTGCATTGCACACAATAATCAGGGTTCTCATACTTAAGACAATAAAGGAAACATGAACATTATCATCTGAAGTGCTTTAGGGTGTTGTGATCTGGTTGTTAGTCATTGTGCCATGTTGAGGCAAGGGATAAGTAGAAATGTAATCAATATTAACTGTTTTGTATCCTAATGTTATGAGGGCATTACATTTTGTAGTTATTTCTCCAATGAAAGGCAGTTTTGTTTGTGTGTGCTAAATTACATCTTTTATCAGTATCACGAATGGCACACATTTTCGTCACCATAGTAATTGGGACTTGAAATGGCTTGAAATTATCTAAAAGTGACGCAGACAAAATAAACCTTATCTTTTTGTGATATACAAGCCATGTTATATTTATTGTGGTTAAATGTCCTCTCTTTCAAGTGACTAATGAGTGACTATGATATGAAGTGTAATGCTCTTAAGTGTACCTAATTGTAGTAAAATATAATATACCTACCATAAGTTAGTGGCATATTAATTACGCATACGGATAATGTAGCTTTTTAACAGCTTGTAATTTGGTGTTAGGAATACATTATTGCTAAATTGTTGCATTTGGTAGCATGTACAGATAACATCACCAGCCTGTATTCGTCCAATGCTGGACATAGGCCTCTTCCAATGTGAGCCACTGAGCCATAGATATAATAAAGAAGGAGATATGGCGTGGAGTTCAAAATGTATAGAAAACCGATGAAGCCACAGTAGCCCCTCCATTACGCTAATATTGCGCACACAGCTCTGTCACAACAATACTACGAACAAGTGCACACACGCGCCTTCGATAGCTCAGTCATTTAAATATAAACCTTATTCTTTAAACCACAGCGTACTTTTTTCGTATTATTTACTCACACTAAAACAATTATCATTGTGTGTTGTCGGGACACGGGGGCGGATACGACTTCATACGACAGTGCTTGACTAAATCGAAGTGTTATCGATAAACATATCGATAATTTTTTTACAAAGGTTTTGGAAATAAAGTAAATGAAAACAATATGAAACCAACAATAACCAATATATTTAAAAAAAAATACAAATCAAATGACACAGTTACATGTAGTTCAAAATGTGTAGTTCAAAGCATTTATTTCAATTAGGCCAGTTACAAGCACTTTTGAATAATTGTCAAAGACAAAAAAATAATAATTAAACCACTTGACCGTTATTCGAAGCATAAACAAACAATTGAGATAGGCTGTATCTTGATTCCTTTGCCTTTTTTCCTTACGATATAGCTCTCTCGCTCTCGTGACGTCACCAGGTCAG
The DNA here is from genome assembly GCA_950005045.1 of Agrotis exclamationis. Lineage (NCBI taxonomy): Eukaryota > Metazoa > Arthropoda > Insecta > Lepidoptera > Noctuidae > Agrotis > Agrotis exclamationis. The sequence continues at coordinate 5,002,972 of OX465431.1, read as the reverse complement.
AGAGGGGAGCGCGCTTGTGAGCGCGCGTCGCCCGTCTTGTTCATTGGCGTTCTTTTCTTTGCCGGAGACGGTTGTGGCTTACTAAGCTGGTGAGTTTTATTTTTAAAAAACTTTTTTTCTACAACCGTCATTATTTTTCCTTATGATCAAAAAACTGGCTAACAGTTTCGATATTTAACTAAAATTGTTTTCAGTGCATTGTTTTTAGTGTATTACAGTGTGTTACTGCTAAGTGTATTACAGTGTGTTACTGATAAGTGTATTACAGTGTAAATCAACGTTGACATTTTAAAAAATTAACGGTTTTCCGTTCGCGTGTTACAAATTCCTTTTTCCAGTGTTTTGGTGTTCGATTGTTTAAATAATTAGTAATGGATAAGGATATAACGTTGATTTCGCACGATGAGCCGGTCGCAGGCCCTTCCTATGCTGCTAATAATAAGGAATCCAGTTCTAAAAGGAGGCGTTCACAATCTAGCAGTAGTAGTAGTAGCTCGGACGATAGTGGTTCCAGTTCATCTAGCTTTTCTGACCATAGGTCTAAACACAAAAGTGCTCGTCGCCGCCGTAACAAAAAAAAAGGGGGGGCAAACATAAGCACCGCCGCTCAGGGCGTAAAGTAAAACAAAGTGATTTACCTTATCAAAACATGCCTAATAATAATCCAGTGGCCGATGACGCCATTTCCCTTTTTGCCGTGGATGATTTCGAGCAGGAAGGTAGTACTTTTCTTAATGATTTAGATGTTGAAATTAAGCTTAAAGAACCGGCTATTCCGAAAACAGACGTGCGTTACTTGGATATATTAAAAGAAATTCAATTTTTCAATAAACCGGACTGGAGTGAGGTACGTTACGCGGATACCCAAAAATCTTATAATCATAACCCGGGTTTCGTTGAACTCGAAGCAAATGAAGAGATCAGACCCTATGATACTCTTAAGCACCTAAGCTACTCCGAGAGGGCTTATGCTTCGTTGACTTATGGTTTACTAAGGCAAAAAGAGTCCTTAAAAAAGGAACTTTGTACATTTATGTCATGGGTCCGTGAACAAAAAGAGGAAATTAGCTTCGAGGCTATAAACCAAAGGCTTAATGATATTTATACTGCTAGTGATTTTAGTAAGGTTTCAGCAGACCTTTTGCAAATGGTTTGTGGACATAGGGCTGAAACAATTCAAATGCGTAGAGATAGCATAACTAATGCAATTCGCGATCCGTTGGTTAAAGCATCAATTAGGAAAATACCTCCATCTGAAGTCAACTTATTTAATTCTGAACAGTTAGTCGTTTCATTGGAAAAAGTTGGTGGTGTCAAAAAAGCATTTTGGCCTGCTTCCAAATCGACCAGCTCATCTAAATCAACTTATAGTTCCGCCTCAACTTCGCAAGTTGGTAAATGGCTAATACGTCCCTCGCAGGGACAATACTCTGTTCCGCCCTCACAGGGTAAGAACTATAACAATAGCATGCCCCCACAGGGCTGTCAGAACTGTAATGCCCCCTCGCAGGGTGGCTATTTGCAGCATAATATACAATGTCCTTCACAAGGACCGCCTCATACGTACTACAACTATCCTCGTCAGGGTAGAGGCGATAGAGATTCCTTTCGTTCTCGGGGGGCAAGACAGAACCAAAGATACCACGCTCACAAACGTGGTGGCCATAAACGAAGGTCATCACCTTCAGATTACAATGCCAAAAAGAGTAAGCATTGACACGAAAATATTCCAAGCGGGTCAGTTATCGAACTTCGTCCATCATTGGAGGGAAATGCAAGCACCAGAATTTCTCATTCAAATAATTCAGGGGTACCGTATACCTTTTCAACAAAAACCACCTTTAGTAATGCCCAGATTAGACAAAAAGGCGTTTCACACACCAGTGTCGCCGGAAATGTCTTTAATAATCCAAAAAATGTTGAATCAAGGAATCCTAGAAATTGCGAGTCCAACTCCAAGTTTCTTATCCACGCTTTTTCTGGTACCAAAAAGCGATGGGTCGGCTCGTCCGATTTTCAATTTAAAAGCCTTAAACGAATTCGTACTGACCACCCCCTTCAGTCTGATAAATGTATTCAGAGTCCCAGATTTCATTCAACCCAAGGATTGGATGTGCAAGTTGGATATTTCCCAGGCGTACTTTCACCTGAAGATAGCAGAGTGCCACAGGCGTTTTCTACGTCTTATTTACAAAGGACAACTTTTCCAAGTGACCTGCCTCCCATTCGGTCTCAGCACGGCTCCAAAGACCTTTGCCAGTTTAACAAATTGGATTGCCCAAATAATGAGAAGCAAAGGTGTGAGAATATTGGTCTTTCTCGACGATTTTCTTCTGGCTCACCAAGACCCAGAAGTTCTCACAAGCCATGTGAACCTTCTCGTAAATACATTGCAATACCTGGGATGGCAAATAAATTTCGAAAAATCTATCTTAACACCCAAGAAATCGCTTGTTTATCTGGGCGTACTGTGGGATCCTTGGCAAAATTTCAAATGTCTACCAAAGGAAAAAGTAAATTCTTTATTGGCGAAAATTTGCGGAATTATAAACCTTGGGAAGACAGATCTGAAAAAGTTGCAGAGTATAATAGGATCCCTAAACTTTGCGAGTTTTGTTGTTCAAAGAGGGAGATTACATTATCGAGCTCTATTAAAATTTCTAAACACTCTAGAACTAATCAATTCAACCAGAGTGTATTCTGTACCTGTAGATGCAATGAGCGATCTACGGTGGTGGACCCACAATCTACAACATCCATCAATTCTGCACCATGCCCCAGCAACTCATTTTATCACGACAGACGCCTCCGACTTAGGATGGGGTGCCCAGATGGACAACCAGTCCCTATGGGGAACTTGGTCCCAGAACGAGAGAAATGGTCACTGCAACGTAAAAGAGATGTTGGCAATACTGAAGGTCTTTCAAAGTCATTCTGTATATCTGAGCCAATCTACAGTCACAATACAATGCGACAATCGCACGGTAGTAGCGTATCTCCGTCACGAAGGAGGAACAAAATCTACGCAGTTGATGGACATAACTTACGATCTATTTTGCTTAATAGATCAACATCAAATTCACATCAACGTGCACTACATTCCGGGGAGATACAACAACCATGCCGACCACCTATCACGGTTTCGCCAGGCCCCCGAATGGCATCTGTTACCCAAGATCACCAAAATGATCTTCCTAAAATGGGGGATTCCCCAAGTGGACCTGTTTGCCTCCAGCAACGCCCACGTAGTCCCTTATTATATATCAAAGGATCAAAAAGACATGCAAGCTGTAGCCCACGACGCGTTCTCGATTGCTTGGACATTCGATCTGGCATGGGTGTTCCCGCCCCCGTTTCTGATACCCAAAGTTCTGAGCTACCTCAATCAGGCATCGGGAATTTACCTACTGGTAGCACCGAGATGGGAACGAGTATTCTGGCGCGGCGATCTCAAAGCCCGCGCTCTAGCCCCACCATTCACAATACAGAACCTGAACCAAGTGTTAATAGATGTAACAACAGGACTGCCACCGCCTCGAGTCCAGGATCTGGTGTTGGAAGTCTGGAAATGTGGGGGTGGACACATCATTTAAACGATTGGGATAATTCTCAAATAAATCTTTTGAAAAGTTCTTGGCGTGCTTCAACCCTTAGAACTTACAAACCTGCATGGAACCGCTGGGTGTCATGGTGTAGAGCTTGTGGTATTAACCCTAAGAATCCCTCGGGTTCTGATCTAGCTCGGTTTCTGGCTGATCTGCATATAAAATATAAACTTTCCTACAATACAATCATGTTACATAAATCTGTGGTCTCCACCCTTTGTAATGTAAACAATTCAGGTGCCCTAAGTAATCATGTTTTGGTTAAGCATATTTTGAAATCCATTTCAATCAAAATGCCTAAGGACCCGAAGCTACCCGTTTGGAATATTGATGATTTTGTATCCTTTCTTGGCAGTAGAACGATAAATAATGATAATAAGTTTGATGTATCGAGTCAAGCCGCTGCCCTTTTAGTTCTCTGTTCTGGTAGGCGTATTCACGACTTGACCCTCCTTATGACCGATGAAGATAATTATATTCGATCATCGGAGCATGATTTTATAACTTTATGGCCTGCCTTTGGGTCCAAGACTGATTCATCTGACCATAGGCAATCAGGTTGGAGATTATTTAAAAATAATAATAATAGGAATTTGGATCCGGTATACTGGATTGAACGGACTGTATCAGTGCTTTCCGTTAGACGACAAGAAGCTAATTGTCATAACTTGTTTATTACCACGAGAGGTGCAGCTCGTGGGGCCTCACGAACGGTTATTGCGGGCTGGATCAAAACTCTCATGCGACGGGCTGGCATTGTTGCTACTCCTGGAAGCATTCGTTCCGCTGTTGCTTCCAAGAATTGGTTGGACAACTTCCCTATAGAAGAAATTATGGCTCGGGGAAATTGGAGGTCTTCTAATACTTTTGTAAAATTTTATAAGCGTCAAGTTTTGAATGCTTCTAGAAATAACAATATTACTGATCTATTCAACCCAGTCCTACTGTGAAATATGCACCTAGTTAATTTAATGTTATGTAAATTGTAATTATATTTATGATTGGTAATAAATTATTTTATTATTACACCTATTTTGCTGATTTTAATTCCTACACATTGGCGTTCTCCCTGGACGTCACCAGGCGATAACAGACATATCTCAATTGTTTGTTTATGCTTCGAATAACGGTCAAGTGGTTTAATATTGGCGTTTTTCCTGAAATAAAACGCTTATTAAACTACTTACCTTATTCGAAGCATAAACAGTGATTTCTGCCTGGTGATACAAAGAAAATCATCCAATGAACAAGACGGGCGACGCGCGCTCACAAGCGCGCTCCCCTCTCTGACCTGGTGACGTCACGAGAGCGAGAGAGCTATATCGTAAGGAAAAAAGGCAAAGGAATCAAGATACAGCCTATCTCAATTGTTTGTTTATGCTTCGAATAAGGTAAGTAGTTTAATAAGCGTTTTATTTCAGGAAAAACGCCAATATTAAACACTACAAAATTATGGTGCTACAACTACAATCCTAGTCACAAGACATTATAACTGTGAAGTTACTCCTTGTAATGAGCATCTACAATGCTCATTACAAGGAGTAAATCTCTATAGAGAAGAACGGACAAGAAACTCCATGGACACTCTTTTTGGATCGCCAAAATTATTACAGATACTTTGTTACACCATTCATTTTGGGATGTTACGTCATATGGTACATAGCATTTCTATCAGCGATAATAGTCGCTCAGTTTATAATATGCCTGGTTACAAAGTGTGCGTTTAATGCATGTTATGAATTTAGTTTCATTTAGTTCAAGAACGTTTTGTAGTAGCTTATTACAGCATTTTAGACACTACCCCATGAAAGAAGGGTGCAAGTGATAATAAAACTTGCATCACGTCACAATATAGCGTCTCCAAACCCTCCTTAGAAATTCTGGGGCATAGTACATCAATAAGACTATTGATGCTAATTATTATAATGCATAGGAAGCTAATGGTGCATTTATGAAGACTTCAGTTAAATATCATAACCATAACAAGTGACGAAACCAAAGGACATTCTATAGATTACTTTACTAAACATTAATGAACTTATTTCACGATCTTTGGTAACGCACTACTACGCTGTAAAATAATAAAAACCGGCCAAGTGCGTGTCGGGCCACGCACAGTGTAGGGTTCCGTAGTTGCCCATCAAAATACTTATGCGAACTAACTAAACTGATTCGCTGAATTTGATTTTAATTTACGCATTAACATTTATTAGGTACCTAAGTGATAGTGATTCAGTAGCCAACTCATAACGTCTAAAAACGGGCCCACATAGGACGATGGTAACTGTAGGAGTTATAAAAACCAGAAGAATTTTCAAAATCGGTCCAGGCGTCTTTGAGAAATCGGGGAATTTTCCCCGATTTCTCAAAGACGCCTGAATTTTTTTTTAATGTATTTACATAAAAAAAAAATTACGACGAATTGAGAACCTCCTCCTTTTTTTTTTGAAGTTAGTTAAAAATAGTTGACAATAAAAACCTACCTATCCCCAAAACATACCCAACTATCATTAGCTGTAAAAATAAAGTTGACAAACTTACATTTGCAGTTGAAGAACATGTTCTCCGATACATTTTGTTTAGGAAAATATTTTATCCAAGTACATTTTATAAGTTGGTCGACTATTACTCGTAAACTTGTAAAGCCTACTTAGTCATGATAATTTTCTTTTAAACTTCGTTATTTATACTACTATTGTGAATTTTTTCATAGTAAAAAAAACATCCCCACTTTACGTGTTCAGGAGGTACCCTAAAAAAAATATTTTACGAGATTTTATTTTACCACTTTTTCGGCGCAACAAATCCATATATTTACACCAAATTACAGCTTCCTAGTACTGAGCGTCTCTGAGCTAAGCTGCGGACAGACGGACGGACATGGCGAAACTATAAGAGTTCCTTGTTGACTACGGAACCCTAAAAATGGGTAAAAAAGCATAGAACCTCATCGGCCTTCCAAGCGGTCACAAGAGTTAATAAATGGAAGAAAAATCTGAAATAGTAATAAAACATTCGCAGTCGACCTTCTTGTCGATAGACTTTGTCAAACCTGCACGAGCACATCACTAGTCGCACTCAAATACGGCGGACCGGAGCAGCGGAGGCACCATGCGACATTACGGTTTAATGATGTTTCGTTATGTCAGCTTTACATTGCTTGTTCAGTCACTCAGTGACAGACTGAGGTGGTTGTAAAAGAGCAATGTATTTAATGCAAACTAAATACAGTCGGAGTAATACAAGAAAACAAAAATAAAGTAGTACAAGTCAGATATATTTTAGGGATTGTTGTTTTTCGTGATTTTTAAGACAAATATTGTAAAATACTTGTACTTACCTGTGGTAACTGATGCCATGACTTCTAAAATTTTTGTCTTGGCTTCTATTTTTGCACGAAACCACCGAACAAGACGGTATAATCGTTTTTTTTACGAACGCGGTTGACAACACACTAACTCGCGGTGACGGCCATTTTTTCACTAGCTGAGCTATACGCTCAGCACGACGTGGCCGCGGACACGCCCCCTTGCCACTTCTCCTGTTTTTAATATTTCTGTGCACTGAGCCCTGTCTTGAGCTTTCTCAGCTCAGTTAACAAGTATAGATGCAGTTAATTACAACTTAATGTGGGCCCAAATTTTATGGGGCAGTTAAACTTTTGATATTGTTTCTTTGCAATAATAATGTTACTATTTCTAACTGTACTAATTGAATGTAGGCCCTGGGGGGGTATTACAACGTCTTAAAACCAGGCTTGTTCCGGCGAGTGAAAGTGACAAAGCTATACAAGTCGTCTAGCGCCATCTCATTCACTCACAGGAATAAGCCGACGTTGTAATAATAATAATAATGGCTAATATTTCTAACTAGCGTTTTCTGGAGGCATCTCTATGCATTATAATTTTTCGGCATAGCGAGAGCGAGTGAGGGCATTAGACTTCCCGAATCGTTTATGAATACTAGGAAACGAAAGGTGCTATTGAAATAGCCGAAAAACCTTTGAAAGAAGTTGTTTTTGTCATCATTATGAACAACTTTTATTATGGGATCAATTCTAAAATCTCGAGAAAAATCTAAACTACCCTACATTTATGCAAAATCAACCTATAACGTTCCTAATGCTAGGATAGAGATCTCTGTGAGAAGGAGGCCACCATCATAGATCAAGCAGACCCAGTGCGTGCTGGTGGATGTAACCTACATTTTTTGATATCGGATATCTCGACATTATGAAAGAAGATAATAAATATGTAGATATCCCTCTTATTTGTAGTAGAAATGTTGTATGTACTCTAGTCGCGTAGCAGCGCGTCACGGTCAGGACAATTATGATGTCTGTCGCAGCTATGATGTCATCTATCGATCAACTAACGCTCTGTACGTCCTTATCAAACTGATATCAGACTTGAGCATGCTTCGGTTCTTTCTACAAATGCTTTGAAAGTATCTGAATCAACTGGGAAGTTGTGGAACCGGTAGTATGTCATACAGACGCTTTACTTGAGTGGACCCATTCACAAAGAACCTTCCGATGTTTCACAGCATGATTTTCGGATCATAATTATATGGCAGTTATAGCATTTGTTATTAACCGTATGCACAATGATTTTTTGGCTTTTTTTTTTTTTTTTTTTTTGCGTGGTAAAATCATCAAATGAGTCCTCCCACCCCGGGCAGGGCGGGAGGGACTGTCAGACTTGTACTGACTAAAATCCACGGTGTCCTTCAATAGCCCTTTATGTTCCGGGGTCACGGTAATGGTATAAGTCCCGCGACCCCGGCAGGCTTTGGGCCCCGTCATTATGCTGACGCTCTTTGAGGCGCGCGTGGAACACAACGCGCCGTCGACCCGGGCATGGTCTATGATCGGGCAGCGAGTTGCCCTTTACTCGCCGCCCGCATGCCCGCGCCTACGGTGGCCGGAGATCGTCTTGCGACGTCCGTCGCCGTGGGCGTCCACCACTGCGGGTGGGGCGGAGGGAGGACACTGTCCTCTCTCTCACGCGGCCCGCCTCCTCCTTCGCGAGCATGACTGCTTCGCAGAAGGAGGCGACCGCTTCCCACTCCGTCTCGCCCCGCAGCATGGCCGCGACCAATGCCGGGCGCGAGAGGTCTCCGCCTAATGATTTTTTGGCTTGTGATCCAAAATTGTGTGAAACATCATGAAGGAAAATGCCGTGTGAATTTTCATTTATATTTTATTCTACGTTTCATATTGTGTTCATACGTTTCGCGTCTCATTTTGGCATTAAGAAATAATTACTTAGAATAATATACCTAATCTTTATACTTGCCTTTATTGTGAAGTTTGAAGGAAATTGCAGGCAAACTTTTTTACTATTATACTTGTAGTTTTGTTCATAGTTTAAGAGCTGTTAGTTTATGTGTAGATTACGGAACTTGATGTTTATTTACGTGAAACTAGTAATTTTAGATTTTATACGTAGATGTTGTGATAAATGTATCTACAGTAGACCACACATAAGTGGTAACATTTTTTGCTATTGTTGTACTGCCCCTCTTTTAAACGCTCAGTAGTTTTTAATAAATTTTCAACTTCATGCTGTGGGGTATAAAGTTGAAAATCTTTTTAAGACTGCACTGTGCGACAGAGACAACGCTCTACAAGCCGAGACAAGCCGATTATGAAAGACGGCTCCGAAACTACACTTTGTCTTTAGTGGATTTTCAACTTTATGTACTAGGCCATAAAGTTGAAAATGTATTCAAAAACCAACTGTTTCGGTCCTTGTCTAACATGGTTTGTCGAAGGTTGAAAATCTATTTCGTAGATTGGGGTAGCTTAATGTGCTGGCGTCTTTACCTACCTGATGGCCTACCATGAACTCTTAACGCGATCCAGTTTAGGCTGTGGGAAAGAGATGGCGCTAGACGACTTGTATAGCTCTGTCTCTTTCCCACAGCCCAAACTGGATCGCGTTAAGAGCTCGTGGTAAGGCCTCTGGTCTTATACGTTTGTTTCTACAGATGTGTCGCCGACTGTATTATAGAATTGCAGGCAATTTCCTTCAATGGCTGTCCCATTGTTTCTCGCTTGCAATTAATGAGTTACCCAAGAATGTATGTACTAGGGTTTTTGCGCTACCAAGACTGTGTAAATAAGATCTTTTATAAAAAAAATATCTGAATATTACATAATGGAAATTCTTGTAGTACCTAGTGATAACATTGGCGTTACGGATTGTTTATTATACCATTATTTAAAAATAAATATTATACTTGTTTATCGTTGTCTATATTTAAAATAAGTCACTGTTTATGTGTGTATAGTTGGCATCTTAATTGCTTAACCACTTTGGCAACATTTCTCAGACAACCTATAATATAACTACCGTTTTTTTCCTTTGAGTTTGAGAGAGGCTATCTCCGGAGTCAGAATTAATTAATTCCCCTCTGAGAATCCCAAAGTCCTTGCTTTTAATTGTCGAAAACAGATACTTTGTGATTTGTATGAGAATTTCAACCTTATGGCAAAGCAATTATGAAGTCTACTATACACTTAGTAGTGTTGTACCACTGTCACGTTTAGAAGTATAAATGCAATTCATTTAATCTTTTTTTTTACGTAAATAATTAGGATTGCTTTGGTCCTTATTTGTACAGATAAGTAATGTATTATTTAATAAAAAGGTTTATTCATCACGCTGATTTAAGTTGAAAAATGATGAACGATCTTATAACTATTTATTTTTTAATAAATATTAAGTTCAACTTTGACCATCGCTTATGAATAAACCCTTAATATGTATGTATAGCTTTAAATTGGATGGGGTTTTTGCAAGACGAATATTTTGTTCATTAGCTACACATGGTTTTGGAGTATTTTAATTGTTTTTAGAATTAATGTATTATGTTGTCATGCGAAAGTCCCGTCAAGGGAGCCATTTGTGGATTGGTAAAGGATATATTTTCTCCTAATAACAGGGGCAGAGAACTAACTAGTCTACAATGTAATCTATTAAAACCAAGCGCAAATCTGGAGATTTGGATATTAAATATCAATACCTACTGATTTTCACTAACGTTAAGCGACACCTAAATATATTGCTTTGTTGGATTGTTACATTCCAATAGAGCACTTTTGAAGTCGTTTATACTTATATCGGTGTGTCAGTCGGTTGCCAGTATTACTAGACCCGCTTTAACATTATTCTTGCGTTTGATGAGATGGGTCATAATAAAATGATGGTAACGTGTAACTTTTAGTACCTAAAAACTGGCATCTGTTATGCCGGCCATACACACTACGGTCTACCGGAGAGGTCCACCTGTGCATATGCCTGCGCAGGTAGACCGGAATGTGTGTGGGAATAGACCTGTGCAGGTTTTTGAACCTGGTTGACCTGCGCAGGCATACCTGCACAGATTACCTCTCCGGTAGACCGTAGTGTGTATGGCCGGCATTATGCGTGGGACACACCAACGGGATAATGAAATTCCCGATAATGAACTAAAATGTTCTTAGAAACCTCCTACGCGATAATTAACGGCATTTCCCGTTATTGTGGCCCCGGTATTACATAAAATAAAGTTCAAAGCCTACGGTTATAATTCTAAGCCCCAACACAAATGGGTCCCGCATTCTGAAAGATAATTGTTAATAATTTTATATCTTGACGAATGTAAATAGTGTAAGGTTGCAATGCATATAATCGGCGCTGACTGATATTTGTCACAATAAATGCGAAAAAACAAGATGATGTTTCATTTAGTTTTACGGTCAATTGTGAGATAATAAAAAGAAAGACTCTCATATTAAACAGATTCGCGCGCCTGGGCACGAACTCTCAATAATTATGTCAGAATAAAATATGTGCATTACGATGTGAAGATACGGGTGAAATTGCAATGTTAAGATTCTTCAACTCTGCTAGTATAAATTGACCCTTAGTTCTTAAACTATCCTACAGGGCCGTGTCCCTGACACTGGCTTATCCCCAATTATAGATTTTAATAATACAAAGATTGTATATGAAAACCCAGGACGGTCTGAGCATCAACTTTAAACCGAAAATCATTCAACTGATTAGGCGTAAAATGGTAATTAACTGATAGACCTTTAATTGGGTAATCACACCTTTATAATATCAGACCATTAATTGCATAATTACGTAACTCAAAGATTTAGAGTATTTAATCATACTATATGACATCAGTAAATACTCGTTTTAGATACCTATTTTAGTCACTGTTATTCCCAATGATAAGAATTTTATTCGTCATAAATAGTTCACAATTACACAATGTTATCATTGTTTACAATGCGTTTGTTGTGGTTCATTGGAATCGACTACTTACTGCTGATAAAAATAATCGAATACTTTTAAACTAAATAATCGAGATGCAGTCGTAAACTATAGTTCAAAATCCGCATCGCTGCCTGTTTGCTATACCTTTCTTAAGACCATAAACTCACGCTTTTTTCCATGGATGTAGGCAGAAACACAGATTGCATACTGATTTATCCTGACAAATCAGTCCGCGTATGAACGGCGATTAATTGTGCGTGCTCGTGTGACGCAGTTTCTATGAGTGGTTTTACGATTACACCAAATGTGTGAAGTATCTTCTCTCTTTTTCTTGGTAGGGGTTTATTGGTGACCGTCATGTCACACTAGGTCGGACGCGCGGTTAGTCTAGTATAATATTTACGTTCATATTCCATCAGATACTTGAACCGCGTTTAAATATCGGGAACTCGAGGCTGCTTAATATCCGGGGCCCAGAGTGACGAATGGGGAAGACGGCCCTGGGGAGGGCTGTCTTCCCCATTCGTCACTTTGGGAAGCCTAGCAAACCATTATGGTTGAAGAACAAAAAACACCCATTTTAAATAATAGTCTGGTCATTTATTTTATTTATAATATTTAAGCTTAGCGTAACAAATAAATAAAATGCTTCATGTGAAGGAATGAACAATTATTTTCGCTAGCAAAATTACTTCTTTTCTTTATTCTTGCCCTTCTTGGCGGCGGCAGCTGCTTCCAGGTCAATGGGGGCTGGCTTCACGAAGGGAATCAGATCCTGGTACTGTTCAGGCATCCACTGTTTTAAGGCTTCTGGGACCTGTTGGTTACAGAAATTACCTGCTTAGTACAGAAGTAATAAGGGTGAATTTTACAAGTGGGCATGAATGACCTCATACGAAATTATGAGGAACAGCGTAAATTACTCAAAGAAGAATAAATACCAATTCTTTTGTTCTTTTTTTATTTTTTTAATATTAGGTTCGCGTTTGACCACTATCTCGTCTGATGGTAAGCGATGATGTGGTCGACGATGAAGTACGCTTGTCTAGAATTAAAATACTTAGTCGACGCAAACTTGGCTGCGCAAGAGTTCTCACATAGGCTTTATTGGTGCCTGTTTGATGGGAATAGGCACGCCCCCTATTAAATAAATCTGAGGAAAGGAGGAGGAGGGGTACACCTCTGCCTCTCAATGCTGATCTCGCAACGATAGCGTTTCAAGTCTAACGCCTTCACTGCTTGCGCGACGCCCCATGTTGGAAGATAACTTGGGTAGTTGGGTAGGTACGTTTTATTATTTTGTAACTGGGAACTGAAAGAGTAAAATAAGCCTCTCAAATGTGATGTCGCTGACAATCATATTTGATTTAGATGACTTGGGGGAAACAAGTCATCTTACCACAACATTAACCACAAGGGGACGCGAGCAGCTGAGGCAGGGCCTTCTAGATTTGGTCTCGCTACGCCACTGCTAATAAGGATCGAATTCCGGGAAATAATGACAGCTAGAGAAATTAGTAAAGTTACCTTGATACCGTCTTCAGTCTGGTTGACCTCTAGCACAGCACAGATGACGCGGGTAGTAGCACACATGGTCGCGTTCAGCATGTGAACGTATTCCGTCGCAGCATTCATCTTCTTTGTCTGCCCGTATCTGGAGCAAGTGGGCGAAAGTTTTGAGACGGGTTGTATTTTATCGGTATTCTGGTCTATGAATATTTCTTATTAGCATAATATTTGTTTTTTCATTTTAGGAGTAACTTATTTTGGTTGCTACGAATTTGAATGGCTATATCGAAAACATTGAAAAGAGTCTCGAGGCCGATTTTGACGAAAACTAAAACTGCATCATTGGATTTTAGAAAAATCAATATTCCTGGCCAGGAAAACGAAACACCACTGTATTATTACACTGGGAAGTAATCATTTTCGGCAAACTTAAAGAAAACGTCTAATTAAAAAAATACTGATAAATCTTCAAGGCAATAACTGTATTCCAATCATAAGTTAACCGTTCCTTTTTTGAAATAATGCTATTTTTGCTTTTCGATATTCCTCATAGTTTCGGATAGTCATACACATTTCGGATACAGCCCAGTTTAAAAAAATCATCCTGTATACAATTCAGCGCATTCAGATTCGACGACAACGGTAACGACTCGACATCTGCAGTTTTTTAGTGTCGTGCCGTTTTCCTTTTTTGGTTTATGAACATCTATTTTCATACAAGTGTTTTCTATAACTATTTTTTATAACGACTATGTAAGTGGTTAAAAAAAGTCACTTCTGCAGAATGCCCAATGAACTACGAACCTAAATAACTACTATGTCGAGCCCTCACACAGCCAGAAGGCGTCGCGGCAGACCTCGCAGAAGATGGCGGGATGAGCTGGACAAAACTAACGGCCAGTTGGCTCACATTAGTCCGAGATCGAAATAGTTGGAAGTCATGGGGAGAGGCCTTTGCCCAGCAGTGGGATAACACAGGCTGACAGTAACAATTATGTAGGTCTATCATTTTTATTTTATCTGTTAAAATCATTAAATGAGTCCGCCCAGGGCAGGGCGGGAGGGACTGTCAGACTTGTACTGACTAAAATCCACAGTGTGATCCAGTAATTCGTTAGTCCCATCTCGAAATTTTTTGTAGTACTACTATTAACTCCAAAACTTTCGTAGTATTGTCAAATATAATTTATTGTATCAGAGGAAATTTCAAACATGTTTTCAACATTACCTGACAAGCAGCCTCCTAGCCTGGTACTCCAGACAGTTGCTACACGAGACCAGCTCCCGGAAGGCCCCCGAGCCAGGGAACCAGGCCTCCAGGTCCAGTTTCTTAGCAGCCGCGTGGTTGAGGGCCCCCGACACGATGTTCACGATGCGATACGGGATCCCCAGCAGTTTGTAGAAGTCCTCCGCGTTGGTGATCATCTCGTCCATCATTTCCCATGAGGCGTTGTCGTGAGGAGAGGTTAGGACGAACTGTTCCACCTGAAGAAAATTAATGGTTTGATCAGTATACTTCGGGTCAAGTCCGGCGCTTTGACTTCGTACAGTCTATTACCACCTCTTTTAGCATTATCTGATTAGTGTAACTATCTTTTTTTTTATCGTGGTAAAATCATCAAATGAGTCCTCCCACCCCGGGCAGGGCGGGAGGAGGGACTGTCAGACTTGTACTGACTAAAATCCACGGTGTCCTTCAATAGCCCTTTATGTTCCAGGGTCACGGTAATGAGATAAGTCCCGCGACCCCGGCAGGCTTTGGCCCTCTAGAAAGGGGGCCCCGTCATTATGCTGACGCTCTTTGAGGCGCGCGTGGAACACAACGCGCCGTCGACCCGGGCATGGTCCATGGTCGGGCAGCGAGTTGCCCTTTACTCGCCGCCCGCATGCCCGCGCCTACGGTGGCCGGAGATCGTCTTGCGACGTCCGTCGCCGTGGGCGTCCACCACCGAGTGTCTTGGGCAATATTTGGACCTTGCAGACTTACCGATTTCGATTGCCCCACTGCTGCACTGGCGTATAAAGCGTTTTGCCAATACTTTTATTGTGCACACAGCTAAGGAGTGAAATTCCCTACCGGGATCTGTGTTTCCTGGTAGCTATAACCTTTAGGTCTTCAGGTTAAGAGTGAACAGGTTACTTCTAGGCAAGCGTGCTTCACCATCGACAGTACTAAGGCTGAGGCCGCACTACGATTTTTTTCAGCAAGCGATTAATCGCTACAACCGCGAAACCGCTTGAGACGCACACACCACGATTAAAAATCGCGAAACGACTCTACCGAACGGTCTATCGAATACTGACCAAAAGACCGCCCGCGGTTAACGCCAGTACGTGCGCGTCAATTAAGTTCTATAGATTACAGTTTTGTAGCGGCTTTTACCCGCGAGCATTTTGTAGCAAATCACAGTTTTAAAACCAGTCGCGGGAAAAAACGCAGGTGCGGCCGCTTGTGTTAGTTTTCTAGGGGCACAAATTCACACGATTAAAAACCACAGCGGTTTAGCCATAGTGCGGCCTAGGCCTAATACGTCACCCTTGGGTAAAACTAGGTGTCAGACTTGCGAGCCACTCTCCACCTCTAACTACTGTCAAAGATCTAGAAATGTATGTTGAGAAATCACACTATTACTACTATTCACCAATATTAATGGTCACCCACTCATAGACCGACCTTGGCATGAGCGCAACCGTGTTCCTAGCTGCTTTAGGGGAACTCTTCTTGCCTTACACAAGGATTCGAGGGTTGATCATATAAAAGGATGTAAACTGACCTTTTCAAATTGATGCACCCTGAAGATACCTCGAGTATCACGTCCATGGGAGCCTACTTCTTGACGGAAGCATGTTGATAGACCTGCATACCTGTATATAATTGAGACATACAATTAATTTTCAAAAAATCCAAGGGTATAGTCCAGTTTTGAAGATTGGGTTGTGTGGCGTTGAAGGTTTGGACTGTCCGACTTATTATAAGTAACTAAAAATCAAGCGTTCCTTTAGTTACCCATTGCTATACAGGGTCTCTGTTACATTTACAGATAGCTAAGCGAATCGGGCTTGAGTCTCGTTTGAGTATTTTTCTTCATAGCTTTAGACTTGTCCATCCACACTCATTTGGAAAATTCACTCTGTATATAAATCTATACTCATCACTACAATAACCGGCATGGATCTTGAGCGCTGACCTTCACCTGCGCAGAAGTGAGTTATTAGGTCCCTTTGGTAGATGAAGTGAGGAAGGGGGCGGGGAAAGTGTAGTGATTGGCCCGCGTAGCGTGCCGTAGCGCATCGCGTCATAGCCGCCACTCGGGATTCGTTGTTTTGTGAGTTTTATTGTGCGTTTCATTTGTCGATAAGTGTACGATGCGCAAAGCGATCCCCACTCTTACGCCGAGCGCACAAGATCCGTGCCGGTATTTGTACCACATCCTTTTTTTAAGGTTGGCAAATCATCAAAGAAGACATTCAGACTTAACCAACTAAAAACCAACTTGTTCCCTCAGCTGCTACTTGCATTTAATTTAATGAACCCAACCCAAAAACCCTGCATTTTCCTCACCTAATAGGTAATGAAGCCTCAGGCAGCCACTCGTCCCTGTGGTACGCGGCTATGGGCTGTTCAGAGGTCGCAATGAGATACTTTTCCTCCACGGCTGCGTCTCCCTTGTTCTCCGAGCCTTTCCCCACCACTTTGTACAGTTCCTCGTCGAATTGAGCTAGTTGTGCTACTTCTTGCATTACCTGTGAATTGGACAAGGTTATAAGATTAGAGGCAGCTACGTACGAGATGGCGGGACGAACTGGATAGGTTGAAAAGAGGACATCTATGTCGCGAATAAGGCCTCATTTGGACGATGCAAGTTTGATTTAATTACGGTATTTATTTAAACAACTGAATTGATTGTCCATTAATAAAACTCACATGCAATTTCGTGCAGCTTGTAAATGGGGCTTTATGGAAAGTATGGCGGAAGCTTTTGCCAAGATGCAGGACAGAATAGACATGAATTTCATTTCATGAAATTGATATAAGGAGGATTTTTTACAAAAAGAACTGAATCGCATATTTAGCATTATGTTTTTTCGCTTTCATACTTTGCTTTTATGGTATTTAGCGATGGAGCAATGCAAACAATGCTTAGAGCGCCTTACACTAGCACTACTTACGCAGCGCAGACGTCACACACGCCGTTCGGTTTCTGAGTTCCGTGTGACGTCTGCGCCGCGTTCTATAGCTGGGTCTCACTTAGCAGTGTTGCATGTAACGTATCAGATACGGTATCAAGTGAGTACGTAGGCACGAGCTCGCTGCAAACCGCTCGCTGTAAGTTCGCAGTGATACCATCACTGTCGGTCATACAAACACAAAGGCGGCTCGCAATGTGCTCGGACGAGCCGTACCCACTTGCAGGTTGATACAGTATCTGATACGTTACATGCAACACTGCTAAGTGAGTACCCAGCTTATTGAATCAGAGGAAACACCGCAACAACGCGACGCCTGTGCTGCGTTGTCGCGGCGTCTGCGCTGCGCGTACGTTTATCGAACGCCTACGCTGAACAAACGCTAGTGTAAGGCGCTCTTAAGAAAAATCCATCATCATGCCTGTGGAGTTATTCTAGTGAATTAAAATAAAATAAGACCATAACGTACCTCTTTCCTCATAAAGAATGGAGTATACAGAGGTGTATAACCTTTCTTTAGCAGTATCCTAAGAGACAGTTGAATGAGTGCTTGTTCCAGAAACACTGCAGGACCTTTCAGGTAGTAACCACGTCCACCAGCAACCGCTGTGCCTCGGTCACCATCCATTCCTGAGTAAGAAATTGTATATTATTAAAATATTTTCAACCTTATTGCAAGGGATTTAAAATCTGCACATAAGATCTGAGATATGTCTAATTATTACCCTTGTAGGTAGGTTCCATGTATAACTTTTTAATCCAATAGGCATGATTAGATAAAAATACTCATTGAAAACTTCGGGAAATCCTGGCTGAGTACATTTACTTTGTAGACTATAATTATTATGTTACAAAGACTCGTGTATCAGTAGACTCTTATGATTCTTACAAGTGTGCTTGAGAACAAGAATGCTTCCACAATTGTGTTGTAGAAATTTTATCAAATAATGCTGCAGTGCTACCAAGTTTTGTTGGATATTGGGATGTCATCTATATACTTCTCCACCTCTGGGTGGAGTAAGAGGGAGCGCCTGACTATTTTGACTAAAACTGACTTTATACCTTCAATTTCCCTCTGTGTTAAAGGGTAATTAAAGGAACAATGTGTGTGATTTAATCAGTTAACCTATATTTTACCATTGCTAGGATTTTAGGGAAAGGCAGTGGCACAATAAATGTGAATAAAAAAATTTACTAAATGAAATAACAAAGCTAAAAAAGGTGGTACAGGACAAAAGCTCTTGGAAATACTTCAGGAAACCCTTCCTATAGATGCCAGCAGTGCCCATACCATGAGTTGTCATTACGATACTTGATCATCGATATCGACCGCGTTTGGCGCTCTCATTGGTTGAGAGTTCATACAACTTTGGGGCGGGCCAATGAGAGCGCCAAACGCGGTCGATAT
The DNA here is from genome assembly GCA_950005045.1 of Agrotis exclamationis. Taxonomy (NCBI): domain Eukaryota; kingdom Metazoa; phylum Arthropoda; class Insecta; order Lepidoptera; family Noctuidae; genus Agrotis; species Agrotis exclamationis. The sequence goes on along the minus strand of OX465431.1, from coordinate 4,983,989 downwards.
CGATGATCGAGTATCGTTATGACAACTCATGGTATAGGTACTGGTCAACTTACCTTCTTCCACTATTGTAATAAGAAAATCTATTGAAGAAATTTGACAGATTGAGGCAAGTTGATATGCTGGTGTCTGTACCAGCAGTAGCATGCATGGGACAGATTAAAAAATCTAATCAGTTTTGTTCATAAACTCACCGTCAATCATACAAATGAGATCCACATGAGAGTACTTAGTCCTAAAGGTGCAGTCTCCGTGTGTCCTCTCGACCTTGTTGTGCTCCTCATCATCATCAACTGGGACAGACTCGTGGAGGTGGTTGCCTACCTCACGGAGGGCATTTGATCGGGTCTTCTCAGCTACTAGGAGAGCTTGGTCATTCTTTGTTATGGCTTCATCTATTAATACTCTGACCTGAAAAATATTAGACCATAATGTAATTAATTTCTTGATGACTGACTGATGGTTTTTGTATGTGTGGCAATAGAAAATTATCCCACAATAATGTTGTTCTGGAATAAAAGGTATCCCAAATGTAAATCCTGATTATGAACTGCCAGAGTGGCAAATTCATACAAATTGGTCCAGATTATTAACAAATATCATACAAACTTTCACCATTATAATAGGATGGATTTAATTCGAGATTTATTGGTGACACTCTTCAGAAAGTACAGTTGCATATTGAAACCTGCATTTCATGTGTGAAAATGAAAATTGTATGCATGCATTCACCACTTAACCACTGATGCAAGAACCCCATTCTTGCTGGTCAAGTGATGAATGCATGCATGAAGCAAAAGGACTACTGCTACTGAATACAGGTAGCAGTAGTTTTGAAAAGGATTGGCATTCTGTATGTATTAAGAAAATGTTAACCTAAATTTCTATGAGATTGGGCTACAGTCAGGATACTTAATAATATGGGTAAATGGAAGAAAGACAGACCTTTCAGAGAGTGATCACAAAAAAGGAGTTATTGTTTAATTTTGTGTCACAGATTTTACCATGCTGCTTCAAAAGGAGAGTAAGTTTTAGCAGAAGTATTAAGAGACTTTTGATTCTATTCTATTATTACTACCAATGTATTTTTTATTAATTGTGACCTTATCTTGTTATGTTTATTACTTTTTGAATAAAATAGTAAGCTAGATAAACTGTTGAATTATTTTATTTTATTACTGTGTACAGAATTACACACACTTATATTAGTTTGAATGAATCACTAAGTACTTTGTTGTTATTGACTTATTGCATCAGCCAATGCAGTACAAACACATGCAAAGTTATGGTCAATCAACTTTTAATTAATGATCTAACACTGTTACTTTCTATTCTCTCTGATTTAGGTACTTCTATTTAGCTAATTTTTCGTTTCTTAAAATAAAATAAATTGATATTCATTTGACATTGCCTAAGTTTGGGTTTATAAATGAAGCTATGTCTATTTTGTACTTTGAATAGACATAACAGTGTGGAATTTCAGCTACAAAGAGCTAAGGAATAGATGCAGAATAGATTGGATTATTATTCAAGCATGATTCCCCTAAGTACATAAATTGACCATATTATTATGAGAATCATGCATGCATCAAGGCTTGAGCATTAAAGCAAAATGTTCTCATACCTTCTTGATCTGGTTAACAGTGAGAGGCTTCAGGTCATCTGCAGTCAGGTCAACTAGTTTCTCCGCTACTTCTGGTGGTACAGCCTGGTCTTCCGGTCCAACAGGCTCTTTGCTCTTCATTTTAAGCCCGATCTCTTTGCTGCAAACATTCTTCAACTTGTTGTAATTGTCAGCTTCGTGGCGCAATCTCCTCCAAAGGGTGTCCTGCTCCACCACGGTGTCGACAAGAGCCACATCTTTAAATCTCTTGCGTTGGTTTTCGCGGATTTTGTCGGGGTTGCCGCCGTCCTTATCGGCACGGAATAAGTCCAAGTCTAGCACCATGATGTGTTTCTGGGTACGGCCGAGTGTTTATTGTGCAAAAAGACACTGAGGTTATTTATTTTGTGAAAGATCGGCACGTAGCACGCACGTAGCACTGCTGCATGCGGTAAAAACTAAAGAGAGAGGGAACGTTCAAAATCTAACTACGTGAACGCCAAATTATCTTTTGAAAAATCTGTTACGTCGTCTAGTCGACTTGCTAGACAGTATGTTTACGTTAAAAATGTCATAATTTTATATAAAATTATTATATAATGTATTATTGTTGATGTAGCCTGAATTTAAATGCACCTTTTCAAATTGAAGTACTAAATTATTTTAAACTTACTTTTGATATTTCTAGTTTTTGAACGAACTTGAATTTGTCGTCGTAGTGACGTTGACACATGTTTGTCTGTTTGACAAGTTTGACACTACGAGTATTGACATTAGTTATTGTTGCGTTCAATTATGTAAATACTTTAATTTGCACTTTGCACGGGCGGTCTTCTATCTTCTATTTGATAATTTGTGTATAAAACATGGTGTACTACATCTCTTCTTGTATCTCAGAAAACTATCGTATTTTTATGATTGAAATTATTGTTTCATTTATTTTACGGTTAAAATCAAACGTGAAAAAACTATAACACAGTGGAAGGAATTTAGTTAACAAACGAATTCAACCGTCTGTTTCACGAAAATATTAAAATCTATGTACTGGCATTTTTGTAAGCGATGTGCCGATGAATGCCTTTTGGCTGTGTTTAAAAAATTAAAAACTGACGTCAACCTATTAATTATTTGCGTGGTCACACCGCTCACCGCTCAAATTGTCAATTTGTCGAACGATTGGTCGGTCCTTTCTCGAGCTCTTGTTCACATTTTTTACGTTTATTTGTATAATATGTGGCTCTTATCGGATACCAGCTGAGAGTATTGAAGCTTGTTTATCCACATACAATTTGTGAGTATTCAATCGAAGCTTCTGTTGCCGGTTCCCGGAAAAAAATGTGTCGCACTGTTCCTTGTTTACACGTATTCGATATCAATGGTCTCCCGATCTATTTACAAAGGGGTGGATTGTTCTCATTAAATTCACTTCATGTTTCGTTATGAAGGTTTTCACTTCAAAACATTATTATTTGTTTCTCCAAACGTCATTTGGATGCATTACAAGTTGTTCTTATCCTAATTATTTGATAAACGGGTTTGTTATTGTAACCCACTTGTTCATAATTTCGTACCATGTATTGCCGGTTGTGGTGATCTAATCACTGTCGAAAATTTTATTTAAAATAATTTGTTTACAAAATGTGTGTCGAAATTTATTAATTTATTACTTATTGTTTCCTTGTATTTTACATAATTCTGTTTGAATACAGAACTGTTCCTGACTCAGTAACAGTATGAGATAAGGAGTCTGCCCCCAAAATGTTTAGATAACTATAACAATATTTTGTAACTAAATCTGATAAGAGTCGACTAGTTTTTATAGAGCTGATATTTTTAATCTTATACTAACACAAAATTCATCTATATTGTATTTCCTGCATGGATGAAGTAGTAGATATCAAATTGAATATGCAACAGCACAATATTATCGTTTCAATTATAAACCTATATTATTTTTCTATCTTTTTCTTTTTTATCTTTTACCACAAGTTGAGGCATGAAATTGTTATATTTGACATTTTAATAAAGTGCTGTGTAAGGATAATATTGTTTATTACATTTTACTTTTAAATACTTGACCTGGTTTGTATTTTGGGGCTTGCCTGTCCACTCACTATCATGCATTGCAAAATATTATCCTTCTAAACATAAATTAAAATTTACTAAAATAAAATTGTACCTATTTTGATCAAATTTTGCATTTGATGTTAGAATAATACCTTTATAACTAAATCTATATACCATAAAGTTATGGTAATAAGTATAATGTTGAGAATGATCAAAAATTGAATGTAAAGAAAAGTACACTTTATTTAACAAAAACATAATATCAAGTAAGGTTAACTTTTCCCCATATAATTTCTCCAGATGCAGCTCTTTTTTAACTATACGGCAATAGAATTCCCTATTTACTATGACTAGATTATCAGTTACATTTCAAGTAAATTAATATCAGTTTCATTTTGACTCAATTACCAAGTAATTAAAAATGAATCATCAGATGATAGTGAAAGGAAAATTACATCACACACACAATAACAGAAAGTTTAAATTAAACAGTTTTAATTATGTTTATTTCATATAAAAAATATATCTATATGACTCAGGAATGATCTAGCTTTCTACTAGTCAAAGAATTTCCAAAATCAGTTCAGTAGTTAGACATTATTTCCAAACAAACAAAATCACAAACTTGGAAACTTCACCTCTTTATAAAAAGTGTAGAAAGCAAAACTTATGTAACCTTAGAATAAAAAACTTAACACAGTGGTTAAAATGTTAGTTAGGTACATTCAAAATTCATTCGCAAGTTTTTTGCTGTTATAACCTATCTGTCTCTTATGTCTCCCCAGGCAATGTTAAGATGATGCCGTTAAAAGACAACCAGGATGTGGCGTCATTCCTTGTCACCAAACATTCATGGAAAGGGAAGTACAAAAGGGTGTTCTCCATCGGCACCCATGGAATCACCACATACAACCCTGACCGATTGGAGGTGACAAACAAATGGCTTTACGCTGATGTAGTAACCATTGCTTCCGCGAAACACTCCAATTCTACAGCCAATCATGACTTCACTCTGGTCATGAAAAAGGATAAAAAAGTGGATTCAATGAAGTTTTCTTCCGAACACAAGTGTTTGATTCTGACCGAGGCTTTTAAATACAGACATGCTTTTGCTGAGAAACCTAAAGATGTTTATGTAAGTATATTTCTTTTTGTCCTTGTTAAAATAAGAAAAGGCTTAATTTAAGATTTTAAATATTCAAATTTTTGTGTGAAAAATATCATTTAATAGTATCTTCAGTGCACAACCTTTTAGGCATTAGGTGAAGCTTTGTACTTCATGCAAAACTATATTTTTGTGAAGGATTGCATATGTAACTAAAGTCCTGTTGCAGAGCAGGAAGTATTTCGGACAATGACCTCTTTACCAACTGACAGTGGTCACAAACATTTTTCTATGAAGTGCAGCTTACATGAAATATTAGAAGGAGAAAGAAAATGTATCAAGTTATTAAATAAATTATTGAATAAATATTTTTTTTACAGAGATACCAAGCCTACAAACACCATTGGAGTGGCACACGCCTCCCTGTAGTCCTAGAAGTCGGTCCATGTGCACTTGAACAGCTAGACCCTTCAACCCATACGTTACTAGCCAGCTATCCATACTGTGATGTCCAAGGAATACTCCCTGTCCGGGATGTTCCTGGAGGATTTGTTCTGGCCGTGGGAGGGTATAGCCGACTCCATCTCTTCTCCAATGCCATGGACCATCAGATCATTATCAATAAGATGCTGGAGATGGCAAGTTTGACGCTGAGCATAAGCATTAAGGTCCTGTCTACTATGATTACCTTGGATGATTATCATGACCAGAGATTTGGAAAATACAGGTGAGTTTTTAATGAGAGTAAAATTTCATGTTGTAAGGTATTTTTAGATTCAATTTTTTAATTAACGGTTAGCACGCATTTGTATAAAGTTTTTTTTTAAACATTGCCCCACACTAGGAAATTCTCGTGTATCGTGGGTGCGTTTACAAACATATAAACTCACATACACAAACGCCCAGACCTGGCCTGACCTGGGACAACTACTTGTAGATCATAAAAATATTTGCTCCGTGCGGGAATCTAACCCGCGACACGCAGCACAGTGTCCAATCGCTCAGCCACTGCGCAAACCGTTCCTGAATTCCTCATTGTTCTATTGCTCTCATTCTAAATTATTTACTAGCGGGGCAGCATAATATTCTTTCATATTTCTACTCAACATTTCAAAAGAAAATGCTATATTACTCAAAAAAAAATATTAGTCCGAAATACAGATTATGAAGAAATAATAAGCACGAAATTTTAAACCAAAATTGACGAAGATACAACACTTCTAAAGATCACAAAACGTCACTCGGTCGGTACAATTTTACAAGCGTTATCAACCCCCAATCCCGAATTTAGAAGCGTTTATCTTTATTTGTTTAAAAAAAAACCATAAATACGTGTCCATTATATTTCAATATTATAACTGACCGACTAAACAGATTTGCGGGCATGCGGACGGCGAGTAAAGGGCAACTCGCCGCCCGACCATGGACCATGCCCGGGTCGACGACGGCGCGTTGTGTTCCACGCGCGCCTCAAAGAGCGTCAGCACGATGACGGGGCCCCCCTCTAGAGGGCCAAAACCTGCCGGGGTCGCGGGACTTATCTCATTACCGTGACCCCGGAACATAAAGGGCTACTGAAGGACACCGTGGATTTTAGTCAGTACAAGTTTGGCAGTACCTCCCGCCCTGCCCAGGGTGGGAGGACTCATTTGATGATTTTACCACGCTAAAAAAAAAAGACTAAACAGATTTTCAATTTATTTATGCAGTAAAATATCCTATTATGATTTAGGGAAAGGGTTTGTTAAAATAACCTTAGCAGTACCCAGTTTGAATTTTTGTCGGGTAAATGGTATCGGCCTCGACTTACGAGTTGTACGTCGTAGGTTCTAACCCCGTCAGGCGCATTACTTTGGATAACCCAAAGTACTACCCAATATTTCAACACCACTGCTCTCAAAACGGTGAAGGAAAACATCGTGAGGAAACCGGCATGTCCTAGAACCAAAAATTCGAAGACATGTGACATCTACCAATCCGCACTGGGCCCGCGTGGTAGATTATGGCCCACTCCCTCTCACAGAGAGGAGGCCTGTGTCCCAGGAATGGGAACATCTATAGGCTGATGATGATGATGAAATGGTATTAATGCCGCCCCTATAACATTTGTTTAAACCTTTATGTCCTCAGACACTGCATTAATTATCCAGTGCTTAAAACCCTTATTTATAAACTGTGTATGTTTTATGTCTAACTATTATTATCCAAATAATAATGTCATTGTCCCTGTTTAATTAACAACACGCTTAATTGGCGCATTTCATTCACGCACATTACCCTAACATTTGATTGTCCACGGCACACTCAGCCGACCTTGGGTGTGAACTCATTTATCTATCTAACGCGATACACTCGTTACAAGTATCAAGTTCTGTACGATTATATCATCTATTGTGGTTATATTTGTAATTTTCATACAAAAAGTAACTGACTTCAAAAACAACAACAAAACAAAAAAGGGTGAAATAACCTAATTAATAACTTCTTTCGGATGTCAGTGGCTTTATTTTTTTATTTCATTGATTTTTAGCCACCGACTTCCGAAAGAAGTTATTAATTAGGTTATTTCACCCTTTTTAGTTTATTACCGACTTCAAAAAAAAGGAGGTTATCAATTCGACCCGTATGTATGTAATATTATCAGAACTGCCCAGTTTTCATATATGTTAGTCTATATCAGCGTCTGAACAAATGTGCCAAATTTCATAAGTGTATGTATGTATGCACTTATGTAGCCGTGGGGCGCCGGCTTAGAATTGCGTTCCCCCAATTCATCCCGTGGGTGTCGTAAGAGGCGACTAAGGGACAAACCGGAGGTCGGGCAGCAGCGTCCTCCGTGTACCTACTGCACATCCTCACTGCGATCGCCAACCCGCCTGCCAAGCGTGGCGATTTAAGGCAAATTACCCCCAATGATTGTAAGCACAGATACCAGGCCCCCAGTCCCCGGCAGCTCCGCTATCCCTGGCGCGGGTAGCGGTCAAGGTAACGGCGGAGCAGGGGGTGCTAAGAATCTCCGGAAGAGATCCGGCTACCCACCCCCACGACGACTGGCCCTGGTAACACACAACATACGCACAATGAGGACTGACGAAAAGATCTGCGAGCTGGAAGAGGAGCTGAGCAAGGTACACTGGGACATTATAGGGCTATGCGAAGTCCGTAGAGAGGGGGAGGACACCGTAACCCTGAAGTCTGGTAACTTGCTCTACTACCGGGAGGGCGACCAACAGTCCCAAGGTGGTGTCGGGTTTCTCGTTCACAAGTCCCTCGTAAACAACATAATAACCATCGACAGTGTGTCGAGTAGGGTGGTATACCTAATACTCAGAATATCCAAAAGATATTCGCTGAAGGTCATTCAGGTATACGCACCGACCTCGTCACACTCCGATGATGAAGTGGAGACTATGTATGAGGACGTAAGTAGGGCCATACATAGTACCAAAACCCACTTCACTGTTGTTATGGGGGACTTTAACGCAAAGTTGGGCAAGAAAAGCGGTGATGAGTTGAGAGTGGGGCAATTTGGGTATGGGCAACGGAACCCTAGGGGACAGAGGCTGGCCGACTTTCTGGAGAAAGAGGAACTCTTCATGATGAACTCTTTCTTCCAGAAGCCACCTCACAGGAAATGGACCTGGTTGAGTCCCGATGGTTTCACGAGAAACGAGATAGACTTCTTCATGACCGACAAGAAACGGATATTCAGTGATGTCTCTGTGATCAACAGGGTAAAAACCGGTAGTGATCACCGAATCGTAAGAGGCTCGCTGAATATCAATGTTAAACTTGAAAGGTCCAGCCTGATGAAGTCTACGCTCCGACCTACTCGGTCCCATATTCAAAACCCCGAAAGCTTTCAACTCGAGCTCTCTAATCGCTTTGCTTGCCTTGAGAACTTAGTTTCAGTGGACGAGATCAACGACGGGCTAGTGGAAACTGTCCGCACGGTAGGCTCTAAGTTTTTTAGACCCTGCCGTAAAGATAGACCTCAGAAATTGACCGAGCAAACCTTAAACCTCATGGCTGAACGACGCTTGCTACAGCTGCAGTCTTCCGATGACGCGAAGTCATATAGGCAGCTCAATAGACGTATATCTAAGTCCTTGCGACACGATCTGCGTCTCTTTAATACGAATCGTGTTAAAGAGACCATACAGCGAAACCAAGGCTCCAAAGTGTTCGCAAAGGACAAGTCTATTGGGCAAAGCCGGATGACAAAGCTGAAACGGGAGGATGGCAGCATAGCGTCGACCAAAGCAGAGGTTTTAGGCGAGATCGAGAGGTTCTATGGACAGTTATACACTTCGGTCGCAAAGCCCGTTGACAGCTTGGTAAGAGATCCAAGAGCCAAGCTGTCCCGACATTATACCGAAGATATCCCGGACATCAGTCTGTACGAGATTAGGATGGCCCTGAAGCAGCTTAAGAACAACAAGGCGCCGGGCGAGGACGGAATCACTTCAGAGCTTCTGAGAGCGGGTGGAACACCGGTACTTAAAGTCCTCCAGAAACTCTTTAATTCCGTCCTGTCCGAGGGCAAAACGCCTCAAACGTGGAGCAGGGGTGAGGTGGTGTTGTTCTTCAAAAAAGGTGATAACAGCCTATTGAAGAACTACAGACCCATCACGCTTCTGAGTCATGTTTATAAGCTGTTTTCAAGGGTTATCACGAACCGTCTCGAACACAGACTTGATGACTTCCAGCCTCCCGAACAAGCCGGTTTCCGAAGAGGCTATAGTACCATAGACCACATCCATACGCTGCGGCAAGTTATACAGAAGACCGAAGAGTATAACTTGCCATTATGCTTAGCGTTTGTGGACTATGAGAAAGCCTTCGATTCGGTGGAAACATGGGCGGTACTTGAGTCACTCCAGCGATGCCGTATTGACTATCGGTACATCGAGGTGTTGAAGTGTTTGTATAATAACGCCACCATGTCGGTCCGAGTACAGGAGCAGAGCACGAAGGCGATTCCATTGAGAAGAGGCGTAAGACAGGGGGACGTTATCTCCCCTAAACTGTTTACTGCCGCGATGGAAGACGCCTTCAAACTCCTGGAATGGCAAGGACTTGGCATCAACATCAACGGCGAATACATCACTCACCTTCGGTTTGCCGACGACATCGTAGTCATGGCAAAGTCGATGGAGGAACTCAGCATGATGCTCGATGGCCTCGACCGAGTTTCACAACGGGTGGGCTTGAAAATGAACATGGACAAGACGAAAATTATGTCAAATTCCAATGTTGTGCCCACCCCAGTCTCTGTTGGAAACTCGGTACTCGAAGTTGTTGACTCATATATCTATTTAGGACAAGTAGTCCAATTAGGTAGGTCCAACTTCGAGAAAGAGGTCAACCGCCGAATCCAACTCGGTTGGGCAGCGTTCGGGAAGCTACGCAATGTCTTTTCGTCCGACATACCTCAGTGCCTCAAGACGAAAGTCTTCAATCAATGTGTGTTACCAGTGATGACTTACGGCACCGAAACGTGGTCTTTCACTATCGGCCTCATCTCAAAGCTCAAAGTCGCTCAGCGAGCTATGGAGAGGGCTATGCTCGGTGTTTCTCTACGTGATCGAATCCGAAATGAGGAGATCCGTAGACGAACTAAAGTCACCGATATAGCCCACCGGATTAGCAAGCTGAAGTGGCAATGGGCAGGCCATATTGCTCGCAGAGCAGATGGCCGATGGGGTCGAAAAGTCCTAGAGTGGAGACCGCGGACGAGCAAGCGCAGCGTAGGACGTCCACCAACGAGGTGGACAGACGACCTTGTAAAGGTCGCCGGAAGACGCTGGATGCAGGTCGCTTCCAACCGGTATATGTGGAGATCTAAAGGGGAGGCCTATGTTCAGCAGTGGACGTCCTATGGCTGAGATGATGATGATGATGTATGTATGTATGTATGTATGTTTTTATGTTTGTGCACGCATATCTCCGGAACTATAAGTCCGATTTAAGTAATTCTTTTTTTGTTGTACTAGGTATTGTTCAACTTAGGGTACACTGCAAGTTTCATCAAAATCGGTTCAGTAGTTTTAGAGATATGGATTTTTTATGTTGTGACGGATTACAAGATTAGTGCATATGTAAGAAAAATTTTGTATTTTACAAGAATTTGGGTTGAATATGTAATAAATAAACTAAAAAGGGTAAAATAAAAACTTTTTTTAAAAAAAGTACCGACTTCAAAACAAATACAAAAAAGTTTAAAATAACTTTTCTTTCGGAAGTCGGTGGCTTTGTTTTGTTGTGTCATTGACTATTGCCACCGACTTCCGAAAGAAAAGTTATTTTAAACTTTTTTGTATTTGTTTTGAAGTCGGTACTTTTTTTAAAAAAAGTTTTTTATTAAATAGTCAACCCAAATTCTTGTAAAATACAAAATTTTCTTACATATGCACTAATCTTGTAATCCGTCACGACATAAAAAAATCCATATCTCTAAAACTACTGAACCGATTTTGATGAAACTTGCAGTGTACCCTAAGTTGAACAATACCTAGTACAACAAAAAAATAATTACTTAAATCGAACTTGTAGTTCCGGAGATATGCGTGCACAAACATAAAAACATACATACATACATAGATACACTTGTGAAATTTGGCACATTTGTTCAGACGCTGATATAGACTAACATATAAGAAAACTGGGCAGTTCTGATAATATTACATACATACGGGTCGAATTGATAACCTTTTTTTTGAAGTCGGTAAAAATATAATATGTAAACAGCTACAAGTTTTCGAGAAAATATGTCTAAAAGGACCTGTCCCATGGCTGGCGAGTGAATAAATAACAAAGAGAATATAATATTGATGATAATATAATACGAAACTTTGTCAGATCAATACTTAGTCAACCGCACAGCTAAATCATTTTTTTGAGGTGGTAAAGTCATCAAATGAGTCCTTCGGCCCTGGGTGTATCAGAAGAGACTGTTAGATTCTTATTGACAAAAAATCCACGTTGTTCCTTCAGTTGCCTTTGGCGTTCCCGGGGTCACATTTACCTTCACAGACGGTCGTATTGCTCAACCATAGGCTTTGTTTCAATCCTGAAAGGTGCTGATTGTTGTACTTGTCAATGAAAGAAAGAATAGGTATCTGAAGCCAGCTTGTGATCACACTGTTGAGGAAAAGTCTCTAATTATTTCTTATTGCTGGGTCTATTCGCTTTCGTTATCGTCGGCGATCATCATCATCAGCCTATAAATGTTCCCACTGCTGGGACACAGGCCTCCTCTCTGTGAGAGGGAGTGGGCCATAATCTACCACGCGGGCCCAGTGCGGATTGGTAGATGTCACATGTCTTCGAATTTTTGGTTCTAGAACATGCCGGTTTCCTCACGATGTTTTCCTTCACCGTTTTGAGATCAGTGGTGTTGAAATAAATTACACAAAGTAATGCGCCTGACGGGGTTCGAACCCACGACCTACTACTCGTAAGTCGAGGCCGATACCACTGGGCCACCAGTGCTCTGCAGCGTCCAGGCGTATCGTCGGCGATAGGCCCTGGTAAATTAGGTCACACCTTTTTCACAAATGCTGGAGATGAGATGGGAGGGATCTACTAGGATTCTTACTTATTCTGTCTGTATTTCCCGACAGCTATAACCTTGGGGTCTTCAAATTAAGAGTGAGTAGGCTACTTCTAGGCAGCGTGCTTCAACGTCGACCACATCTTCACTTACCTTCAAGAGATAGTGGTCAAACGCGAACGTATCATTAAATTTAAAAAAAAAAACTAGTTTCGCCATTCATAAATCTGGTCATACAAGCACGTCGTTTGCGTGTACTACGCACCTGGCCTTTCTACTAACAAGAATCATCTCACCTGGTGATCCCTAAGTACCGGCACGATGGTTTCATGATAAAATGCAACAGAAATAGGTCTAGGTTTATTGACTGTCATACAACGACCATGTTGATTAATTGACTCGAATCAGCGCATCGATACTCCGATCAATTTATATTTCCTGCTAACAAGTGTAGGTACTTACTAGGAAAATAAATACATGCTTTGATATGCATATTGAAAAATACTATTGATATTATTTTATTTATTAGATCACAACACAACGCTATTAAATTTGGTTAATCCTGGCTAAATAGTTATACAGAGATAAAGCAATAAAACGTAAGATAGTATTTTTATAAGATGTTCGTAGGCTATTTAAGAGTGATACGAGATAACTGTAATTTATCAAGGACACGATAGTCCAGAGAACGCAAAGGGAACTTAAAAATAGAGTGATTTTTAATAAGTTAAAATCTGACAGTCCCTTGCGGTCCACCTAGGGCAGGAGGACTCATGGTAGATGATTTTCGACCCCAGAAATAGATCTGTGGGATACAACAAAATTGAAGCCACATCTTTTTATTCACACCGAATACATCACACTTGATCATGACAAAAAATACTGCGCTTTTAATTCAATAGAGTTACCAGTGAATAGGTTACTTCTTGGTAGCGTGTTTCACCGTCGACCACATCATCGCTTTTTTTTTTTGGGGGGGGCAAAATCATCAAATGAGTCCTCCCGCCTTGGGTGGGGCGGAAGGGACTGTCAGACTCTTACTGACTAAAATCCACCCGTGTTCCTTCGGGTGCCCTTTACGTTCCGGGGCCACGGTATCCTGTATTAAGAAATATCCGCGAGCCCAGCAGGCATTTGGCCCCATAAGGGGCCCCGTCGGTGACGCGTGAAACACGACGCGCCACCGACCCGGGCTTGGTCCTTGGTCGGACGGCGAGCTTACCCATTACTCACCGTCCGCAAGCCCGCTCCGCCGCTGTGCCCTCTGCTATTCAGAGGGACACGCGTTGGAGCGTCCACCCGACAGGCTATTCGTATACGGGCAAAGAGACCCCTTAGGCACACAGTGACTAAGGATGAGTTTTTGCCCGCATACCAGGGTGCACCGGCCCGAAAAACTGGTCTTCCTCCCGGACGTATCCGAGAGGGGACTCCAGTCCACGGGCGCACGTGGAGGTTTCCTGTCTTAGCACCCCACCACATCATCGCTTACAGGCACAGATAGTGGTCAAACGCGAACTTATCGTTTAATAAATAAAAAATAATTATTCAACAATGGACTTCCAGTAACATGTATGTAATTAGTTATATAGAGTTATTTTAGTACTTGCATCGAAATGTTGATATTAATATGGATCTTCCCGGGATTTCCTATAGACAAGTTTTTGTGGAAAATTGTATAACAAATAATAATAGAAACATCAGAGATACATAAGACAAATAAATTGTGTAAAAGTAAATAACTTAAATTTAAAATGTCACTTACGGGATATCTTCCGTGATTATATTTTTGTTTGAGTTCCCGCTGTTACACTGTTGCAAGCGCCATGATCGCGGGTTGACCCGCGATCATGGCGCTTGCAACAGCGTCGAAATATCGGGAACTCAAACAAAAATATAATCACGGAAGATATCCCGTAAGTGACATTTTAAATTTAGAGACAAACCGTGAAAGTTTAAAACAGTGTTTAGTAAATAACTTTTTTGTTTAATAAGTCACAGGATTTTTCTGCACTTTAAAAGTAATTCCAGGATTTGGGGCATATCCACTTTATTCTTTCGCTGTATGAAATCAGTGTAAGTAAATGATTAATTAATTCCGACCTATGGTAATGATCCATTGTCTCTTCACAGTGGAGATCAACACCAGACCTCACTCAGCGAGTTTATAGTACACAAAGTGAATCCTGCGCGTCACATGGAGCCGATGCGGCGTACACTCTGTCTCTCAGATACTTGCATACTCGAGAGGGATCCACAGACATACTCTGTAAGTTATTCAGTCGCCAATTTGTTATTAAAGAGTGAACTTCTATCCTATTTTCTGTTACAGAATTTTTTTACAAAAAAAAACAATAAAAAAGAATAGTAGTCCACCAGCATTCGGAACAGGATCCGGGCTCACTGCAGGGGCGGGCGGTGTTCAGGTGGCGTACCATGACGTCTTAAAGCGTGAGTAATTAGGCTGTGGGAAAGAGACAGAGCTATACAAGTCGTCTAGCGCCATCTCGCTCCCTGAGCGTTACTTCTCACGCTTTAAGAAGTCATGGTAGGCTACCAGGGCTTCTGAGAGAGGAACCTCCTAAAAATACGCGCCGTGTCCAAGAGTACTGGCTACTGCCTTCTGAATTAGGTGCTTGATCCAACTGCCAAGCGAGAGCCTCCTCAGATGTTGGTCGAAGCTCTTGGCAATTGAGCCATTGGCAGACACGATTATCGAGAAAATGACTGCTGTATTCACGTCCCGCATGTCAACAACCTCGCGAGCATACTTGATATTAATTTGTTGGTTTTAAGGCTCTATTCCGCCTGGTTTCCAACCCGCTGTCCCTGCCCCGTCAACGGGGTAAATAAGTTTTTTTTTTTTTGGGGTTTCTGTATTTATGTCGGTTATTATTTTCAGGTGGTATGCTTACGCCCACTAAGTGATGTATTCGCTTTAGTAAGAGATACAGAACACCCTCAGAAGTTCTCGATAGAATACCTAAATGGACAAACACGGACATATTTAGCTGGAGAAAGGTACGAACTGGTGAATAATATTAAGGCGTCGTCTCTGTCACGTTTACTTGAGTTTCTGACTTTTGTACGATGACCTATTCTATATTATTAATAACAAACTATTTTTTTACAGAGACGCTTTACTAGCCTCTTTGTTGGACGGCGTCAGATCTGCAGGCCAGCGTGATGTCCACGTGAGATCTGTCCCTACACCGAGAGGATACCGGTTGGGTCCTCTCCATCAGCCCGTAGACGAGGAGACGGAATCCAATCACCTCAGGTATGAATCAATCGATATTAGATTCTATGCTTGATAGTTTAAGGTCTAATGTATCGTGACAGACACGCAAGATCTGTGCAAACACCGTGAATGTACCGATTGGGACTTCTCCATCAGCCTGTAGGCGAGGCAACGGAGTCCAATCACCTTAGGTATGAATTAACCAACTCTAAGCTTTATGTTTATTGTAGCATGGTCTATATTAGCGTGCAATAGAAGACAGGTCTGTACCTACATCGCGATACCGGCTATGGGATTCCAGGATGAAAATGTAGTCCAATCGCTTTAGTAATGAATCAAGAAAGTATACACTCTAGACTGTACAGTGCAAGGTCTACTATTCAATTAACAGCAGAGTATAGATTTTTACAGTTACAATGATAATTTTTTTGGGATAAACTATACTGGAAAAGTCATGATACTTAATCGTATAGTGCTCTGGACTGTAAGCCTTGCTTCATAACTGTCTGGCTATGTTCTTTGCTCTAAATAACCTTGAAAGATAAAAACCAGCAATAATTTCATTCTTTGTTTGAGTAACCAGAAATGTATCTCTTGAAAACAAAATTATTTAAAATCAGTTTTTATGTTGAAACAAAGTTGTGCGCAAATATTATTGTATCACTAGGTATACAGGGTGGAATTTTGTAATGCCACCTGGAGGGAAAGTACTCTTAATACTGCAGATAGAAAATTTTACTCAAAGGAAACATTCCTTTATTTTTTAATAGAAAGCAAACTGCATTCAAAGATTTTCGAAAATTCTCTTCTCCCACACCCGGGAATCGAACCGAAAAAACCGCTAAAATCTAAAAAAATATACCCTGTACTTTTATTGCATCGATCGTTAGGGTCAATTATAAGGACGAAATCTGTCTAACAAACATGATAAATTAAATGAAAGGAAAACCCGGAAATCTTGAATTAATTTAAGTAATTATTTACAAAAATGGTAAACTAATTAGTTGCTCGAAATGGGCTCATTTGTTGGCGGACAGACGAACACACAAGTGATCTTATAAGGGTTCCGTTATTTCATTCGGACTTACGGAACCCTAAAAAGGGCCAAAGCGGACTACTTATTGGTCCAGGTCGTCCCTCCATCTTCTACGAGTTTCTCAAAATGTAGATATAAATAAATAAAGATCATAATTATTCTTTCCAGGTTATTCCAGAATCCAGTCGGCATGACTCGAGCGGAAGTGATAGAGCGATTCAACTCGAACGTCGGTTACAGCGGCCTGATCTACTCTGTCAGCCAAGACGTAAGACATATAACAGTCATATAACTAGCTGTATAACTGCACTATACATGCATTTCTATACTAAACTAAACCTTAAAATCGTGGGAGTCGCGGTTACAAAATGTGCGAATGAGATGGCTTATTTATACGGTATAGGATCATCTCTCTCGCTAAAGGGTAGTGGCCCAGTAGCATCAGGTGTGAGTGAACGAGATGGCGCTAGACGACTTGTATACCCCTCTCGCTTTCACTTGCCGGAACAAGCCTGGTTTTAAGACGTTGTAATACCACCCCTGGTATGATTTGCAAGCTGTTAATTGTGGGTTTAAGCGAGTTTGCTGATGATCCGATTTCAACTACAAGTTAAAACTATCCTTACCATTAAGACACATGACATAAAACGTGCGGTTATCGTTATTGTCAGGCCTGTTGGTCTAGTGGTTAGTGACCCTGACTGCTATGCCGGAGGTCATGGGTTCGATTCCCACCCAGGACAAATGTTTGTGTTATGAGCACGATCATTTGTTCTGTGTCGGGGTGTAATTTATCTATAATATTTATGTATTTAGAAACATATAAGTATGTTTATCAGTTGTCTATCTCTGTCCGCTACCCCCGGCAGGCATTTGGCCCCATAAGGGGCCCCGTAGGTGACGCGTGAAACACGACGCGCCACCGACCCGGGCTTGGTCCTTGGTCGGACGGCGAGCATACCCATTACTCACCGTCCGCAAGCCCGCTCCGCCGCTGTGCCCTCTGCTGTTCAGAGGGACACGCGTTGGAGCGTCCACCCGACAGGCTATTCGCATACGGGCAAAGAAACCCCTTAGGCACTCAGTGCCTAAGGAAGAGTTTTTGCCCGCATCCCAGGGTGCACCGGCCCGAAAAACTGGTCTTCCCCCCGGACGTATCCGAGAGGGAACTCCAGTCCACGGGCGCACGTGGAGGTTTCCTGTCTTAGCACCCCACTGAGACTCCGTCCTAGTAGAAGGAAAGGAACGTTAAAAACTGATCTTGCATCTCACTCCCACGTTTTAAGACCGCAGCTGCCACGAACTTTGATGTTTGCTCTACTTGATTTCAACTATTTCGACTTCTAATATTCCATATTTTCATAGAGTAGGACTGTTTATAATAATAGCTTTTACTTGTAACTTTATTCATTCTTGTGAAAATTCGGATCGATATTACATTATTTTTGTTAATAATATTAATTTATAGCTAGTTAGTTTGTGCATGAGAAAGCAGCTAGTTAAGTTTTTGATGTATGTTTGTAAGATACTTTCATATACAACTCAATTTTATACGAATGCGGTCGGATCACTGAGTTTTAGAATAGTTCGGTTTTGTTTGTGTACTTCATAAAAAAAAGAAACTTATTCGTCAGATCTTTAGAGTGAACTGACGTCTGATATTAATATTTCTATCTCATTCCGAAATCCTATCAGTTTTCATTGACGGCTGCTTCTGATTGACATCTTTTTGACTCGGATAGGTAATTCAGCTGTTGATTGGTTACAGACAATTAAAGACGATGACATTGTCTCAAGAACTTTGTTTAAAATAGGCCATTTGACTAAAATTCTAATTAGTCCGTCAGTCAGTAGATTATCAAATAATATTTGACCCGTATTTTTTCTTTTTTTACGCAAACCAAAATTGACGGAGATATGATGCTTTTAAAATTGCCAATACGTCACAATTCAGTACATTTTTTACTGAATTCTGACGTCACGAGCCCCCACTCTCGAGTCTTGATGTGTTACATCTTGGTAAATATTCATTGATTTTACATAAGAAAAATATGTGTCCGTTATTTTTCAAAACTCTAAATAACGGACTAATTAGATTTATAATTTATTGATACTGTCAAATAGCCTATTGCCACACAAGTATCAAATTCAACATAAAATCACCAAGTACTCATATTCCGCAAATTAACGATTGATTTATTGATAGATGATTAATTTCCAGCATTAGTAGGTAGTAAAGAGCCGGTCTCGTAAATTTTCGGGTCTGCTTTTTATCCCGAACTTGTAGTCAAATCGAATTTATTGCCCAAAATTTACGAATCATACCAAGTCGAAAGTGTTTTGCCTCTCACACATTTATTGTAAAAGTGACAGAGACAACGCTCTATAATCCTTTCACAATTATTTTTCATCTGACAGCTACTATCCAACAGCCATTATAATTTTGCCAGCGATAGCAAGTTAAGAAAAAACTTTATTGCTAAAAACATAAAGTTCATTATGATTTTGACAGCTATGCAAGGTAAAGGTTTATTCTGAAATAATTGGACAAATAAGAACTTTTCTAATCTCAGTACATCGTATTATTAACTTTTTTTTTATTTACATACTTAGATAACATTAATACTCCTCATATCACGCTACTTGCATCCACATCACGCTTTATTTTTTAATAAGATTTTGTGAAATTCCTGGGACATATTAATGTACGTTGTGTGCCCTGTAGGCCCGTCCCCTGTTGTGGCTGTTTCTAACGTGGGATCTTGTAAGTCCCCTGTCAATTTATTATTTTACACCCTTACATTGCTATTCTTTTTAAAGCTAGGTAGAGGGAAAGACAAAAAGTTCTATTTCTAGATTTTTCCATAGCTTTCAGGGTCCTGTCCCAGACAAGTAGCAAACGATAACCAGAAACGCTCACTATTATTTTATAGATTTTCAGCTTTATGCTCTAAGACACCGGTCGCTCGGCATCTTTTTGATAGGCAAGGACCACAAAGTGGCAAAATAAAGTTATAGCGGGCCGCAATTTTTATGTTAAAAACCGAACAAAATTTTTTTTTCTTCCTTATTTTATTTATAAAAGAGAATCTTCAGTTTATAAAATAGACTTTATGCTCTAGATCATAAAGATAAAATTCTATTAGAAATTACAGAGCGTTCTCGTTCGTTCGATCGTTAACGCTCAGTAGTCTTCAATAGATTTACAACTTTATTTTCTAGAGTATTAAGTTGAAAATCTATTAAAGATAAACGTTTTAGTTTATCGATTGTCACTTGTCTAGGCCCTTTGGGTAAAATTCATCTGCGTTCATGTAAATACCATAGTTTCTATGCGATGTTGCACTAACTGAGAATGTTGTACATTATGTTGCATATGTAATTATGTTTTAAGTTAGAAAATTATATAATTCACTTGGGACTGGCGACACTATTTGAAAGTCTGGGACGTTCTATGAAGTTACTTGGTCGGGAAAACTAAGTACTTAAAATTATTAACAGTAGTAAGTGAAGTGACTGTTCTTTCTTTTTCTTTCTGATCGTAAACTTGCACGATATAGATTTTATCTATTACAAAATATGGGAGAACGCAGACAACCGTCCTTCGGCAAAAAGTTGAGTTTGCATAATAAAAATTGAATTCGATGTGTTTTGCACGTGCGGTCTAACGTTGAAGATATCAAACTTAGTTCCTCATACATTCAATAGAAGCGCTTTATGAATTCCAATAAAAAATTACGTCGGATTCCTGAGTTCATGGTTTTCAATTACGATGAAATATGGTAGGTACATAAGGCTTTTAACATAAAGCTGATTTTTAAAAGAATATCGATTAATTTGTTACTAAAAACAAAAACATATTCATCATGAGTCTGACAACCAGTCTTACCATGGGGTATCGTATAACCCAGTTACTCGGTTGTGGAGGTCCGATAGGCAGTCGCTCCATGTAAAATACTAATATTCAGCTGCATCTGGTTCGACTGGAAGCCGATCCCAATATAGTTGGTAAAAGGCTAGGCAGATGAATAATTTGTTACTAAGCAAAAGCGGTCATCTGCGTTCTCCCTAAGTTCCCACTCTCAAATAGTATCCCTTACCAAACAAAACGAAGTGCACTAAAATGTTGCACCACAGCGCTTGTTCGCCGAGAACAAGGAGAAGCTGATCACTGGCGCGTTGACTGCGCTGGTCAGCTCGGCGCCGTCCGGCAGCAACTTAACGCCCAGGGAGCTTGAGGCGCAGTTCCACGCATTGAGAAGACTGTGTGCCAGTAAAGTTGGATTTGCTGCTTTTACTGCGTTGCCTGGGTAAGAACAAATTGCTATTTCGTTTATATGTATATCATTTATTGTAAGGGGTAAGTATGCAGTTCCAATAATATTGCAGATGTGTGGACTACTTTACTGGATAAATTATTGATCCCAACTACATTTTTTCCTTGATGAAATCTGTCCTTTTTCCTTCCCAGTATCTAAAATTACCTCCATACCAAATTTTATCTAAATCGGTTTAGGGGTTTAATCATTAATACCTTTCCCCCTACCACTTATTCTAATCCAGTGCTGTGCGTTCCAATCTGATTTATTATTTAGGTTTTTTAGATTAGTCTGTAGGTAATCTTATCAACATTATATTTATTTATGAATCAACACTGATTTATAAATAAATATAATCTTATTGTGAATCATCGGGGGGAAAGTGTGCGTTGTTTATTTTCATCTTCATATAATATTATGTTAATCAAACATGCGTGTTTCTTAATTTTTATCTTTCAATTCCTGAGTCATTTAAAGATAAATAAGGCTCATTTTTTTTGTAATTTGTGTTGATCCATAATAAATTGCAAATTAAACAAAGTTAATTATGTTGATTGATTGGAGTTCCATACTAATTCGGCATTGTTCTTTAAGTAACGTGTTTTTGTGAAAAATGTTCCTCCAGTTCCAACGCAGAGTTTCTTAATCGACTACTTAGCAATATCCCAAATGATTCACCTTTATGAATGAATAGCCAGTGGCGATGCTAGAAATGCACGAACTTCCTGCATTTCCAGTAACGTCATTGGCTATTCTTGTATTATTCATCCACCAATTGGGGCCCGCCTCTAGAGGGCCAAAGCCTGCCGGGGTCGCGGGACTTATCTCATTACCGTGACCCCGGAACAGAAAAGGGCTATTGAAGGACACCGTGGATTTTAGTCAATACGAGTCTGACAGCCCCTCTCGCCCTGCCCTGGGCCTCATTTGATGATTTTACCACGATAAAAAAAGTGAATAATATTGCTATGTGGCCGTTTTAGACCCTCAGAAATATAGAAACATCCAAAAGTCATATAAGACACTCACCGTCTTTATTATCCTCCTCAGTTTTCGAGAATGGATCGGCACTGCTACCGTAGCAGCCCTCCGTCGCGGCTCCCCAGCCTGCGCACACGCAGCACTGGACGCCGTGTGCGCACTGCTGCAGCCGATGCACGCCGAGCCGGACCTCAGGCAGGAGCAGCTGAACAAGGCCAGCATGCTGTCCTCGTCCACCTTCCTGGATGGCCTGCTCACCATGTGGGCGGATCACGTGGTGAGTACTGCTCACTGCTGCAGCCGATGCACGCCGAGCCGGACCTCAGGCAGGAGCAGCTGAACAAGGCCAGCATGCTGTCCTCGTCCACCTTCCTGGATGGCCTGCTCACCATGTGGGCGGATCACGTGGTGAGTACTGCTCACTGCTGCAGCCGATGCACGCCGAGCCGGACCTCAGGCAGGAGCAGCTGAACAAGGCCAGCATGCTGTCCTCGTCCACCTTCCTGGATGGCCTGCTCACCATGTGGGCGGATCACGTGGTGAGTACTGCTCACTGCTGCAGCCGATGCACGCCGAGCCGGACCTCAGGCAGGAGCAGCTGAACAAGGCCAGCATGCTGTCCTCGTCCACCTTCCTGGATGGCCTGCTCACCATGTGGGCGGATCACGTGGTGAGTACTGCTCACTGCTGCAGCCGATGCACGCCGAGCCGGACCTCAGGCAGGAGCAGCTGAACAAGGCCAGCATGCTGTCCTCGTCCACCTTCCTGGATGGCCTGCTCACCATGTGGGCGGATCACGTGGTGAGTACTGCTCACTGCTGCAGCCGATGCACGCCGAGCCGGACCTCAGGCAGGAGCAGCTGAACAAGGCCAGCATGCTGTCCTCGTCCACCTTCCTGGATGGCCTGCTCACCATGTGGGCGGATCACGTGGTGAGTACTGCTCACTGCTGCAGCCGATGCACGCCGAGCCGGACCTCAGGCAGGAGCAGCTGAACAAGGCCAGCATGCTGTCCTCGTCCACCTTCCTGGATGGCCTGCTCACCATGTGGGCGGATCACGTGGTGAGTACTGCTCACTGCTGCAGCCGATGCACGCCGAGCCGGACCTCAGGCAGGAGCAGCTGAACAAGGCCAGCATGCTGTCCTCGTCCACCTTCCTGGATGGCCTGCTCACCATGTGGGCGGATCACGTGGTGAGTACTGCTCACTGCTGCAGCCGATGCACGCCGAGCCGGACCTCAGGCAGGAGCAGCTGAACAAGGCCAGCATGCTGTCCTCGTCCACCTTCCTGGATGGCCTGCTCACCATGTGGGCGGATCACGTGGTGAGTACTGCTCACTGCTGCAGCCGATGCACGCCGAGCCGGACCTCAGGCAGGAGCAGCTGAACAAGGCCAGCATGCTGTCCTCGTCCACCTTCCTGGATGGCCTGCTCACCATGTGGGCGGATCACGTGGTGAGTACTGCTCACTGCTGCAGCCGATGCACGCCGAGCCGGACCTCAGGCAGGAGCAGCTGAACAAGGCCAGCATGCTGTCCTCGTCCACCTTCCTGGATGGCCTGCTCACCATGTGGGCGGATCACGTGGTGAGTACTGCTCACTGCTGCAGCCGATGCACGCCGAGCCGGACCTCAGGCAGGAGCAGCTGAACAAGGCCAGCATGCTGTCCTCGTCCACCTTCCTGGATGGCCTGCTCACCATGTGGGCGGATCACGTGGTGAGTACTGCTCACTGCTGCAGCCGATGCACGCCGAGCCGGACCTCAGGCAGGAGCAGCTGAACAAGGCCAGCATGCTGTCCTCGTCCACCTTCCTGGATGGCCTGCTCACCATGTGGGCGGATCACGTGGTGAGTACTGCTCACTGCTGCAGCCGATGCACGCCGAGCCGGACCTCAGGCAGGAGCAGCTGAACAAGGCCAGCATGCTGTCCTCGTCCACCTTCCTGGATGGCCTGCTCACCATGTGGGCGGATCACGTGGTGAGTACTGCTCACTGCTGCAGCCGATGAACGCCGAGCCGGACCTCAGGCAGGAGCAGCTGAACAAGGCCAGCATGCTGTCCTCGTCCACCTTCCTGGATGGCCTGCTCACCATGTGGGCGGATCACGTGGTGAGTACTGCTCACTGCTGCAGCCGATGCACGCCGAGCCGGACCTCAGGCAGGAGCAGCTGAACAAGGCCAGCATGCTGTCCTCGTCCACCTTCCTGGATGGCCTGCTCACCATGTGGGCGGATCACGTGGTGAGTACTGCTCACTGCTGCAGCCGATGCACGCCGAGCCGGACCTCAGGCAGGAGCAGCTGAACAAGGCCAGCATGCTGTCCTCGTCCACCTTCCTGGATGGCCTGCTCACCATGTGGGCGGATCACGTGGTGAGTACTGCTCACTGCTGCAGCCGATGCTGCTGAGCTGTGAGTATGGTGATATGCTGCGCAGCTTCGTTGGTCTACTGGTTGCAAGCGTGACTCCTGAGCATAAGGTTTTAGTTCAGGCAAAGTATTTGTAGTTTTTCCATTGTGACTGATAGTTGGCAATTAGCTTATTACATGGACTTTAATGTAACTGGTGAATTGAGGGTGTTCATTAGGTACGCAGAATTCTGAGAAATAAAAGATGTAGTGTTATGTTCTACTGTTGATATAAGTCACTGATTTGAACGAGAATTCATCATTTCTGGCGACGGGAAATCCTATCGGAACTTGAATTGTCATATTACTATTTTTCCTAGCGGTTTAGCCCACTCTTTCCCCCTCCCCCTTATAACCTAATGTCACTAAGGGCCAATGCCGTCCAGAAGTTTTAAAATTAATCTAATTTTCTCCCCAGACGGGCGGCAGCGGCGCGCTAGTAGTGGCAGCCATGTTGGATTTCCTGACGTTTGCACTGTGTGTGCCCTATAGCGAGACCACGGACGGCAAGCAGTTTGACCAGCTGCTGGAGATGGTCTCCAAGAGAGGACGAGTGCTGTTTAAATTGTTTGAGGTAAGACTTGTGAGGGGCTTGCAAGAGGCGAGTATTGGGAAGCTCGCCTTTAGATCCCGGTCCGGGTCGACGTCGCCTAGTATTCCACGCGCACCTCGGGATTTTGTCAGCAAACTAACGTGGCCCTCATAGGACCAAATTTAAGCCAGAGTCGCGGGACCGTTGTAAAGGTAACCTTAACCCTGGAACGCAAGAGGTAACTGAAGGAAAAGGTTTTATTTTTGTCTAAGAGTCTGATTATCCCTTCCGCTCCACCTAGCTAGGTGGACTAATTTGAGGCTTAGTTGAGACTCTGTGCTTAGTAGGCACACATGACAAAATACGGGAGCCACATACTCACCACATTACTGTGGATGTAACAAGCACGTACAGTCACGAGCAATAGTATGTATACACTAAGCAGTATTCCAAAGCGATATTCTGCTACCATATTGATTAAACTTTTGCCTTTTCATTAGACTTCTATTTTGGAAATCATACTATTACGAATTATGTCATATTTCAAAGTGGGAACCAGTATTTTGCGAGTAAATTGCGTTTGAATTTTGTTAAGTGTTTACATGTTATTGCTCGTGACTGTACCACGCAGCAGGGTTCGTGGCGACGAATTAATGAAGGCGCACGTGAACTATTTTTCTAACTTCTGTACTATGCGTGTTTTCAATGCAATAAGAGATACTTTCAAGCAACGTAAAACACACACTTCTACGCTATGTTGCATCAGGTGCAGTATGCCAATCACGTTATTGTCCATATAAAACAAACTTCAAACCTTATGTTTGTTTTTTTATGTTCAAAGGGTTTGCTCTTGACCTTAGTCTAGGTCAGGAGTGACTAAAACAAGGTCGACGATGGAGCGAGCTTACCCAGAAGAAGCCTGTTCACTCTAACTTTGAAGAGATTAGGGTTGTATGCGTTCGGAAACACAGACGCAGGCAGAGAATTTACTCCTGTTTTCATCACAAAAAAAAACTTTACAAAATTTTCTCAAGAAAACCAACAATAACTCTTTTATTTAACAGCACCAATCAATGGCGATAGTAAAAGGCGCAGGCCTGGTGATGCGAGCTCTCGTCGAGGAGGGGGGCGAAGGCGTCGGCACTCGCATGCAGACGTTAGCGCTGGCAGAGGCCGCACTACCACGACACTTACTATCTGCTCTATACGCGCCGCCCAGGTTACATCACCGACATTTAGCGAGACATCTAGTTGCGCTGTGGTTGGTGGAACATGCGCCTGCGCACTCGTTAATGCGAAGGATTATGGTGAGTTGACTACATTTACTGGTTACGCTCTACGAAGTTATTATTTCTTTTTAAAAATCAACGTAGAATTGTGGCTTTTCGTCCACAGTCTGGGTGGTATTTAATGGCCCACTCCCTTTCAGAGTCAGGAGGATTGTGTCCCTGTTTGTACTACTTCATCCATCAATATTGGCCTTGCTAGTCTACAACTCGTGATATTTTGAGGAGAAATTTCCTAATGTAGTTTACAAACTTTAACAAGACAGAACACAACAACATTTATAGTTACGAGTATATTATTGCAATTTAAAATCGATAGACCTGTTTACGGGTTTCTGCGAGACTAACGAACAGCATGTCATTGTGATAAATTCTCTCTAAACCACATTTCCTTCCCACAGCCCTCAGGGCTCCTAGCCTTCTTAGAATCAACGGAGGCGCCTCCAGCCGCAGCCCTGGCCAGCGAGCTGGAGCCCGAGCGAGACAACCTGTCCCTGGCGCAGGCCAGCGTCAAGCAGCGCGCGCAGCACTGGGAGGCGCTGGAGAGGCAGGTCAAGTATGTGGAGAAACATCTGGAGGTAAGATATGAGCATAGCAAAGCCAGGAGGTAAAATCTACTTGCGATTTTGCCACCTGGAAGTCTAAAAAGCCCACTTGAGCAACACTATGGAATGCATTGCGATAAAATTCGTAACATGGAATAATTATTCTATTCTATTGATTATGCCAAAGAGTAAATAATTGATAAAGAAAAATGTTGTTAATGTTGGCATGTTGAATAGGCCAATTCGAATCCTTAACACGGCGAAAACAACATTAGCTCTTTAAAAAATACATTTCTGTTTCGTTGGTAGGGTCTTGCTATAGTTGCTATTATGGATGAAATTTTTTGACTGATAGATTCCATATTTTTTTAAGTATGCAAAAATTAAAGAGTAACCCCAAAGTCTCTGGTCTTGTATCTCTAGTCGGCAACATCCTGGCTATTTTCTTATAGACCGAGGAAAAGATCTCTGCAACTTTAATACCGCAGACATTCTTTTGATGAACGTCTTAATTTCATATAGCCAAAGAACATTCATTGTTACCACCAAAAAAAAAAATAACTTGGCTATTAAGAACCTGTTTTTCTCCCCAGCATTATGCCCAACTAGCCCTCCAGCACTGGGCAGCCCGCCTGGGTCGTCCGTCGGCCGACCGTCGTGACGTGACCCGCGAGCGGCCCGTGGTGCTGCGACGACCTCGCGAGCGGGTCAAGTCTACCGCCAACTGGCCGCTGTTCTACTATCAGTTCCACAAGGATCATGCGCTGCCTAACCTTATTTGGAATCATACGGTAAGAAATTACTTTCTCAGTAGCAACCTAGAATTACATTGTGATAGGAGAAAAACCATACAACCATTCCAGACAGACGTACTACTGTTAGAATGTAAACGTGAACAACATTCACATGTGTTTTATTCGAATAATGGAAAGCTTCCCAGCCTTCTACAAATATCCAACATAGTGAGTTATGAAAACCGCTTCAGGGGTGAAGCGGTTTTCATAACTCACTTATTTTCATCAATAGACACGTTTTGAGATTTCTTCAAGATTTTCTCAATAGCAACCTAGAATAATATATTGAGATAGGAGAAAAACCATACAACCATTCCACACAGACGTACTCATTATGTTCTGTACTCATTGAATGTAAACGTGAGCATTCTTCACATTTGTTTTATTCGAATAACGGAAAGCTTCCCAACCTTCTTTAAACATCCAAATTGTAAAACGGTTTTCCTAACTTACTACCAATTTTATCCAATAGACACGTTTTTTGAAGATTCCTTGAAGACTTTCTCAATAGCAATCTAGAATTACATACTTTGTTACAGGAGAAAAACCATACAACCATTCCATAGAACGAATGTATACTCGAGTATCCTTCACAACTTGTTCTATCCGAATAACGGAAAACCTCCCAGCCTTTTACCAACATCCGAAATACATCTAAAATGGGTTTCCTTATTTATATATTTTATCCAAATAGACCCGTGAAGAACTGCGCAACGCCTTAGAAAACGAGCTCCGCGCGTTCACGTCAGACCGCGAAGTGGCCGGCACAACCCTCACGTCATGGAACCATGCGGAACTGGAGGTCCACTATCAGTGCTTGCAGAACGAGGTCAAGATCGGAGACTATTACTTGAGGATATTGCTAGAACAGAGGGATAATGATGACAGCCCTATTCGAAAGTCGTGAGTTTTGGCTTTTGTTAGTAGATGTTAGAGTGCCGTACTTCATGCCACAAAAGCAACGTAATGTTATTGCTAAGAATACGTAGTAAATATTTCTGTCTGTTAATCTAGAAAATGTTGTCTTAAAATGTTAAAGATGAATTATTTTACGAGTTACAATTGGTGTACTATCAAGCTAAGTTCAATACGACGAACTAGTAAACGTTCGTTCTCTCATGATGACGAACCTTGCTTTTGTATCATCATTGAAAAAAAACGTCTTCAAATAAATATTTTTTCGTGGAAACAAAATAAGTTGCTATGTGTTGTGACTGGTTTTTTTTGACAAAGAGTATTTATTTATTTATGGTTAATATGAAATAAATCATTTGAGTTTGAGTCACAAAGTTCCATCATAATATTACAAAATTTTCCAAAATTAGCTTACAAGAATTCTTCTATATTTGTTTTGACCTAGACAACGACCATTTCCATATGACCATATCTAGACGCCTCATGCACGATCTGACTAACGAAAATTTTCTGCCAAGTCGCTGAGGTACGACGTAAGCGAGGGGGACGGGGTACTGCGTTCTGATTGGCTAACTCAAGGTCAGTGCGACGAGGGGACTCACAGGAGTGGTCGAAACTAATACGAACTCAAGACTTTTTTGCCTAATGTGTTGACAGACATCGGTCGCCTGTGATTAGGAGTCTAGATATAAAAGGTCGTTGGACCTAGATATCGAAGAGTGGACAATCTTACGGATTCAAAAAATGATGATAATCAGTTTATTTTGATCTATCTATATTTGTGGTTATTTTGTTACATGTGAAACAAAAATAAAGGCTTATTACTTGTCTTTCAGTTACGAGTTCTTCAATGACCTGTATCACCGTTTCCTGTCGACGCCGAAGATCGAAATGAAGTGCATGTGCCTTCAAGCCATGAGTATAGTGTACGGACGGTATTTTGAAGACATCGGTCCCTTTGCAGACACCAAGTATATCGTGCAGATGTTAGACAGGGTAAGTACTATGTTCAGAGGCTGCCGATTTTAGTAGTTAACTAATTTATCTGTTGAATTGAAGGGCATTCACTTATGTTAGAACCAATACGAGTTGTAGTGTTTCTTTTTTCCAGGATTTGTAATGTTTATTAAAAATTTTGTTTTGCTTGTACGTATAACCACTGTTCGACACAAATGTAATTTTGTTGAGAAATTAATCAATAGAAATATTCCGCGCAGTAAAACAAAAAAATCGACCATGATGTAAAATAAACATGACATATTCTTTGCTGTTCATTTTTAATGATAACAAAAATAATCGCGCAGGGAATTCTCTTATTTATTTATTTAAACTTTTACGTACAATTGTGGTACATAAGGCGGACTTAATGCCACAAGGCATTATCTACCAGTTAACCTTTGGGTCAAAAGGAGAAGCAGTTGAAATAGGTACAACAGTACAATACGAAACAACTAAAACTACTACATCAATACATATACGTATCTTAAACATACCTTTAAATGCATTGAAATTGTATGCAAAAAACTTTCAATGGTGTTGTCTTGAAAGTGTTTAGCATACAATTTTAGACTTTATCGAAGTTGTTTTTCAGATCATTATTATTTTCAGCTACTCGGTCTTAGCTGTAACTTTGTTGGCTAAAATCGTTGAAGTAATGATTGTGTTTTGTTTCAGACTTGTGATAGAATGGAAAGAGATAGATTAGTACAGTTTTTATCAAAATTAATATTACATAGAAGAAATGTTAGCGATATGTTAGAATGGAATGGTATTAGGTGAGTACAAATAATTTTAATATCTACCCTTTATGATATTCAATGTGACTTTAGTAGTGTTTTTAACATTTTCAGTTATTTTTTTATCAAATGGTTTTAGTTTCACCAATGAGAGTCAAGTCAACTTGTATTTGTTTAAAGTCTAAACATGCCTTTTAACGGTCTAGTTAAATTAAATGGTTTGAATTTTATAGCATGTAGGTAGTACCTCAAGTAAAATCTTTACTAATGCTATAAAGCTGAAAAGATTGTTTGGCTGAACACGCCAATACCAGGAACTACTGGGACGAATAGAAATTTTTATTTTTTTGCTGGACAGTCCATTTATCGAGGAAGATTAAAGGCTATTTAACATCACGCTATTACCAATAGGAGCTAAGCAGCAGGAAACAGCTAGTCGTCCAACAAACCATACAACCGTTTAAAAGCCTCATGTTTTCCACCAGGATCTTAGTAGAGCTAATGACTCTCGCTCATCTACACACATCTCGGGCCACAGTGCCGACACAGAGCAACGTGATCGAAGGTCCACAGCAGCAGACCGGCGGGGACCGCGAGTGGTACTACAACGTGGAGGCGGGAGACAAGGTGCAGAGGAAGGGACCCGTCAGCACACAACAGGTACTAATGACCCTAGCTCATCTACATACATCCCCAGCAGACCGGCGGGGACCGCGAGTGGTACTACAACGTGGAGGCGGGAGACAAGGTGCAGAGGAAGGGACCCGTCAGCACACAACAGGTACTAATGACCCTAGCTCATCTACATACATCCCCAGCAGACCGGCGGGGACCGCGAGTGGTACTACAACGTAGAGGCGGGAGACAAGGTGCAGAGGAAGGGACCCGTCAGCACACAACAGGTACTAATGACCCTAGCTCATCTACATACATCCCCAGCAGACCGGCGGGGACCGCGAGTGGTACTACAACGTGGAGGCGGGAGACAAGGTGCAGAGGAAGGGACCCGTCAGCACACAACAGGTACTAATGACCCTAGCTCATCTACATACATCCCCAGCAGACCGGCGGGGACCGCGAGTGGTACTACAACGTGGAGGCGGGAGACAAGGTGCAGAGGAAGGGACCCGTCAGCACACAACAGGTACTAATGACCCTAGCTCATCTACATACATCCCCAGCAGACCGGCGGGGACCGCGAGTGGTACTACAACGTGGAGGCGGGAGACAAGGTGCAGAGGAAGGGACCCGTCAGCACACAACAGGTACTAATGACCCTAGCTCATCTACATACATCCCCAGCAGACCGGCGGGGACCGCGAGTGGTACTACAACGTGGAGGCGGGAGACAAGGTGCAGAGGAAGGGACCCGTCAGCACACAACAGGTACTAATGACCCTAGCTCATCTACATACATCCCCAGCAGACCGGCGGGGACCGCGAGTGGTACTACAACGTGGAGGCGGGAGACAAGGTGCAGAGGAAGGGACCCGTCAGCACACAACAGGTACTAATGACCCTAGCTCATCTACATACATCCCCAGCAGACCGGCGGGGACCGCGAGTGGTACTACAACGTGGAGGCGGGAGACAAGGTGCAGAGGAAGGGACCCGTCAGCACACAACAGGTACTAATGACCCTAGCTCATCTACATACATCCCCAGCAGACCGGCGGGGACCGCGAGTGGTACTACAACGTGGAGGCGGGAGACAAGGTGCAGAGGAAGGGACCCGTCAGCACACAACAGGTACTAATGACCCTAGCTCATCTACATACATCCCCAGCAGACCGGCGGGGACCGCGAGTGGTACTACAACGTGGAGGCGGGAGACAAGGTGCAGAGGAAGGGACCCGTCAGCACACAACAGGTACTAATGACCCTAGCTCATCTACATACATCCCCAGCAGACCGGCGGGGACCGCGAGTGGTACTACAACGTGGAGGCGGGAGACAAGGTGCAGAGGAAGGGACCCGTCAGCACACAACAGGTACTAATGACCCTAGCTCATCTACATACATCCCCAGCAGACCGGCGGGGACCGCGAGTGGTACTACAACGTGGAGGCGGGAGACAAGGTGTAGAGGAAGGGACCCGTCAGCACACAACAGGTACTAACACATTAGACAAGAGGGAAAAAAATACGTGTGGCACTCGGGGACTGCCGTGGTAAAGCGGTATTGCATAGCATTTTTTATTATCAACTTATGCAATTATAATTATATAATTACAAAAAAAAAAATCGCCTACCGCGAATATTTAACGAGAATATCATCCCATCGTTGCTCTTTGGGAAGTTACACTAGTAATTAGTCTATGATCAGCCACGCCAATCAAGTGAAACATCAAGAAAAAAAATCATTCATTCAAATTTTATTCATTCACGTTGACATGGCAGGTGTGACAGTGACAGTGTTAGGTTTATTTTCGTTACGGAATTTCTTGATTCGATCGCCGCGCTCAAAGCCCGCGATAAAAGCTATGCAATAGCTTAAAAGACGTAAAGACCAAGTACAGGTACCGCGATACGCAATGTGCATAACAAGTTACAAATATCATCGTTTTTCTTTCCCATCTTGGGTGGAGGCAGGGAGTGTCAGACTCGTACTGACTAAAATCCATCGTGTTCCTTCAATAGCCCTTTTCATTCCAGGGCCACGGTTTCTCGTTTGGACAGTTCTCTAAGAGGCGCTCTATAAGACCCTTGACAGAAAAAA
This sequence comes from Agrotis exclamationis, assembly GCA_950005045.1. Taxonomy (NCBI): domain Eukaryota; kingdom Metazoa; phylum Arthropoda; class Insecta; order Lepidoptera; family Noctuidae; genus Agrotis; species Agrotis exclamationis. The sequence continues at coordinate 4,951,150 of OX465431.1, read as the reverse complement.
GGGTTAACTGTGTTTGCTTGTTCAGCATTTTCTGTTATTGACTAAGTTAAATTAGCAATTTTGTAATAATCAGATTTATTTCTTACAGCTAAAAGAACTGTACAAATCGGGCGAGATCAACAACAAGACGAAGGCGTGGGCCAACAGTATGGAGGGCTGGCGGGCCGTGGGCGGTATAGCACAGCTCAAGTGGACGTTGGTGGCGCGAGGGACGCCCGTGTTCGACGAGAGCGCGCTGGCTGCCACCGTGCTGGACCTGCTCATCACCTGCTGTAGATATTATCCTAGCAGGTAATTTCCCAAATTCAGTGGCTTCTCCAGTTTTTTTTTTATCTTTAGGTCGTTGGTTCATATCCGGCTCGAACGACCAAGTGTAAAGGACATTAAAAACTGATTATAATGCTACATTAGAAAGATGATTTGCGATTGAACAATGGCAAGTGCACTCGTGTGAGGATGGAGGAGTTGATTCGTTGACTCCTAGATTCGCGCGCCTGCTCAGCCACCGTTTGCGTCACCCAATGGTAAACGACATCGCTCAAACAGTCATGGCGGAGTAAATAGCTTTTGATCTCTGTATAAAAGAAAAAAACTGCTATAATATAATAATCTACGTGTAACTACTTTCACATTTTTTTCCCCACTTATGATACCTTAACTCAAGAAATACAACTGATCAACACTTATTTTAGAACTTTTTACAATATTGTCACAGTTGTTGCGTAAATGTGAATGAGTTTACAAGATATTTATTTTTTACAGAGACGAAGAAGATGCTGTGATTAGACCATTACCAAAAGTGAAGCGTATGTTATCAGAACCGGCCTGTCTTGCACACGTTGTTCAACTCCTACTTACTTTCGACCCTATACTTGTTGAAAAGGTAAGATTTAAAATATTTGAATTAACATAGCGTTCTTCTAATGATCAATTATATTTTATGCCATATTATCCCTAGAAAGCTTACATGGTCATTAATGTAAGCAAAACAGTGTTGGGCTAAGCCTTGAGCCCTGTGGTACTCCCATTCTAAGAATATCTTTATGAGACTCTCTCTGTACAAAATCAACTTTCTGGATCTAAGATCTTGTTAAATAGTATCGAATTAACTAGATATTGTAAAACTATTCTAATCGTATAGAAACTGTAATTTTCTAGTAAATATATCATGGTGAACATTGTAGAATGCCTTTGACAAATCACAAACTATACTAACGCTAAGAATATGTCTATCAAATAGTTTCTTACACTTTTTCAGGTAGCCACTCTTCTCTACGAAGTAATGCAAGACAATCCTGAGATCTCAAAGCTATACTTAACAGGCGTATTTTACTTTATGTTACTGTACACTGGATCGAATTTGTTACCTATTGCAAGGTTCCTTAGATTAACGCATATGAAGCAGGCGTTTAGAGCTGATCAGGTAAGCGAACAATTTTACGTTATCGAGTTCATGTTTGCCTACTATTTTTATCGACAGCACTGTAGCAAAAACAATTTTTTTTCTAGTTTGTTTCAAGATGTCTGACTATTTTTAGGAGTTCTTAATTAATATAAATAACGAAAGGCTCTATGTAGCAAACGCTTTAAAGTAATAATAAAAAAATAATGAGATTAAAAAATTAGAATTGGTCATGATACTCATGATTTATTGAATGAATAATTTTGACATGTCAACGTGTGACAAGGCGTCAATGAATTGCTTTTTAATTGATTTAAAAAATATATATATACCTACCTACCTACATGTCGGATTGAGAATCTCCTTTTTTTTTCGTCGGTCAAAAATAAGTTGTTAATTATAATAATATCATTGTGACTAGCTTTGATTGTTTTTTTTTTTGGTAACATGCATTGTATGTCAGTAAAATCGTATGCAATCTGACTAAATGATACAATTTTATTGTGTGTATCAAGAATATCAAAACATATCTTTCGTTTTGTAGTCAAGTTCAGACATAATGCAGCGATCGATACTAGGACAGTTGCTCCCAGAAGCGATGGTGTGTTACCTAGAGAACCACGGCCCGGAGAAATTCGCGCAGATCTTCCTCGGAGAATGGGATACACCTGAAGCTATTTGGAATTCTGAAATGAGGTATGTAGTTAAAATTTATAGCAACATTTTCTAACCCCTTGTACGCCACTGGGAAGTTTTCTTCCCACAACCTGTCATTAGTGTCAAATTTCGGAAAAGCCAACGGGAAGTTTTCTTCCCAGTGACAGTTAAGAACTGTCACTTTGACAAGACAGACATTTGACAGGTCTGATATTATTGGATGTTTAGGCTTGCCAGTGGCTAAGTTATTAAACATTCGAGTAATTTTGTTATGCATGTTGAACAGATATGTCCATCCTACATAGATAGATCACTGATTATTATTATAATAATCATTTAGGGTAGAAAATGTGTAGTTTGAGATTTGAAGCATCATCAACTTTGTTAGACGGATATTATTTGACTCTTTCATAAAATAATACTTATAGACAGAGGAAAAATAATGTTGAATAACATTCTTTTTTCATTGTTCACAGACGGATGCTAATAATGAAAGTATCAGCGCACATAGGAGAGTTCACTCCCCGTCTCCGCGCACACATAGCAGCTCGCTACCCGTACCTCGCCATCCCCGCCGTGTGCTACCCGCAACTGCAACACGAGCTGTTCTGCAACACGTTCTACCTGAGACACCTGTGTGACACGCAGCGCTTCCCCGACTGGCCCATACCGGACCCGGTGAGTGTACCTCTTGTCTATGCTACCTGCAACTACAACTGCAACACGTTCAACCTGAGACACCTGTGTGACACGCAGCGCTTCCCCGACTGGCCCATACCGGACCCGGTGAGTGTACCTCTTGTCTATGCTACCTGCAACTACAACTGCAACACGTTCTACCTGAGACACCTGTGTGACACGCAGCGCTTCCCCGACTGGCCCATACCGGACCCGGTGAGTGTACCTCTTGTCTATGCTACCTGCAACTACAACTGCAACACGTTCTACCTGAGACACCTGTGTGACACGCAGCGCTTCCCCGACTGGCCCATACCGGACCCGGTGAGTGTACCTCTTGTCTATGCTACCTGCAACTACAACTGCAACACGTTCTACCTGAGACACCTGTGTGACACGCAGCGCTTCCCCGACTGGCCCATACCGGACCCGGTGAGTGTACCTCTTGTCTATGCTACCTGCAACTACAACTGCAACACGAGCTGTTCTGCAACACGTTCTACCTGAGACACCTGTGTGACACGCAGCGCTTCCCCGACTGGCCCATACCGGACCCGGTGAGTGTACCTCTTGTCTATGCTACCTGCAACTACAACTGCAACACGTTCTACCTGAGACACCTGTGTGACACGCAGCGCTTCCCCGACTGGCCCATACCGGACACGGTGAGTGTACCTCTTGTCTATGCTACCTGCAACTACAACTGCAACACGTTCTACCTGAGACACCTGTGTGACACGCAGCGCTTCCCCGACTGGCCCATACCGGACCCGGTGAGTGTACCTCTTGTCTATGCTACCTGCAACTACAACTGCAACACGAGCTGTTCTGCAACACGTTCTACCTGAGACACCTGTGTGACACGCAGCGCTTCCCCGACTGGCCCATACCGGACCCGGTGAGTGTACCTCTTGTCTATGCTACCTGCAACTACAACTGCAACACGAACTGTTCTGCAACACGTTCTACCTGAGACACCTGTGTGACACGCAGCGCTTCCCCGACTGGCCCATACCGGACCCGGTGAGTGTACCTCTTGTCTATGCTACCTGCAACTACAACTGCAACACGTTCTACCTGAGACACCTGTGTGACACGCAGCGCTTCCCCGACTGGCCCATACCGGACCCGGTGAGTGTACCTCTTGTCTATGCTACCTGCAACTACAACTGCAACACGTTCTACCTGAGACACCTGTGTGACACGCAGCGCTTCCCCGACTGGCCCATACCGGACACGGTGAGTGTACCTCTTGTCTATGCTACCTGCAACTACAACTGCAACACGTTCTACCTGAGACACCTGTGTGACACGCAGCGCTTCCCCGACTGGCCCATACCGGACCCGGTGAGTGTACCTCTTGTCTATGCTACCTGCAACTACAACTGCAACACGAGCTGTTCTGCAACACGTTCTACCTGAGACACCTGTGTGACACGCAGCGCTTCCCCGACTGGCCCATACCGGACCCGGTGAGTGTACCTCTTGTCTATGCTACCTGCAACTACAACTGCAACACGAACTGTTCTGCAACACGTTCTACCTGAGACACCTGTGTGACACGCAGCGCTTCCCCGACTGGCCCATACCGGACCCGGTGAGTGTACCTCTTGTCTATGCTACCTGCAACTACAACGGCAACACGAGCTGTTCTGCAACACGTTCTACCTGAGACACCTGTGTGACACGCAGCGCTTCCCCGACTGGCCCATACCGGACCCGGTGAGTGTACCTCTTGTCTATGCTACCTGCAACTACAGCTGCAACACGAGCTGTTCTGCAACACGTTCTACCTGAGACACCTGTGTGACACGCAGCGCTTCCCCGACTGGCCCATACCGGACCCGGTGAGTGTACCTCTTGTCTATGCTACCTGCAACTACAACTGCAACACGAGCTGTTCTGCAACACGTTCTACCTGAGACACCTGTGTGACACGCAGCGCTTCCCCGACTGGTTCATACATTCCATGCCTTCTAGATTTCGCCAATACATTACGGACCGCACCGTTCCGCAAACCTCAGAATATTTTTCAGTTCAAAACTACTGAAAATTGTCTACATGTTATTTTCTTTTTATCCACCAGGTCGGCCTCCTAAAAGACGTACTAGACGCATGGCGTCGCGAGGTAGAGAAGAAGCCTCCCTCCATGACGGCAGGCGAGGCCTACGCAGCCCTAGGGCTCACCACGGGGCAACACGACGAGGCAGCCGTGCGGAAGGCGTACTACCGTCTCGCCCAACAGTTCCATCCCGATAAGAACCCGGAAGGACGGGTAAGTGGTTCTATTTCAGACTTCCTTTGATCTTATTTTAGGTTCGCGTTCGAGGACTATCACGCCTGATAGTAAGCGATAACATGGTCGACCGTGAAGCACGCTTACCTAGAACCTGAATATCTTCAAGGGAATTGACATAATATATTTCCTCCTTCCTTTTGAGTATAGGTCTATGTAATACTTATGGCAGATGCTGTTCTTTTTTCTTATAGTAATGTGTGTAAGTTGTGTTCAAATACACAAACGTTCTACGACGGGATTTTTCATCCAATGTGGGAATTTTTTTAAATAAAATATGTCTAAAGCAAATGTTTGATTAATTTTTTTAATCCAATTGTTTAATTTACACAAACAACTTTACCATTTCTTTGTGGAACATTTTAATTCGTTTGAATTTTGTAACAGTTTTGCTAGTTTTATGGCATGCAGCAACGTGTGGACCTATTATATTTTAAACATATTTAAATTTAGACTACATTAATTTGGACCAAATCACCGTATCTACAAAACCAATAGATTTTATAAATATGTATTTCAATCGTATCGTACTCGAAAAACATGTTCTGTTTGTCCCAGGATCGCTTCGAGGCAGTGAACCAGGCCTACGAGTTCTTATGCAGTCGTAACGTGTGGACGGGCGACGGACCCAACACTAACAACATTGTGCTCATACTGAGGACACAGACTATACTGTTCCAGAGGTATTCTGAAGGTGAGTTAGATACACGTATAAAATGTGCCTGCCGGGGTCGCGGGACTAACGATTTACCGTGACCCCGGAATGTAAAGGACTATTGAAGGACAACTTGGATTTTAGTCAGTATAAATCGGACAGTCCTGCCCTGGGTGGGGGGCCTCATTTGATAATTTTACCACGGTCACAGAATAATTAATAGTACTATACGTACAGAAGGACTACTCCAAAAAAAAATCAAACAAATGTAAAATCTATATACGAGAGAATAAAGTACATTTTAACTGGCAGCCGTACCGCCCACCTACTTTTATAATAGCCTAAACTTCCCGTGCGCAAGCAAAAATGTACTGAATGGTTACGCCCGAGAGTTTATTTTGGTTTATCTGACGCCAACGACATTAAAAGGTTACTATGGGTCAAGCTCAATAGGGTTGCGACTTGCGAGTTCAGGCACAAATAGGTAGGTACCTATGCGTATTTTATGCATTTGCTAAATTACATTATTACCATAAATACCTATGTTCCTCAAGGAATTTTGTTTTTATCATCAGCCTATATCTTTTTGGTTTCGTCATCGATTACTACATACATTATTGATTGTTAGCACAGAATGATAATAGTAGGTACCTACGGCACCTTACGTGAGGAATAATATTTATAATAATATTATCTTTTCTACCTATTATTGTTATATTTTTGAACATTTATCTTACAAAAAAAAAAAGAATAATATTTAAAAGATTTTTATCGTCTATGGCAAAATAGCCAGTCCTTATTATTTTGCACTCAACCTAGTAACCGACCAATTATTATCGCATACTGTCACAGGCCCCGCGTTGCGTGTCTTTGTAGGTAGGTAAAAAAGTGGCGCAGCGAATTACGACCGCTGACCTTGAATGCGTAGTGTGGCCATTTTCTGAGCTAGAACTTTTAAACAACAACGCAAACATCTTTCTCCTTTCTACCGATCTTAATTCTTAGTACTCAGCTTAAGGTGAGTGAGAGTGTCGTCTTTTTATCTTGGTCGTCCAGTAGGCTCACCCCCCCCCCCCCAATTAGTATCTCGCCTCATTTCCAAACTTGTAACCTCATGATTAGGTATCATGATCAGTTAAGCCCATACTTCACAAGCAGGGAGATAATTTTGTTGATCATTACTAAATATGTACTATATTTTTTTTTCTTCATAATAATATTGTGTTATTAATTTACCAAAAGCACCTAAAGCAAGAAACTTGTGCGTAACTACACGTAACGTAACAAAAATATTAAGGAGACGGAGCGCGTGCGTAACGGGTGGCGCGTGGCAGCCGTAGTGAATGGGCCACGACATAATGGCCCCGCAACTACTTGCAGTTTTATGCCTACACCGCGGAGTGAGACAGGCCTGCCACGGTAAAAAAAGGCCTTCAAAACGACGTACCAGTCAAAATTCTGAGATATTTTACGTGGTACAATTTGAAGATCAATTTTATTTTTTGTTCAACATTAATGTTGAGATTTTTGGACTTGGATGTCAATGTTGAGAGTAATTTTCCGCACTGCAATGCGCACGCTTCAATTGATTTCCATGAATCTATACTAATATTATAAAGCTGACGCGTTAGTTTGGTTGAAAGCGCTAATCTCAGGAACTAATGGAATTGAAAAAATATTTTTGTGTTGGATAGTATATTTATCGAGGAAGGATGAGGCTATATGACATTAGGCGCTACGACCAATAGGAGCCGAGCAGCGGGGGTGAAACCGCGGCGAATAGTGTTAGACAATCTGTTGCTTGTTGATTAGATTAATTTGCTTTAAAAATGTCTTCTTCAAATCAAGTTTTCTCTTTAGTCTTAGCGCCATACAAATACGCGGGCTACCCACAACTCCTGCGCACGGCGCGACTGGAAGCGGAAGCGGAACAGCTGTTCGCGGAGAAAGACGCCGCGCCCTTACTGCCGGCCGCCTGTGAACTTGCGCATGCGACTGTTCGGTGTTCTGCTCTCAATGCTGAGGAGTTGCGCAGGGAAGGAGGGTTGCAGGTATGTGTAATGACCTTGATCAGTAACTAGACATCGCGCATCGTCGGGTCCACACAAAAATTAAGCTAAAATCTTCAAAATATTATTTTATGCTTACTTAATTTATTCTTGCTACAAACGTACAAAGCAATTAATTTCTTAGAAATAACTTTAAGTTTGAAATCAAATTCTAAGTAGCGGCAAGTAACGTACTTTTTCCATTATTGCCTTGCTTGATTTGTTCCGTTTCTGTTTGCTTTTTCGAATGTTTGACCATTTCTAACTGCCATTTTGGTCATCATTGCATCATTAGCGGCGATCGGTAAAATCAACTGTTTGAAACACGTCATTAGGCGCCGCCTGTCGCACCGCTCACCGCTTAGACCAACAAGAACGGGCTGTAATTCTTCAAAATGCTCTCCAGGTCCTCCACGAGGCCATGTCCCGCTGTGTGCCGGTCCTGTCGGAAGCCAGCAAGTCGTCTGACATCAGCGCGCAGGTGTGTGCGCACGCGGCGCGCTGTTTCGCGGTGGCGGCGAGCTTCCCGCAGTGCCGTGCGGTGTGCGCCGGCATGCCGCAGTTGTGTGCGGATCTGGTGCCGCTGCTCAAGAGACCGGTAAATTCACATTTTTTACCTTTAGTTTTGTGGTTTTCTATGTAATTTCAGATTCAGTATTCCTTGATATCTTGGTCTCAAGCTTACTTGAAAATAGCGTAATATGTCATCATCATCAGCCTATAAATTAATGTTCCCACTGCTGGGACACAGGCCTCCTCTCTGTGAGAAGGAGTGGGCCGTAATCCACTACGCGGGTCAAGTGCGGGTTGGTGGATATTACATGTCTTCGAATTTTTGCTTCTAGAACATGCCGGTTTCCTCACGATGTTTTCCTTCACCATTTTGAGAGCAGTGGTAATGAAATAAATTACACAAAGTAACTCGTCGTGTCGGAGCCGATAGCACTGGGCCACCACTGCTCAATATGACATATTGAGCAGTGGTGGCCCAGTGAAAATAACATATTATGTGATTTTCTCCATCTCCAATTATAAATAAAATTGTCAGTGACCATTTCATCCATACTACTTGACCCCTGTTCCTTTAATTTTTAGTCAAATAATGCATCGCTTTCTTCATTGTGTTTTCTGTAATTTAAAAAAAGAAAAATAGATTTTCATTGATTAAAATGAACCAACTAACATGTTGTTGGTTTTCAAACTGAATAAAAAAAAAAATACATGGATTAACTGCATATCTCTCCGATCTTCACAACTACATACACTATTATTACACAAAAAAAATCCGAAAGATAAATTATCAAAAAATATTAGACCCGTATTTTTATCGAATTTAGAAGCGTTTTATCTTTTTCAATATTAATTGATTTAAAAAACCAAAAAGTACGTTTTCATTATTTACTGTACTGTAACTGACGGGCTAAATAGATTTTCAATTTATTTATACAGTAAACTACCCTATTATGGATTAAGTAGAAGATATCATACTAAGTCGCGCTTGCACAGAAGCAATGGCCGCCATCTGTGCAAGCGAGACTCATTTACGCGGGAGTGACAGAGACAGGTAATAATAGGTCATTGTACGAAATTCCTCCTGTTTTGTGACCGGACTTTAACATCAAAATCTCTATCTCTCTCTCTCTCTCTCTCTCCCCCAGCACCTAGGCGAGACGGCGTGCGCAGGCGCAGCCGCAGTGGGTGCACTGGCAGCCGACCCCACATGTCGCTCGCAGCTGTCGCGGGCGGGCGCGGTGCAGGCACTGCTGCCGCCCGCGCTGCGGTACGACTACACGCTCGCTGAGTCGGGGCTCGATACTGATGCACAGCTTAACAAACAGGTCAGATCATACACTTTCTTTAGCATGGTAAAATCATTAAATCAGTCCTCCCAGCCAGGCCAGGCCGGGAGGGACTGTCAGACTTGTACTGACTAAAATCCACGGTGTCCTTCAATAGCTCTTTACGTTCCGGAGTCACGGTAGCTCGTTAGTCCCGCGACCCCGGCAGGCTTTGGCCCTCAAAAGTGGCCTCCATCATTGTGCTGACAGCTCTCGTCGACCCGGGCATGGTCCATGACGGACAGAGAGTCGCTCAGTACTCGCCGTGCCCGGCCCTACGGTGGCCGGAGATCGTCCTGCGTATATTTCTAATCACCATCATCGTCATCAGCCGGAAGACGTCCACTGCTGAACATAGGCCTCCCCCTTAGACCGCCACGCCGAACGACAATTCGCCACTTGCATCCATCGGTTGCCCGCGACTCTCACGATGTCGTCGGTCCACCTAGTGGGGAGTGGAGTATATTTCTAATACTTAAATTCAATTTTGTTTCACAGGAAGTAGCGAACCAACTAGCGAAGCAGTGCATAGCAGCGTTAGCAGCGATGTACGGGCCGCACGCGCAGCCGTCGCCGGATGACGACAATATACGGAACTCACTGCACACTTTGCTCACACCGTATCTGTGCGGACGGCTGGCTGAGCCTGAACAACATGAGGTAAAAAAAAACTGAAATATCTCCTTATTTCAGAATTTAAGTAACCCTTAGGATGGTATTCCACCAGTGTGCGGCACAAATATTCGCTCTGGTGGCCTACCAGACATCTTAAAGCGAGAGTAATGCTACTGTGGGAAAGAGACAGAAATATACAAGTCGTCTAGCGCCATCTCGTTCCCACACTGGATTACTAAATGAAGCAAACACGAACAAACTGTGTGTGAATATTCTAAAAATGATCGCGCACACTAGGATATTTATGTGCGCGCACGTTTAAGCAGTGGACTCGATTTGTGCGCACACATTGCTAAACTCAGTTCAGTGAAAATGTTCGCTTACAATCGCGCTGTACTGTGCGTGAACAAAAGTTACGCACAGCTTTGCCGGTGGACACGATACTAAACGTGACACCAGCTTAGTACGCGCACTGCTGAAGTGCGCGAGTAAATGTGCCGCACACTTTTTTTTTCAAATCAAATCAAATCCTCTTTTTTTTGTGGAATCGAATACGACTATGACGTTGAACGACGTTCTAATATGTGTCGGTAACTGAGTTAAAAACAGCGAATCGTTTTATGAAACAGACGTACCTATATCATTTTTCGCCAAAATATGATCCTTGTTAGCGACACTACCGAATGGTGTAATAATACAGGGTGATATTTTTTTTCAAAATCAGCGGGTTCGTTTCCTGGCCAGGATTATTAATCTTTCTAAAATCCAATGATGCAATTTTAGTTTTCTTCAAAATCGATCTCGAGACCCGCAGTGGTGGACGCCCCGCAGTGGTGGACGCCCACGGCGACGGACGTCGCCAGACGATCTCCGGCCACCGTAGGCGCGGGCATGCGGGCGGCGAGTAAAGGGCAACTCGCTGCCCGACCATGGACCATGCCCGGGTCGACGGCGCGTTGTGTTCCACGCGCGCCTCAAAGAGCGTCAGCATAATGACGGGGCCCCCTCTGTAGAGGGCCAAAGCCTGCCGGGGTCGCGGGACTTATCTCATTACCGTGACCCCGGAACATAAAGGGCTATTGAAGGACACCGTGGATTTTAGTCAGTACAAGTCTGACAGTCCCTCCCGCCCTGCCCGGGGTGGGAGGACTCATTTGATGATTTTACCACGCAAAAAAAAAAAAAAAAAAAAAATCGATCTCGAGACTCCTTTCAGCATTTTTCGATATTCGTCATAGTTTCGGATAAAGCCTTCCACGCCCAGTTGGAAAATTCACACTGTATTTATAGACGAATCTTCTATTTATCTGTGTATTTTTTTTTTTTTCTAGCTCCTGAAAACCCTAACCTCAAACTGGCGCACGCCATACCTAGTATGGGACAACAGTACCCGCGCGGAACTAAAGGACGTACTACGGAATGCCCGCGCCATCATGGAGGAAGATGGACCACTCATAGAACCCTTCATATACTCCGCACACGAGGGTCTGGTGTCCGTCGGAGGAGTGTATATCGATATCTATAATGAACAGCCTGACTTTCCTATTGATGTAAGTAATAGACTAGAACTTATCAGTTAGACATCACCTGCCTAGTCTTTTCACAAATTTCGGATTCCAGTTTAAGAGCGCATATTTTGAAAGTTGGCATCGTCGCAAATAGTTGTCAAATATTAACAAGTTTTAATTAATTTAGCAATGTTACTGTATGGAAATAAAAAATAAGGCTCTGTAGTGCACTAAAACATTGATATAGGAATGCAATTAAAACACTGAATTTGATGTTGTAACAGTTTCAGGTGTAAAAAAAGTATTTGGAAGGTTTCCAAATACTTTTTTCACTTCTAAAACTATATATTCGGTGTTACGATATTAATTATTGCATTCCCTAATCAATGTTTTAGTGCACTACAGAGCCATATTTCTTATATTCATACAGTAAATTTACCAAATTAATTTAAACTTGTAAATATTTGATAGCTATTTGCGACGTTGCCAACTTTCTGGTTATGCGCCCTTTACGGGATGCAGCTGTGTACTAGAACGGTATTTAAAAACCATGTGCGTGTTGGACTCGCGCACGAAAGGTTCCGTACTATTATCGATAAAAACAGGCCCCCCAACAGAAACACATCATCTGTGAAAATTTCAACTGTCTACTATTAACTGGCAAACATGGCCAGAAATTTTCCAAAATAGAGAGGTTTGGAAAGAGAAAGGCCTTTGTCCAGCAGTGGGACACGGTATAGGCTATAAAAAAGAAAGGATTTCAACCAAGGAGGATCACTGGACTACTAGAAAGTCATGAATACTCGACAAAATAGTTATACCACCAACCATGTGCTTAGCGTTCATATACAGGGTGGAATTTTGTAATGCCACCTGGAGGGAAAGTACTCTTAATACTGCAGATAGAAAATTTTACTCAAAGGAAACATTACTTTATTTTTGAATAGAAAGCAAACTGCATTCAAAGATTTTCGAAAATTCTCGTCTCCCACACCCGGGAATCGAACCGGCTAAAATCTGAAAAAAATATACCCTGTTCTTTTATTGCATCGATCGTTAGGGTCAATTATAAGGATGAAATCTCTCTAACAAACATGATAAATTAAATGAAAGGAAAACAAGGAAATCTGAAGTTACAAATTCAATGAGTCAAGTTAAAGCTCTTTAACTAACATCCATCTTTCATTTTCGAAAATCGTTGAATGCAGTTTGCTTTCTATTCAAAAGTAAAGGAATGTTGCCTTTGAGTAAAATTTTCGATCTGCAGTATTAAGAGTACTTTCCCTCCAGGTGGCATTACAAAATTCCACCCTGTATACTATGACGTAACGTAAACAAGATTACTGCATTGTCTCATTACTAACCGTATAGTTCGGTACCGGGTCCGAAACGGCCGCGACAAGTAAACCTACGCTGGCTCAGTAGTGGGTCCGAAATGGGCAGACGTTGTAGTCATACGACATCCTCATAAAAAAATAAAAAAATATAATATTCTGTGCGTTAAATCCTATGAGTGCGCATTAATTAAGAATGTTAAATAAAAATCTGATTTGTTCACGCCATTAAAACTTCTACATTTACAACGCATTTTCTTAATTTTCCATTACAAAATCCAAAAGTGTAAATACGATTTACGCCATTTTGATGGCAGTGCTGGGTTGGGCTAAAAATCATAAAAAATGCGGTTTCCGGATATCCAAGGTATCATTAGAGAAGGGATGAATAACTCGTCATTTAGTATTGTAACGAATTCATACGTAATTCAACATAAATTAGCAGTGGTAATGAAGAATTTGATATCTGAACTCGAAGTTTCGCGCCACTTGTGTTTGTTTACATTTTTATTTTTCACTTGGATCACACACACACGCTTATACTCAATAACAATTACGATAAATAACATGCCAAATTTTATAAATAACGTTAAAAAGCCCAGATCTTAGCTTAATTCTCTAATACAGGGCCAAAAACACGAATTTTTCATTACCACTACTGAATTTGTATTCGTAATCGACAACCATGTTTTTTTTTTTAAATCGTAATGATGTGTGAAAGCGAGTATTCTAATCGATTCCATAATTGAATTTTTTGTCAACTCGAGTGAAATAAATAAGGAATTTAAGAAATCGATTCATAAAAATTAAAATAAATTCATTTTAAGCTTAGCATACAATTATTATCCATTCTATTCTTTTTTAAAGCTTTATAATAATTTTACGTGCATTGTAATTACCAAAAAACAAAAATAGACAAAGGAACAATGTCAGTAATAAATGTTTGAATGCGCGCCAATATATTAATTCCAAAATTTGAATTAGGAATGCGCTCGCTGATGTACTCGCTATTCAAAATAATAACATTTTAATTTATTAGCTATTTTTTAATGTACAGACGCCAGGCAGATCAACCTACCCCAATCTGTCAAATTTACCAATCGAACATTGACCTTCCAATATTGTGATAAGGTTGAAAATCTATTAAAGTTTGTCAGATTGAGGTAGGTTGATGCCAGCACATCAACCTACCTAAATCTGTCAAATTTCTTCAATAGATTTTCAACCTTATCACAATAGTGGAAGGTTAATGTTCGATTGGTAAATTTTGACAGATTTGGGTAAGTTGACCTGTGCTGGCATGCATACAGATCAATACTGACGATTCGTCAGTATCGACACCAGTATAATAATATTTTTATTTAGGTATTTGTTAAGGATACTTTAGATGTGATGCTGTCGCGACTTAACTTCAGTAAAACACACTGTTATAGTTTAAAATCTTTTGATGATTCTCTTCCTGGGTGGAGCGGAAGGAGAAGTCAGAGACTATTACTAACTAAAAATACCCTGTTCCTTTACATGCCTTTTGCGTTCCAGGACCGCAGTACCCTTTCAATGGTTTCAATACAATTCCGTGAGCCCGGCACGCGTTTGGCACTATTATGGCCTCGTCAGTTCGCTTATAGTTCCTTGAAGGTCGCTTGGAACACGACGCGCATTCGTCTCAGGCCTAGTCCTTGATCGGACGGTGAGTTACCCAATACTCGTCGTTCGCAAGCCCGCAACTACAATCGCAAAAATTAAGTCTGCGTCTTAAGATTTTTGTAAAATCAATTTGCTTGTTTGGAATCGAGGTTGTAAATTAAAATAAGAACACACTATACACTATTCGATAGGGTCGTTGTTTAGGATCAAATTCGGTGAAGTATTAATCAATAATTTAGTCATCGTACGCAGATCAACATTCGCGCCAATTTACTTAAAGTTCGAATTTCAAAAATTTCGTTATGTATTTGTACCGCGAGGTGATTATAAAAATTTGAAATGAGAACACGATGTATGGCCATTAACTAAAGTTTGAATTATAAAAAACCTTTTGCCGTACGTTTGTCGCATGTAATTACTTCACATAACATTGATGGTTTTT
This sequence comes from Agrotis exclamationis, assembly GCA_950005045.1. NCBI lineage: Eukaryota > Metazoa > Arthropoda > Insecta > Lepidoptera > Noctuidae > Agrotis > Agrotis exclamationis. The sequence continues at coordinate 4,936,030 of OX465431.1, read as the reverse complement.
ATTGCTGGAAATTAAATATCAATTTAATTTTTATGCTGTAATTTTATTTTTTATCAAAATCAGCCACGAGACTTCTTTCAGCATTTTTCGCTATTCCTCATAGATTCTAATTTAGCCATTCACGCCCAGTTAGAAATTCAATTTGTTTATTACTGCAAGGAATCATTTGGAAGAACTCCCATCTCTTACTCCAGCATTTGATCCGTACCCGGTGTTTGTCTTTCCACGTTTTTTAGATTCGTTTTTTATAGTGAAATAATCAGATAAATTGAAATAAATTACCGAAGACACAGTATGGGTAAAACTATATGGTTGAATTTAATTTTAGAAGACACACACACGTTTGGCCTCCATTGAAATACCGATATTTATTTCCATCGAAATCATGAATTAAAAATTAAATAATTTATTGTGTAATAAAAAAATCATCAACTCAAAATATTATAAAAAAGAATCTTCAGGTTCAGTTTCATAGATGTATTGCATGGACTAAGCTAACTATAGTCAAATAAGCAGATAAATCGGTCCATGCTCTATGTCTTGTTTTACTTTTTTTTCCGTGTTCGATTATATTGCGAGTATCGATTAGGCTGAATGAACCTTTTTAATCGTTATAATGAACATTGGGATTACGGCAGCACTAAGAAGTGTCATGTTGCAACATTGTTTTTGGTAATTTTTATCAAGACTTTGTTTCGTTATTATTATGAAATTATGTATGAACACTGGCAAATGTAATAATGCATGTAGTAAGTTACTTTATTTATTTCACTGTATAACCGTTTTTTATCACGTGGGAAGCTTGTTTATGTACATATTTTCAGCACATCTAAATTATCTAGTTTTTGGAATGATGTAGCATTTTGTATGTTACACACATTATAAAGTAGAATCACGCAGTTTTAGTGACCTCAACACGTTCTTAGAGATATTGTTCACAAACTTATCGTATGAAATAGCTGTAGCAATGTAATTTTGATTGAAAACCGGATGCTGAAAATGTACAAAAAATCTTGAGTGTTGTCTTAAATTTCGAATCACCCGGTCGATTCAGCTGATGTGTCATGTGTCAAAATGTTGTCGTGCAGAGTGGTTAATCTCCTTTTCCTTTTCTAGAACCCTCAGCAGCTGATACTGGACCTGCTCCAGTTCATACAGGAGCAGACCAAGGGGGATATGACGTCAGAGAGAGTACAACACGTGACGTATGCACTCACGGCCCTCGCCAACGTTATCATCAAGAATCCAGGTTTGTTCCAAAAAGATATATCGGGACTAAAGAAGTAGATTGAATTAGAGATTCGGTGTGTTTCTGTGCCTTCGAACTGATGAATTTGAAAATGATTGCTTTCTTCGAGTAGGTAGATGAAATAAAGCAAAACTAGGGTTTGTAAACTCTCCAAAAACTTGCCTCAACTTTAAGTGTCTAAACACACTATGCCGAAATTACGCGACCGAAGTTCGGCGGCTGATTTCACGTTCCGACGTATTTGGCTGATATGACACACCATAAGTGCCGAACTTACGCGGCAGAAATTCGGCGCGGGCGGCTCCCTACTGCTCCCCGCCCCCGGATCTTCGTCGGTAATCGAACCGAAATTCGGTCGCGTATAATGTGTGGTCACAGAATAAGTTGCCGCTGAACTTACGCCCGACCGAAGTTAGGCTGTACGCTATGACGCGACGTAATTTTGGCATAGTGTGTCGTCAGTAATTCAAATAGCATTGCAGGCTTAATTGTCCTGAACTTCGGTCGCGTAACATCGGCATAGTGCGTTTAGACACTAAAGGCGGTGACATATTTACCAACACATTTTACAATTCGTTTTATGAAACCGCGGACATTTATCGACACCGTACGCGCCGTACGGTATAAATATGCGACCACTAGAAGGGGTTTCTAATAAAGCTAGATAGGAAACACTTCTATGTTTTGGATATTTTGACGGGTTTCCAAAGTGCCTGCGCTAACGCTATCTTGGGTTTGCGGTGTAATCTCAATTTTTTTGGGGCAGTCGTAGCTTCTCTTTCGACAGTTGAATACTGAGTGTGGTCCAGGGCCAGATGGTCTAAAACGGCCACTTAGCAATATCCCAAAACGATTCACTTCGTGAATAAATAGCAATGGCGTTGCTGGCAATGCTTGATCTTCGTGCATTTCGAGTGATTTCCAGCAACGTCATTGGCTATTCTCGTATATTTCATTTACAAAGAGAATCATTTAGAATATTGCTATGTGGCCGTTTTAGACCCTCTGATCTTTCTCCGGTCGTGTCGGTTTGTCGCCTCTGAGGACTATGACAGTAAAGGAACAGAGTCCCTGTGTGAGTACTTGTGCCTGTGAATACATGCACTGCACTATAATATCTCCGCTAAAATTGACATCTGTGGCGAAAAAACCGGTCAGAAGGGCTATTATTATTAGTTTTTATATCCATAATATCATCTTCAACAGACTCTCATCTACTCCATCATAGTTATCCTCATTTCTTCCTCAAATTCCAGGCGCAGAGATCCAATGCATAGGCCAGTTCGGTCTGATCTTCGGCATGCTATCGGCCCGGCCACACCCTCTGCTACAAGACGCTGCCTTACGTACCGTGCTAGCGGCGGGCGGGTCGCGCGAGTGTGTGGAGGACATCGCGGCCAGCGCCGTGCTGGGACACCTGCTGGCGCTGCTGGCTGACCGACCACCTCGGCCTGATGCACTGGCCGCGTTAGCTGCCTTGCTGGCTAATACTGCGCTGGTTAGAGAGGCGCTTAATAAAGGTAAGATTTTTAGCTTACAGGTGGAGAGATTTGGAAGCGGAGAGGAGAGAAAAGTTGCGCCCTCTTTCTATACGCTACGCTCGACGACCTTCTGATTCACAGACGCTCTTACCAACCAAGTTATCGCAGTTTGTGCCGTGCTGGGCCAACAATTGGCCCTGCTAGGAACATCAAAACCTGATTTTGCAATTTTAGTACGGTAGATGATACACTGTCTACCTTTCAATCACCAATCAAATTCGTTACTAAAACTAACTAAAAATACCGGCACGGTTCTTGAGCGCTCGGCGTAAGAGTGGGGATCGCTTTGCGCATCGTACACTTATCGACAAATGAAACGCACAATAAAACAAATAAAACGCACAAAACAACGAATCCCGAGTGGCGGCTATGACGCGATGCGCTACGGCACGCTACGCGGGCCAATCACTACACTTTCCCCGCCCCCTTCCTCACTTCTTCTACCAAAGGGACCTAATAACTCACTTCTGCGCAGGTGAAGGTCAGCGCTCAAGATCCATGCCGGTAACTGTAATATCCATTTATCCTCACAAACATTTGCATTTATAATATTAGCTAGACATTTACTTATATAATCGTTTTTTTCTTTGTCCAGGTGCTGTGATATACCTATTAGATTTGTTCTGCAATAGTAAACTACCAGAGACAAGGGAAGCAGCTGTAGAGTTACTGGCAAGAATGATGGCAGATAAACTACATGGACCCAAGGTATGGCTACGTTTCAAATTAGTTGTTCAAAACCATAGCTTATTTAATTGAATATCCAGAGGCCGTAGTAGGCCATGTTCGTACAGGTGTATTTTTATATCAGCGTTATTTGTCATGGGGTTATAAAAGCTCGATTAATTAAAAAATGACCCCAAGTTCATTTTTTTTTTATTATTAATACGAATTGCGCAAAAATTTGTAAAATAGAATATTCTATTCTTTTGTTTAAGCAGTAGAGTAGATCATAGCTTTACAGAATTCATTTTTATTCGAATTTTCTGGCAAAGTGGTATTTTTAGACCCCAAGATCCTCTTTTTGGATTCTCAACGCTCAGCTCAACGTAGAGAGTACAAAATCAAAAATGTGCGCTTTTTGAAGACAAAAAATGACTGAGGGACTATTCGACCTATAACCTCAACTTTCTCTTCCCTTAGGTCCGTCTAACGATATCCCGGTACATCCCGGGAGTGTTCGCTGAAGCGATGCGTGAGTCAGGTCCGTCGAGCGCGGTACACATGTTCGATGCCCAGCACGAACACCCCGAGCTGGTGTGGACTGACGACACTAGGAAACGACTGGCGTCGCATATAGCGAATTTGAGAGACAAGTTAGTATAAAGTTGAATTAAGTTAATTAGCGAAACTTCATAGAACTTAATTAACTAGCAAGACTTCAAAGAACTGCCTTATTGGTTTCGTGGTCGAAAGCGCGACTGTTCAATATGAGGTCCCGGGTTGATTTGAAGTTGGGCAAAATGTTGTTGGGTTTTCCATTACGAATTTCTCAGTCTCATCCACGGAACCTGGATTTGTTCCCAATTAATGGCAATTCGCTTGCCCCTTACATTTTATATGGGACTTAAAATAACTGCAAGCATTTATTTTTGATAATTTATTGATAATCAAGTACTCTTACACAAATCTGGTTAAACGGTGATCCCCAAACTAGACGTTTGTCTGTATCTTGGGGAATTTTTGTCTTAATGTATTATAATAATGTTAACGACAATGTATGTTATTTCTAAAATTGCCCGGAAATGTGTTAAACCTAACCAATCGAACCTCGGCATGCCCCTAACTACTCTTGGGCACCCCGAGGTTCGGTTTGGTTAAGTCCCTTTAAACCTTGCACGCAGAAATAGGAGTCTCGCCCAGCGGGGCTCCTACCTGACCACGTTAAACACCTATTTTATACATTCCTTAATAGCATTGGAATTGTAGGTGTTGTATACAACTCTTAGATATCATACATTTCCGGTATCATACTCGTAAGAGCGATTGTAATTATGTGCATTCAAAGTGGTAACCGTCGTTTAATTTTAATTACGTTTAATTTCTAACAATAAGCACCTAATGAGGGAGAGGTGGAAATTTTTCGAAAAATCTTTAAAGTTCAATAACTCCAAAACCAGTGAGTCCAACCTATGTTGTCGGGGTTAAAATTGTTGCAAAAAAGGTCTAGTATCATCCATTTCAAGGAATGCACCCAATTACAAATCACCCTGTATAGTATTCCCAATCTAGGCAAAAGCTTTCGCCAAAAAAACCTCTCGTAAGTTTATTTGGCCCTAATGAATACATAAATAAACTCTCATTTCTCCCCTCCAGACACCAGTCCGACCAGCTCCGCTCCCCCAACGCTACGTTCGAGGACCGCGAGACCCTCGAGCGAGCCGCGGCCGGGGAGCAGGCCTGGGCGCCGCCCGGGGAGGTCGTGGTGGACGGAGTGTACCTCAAGCTGTACCTTCAGAACCCACACTGGAACCTCAGGAGCCCTAAGAGGTTCATGCAAGAGTTGCTGACTGAAACTATTGCGGCTTTGAATAAGGATGCTAGCGAGGTATGTTTAGTTTAATTATACAGGGTCTTTCTTTTAAATTGGCCAATAGAGTGAAATCTACAACCATAAGAGATACGCAAAAAAATTCTTAGAAACCTTTAGCCCTGTTTTATGGTAACAATTTTTCTATATTTATTTTTGGTGAGTTGTCCACAAAAATTTGTGGAATAGTCCATTTGTTTGGTGCCGTTGGACTTTGTTTCATGTAAGGCTCATTTTATTGTATGGGAAGAAAAAAGGCGGAAGTTGGTCAAAAGCAAAATTGTTTTTCATACAAATTGTTTGAACGAAAAAAAACACCTATTTTTTATGATGCTTTTGGGTTTAGTGTCACGTAAGAATAATTTCATTGTTTGGGAAGAAAAATATCTGGGTAACAGAAGTGGGTCAAATCTTATGAGACATTGACCACTACTAATACAACTTGATGCTATTTGAGGAAACATTACTTTACTTTTGACCAACTTCTACTGACCAAATATTTTCCTGCCCATACAAAGAAATTATTCTTACATTTTTCCACAAAAAAAGCTGTACAATCCGTGAAAAACATTAAAAACATCTTAGAGGATGTCAATTTATTTGTTACTTTATTCCTAAAGATCTATTGATATAAAAATAATGTCTTGTTACAATTCTGCACACTACTAATATTTGCTTTCTCCCATGAGCACGAAAACACGAAAACGAAGCTCATTAATTATATTTGATATTAAAATTTGTTATTTGAAAGTTGACAACGAATTTTTATTTTGCATCTCTAATCTTAAGTAAATTTAAGAGGATCTCGTGGCTAAATAATTATAGCCGCACAGGCCGATCTTTCGGCTTAAGCCGCACTTGCCGAGGCTGGTCTGTGGATGGGTGACCATCTGTCATAGCGAGTTTCCTCTGTGTCTCGGAAAGCACGTAGAGCCGTTGGTCCTGGCTTTCATTTGTAGATCTTTGAAAGTCGTTACTTTTACTCAGAAGCTCTCAAGCCTGACAACCAGTCTTACCATGGGGTATCGTATTATCCAGTTACTGGGTTGTGGAGGTCCGATAGGCAGTCGCTCCGTGTAAAATATTGATATTCAGCTGCATCTGGTTCGACTGGAAGCCGACCCCAATATAGTTGGGAAAAGGCAAAGGCATAGGCAGATGATGAATCTTAAGTTAATTTAAGTGTCATTTTTCCTCCCACAGGGTAGCCGCGGTGAAACATGCGCGTTAGCTCTCAGCGCAGCGCTCCGTGCGCGGCCGGCACTGGGAGAGTTGTGCGCACAACTAGGAGAACTGCCGCGGTTAGCGAGACTGTTGCCTACCGCGCCTAAGTTAACTGTACCTGTGATAACTGCGCTTGCGCCTACGCAGGTGAGATGTTTTCTTTTTTCTTTTCTTTCCAATTTCAGGTAATTGAGATGAAAACAAATTATTTTACAAATTATTTTAGCTAGCAAAGCTCTGCAGATTTAATGAATACCTCATTATTACATTGAATATCGATATTATACATATTAATATTTTGTTGTGTTACATAACTTTAGTGAGCTAATATGATTTTACAATCTGCTTTAAATAAAACCAGAGTATTTTAATTAATTGACAAAAAAAAAAACGCCTTACATTATAGGGTATTTTAATAAAAATAAAAATTATTAGTCCGGAAGATATAGATTATAGATAAACAAAATTGACGAAGAAACAATCCTTATAAAAACCACAAAACGTCACTCAGTCGGTATAATTTTACAGCCGTTATGACATCACAAGCTTCTACTCCCGAATTTCGAAGCGTTTTATCTTTGTCAATATTCATTGATAAAAAAAAAACAAAGTGTGTATTCTTTTTTTCAAATATCTTTCTTACGGATTAAACAGATTTTCAATATAATGATGCAGTAAACTACCCTATTGCAACAAGTTGCTCCCATGTATTAATTTAATTTGGATCTTATTTCACTAGCATAAGGACTTTTTACACAACACAATCTTTTCTTCCAGGCATGCGTAGTAGCACTGTCGCAGACAGAAGTGATGTCGGGCTTGAAGACGGCGGTACAGTCGTGTAGAGAGGTGATCGGCAGCGCGTGTGAAGCACTCGCGTTGATATTCTCTAGTAATGCTAACACGGACCGGTTGGTGTTACAGGTTAGTAACTAATAATAATAAACTTTTTTTTCTTTTTATATAAAAAGCGTTGCTCTACTGTAGGAATTTCTCCTGTATCGTTGGCGGATGTCACATACATACACACACACCTACACCCGGAATAATTACTTTCAGGTTATAAAAATATTTTTTTCCTTGCTTTTATCTAATCCCTGTCACGCAAGGTAGTAGCCGATCACTCAGCCACTATGCCAACAGTTTCGTAAAGTAAGCTTGAAAGTCTGATAACAGTCTAACTTAATGGCCGCTCATGTATCTCAAAGCGCGCAGCTGACGCCCGAGCAACGCGCGTTCTAACGAAAAAATGTAAACGAGCGCTTGACCAGCTGCGCGCGCTTGCATGTGTACACTTCAATAGAATTCGGGGTTCTCAAAGCGCGCGTTTCAAAGCGCCCAATGTGTACCCGCTCTTAAATGTATTGTTGTCACGGTCACGGAGACGGTCAGAGTGTCAATGATATAAACAAATGTATGATGATATTTTCTCTGATAATGTGCTGAGTACACCACGAAATTTATCATGTTTTGAATTAATGCAAAACACTTCGTACCGTATGTATGGGCGCGGGATGTAATTGGCAACCGAAAGAACAAGGTAGACAGTCTAACCTCCCTTCCGCTCCATTCAGGGCAGGAAGGCTCATAATATGATATTAACACGAAAAAACCATGTGTATATGTTCGGGACTGTGATCTCGTCCCAGTATAATTATAAACGATAGTCTCTTCTTATTGACATAATTTTTATAACGTTAAAAATTATAACGACATATTAATCTTTCGATCGCGACAAACGGGGACTCGCTCGCGTGCGTTTTATCTATGGTGACGACGCACGCTCGTAATGGTTACTACGGACGAAGTGAAGCGGACCGCGGGGCTAAGGCACTCGTCAGCGGGGTTCAGTGCGGGGGCGCGCGGTTGAGGCGCGGGGTGAGGAGGCAGTGGCGTGATGGCTATGCCTAAAGCCCGCTGTTCACATTGGGCCAAGGCATTGGGCTAGCGTGTACAGACCTACTTGGCGGTATGTTGGTAGTTGGCGAGAATACTGGCCGGCCAACCGAATGTTGTCGGTTTTTCGGGCACCAATCAAAGGATCTTGGCGGGCTTCGCAAACAGTGTTCATACGTTGGCGCGTATTATTCTGTTTGTTGTTATTTGTCAGCAAAGACAGTCGTGTCGCGTGAATAGATATACGTTTCCGTGTTAAGATGGCCTGGCCAAGCAATGAAACTTTACAATTTATAAAAATGTACCGAAATGAACCAGTTATATGGAATTTATTATTTTGGCCCAATATGCTGGCCCAAGCCTTGGCCCAATGTGTAAACAGCGACATTTGAAATTCATTATTTTGGCCCAACATGCTGGCCCACTGCCTTGGCCCAATGTGTACAGCGGGCTTAACCTTACGCTAACCGCGCAGGTGTGGTAGTGGCTGACTACGCGCCAACAGTATGTGCTTTCTGTCATATTCAATTATCATTCCACAGGCATTAGAAACGGACCTAGTAGGCGAGCTCCTGACCCTCCTGGACACTCGTCTAGACGGCGCTGCGGCTGCGCAGTTAGTACGTGCACTGAAGGCCATGTCCCGCTCCCCGCTGCACGGCGAGCGGGTGAAGGCGGTGCTGGCTCGCTCGCCCATCTGGGAGCACTACGCCGCGCAGAGACACGACCTGTTCATCACTGCCGCGCCGCAGAATAACTTGCTCACAGGTCAGTAGCACTAGCAGTTCGAAAACGCTGTAATATTTAATAGATTTTCAACTTTATATGATTTTCAACTTTATATAAAGTTGCGACGGTGGACGCCATCATGTGCGTGAGAGCCCTCACGACGGTTCATGCGGTATCCCGGGGCAGGGTCGTCTTGGCGGTGTCTTTGGACATCACCAATGCCTTCAACACCCTGCCCTGGAGTTGCATCAGGGAGGCACTCCGGTATCACCGGGTGCCCCCCTACCTCCGTCGTGAGGTCGAGGATTACCTGACGGACAGAGCCGTCATCTACCCCGGTCACCGGGAAGAATGGAACCGGCGAGAGATGTCGTGCGGTGTTCCACAGGGATCGGTCTTGGGGCCGCTCCTGTGGAACATCGGTTACGACTGGGTGCTGCGTGGCGACCTCTCTGAAGGCGTGCTATGAACCGCTTGACCGTTACGAGCTCCTTGTTTCCCGTACTGAGTGCACGAACGCTCGCTGTCTAACATTAAATTACTCCCCGTAGCGCTGGTCGGTACGGAATAGACTCGTCACTAAAATAATGGTTTATCAAGTGAAAAAAAATATTATTCTTTTTTTTATGTGTTTAAATATCTTTTCCCCAACAGCGGCCCCCCACACAGCGGGCTACCTGACGGCCCCGCCCTCCAACATCCCAGCACAGCCGCCACCGATCGACTGACCGACACCTGCCACACGACCGACACGACCGACTAAAGCGTGCAGTCGAGCCGCCTAACTACATACACGCTACGTTTCTGAAAGGAACGGCTGATCAGAGTATGGGACCTCAAGTAAGTCCTATGTAGAATCTCTTATTGTTGATGAAATTGCAGCTTTCTTTCAATGTGAATATTCGATTATAATAGAATATTTAGTAAAAAATGCATCGAATATTTGTCAAAATTCTTAAAAGAAAAATGCCTTAAATTTTTAATGAGTAAAGGTGATTCAACGATGTACGCAAAATTCAGCCTTAAACACCTTTCGGAAACTAGCTGTGTCAGCGAATTTGCCTTGGCGTACAGCGGCCTATTACAGATATTATTTCGATGTAAGATATTGCCTCATATGAATGTATTATAGCAATAATTTTAATACGCATATGTACTAATTTTGCGTAAAATACGTGGGGTTATCCCGACTTGAATGTATATTATTTTCAGCCACTTGTTCAAGTACTAACAAGGCAAATTCATTATTGTACTTATGTAAAAATATTTTTAAGCCGGTATATTTCCTGAAGGTAGGAAAGAGATGGTCTTATAAGTCCTATATACATCCATCTCTTTCTCACACTGAAGTAAGAATCATATAAATTTAAAAGCATGTTCATACACGCTAATTACTGAAACTATAGGTGGCGCTACTTCTGCTATAAAAAGTGGCGGTATAACCAGATGTTTTGTATCGATGTCTCCTTGTAAATTTAAAGTACCTATACTATTAAATAAACACATCATCTCCAGTGATTGGTACGCTCGAAGTATTAACAGCCAAAGTTAAGTTTGTGTATGTATCTCTGTTGTTCGTATGAAGCTGCGTCTATACATGTGCAAGCGCATGAACCGTGCTCGGTACTCATGTCGCAAACATGTCCAAAATTGAAAGCAGGACAACTCAAGGACAGATTGGATTTAGCCAGTCAATTCTGATAGACCCTTGTTTCACCCACGGCGGGAAGGTTGAGACCTTCCCGCTGTGGGTCGAGCTATAAGAATTGGGCATATTTGATGCTTTTTCAGAGTTCCTAAAATACAGTGGTTAGAACTCGATAATGCAAGCTAGTGTAAGCGTATAGGTCACCCATATGTCCCAGTAAAGCCTTAAGCTTAGAGTAATAGGTTTAGACTCCTCATGATGTGATGACTTGTGTCGCCGACCAACTAGAAGTGATAGTGTTAACACTTGAACTACGAAAATCATCCTTACTATTGTACTATGACATAAAGACGCTGCCAATTTGAAATTATTTCTTGGCGTGCGCTTGTCTCTGGGTAGTAAACCAACGGGCTAACTACCCACGGACAACTGCACATCACTTAAGTGCGAACCTAGCTTTAGTAAAAAGGTTTCGCGCGTCGTACCGAAAGTGCGTGTGCGCAAGTGTGGACGCAGCTCATAATCTAAATGTATAGAAGTTTGATCTCTAATGAAAGGCATATTTTTTACATCATTCCCAAATACGTTAGCGACATAGATTAGGATTCACACTTTTTTATGAATTTAGATTAGTGATGTTTTAATGAGAAGGGTTTGAAGATTTTTGTATGAAACGTTATACTTGGTCTGCTAAGGTCCACCATTTTATGCCTTACCTGCATCCTTCTCCTCATCTCCTAGTATCGATACAGATAAGTTTAATAGACAATATTAAATGTTTCTGTGTTCGCCATTTAAAATAAAATGGTGGTAGTTAGCAGGCCAAATAACTCAGACCCCTTTTGCACTTGTGTGTAAAACATGATATTCCAAATTTGCAAATAGGTTATTTGACAATATCAATAAATCATAAATTTAATAAGTCCGTTATTTAGAGTTTTGGAAAATAACGGACACATATTTTTTCTTATGTAAAATCAATGAATGTTTACCAAGATATAACACATCAAGACTCGAGAGTGGGGGCTCGTGACGTCAGAATTCAGTAAAAAATGTACTAAATTGTGACGTATTGGCAATTTTGAAAGCATCATATCTCCGTCAATTTTGGTTTGCGTAAAAAAAGAAAAAATACGGGTCAAATATTATTTGATAATCTAACTGACGCATTAATTAGAATTTTTTAGTCAAATAGCCTATTTTATGTAAAAGAAAAAGTTTTCTGTACGCAGTTGCCCGCGGTTTTTTTCATACTGCTTTACAATAGTTGTGATCTTATGGCAATATTAATAATTAAAATAAAATTTATTGATTGGCTTGTCTTGTCCATGGCCATGACAGCTTTTTCTAAACTCTACATCGAAATAAAAGAAAAAAAAAACATGAAGTCTTCAGAAATCGTCGGGTGGATTGTGTTCAATGTTCTAACATAATATAATCATAATTACATAAAATAATTTGCTAGAATTTCGCACTTTTATAAGAAAAGTACCTAATAGTTTTTTAATATTGATAATTATGTAACAATAGTCTGTGAGTACATGACATAGTTTCATTTAGTTCCCTGTTTTGTGTGTATTCATTACATAAAGGCTTTGTTGCCATATTTAGTTATTGTATTGAGACTGAAATTCATTGAAAATACAATTTCTATTATTTTATTTCAATTTTGTCGCGAAAATGTTAGGTATACGAGGCCTTTGAGGCTTTTGGGAGGAGATTTAATATTTTGTCAAATCATTATAACATCAGTATCCTTAGCACGAGTTTTCACTCTTTTACTTTACAGCGTCTTTCCAGTATTTACAGCGTTTCTTGTATGGAAAAATGGAACAGCGCCGCTGGTGTACGAAGAAGGAACTAATTTTTTCCTTAAAAATTGTCAATTTGAAGTTGTCAAAGTTCCAGTTTACTTTACGTCTCAAATACTGAAAACTCGTGCTCAGGGTACAGGTCTTCTCAAAAATATAAGGAATTGGTGGGCTTGATTAATAAGATTCGCTAAGGGGTAGAAAGAATGTAAGACGGATTTTCTTCACGAATAAAATATTTTTATTATTAAAGAAAACGTAAAAAACACTAAAAATTAATTCAAACAATCCCTAAAATGTATAAAAGCTTCTTTTAATTAATTTTTTACTTATTATTTTAATCAAAATTATGTGTGATAATATTGTAAAGGAAATTAAAAAATAAAAATTGTTTGGTTTAGTCATATCATAGAGTTTAGTCTAAACTTTATGGAAATTATGATGCTCTTATGTTCGCTCATTAATTATTGAGTACGTCCTAAACATATATGTATTATAGAAATATTATGTAATGTGTTGTAATATACCAACCACCGTATTTAGTCTATTGTCGATATAAGCTTGTCTATGTTTTAATTTTGTGTGCTTTTGTACAAAGCTGTCGTCGTTTTTCTTTTGCGCTAGTAGAATAAAATAGTCGATTGAATACGGTAGTTGGTACATCACTAGTATCGATAATAAAGGAATGTGTATGGTCGCGGTGACTGTGTGTTCTGTAGTTTATGATATTTAAAAAAAAAAAACAGGTTGGTTCACCTTCACTGTTCATGAATCGAAACTAATTTTAAAATTGTTTTGAAACAGCATAATCTTAATTAGCACACAGCACACAGACAGGTATGTTTATTTGATATGGATATGCTATTGATTCCAACAAAATCCATCAGGCAGGCCCAACGCAAAATGGTGAAAAACAAAGAAAATTGTTTCTCTTGATTTTAACCTAATACTTACTAAGTAAATCCTACAGAACACACGCATCACGAATGGATATATCGAAGGCACCATGTCGGATAAGCGAGGTGTGATTATATGGATATTTTTATATCTAGATATAAGTCATATTGCTGTAAAATATACGAAGTTAATATATCAATCTATGCAAGCGTTTCATTTGTCATCGTCGGCTTCCAGTCGAACCAGATGCAGCTGAAAACCAGTTTTATTTGAAGCGACTGCCTATCGGACCTCCACAACCAAGTAACTGGGTAACACGATACCCCATGGTAAGACTGGTTGTAAGACTCGAGCTTTTGACTAACATTAACGACTGTCAAAGATCTGCAAATACACAGCAGCAGGGAGCAATAGCTTTACGTGCATTCCGAGGCATGGAAGAAACTCGCTATGATAGATGATCACACATCCACAGACCAACCTCGGCAAGCGCGGCTTTACCTGTAAGAACGGCCTGTGCCGAAGCAAATCTTAAAATAAATATAAAGAGATTCTAGCACGAGTGCATGACGAAAACATAAAAGTGTAGTTTTGGTTTATGGTAACCAACGACCATTTATAACTAGACGCCTCATGCACGATCTGACTAACGAAAATTATTCTGTCAAGTCGCTGAGGTACGACGTAAGCGAGGGAGACGGGGTACTGCGTTCTGATTGGCTACTACTGCGTTCTGATTGGCTAACTCAAGGTCAGTGCGACACGGGGACTCACAGGAGTGGTCGAGTCACGACGGTTATAAGATTTTTTTACCTAATGTGTTGACAGACATCGGTCGCCTGTGATTAGGAGTCTAGTTATATATGGTCGTTGATGGTAACATTCGTCGGAGTGTTAAAATGTCCTCATGTCATTATAACCATAATGATATAAAATCATTTTCACTTTGTCATATTTATGAACATTTTGTCACTTGATCTTTTTATCAAATTTTTGACTTTTTTACATATTGACATGTGGTACAAGCCTTTTTTTTTTTTTTTTTTTTTTTTTTTTAGGGTGGCAAAATCATCAAATGAGTCCTCCCGCCCTGGGTGGGGCGGAAGGGACTGTCAGACTCTTACTGACTAAAATCCACCCGTGTTCCTTCGGATGCCCTTTACGTTCCGGGGCCACGGTATCCTGGATTAAGAAAAAATCCGCGACCCCGGCAGGCATTTGGCCCCATAAGGGGCCCCGTCGGTGACGCGTGAAACACGACACGCCACCGACCCGGGCTTGGTCCCTGGTCGGACGGCGAGCTTACTCAATACTCACCGTCCGCAAGCCCGCTCCGCTGCTGTGCCCTCTGCTAATCAGAGGGACACGCATTGGAGCTTCCACCCGACAGGCTATTTGCATACGGGCAAAGAAACCCCCTTAGGCACACAGTGCCTAAGGAAGAGTTTTTGCCCGCATCCCAGGGCGCACCGGCCCGAAAAACTGGTCTTCCCCCCGGACGTATCCGAGAGGGAACTCCAGTCCACGGACGCACGTGGAGGTTACCTGTCTTAGCACCCCATGTGGTACAAGCCTTGGACGAATGTTACCATAATTCCTCATTTTCACTAGGGGACATGCCTTCGTCTTTTGACACGAAATATACGGACGGTCACGGAACTCGTCGCAAGTCGACGCTAAGTAAAATTTGGGTAGTGTAAATAGGACAAATGTCGATCGATATTGTCCCAAAAAGTCGCGAGACATGCCACCTAAAGCCGCATTTTCACTAGGGGACATTTGTTCCGCGACTCGGTCGCTCGACACGTAATTCACGCGACGTCGGGTGACATCGCGCGCGATATTTACGTCGCGCAATTTGTCGTAAGGCCCAGCGCACACCGCAGGAAGCGCAGCGGAGCGCACTTTAAGATAACTGTTTAATATAAACCTTAACTACCTTGATATACGGTCAATATAAGAATAAATTCGGACACGGTGCTCGGAGCGCCCTCAAGCTACCACAAGAGAATGCGCGCGACCGTATTTCAAGGTAGATAAGGTTTACCTACATTAAATTGTTTTCTTAAAATGCGCTCCGCCGCGCCTCCAGCGGTGTGCGCTGGGCCTAAGTTGACTATTAGAAACTGGCCAATGTGAACACTAGGGAAATGTCGAGCGACATTGTCCCACAAAGTTGCAGAGACATACCAAGTGAATGTTGGGCGATATGTCTCCGTGACATGTCTCCTTGTGAAAATGCGGCTTAAAAGTCCGGCAACATGTCTGAGTCAAGCTCCGTAGTGAAAACGCTTAAAGTAAATACTTCAGTGTTAAAGTTGAAGGTACACATTCTCCATATAAACGCAGAGGGTAAATGTCAACCTTACATAGTTACGCATACGCACTAGACGCAGAGTTTAATACGTCTTAGTTAGATTAGGTGGCCTACCATGACAACTGAAAGCGAGAGTTATTCCACTGTGGGAAAGAGACAGTTATACAAGTCGTCTAGCCCCATCTCGCTCCCACACTGTCATGGTAGGCCACCAGGTGGTTGCAAGAGAGGAAGTTGCAACATTAACTAGAAATAAAATGCATTACATTGTTTGCATACATTTTTAATGGACACAGTTTTAACTTAAATCTCATAGATTATTTTTTCAACATTATTAAGTACAGACGCCAGCATATCAACCTACCTCAATCTGTCAAATTTATTTAACAGATTTTCAACCTTATCACAATAATGGAAGGTTAATGTTCGATTGGTATATGACAGATTGGGGTAAGTTGACCTGCTGGCGTCTGTACAATCAGCAAAAAAGTTAGGTACGCAGGCAGCAATTTACAAACGGTTTTCTTGTAGGTGTAATATTCTATTTTTAACCGACTTCAAAAAGGAGGAGGTTATCAATTCGACGGTATGTTTTTTTTTTGTTTTTTTTTTTTTTTTTTGTATATTTGTTATGCGATTACTCCGCCAATTGTGGACCGATTTTTTAAATTCTTTTTTTGTTCGAAAGGAGGTACTTCTGAGGTGGTCCCATAGTCACCAAGTTGGGATCTGTTGATTGGATCCTGGAGAAATCGAGGGCAACCCTCGAATTTTATGGGCCGACACACCGTTTTTCGCAAATTTTATGAAGTAATTTATGTACTTGCGTATGGTAATCATAATTTTATGTAGCTGAGCTGATGATGGAAGGTAGAACTCCTTAATAGTAAGAAGTAGGCATCGACTGATTTAGTTTGAGTTCGCATATCTCTGGAACTACAAGTCCGATTTAAGTAATTCTTTTTTTGTTGTACTAAGTATCATTTAACTTAGGGAATATTGCAAGTTTCATCAAAATCGGTTCAGTAGTTTTTGAGATACAGAATTTTATTAGATTATTGTGTACATGAGCGATGTTATTACCGGTGTTATGGATTACAAAATACTAGTGCACATGTTGTATTTGACAAGAATTCGGGTTGAATATTTAAACTAAAAAGAGTAAAATAAAAACTTTTTCAAAAAAAATGTAACCGCCTTCAAAAACAACCATAAAAAACGGTAAAAAAACCTACAAAATAACTTTTCTTTCGGAAGTCGGTGGAAAAAAAAACAATGGAATAAAGAAAACAAAGACACCGACTTCCGAAAGAAAAGTTATTTTGTAGGTTTTTTTACCGTTTTTTATGGTTGTTTTTGAAGGCGGTTACATTTTTTTTGAAAAAGTTTTTATTTATAACTTTTTGGTTGTATGCTACATGCAGCCAAAGAGTTTGGTAAGCAGGCACATTGAAACTTGTAGCACAAAACTGGGAAACTGAAAATGAAATTGCTGACTGCATACCTCTTTTGTAGTTTGTACATACAGAAATATTTCTAACTACACAGTAATATCTTACAAAATTATTATAATACATAGTTTGGAACTTTACTGTCCCTGAAGAAATATTTTACAAAAATATTCACCTACCCTACAATAATACTAATTTAATGAACCTGCCATTATTACTATCACACTTGTTCTAATTTTATAAATTCGCATTTTCGATAATTCAAAAAATCTCTTTAGTTATAGTCTAATAGGTCTTCTTGTATTTCTTATTACATCAGCGTTAAGTGTTGCAAAGGGTCAAAGGCCCAGAAGCCGTGCGAGAAAAATTATGCAAAAAATACTAAAAAAATTGCGCACAATTTCTGCTTAGGCTTGTTTTTTTTTACTCTGGATTCGCAACCTATAAAACAAAATTAGTTTTTTTTTTCAATTTTGACGAACAATTCACCTAGATAAAAGCGCCGAAAGTAGATTCAACATAAAAATATTAAGGCGTTAATTTGGGCGTCATTGAGTGTATTTAAAAATGGGCATAATTGACATTTTTCATTATAGATACCAACTACATACTATATAACATACATATCACAGCATAACACAGCTTAGTGTATAGTTTCAACTAAGATCTAGATTTCGATTTCCAAACGAAGTAATAAAGAAGTCAGCACAGCATCTACTAAGGGCTTAAAAGATTAAGAAAATGATACCTTATTTCAACACGATAAAGTTCTTAATCGAACGAATTTTTTTCATTACATTGAGATAAAGTTTAATTTCTTAGTCGTTGTCCAGTGATTAATCAGAATTTTTGAAGCTAATTTTCAGTTTCAGTTCGCTGGATATCAAATACCAGCTAAACGCGATCTGCAATATCTAAAAGTCGTTCAAGCGTTTTCACTGTAATTGTTATTCAGTATTGCAACTCTTGAACCCAGTTCTGGGGTAGTAGTTTCACTGTTAGAAAGAGACAGAGCTATACAAGTCTAGCGCCATCTCGCTCCCACAGTCGAACTACTCTCGCTTTAAGACGTCATGGTAGACCACCTGATCGCTTGCAAATTCATTGCCCTTTTATTGTAAAGGAGTAGATACACCTTTCCGGAGTCCATAAGATGATGATGTCAAACGGGATGTGCGCTGAGTGAATCTGGCGGTGTTGTGTAGTGGTTGGTGTGTGTCGGGGCCTTTAGAGGTCGCTCGTAGGTCTCCCCTCGGGTCCAAGCGCGCTTGCCTCTGCTAATATAAGAAATCATAACATTACATCAGGCCTATAATCCTCGAAGGTATTACAGTCAATAAAAGAGTTAGGTGTGCAGACATCGAGTTTTAAACAGTTTTCCTGTATGAGCATGCTATATGTTGTATGTATTGCACTCTTTTGCTGTGTGCTACATGCATAATGTTACACCCACATTTCACAATTTATGATTAACTCCCATGTTATATTAGGCGGAGACCTCTCGCGCCCGGCATTGGTCGAGGCCATGCTGCGGGGCGAGACGGAGTGGGAAGCGGTCGCCTCCTTCTGCGAAGCAGTCATGCTCGCGAAGGAGGAGGCGGGCCGCGTGAGGGAGAGGACAATGTCCTCCCTCCGCCCCACCCGCAGTGGTGGACACCCACGGCGACAGACGTCGCAAGACGATCTCCGGCCACCGTAGGCGCGGGCATGCGGGCGGCGAGTAAAGGGCAACTCGCTGCCCGACCATGGACCATGCCCGGGTCGACGGCGCGTTGTGTTCCACGCGCGCCTCAAAGAGCGTCAGCAAGATGACGGGGCCCCCCTCTAGAGGGCCAAAGCCTGCCGGGGTCGCGGGACTTATCTCATTACCGTGACCCCGGAATATAAAGGGTTATTGAAGGACACCGTGGATTTTAGTCAGTACAAGTCTGACAGTCCCTCCCGCCCTGCCCGGGGTGGGAGGACTCATTTGATGATTTTACCACGACAAAAAAAAAAAAAAAAACTCCCATGTTATATGGGGCAAGCCTATCGCCATCAACCAAGTACTAAGCCAGGCCATGATGGCTGCTATTGCGGAATACCTGATGGAAAAATACTATAACATTTTGTCGGACTTGGGAATTGAATTCAGAACCTCTTGATCATCATTCTCGCTTGTGACCATTCAATCAACGAGACAGTATCAGTACAAGAAATCAAAATTAAAGTAAACGTCCATATTGGATCGTCCCATAAAAGTAACATATGCGCGGTCTCGGTTGAGAACGTTCCCACTCCACCTCTCGTTGGCTCTGCGACAGACATAAATGTGTCCAGTAATCTCGATAGATACTTCTGAAGGAATAACTCCTTACCTCATCAACATCTTGATGTATCGATGGTGCTTTGGTGTGGGCGGTGCGTCTTCTGCGTCGATCTCTAGTGAAAGGTACTGGTTGGCACAGGCACTGTTCAGGAGCTCGTCGAGACGCTGATGAAGTTCCGCGAAGGTCGGTCTTTCACGAGGGTGGGTCCGCCAGCAGGACAGCATTATATCGTAACTGGTTAGGAATATAAATTAAGGATTAAACGAAAGACGACATGTATGAAAAGTATGTGGAAAAGAGTAGTAATGTTTATGGAAAAGGATGACGTCAAATTAATCGAAAGTATCAAAGTATCCACAGTAATTAACTTAGTTGTAGAATTACCTACTTCGATTAATGTTACCTATACCATGTGCAATTTAGTTGGGCCAGAGAATAGTATTTTTTTTTTGCTTGAGACTGAACAGATTCTAAATCTTCAGAAACTTACTACAGAATTTTATGAACAGCTCTTTATTTATACAGAAAATATTCAACAAAACTTGGAGCTTGCTGGAATCTTAGGAATATTGAGAGTGCTGGATCTACCGAATGGCAGGTATCGGTAGAGGAACCAGTTTTGCCACATCAGCCGAAAGGAGTTTATAGCTCCTATGTTCAGTAAACGCCTTCCAAATGAAATGTCGAGGAAATTGCAATATCTTGTTACTTACAGTTGTGGACTACAGTTGTTGGGCTTGGGCATGCGGTACCCGGCACGCAACAGTCTTGGCAGCCTTGCTCCTGGTACCGACGCATACGGAGCTCCGCCGACTGTCGCTATTTCCCACACCACCACGCCGAATGACCATCTACAAAAAATGTTAAGTTTAAAATAATTCCGTAACAGTTTTGAGTTCTGACTCATATCTAAGAATTCGACTTCACAAGCATAATAATTAAAATCAAACAGAAATCAGCAATGTTTGACCATCCTATTCGGAAATATGTAGTCATTTATCTTTCACAGTTGTCTCGCCATCCACCAATGAATGTTATCACAATACTTAGACTTACACATCACTCTGTGTCGTATATATCCTCCGCGTCAGTGACTCCAAAGCCATCCACTTCACGGGCATCTTCCCATTCCCTTTCTGCTTGTACTGATTCTCTTCATAAACATCTCTCGAAAGCCCAAAATCTGCTATCTTCAACGTCCTGTCCGCCGTCACTAATATATTTCTAGCTGCCAAATCTCTATGTACTACCCTATTTGCAGCTAAAAACTCCATTCCCATAGCTATTTGTCGGCAGAAAGACAGAAGGTCTAAAGCCGTAAGTTCCTTATCACAGATCTCTTGGAGTTCATACAGTTTGTTTACGACCAGTTTGGAGCTCTCCATTTGTATTTTACATTTGAACAAGTCGTTTCTGTAGTCTGAAATATCTATGTTGTTGTTGTAGTATTTCGCGTTGCGTTTTGATAACATTACGTCCCATGTGCATCTGGAAAAATAACATTGCTTTAATAAATTAAAAAATCCTTTAGAATGTTGTAGTGTATCTGTTGTTACAATGTAATTACTCTAAGGCCTTTGAATTTGTTGACTCAATAAATCTCGAAATATTAATTGCTTTTACTAAAACGAGCACCAAGACAAGAAAACATTGGATTTCTACATCTGTTAGGAATAAAATTCACAAGTTGAGTGGAAACATCCTTAAAGGATTTGTAGTAATGATGGGAGTTCCACAAGGTTCAATGATAGGTCCATTTTAGTTGCTGGAAATGGCAAAAGTGTTTAAAATCTATAATGACATAAACAGGTGTTACATTTACAACGTTCTTAAATCACCTGGGTTTTCAGTATGACATGCATACCTCAAGTAACTGAGCAGGTCTCCCCGGCTGCAGTACTCGGCAACAATAAGCGGCCTCCTACCACTGCAGCATCCCACCAGGCTCACCAAGTGTGGATGCACGCCCACGCTCTTCATCAGCTCCATCTCCGAACGGAATGATCTGATTTCATCGAGCGATGGGAAGTCTGCAACAAAAGAGCCGGAGATCAGGTCAGTAATAGTAGTCATTAATGGATATTATCCGTTCAAGGTAGTTAAAGGATTCCCGGTGCAGATGCTATTATTAGAAAAATTGAATGTAAGCTTAATTGTCTAAACTAAGTAGGTTATTACAAGTGTTTGCTGTTTACTCAACTGCAACAATTTTAGATACTGGGCTGTACCACATCATTCTGTTCTCCGCCTTCCGCATCCAGTTTGACTATATAGATGACATGATTATCTTAAAATTCCGTACCTTTTAGCATCTTAACAGCGACTTGAACGGCGTGTGGCGCGAGTGTGGCTCTGCGCACGACACCGAAGGCTCCTTCTCCAATAACTTCGTGCAAGACGAGCTTGTCTGCGCGCACCTCCCACCGGTCTTCTGACTCGCTCCATATTTCTAGCACTTCTGTGTCTCCTTCTTTCAGAGGCTTGTCGTCCTGCTGAAGTAGAGTTTAAACTGTGATATGAATCCTAATATGATGAGAATTGGGCTGAGTATAAAGAATCTTATATGGCGTATAACATTCAATCCCATTATCCAAGAAAAAGGGTTTTGAACTTTCCTTCCGATGGGGTAGGAAGTGCTCGACCACGGACCAGAATATGAAGCGTAGGCAGGCCTCCCACTAGGTGGACCGACGAGAGTTTCAGAGAGTCATTGTGGTCTAAGGGGGAGGCCTATGATGATGATAATCCAAGAAAAAGATACTTGTGAGTCAACAGATTGACATGATTTTAGAAAGAAAGAAGTTGTGTTTCTCTTTACCGGTTTGTAAGGCGGCACGGGAATGTGATGTCTTCTGCGTCGATAGCGACACATCAGCGCCAGTGCCGCCGCGACCGTGCAGCCAACGACGAGAGCTGCCCCGCCCGCGCCCCCCGCGCCTCCATTCCCCTCCCAGACCCATATGCCTGACCGGGTGCAAAACTATATAACGTTATTCTCATTCTACTGGTAGATTATTACACCAAAGGCCCATTTACACGGTGGAAGAAATTGCATGCGGATTGCATGCAAGTTTTACTCATCAAGGACAATGGATTTAGTTGGTCAAACAAATACTGCAATGTTGCATGCAATTCACCGTGTAAATGAGGCTTAAAAGAAACATATCAGCGGCAGCGTGTCAAGCCAAGTTTCACATACTTTTGGACACTTTGAGGACTGAATTTAATTAGCTGCTAAAACTTCGTTGACGTGTTAGGTTTTTGTATCAAATGAGGATAAGCCGAATAATTACACTTTTAGTGGATCCCGTAATAGGCTGTAGGTGGTTTCTTAAAATTATTAGGTGAGATTTTTATTGTACTACTAGGTACCCATTACGTCTGAAGTTTAGCTATTTTATTTATTAACGATCATTTGAGATCGGTGATAGGCAGCATTCCAGTCAAACGGGGGGCACAGGGAAATTGGGCCAAAAGAATAAGTTTATAACGTTTACAATACTTTGATACTTTGTGACTTTACAAAAAGGTATTGGAATCATTTTACCGTATGTTTTAATTTAATCAATTTTTACTATAATACTTTTCTTTCGTTCCAATTAATATACCACCATGTTCTTAATTACCCAGTTTGAAGGTAGTTATCACATTTTAGTAGAAAAGTTTTGGCTTGACTATCATAGGGTGTTCTTGTGCAGTGGTTTTATTGTGACTGTGTATCTGTGTGTTTGTCTGTGGTGTCGTAATTCTTGAATGAATGAATCGATTGTGATCATCAGCTCATGATTCTTTTCTTTTTCTGCCATAGATTTTTTTGGAAGAGCTTATTATTTTTAATCCCTTATGTCTTGTATGTACTAGATTTCTTTACTAAGTGACTACCATGTTTTGGTAATCTTCACATGCGGTCGAAACCGTAGACATAGAGCGTTGAATGAGCATTATCTGCCCAAAATTATGCATGTATAGATTCATAGAAAAATGTATCCGGGAGAGAGATAGAGGGTAAATAATTGTTTTTCTCCCTTTCTAGAAAGTACGAGTATGTGGTCAATTTTATTTGATATAATGTAGGATGTTATGGGGAGAGGCCTTTGCTCAGCAGTTTCCACTGCCTACATCATCCCTGATGTAGGCTAGCAATATCAGTTCAGAATAAAAAAGGCTCAGTCCATGTTCCATGTCTATGGTCAAAACAAACAACGTTAAGTGTATGAGTCAAATGTATTTATTAATTTATTTCTGTGAAGGTTGAAGAAAAATGCAGATGAGTGAGTGGTGAATTTCATGTTTATTTATTAAATTATAGGTTTTTCTTCTCAGGAAACTGCAACAGTTACGATGTCGATACTGTAAGAAGATGAAGGTTGGGTTTGCTTTTTACCAGAACAGACATTAACATTTGTAAGATTTCGTTATGAAAATTCATTTCCATTTCATTATATGGGAATATTAGCCTCTCATGCCGGGGCCACATTTCATCATTCATCATCATATGAAAATTCATTTCCATTTCATTATGTGGCAATATTAGCCTCTCATGCCGGGGCCACACTTCATCATTCATCATCATCGCGAAAATTAACGCCAATTCCAGCGTGGCCCCCGCATCACAAACCTTTGCATTTTAAGCTGAGCAATATTGTAGGAGTAATGTAGTGTAATAGGTTATTTGTTTTAATAATAATCTTAGAGGATATTACATAATTTATTTCTGTTCTTTTCTTTTTACGCAGTTATTACTTAGATAAAGTTCTGTGTTACAGTGTGTGATAAGTACCTACGTTAAGTTTTGTACATATTACGTTTTTCGTTATTTTCCTTTAAAAGGAACTTACCAGGGAACTTAGCGTGTCGACTGGTGTTGGCAGTTAAATTGCCCAATTTTGCTTGAATCAGGATGAAGTAATCACCTTCGCCTGCCACATCTTTGAAAAATACTTCTGTGGTATTCTGTAATATATTAACGCTATCTTTAGAGACTACAGGTATAATTTCAATAATAATATTATCTATTCATTCATTTTTCTTGGTGGCGACGCCGAGGACGACCCCGTGCCGAAAATAAGGGTGTGCCAACGGTTCGCAGACCCTGGAGGGGCACAGAAATGGCCAGACCAGGGTGCAGTTAAAGAAGCTCGCACTGGGCGCATAAAAGATTAGTTACGGCTTCGGGCCGACCCAGCAAGAAGTGGTGAGACGACTTGGAGTCATACCGCCAGGGCTGATTCGAGATGGCGTTGGATAAGTACTCTTGGAAAGAGATAGGAAAAAAACATGTGGCACTCGGAGACTGCCGCGGTGAAGCTATTACATACCATTTTTTTTATTTTAAAAGAAAAAAATCGCCTACCGCGTATACACCGTGTTCCGGACGATATACATAAACTTCGACCAGATGTTCAAACCACGGAAGTAAGCATTTTTCATTATGGACACATTAATAAATTCTTATTTTTTATTTTTTGTTAATTTTCATACAAACTAAATACCTAGACGTAAATAACCCGATATGCATGCCTCTTTATCCGAATTGGCAACGTCATTCATAACATTTGGCGGGCTGAAACAAATGAAATGCAAATAGTATTTGATAGATTTCAAATTAAGATACTTTCTCACTGCATAGCTCAATTAAATTTCATTAAATGAAATTACAAATATCTTTGTAACGAAGCCTTTTTAAGTACTACTTCCTTTGTTGGATTTGATTTGTAAAAGCCATAGAAGTATTTGCTAAAGTTTATGGATAACGTGAAGAACACGGTGTATATAACGAGAATATAATTTATTTAAACTGTATGTGGTGCAATCTTGTAATAAAGAAATGCTTTGTTGTAGGAGGATTTTATAAGTAGGTTTCATTGTGAAAACTCCTTTTGTAGCTGGCCGTTTAGAATCAGTAAGAAAAAGTAAATTGTCTTTATGACGGATATTTATACGATTGCCGAAGTCTCCCGAACTGAAACGACGTTAGACGATGCGTGGTGTCAGGTATTTTCCTTAGGTTTTTGGGAATTCGGTCGCCGCACCGCGCCGCGCTCAGAGCCCACGATAAAAGCTATGCAATAGCTTAAAAATTCCCAAAGGCATGGTATAAGTAATAATCTTCCTGACCGATTTCGACCATGGCGGCCAATCTCAGCGGAGATTAGCCATCTGCGTGGGACATATAGGGAAACAGTGTATAAGACGGGGACGTTAATAATCGCGAGGTATAATAGGGACATACACTTTTTAGGCATACTTAACACAACACTAACGTAGAGCAAGCGCCATCAGGACGTCATTTGCAAGCGGCCAGACGCATATGGCGTCCTGTTGGCGCTTGTGCTACGTTAGTTTTTTGTTAAGTTTGCCTTAGGTGTGTGATTTCCCATCATACCTCGTGTCCCCGTCTTATACACTGTTCCCCTAGTGCACAGGTGCACTCTCTGTTCCCTTACTCTCATAGTCCGATGGGACGACAATCCGACACGGCGAGAGAGATCAGACACAGGACCAACGGCTTAATGTACGCAACGAGACACGGAGGTATTACACCGTCAACTTCCAAACACCGGAGTTTCTTTTTCTAGTTTTCTAAGAAATTCTTATAGAAAAAACCCATTTGCCACATTTTGCCCGAACCGGCAATCAAATCCCCGACCCCATGCTCAGCTGTCGCACTTGTGACCACGAGAACAACAGAGAAGTAGATAGATAGATAGAATATACTTTATTGTACACCAAAAACGTTTCACAACTGTTTTATAAAATTGCTAATACTAGGGTTACAATGGCGCGCTGCCGTGCCAATCCAAAAGACTGTAAGTCGACTTACAGTGTTTTCGCTTAACAAGGCCCAATCAGTTTCTTAAAGTCTGTTTATTACCTATGATCGATCACATTTTCATTTCAACGGTTTTTTTGCAAGATAGAGCAAACAAAAAAACACTGTATTACATAAAAAATAAGACATAAACACAGAAAAATACTGTAACAAAGTATACAGTGTTTTGGCGAATTAGACTACACGCATTTTGCTCATGCGTAGGTAAATACAGTGTTTTGCACTGCCCGCACGTGTTCGCTCGTTTACTGTTCAACCAGTGAAAGCAGAATCAACAACAGTATTGCTATCTCGTACTTTCCTGTGCCTTTATTATTCCTCTTCCTTGTTCATCTCTTTCAAGTAGTTTTATTTACATTAGTTGTGTTCCGACTTCCGCGCGCTGAGTGATTTTTTTCCAGCAGCGACCAGCCACCAAAGGGCGGGCAGCAGCGTCCTTTGTAAACTTTCGGTGACCTTACTGCGACCCCCCCCCCCTCCCCCCGATTATGATTGACAACGATAGCACACGGCCCCCAGTCCACGGCAGCTCCGCTATTCCTGGTCTGGGTAGCGGATCGGGTAACGGCGGAGCAGGGGGTGAACAACAAGAATCCCCGGCAGATGCCCTGCTACCATCGGAGGAAGAATTGAGCAAAATGCGCTGAGATATCTTGGGATTTTCTGAAATCCGAAGAGAGGGTCAGGATACCATAGTTCTAGATTCCGGCAACAGAATACAGACCGTAAATCCCAGGGTGGTGTTGGATTTCTCGTCCACAGGTTCCACATCAACAACGTTATAAAAGTTGACAGTGTATCGAGTAGGGTAGCATACCTTATACTCAGAATAACCAAATGGTATTCGTTGAAGGTCATACAGGCACCGACCTCGACACATTCTGATGATGTAGTAGATGCATTGTATGAGGAGATATCCGAGGCCATACGGTATGTATGGCCGAAACATAGTTTACCATTGTTATGGGGGACATCAACGTGAAGGTGGGCGCATGGAATGGTGATGAGTTTAAGAGTTTGCCATTTGTGTATGGGCAGCGAAACCATAGGGGCCAGGCAGCGACTGGTCGACTTCATGGAAAAGGAAGAACTCCATTTAATGAACTCCTATTTCCAGAAGCGGCCATCCAGGAAGTGGACGTGGGTAAGCTCATATCGTACTACCAGAAATGAGATTGACTTCATAATGACGACCAAGAAGCAAATATATTCAGTGATGTCACTGTGTTCGCCAAGGTAAAAACCGGTAGCGGTCACCGAATCGTCACAGGCACATTGAATCTTCAATGAGAAGCTTGAAAGGTCTCGTCTGGTGAAGTCCACGCTCCGACATGGTCCTGCCCACATCCAGAACCCCGAAGACTTTCAACTTGAACTGCCCAATCGCTTCCAGTGCCTAACCGAATGCAAAACTGTGGACGAGATTAACAATGGGTTGGTGGAAACTGTCCAAGCTGTGGGGTCCAAGTTCAGCACCCCGTGCCACAATAAGCCTCAAAAGCTCTCGAACGGAACCATCAAGTTGATGCAAGACCAGACCGAGATGAGGCTGCAATCTTCAGCTGTTATGTCGGAACATGGCAAACTCAATAGACGAATCTCTAAATCAATGCGACGTGACCTGCGTGCCACGGATTAAAGAGGCAATCGAGCGGAACCAGGGCTAGAATTCGTCTATTGGGCAAAGCCAAATGACAAAGTTGAAGATTAACAACAGCAGCATCATTTCGACGAAACCGGAGATCCTGAGAGATCTTGAGAGGTTTTACGGACAGTTAAACGAGTACACATCAACACGACAACCCAGTGTCTGGGTCATCAGCCTGTACGAGATAAGAATGGCTCATAAACAGCTCAAGAATAACAAAGCGCCGGGTGAGGACGGAATGACAACAGAACTTCTGAGAGCGGGTGGAAAACCGGTACTTCTAGTCCTCCAGAAGTTATTTAATTCCGTCATACTCGAAGGTACTACACCAGAAGCATGGCACTGGAGTGTGGTTGGTTGTTCTTTGCTTCAAAAAGGGTGACAACACCTCGTTGAAGAACTACAGACCAATCTCACTTCTGAGCCATGTATACAAGCTGTTCTCAAGAGTCATTACGAACCGTATCGAACGCAGGTTTGATGACTTCCACCAGCCTCCCGAACAAGCCGGTTTCCGGAAAGGTTAGAGGACTAGGTAATAGACAATGACAGATATTACTAACCTAACTTATTGCTATTGCATTCACAAGTGTCACAGAAATCATACTAAGGTGAATGAAAAATACTATAATTTACAATTCATTCCATCTATCCTCTTAAAAAAACTGTGTGCTTGGATACAGTGTATAGTGTTTTGGCATAATGAGTTTAGAGTTTCAGACAAAGATTAAACACTGTATCCGGTTTTACAGTGTTTTGCCTTGTTTGAAGTACATTAAAATTTTATAATTGTCTTGTCAAGACAAGTTAGTGGCAATAACTTCTTTCTGTAATAAAATAATTTCAAAAAAACTATTTGGCTATATACTAGAGATGTGCACCTAACTATTAAATGCACAAAATTATATAATATGCTCCAATTACCTCTGATATGAGCAAATATTTATAAAAAACACGTTTTGTCAATTATCTCAAAACTGGTTTTTGTAGGTTACAGTGTTTTGGCTTGGCAGGGCAGCGCGGCGGTCTTATCGGTAACAGCGATATCTTCCAGACAACCTGTTAGTGGTCCATGGATTTGGTATATTAAGTACCGTGGAGGTTGGTAGGTGTTTAGAACTCTTTGGAATAAATCACCGGAATGTTCTAGACGTTCATGATATTCTTTACTCACCCCTGGTATCACAGTGGTACGGTTGCCGTAGTCAAATGCCACCAGGGTCACAGTGTAGTTGTCTGGCTGGTCGGGTGTTAGGTCCCAACCCACATACACTTCATGCTTGTCTTCGGAGACTTTAATGGCTTCTACGGTTATGTTTATTGGCATTATCTCTGGCTTTGTTTTCTCTGCTGAAAGAAGGAGGTTATTTAGAAGCTTTTGTCATTGTTAGAATGACCGAAGATTCAACTGTTATTTTTTTATACAACACACACAAATATAGAGCGCGTCAAATACGTAGGTAGGCCCCCGGGAAATTCGTGCTAAGTACATTTTTTTTATGCAATTTGATGTAATGACATAGAGACTATGTGCCGCGTCAAAAGAACTCCAGTCAGTATTGTATTGACAACCTTCATTCACTGCAGCACCATTCAGATTTTTACGGTATAATAGGATCCATTGGTTTGTGAAGATACCAAGTTGAACCAATTGCGGCTAGAACTTCTAAATTACACTCATCATCATCGGTTAGATGAAGAAGCATTATGTTTCCATACATGTACCTACTAGCCGTTATTTTTATGAGTCTAACGTTCTACTGCGTGTTCTACTGTGAGAAAACCTTGGACCTACATATTAAATTAAGCCCAAATCCAAATTTGAGGCCTGTGGGGTTCCTAAAAGCGGTATAATTAAGTCACCATAGGGTCATGGGGGTAGCCAGGCATGGGCTCAGGGTGGGGCAGCAATCTAAAATAATAATGTAACTAGCAAACTATACCAGCGGTCTTACGCCCTGTTATTTTTTTATACAAAAAGATTGCAATGGAACGCATTGTGGTTTCAAATTGTTGGCATTTAGCTACCGATTACTTGAAAGCGTTAGAAAGTAGTCATAAAAGTAGGCATAGCATGCCGAAACCCACTGCCAGTGGTGGGGCAAGAGCCCCACACTGCCCCACCGTGGCTACGCCCATGCATAGGGTGAAAACATTCTCACACGAAAAATTAAGAAAACCGCGTGTCAGCATTAGGCAATTTGGGGACCATCGTAATCACCTCCCAAAATGAAATTTGTAGTGTGCTAATGCTTCTATAATATTCAAAATAGGTAATAAGTGCATTTTATGTATATTACCAATGTAAAAGCATTATATAAATAAATAAAAGGTACCTACTTAAAAAAACAATGGCTAATTAGTATTTCTAATCAACTTAGGAATTCCAAAATGTTAAAATACAGGTTTCAAGGGAAGTGAGTTAGTAATTTAGGTGTTAATACTTAATTGCCTATATGGATAATAAGGATAAAAAAGTATTGACGTCACGAAAAAGTTACCTTTTGTTTTGAACACGGAATCTGGACATTTTAAATCTAAGACACAGTTTTCTGGGGTGCTAAGACAGGAAACCTCCACGTGCGCCCGTGGACTGGAGTTCTCTCTCGGATACGTCCGGGGGGAAGACCAGTTTTTCGGGCCGGTGCACCCTGGGATGCGGGCAAAAACTCTTCCTTAGGCACTGTGCCCAAGGGGTCTCTTTGCCCGTATGCGAATAGCCTGTCGGGTGGACGATCCAACGCGTGTCCCTCTGAATAGCAGAGGGCACAGCGGCGGAGCTTGCTTGCGGACGGTGAGTAATCGGTATGCTCGCCGTCCGACCAAGGACAAGCCCGGGTCGGCGGCGCGTCGTGTTTCACGCGTCACCGACGGGGCCCCTTATGGGGCCAAATGCCTGCTGGGGTCGCGGATTTTTCTTAATCCAGGATACCGTGGCCCCGGAACGTAAAAGGCATCCAAAGGAACACGGGTGGATTTTAGTCAGTAAGAGTCTGACAGTCCCTCCCGCCCTACCCGGGGTGGGAGGACTCATTTAATGATTTTACCACGCTAAAAAAAAAGACACAGTTTTCTAAGACCACAGGATCACGCTGGATGCAAGCCGCTTACAATCGGTCCTATTGAAAATCTATGGTGATGATGATGAAGGTCAGAAGGATGGTAATGATATACTTACTAGGTGAACATTCGCCTATTTTACAGGGAAGCGTGCGGTACTTCATAATTGTTGGTCCGTACAATCCAGTCACTTTGATAGTGCACTCGTCATCAATTGGTAGCTCGAACTTGATCTGTGCCTCGTCTGTACTATTGGACTGAAATCATATATTTTTATTGATGTTTTAAATTGTAGTCGTAGAATAAATAGTGTGCAAAATAACCACTTTGTGGAGCCCTGACATCAGACAGAAGGCGTCGCGGGAGAACTCGTAGAAGATGGTGGTACGAACTGGACAAAACCAACAACCAGAATTGTGGTCCACTTCTGAATAGGCTATTTGACTAAAAATTCTAATTAATCCGTCAGTTAGATTATCAAATAATATTTGAACCATATTTTTTCTTTTTTTACGCAAACCAAAATTGACGGAGATATGATGCTTTCAAAATTGCCAATACTCTCGAGTCTTGAAGTGTTATATCTTGGTAAATATTCATTGTTTCTACATAAGAAAAAATAGGTATGTGTCCGTTATTTTTCAAAACTCTAAATAACGGACTTAGTAGATTTATAATTTATTGATACTGTCAAATAGCCTATTAAATATATGCCGAGTTTTTAGTCGTCTTACAATGGCAGCCCAGTTCATGTATCCAATGACTAGTAAACGTTCATAATATAAAAAAAAAAGATTCCGACGAATTGAGAACCTCCTCCTTTTTTTGAAGTCGGTTAAAAAAATAGGTAGGTATTACGAGAATTGAATAATTTAAAAATAAAAAAGGTATTATTCATTATTATGGCGCAAGGCGTAGTTAGAAACACCCTTGTCTCATTGAAAATGGAGATGGAATGATCGATCTGCTCGGCCCGGCCGTGCTCATGCGCTGGGTAGGTATACCTACTCTACATGCAGTTTGAAACGTAAACATTGTAACAGGATGTTTCATATTTCTAATGTACAGAAAACGCCAGCACATCAAACTACCTCAATCTGTCAAATTTCTTTAATAGATTTTCAACTTTATCAAAATAGCCGAAGGTTAATGTTAGATTGGTAAAAGTTGACAGATTCGGGTAGGTTGACCTACTTTATTAATGACTAGCTTCCGCCCGCGACTCCGTCCGCGCGGATGTCGGTCTTCGCGTGGATGGTTTATTTCTCCATTTTGAGTAACTCTGACAATGACATCTTATAAATATCTATTGGACCCAAATACGGCTAAGCCTATAATAATTAAGGAGATCCCTCTATTGAGCTACTGCTGTTCAGCTCGGGTTCTGTAGTAAGTATTTTTTTCATAGTTATTCCGACCGTGTATTTACAAATAACTGATCGGAAAAGTAATCAAAAAGGTCGCGCTGAAAAGCACACGATTTAAAATTACACGCATACAATATTAATTCCACGGACGACCGCTCGCCACACTGGACACGTCCGCTCGCATCAAAATTCATAATTTATATGCATCACGCGGCGCGGAACGCGGCTCCTTATATAAGAGTCGGGGAGGCGTGGCCCGCGTGTGCCGCAAACGGTTCAAGCCAAATCCGACTTTCGGCGCTACAGGTTACGGCGCCGAATCCACTGCGGGTAATGCAACGTGTGTTCGCGGTTCTACAGAACAACGTCTATGAATAAAACTGAAAAATAAGATTTTTTTTCTACGTATTTTTCCAGGATAAAAAGTATCCTATTTTATGCCCAGGATAATAAGGTATAATTATACCAAGTTTCATCGAAATCGAACCGTTAGTTTTCACGTGATGCCTGTATATACAGACAGACAGACAAAAATTTTTTTAATCACATATTTGGGTTTGGTATCGATCCAGCAACACCCCCCGCTATTTATTTTTTCAATATTTTCAATGTACAGAATTGACCCTTCTACAGATTTATTATATGTTGTAACGTATGAGGGTGAGATGAAGAAAAAGACTCACCAACGTTAACAAGAAATTTATTTAGGTCGTGGTTCACAGCCGTCACTTGATAATTTATTGTTCCGCAAAAATAGGCGCACTAGTACTGCCCTGGCTATCGCGTAAGTGGAGCGACGCGACGCCGTGGAGTTGACCCTGAGGTGAGAGTGACCGCAGGGACGAGATGGTGGTTGCGCCGGCAGGTCTGGTGTGTGTGTCGCTTGGTGCAGTGAGCGCAGGTCTCGAACGTTCGTTAGGGTGAGTCAGAGCTGGACTCACGAACGTTGAAGATGGAGTTATTTAACTCCCAATCTTGTTCCCCTAATCCGGGGCGAACACTTAACTAATTATATTTTAAATAAAATATCGAATACAAAAAAATATTTTTTTAAAAAATCTGTTACGCAAGGTGTCACAAGATTCTAATGAAGAGAGACAGTGTAACAGCCAGTGGCGGTTCCTTCATACAAGCCCAAAAGCCCGGCATGCCTTATTAAAAATGCTCGACAGAGAATCATAATCAAACCCGAACTATTTAAAAGTTCGCGCGCTTAATTGTTATCAAAATAACACAAACTATCCACGCCACACACTTTACATCGCAATTGTTCGCGCGCAGTTTCGTATTTGCAACATCTATATATAGCTATCTCGCTTACACGTACCGGCTTTTACCGGGCTTTCAAATACTATCTCTGTCCCTTTCGCGCCTAAAGCGTTGTGCCGTATAACGAGTTAGAACCTTGTGCGTCTACAAATAGATCAGTATGGAAGATTTAAGCCGTGCATGCGTATGAAGTTGCACGCGTATGCGTGAACTTGTCACCTTGCCAAATCTGCAGTGTTGCCGTTTTAGCGACGTTGTGAGATCTTGGAGATTTTTAACGAGTTTGGAGACTTTTTTAAGATTTAGCAACAACAAGAACTAGCGAGTTTTTAAAATAACGAAATTAAATATTCAAGCAATATCTTAAAAATGAAAAAAATGCGACATCCTGCTAGATTGTTCATATACCTGGCGACTTTTTTTGCCTAAATGACAACACTGTTACTCTGCGTAAGTAGCTCACTTCAGTTTCATTTGCTTGAGTGGGTTTTGTTAGATTTTCTCAGTGATACAATTGTTTTGGTGACTTACCTGCAAAAATGGAGGTAATTGTACCTTGTGAGGATTTAAAATGCGTTCAAGTTTTGATTGGCGAAGATAAGGTAAAATCTTTAAACTTTGCTCAGAAAAAAAAAACAGTTTATTTCTTCCCGACGCCGACGCCTAATCTGTGTATTTCTCAGACTAGTAAATCGCTTATAAGAATATTTCTTATGTGTATAAATCATGCAATAGAATTCAAGAGGTTAGTTTATTTTTTTCAGCCCTTCAGGCTTTGTGTAATTTTTTTAGTAATAGTACAAAACGAGCTGCTTTTTACAATACTCATTGCAGCAAAAAATTCGTTGGACATACATGTCGCGAGTCGTAAACACGGTTTTTGAACAAAAAAGTAAACTTATTGAGTTGTTTTCTGATCTGTGCGACAACCCACAGAACTGGGACGGGGATACGATTTTAGCTATTGAAAAACAGTTGTTGGTAGAATTAAAACGATCACCAACATTTTACTCTGATGTAATTAAATCATTTCTTAAGAAAGATAGACGATTCCAATTAGAATATAAATAATTTATTTAAATTCCTTATTACATTCTATCTAGCTATTTTTAACTTTCGTTTTGTAACTTTCTGTTTTGTTTTTTTTTTTGTCTGTAACCTGTTAGTCCTGTTACAAAACAAGCAACTACTTACCATAACTTTGAATTCACTTTTAATTTATTGTACCTAACCAGTAGTTTATGAGAAAATTGCGATGATACATACGTAGGTACCTACATACTCAGTCGAAAACTGAACTTTCTTTTTTTGAAATCGGTTTAAATTTTATTGGGCTTGCCTTATTTTGAAACCCTAGGCCCGCCACTGGTAACAGCCGACAAAGTTTAATCGTAAATGAGTCCCGTTGACGTCCTGTGCGAGCTTATTTATACTAATGAGCACATTAGGTACCTCACTTTAATTATCAACCGGTTAACGTTGAACAACATGTCTTCCGACTACAACACCAAAACTCTGTAAAAATTCCGAACTACCCGCCTATAAATGACTTTTAGTCTCGACGCGAAATAAAACATTTTACGATACCCTCAAGTACGAGTTTTTTTTTGAGTCGGTTGACGAAGAACATTGCGTATGACTATAACACGAAAAGGAATGTGTTAGACATTCCTTGCATTCCATTGTAACTATCTTGTTATACGTTGATTAATGAACTGATTAAAGGTCAAAGGATAACGTTGATAATTCACAACGTTACAATGTATAGAATAGATAAAAAAATATTTTATGTCGGATGACATTGAGTGGATCACTTTTGTAAGACGACTAAAAAGTCACTTTGTTTAAGTCCAAAGCCATATCAGAAGCCTGTGGTGTTCCCAGAGGTGGCTTAATTAAATCTCACACTAGAGGATGAGCGCATCCTCACAGGAAAAAATCATATAACAATAATGCTATCTTTAACCCAGTTCGAAAGCTTTCATTCCACTTTGTCTTATAAACTTGCGATGATCCTGCTTTTGTAGAGGACTATCTACCTACCTATTAATATAGCTGACCCAAAGTCTTGTTTAATTGTAATATTTACCTGTACTTTGTAAGCATCGCCACCGGTTTTCTTGCAAGAGTTTACAACATCGAAGCAGAAGTCACCATCTACGATAAGAACAATGAAATTTTACATCATTTAGCAAATTTTGGAAGACATGGTTGGATGGTTGAGGACTTAATATTCAACTAATAAAATAATTTATTCCAAATAAGCCAGTTACAGGCACTTTTGAAAAGGCAAAAGATAAAAAAAAAACATTAAATAACAATTATGGTGCTACATTCATCATCATCATCAGCCGGAAGACGTCCACTACTGAACATAGGCCTCCCCCTTAGACCGCCACGCGGAACGACAATTTGCCACTTGCATCCATCGGTTGCCCGCGACCGTCACGATGCCGCGATGTCGTCGGTCCACCTAGTGGGAGGCCTACCTACGCTGCGTCTTCCGGTCCGTGGTCGCCACTCGAGAACTTTTCTTCCCCATCGGTTGTCAGTTCTACGAGCGATGTGGCCTGCCCATTGCCACTTCAATTTGCAAATTTTACGAGCTATGTCGGTGACTCTGGTTCTTCGCCGAATATCCTGCATGTTCCGGATTTTATCCCGCAAAGAAACTCCGAGCATAGCTCTTTCCATCGCTCGTTGAGTGACTCTTAGTCTCTCTAAAAGGCCAGCAGTCAGAGACCACGTTTCAGAGCCATATGTCATCACTGGCAACACGCACTGGTTAAACACCCTTGCTACATTCCCAGTCACAAATAACTGTGAAAGTACTGTAGGTGCTCATTCCAAAGCGTAAATCTCTTTGGAGAAAAATGGGCAAGAAACTTCATGGAAACACTTTTTCAATCGCCAATATTATTATACGTGATAATGATAATTAGCAGTCAGCATTAAGGCTCTAACGTCTACATTAGAGCTTGCATTAATAGCTCCTGTAATAGACTGGATTGAAGATACGCATACAATGGAATCCCCTCGCTTAAGACAAGGAAGAGAGGAACCTATAGCAAATGGAGTGGAACCAGAAGTACTTAAAAAAATGAGGCTGTCAATTCGTTACTTTTTATACCACAACGATGCAAAATCAGAGGTAACTCGAGCAACACCAGAGGTATAAGAAGCTTGCAAGTTGCCGACCAACAACTTTGAAAGTAGAAAAGTACTAAAGTACTCACCACCACTGCTATTCCAAGCAAACTGACCAAACACAATAGAATCATTCGAACTTGGTCTAAAGGATTTCTTGATTTCATATATTCTGTGTTCTGTAGGTTTATAATCTGGTGCCTTGTCACCTCCTCGCCACAGTATCGGTGATCCCTGCTTGAGTTCGGCGCTCCACAACGTGTAGTTTCTCCATGGAGTTGTATAAATAATACTGTTATTTTCCATGGGATTTACTATACTGTAGTTTATCTGAAATAATAAATTTCTATGGTAAATTATGTAAAATATTCAAACGGTTTGGTTTTTTCCGTGTAGGATCACTCAAGGTGGTTTTTTGCTTTAATATTCGTTTTCTGATGTGTCTGTTTTGGTCCAGAGTGTGCCCGATGTGTCAATTCGAGCTTAGATAAAATATAGGTATTTTTAAACAAAATGTCGAATAAAAACATGACCTAAAATTGTTTTTTACATGGCACTTGCGTATGATTTGTAATGGTAAACCTAGAATAACGTTCTTCGCATTCATGTATTCGCGTTGATGATTGAAAAGCTAAACGAAACATATATCGGAGCCATACCAACTGCAGTTATCATAATCTTCCCTTCTCCTGGAGCGTGTGATTAGCATATAGCGGTAAAATCGATGAATGGGACAGATTGTGTCAACTGCAATGTATCACTTTCCCGTTTGTTTGTTATCGCTGCTAAAAACCCGCATAATGACGTGCGTGCACAAACTGTGCAGATTAGTGTGATTACAGAAATATTGGAACAAGAGTTATGGGGACATAGGTTTGTTAGTAACTACTACCTAGTAAAAGGCGGCAGTCTCATTCCTATCTTAATTTTGGCTTAATTACATTCCCAAGCTACCAATCCCCAAGAGATTCTCATAAATGGAAACGAACCTAAACTCATTGAAGTTGAAATTGCGGGGAGAGGATTTCAGTCTTTACTGAATGTATAAGCCACTAAACAAAATGTCTAAATTTAAATGCATAATTATTGGAGAGTACAAAATTATGTTCGCCCTGTGAAGATACAGTTAGAGGAACCATGTGTCGTGGGATAAGAGATGAATGAACGTCGTAGTGTCCTATCTTCTCGTGAACTTGAGTTTATAACGGGAAGGTTCTATACTAATTAGATCACGCGACAGGTGCGACTGAACTGTACGAAGAAAATGGGAGTTCCACATTAGCAATTATAATAAACGCTTCTTAAACACAATTTTCATTAGGATTCCTTGCTGAGAACATCACCATTCGCATGCTTGTGTGCAAAATTGTTAGAAACAGTTATGGTGTCCTAGAACCAAATATTTGGAGATATGTGTCATCCATCAACCCTCATCAATAGGTGGGTCTGCCTGGTGTTGTCCGGTAACCGTCTGATCAGGTAACCGAGACCCTGAACCGTATACGGCCATTGAAGGAACATCAAACTCTGGCTGTCCCTCCTTTCCCGCTCTGAATGGGAGGATTTATTTGATGATGTTTTACACGATATCAAAAGAAGTAAACTTGTTGCCTGAAAGTTATGGAGCTTTGCGTGAAATCCGATAGTTCTGATTTTTGCAGACTAGTTCATGATGTTGGGCTAACAATAATCCAAGTCTGTGACCTAGAGCGCCGCAACTTTGTGAAAAATCGAAAAAACCGAGTACATTCCGAAATGTACTCAGTTTTTTACGAGAACTCTGATGTTTAACCTAATTTCCACCAATAGAGACAAGTGGAGCTGTGTAGAGACGTGCAAAGTTGGACCAGTCACAGAAGAGGATGTCAACTAATATGGCATCTTCTCTATGATCTGCTTGCCTCCAAACCGTTGTAAAACGGACTTACGGCCCACTTCCTCTCACAGTCTCTTATCAATGCCATGCATGGGAAGGAAACCGCAAGTGTAACTGGCGCACTGGAAAGCATAAGTGACGTTAGTCGCGGCTTATCTTTAGGTACCTATGCTTCATAATAGAGATAAGCTAGTATTGATGTAAATGTCGAGGTGTGGGAAATGAAAAGTGAAAAAAAGACCAAGTCATAAATACCTATACTTTAGGAAAGTCAGGGAAAGGAGTCCACCTGCATTGGGTGGATCGTAAAGGGACTGACTTGACGGACTATAAACCGCCTTGTAACTTCAATTGTCATGTACGTTGTATGATGTTGTCTGAGAAGATAAAAGATTTTTTAACCGACTTCTAAAAAAGGAGGTTACACAATTCGACCGTATATATGCTTTTTTATGTTTGTTCGCGCAGAACTTCATTGCTTATGAACCGATTTTGATGATTTGTTTCTTGTTGGAAAGAAGATATTTCAGAGGTGGTCCCATGATAAGGAAATCAAGGTCTGATGATGGAAGACCAGAGAAATCGAGGGGAACTTTCAAAAATCGTAGGGGTGACTAGTGCGTTTGTAAGTGTTTTCATTAATAATTTTAAAGCACTACAATTTAATAAAGGTCTGGAGTAGATCTGATGATAGAGCCGCGAGACAGTCGAGGGAACTCCTCAACGATTCACAGCAGCTATCTTGTGTTTGAGCTTGATTAATTTTTATTGATAAGAACTTTACACTTAGATGGGTTGTAACTGTCATTAGGGGTCTGATGATGAAGACGAAGGGCAGTTCAGGGAACTCCTCAACGGCTAACAGTAGCTAGTTTTTGGACTTAAATCATTTTTATATTCATGAGAGCATAAATTGATGAGGAAATTATGTATTTGAGAAGAATTTGGGTTGAATATTTAAACTAAAAATGATAAAATAAAAAAATGTAACCGACTTCAAAAACGACCTCGAAAAAGGGTAAAATAAAATAACTTAATGAAATAAAAAAGCAAAGCCACCGACTTCCGAAAGAAAAGTTATTTGGTAGGTTATTTTTTATTTTACCCTTTTTCGTGGTCGTTTTTTGAAGTTGGTTACATTATTTTTTAAGTTTTTTTTAAAGGTTTGGTAACTTTGTGATTTTGTTTGCAGGCAGCAATCTCTGGAACTATGAACCTACTTAGTTCATAAATGTTTAAAGGTACTTACGTCAGGCATAACTGATTCACTATCATTGCCCATATATGGAACTAACGCGACAAGCTGCATATTTTCTGAAGGATCTATGTGGAAACTGATGCGGTCTTTCATCAGGCACTGTATCCTTACTCCTGATGGCTCCGTTGTCATATTGATGTCAGGACCTGAGGAGATAAAAGGATATTATTAGCTGATTCTTCTTCTATTCTTAGTGCTCATTTCTACAGAGGTCCGTTTTACAGATACGCTTTAATGTAGGTAGGTATATTTTTTTTTCGGCAATAGGTGCGTCCATACACAGCGAGCTACCTCGCGAGGCATTTGCCGCGCGAAGCAGCTCGGTTAGTGTGGACGTGGCCCGACCGAGGCAAGGGCGCGCGCTGCCACGGGCGAGCGACCGAGCACTCGAGCCTTCCAGTGTTGGCTTTTGTGTTGCTCGCATATTATTATATTGTTTCGTGCCTCGGTCGAGAAACAATAGTCGCGTCCACACAGAGCAAGAAGCCTCGCGAGGCAGTTTCCTAGCAAGCAAATGCCTCGCAAGGCTGCTCGGTCTGTGTAAAAACACACCTGATGACGTATGTCATTGCATGAGCGAGATCAAACACATGACAGTATTACGGATCCGTAAAAACGGTACTGTGAATGCAGTGTGAACATTATCTGCTAGCGATGCAACGGATCCTTTAAAAACTATCGTGTAAAAATACGGATGCTCTGTGTGAATGAGCCCTTAAGCTGCTTTTCCACTACAGTTTCGTAGCTCAGTTTATACAGGGTGGAATTTTGTAATGCCACCTGGAGGGAAAGTACTCTTAATACTGCAGATAGGAAATTTTACTCAAAGGAAACATTCCTTTATTTTTGAATAGAAAGCAAACTGCATTCAAAGATTTTCGAAAATTCTCTTCTCCCACACCCGGGAATCGAACCGGCTAAAATCTGAAAAAATGATACCCTGTACCTTTATTGCATTGATCGTTAGGGTCAATTATAAGGAAAAAAAATAAGCTTCCATTAAATCAAACTGTTCTTGATAAGCCATTTACACCGTGAGACAAAATGTGAAATGAGTTGTAAAAACAATCAAATGTGAATAACAACTATGACAATCTAATTTTTTAATCTAATATTCCATATTTAAATTACCTCATACACGCAGCTACGAGTATGTCGCAAAGGAGTCTGCATTACAAAAGATGGACTTTAACTTGACTCATTGAATTTGTAACTTCAGATTTCCTGGTTTTCCTTTCATTTAATTTATCATGTTTGTTAGAGAGATTTCATCCTTATAATTGACCCTAACGATCGATTCAATAAAAGTACAGGGTACAATTTTTTACAGATTTTAGCCGGTTCGATTCCCGGGTGTGGGAGAATTTTCGAAAATCTTTGAATGCAGTTGGCTTTCTATTCAAAAATAAAGGAATGTTTCCTTTGAGTAAAATTTTCTATCTGCAGTATTAAGAGTACTTTCCCTCCAGGTGGCATTACAAAATTCCACCCTGTATATCCTCGCAGCACACAGTATATTTCCACCAGAGATGTGCTATGTAGCTGTGCTGCGAGGATGTAAAAGCTGAGCTACGAAACTATGTGACCGTTTCCACTGATGCTACGCTATGTTGCAGCTGTGCGAGTAAGATGTGCTATGAAGATGGGTAGCTACGCTACGAAGATGCGTAGCTGCGCTACGAAGACGTGTAGCTGCGATACGGAGATGCGTAGCTGCGCTACGAAGATGCGTAGCTGCGCTACAAAGATGCGTAGCTGCGCTACGAAAATGCGTAGCTGCGATGCGAAGATGCGCAGCTCGAGCTATGCAATGTATCGATAGTAGGGAAGACGGCCCATAGCACGCAGCCATATAAAAAAACACATCTTAGTTGAATCCGTTTCCACCAGTGGTGTGCTATATAAACCAATGAATATGATTGGTGGATATCAAACGCATCCGCAGCAACGTAGCATAGCGCATCTCTGGTGGAAAAGCAGCCTACTCGGCGTTATAGTAAATTGTTTTTTTTTTAAGCCCTGATGCAAAAAGAGGTTTGTAATAAGTTGATGTGTCTGTATCAGGTGTTACTTTGATGATTATACAAACCAAAATAAAAGTTATTTTTTTAATTTTTTTTTTGTTGTAAAATTTTTTTTCTTGACCTACAAGTAGTTGTTTCGGGTCTCAGTCCCGTATTACATTTACAGTACGTCGCACAATATTTCAAGATATTTGATTGGTTGAAACGTAACGTTTGATTCTTGCTTGAGAGACGTTTTGTAGTACGGGCTTAGGTGTTTGTGTATGTGAGTTTCACGATACACAAACATATTTCTTTAACGATAAAGGAATCTCTAGTGTGCGGGAACGTTTTTAATTTAGAAAAAAATAAGATACTGACCCCGATATCGATGTTTGCAGGTCGCCTCTGGCTGAAACAAGTGAGGTTATTGAAGTTAGAATTATCAATTAACATATTTTATTAAGCTGTCCATTTAGTATTTTTACCTTTTCTACGTAATCATAATATATCTAATACCGTTTTCCCTGAAAGGATAGACTATGTCGTGAACATTATACATTATACTTAGTGTAGGTAGTTAGGTTCTAAGGATTCGTTAAGACAATAGTTATTTGTGCAACAAGAGAGCAAAGTCGTTTTTTGCTGCGAGTGCTGACGAGATGCAAAAAACTTTGCTCTCTTGTAACACACATAACTTTTCACTTCAGCAGCGAGAACACTTAAGAGATAAAATAATAAAGAGGAATAAGTAGATTGAAATAACTAATAACTTATTCAACTCTTTACGCCAGCCACGAAGTTTTATTCCCGCTCTTTTATTTAAATTAAGGCGTGTTCGGAAATAGCACCCATGGTATTTTATTATTCAAAATATTTACGTAACATTACTGAAACTAGAAATAAATATTTACAGGTTAAATATCAGTTTTATTTGCAGTAAATACTTATTTTCGTTTAAATACAACAATAAGTTAAAAATTCAATAAATTACATTAAAAGACATAATTATCTTTTTGCAAAATTTCTTTAGTTAGGTCAAATTTCCGAACGTGTTTGTCTTTGAGGTCGTATTCAAAATCGGAACTTCGAAAAGGCTGGTCTTTGTCTCTCTCTCTCTTTCTAATAGCGGGAAAGAATTTTTGATGTACAAAAAATATAATTGAATCGAATGGAAAAATCGATACATTTTTGGCTTTTTAAGACAACGTATATAAAAATCTAGAGTGCTTAGACCAGACTGATAAAAAAGTAAGTGACTAAGCAACCAAACACCTATTTAAAAAAAAAACTTAATGTACTGAAGAATTCAAGACGCATTAGAACCAACTAGGATTATTTCGCGAATTGGGGCGTCTAGCAAACTTCCGGATGCGTCTATAAACGAGGTTATTACAAAAATGCGTCCTATGTTTAAGTCTTTAGGGTATAATATCACAGAAAGCTACGTATGTGGAAGTGGTTCTTTGTTTGGTACGTAGTGCGACACGTTCCAATACGATCGATTGAATCATTGCCACGATGCTCAGTTTGTCAACATTCAGAAATACCACGAGGCA
The DNA here is from genome assembly GCA_950005045.1 of Agrotis exclamationis. Classification (NCBI taxonomy): domain Eukaryota; kingdom Metazoa; phylum Arthropoda; class Insecta; order Lepidoptera; family Noctuidae; genus Agrotis; species Agrotis exclamationis. The sequence goes on along the minus strand of OX465431.1, from coordinate 4,892,409 downwards.
GCGAACTTGGAGGTAATAAAGGACGTTCTAATTATAACTAATTAGGTTAGAATTATATTAACCTTACTACCCTTCAGATTTGACGGCACGGTTGGTGGAGTGGCTGAGCGATTGGACTGCCGCGCTGCGTGTCGCGGGTTCGATTCCCGGAGCTCGAAGCAAATATTTGTATGATCTACAAGTAGTTGTTCTCGGCGTTTGTGTATGTGAGTTTATATGTTTGTAAACGCACCCACGATACAGGAGAAACTTCTAGTGAGGGGCAACGTACTTTTAATTAAAAAAAGCGTTAGAACAACGAAGAACAACAACAACAACAACAATATGAAGCCATATCTTCTAAATATATAAAACTCAAAGGTGACTAATATAGTGATCTATCAACGCACAGCCCAAACCACCGGACGGATCGGGCTGTTTGGCATGCAGGTAGATGTTATGACGTAGGCATCCGCTAAGAAAGGATTTTGATCAATTCCACCCCTAAGGGGATAAAATAGGGGATGAAAGTTTGTATGAAACTTTGACAATTTTAAACCGATCGGACTGAGACTGAGACTTTACGTGCATAAAGTTACTATGACGTAGGCACCCCCTAAGAAAGGAATTTGATAAATTCCACCCCTAAGGGGATTAATAGGGGATGAAAGTTTGTACGAAACTTTGTCAATTTTAAACCGATCAGGCTGAGACTTTGCATGCATAAAGCTATCATGACTTAGGCATTCCCTAAGAAAGGAATTTGATAAATTTCACCCCTAAGGGGATAAAATAGGGTATGAAAGTTTGTAGAAATCTTCTTAGATTTTTGACGGATCGGGCTCAAATTTGGCATGCAGGTAGATGTTATGACTTAGGCATCCGCTAAGAAAGGATTTCGATCAATTCTAGCCCCAAGGAAATAAAATAGGGGATTACGGTTTCTATGACACTTTGTCAATTTTAAATCGATCGGGCTGAGACTTTGCATGCACAAAGCTACTATGACGTAGGCATCCCCTAAGAAAGGATTTTGATAAATTCCACCCCTAAGGGGATAAAATAGGGGATGAAAGTATGTATTAATCTTCTTAGATTTTCGACTGATTACGCGAGCGAATCCGCGGGCTAAAGCTAGTATTTTTATAAATGTGTGAGTGAGCGCCACGGGCACATTTAAATAATTTCCTTGGAGATCATTTGTTTTACGTAGGAATCGAACGTATTATGTAGGTTACTTTAAACCTTGCACACAGAAATACAGAAGCCCCGCGAAGCGTGGCTCCGTCAAGCTGCCTTGGCAGGTGGTATGATGGACTTGATTGGGATTAACCTAGCAGACATAAAAAAAGCTCTGTATACATTTTAAACAAAAAACAACATTATTAATTAGAGAAATTATGCTTAAAAAAGTTATGCGTACCTAAGCTGTTTACGCATAGGTAACGTTAACATTATTAGGATAAAAAAGGATGCCATGTTATATTACGAGTACCTATGTCTTAAAATTGTATGCAAATGTATAGGGAACCGGAGTAAACACATTTCATCGATAATTCTGTCCCTAAAACTCTCGTCACAACGTTTCTTCCTACTATGTTCACACCCTCAAAGTTGTTGCCTAGACTAGTTGGAAAACTACAAGCACTAAAACTGTTTGTCAGTGTACAGACGCTAGCCAATCAAGCTTAGTAGCTTGATTGGCTAGCGATTGGTGACATATTGTAGTCAATCTGCTTTAATACATTTAAGTGATTATGGTTTAAAACGGGATATTTACCTAACTACCATGTTTATATTTTTTCTTTCTTTATAATTTTTTTTTTCTTAAATACATTTTTTCTTGGTTCGATTGAGAAAATTTGGCAGATTAGGGTAGGTTTCTGTTGACGTTTTGTGTTTCAAGTGAGCCGAAAATATAAGGAAAATAAATACCAAAACAATAAAAATAACAAGAGTTACTTGTGTGGTTCCATCTTTTTTTGTTTTTTGTTTTTGAGAACAACTTCATATTTTGGCGTACAATAACAAGTCACTAGTGACGTGTGACCAATGCGATGCGCTCACAGTTTGGCAATGACGCCAGTTTGTATTCGCTTCATTTTGTATTTGCTTTGGTGGCTTCACTCGCGTGCGTTCTAAGCGCTAGTCTGCTTGTTTCTTTAATTTGACAGCAGAAGTCGCAAATTTTTATTGCGGAATGTTGCTCTACAAAGAGTTACAACGGCTGGAGGATTATGGAACCAGTTTTCATCGTGCATACTGAGTTTCAGACGCAGTCAACATTATAAATCAATCTACAGCTGATGTCTTAATTGCTGATTCAGCATGCTTTAGCAATAGAATACGGTAAGTACAGCAGTAAGATTTCGTCAAGTCACGATTTTTTTTAGTAACATATGAACGTTTTACCTATCATCATTACTTCGGTAGTATTTTTTTGCTAATTGGGTCTAATCCACCACACTATTCCCAAACCACTGCAACTCCTGTGAAAGCTTCAAACAGCTTGAAACTTCAGTAGTATTACAAAAGTAGTCCGATTAAAATCGACATTCCAATTAACAAATACTCATTTTGCTAGTTGATTACTATTTTCATGTCTAATTTGACCGACCTTAAACCCGAAAATAGACAGTAATGTTCCTGACGAAAAAATGCCTATTTTCTTTAGCAGTGCCTATTAAGTATTCTGTGGCAGTGCCCACGAAACGCCGAATGGTGGCCCAGTGGTATCGGCCCCTATTTACGAGTTGTAAGTCGTGGGTTCGAACCCAGCCGGGCGCATTACTTAGTGTAATTTCATCACCACTGCTCTCAAAAAGGTGAAGGAAAACGGCATGTCCCAGAACCTAAAATTTTTTTTTTTTTTTTTTTTTTTTTTTAAATTAAGGTTAACCAACAATTGTTTACACAGTGCATTACTAACTTAATTATTAGGGTAACATTTACAAGTGCAACAATTAATTAAAGGTTAACACCACATGCACAATGAATAAAAACGGCTTTAAATAACATACATATGAAATTAATATAGGTAAAAAACAAAATTGATAAAATATAAAGAAAATTAACAGCAAATTCAATAAAACAAAAAACATTGGAATCAGAATGTCTCTATAAATTATAGTTAACTTACAATTGATTAGTTAATGAATGAATCCAATTAAAATGATAATGAATTATAAATTAGAAAATTACATGAAAAGACTAAACATAAAAGAAAACACAAACACAAAATAATAGAAAACACGTATGAAATTAAATTAAATCTACATTGGATTATTAATTATAAAAGCTCGAATGAATTTATTGATATTGTCGTGGTGTACATCTACTATGTCACTGCGGCCATTAATGATTTTGCACAATCTAGGTATTGGAGAATTCGCACCAAGCACAGACTTTCGAAGTGGAGGACATAGGGGTGTTATTTTATTCCTAGGATATCGAGAGGGTGCACGGAACCTAATGAGCTTCACTAAACTGGGACAGTTGATCTTATTGTGCAACAGTTTGTAAATAAATAAAGCATCGGTTATATCTCTGCGCATGGATAACGATTGCATTTTAAAATGAGATAGGCGGGTTTTGTAAGAGGGCAGGCGCTTGGATTTCCCCTCACTAAAGGCTAAATGCCATACAAAACGTTTCTGTACCCTTTCCAGACGTAACATGTGAGTGGCATAGTGAGGTCTCCACACAACACTGCAATACTCCATAACACTGCGCACGAGGCTGTAATATAACATTATTTTGGTGCTACTTTTACGAAAGCCTTTGGTGTTACGAAGGAGGAACCCTAACATTTTTGATGACTTTTTAGTAATATATTCAATATGGGGCACAAAAGTGACCTTTTTGTCAAAAAGTACTCCTAGATCCCTCATTGTTTCCACTTCTTGGACTCGCTCCTGGTCTATGAAGTACTCTGTGTCAATATAGTTAATTTTACGCGTATATTTTACATGATAACATTTCTTTGGGTTAAGTTGCATTTTATTATTGTGGCACCATTTTATGACTTGGTTAAGATCGTGTTGCAGAAGTTCGCAGTCTCTTTTTGACTCGATCACTCGTGCGAATTTTAGGTCATCAGCATACAGGAAAGGCTGGGAGAAACGAAAGCACTCCGGAAGGTCATTAATGAACATAGTGAATAGTATTGGAGCTAAGTGAGTTCCCTGGGGTGCGCCAGATGTTATTTTGTGTGCAGCTGATCGAAAACCGTTTACAACGACAAAGTATTCGCGCTCAGTAAGATAGGACTTGAACCAACCCAAAAGAGGCCCTGTTATACCATAGGCTGCTAGTTTATAAATCAGAATAGAATGTGACATTTTATCAAATGCCTTACTGAAGTCGGTGTATACTACGTCAAATTGTTTGCCTGCATCTACGGCCTGTATTAGGGACTCAGTAAATGACACCAAATTTGTAGCTGTAGATCGAGATGCTACAAAACCGTGTTGATTTTCATTAAGGTACAATCCTAGATGTTGCTGAATGTGCGGACATATAATAGTTTCGAAGATCTTTGCGAATGTGGATAAAATTGAAATTGGCCTGTAGTTGCTTACGTTATCTTTTTTATCTGATTTATGCACTGGGACTACCTTGGCTTTTTTCCATTCTGACGGAAAAGTTCCAGTAGCCAACGATGCATTATATATTATTAGTAAAGGAGATACTAGAGCTTTGGCACAGTTAGAAATAAAAACAGGTGGGATGCCATCCGGGCCAGGTCCTTTACTAGTGTTTACTGTTTTTAGTTTATTTAGTAAACAGTCGCGGTCAAGTACAGGAATACTCAAGCTCTGACTATTGTTACGCAGTGCTTGGAGGTATGTTGTTTGGCAGTTGATTTCTGTATCTTTGTCAGTAGTATACATGGTTGCGAAATGTTTTGCGAAAAGGTCGCAAATTTCAGATCCGTTAGATGTAACAACCTGTCCATCAGTCATTGCCAGAGGGTAGCCACTAGTGCCACCGCGTTTCGCTTTAATGTAATTCCAGAGAAGTTTGGGATTATCTTTTATGTCTTTTTCAATTCTATCTATGTATTCATTATATAAATGCATGGCTAGTTTTTCACACCGCTTGGAAACTAGTTTCAGTTCAATTCTATCTAAAGGATTTTTGTATTTCTTGTAACGCAATCTCAGTCTATTTTTTTCTTTTATTATTTTAATTAATGTTTTATCAAACCACGGCGGATACCGACAGTTGTTAGGCCTTCGACGAGGCACAAATTTTACAATAGCCTCACGCAGGCATTTATAAAATATTGCCACCATATCATTCACGTCACAAGTATTTACAAAAAGTTCATCCCAGTTCAGCTTAATGAGGTAATTGTTAATTTCGGGGTAATTGGCCTTATAAAAGTTAGGTCTTGTGTCCATACTATACGGTAAGTTACAGTCCTTTAGCAAGGACATAGTTAGTTCAAGGGGAGGATGCAGTTTATCGATGGCTACTAGAGAACTGCTGGACTCGTTTACTATACAAGTTTGTTCTGTTGATAAAATTCGAAGACATGTGACATCTGCCAACCCGTACTGGGCCCGCGTGGTGGATTTCATTATGGCCGTTTATTGCCCGTGGTCCACCCGCTTGGTTCACCTAGGTGTACCACGGGAAATTATTTTTGCCCGTGGTTCACCTGAATGTCCATATGTTTTTATCGTAGTATTACGAAAGAAAAATATGGACATGACGCCCACTCCCTCTCACAGAGAGGAGGCCTGTGTCCTAACAGTGGGAACATTATAGGCTGATGATGATGGATGATGAATGCGAGCGACTTTTCTAAAGTTCTTAACTCGAGATGAACTTTAATCACGTGATGTACGATGTCGCTACTTGTTGTACTTGTCTTCATTTTGGTTGTGAACTTAATTATGTCCACTACATCACTCCCTTCCAGAGAACGGAGAGATCTCCCGCGGCGGGTAGGTCGATAGGTGGAGGCTGTCCTCTCCCTTAAGTATTCCGCCTCATCCTGCGCTGACGTCCATTTCGAGGTTAGGAAAAGATGGGATGCTTCTATAGTCATTGATATTCATTGTGCGTACATTTCTCCTTCATGACATAAACTTGCAGAGAAAGTTCAACCACAGTACGTATGTTGCATTTTCAATCGAAAAGAAGTGGTTTTACAACCGGGTCAAATCTTCGTGTTACAAATCATTACCTACGAAGATTGAATAGGCGCTTGATTGGAGGCCTTTAAACTTAGCTTGACAGCAGTTTTACACTTGGGTCTAGTATCTTTTATAATCTATGCCCCGTGTCTCTACAAAAAATGTTTATTCATGTTTGCTGACGTTTTTGCATTATGTATCACATTCATCAACAGAACTTTCGGAGTGAGTCAGATTTAGGCTGCCTGTCCATTGATGCGGAGTGAGCTGGCGGAGCGGAGAAACGAGGAAATATTAACCAATAGGATTGGATATAATCTCCGCTCATAGGTTTGCGATCTAGATTTTAAAATTCATACATCTTTCAGCGAGCTGGCGGTGCGGTGCGAGCTGGCGGAGCGAGCCGGCGGAGCGAGGCAACAGTGAGGCGGCGGGGATGGGGTATACCTATTAGTAAAGTAAGATGGGTGTAGAATGTTAACTAATTCGGTTTCTTCCCAGTCCAGTTCTTCTTTAAGTAGTGCAAGGTAATGCAATGCAATGCATTTCAACTTTTATGTTGACAAAATGTATGTTTCCGTAATATTACGCGAACGCCCGTCGCCGAGCGCTTCGCTCAAATGACTCGTTGCGTGAACTCGGCCTAGCTCCTCACAATCCGCTCACTCGGCTCCGCAATACTCGCTCGCTCCGCTCCGCATCAACTGACAGACACAGTCCGCAACTCCGCTCCGCAATACTCGCTCGCTTCGCTCCGCCAGCTCGCTCCGCTCCGTCAGCTCGCTCTGCGTTAATGAACAGGCAGCCTTAAGCACCATAGTCTGGACTATTCGGGACTATGATTTAGTCGCTCTGGTTAAATTAGAAAATAGTCAGATTATTATTTTTTATAAAACACAGTACCATGTTTGGTCTTGTCTCGTTTTATTTAGGATTGGAGCAGTAACTGAACGATTAACTGCTGCGCTGCGTGATACGGTTTCAATTCCAGCACGAAAAAAAAATGATCTAAAAAGAATTGTTCCGGGCCTGGGTGTAACGTGTACGTGAGTTAAAATGTTTGTAGACGCACCAAGGATACAGGAGAAATTCCTAAACTTTCTTCACATTTTCCGCATCAGATGAAGAAAGGAAGCAAAAAGGGAACAAATTGAGTTACTTACGTGAAATCTAACGGGACATAAGTAAACACTCTAGACTAGACTATTGAACTCAATTAACTATTTAATCAGAGTTTAACGACTTGCACGGGAAAGAATGCAGGTGATGCATTCTGAACTATTTCTGATGCGAGAATAAGAATGCCAATTACCAACGTTCAAAGCTTGCACCGCCTCCACATTTTGGCTAGCCAGGCAACGATGAACGATGTTGTACATTCCTTTTTAACCGATTTCAAAAAAGGTTATGCATTCGGAACTTTTTATTTTTATGTACAAACTATACTAGATCACGAGGAGCGAGGAGCTTCCGGGTTAAGCCACGCTTGCCTATGTTGGTCTGTGGATAGGTGACCATCTGTCATAGCGAGTTTCTTCCGTGTCTCGGAAAGCTGTTGGCCTGCTAGTCAGAAGCTCTAAAGTCTTACAACCAGTCTTACCATGGGGTATTCATTACCCAGTTACTGGGTTGTGGAGGTCCGATAGGCAGTCGCTCCATGTAAAACACTGATATTGAATCCGGTTTGATTAGAAGCCGACCCCAATATAGTTGGGAAAAGGCTAGGTAGATGATGATTTTTAAGTATAAACTATTTTAATACCTTACTTACGTCGCGCGTTGAAAAGTTCGATCAAATGACAAGACGTATATACGGGGGGGCTTAAAACTGAACAGAACCAGACAAATCCAGACAACTGATAACTCTAAAAATAGCGCCTGTTTCTCGTACATTTAATGAATGATAGTAAAAGACATCGTATTCAAAGTCATCAGATGTATTTGCTCTTATATCTCGTACGTGTAATCTCTCGCATGGCGTGTGTGTCAGTAGGTAGGTAGTAAATTCGCGTCATTACGTCGACACTCGACAACGTCAATTGTTTCGATAGCGAGAAATGTAAACGTGTTGATAAACTAGAGCATTCATTTCTAATGAGCATTCTTACGAGAGCATTTCAGCGAGCATTCTAACGTGCGTTCTAGCGACCTTTTGCAAAGCGTTCTGGCGAGCTTTTTGCAGAGCCGACTTGCAAGTGTGACTTAACTGACAAATGTTGATGCAGCAGAAAAAATATTTGATGACTAACTCTAGTCTCTAGTCTATGGTCGTCCACGATCTTTCTATAGCAAACGCTTTAGTGACTAGAGCGTTCGTAGCACAGTTCGTAGCAATGTTTGGATTCTGACATTTATTTCTATTTTGACTGAGAATACGGAATTCTGCTCAATTAGACATTTTTGGTAGAGATAAGTACTTAAAGATATTTTTGATAGACATAGAGATAGACTTACAATCTCGAACTCGAGATAAATGGCGAAAATCGAGAATTGTTCCCCGGTCGTTGTTTAGTTCGATAAAATTAAATTAAAAACAAACATTCCTTTTTGGGCAATCGTGTAAAAAAACGGCGAATGCTCGACCTTCTGTTACAATTAAATGCTGAAGTCTATCAGCACCTTTACAGAATGTTTAAGTTCAGATGTTTCAGTGTCAATGGCGACAAGTGCTGTTCGATAAATATACTATACAGCAGTGGCGTAGGGTAAATATTCTTGAAAGTGAAGCCGGACCAAAACGTGAATTCCAGTAACTATAGCTTTGGCCTAATTTTAGCCTTTTTAGTTTAAATATTCAACTCAAATTCTTGTCAAATACATATTTTTCTTACATTAATCAAGCTCAAACACAAGGTAGCTGCTGTGAATCGTTGAAGAGTTTCCTCAACTGTCACTCGGCTCTATCATCAGATATTATTCTCCAGATCTTTATTAAATTGTAGTGCTTTGAAATACTTAATGAAAAAACTTACAAACATACTACTCGCCCCTACGATTTATGAAAGTTTTACTCGATTTCTCTGGTTTCCGTTATCAAACCCTGATTTCCTTATCATAAACCGTACTTTTGAACTATCTTCTTTTCAACAAAAAAAAAAACATCAAAATCGGTTCATTTATTCATTAATGACGAAGTTATCACGCGAACAAACATAGAAAAAATCAAAAAAAAACAATAAATAATTATTAATTTATTACACGGACGAATCGAGTAACCTTTTTCATTCATAGTAATATACATAGTGCACAGTTACAAATAAAATAAAAAATATTTTCTCAAAAGCTTATACTAATCGCCTACAGATCTTAACACCGCGATTCAGGATCGTGACGTAATTGCACAACGCCATCTAGTTGAAAACTTCGAAACTAACATGACACTGTTTTACTGTGACCGCTTAACAAACAATACCTTTGAACTGAAATAACCTTGTTGTTACTGCACTAACTACGCAAAACTTATCAATTTTAACAATAACACCAAATCAAATGCAAATGGACAGGTGAAAACAATAAATAAACGCGAATCAAAACTAATGTGAATCTGTCATCCAAATAATACTATCTAAATGAATTACGAAGTCCAGTATCATTCCATCTCGTTCTGACGTACGTATTTCATATCTCTGTCCTTATAATAAGCCGGAGACATTCGGCTTCCCAACGTCCTTAATTTAGCGGTGTTACGTAGCGTCGAGCTCACGATCGCTACAAGAGGAAGGATTCCTGTTTTGCCTTACGGCTTGCCTGTTTTGCGCGAGTTGAAATTGCACGGAAAAATAAAAACTTTTTCAAAAAAAATGTAACCGCCTTCAAAAACAACCATAAAAAAACAGTAAAAAAAGCTACAAAATAACTTTTCTTTCGGAAGTCGGTGTCTTTGTTTTCTTTATTTCATTGTCTTTTTTTTTGCCACCGACTTCCGAAAGAAAAGTTATTTTGTAGCTTTTTTTACTGTTTTTTTATGGTTGTTTTTGAAGGCGGTTACATTTTTTTTGAAAAAGTTTTTATTTTACTCATTTTAGTTTAAATATTCAACCCGAATTCTTGTCAAATACAACATGTGCACTAGAATTTTGTAATCCATAACACCGGTAATAACATCGCTCATGTACACAATAAGCTAATAAAATTCCCTATCTCAAAAACTACTGAACCGATTTTGATGAAACTTGCAATATTCCCTAAGTTAAATGATACCTAGTACAACAAAAAAGAATTACTTAAATCGAACTTGTAGTTCCAGAGATATGCGAACTCAAACTAAATCAGTCGATGCCTACTCCTTACTATTAAGGAGTTCTACCTTCCATCATCAGCTCAGCTACATGAAATTATGATTACCATACGCAAGTACTTAAATTAATTCATAAAATTTGCGAAAAACGGTGTGTCGGCCTATAAAATTCGAGGGTTGCCCTCGATTTCTCCAGGATCCAATCATCAGATCCCAACTTGGTGACTATGGGACCACCTCAGAAGTACCTCCTTTCCAACAAAAAAAGAATTTTTAAAATCGGTCCACAATTGGCGGAGTAATCGCGTAACAAATATACAAAAAAAAAAAAAAAAAAACACCGTCGAATTGATAACCTCCTCCTTTTTGAAGTCGGTTAAAAATGGTGTTTATTTTATTTCTTTGATTTTTATTTTCTTAAGTAAATGTTTATTATTTCTTTGATTGTTAGTTTTAGTTTGAGTGTTTTTCTTTGATTGTTATTTTCACAAGCAATGTAACTTAGTAAATAATTAATTTGTCTAAATGATAAATGAAAATCATTGATATTAGTATTTGCTATATTTCGAAAGTAAAGCCGATAGGAATCGGCATGTTAGGGGCCTTCGGGCCTGCTATACAGGGTGTAAATCCCTGGCGAAGCAACAACGATCGCTGGGTGACTTTTTTTGGTATTATCAATCAGAAGTTCACCGTTTAAGAGCTCAATGTAATGCACTAGATATATTTAGGATACATGTTTGAAATACACATTTCAAAGTAAAGTTATAATTTATTTGTTTAAAATAACCTTGTTAAAAAACGGAACTTTAACTATATCTAACTAAAAGGTGGAACCTTAACTATATCTAACTAAAAGGTGGAACTTTAACTAAATGTAACTAAATGGTGGAACTTTTTCTATGTCTAAACTAAAAGGTGGAACTTTAACTATATCTAACTAAAAGGTGGAACTTTAACTATATCTAACTTAAAGGTAGAACTTTAATTATATCTAACTAAAAGGTGGAACTTTAACTATATATAACTAAAAGGTGATACTTTAACTATATCTAAACTAAAAGGTGGAACTTTAACTATTTCTAACTAAAAGGTGGAACTTTAACTATATCTAACTAAAAGGTGGAACTTTAACTACCTATATCTAACTAAAAGGTGGAACTTTAACTACCTATATCTAACTAAAAGTTGGAATTTTAACTATATCCAACTAAAAGGTGGAACTTTAACTATATCTAACTAAAAGGTGGAAATTTAACTATATCTAACTAAAAGGTGGAACTTTTAACTATATTATCTAACTAAAAGGTGGAACTTTTAATGTATCTATCTGAAAGGTTTCTAGATTGCGTCTTTGGTTTGGATTGCAATGATTATTCCGCCAAAATTCAATTTAAGTGAGTGAAAAATAATTAAGACCGTACTGCGCGGAAAATCAAAATTGCTGATGAAAAACGAGGACGCTACTGAGTACGTAGTAATATAAGCGAGCGAGGCGAGCTCGAAACTTGAGGGCCACTTTGTAAATCCTAAAATACTACGTACTTCTTAAACTTAATTTAGTTTTCTTAAGTAGGTCAAAAATTTAAGTAGGTACCTATTTCTAATTTTCAAAAAACAAAGTATGGATGGTTACAAATTTTTCTTTCGCACCTAGGCTAAATGAGTCATCCATGTTAGGTTTTTCAGTTCGCCTAACTGTAGGTAATTTATGCAGCCTGTATATTTATCAGTGTTATTACAATAAGAGGGCACTTACTGCATTCAATATTTCGGCTACTGATTGCGTGTTATCGGCCACTATACGCACTATCCATGCTGGAACCATCGTTGATAAGGATCACCTATAACCTATGTTTGAGCACTATCAATTCTAACTATCAATAAAAAATGTTTTTGTTATGCATTATTTTGTGTCACTTGATAGTGCAATATGAGTGTTTTTGAAAATTATAAGTAATATTATAATTAAAATTAAACTTAAATTAACGTTAACGTGGGTTCTTGAACAATTCTTTTTTTTTTCGTTATCGAGTTACGTACGTTATTTTTTCCGATGTTACAATTCTCAGATATTTTAAATAAATTAGTAGAAATATGAGGAGAAAGATTCCTGTGAATATGTTGGAGTTTTCCTTAATCTTATTGTATTACAAGTTGATAAACTGTATTTTAAAATTCGTAGATTTACAAATTACTAGGTATACTAAGGCTTAGCATAATAACAAAGCTTCAGTATTGCAATTAAATTATAGTTATTAAATAAAAAAATAGTAATCTTACCACATTTATTTGGAACATCAATTCCGAGCACACACTTTGGGCTAAAAGTTCAAGTTGTTCTTTCGTAAATATTAATTTATTCGTAGTTTTGTCACTGTCTGTCGGTATGCCACTCACGTACAGAATCATTGTTATTTGTTTCAACAAACAAAAAATTATGTAGTGCTCAAGCTTTTTGTAAAACATTTTAATTTCTTTATAAACATGTAGATTTTTCAAAATGTTCTAATTTCAAAATTAGATTTGTATCACATGTAAACCTCACAAAAAAATAGAATATTTAATTTTGGAATTTGCCCTTCCTAAGATAAAAAAAAGCAAAATTGTGTCTTGGTAAAATTAAAAATATAAAATTTATCCAAAAATTGTTTGTGATTTCGAAATTTAAATTGCGAACAGTTTGTTGCGATAGTACGAGTTCAGTCGCGTACGTTAGCGCAGCGCTGCGGTGCTGTGCCTTCGCGCCGCCCCTCAAATCGTAACTGGGGCGCTAAGCCACTGAGCTTTACAAATAACCGTATCGCAGGGTGCTCCCAAGCTTATAGTGGAACTTCTTTCTACGTCATCCGATTCATTCAAGTTCTTGGAACACAAAGTATAATTATTTATTGGTCCTTCGGGTCTAAAGATTAATTACAGACAGGACGATGATTTGCTGAGTGTGCTACCTACTCGTTTACTAAACTTAATAGTGGTGTTTTATTAGCAAGCTACTTCCTCCGTAGATTATATTACGGTAAAAATCTCGTAAAAATCCTGAAACTTAGTGTTGAACCAAATTTTTTACTGATAAAAAGTAATGTTTCATACAAACTTCTCATAGATATTTTACATGAGGAGTCATAAAGACTAAAACTATCTTGATACACGCAATTTAGTGTGCGCATTTTTGTAAATTTTCAGCAGTCTAGTTTCAGCACGAAAAAATACGAAGATTCCCGATATCCGCTCCCAGTTTGTCCACCATAATTTTATAAGTTCCTCTGGACCACCACTGGCAGACAGTGATATATTTTTTGTCATTTTCCCCTGTAAACTTAAGACTAGTTATAGATTTTAGGAGTAAGGTGAGATTAAAAAAACTTAAAAAAAAAATGTAACCGACTTCAAAAACAACCACAATAAAATGTTTAAAATAACCTACAAAGTAACTTTAGTAACTTTTCTTTCGAAAGTCGGTGACTTTTTTTTATTTCATTGACTTTTTGTCACCGACTTTCGAAAGAAAAGTTATTTTACCTATAGGTTATTTTAAACATTTTATTGTGGTTGTTTTTGAAGTCGGTTACATTTTTTTTTAAGTTTTTTTTTTTTATTTTAGCCTTTTTAGTTTAAATATTCAACTCAAATTCTTGTCAAAAACATAATTTTCTTACAAGTGCACTAGAATTTTGTAATCCGTGGCACCGGTAATAACATCGCCCATGTATACAATGAGCTAAAATAAAAACTACTGAACCAAACTAAATGAAAATTTTATGGGACCAAATGGCAGGTATACCGTATACTGTATCGAACAAAAAAAGAATAATCGAAATCGGACCAGAATCCTCGGAGTAATCGGTGTAGACAATGTTGATAACTTTTTAGGATTTTGTTGATTTTTCAAAAAGTGCTAGTCCGATTTAGATAAAATTTTTATGAGACCATTGAAAAAAATTCCAAATCGGTTGGTAAGCGACGGAGTTATGCCCGAACAAACATAAAATAAAATATATTCGTCGCTGCGCTTTCAATAATCGCTATGTGTTTTTTACTCACTTTACAGGAGACGCAAAAAACTGATTTTCTCGGAAAATAGCCGGAGTATTCAAATAATTATTTTTTATTTAATACATTTAACAAATATACGTAGTTTTATATTACTTTTGGATAGATAAGATTATTAATAAGGCCAAAAATAAACACAAAAGGCAAATTTGACACTTAGCGTTTTTTATTTGAGTCGTAAATACAAGCTATGTGCATTTTAGAACACATAACTACTTTATAATTCTATGGAATATTATGGAAACGGACTTTAAGCTGACACATAGCTATTTTTCAGATAGAAATAATTAAAAGAAACAAAATAAAAAAATAAGTATTCAAATTATCACCATTACACATTATCACCTTCTTGAACCGATATGCGGTGTCTGCTTCGGGACTCGACTGCTCCACCGGCCACCGGTCTTTTGACACATAAGGTCAGCCCACTGCCACTGTCACTTTCTATTTGCTTACTCTGCAAGCTATGTCGGTTACACGGGTTCTTTTTTGGACATATTCTTGGAGTTTCTTCGAGTTATGCTTGGAGTTTCTTTGAAGGATAATATCAAAGAAACTCCAAGCATAACTCGCTTTATAGAGCACTGAGTAGCCTTGAATTTGTGGACAGGCCCAATTGCCAGTGTCCACGTTTCGGCACCTTATGTAAAGGGCAGGACGTACTGGTTGAAGACCTTAGTCTTCAAGCATTGCGGGATGGGAGACAAAAAGACTTAACAAAGTTTTCCAAATGCTACCCAACCTAACTGGCCCCGTCTGCAGCATCTGTCCGGAAGGTGTGAGATGTGTCGCCGTTCACGATGCCACCCTGTCCAGTCCAGTCCAGTCCAGTGTCTTGAAAACATCCTTCAATGCATTAGTGAACAGTTTTGGGGATATCACACCCCCCTGTCTCACCCCTCTGAGCAGTTGGATGGAGCTGGTTTTCTGATTCTATATATGGACAGTCATCGTGGCAGCGTCATACAGACATCTCATACTGCAATTTGGCGCAGGTCAATTCAACATCGTTGCAGAGAGGCCACAACTGTCCATATTCTGATTGACCCGAAGGCTTTCTCGTAATCAACAAATGCCATATACAGCGGCTGGTTGTACTCCTCGGTCTTCTGTACAACTTGTTGAACAGTATGGTTGCGGTCCACGGAAAACCGGCTTGTTTTGTTGGTTGGAAATCGTCAAGTCTCTTGGTGAGACGGTTCCAGAACAGCGTATTGTATGCGTGTTATTAGTATTGTATACTCAGAAATAAGATGGGTCTATAGTTCTTCAGTAGGGTGTCACCTTTTTGATGAACAGAAACACCGCCTTTGCTACAGGCCTCGGGCGTTATACTTTCTTGGATGACGGAATTGAAGAGACTCGCTAGCAAACAAGATTTTTCACTTTTTCGCTGATGGAATTGTAATGAGTAATTACATCGACTAAACTATCTATGTGACGCTCAAGCTGTGCGTTTTGTGATCTAGCGAGTCTGAACTTGACCAAAAAACTATACAAAATACTAGCTATGTGCAGTGAAGCACATATCGGGCACAATTTTTGCTTTCTCTTTAATAAACTTATTTTAGCTATGTGAATTATAACACTTAGCGTGTCTAAAGGGAACTTTCAATGTATGAATGTCACATAGCGACATTCCGTAACTAGCCGTAACTCCTTAAATATTGCATCTATCACATGGCTGTTTTTACAGTATGTGCGCATTGAAATATCAATTAAAACTGCATAAAAAACCGAAAATCACAAAAAATCACATAGCGACTTTTGCACGCGCAGCGACGATTATATAAACATCCGAATTGAGAACCTCCTCCTTTTGGAAGTCGGTTAAAAATAATATGGAAGAAAGCGACAAAACATGTTTATGTTATAGGTATCAAATCTTATTCATTCCGTCTATTCCCATATTCACACCGGGGTGGACAGCAGGAATTATTTACAAAAAAACTGTTTCACTGTTTGTCCACCCCTGGTGGACAAACTAGAGGTAGATATCGGGAATCATCGAGAAAATGCAGTGATCACGCCACATGATGGTATCGGCTGATCTTAATTAATTCGGCAAAAAAAAATAGTCAACCGATCGCACAAGTCCCAACGTGTGTAAAATTCTTTGCGATCATTAAAACGTGATTGTTTTTTTTACTTCCTGTCTTGGAGTTCGCTTGCATGGAGTTGTGCAGGCAATAATTACTATTGGTAATGTAGATTCATCATCAGTGAACTATTCTGTCCCTGACAAAGCTCTGTGCATTTGTGCCTTACAGGGCCAAAGCCTGCCGGGGTCGCGGGACTGTCTCATTAAGTAACCGCTGATCCTGGAACGGAAAGGGCTATTGAAGGATCACCAAGGATTTTAGTCAGTACAAAGAGTCCGTCCCGTCCCGCCTTGGGTGTGAGGAATCATTTGATGAATATACCACGATAAAAAAAAATGATTCGTGCCTGGTTGATCGGAATAAGCTCGCCCCGTAATAATATTATTATGCTGTACTTAAAGATAACCAACGTAATGTGGCTTACTGGCGGGTACATCTCTAAGCCTCTACCTACCTAACCCTTAAGTACTTCTTACTTAAGCGGTTATATCTTGGCAAAAAAGTCTAGAAAAGGAACTAATTATGATGTAAACAAAAGACGCAAGTTTGTAAAATTTATATATTTTGTGCCACAAAACTTACCTACGTAAAAAGTGACAGAAAAAGGGGCCAAAACCATAACTTACCAATCTCAACGATGTTTACCAAAGAACTGTTATTTTTAGATGAATCAAATGTTAATTAATGAACCCCATTCTGTTTTGAATTGCTTGCATACGAAATAAGTGAAATATATAACCCTGTTTGTTACATATATCATTAGAATTAGGAATGTATCAATTTATTATTTTTATTTGTTGACAATAAAAAATTAAATTTTCGTTGATCGACGATTTGACTTATTAAAGTATGGTTATGAGAGAGGTGATATTGATTTTTGCTTTTAATATTGAAGAGGTATAGCAGCAAGCTGATGAGCGCGCATTATATTCCATGCCAGCATGGAATTAAAATAGAAAAAGATTATTATGAACGGGAACTATGTAAGTAAGAAGACATGGAGCGTATAGTGTTAATAGTATTAATTAACCTCGAAGATGATAGTAGTGCCTCTGAATCGGAGAACGATTCAGACGAATATGCGGCTAACTCTAGCCAAGACTCGGACGAGATGGAGGGGGTAGAATATTTGGAGGAAAATAATTATAAGATTAACTTACAACAACATTATATCTACGTCTTTTTTTTAATCCCAGAAAATTTTAAAAACACACAGGATTACTTGCATATACCTATTATATTTATTTTTAGGTAATAACAGGAGAAGAATAAATTGTTGTACGACTTGGCCGTTGGTTAGTGGGTACAAGTCAAGATTGGCGCAATGGTGTCATGGAGCACCTGGTTTTGTACCGTTGTGTACCCTTCAACAACCAAGTCTCACAACATTAACTATAATAATAAAGAAATCGCAGTAAGGAACCTTAGACTTTTTTTTTTTTTTTTTTTTATCGTGGTAAAATCATCAAATGAGTCCTCCCACCCCGGGCAGGGCGGGAGGGACTGTCAGACTTCTACTGACTAAAATCCACGGTGTCCTTCATTAGCCCTTTATATTCCGGGGTCACGGTAATGAGATAAGTCCCGCGACCCCGGCAGGCTTCGGCCCTCTAGAGGGGGGCCCCGTCATCTTGCTGACGCTCTTTGAGGCGCGCGTGGAACACAACGCGCCGTCGACCCGGGCATGGTCCATGGTCGGGCAGCGAGTTGCCCTTTACTCGCCGCCCGCATGCCCGCGCCTACGGTGGCCGGAGATCGTCTTGCGACGTCCGTCGCCGTGGGCGTCCACCACTGCGAGGAACCTTAGACTTGGCACGACTTTGTCTAGATTTCATTAGGGTCGGCTCAGACCGAAACGTGACGCTGCGCGCACATTTCAAAAGAGCTATTCAAAATCGAACTCTATTTCCTACACGAAAAGATACGCCTGTCACAACCCGGCGCGGCGCAGCGCGGCGCCGTGCTGCATTTTAACAGCGACACAAAATCTAACCTTATTTACGACAACAAAAGATATACATTTGAAATATCGTTGCGTCACGACGCTTCGCGTCGCGTCTCGGTGTGAACTGACACTTACTTTTTTAACTGATTATTTTTTATTGATACTTACTGATTTATAAATTAAAAACAAAATAGTAACAAAAGCTCAAAAAGTATCAAGACGATAGTTTGGTACGCTAGATAATACGTTCACAGCGGGTTGCCATATGAACGGCACAGTGGCGACCCCCGGATTTTCTACTCTTTTTTGCCAAGCTGTACATGGAACAACAAACTGCCTGTATAACCCCCATAATCATAATTATTCTGGACCACAAAGCATAGCATCAAGAGATACAACCTCTTGTCTTAAAAATATTTATACTATACTAGCTGTAACCAGCGGCTTCATCCGTTACAACTCGAATTATCTCACAGCTCCCGTAGCATGGCGCCGTAGAAACGGATTTTGTCGGCGGAAGAAAAGACAAAATGACAGAACGCAATGGTTAAAATAGGTATACCTAGAAAATAAATGTTTCTATTCTTCAATAAGTAGTGTACAGCTACGAATAGTGTCAACTAGTGAAAAAACAGTGTTTTTTGTGTGAATGAGTACCTAACAAACTTCATCCATCCATCGTATCGTATGAGCTAGTTGGGAATTTTAATAAATTCTTTGGTCCAAAAATAAATGTTGTTAAAGCCATAATTACGCCACATTAAATAAAGTTATTAATAAAGTGATTCATCTTACAATTCGTAGTAAACACGTCACATGTAAAATATTTAATGAATGTATCCGTCGCTATCATTACGTGATACGAATATTGAATATATTAAATCCCGCGGAAGTTATTGAACTATTGTAATTGCGCAATCTGAGGCTGTGGTATTATTAATTACCTATTTAATCTAACAGAAGTACTCCATGTAAAAAATCTGACAGACGAATAAAGATGGCTACCGATTTAAAGCATCTTTTCCTTTATCTAAGTTTCCCTCCAATTTTTGTAATCCAGAGACAAAAAATATTAAAGAAAAAACTTTTTCAAAAAAATATGTAACCGACTTCAAAAACGACCACGAAAAAGGTAACCTACCAAATAACTTTTCTTTCGGAAGTCGGTGGCTTTGCTTTTTTATTTCATTAAGTTTTTTGTCACCGACTTCCGAAAGAAAAGTTATTTGGTAGGTTATTTTAACCTTTTTCGTGGTCGTTTTTGAAGTTGGTTCCATTTTTTTTTTAAAGTTTTAGTTTACATATTCAACCCAAACTCTTGTCAAATACATAATTTTCTTACATATGCACTAGAATTGTATTATCCGTAGCACCGGTTACAACATCGCCCGTGCACACAATAAGCCAAAAATGCTAAAAACTACTGAACGAAACTAAATGATTTTTATGGGACCAAATGGCAGGTAGGTATAGGTACTGCATCGAAAAATATCCCATATGGGTGCAAAGTTCTCATCAATTTAAATAAATGAAGTCCAAATACATGGTAGCTGCTGTAAACCGTTGAGGAGTTCCCTGAATAGTTCTTCGTCTTCATCATCAGACCCCTAATGACAGTCACAACCCATCTTGGTGTAAAGTTCTCATCAATATAAATGAATTAAGTCCAAACACAAAGTAGCTACTGTAAACCGTTAAGGAGTTTCCTGAACTGTCCTTCGTCTACATCATCAGTCCCTAAATGGCAGTTATAACCCATCTAGGTGTAAAGTCCTTATCAATACAAATTATTAAGCTCAAACACAAGATAGCTGCTTTGAATCGTTGAGGAGTTCCCTCGACTGTCTCTCGGCTCCATCACCAGATCAACCACACACCTTAATTTAAATATAGTGCTTTAAAATTCTTAATGAAAAAACTTACAAACGCAGTAGTCGCCCCTTCGATTTTTGAAAGTTCTCCTCGATTTCTCTGGTCTTCCATCATCAGACCTTGATATCCTTATCATGGGACCACCTCTGAAATATCTTCTTTCCGACAAAAAAAGAATTATCGAAATCGGTTCATAAACGACGAAGTTCTGCGCGAACAAACATTAATAAAAAGCATATACGGTCGAATTGAGTAACCTCCTTTTTAGAAGTCGGTTAAAAAGAAATGATTTAATTTGAAAAGGTTTACCTACATTTTTGGTAGATGTCTAAGCAGAGCAGAATTTCAACTTTAAAATTTGAAATTCTGCTCTGCATTCTATTCAAGCGATTCGCAAGTACATAGTAGTAATATAGATTAATGAACGATAAGTATATACGTCAAGTTTCGGAAAAAATACGTGTTAACATGTTTTTTGTTGCAAGATATTAAACACAATAATGATTCAGACTGATCCAGGACTGATTTTTGCTTTGGGTTGTGTTTAAAAAAAAATCTGGACACCTTTTTAGGGTGCTTATTATGCTTTAGTTATTCGTGCACTGGCCCATAGTCAGAACTAGCGTCAATCAATATAGGTAATCAAGTGCCCAACGCGGAAAAATTAGATATAGAAGTAGATTAATCAATCATTACCCGATAAATAATATACACCTGTTGATAGTATACAATTAATTACTTGGGTATAATAAACCTCCTTTCTCACACACAGTCACACTTAATATTATTTCGTAGCCAATAAACTACTTTCTGTTTTTACATCATTTAATAAACTTACTTTCGATTACGACAGCAATAATTAACCTTCGATTGATGCTTCAGTTTATAAATATTTCCGTAAAACAGTATGGTCGAGTTGTTTGTAATGCTTTTGCATGTATAAAATCAATAAAACCATAAACATAAGAGTGTTTGAAACTATTATACAAAAACTTCTAATCTAATCCCAGCAAACTGAGATTTTCCTTAGATATTGGACTTTCTCACCATTTTGAATTTTCTTACTTCACTTACCATTGCAATACCTTTTTCCGAATAATTATAATTACCCAGCCTCTATGACTAATTATCCTGTAATATATGTATAAAGAAATCAAGCAAAAGTCTAATCATGTTCTCCAAAAAGCTTTGGTCATAGGTACCACAGACAAAAAAAGAACGAATATAGAATGATAACGATAATAGAACTCATTCATTTTTCATTTCCATTAATTTGACGCATGTGATATTGCTGAGAGGTCGTTGCACATGTAATCACAGGTGGCCCCTTCACACTTGTCTGGTCATCTAGGATAGAGGCAGAAAGATCGTCGCGGTCACCTTCAAGTCGCATTCCACCTTCTAGTATTAATTACTTTGATAAATGTCAATAAATCCTATTGACATTTAACTGTTTACGTAGGTAATGTTATATAACTATTCATTTATGTTTCTGAAGGATATAATGGGTTCATGGATGCAAAAAACTGGTCCACCGAGCCATGTCCTTAATATTTTGAGTACGTGAGAATTAACACGTAGCGTTTTATGAAACATTAATAATAGGAAAATGGATCTCGAATTATGAGTAGGTACTTACTTCCTACCCCAAGAGCTATGAGCTATCATCTCAAACATTCTCCTGCACTTATTCTAATTCATGGAAGGTCAGTGCAGCATTTATCTACACTTCTTTGATACTCGTACCTAATATCCCTTTTTGGCCATGTCATCCTTCAAACAATCCACGTATCAGGCTTAGTCCCGCTTTCGAAGTTAAATTTGAATTTTGTATTTAATTACCAAAGTACTTTACTTTTCAAAAAGACTGATTTAAAATTTCACATTTTATTAAAATACATCTCGACTATTTTTGCCATCTAATGTCACGTAAACGTCATTTAAAACCCAATAAAAAGATAAATATTTAAAAACTTCTGTTTAAACATACATTTTTGAGTACCTACCTATGTATGTCCCACTTGAGATGAAAGAATCCAGCTTTTTTCAAACTCAAAAAGTTTCCATATCAGGAAAAAAAGTAAAAAAAAACTGACATCGCTCATAGCAGGTGGTTTCCATCATTTCTACCTATCCCAAAAAAAGGCGTGCATTTACTTGCACAATTAATTCAAATCTGTTATGGACCGGGTCTTATTACGGATCATCTTAAAAAGGCAACAACTAGAATGCGAAACTCTAGCTAGGTTAGCACCTAATACATACCTAATGCAGTTCTTATGAAATGTGAATAGCAGCTGACTAAGCGTCATCCAAATTTAAGAACGTCGACACATTACATCAATAAAACTGCGTTGTGATACATATAAGAGAAGTTGACTTTCATAAAGTAGTCTAAAGATCTCGAAACAAAACATCAATCATTGCACACATTTCCCGATAAGAGGCAAGCAGAGCCTGCGGGGTAACCGTGACTGGAACGTAAAGGGCTAATGAAGGATCACCGTGAAGTTTAGTCAGTACGAGTCCCGCCCTGTGAGGTGGGACTAATTTGATAATTTTACCATGATAAAAAAAGAGGAAAGCAGAGCAATCCACAATTTTCCAGCTATGTATGAACCTTCTGCGAAGCAGTAATGCTCGTTAAGGAGGAGGCGGGCCGTGAGAGAGAGAGGACAGCGTCCTCCCTCCGCCCCACCCGCAATGGTAGACGCCCACGGCGTCGGACGTCGCAAGACGATCTCCGGCCACCGTAGGCGCGGGCATGCGGGCGGCGAGTAAAGGGCAACTCGCCGCCCGACCATGGACCTTTTTTTTTTTTTTGGTTTTTTTCGCCTCCGACCATGGACCATGCCCGGGTCGACGGCGCGTTGTGTTCCACGCGCGCCTCAAAGAGCGTCAGCACGATGACGGGGCCCCGCCCAAGAGGGCCAAAGCCTGCCGGGGTCGCGGGACTTATCTCATTAACGTGACCCCGGAACATAAAAGGCTATTGAAGGACACCGTGGATTTTAGTCAGTACAAGTCTGACAGTCCCTCCCGCCCTGCCCGGGGTGGGAGGACTCATTTGATGATTTTACCACGCTAAAAAAAAAAAAAAAAAGCTATGTATGAAAAGTTCCATAATAGAGAAGGCGAATATTGTAATTAAAATTGTGTTGTGTCTTCTTGCTTCTTCTTCTTTGCGTGTCGATGTACTCAAAATAGTATCCGACCAATACGTGGGCACTGGGCACCTGCACAGCTCTGTCATTTGCCTCGATCAAATTCTGGCAGGTGCAGATGATAATTTATTTTATTTATCTTTATTTGCACAGACTACAATGATCTATAGTGTTAGAAACAAAACTGCTTAACCTATGTTAGTACTTAATACATAAAACGGAACGTGTCCGGTTCACGAGCAGGATGTGTAATGAAGATGTGTTATAAATCAAAAGTTTTGTTGATTGTTACTTAATAAGGACACACCCTAACTTGAACGTGTGAACTTCTAAATTAAGGCGAGGTTGCAATACAGTGTAAAAATGTACGCACGTACGGACGCACGACCTCATCCCCACCAAAATGCGAGCGAAATAGCCCGCATTTTGAATGTTTTTCGCTTCTTGAAGAAAAACAAAAAACAAAATTAAAAAATGTGTGTTAACCATTTACTTTAAAATAATAAGCTCTATCTATTCATATAACTTGCATATCGGTACATCCATAACGAAATCTTTTAACAGTACGCGTTTATAATTGTGATTTAGTGCCATGTTCGGCATTTTTTTCTATCGAGCCGATTATTCCAAATCGTGTTTCTATCTTTACCATTTACTTAAGAATACGTTTAATTTTTGTATATTTAATTTTTATTTATTAAAAATCGCACATTTTATTAGAATTTCAGACATTTTAAATTCTTAAAAAGTATTGCAACCTCCCCTTAAATTAACTGTGTGATGTGAAGTTTAATATCTACGTGATCTGATTTCGCGTGTCGCGGTTTCGATTATTTCGGAATTATCGGAACAAATATTTTTATGATCTGCAAGTAGTTGTTCCGGGTCTGGATTTTTGTGTATGTGATGTGAGTTTAAATATTTGTAACCGCACCCATGACACAGGAGAAATTCCTAGTGTCCCTGTCTAGTATTCAACAGAGGCATCATGACTATTCTCATCTTTGTAACGTTAACTTTGACGTTAATTTGAAGGAAAATTTAGTTCCTCGTTTGCACACTAGAGGCGCTTTTTATTTTTCCATACGATAAACGCAGTACTAAATACTTCAAGTACGCTGTAAATAAAATACAGATATCTTGTCCTAAGGCCTCAGAAGACGTCCGTATCTCCACCGCTAATGACCTCTCATGACCGCCATTTTGAGTTCAGTGCCGGCTTCCATAATGCGAGCCCTACGATCACCGTCAGAATATCTGAATGAATTTGCCTTCATCATTACCCAGGACTAAATGCATGATGTGGCTTTTTACGTTGCAGGTAAACTATATTACAATAAATATATCCCAAACGCGTGACGCCTGAAAGCTTTATTTGTTCAGTTTATCATTCTTAAAATTCTTTTTTTAACCGACTTCAAAAAAAGGAGGAGGTTCTCAATTCGTCGGAATCTTTTTTTTTTTTTTTATATATGTTCCCCGATTTCTCGAAGACGCCTGGACCGATTTGGAAAATTTTTCTTTTGTTTGAAAGGGTATACTTTCCGATTGGTCCCATGATCATCAGGTCAGGATCTGATGATGGAATCCCAGGGAAATCGAGGGCAACCTTCAAATTTTATAGGCACATAGTACCATTTTCATATATTTTCTGAAGCTGTTCAAGTATTTGCATCTGATAATCATCATTTCAGGTGGATGAGCTGATGATGGAATGTACAACTCCTCAACGGCTTGGAGTAGTCATCGACTGATTTAGTTTGTGTTCGCATATCTCTGGAACTACAAGTCCGATTTAAGTAATTCTTTTTTTGTTGTACTAAAGTATTGTTTAACTTACGGAATACTGCAAGTTTCATCAAAATCGGTTCAGTAGTTTTTGAGATAGGGAATTTTATTAGCTTATTGTGCACTTGAGAGAGAATGATTTATTTGACAAGAATTTGAGTTGAATATTTAAACTAAAAAGAGTAAAATAAAAAACTTTTTCAAAAAAAATGTAACCGCCTTCAAAAACAACCACAAAAAACCGGCCAAGTGCGAGTTGGACTCGCCCATGAAGGGTTCCGTAGCAGCAAGCATAGATTAGAGATATAATTATATTGAGATTAGTAAGTAATACACACAAACAATAAAAATAACTTTGTTTTTCATAGTATTTGTATGAATGGCAAAGTTATATTTGCGGTTTTTGAAAATGTACTATATCTCAAAAACTGCTAACTGTATCTCATCCAAACCAATTTTCGTTGGTAGTTTTGGTTGAGGTCTACATTATATATTTTTTTTAGTTTTATCATTCTCTTATTTTAGAAGTTACGGGGGGGGGGACACACACTTTTTACCACTTTGGAAGTGTCTCTCGCGCAAACTGTTCAGTTTAGAAAAAAATGATGTTAGTAACCTCAATATCATTTTTAAAGACCTATTCATATATACCCCACACGTATGGGTTTGGTGAAAAAATTTTTTTTGAGTTTCAATTCTAAGTATGGGGGGCACCCCCAAAATTTGTTTTGTTTTGATTTTTGTATGAAAATCCTAATGCGGTTCACATAATACATCTTTCTACTAAGTTTCAACATAATAGCTCTTATACTTTCGACAAAAAGTGGCTGTGACATACACGGACAGACAGACAGACATGACGAATCTATAAGGGTTCCGTTTTTGCCATTTGGCTACGGAACCCTAAAAAGGGTAAAATAACCTACAAAATAACTTTTCTTTCAGAAGTCGGTATCAAAAAAACAATGAAATGAAAAAAAAACAAAGGCACCGACTTCTGAAAGAAAAGTTATTTTGTAGGTTATTTTACCCTTTTTTGTGGTTGTTTTTGAAGGCGGTTACATTTTTATATTTGACATTTCAAACGGAGCTGGTAGTTTTTTTTTTTTAAATTCTAGACTCAACTTCTGAGCTTGTATCTATGAATTTGTTTTTTTTCCAATTTTAATAATTGGACTTTACATCATCATTGACTTAATGACATCTGACAAGGAATTTAAGGTCGATTTGTGTGGAACGCAGTGACTCCACGACGACCTCTAGCAGACTTTAAATAGATCATTCGATACAAGAACTAGATTCTAGATGTGAGTGTTGTTATAGTTACTACATTATTTCTTATGTGGTGGTATGTTTGATCGACCGGGCCCCACAAAAACACTAGATTTTGAAATTATAATGTCCGCAGTCGTGCTCGACGCGACGTGTGAAACATTTGACTTTGGTATAGGTCGACGACTTACTAGTAGCCTGTCGTTTAATCTATAGTTACTTATTATATTTTTATAATGTATTGAATTTGAGAAAAGAAAAGTTAGATGCACCGTTGTAACGGGTTGCAGTCTACGGTACCTCTTGGTATTTGTAAAGCCTGTACGTGTACGATTACAATCTTCAGATCGTAATGATTGCCAATTAAAAAAATATGCTTTTAGTCACGACTAAAAAGCTCGGTGCTGATTTGCCTCGGCCTAGCCGATGATTAAAATGTGTAAGAACAGGAATAAGTACTTGTTATATTAAAGAAAAAGAGGTACAGGAGACAGGAGAAATGGTTGGGAGAAATGCCTAGTGCGGGGGCAATGTTTTTTTTATTAAAAAAAGATTACGGAAAACGTATACCTACTTACACGACGTTCCGGTTTGAAAATTCAGTGGGAAAATATCAGTGGATATCTATTATTTATCAATTTTATTTGGACCAATTTAAAGGTAGGTACGGCTAATTGGTCTCCTGGCTCTTTCTATAAAGTCGAATTGAGAACGTCCATCTTTAATTTCGACGGTTAAAAATTTCATTTCTTTTTCTCTGATTTTTTTGTAACGCTTCAGAGTGCTTAAAATACGAAAAACAGTATTGTTTAGCCATGTTTGTAAATCAGGATCGATGGAGCATGCATAAAATATGAGTGTTTGTCCCTGATAAGGTGATAATTTGCCGGGAGTTGGATTTGTCTGACGGACAATGTATTTTAATGATGGTGAACGTGTTGCTATGATGAAATAATATAGTTTGTTTGTAAAAGCTTCTATTTTAATAGATTTAAAGCATCTAAGGTATACAGACGGTGTCCCGGGAAGTATGGATCTAATCGAACAAGGGCATGGGAGATCCTATTTTTTTAGCTTTGAGAGATACGGTGCTATTTTGGTTCAAAGTTATGACCGCTTTTCGTGTTCAGATCGGCAACAAATGCCCACAGTTGCAATTAAATTCTGTTTACCTTTAAAATTAATATGAATATTACCCAGTGATTAATACCTCCAAAGAATCTTTATGCCTTGAGGACGTTTAACTAACGTGGTCAACGTGGTAACTTTTTCCACCGTATCCCAGTAGTTCCATTATGAAACTACTGTGATACTAATGGGATTAGGTGAAAAGGTATTGTACCATGGAACTGTTGGGAGAAACCATTGTGCTTTTACCATAACGATAAATACATATAAATTACCTACCATAATGTACTTATTTTGTAAACAAAATTGTTAAAATTACAAAAAGTTGCTAAGTACACGTGTTTAGTATATTTTCAAATAACGTTAACACAAAAAAATAAAACGTATTTAACTCCTGTAATTTTAATGCCAGATAATCCCATGGGATTAACTAAGTGATTAAAAACTGCATTATTATCAGAAAGCACCGATATGTTCGATTACGGTAGTTGGAACCAGAGTCGGACTAAAGGTTGCAAGGGTCCGGCCCGGTCCGACAAGCCATCACCATTTTTTTTATCGTGGTAAAATCATCAAATGAGTCCTCCCACCCAGAGCAGAGCAGGAGGGACTGTCAGACTCGAAGCCATCACCATTCAGAAATTTTTAAAAGTAATTTCACGGGCAGGCAAAACTATCCAATTTTGTTTGTTCAGGTCGTAAGCAGTTCGACTTAGCTTGAAGCAAGTCAGGCCGGTAGAGGGGGCGGGGCATATGCTGGGATCTGGCTGGAAAACGCTACCACATAGACAGGTTAGCCCGAATCTGGCTTAAAAGAAGTATGATCTAAGGATATTTCCTCCTTTCCAAAAATGTTCTAAGCATGTTGGGAAAATTCTTAGAATGACACTAGGTAAATAGAACCAATGATTTATATTTATCAGAATTTAAGAAGGAAGGTATCAGTCATTGCATTAGGTGTGTTTAAAAAATAGTGTAACAGATCTGTTCCTGTAATGAAAAACAAAAAGACACGCAGGCCACGTTATGTCTCATCGTTCTTGGGACAGCTTCACAAAAAATATACTTACAAAGCGTTGTCTAATATTTCATAAAGTTACACCACTTTTGCTCTCAGGTAACCATCTATTGGATCCTGGATCTAAGTCCACACCCATTTTTTTTAGCTTTCACGATGTAAAGTGATTCATGAAAGTTCATCGAAGCTTATAAGGAAAATCATTTCATGATTAACTGCCCTGACATCGGCGGAAATAGGCATAGCATACTCTGGAATGCATGCTTTGGCAGAATGAACGCAATATTATGTTGGACTAGCCCCTGCACGTGACTTCGTCCGCGAGGATTTCGTATTTTCTCCTATAATTTTCAATTACTCTTTTGGGGTTGATTAATTTCGTTGCAGGATCCAAGTTTTTTTTTTTAATTCACTATCCGAGATTCCGTCGAGCGAGTCATTGGCCGGGCGATTTTCTGGTGGTCGCCACTATTGGTTCTGGATCTAAGGAGATGCTATGGAAATAGAATGGTGAGATTGTACCAATAGTGTGGTGGGATTGTCCCCAAACAAACCTCATATTAGGTATCAGGATATTACCTAATTGTGTCGTATGCACGTGGTGTAAGAATGATATTAAGGTGGTTGCCGATGATTCAGACAATGTCGTCAGGACATCCCAATAGGAGTTTAAGTACCCAAAAATGTCGTCGAACCTCCATTTGGTCATTACCGTATCAATAAATTAATACCTTTTAACACAAATCCCGCATTCTGTTGAGTTCGAAGACCAGACATCAGGGGTTGTTGTCCGGCCTTTTCAATCTACCTACAAAAGTATGGACAATCTTATACCAACCCCGTTCAAAAAGAATACATGAACGCAAATGGTTAAAATATCTAAACGAGGTCGTGCACCTTTGCTAATCAGTTCCGCAAGCAAAAAAATTATATATTTTTTTTCTATAAAGGACTCTGTGTGGCGTTACCTTGATGTGATCAGATTCAACCTTCGAATATATTTCGTCACATAAATAGACGGTCGATGAACCTCATTGACTAAGGTAATGACGAGAATTATTTTACAATTAATTTAAATTAGCATTTTCGGAACAAATGTCAAGTATCGGCATTTAGTTGAGCACAGCCACCTACCTGAGATTCAAAGCGTAATAAACACTTTTTTGCTTATTGCTATTCCATTTATTTAGTTCGAAATAATTTATCTAATCTTTAATTGGATTTAATTTGCATATTTTATTAAAATATATTTTATTTTACGGGCGACGGATGTTGCAAGCTGATGCGGATTTGCATCATCTGTCGCGGTGTTTTTCATCTCAGGTGTTATTAAGTATAATTATTGCAGAACTATTAATAAGTTAGTAGTTTGGTTAAGCTAAAGATATTATATAGGTAGTCACTAAATAAAAAGTCTTAGTTTTAAGTTATGTGATCTATCCTATCAAATGATTTTTGGAACTAGTCCATCTGACCCATGTCGCAACTCATTGTTGTGATAGCTATCTGCTTCGATCTGAATACTGAATACAGACTAGCCTTTCAACACATCATGTAAAAATCTAATCATTTCCGTGCTATTTTCCACCTATTCAGGCCCCTCATAAATAAATTTATACAAAATTCAAGAATAAATGACAAACAACGTAGCCCCTCAAAAAACAAGTCACGCCATTCCTATGTATGTGGACCACATCTGCGTAGAAGAACTGCTGTAAATAAATAATATATTAAATTCTTTATCGATCAACTTACATATACGACCAGTACATAATGATTAATTGTATTTTAGTTTGGCGCCAAAATTCCATACAAAAACGTGGCTGAACGACCGTGACTCCTTGGAGCAAAAAACTGTGAAGGTATTGAGTATTGAACTTGGCAAGATACTTCGATAGATATTGATCTTTAAAACTTTAATCTACGAATAATAATAATGAGCATACTTGGGGTCTAAAAAGGCCATTTTAGCAGTATCAGTGCGTTGATATCAAATGATTCGAAATCCCATCTTATCCTACTTACTTCCTTCCCACTAATCCTACTTTCTAATAAAGCAGCTCACAATTTAGGACCCATTAATATTAGTAGTCATTTTTACCCGTGGTGCAAGGCAACTGGGCTTCTCCCAGTTGTAGGTAATGTCCCTTTGTGCCTACTGGCCTTGCTTTGTTCTGTCTCCTGCTTGCATGGAGGGAAGTGGAATGAAATGAAATTCATCAGAAAAGAATAGCTATTCTTTTCTGATTAATTTCGTGCATGATCCAAGACAGGTAAATTCATTCTCCGGGACACGTCGAGCTTCATTGTCTCGGCGCTTTTCTGGTGGTTGCCACTGTTGATTCTGGCTCTCAGGAGTTGCAGTGGTTTCGGAATAGTGTGGTGGGTTTGTCCCAAAAAAAAAACCTACTTTCTACTAATATTATAAACGTGACAGTTTGTGGGCATGTATGGAGCTTTGATACTCTTTCACGCAAAAACTATTAGGTACTGAACGGATTTGGATGAAATTTGGTATGTACATTGTACATGGATAGTTTATAACCTGGATTAACATATTATAGGATAGTTTTTTCCCGATATTATGATAACGTGGGAAAATTTGCAAGTTGTATAAGCAGGCGGAGCCGCTGGCGCTGGCAACATTCTATTGTTAAAGCAATGAAATATATGGTAGACTAGTCATATATTTTATTACTTGAACAATAGAATAGAATATTAAATTTTACGAATTGTATCGCAATTCACATTATGATACTGCAAAAGTGGCCATTCGAGGCCCGTGTCCGTTGGACACTTAAATAATACTGATCTCGTTGCCTTTCAGTAAAGGTCGCTCAAACACAGCAAGGTCTTTTAAGAAAAAAGCATTTTGCATCAATGTTATAAATGAATTTATTTGGCTAGTTTATCATATTCAGGAACGTGTAAGGACACCACGATAGGTCATTTTCGAAGCAGCGAAACTTGGGCCTTTATAAATAATCTTTTAATGTAACATTTTTAAAATTTGGGACCCCTTAGATAAGAATTACGTAGTCTATTTAAATTTTAAGCCCATCCAAATATTGGATGTCCATTACTCGTGAGTTCAATAGCTATCAATAAGAGGGGAGACATACATCTTGTCGCCCTTAAGCTTGCCCTCCGCAATCTGACGGTCACGTTCACGGCGCATTGCCTGAGGGACAGAGACAAAATCAGTTCAGCACAGTCAAATAGTGTATACTAGACTCATCCGAAATACAATGCCAGTGTGGAGATATGTCCCACCTCCTTTCGTGCCCATGCATCCTACCCAACCATCTGCACCTTCCAGGATTTGAACGAGGCGAACGACAGAGCTGTGCAGGTGGCTACGTATTAGTCGGATACTTTTGAATCCATCGATAAATCGACGCGCGAAGAAGAAAAAGTACAGCACTTTATTACTGTGGGTGGTACAGTGGGTCTCGTGGTCGCAAGTGGGACTGCTGACCGTGTGGTCCTGGTTCAGGATTTTTTTATTAGAGTTTCTCAGTAGCAATCCGGAGTTTGGAAGTTGACGGTATATTACCCCTTGCGTCTCGGCCATTGATCCCAGCCCCCCGGTCATGTCGAATTGCACTGTGTGCCTGTGCAGTTGTACACTTTAAACTATTATATACCTTCCGGGCGACAGCTTTTCTCCTAGAGATTGGATAGTAAGTTTTTCTAAGACTTCGAGAAATATTTTTTAACTACTTTTTACGAGCTAATAATTTCTGTATCAGTTACAGCTAAATGTAAGTAAATGTTACCGTGGCTTTTGGCTGAGCGATCGGCTACTGCGCAGTGCGCATCGCGGGTTCGATCCCCCACGGAGCAAAATATTTGTCAAGTATTACCTTTTAGTTGTTCCGGGTCTGGTTTTTTTTTTTGTTTGTGTATGTGAATTTCTATGTTTGTAAAGGCACCCAGGATACAGGAGAATCTCCTAATGTGGAGCAACGATTAAAAAAAATCAAAATTGAAGGAATAGGATGTTTTAGTCAATACAAGTTTGATGTCTCCACCCAAAACGGAAGTCATTTCAAAGCTGCTGCTTTGCTGATATTTTATTAAGTAGGTATATTTTTTGATAATTATTTAAATTTTAAAAAATGTATAGGTACGACAAAGTGTATGCTTAAGAGAGAGAAGGAGGCAGCAGACCTATCACTCATAGGTCTGCATAGGTCCAGTAGCGGCGTTAGGGTAGGGCGCGGTTAGGCGACCATCCATTATCAGGGCGCCGGTTATAACGGGGGCGCCGAAAGCCTACTTGCTTGTAATTAAATTTTGCGAAAAAAACGTTGTCAACACTAGAATGGAACACAGAGTCCAAATCGGAGCACTGCACTGCATGCAATAAATTTTACCGGGAATCCCTGACTATAGAGAAAAACATTACCAAACTCTTTAAATAAAATTGACACTACATTAATTTAATTATATCGTTTTCCTTGTTTCATATGGGTTTGAATTACAGTTAGGGGACGCCGCCGTAAAAATCTCGCTCAGGGCGCTGGTGTGCTAAAACCGGCACTGCATACAGTGTGCAAAATCTCGGCTGGACCAGACATCATGAGTGAAACTAAGCAAGAGATACCTTATAAAATTCTAAATTAATTCCTAATTTTTCGGCGTAGCAATTCTTTTTAGTTTCAGAGAAATTAAAATCCAAAGTTAATCCATTTTCGGTATTAAGAAAGTACAAAAAGTGCAATTTCTCTGAAAAGAAAACTTACAATCTAAATTTCTTGGCCCAGTTATATTACGCATATAAGACGACATTTATCAAGCTTTGTTACATCTCCGAAAAACGATGGACGATGGAGTAAATTCAAGATTTCCTTAAAAACGTTTCAATTTTTTTTATCGTTCTTGCCGCGTGCTTAGCGATCAAACTTATTAAATATACTTAGAAACTTATGTTGTCTATAACTCAGAAAAAAATCAGTTTTTAATACTGTACAGCGAACGAGATAATCGTTTCTAAAGTTTGTAATGCCAATAGCGCCTGTGATTTTGTTAAGGCAATTTTACTTAAGGTGGTTTGCTCTTACATTTTCTAAAGGCACTAAGAGGAAAGAAATATGTTTATAGAGTTGTCACTTAAAACTGGTTTACTCTTCAAAAATGCTAGTTGTCATGCATGTCATGTGGAATTACATTTTCTTTAGAAAATTCATCGATGTCGTCTTGTTCTTCTTTTTTGCTAATAATGATGAACAAGACGACGACATCGATGAACTTTCTGAAGAAAATGTAATTCCACATGACATGCATGACAACTAGCATTTTTGAAGAGTAAGGCTGCTTTTCCACCAGAGATGCGCTATGTAGCTGTGCTGCGAGGATGTAAAAGCTGAGCTACGAAACTGTGTGACCGTTTCCACTGATGCTACGCTATGTAGCTGTGCTGTGAAGATGGGTAGCTGCGCTACGAAGATGCGCTGTCACAAGGTAGCTGCGCTATGAAGATGCGCCGCCACAAGGTAGCTGCGCTATGAAGATGCGTAACTGCGCTACGAAGATGTGCTGTCACAAGGTAGCTGCGCTAAGAAGATGCGTAGCTGCGCTACGAAGATGTGCTGTCACAAGAATCCGTTTCCACCAGTGCTGTGCTATGTAAACCAGTGAATATGATTGGTGGATATCAAACGCATCCGCAGCAACGTAGCATAGCGCATCTCTGGTGGAAAAGCAGCCTAAACCAGTTTTAAGTGACAACTCTATAAACATATTTCTTTCCTCTTAGGGCTGATTTTTCAATAGTCAGATAGCTTTTATCTGAGGAATAAAAATAGCGGTTTGACATATTTTCTATAGATAAGCTGTCAAACTGCCATTTTTATTCCTCAGTTAAAGGTTATCTGACTGTTGAAAAATCAGCCCTTAGTGCCTTTAGAAAATGTAAGAGCAAACCACCTTAAGTAAAATTGCCTTAACAAAATCACAAGCGCTATTGGCATCACAAACTTTAGAAACGATTATCTCGTTCGCTGTACAGTATTAAAAACTGTTTTTTTTCTGAGTTATAGACAACATAAGTTTCTAAGTATATTTAATAAGTTTGATCGCTAAGCACGCAGCAAGAACGATAAAAAAAATTGAAACGATTTTAATGAAATTTTGAATTTACTCCATCGTCCATCGTATTTCGGAGATGTAACAAAGCTTGATAAATGTCGTCTCATATGCGTAATATAACTGGGCCAAGAAATTTAGATTGTAAGTTTTCTTTTCAGAGATATTGCACTTTTTGTACTTTCTTAATACCGAAAATGGATTAACTTTGGAGTTTAATTTCTCTGAAACTAAAAAGAATTGCTACGCCGAAAAATTATGAATGAATTTAGAATATTATAAGGTATCTCTTGCTTAGTTTCACTCATGATGTCTGGTCCAGCCGAGATTTTGCACACTGAGGTCTGTCCTAGGTGAAAGCGCCTGATTGAAAATTTGCTATTAATTTGACGAATGTAATATGGTAAATATCGCAGGCGCTACACATGTCAATAGTGAATTCATGATGATAAGACGTCAGACGTGAGTGGACACAGTTGTACTTAGCTCTAAAGTAGTTTTCACCTACGCACATGGTTATATCCATTTGCAAGAGAATCATAGAAACTTAAGGTCAAAATGGGGACAAAAATTGACTTACGTAGAATCTCTTGAACTGCTTTAATCTGGTATGGCACTCCTGAAAGTCAGCGACTAAATAGTTGCACTTAACGAGACCACGACCCAGTCCATAGGCTTCCAGACAGTCCATTAGAGCCATCTCCTGCTTTTGACATCGACCCAGCATCTGGTAGGAATGGATTCCTCCTGTGATGTCAGTCCATGGGGAGCGGTAAAATGGCGAAATATTATGCATTATGGCCTTCTCCTAAATTCCAAGATATAAATAAGATGTCAGTTGATTTGTTAAAATATTCAATCTTTATGTGACAGCTCCAGATTAGATCACGTAAAGTCTTCAAAACTCTAATGGCTCCCAGAAAACTCTGGACAGACAGTAATAATAACAGAGAAAAGAGGTTTTAGTTCATACTAAGCACAAACTTTTTAAGTAACTAGCAGTAAAGGTCAATTTACACTGAAAACAAGAGTGACAACGGCGCAGTGAGGTGCACCAAGGAGCTTTACGATATTTCCACCCTGCCCAGATGCTTCACAAGGACAGCCTACTCTTATCCTAAATATTGGCTGCTGCGCTGCATGTCGCGGGTTTGATTTCAGCACGGAAGAAACATTTATAAAGCCTACAGGTTTATAGTATTGTAGGGTTGTTTGTATATGTCAGTTTCAATGTTGGTTAACGCACCCACGATGCAGAAATTCCTACTATGGGGGTACGACTAAGGGACGTTATATATGGTCGTTGGTGACTTTACTCATGGCGCGACGCGATTTCGAATTGCATCGATTGACGATAAATCACACAAGCGCCCGGCCGAAGAAAATGTATGGACAATCGCTAGTGTTTGCTAATGGAGTCGCATGGATTGACGATATCGCTCACAGATCTGCTCGATATCGAATTGCATGTACGTACTAATGACAATGCATGTGATTCTCTGTTCGAAATTCGATTGCGCAACTACTCGTCACTGGCGACATCTTTTGTTTGCAGAGCCTTTATGTCGTAGTAGTAAGGTGGATTATCGTAGTTTACGGTCGAATTGCATCGCATCGCTCCATTTTGTAAATACGTGCGACTTAAATCGGCAATCCACTCGATATCGCACGAATCGCGTCGCGTCGCATCGCGCCATGAGTAAAGTCCCTACCTAAGTATAAAATAAACTCGTCATCTTCCTACGAGGTTATGTGATGAGATGTTTGATGAAATGAACGGTGTTACATTTTTTTTTTGTAAACTCGTAATTAGAAAAGAGCAAGGAAGTTAAACTTAAGTTTGTAAGAGCATTTTAGAGGCCTGTTTTTTATTCAAGACATGTTAGTGGTGCTGCTCCACAAACTATGAGGCACTTTATATCATGCTCTGCTGACTATTCGTTGCAGGAGTCGATGGACGTGTGAGGGTGCTAAATTCGTGGCCCAATTTAATTTGATTAATTGAATAATGGTGCCTTAAATAAATTGTATGGTAGATTGAAATAAATCTCTTTTGGTTGATTACATTATTTTTATTTACACCAGTATAACAGTGATTCAGAGATGAATTAAAAGTGACTATTGAAGAAGTTGTTCTACATCTTGACATTAAAAACTGTCAATTTTCGGTGACACATATTGGTTATCTCCCTTCAGCTTTCCTTCGGCAATCTGTCTGTCACGTTCTCTGCGCATCGCCTGGAACAAGATTTTGAATTAACAGTAAATACTTTGAATAGTAATTAATTCATAAAATGTATGTTTTTACTCTCTATTACTAAATCATTTCATTATAATCTACAGTTTAATGTAACATATTCATTTTGGTTTTGCATAGCATATTTTTGCTCTCCATACTTCTGTATTACTCCACAACTCCATTTTAGACAACTCTAACTATTAAAATCAAATAAATAATATTTTGCTATGTTCTGAATAATTTGCCTGTCCCAAAGAGGCGAAAAAAACCAAAAAAAAAAAGTACTATGGAATATTTGACTCATGATCCGTGACAAAATTGTGAATTAAAAATATTGTATGGCATGTGTTGTACAAGTAATCAGTTGTTTATGTTCCATAACTACAGTGTTTATCCAGTTATGAAGGAAAATAAACATAAGTACCGCAAATCGTTTGAATTGCTTCATTGATGTCTGGCACTCATGGAAATCATCGAACAAGTGTAGGCATTTGACCTTTCCGCGCTCGAGACCGTAGGCCTCCAAGCAATCCATGTAGCGACCCTCCTCCTTTTGGCACCTTCCCAACATTTGATGGGAGTGAATACCTCCCGTTAAATCCGTAAACGGGGAGCGAAAGAATGGTGAAATAGACATTGTTAGAACTGAAATAAACAGAAAATATCATGTCTAAAACACGTCTAGGTTACAAAATTACGTAAACAAATGACATCGAACTTTAAGTGTAATGCAATTTCAATTTGACTTGGAGCTTTAGACATTTTTATTCATATTGAGTGTAACAAATGATAATAACTCGGTACTGTGTAAATTTACCTTTATATTTTTCGAAAATCGAATTCAATCAATGAGTGTCTCGAAAACAAAATTTTGACAGCAATTTTTAGAAGTGACACTGACAGTGACAAAAAAAGTGAGTTGCCATGCTTTAAATTCTAATAAATGCTGCAAAAATCTCTCATTACGTTTTTGGATAGAAGAAGCTTTAGAGATTTTTAGATTTATCGATATAAAAGATGTTCTTGTACTCTACAAGTCTTTAGTCATAGTATTTTTTTACTTAGTACTATATTAGAATGTGGTAATTAAAAACTGTATCCATTTAGCTCTTAGCTATCCCTATAAACACAAATTCCTTCTGACATTTTGACACTGTCAAAATCAGCTGGAGAATACGGAGAAAAAGTGCCACAAATTCAATTAATTAACTTTCGTCAAAGTTGTTGTCGTTTCAAATTATATATATTAAATAGGATAACCATGGACCAGTGGATCAGTGAAGGATTGTCCAAAATACTGGATTTTCAGATACCGGATGATTTAATAAAGTAAGTTACAAAGAGATATAAAATTAAAAAAAAAAACAAAAGTTTGAAAGTGATTATTACTATTAATTTAAATATATTTTGTTTTGTGATTACAGCCGTAAGCCGTTCATTATTTAATTCTGTATATTATTTAATTCCAGATACATTCTCTCGATAGAAAGTGAGAGTGATTTGAATGAGTACATGAAAACTTTGCTGGACTTTGATAACTCTCAGCATAAAGGATTCTTCTTGGAACTGTGTAAGAAGAAATTCCCAAGCAGAGGTATAACCATTTATATTTTATTTTAAACAAGATTTTTTTTTTTTAATATTTTTTTTACATTTTCATTCAAGCAACCATAATATTATTGCACAATATTAACAGAAGCATTACATTCATGTTATAATGAATGTAATGCATCTGAATTGAATAGCAAGCTGTTATCAGCTTGCTATTCAATTCAGATTCCTATCAATCTTGTGTAATATATTTTTTGGTAGGTTTATTTAACTCATATGAGTTCTGCCACTCAATTCCACCCTGTTTGTTTGATTGCCGTTTGTGTTCCAGGGTGACGGTGTCCTTTTAAGATAGTCCCTAGACAAACATAGAAAGTAATTAAAAATAATTAAAACTCCAGGCACTGCCTTACCGAAGCAGCAAAAGAAGAAGATATCAAAGAACAAGCAGCAAGCAGACTTCATCAGCGCGGAACCGGTGCAGCCGACGGAACCAGCCGAGTCTGATAGCAAGTCTAAGAAGAAGACCAAGTACGTGAACCTGTACTCGCAGGAGGGGAAAAACGCTCAGGTTGTGTTGTTGAAAGGTATGATGTGTTTGAAATTAGTTATAATAACATAGCTTTTTTTTTTCCATGATAAGCAGAGGTTGGAATTAGGTAGAGTTATTTTAGTACTTGCATCAAAATGTTGGTATTAATAATGGATCTTCCCGGAATTTCTAATAGACAATCTTGTGTGGAAAAAAGTATTACTATACAAATAAAATATAATAATAAAGACATCAGATTTAGATTATACAAATAAATCGTGTAAAAGTAAATAACTTTGACATAAAAAATCATGAGATTTTTCTGCTCTTTAAAAGTAATTCTGGGATTTGGGGCATAACCACTTTATTCTTTCGCTGTATGAAATCAGTGTAAGTACATGAATAACTCTACCTACTCTGACCTATTATGGTGATAAGTTCATCAAATGAGTCCTCCCACCCATGGCGGTACAGGAGGGACTGTCTGACAAAGAATAGAATTTCTGTTAATTAATTACTAGCTTTGTAATTGAAACTGAACTTTGTTTAGGTGATTTAAGGTTGCTTTTACTTTATGTGAAACTTAACATTGTTTAGTAGATTTTTAAGGCTGCTTTGAATATTACTTTTTTTTTTTTTTTTTTTCTCTTATTTTATCGTGCAATCAGTCGCATAGACTATAAGCAGATGGGTTGTAGAAGAAATGATGTGTAGGGTGCTAGAATACTCCCAGTGGAGCCACCCTTCGTTTTATATAATAGTCAGCCGTCAGCAACTGTTCTAGTCAAAGAGATCTCGTCGTTTTTTCAGTCGACGAATTGTTTCGGGGATGGTAAGCTGTCCTGCAAGCTGGTTTGGATGGTTAAGTAGCCGTGACTTGTAGGTGACGCCATGGTAGTCTATCACTTCTTTGACCATTGGTACATTAAGAATTTCATGTATCTCCTTTGTTTTGATGAACCATGGTGCATTTGACATTTGCCTCAGGATATAGTTTTGCGCTCTTTGTATTATTGTTATATTGGTGCTACATGCTGTGCCCCATAGCTCAATACCGTAGGTCCAGATCGGCTTTAGCATAACATTATATATAAGAACTTTTTTGTCGATGGCTAGTTTTGAGTTTCTACCGAGCAACCAGTAGAGACCCTTGTACTTAAGGTTAATCTGATCTCTTTTTGTTTGCACATGTTTCTTCCAAGTGAGTCTGCGGTCTAGGTGCATTCCCAGGTATTTTACCGAGTTTTGATGGGGGAGTTGTGTGCCATTCAGAGTTACTGGGGAGCAGTCTTCTTTACGAAGTGTAAAAGTTACGTGTACTGATTTAGACTCACTTGCTACAATTCTCCATTTAGCCAGCCATTTCTCTATTTTGTGTAGTCCTTTCTGTAGGAGTTCAGATGCTTGAGCCGGGCATGGGTGCGAGGCGAGTAAAGCTGTATCATCTGCATAAGTCGCGACAGTGAACTCTTCGCTTTTTGGTAGGTCGGATGTATACAGAGAGTACAAGACGGGCCCAAGTACAGACCCTTGTGGCACTCCTGCAGTGATTTCATGGAAGTCCGATGTACAATCACTTTCTTTGACTTGGAATATTCTGTTGGCTAAGTACGACTTCAGAATTCCAAAGTACGTGTGTGGTAATAGGGATTTTATTTTGCATAGCAAGCCCTTGTGCCAGACCCTGTCAAATGCTTGCTGGATGTCCAGAAAGGCCGATGAACAGTATTCCTTTCTCTCATATGCCTGCCTTATTACTCTTGTCACCCTATGGACTTGTTCTGTGGTGGCATGTTCCTTGCGAAAGCCAAATTGATGGTCCGGTATTATTGACCTTTCTTTTAGAGCAGTATTGAGTCTTTGCAGAAAGACTTTTTCAAATAGCTTGGACATAACCGGTAGCAAACTAATTGGTCTGTAAGAAGTAATTTCGTGTGCAGGTTTACCAGGTTTGTGCAGCATTATGATTTGGGAGATCTTCCACAGATCCGGGAAATATCCTACCCGCAGAATGGCGTTAAACAATGTTGTTATATAAACTATTGCCTTGCGCGGAAGCTCTTCTAGGACTTTCTTGTCAATGAGATCAAACCCCGGGGCCTTATTGTTGTCCATGGATTTGATGTGTCTGGAGACTTCTCCTGGTGTTACCGTCTTCAGAGGCAGTTCAAGCTGATAGTCCTGATCGAGGATAAAGTCGATGTCTGATTCATCTGCGTTCGGATCAGCACTGTTTGGTGTAAACACTTGGCTGAGATGATTCGCAAATGCGTCAGCCTTGTCTTGTGCAGTTTTAGCCCAATTTCCACCATGCATCCGGAGTGGGGGTTTGTGGGTCGTTGGACGATTGTAATTTTTACATGCTCTCCATAGTGAATAGTTTGTGTCTTTTGTAGGTGTTAGCCCCTCTAAGTATGTCTCCAGAGCGGCATCATTAGCCTCCGAAATAAGGGACTTCAGTTCCTTGGCCGCTTTGTTCAGCTCTCTTTTGTCACTGGGATGCCTACTAGTGTGCCATTTTCGACGGAGTCTACGTTTTTCTAGTATTTTTAATCGTATGGTCTCCGAATACGCTTTACGTTGTTGGCGACGCTCGACGGTTGCTGGGGTGCAGATCCAACAACATTGTTGTATCAGAGCAGTTATTGTCCTGGTAGCTTCCTCAATGTCATCCTCAGTTTTTAAAGCTATTTTTAGTTCAAGGTTCTCCTCGATTAATTCCCGATAATTGTGCCAGTCTGTGCGTTTGTTATAGAGTTTCAGATTTTTCTCAATGTTGAAGGCAGTAGAGCCAATTGTCAGTATTACCGGTACGTGGTTTGTGTCCGAGTCTAGACATGTTTCTATTTGATAGAATAGTCTGGATAGTCCCTTGGTGATGAAGAAGTCGATGACGTCTGGCAGTCTGTTTGGATCAGTAGGCCAGTTTGTCGGTTCTGCCGTTGAGATTGTAGAGAGACAGTTCCGATCCAGGCTTTTCTTGAGCTCTCTACCCCTGGTACTTGTTAGTCTAGAGGCCCAATGGACATGCTTAGCATTCCAATCTCCACCAGCTATGAATCGTGGGCCCAAGGTATTAAAAAACTCGTCATATAGCTCCTCAGTTATTTTGTGTTTCGGGGGGCTGTATATAGCAGATACGTTGAAGGTTCCGTTGCGGTCTTCTATAGCTATAGTTGTTGCTTGTATATGTGCTTTTTTAAACTGTGGTTGTTGGTGATGTTTGATGCTAGATCTAACAATAACTGCAGCCCCTGCGTGAGCAGTGCCGTCTGGATGGTTGGTGGAATATATGTTGTAATTTTGTATTCTTATGCTACTGTTCTCAGTGAAATGTGTTTCAGACACTAGCAAAATGTCTATGTTATGTGTATTCAATAGAATTTCGACGACTTCCTTATTTGGAGACAGGCCGTCAAGGTTCCAGGTTGCTATTTTCAGGGAAGTCATCGTGGCTCCCTAGACACTAGAGTTGTTATGAGATTTATTAAAGTACTCATTTGTTGTAGGATAATGTCTAGCTTTTCTGCTTGTTTTAGGAACATTTGTTCTATTGTATGATTTGGTGATGGAATTTCCGCTTCTTTGCCATTTAGGTTTTGTTTTGCTGCCTCGGCATATGAATTTCTCCTGTTGGGGATTATTATATTATTTGCACTAGAGTTGTCTTTTAGGTTGGACGGTGGTAAAAACTGGTTGTTCGGGATCTCAGTAGTTTTGTGATTTGTATCTTTAGGGTTAATTTTTGGTCTTCTATTGAATTTTCTGGCATAAATTTCTCTATAAACTTCACAGCCTTTGTAGTTCGATGGATGGGCGCCGAAGCAGAGTGCACATATAGCTGGGGTGTTGCGGTCAGTCTTGGGACATTCAGAAGACCTGTGGGATTCTGCACATTTCACACAGCGGTATGG
Source organism: Agrotis exclamationis (assembly GCA_950005045.1). NCBI lineage: Eukaryota > Metazoa > Arthropoda > Insecta > Lepidoptera > Noctuidae > Agrotis > Agrotis exclamationis. Next base: position 4,849,379 of record OX465431.1, on the reverse strand, counting down.
CCTCATGCAATAGTTTTTCGAGTGGCCGTATTGCTGGCATCTCTGGCATTGCACTACAATTTTTCGTTTACGAGGGTCTTCAATGGTGATAGATTGGTAGTGGATATATTTAATGTTTTTTACGGCTTTATTATTGGGGCCCTGTTGTATATTTGCAAAGAAAGTGGACGTTGGCTTTTTATCCGGTCCATATTTAGCATTAATTATTTCCCCAATTACTGTGTTACCAGTCTCTTCTATTGCTTCTTTGATTTCGTCTAGTGGCGTTGTGTGGTGAAGATTTTTAATTACTATTCTGTAAGGTCGTTTCTCCTTGCTGTTGAACGTGTGTCCAATGAGTCCCTTTTCTCTGACAATATTTATGACGGTTTTATAAGCTTCAGCTGTAGTGCAGTTAATCCTCAGTTGATTTTTTTATTTGTAATTTTGAAGATGAATTCAGTCTTTTCCACAACACTTTCGAGGAGTTTGGTCAGCTCATTGACATCTTCAATACCATAGAGAATTATTGGTGGGGGTTTTGAGGTTTTTTTGAAAGCATGTTGAGTAATATTGCCTTCTGTTTCATCAACAGGGAGTCCACTAAATTGATTACTGGTGAGCGTTCGTTCAGGGGACGGAGAAGATACTTTTTTTTCTCTTTGGATTTCTTAAGATTGGGGCTCTTTGCCAGGCAGGGTGATATTTGCCCGTTGGCGTCACCGTCGCGCTTTTTGTTTCCGAGTGAGGGTTATTACAGTTAGTGGTATGGGTCTGATTTAAGTTAGTTTTATATGTCGTGGTGCTTAGTGATTGGCTTCTAGGCCTGGACGTAAACAAGCTTGGGTGAAATGCTTGCTGTACAAATTTCTTTGTATTTGTTTTAGAAGTTGTAGTATCCATATGTTGCAGCACATTGCCCCCCCCAGAATACGTGGGGCAGCCTGAGTTAGACTCAGGGAGGGATTCTCCGGCACGGCCGGTACCCTCCTGGGGTAATTCATTCTTTTGTTCTGCAGACATGGTTGAATGGGGATATTATATAGGCAGGCGGTTCCCCTGGACCTGCCCCCGTTCTTTTTGAGGATATTTAGTCCTCAAGGCTCACGGTAGCCTGATAGGGTTAATTTAACCGCCGCCCTGGCTCGGCGTTGACGTCTATTTTATGGCTGCCTAGGTCTTTATAATACCAAGGTGTTGGTGGGTATTAGACGTCGTTCGCAGCCAACCCTCCTCTTTTTTCATACGGGCTTGGGACCGTCAATGGCAGAGTTAAAAAATAATTTAATAATAGAATATTACTAAACATAACAATAATACTTTGCAGGCAGACATCACTGCGACTGCCAGGCCTCTAAACATGAGCTGGTGAACAACTGCATCCAATGTGGCCGTATCGTGTGCAAGCAGGAGGGGTCGGGCCCGTGTCTTTTCTGTGGAAATCTGGTAACATTTTTTTTATTTGTCTCGCTTTAAGCTATTTTACAAAAAAGAAAACATTAGTCCGAAAAATAGATTATAAAAAAATATTAGACCCGTATTTTTTATTTTCTTACGTAAACCAAAATTCACTAACGGGCCTACCACACGCACCAGCGCCACCACAGTTTTGCCTGTGCAAGCCCGGCCTGCGCGTACTTACCTGTATGTGTGGTTGGGCGTTCAGTGTTGCCGACAAAGATATAGATGATCGAGTAGATAACGCAAGAGCAACTTCTTCGCGTGCCAAAAATCCGTGCTAGCTTACGACCAAAAAAAACTTTTTCAAAAAAAATGTAACCGCCTTCAAAAACAACCACAAAAAAGGGTAAAATAACCTACAAAAAAACTTTCCTTTCAGAAGTCGGTGCCTTTATTTTTTTTTCATTTCGTTGTTTTTTTTGCCACCGACTTCTGAAAGAAAAGTTTTTTTGTAGGTTATTTTACCCTTTTTTGTGGTTGTTTTTGAAGGCGGTTACATTTTTTTTGAAAAAGTTTTTTATTTTGCTCTTTTTAGTTTAAATATTCAACTCAAATTCTTGTCAAATAAATCATTCTCTTACATGTACGAGTATGTGCACTAAAATTTTGTAATCCGTAGCACCGGTAACAACATCGCTGAAGTGCACAATAAGCTAATAAAATTCCCTATCTCAAAAACTACTGAACCGATTTTGATGAAACTTGCAGTATTCCGTAAGTTAAACAATACTTAGTACAACAAAAAAAGAATTACTTAAATCGGACTTGTAGTACCAGAGATATGCGAACACAAACTAAATCAGTCGATGCCTACTCCAAGCCGTTGAGGAGTTGTACCTTCCATCATCAGCTCATCCACCTGAGATGATGATTATCAGATGCAAATACTTGAACAGCTTTAGAAAATATATGAAAATGGTACTATGTGCCTATAAAATTTGAAGGTTGCCCTCGATTTCCCTAGGATTCCATCATCAGATCCTGACCTGATGATCATGGGACCAATTGGAAAGTATACCCTTTCAAACAAAAGAAAAAATTTCCAAATCGGCCCAGGCGTCTTCGAGAAATCGGGGAACATACATAAAAAAAAAAAAAAGATTCCGACGAATTGAGAACCTCCTCCTTTTTTTGAAGTCGGTTAAAAATCGTAAGTGGCCATTTTCGCGCTCGTCTAAATCGGTCTGTTGTTAGTTGGACGTCAGTTTTGATATTAAAATGGTTAATTGTGCTGTGGGACGACGGGGGAACCGTAAGCGGGGGCGTATTTCAATCGATTTGGTTTTCCCATGACTAAACAGTTTTTTTGACGTCATAACAGGTAATCAAAAAATGGCACGCTTAGTTTTCATACAGATACTTGGGTTATCAAGGTATATCTATATCTGTGGTTGCCGACCTTATAATGTTTTTTCATACGAAAAGCTTGCGCAGGCAGAACTGTGGTGAAGCTTGTGCGTGTGGTCGTCATTCGGTCGGTACAATTTTACAAGCGTTATGACGTCACAAGCCCCCACTCCCAAATTTGGAAGCGTTTTATTTTTGTCAATATTCATTAATTTAATAAAAACAAAAAATAACTATGTATCCATTATTTTTTCAGTATTCTAACTGACAGACTTTCAATTTATTCATGCAGTAAAATATTATCTTATTGTGACATTTACAGTGCCATAAACGAATTATTTTTAAGTCTCATTTAATAAGGGCACGTCTGTTGCCATCTACCATCGATCCAGACCGACCATAAATCTAAAATTGTGATTGCCATTAAAATTTTTTTTAGGAGAAATTTTCTCCACTTTTGGTATTGCTACTGTATCGTGGGTGCGTTTACAAACATTTATACTCAAATATCCAAACAGCCAAATCCAGAACAAATATTTGTATGAACTACAGTTAGTTGTTCCGGGTTTGGTTGTTCTAGAATCGAACCCACGACAAGCAGCGAAGTAGTCGAGTGCTTAACCATTGCGGCAACCGTGACGTAACTAATAGAAAAACCCAATAAAGCTGTCCGACCTGGGAATCGAACTTAGAACCTCATGCTCAGTAGTCGAGCGCTCAACCACTGCGCCAACCATCATATAAAATAATAAGAAAGCTTCCATATGACGCGGTGCGACGCAATTGGACCAATTCCAACAACAATTGATAATCATCCTTACCGCTACGACTTAAGATATAAAACGTACGGTTGTCTTCGGGTAGATGAAAAACAAAACACATTCGCCACCACGAACGTCAAGTCAATGGAATTGCATCATTATATCGTAGTAGCAAGGACGATTTTCATTTTTACCACGTTTTTATACACTTTTCTTGTTTGTTTGTTTGTCGTTCCGGTTGGACTTTTGCAACTCAATTTTGAGGCACTTCGCGATAAGCTAGCAGGCTGAAATTTTGCACACGCTCTGAGTTCTGATGACAATACATGACTAGCTAAGAAACGTCATAACAAATCTAATATGGCGGCCTCCCCAAGATGGCGGACTGGCTGTTTGAAATCCACCCCCATGATATGGGTATCAAATGAAAGGGTTTGCTGTCAGGAATACGAAAAAAATAGTCACGTGACTTAAATCCAATATGGCGGACGTCCAAGATGGCACACAGGCTATTTGAAATGCACCCCTATGATATGGATATCAAATGACAGAGTTTGCTGTCAGGAGTATGAAAAAAATAGTCACGTGACTTAAATTCAATATGGCGGACGTCCAAGATGGCAGACTGGCTGTTTGAAATCCACCCTCATGATATGGATATCAAATGAAAGGGTTTGCTGTCAGGAATATGAAAAAAATAGTCATGTGACTTAAATTCAATATGGCGGACGTCCAAGATGGCGGACAGGCTTTGAGGCACTTCCCGATAAGCTAGCAGGCTAAAATTTTCAGGGTAGCTTCAAACCCGATGAACAAAGATAAAAATAATAAAATAATTAATAGATTTAAAAAATCTAAAAACCCACGTTTTTAAATGTCCTAAAAATAAGAAAATAACCCTACGGGGCTGAGAGAGGGGCCACTCAAAACGTGGGGGCGTATCTTTTCAAGTTTCACCCACGATCTTTACACGTCATGTAAATATATCCCTTAAATAATATACGCCCCCACGTTTTGAGTGGCCCCTCTCTCAGCCCCGTAGGGTTATTTTCTTATTTTTAGGACATTTAAAAACGTGGGTTTTTAGATTTTTTAAATCTATTAATTTTAGTTAGTAGAAATTGCAAATCGCACGAAGCTCGTCATGGGGAAGTTCCCTAATCTAATATATAAAATTCTCGTGTCACAGTTTTCGTTGCCATACTCCTCCGAAACGGCTTGACCGATTTTGATGAAATTTTTTGTGCTTATCCGGTATCTATGAGAATCGGCCAACATCTATTTTTCATCCCCCTAAATGTTAGGGGTAGTCCACCCCTAAATTTTATTTTTTAATTTTAAGACAAAATTTTTAATTTCTATTTTTTATGGCAAAACAACGTTTGCCGGGTCAGCTAGTACTACTATAAATATCAAACTGTGGCCATTTTTTAACAATTCTTTTGACAATTGAAAATCGACCAATTGGTCGCCTCAACATTACACCGGATACTATACTTTTTATTACTATACTATTTGTTATTCAAGGTATGCACCCCAGAAGAGCAGAAAGAGTTGAACACAAAGACGAAGGGGGCTGCCAAACTGATGGAGACGTTGATGGAGCGTAGCAGGCCTAAGGGATGGGAGGCTGCGGTGTCACACAGGAACAGGCTGCTGGAGTACGATCGTACCAGGTAAATAAACCCTGCGTATATGGAACTTTCTGCCAACTTCTGTGTATTTTTTGTTGTATCTCCTTCAAACCATGAGTGTCTGAGCCCACAAATTGCAAGATTCAAGGGCGAAAAAAATCGAAAGTCTTCAATACAAACAATTTAATATTTTATTCATCTTCACATTAAAATTAGCACATGTCAACGTCGTAACGTGCGACTGCCCTTTCTTCCATCACTCTCTCCATCTCTTGCTTTCCCTTTCACACGTATGACAGATCCTTCCAGTATGTTCCGAATCCCACAGTCCAACTAATCCAACATTCATGTTTGCCCTCAAACATACTCACTCTGAAACATTCATCTACTCAGACAGCTTTGACGAACCTTTTTTTTAACACGTTCAATGCCGCCGACACGCCTAGCGTGTTCTTGAGAATTTCTGTAACTGTGCTTTGAACACGCCAGGCGTGTCCTAACTGTATCAGTGATATTTCGAAAATTAACCAAAATTACCTTTTGGAATTCTCAGTACATAATCCTCTAGCAATAACCTAAAGATTTTTGAAGTGGCCCCTGGAAAAATCCCTTCATTTGTTTTTTTTTAAGTGATTATATAATGCGAAAACACGCCAGGCGTGTCCACCTAAACAAGATTGTCAACCTTTGTTCTAAGACGTCAAATATAGCTAAAATAATGTAAAGTTGCGTATTTATGCTTCCCTTAGCTCCATTTTTTTGACTCTGACAGGCGAAACGAATGCGTGCCGAAGCGTTTTTTAATGTATGGAATTGTTTGAAGCTAGTCACATAGACTATCGGACCGCTTTCGTTTTTCAATGTAACTCGCTTCAAACAATTCCATACATTACAAATAAAAACGCTTCGGATCGCATTCGCCTCGCCTGTCTGTTTGACAAAGGCTTTATTCTTGCTTAGGGAATGGCAAACTAACTAATTCTCATCGCTAAAACGAAAAAAAGACAGATTTAGAATTTAAACCTATCGAGGTGCCACTAGACACGCCTAGACATGTGCAAAACAGTGCACCACGAAGTGATGTCATATGTCATTACATTTCGTGCCGAGTAATATTACATTACACCATTACTTCAAACATCACGCGTGATGTTATGATGTAGCGCCATGCGGTAGAACACCATCGCGCGTTCTAATGTAATGCAATGTTCTAGCTAGTGTAATAGGACATGTTATTGAAATAGTAACATAGCAGCAAGTGATACGATGTTGTTCGCGTGTCATTATGATGATTCATAACATGAAAGAAATTAAATAAGCAATAATGTGATTTTATTAATACTCTACTTTGTGTATATGGTATTTACCTACGACCGTACAACGGGGGGTGGTGTCAAGGAAATAATATTTCCTTGACACCACCACCACCATAAATATTATATAAAAGTTTTATATTATAAACCCTTTATCCAATAAAATTAGAGTTCTAAATAACATACTAAGTCACCTAACCGGGCGGCGCGCGGCGGGCGAAATACGAAATCGCACTCGCCTAGTTCCGGACTTACGATATAAACCGAACATTGCCGATGCGATGCGTTCGGGAGTAATCGGGAAGGCTCGGTTCGAGCGAGTCCGAGTCATGTTGCGAGCTACCGCGCGCGTAATGTTTAATGTGATGTTGTGATGCTTCTTTTAGTCGAGTAATGTGTGATGTTACAGTACGCGCTCGGGTGATATTACGCGTGATGCATCACTCGCATTACTTACACATGTCTAGCACGCCTAGCGTGTCCATGTTTAACAAGATGCAGTGCCGCCGACACGCCTGGCGTGTCCGCGTGTCTTTGTAGGGCGGCATCGCTATGAACTTCAACAAAATTGTGGTGGCAGTGAACGTGTTAATTCGTCGACCCATGGCCCATGGGACTCTTTTTAATATACTGCGTTATTCGGCTTATAATTTGACTACAATTTAAATTGTAGTCAAATTATAAGCCGAATAACGCTCATCAATAATTCTTTTTGAATACCAAAATGGATAAATGCTCACCAAATCTAAAACTCGCTTTAGCAAGATTTCAGGGGCACCCCGAAGTTCGGTTTGGTTAGGCTTCTTTAAGCCCTGCAAAAAGAAATAGAAACCCTGACCCTGCTTAGGTCGTTGTTTTATTATTACAGAAAATAGTTTAATTTCTACAATACGTTATGATTCACAATATGGTGAGCATTTATAAACAGTACCCATAACACAAGCTCTGCTTAGCTTGGGACTAGATGGCGTTGTGTGATAGTTGTGGAATGTTATTATTATTATTTATCCATTCTGGCAGGTATTTAGATTTTTTGGTTTTAAAATAGGTACTTTTCTGGTAGGCGTTGGTACACAAGCCTTATAATTTCATAAAAAAATACTTATGAACAGACTTCAACCTACGCCGATCTATCAAATGTTTTTAAAATATTTCCAACTTTATTACAAAAGAATAAGGTTTGTGTTTGATGGAAAAATTGGGGTAGGTTGATGTGCTAGCGCCTAGCGTCTAGCATAGTAGTCTAGTGGCGTGTACAACGACCATTTATATCTAGACTCCTAGGTAAAAAAGTCTTATAACCGTCGTGACTCGACCACTCCTGTGAGTCCCCTCGTCGCACTGACCTTGAGTTAGCCAATCAGAACGCAGTACCCCGTCCCCGTTAGCCAATCAGAACGCAGTAACTCGTCCCCCTCCCTTACGTCGTACCTCAGCGACTTGGCAGAATAATTTTCGTTAGTCAGATCGTGCATGAGGCATCTAGATATAAATGGTCGTTGGGCGTGTAGTATTCTTTTTGTTCTTGTTTAATAAGTTATGTGGGCCATACACAGTACCTTCTATTATTTATACATTTCTAGTGAGCGTCGTACGCACGTGACAGACGACGACAGCGACTACTTCAGTGCTAATAGCGTGTGGCTGAACTCCACCGAGAAGGAGAAGCTGGAGAAGTACCAGCAGTCTTTACATGATAAGAAACACGGCTCCAGACTTAATAAGAAGATGACATTTGATTTTGCTGGTAGGTAATTTTCCGACGACTCGCTGTCCGACCATGGACCATGCCCGGGTCGACGGCGCATTGTGTTCCACGCGCGCCTCAAAGAGTGTCAGCACAATGACGGGGCCCGCCCTTAGAGGGCCAAAGCCTGCCGGGGTCGCGGGACTTACCGAATTACCGTGACCCTGGAACGTAAAGGGCTATTGAAGGACACCGTGGATTTTAGTCCGTATAAGTCTGACAGTCCCTCCCGCTCTGCCTTGACTGGGAGGACTCATTTGATGATTTTACCACGATAAAAAAAGGTAATTTTCCGACGTGGATATAAACCTCCCCCAATATTAAAAAAAAGAGCCTTTGCGGCGCTACAAAGCTGTCACTACTGCAAGCCATTATTATTTTAAGATGAACAGCTAAAGAGTATTCTTTATCGACACTAATATTATAAAAGTTAAAGTTTGTTCGTAGAAAGTAATCTCTGGAAGTGCTGAACCGATTTTGGAAATTCTTACACTAATATAATGCTACATTATATATCTAACTTGCTTAGAAATCATTATCTTTGAGTCCACATATCATCATATCAGCCGTAGGACGTCCATTTGCTGAACATAGGTATATAGATTTCCAATAGAACCGATTGGAAGCTGCTTGCATCCATCGTGATCCTGTGGTCTTCATCAGATCATCTGCCCACCTTGTAGGTGTCCAAACATGATTTTAATTCACCTTAATTCAGGTTTCATACGATGGGCATGCGGGCGGCGAGTAATGGGCAATTCGCAGCCCGACCATGGATCATGCCCGGGTCGACGGCGCGTTGTGTTCCACGCGCGCCTCAAAGAGCGTCAGCATGATGACGGGGCCCCCTTCTAGAGGGCCAAAGCCTGCCGGGGTCGCGGGACTTACCGAATTACCGTGACCCTGGAACGTAAAGGGCTATTGAAGGACACCGTGAATTTTAGTCCGTACGAGTCTGACAGTCCCTCCCGCTCTGCCCTGGGTGGGAGGACTCATTTGATGATTTTACCACGAAAAAAAAGGTAATTTTCCGACGTGGATATAAACCTCCCCCAATATTTAAAAAAAAGAGCCTTTGCGGCGCTACAAAGCTGTCTCACTACTGCAAGCCATTATTATTTTAAGATGAACAGCTAAAGAGTATTCTTTAGCGACACTAATATTATAAAAGTTAAAGTTTGTTCGTAGGAAGTAATCTCTGCAAGTGCTGAAGCGATTATGGAAATTCTTCCACTAATAGAATGCTACATTCTGTATCTAACTTGCTTAGAAATCATTATCTTTGAGTCCCCACATCATCATATCAGCCGTAGGACGTCCATTTGCTGCACATAGGTATATAGATTTCCAATAAGACCGATTGGAAGCTACTTGCATCCATCGTGATCTTGTGGTCTACATCAGATCATCTACCCACCTTGTAGGTGTCCAAACATGATTTGAATCCACCTTAATTCAGGGTTTATATTTTGCATATTTAAATGTCTCCTTCAGGTCGTCAAATCGTGGAAGACAACACAATCGACTATGAGCCTGATGAGGAACAAATCAGGCAGATGACCAGTGACGGCAAGAACAACACCAGGCAACTCCAACATGACATGTTTATAGGAGTGCCCAGTGATCGGGATGTAGCGCCTGGAGTCAATGCACCACTCTTACAGGTATGAAGATTCGCGGCATGCGGACGGCGAAATATGGGTGACTCGCCGTCCGATCATGGACCTTTTCCGGGTCAACGTCGCGCGCCTCAAAGAGCTGTCAGCAATCTGACGGGGTACATAGTGGGTAGAATGCCTGCCGGAGTCGCGGGACTGTCTTATCAGGTAACCGTGACCCTGGTACGTAAAGAGCTATTGAAGGAGCACCGTGGATTTTAGTCAGTATGAGTCTGACAGTCCCTTATAATTCTGGCGCACAAGAGGTGTAGTTGTTTGGAAATAAGTTCAGAGTTCAGTTCATCTTACCACCACCTTCTGGGCCTGCCTCGTTGTAGTTTTCTTCTGATAGAAGCCCACTACATCCATGAATAACAAAAAATATTAAAGCGTATACCAAAGCATGACCATTCATAACTACTTTTCCTTCCAGTTTGACCCATCAGTGGAAACCCAGGCCTATGCGTCCATAACAAGAAGCAATCCTGGACAACACGCCCCGCGTGTCCAGGACACAGAGCTACAAGAGATGAGTGACACTGGACGCTGCCTCTCCATGCACCAGCCTTGGGCCTCACTGCTGGTCGAGGGCATCAAGCTGTAAGTGTCATGTTCTATACTAACACAAGAGATGAGTGACACTGGACGCTGCCTCTCCATGCACCAGCCTTGGGCCTCACTGCTGGTCGAGGGCATCAAGCTGTAAGTGTCATGTTCTATACTAACACAAGAGATGAGTGACACTGGACGCTGCCTCTCCATGCACCAGCCTTGGGCCTCACTGCTGGTCGAGGGCATCAAGCTGTAAGTGTCATGTTCTATACTAACACAAGAGATGAGTGACACTGGACGCTGCCTCTCCATGCACCAGCCTTGGGCCTCACTGCTGGTCGAGGGCATCAAGCTGTAAGTGTCATGTTCTATACTAACACAAGAGATGAGTGACACTGGACGCTGCCTCTCCATGCACCAGCCTTGGGCCTCACTGCTGGTCGAGGGCATCAAGCTGTAAGTGTCATGTTCTACTAACACAAATCCGAAAAGGTAAAAATGGTTTTTCCCGAGATTACAGACTTTAAAGAGCAGATATCTCGAAAACTGTACAAGATATCAAAATGCTTACTGGATAAAACTCGTGGCAAATTAATTCAGCTTTAATTTTGTTCGTAAATGCTATGTCGCTAGAACGCATCGTTTCCGAGATATAAGCGAAAAACCAAAAAATGGCACCTACAAACATTCCTTCCGGGGAACTTTGATATGTTCACCTCCTAACTAGTTCAAACAAAGTTACGTTAAAATTGTGTTCCAAGAATTTCCCTCCATAACTGTTCGTTGACTGGGCTAACTGTAATGTAGCATCTTATTGGCATAAATAAAGCATTTGAAAAACCTTTTTTCAGGCCATATTTAACATACATACAATATGTTTGTTTCTAGCTATAGCTATCGTAGGAAATAATATATTTCACACATCATTAACAAACAATACTTCGCAACGGCAAAAACAGATACTTTAATATTTTAATAGAATGGAGTAGATCTCTGTACCTAATGCAAATAATCAAAATGAAACTGGCATTACTACATACACACCACCACTCCAAAGTCCTTCAAAATGCCCTCAAGGCATAGGGCATCGCCCTACACAACCCTTTGTTTGAACCAGACGGTCGATCGCAAAGCGGGTCAAGGACAATTTTACAAAGGGTGTTAACGCGCATGCGTGACATATGACCTCGATTCAAAGGTCAACACGTGGTTGCCAGTGACGTCACAGACATTGAAAGCTTATCTAGATGTCGCCACTTTACACCCTCGGGTTCAAAGTTCGTTCTAAAAGCTACTAGATGCCACTGTGCTTTCAACACCGATTTCTGAAACGCGGAGATTCTCCGCGATTGTATGACATTTAGTGATTTTTGTCGCGGTTCCATCCATAATGAAGTGTTTAGATTACTTCGTAACTTCTCATGCTGGTTGATAGCTCAATCATAGGGAATGCTAAAGAAACCAGAGCCGTCGGTAATCTTGTTAGTTTGACAATATCGTCAAAATCGAGATATAGAAACAGCGTTTTTTGAAAAAGTTGTTTTATTACACCAAAATAATGAGTACAACTCGAATTCAAGCGTTAATTAAAATACTCGTCAACAAACTATATGCATAGTTATTTCTAGGTTGGAATAGTTCTAGGTTATCTTCAAGTCCGGGCAAGTACCACGTCGATAATTTGTCGTCGTCGGTTCAAAGGTCAACACGTGGCGCTGGTGACGTCACAGACATTGAAAGCTTAATCCAGATGTCGCCACTTTCCACCCTCGGGTTCAAAGTTCGCTACTAGATGCCACTGTGCTTTCAACACCGATTCCTGAATCGCGGTGTTAAGATTCTCCGCGATTTAATGACCCTCCGCGTCACATTTCATGTCGGGCAGAACCTTCCGGTTCTCCATCGGGAATTAAAGTCGGTAGTATGGGCCACAATGATGAGACAAAAATGCCAAAGCTCGATATTTGAACGTGAGATTGGCGATGGTACTGCCTGCATGTCCATCAGCCTTCGATGATCGTTCTGCTTCTGTGCTTTACATATACTGTGCTATTACGGACGAGCGCTCTGAGTGGCCTTTTTTACCCCTTTTTAAAGCCTTAAAACTCTCCAATTTTGGAGTAGACTTCAGAAGCCTCTGCTTCATATTATTATATGTGCTCTGAGGCCTTACCACAATATTTCTGTATTTTTTTATTTACAGTACCCTGAGCACGAGTTTTCAGTATTTGAGATGTAAAGTAAACTGGAACTTTGACAACTTCAAATTGACAATTTTCAAGGAAAAAATTAGTTCCTTCTTCGTACACCAGAGGCGCTGTTCCATTTTTCCATACAAGAAACGCTGTAAATACTGGAAAGACGCTGTAAAGTAAAAGAGTGAAAACTCGTGCTAAGGGTACTGATCACTTGACGCATTTACTGCGTTTATTGAATGGAAAATTGTGTACCGAGGAACTTATTTTATCCATCAAATGTTTAAGTTCCCGTTTGTTTCTCGTAACAAACACATAAAAGTCATTCTAGGTAATATGTAGTTATTTGTGGTATACCTATATTTTTAAACGAAAGTGTTTTGATGAAGTGGCTTAATACTAAATTAACTGCAACACAAATGAGGCAAATAAGAACGAATATCAAAATCCCGCATTGCGGTATTTGAAATTGGGAATTCCTTTCGAACAACAAATGAATTGAAATAAAGTGTTCATATTTTCTTCATTAAAAAACAATTTTCATTGAAAAAAATGTAACCGACTTCAAAAAAAGAGGAAGTTTCTCAATTCGACCGTATATTGGCTTTGGCAAAAAAGTTAATTAAATAAAAAAACAATGCCACCAACTTCCGAAAGAAAAGTTATTTTGTAGGTTATTTTTCCCTTCTTTGTGGTTGTTTTTGAAGACAGTTACATATTTTTTTCAGAAGTTTTTAAATAAATATTTCTTTCATCTTTCAATACAATGATGATGATCATTGATATCAGACATGAAGGTCGAACCTGGTACACGAGTCACCGCGGCCGGCTATGGATCGCGTCGACCGCTAAACCACCGGATCAGGAGATTATAAGAGCGATTGAGAACCAGTACAGGGTGCTGTATCCAGGTAATATTGGTGCCAACTTATTAATTTAGTATCTTTTGTCCACAGTTTCGGTAGTCGCCCCCTCCCTCACATTTTAGTTTTGTACAAAAGGAAGTAGCCTATAACAGTCTTTAGGGTCCCTATCTATGGTTGCGGTATTGTCTAAGTAGGTCACCGCGGCCCTGGAAAATCTACCCTATTGAACTTCAAATGCCTTTGAAGGAACAGGGTATTTTTGTCAGTAAAAGTCTGACAGTCCTTTGAATCCTTTCTGCTTCACATAGGTCTGATAGGGCGGAAGGACTCATTTGTTGATTTTATCACGTTAAAAAAAGGTCCTCATCTATCTTTTTTAACAAAATTCCTCAAAATTGGTTCAGCGACTTAGTCAAAGCGTAAAAAACAAACAACACATGTGACATATCTATACTAATATTATAAAGAGATAAGTTTGTATGTAGGGGGTAATCTCCGGAAGTAATGAACCAATGTTAAAAATTCTTTCACTGGTAGAAAGCTACATTATTCGTGAGTGCTATAGGCTAAAAATTATAAAGATATCATGCATACTTTACGGCCCAAAGAAGTGGGCACGGGTCAGCTAGTAAGCGATACTTTGATAAGATAATGTCTACGGGATGTGGGACTGTGAATCGCAAATTGTTGAATAATCGTTGTTCTTTAAATAACTACATTATTTGATGTAAGTTACAGAAACTGATATCAAGTTTCCATCGTTCTACCCCACTGGATGTCTACTCGGCTGTGTCAACGTGGACGACTGTCTACCACAGGAGGAGTATCAGAAAAAGTAAGTTAAAAAAATTAACTTCTTTTTAGTTTTTTATTTAACCCTTTTTAGTACAAAGATTCTTGTCAAATACATAATTTTCTTACATGTTGGTGTGTGGGTTCGAATCCAGCACAATTTACTCTGTGTATTTTATATTCATCATCATTGCTCTCAAAACGGTGAAGGAAAACATCGTGAGGAAACCGGCATGTCCTAGAACCAAAAATTCGAAGACATGTGACATCTACCAACCCGCACTGGACCCGCGTGGTGGATTATGGCCCACTCCCTCTCACAGAGAGGAGGCTTGTGTCCCAGCAGTGGGAATGTAATAGGCTGTTGATGACACGAACACTCAGACCCGGAACAATTTTTTTTTAAATGTTGCCCCACACTAGGAATTTCTCCCTGTATCGTGGGTTCGTTTACAAACATATAAACTGACATACACAAACGCCCAGAACAACTACTTGTAGATCATACAAATATTTGCTCCGTGCGGGAATCGAACCCGCGAACGCAGCGCAGCATGGTCCCATCGCTCAGCTGCGCTAACCTGCCGTCAATCGCTTGTAATTCCTTGTAGGTGATTAATATTTAATTAACTATATTTTCAGAAGAATTAAGAATTTAATTCGAAGACATGTGACATCTACCAATCCGAACTGGGTCCGCGTGGTAGATTACGGCCCACTCCCTCTTACAGAGAGGAGGCCTGTGTCCCAGCAGTGGGAACATTTATAGGCTGATGATGATGATGATATTTTCAGATATCCTGGTGGTGAAAGCGACAGTCCCTATGTGTTCATTTGTTCCAATCCCACCAGTTTGAGGCTGCGGTTCCCGATCAAAGGGTCCCATAAAATATGTAAGTACTAAATACCTAATTTTAATTCTGGTTTTCAAAACCCTTTTTTTCCTTTCATGTGAGGATGTAGCCACCCTTAGGTGCTAGAGTTAATTAAACCGCCTCTGGGAACCTGACAGGCCTCCGAGATGTTTTTTTTTTTTAATCTTGTCCCAAGCTAGGAATTTCTTCTGTGTTCGTGCGCCTGATGGTTTCACCATAACAGCAAATTGCGCTTTTCACCAAAGATTAATTAGCGTTAGTAATTATGTGTACATGTATGATTAGAAAAAAAATTGAACACTTGTTTAGCTTAACTCATGTAGTTAATACCGAATTATAGTACATATTATACAACATTATTTTTAGTATATGTGAAACCTGAATATAGTTTGTTCAGAATCAGTAACTGATTCGATTACAATAATTTTTACACAATGTTATATTTTAATTAAATTTTATTACCAGTTACTTACAATACAATCACCGTACGGTTAGTTACCTATTGTCAAACTATTATCACGAGTGTATAACACAGGAGACGTGGTTTACGCGGGTGTACCACGAAATGAGCATGTTTTTGAACGGACAACCAGGTAATATACAAGCTTATAACTTTGTGATTTTTTTATAATACGATTTTAAAGTTTTGTACATAGATTCTTTACACAAAAATACAAGACAGGTGTACTTATCGGGTTTCGCATAAACAAAAAATAATGTTGTATGCATTCTTGTAAGAGTATTTCCTGGAGTTATTCCACCAGCAACCCCTACGTTCCGAACATCCTGTATCGTGAGTGCGTTTACAAACAGCTGACAACTCATTGAGAGTCGGGTCTAGTCCCTGCTCGGACGGCGAGCTACGTATTGCTCGCCGTCCGCGAGCTCCAATAGCACTGTCTAACCTGAATATCAAATAGTGGTGTTGACGACCACTAAACTCTTATATTTTTCTCATTAGATTTTGACATACGTAAATTTTTAATCGATTTTTTTATTTCTCACAGATTCATTGGAGAAGACAATTCATCAAGCTGCTGCTAAATGTATTCAGAAGATGTCCAAAGTACAAGCCAACGCAGCATAAGGTTATTTAAATATATTCATTATAGTAATTTATTTAAACATTCAATATGAATATATTATTCAATAATACACAGAGTTGGTTAAGAAAATTCTTTTATTTACACAATTAATCACTAGGAGTATAAATATTTTATTTTTAAATATTCACATTCATACTTCACGCTTTTGCAAAGATTTACTTCCATATTCAAATTACTATGCGACTACTTTACTTTTATAATAAATATTATTGAAAATTAATTTACACAAAATAATTTTTAGCTAAACGTATTTTTCAAATAACAGATGGGGTCATTGACGTTTACGTTCTTATCGTGGCCGCGTAGTACGTAAATATTAACATTAATCATGCATTTAAATAATTTAGTTTACAAATAAAACATAACTTCACGCCTGTCCCTGAAAGGTTAGGCAGAGATCTAAGTACACTACATATCGCAAGTTAAATGCCATATAATTTTGAATATAAATGTAAAATGGACAAACATTCTGATACATAATACTATATAGTTAATATTATGTAAAAACAATCATACAACTTAATTTAACACGCTTATGTACTAAATGAGCACCGATAGACAACAGTTCAGAATTTATATTTATTATAAATAAAAGAGTTTATATTTAAATAGTCTTAACTAAAGCGTCAGTTCTTGCAAAAACGAATTTACTGCAGTTCTTTCAGTTATTATACCATTAATTTTCAAATTTATCTCTATCACTATAAGGTTGCTTTTAGGTTACCAAAAAATGAATTATTTTTTCGTTATATTATTGTTGCTGTTGATTTATTGCCGCTGTTAAGTCACAGTGATGTTTATCAATGTAACATTACGGTTCAATTTGGGCTAACAAACTCAATCAGATGAAAAATAGAAAAGAAAACTAGAAAAAGTCCTATTATGTCGAAATAATATTAAAATCTTGCATTCGTTTATTTATGAAATTATAAATGCTTTAGAACAGTACCTAAGAAGTCGATTAAGACAGTTCCAAACCAATACTATGTTAACATTAATAATTTAAATTGACTGTCTTTATAACTATTGAAAAATAATATATAAAAATATCTTGTGAACATTTCCAGAAGACATCACTAGCAAAATCTCATTGAAGAGACATGCAGTGACGTCATAAAATTACTTAAAATCTACGTACTTGTGTACAAACATTTTTATAAAAATATTATTCAAACATGTGCATAGTTTTTTGTCTCAATTAAAACTTGTGTGGACGTCTAAAGAAATATTAAAACTGGTTTCCTGCGATAATTTTCTAACAAAACATAAATATTATCCTTGAATTGCGTCACAAAATCTATGTTAAGCCTTGCCCCTTTATGTCAGTTAGCAATGTTTTATGTTAACACAATAATATGCCCCAAGACCCGGCTTTACTATGGTGAAATAGAGACGAAGCTGTACAAGACGTATAGCGCTATCCCCTTTTTGTCCCACTGAAGTTAAAGCCGCATTTACACTTGTCTGACGTGTCGTGTTGTGACGCATCAAAACGGAGCGATTTCATACATTTAGTATGGCGCATCACAACACGTCGCGACACACAAATGTAAACCTCACCATAAGAAATGTATGAAACCGATACCGTTCTGATGCATCACAACACAACACGTCAGACAAATATAAACCCAGCTTTACACTCCCCCAAAAGACCCTTGTTGTCATTGTCGCATAAACTTACAGAAAAGCTTTGGCAGTGAAGAGGATTTGGTTTAAAGAATTAAACTAACTTAGGAACGTTACGATTCCTTCTTTTGGTTCAACTGGGGAAAGAATGCTTCTATGGGTAAAATGGGGTCATCCGTCGCTATCGTGAAGTAATTCGGTATTCGCCTACTTTGTGAGGACACGGTTTTAAACATTCCTGGTTTATTATAATCCTTGCTTGCAGCTAACGTCAGATCTGATACTCTTTTCGAGTGTTCGAATAAATGTTCTAAGTGATCTTGGTGTTTCTTGTCAGCAATTTTCATGATAGCGCTCTCTGATCGTGTCCTTTCTGAAGTTATTTCATTTTTGTCGTAAGCTGCTGTCTCTGTAACTGATACATCTTGTACTGATTCTCCAATTTCTGAGTCCTTGACTTTCTTCCTCAATGGTCTTTTGTTGTGGACTATGGTTGGTGTGGTTGTTTCTGGTTCTTCTGTGGTCGGCCTCGGTCGGCGCTGTCCGTTCCTGATGCGAGCTGAAACTCTGTATGTAGTTACTTCTACAGCGTCTGTTGTCTGTCTCTGTTTTGGCTTGGTTGATTGTGTTTCTCTCTCTGTCGTGTCACTATTGTCACCATTTTTGTATCGTGGGTCTTTAGGAGTAAACCTCTTGCGTTCAGTTGTGTTTTCATTGTCATTGTTAATGTTTTCATTGTAAGGAACTCTTCGTTGAGGGAATCTAATTTTCGGTATGTTTTCAGCTGGTTTCTCAGTAGTGCTTGTTGTAGAACTTAGTCTGTTTCTGTAGTCTTTGACGTTGAATCGTGTCCTGTTGTATTTGTTCCGCAGTCTTGGCCGTTGAGATCTGCCTGTTGTTGTGATTTCTGATCGAGGTGTAGTAGTGTACTCCGTACCATCTTCTTTGTAAAATTCAGTCGTCGTCTCCCAAGTTTTCACTGGTTCTAGTTTAGCTTCTATAGGCTTTACATCTTTATGGAAAGAGAATTCTTGTTCAGTTTCAACAGTAGTCTTCAAAGTGTCTAAACTTGCATCAACATCGCTTGTTGGTGTATCTTTCTCGTCCTGCTTATGTGAGAAATCGTTTTTAAAGTCATATCCATTTATTTTGGGGTAATGTGGTCGGTTACTTATTTTCATTATCTGAGATTCTTTATTCTGGTCATCTCTTACTAATGGTGTTGTGGTTTCGGGTCTGTCCGCTGGTGTAGTGACTGGTCGGCGATGAGCCAACTTCTTCTTCACTATGGTAGGGATTGTAGGAGTGACCGTCGGTAAAGCGCTGGTGGTTAAGTCTGTGGTGACGGTAGGAGTCGTCAGGTTTGGCTGGGACTTAGTTGGTCGCACTCTAGGTCTAATAGTGTAGACTTCATCTGCGTCGGTAGTAAATGTCGGCTCAGTAGACGCGATGTATGTTGAAGAGCGAGTGCTAGACGTGCTTGATGTACTTGAGGTGCTAGAAGATTCATCCCTGAAGCGGTTGATGTTTGCTAGTGGAGGACGACGCCTCCTGACCTTGTTCCTCTTGCGCTCGGGATTATTCGGACGCTTGAAATGCTTGTTCGGGGGCAGCGTTGGCAGTGCTTCAACCTGAATGTCGCTGTTATTATCATTGTTATTGTTGAACTGTGTCGTAGTCTCCTGTGTCACAGTATACTTCGCCGTCTCAGTCGGCTTCTTCGTTCGTCTTGACGTGCTGTAGTCATCGTATGAAGGAGTTGACACCTTGTAGTAGTAGTCTTTAAGCTTGTGCTTGCCGATAGGTTCAACGAAGTCGTCACCAAGAGGCCGCCTGCTTTGAGATTCGACTTTCATGTCGTAGCTCAAAGAGTTGTCATGGCCATTCTCGGCCTCGGTTACGATGGCAAACTCTTCGGGGAGATCTGGGACTGGTGTTGGCTCGGGTCTTCCGTAGGCGTCCGAATAGTCGGGCTGTTTTTCCGATTCTTCTGTCGGTTTCTGGTTATTATTATTGTACTCATAAACTTGAGACGTCAACGTCCAAGGAGCTGTAGACGATTGGGAATGAGCATCAGTATCCGTAGCTTCGGTTACTTCGTATGTTTGCCTATAAGGCAAATTTTGAGCGTTCTGTTGTTGGTCTGTGTTCAAGGGAGCATTAGCATACTGTTGAGATGGTTGCTGGTTACCGCCTGCAGCTACACTGTCGTGGATCTTATGCTTTTTCTTCTCATAATTGAAGTTATTCTGTTGTGGCTCATGGTATATGAGACCTTGCTGGTTCTGGTGTGCGGGGAAGTTGTAATCGTAGAAATTGTTGGCAAGCGTAGTCGTTGGACTGGAAACAATCGGGTTATATGTGGTAACGGAGACTTTGTTGAAATCACTCTGATGGTTCTTCGAGAAGGGATCTTGAGGACTTGGCTTGAACGCATCTTTGACTCCTGCATTGGGATCTATCTTCGGTGGGACGTATACTTTAGTTGATGGAGTGGGTGTGATCTTGAAATCACTATAAGTGGTTCCAAAGTGGAGTTGGTTCGGGGTAGTTGGTAATCTCGCGGTTGTCGGCAATCTCGGGGTGGTTGAGTCGAATATTGTCGGGGTTGTCTTGTAGTTGGGGGCGTAGCTGAACGAGTTGAATATCGTCTGCTTCGTCGGTTGAGGGGGTAAATATGTAGTCTTCGTCGTCGGGAATTGGAACACGGGGTCTCTGCCTTTCACTGATTGGACTCCGAATGTGCCGAATGAACCTGTCAAAGAACAAGCATATTAAATGATGGATTTTGTGTCGTTTATTACAATAATATTCGGGTAATAGGAGGATACTTGCCTAAAATACTCGGTGGAAATACCGCATCCTGGAACGAATACTGTGCATAAGGATTGAGGCTCGGTATGCCGACCAAGCCCTGTTGTTGTGCCGTCTTAACCTGCTGTTGGCTGAGTGATTGTTGCGCTGTGTCACTGTCTTGCAGCTTATACAACTCTTGCTTGTAAATCTCTGGACCACCTGACTGCTGCTGTTGTTGATGTTGTTGCTGATGTTGTTGCTGCTGTTGTTGTTGATGTTGCTGCTGCTGTTGTTGTTGATGTTGTTGCTGCTGTTGTTGCTGTTGCTGCTGCTTCTTAACCTCCGTAGGCCTTGCATAACTCTCAATGGGCTTCCCAAAAATGTCCAAAGGTTTTGTCGTCTGGTACTGCCCAAACTGTATAGGTTGTATGTTTGTCAGTTGCTGCATCATCAGACTCTGAGCATGATTGTTCTGCTTTATCTTTTGAGGGTATTTGGAGTACACTGGGCGTTGATTGTACGGATTGTGTGGGTTTCTTACAAGAACGCTGTCTACTGGAAAGTTCTGGACGAATTTGTAGTTCGAGAATCCGTTATTTTGGAAGGCGAATGGATTGTGGTATGTGTTGATCGGCTGGTTGATGACAGGGCCTTGAGACGCTGCAGATACAGTCCTCAAAGTTGTGGGGCGGTAAGACTGGGCGATGGAAGTCAGTTTGCTCCCGTCCTTCGTGGCGAGAGGTCGTGTGGACGATTGATACTGGTACTGGTCTATCACTGGGACGGGGATCTTGTAGTGTGGCGCGTGGAGTGGAGCTGTGCCAAAGGATCCGTAGACTAGGCCGCCAGAACCGACCACTGGTCTCCAGCCGCCTTTTGAACCTAGGCCCTGGAAAAAGATAGAATGGAATTAAAAACAATTTATTTCATAATTGGAGAGCATTGACGGCACGCTTAGGATAGCGTTAGTGGCTGAGTGGTTGTCGTGTCGTGTGTTTGATTTTTGCACGGAACAAATATTTGTTGGTAGTTGTTCCGTATCTGGCTATTTAAATGTTTGTGAAGGCTCCCATGAACACTTATAAATCTATTTGTGAGTTCACACTATCTGACTGCTGGGTAGAGGCCTCTCCCGTTTCTATGTGTGTCAGCTGTTGATAGATAGATATTCTTGTAACATTTTATGGAGCATTCTATTTCATGGACTTCATGGTCTACTAAATCGTTTTATTAAGTATCCCGGGAATCATTTGTGTGTAGCGTGGAATAATTTTTGAACTATGGGCCACTGAGAAAAAGCTGTTCCATTCGTCTCATTCAACACAATCCTTACCCCTTGTCCGGCCATGGATCGCCGATGGTTGCCACAACTAGCAGACAGAAGGAGCGCCTGCAGCGTGACTGCAAACACCCACACCCGCACATCTGTAACAAATTAAAATATTATTCATCATCTGACTGCCTTTCCCCAACTATATTGGGGTCGGCTTCCAGTTGAACCAGATGGAGCAACAGAACATCAGTATTTTACACGGAGCGACTGCCTATCGGAACTCCACAGCCCAGTAACTGGGTCATATGAAACTCTATGGTGAGACTGATTGTCAGACTTTAGAGCTTCTGACTAATAGTAACGATTGTCAAAGATCTACAAATGACAGCCGGAACTAACGGCTTTACGTGTTTTCCGAGGCATAGAGGAAACTCGCTATGACAGATGGTCACCCATCCACAGACCAACCTCGGCAAACGCGGCTTAACTCGAAAGATCGGCCTGTGCGTCTGTAATTATTTAGCCATAAGCTCTTCAAAAATGAAAATATTATTATTATACAATATTTGATGTATTGTTGGACATGTTTACGATACCTGTTTGGTTTAGCAACTTCCCTTATTGATAGAGGTTGAAGAATTTTACAGATTTCTCCTCGTACTTCGTGTTAACCTCTTTTTTCACCGCGTGATAGACGAGCCGAAATTTCTCATGGAATAGATTCATTTTTAACCGACTTCAAAAAAAGGAGGAGGTTATCAATTTGACTGTATTTTTTTTTTGTTACCTCATAACTTGCGACTGGGTGAACCGATTTTCATGATTCTTTTTTATTTGAAAGCTGATGCTTCTCGTGTGGCCCATTGTCACCATTTCAATATCTGATGATTGGATCCTGGAGAAATCGAGGGCAACCCTCAAATTTTATAGGCCCACACATCGTTTTTCGCAAATATTATGAAGTAATTTAAGTACTTGCGTATGGTAATCATCATCTCATGTAGCTGAGCTGATGATGGAAGGTACAACTCCTTAACAGTAAGGAGTAGGCATCGACTGATTTAGTAAACTATTTTTTTTTTCATTACGTATTTCAAAGCACTACAATTTAATAAAGGTGTGGAGTGTATCTGATGATGGAGCCGAGAGACAGTCGAGGGAACTCCTCAACGATTCACAGCAGCTATCTTGTGTTTGAGCTTGATTAATTTGTATTGATAAGAACTTTACACCTAGATGAGTTGTAACTGTTATTAGGGGTCTTATGACGAAGACGATGGACAGTTCAGGGAATTCCTCAACGGTTTACTGTAGCTACCTTGTGTTTGGACTTAATTCATTTATATTGATGAGAACTTTACACCTAGCTGGGTTGTAACTGTCATTAGGTTTCTGATGATGAAGACGAAGAACAGTTCAGGAAACTCCTCAACGGTTTATATTTGGACTTAATTCATTTATACTAATGACCCATATGGGTTATTGTTCGATGCAGTATACCTGCCATTTGGTCCCATAAAAAAATAATTTATTTTGGTGTTCTTGCTTATTGTGTACATGGGCGATGTTATAACCGGTGCTAAGGATAATAAAATTCTTGTGCATATGTAAGAAAATTATTTTTTTGACAAGAATTTGGGTTGAATATTTAAACTAAAAAGGGTAAAATAAAAATTTAAAAAAATGTAACCGACCTTAAAAAGAACAACCACTAAAAAGGGTAAAATAACCTACCAAATAACTTTTCTTTCGGAAGTCGGTGGCAAAAAAATCAATGAAATAAAAAAGCAAAGCCAAGCAAAGAAAAGTTATTTGGTAGGTTATTTTACCCTTTTTAGTGGTTGTTTTTTTAGAAGTCGGTTACATTAAAAAAAAAACTTTTTTTTCTCTTTTTGCTCGCTGTAGATCTTTGACTTTACTTGGCTCATTTCCGCTCAATTCTTTGTTGATGAAAACACAACTCCAGTTTTCTCTTGCGAGGTCCGCTCCGCTCGCGGTGAAAACCGGGTTAACAATCATCCACCCCCAACTTGACAGTCCAGTCAACCCCGCATCCAACGTGCAATATGATACGTTCCAATTTACAATGACACATTTTTTTCCATACGACCTTATGGCATAGTTTTAAAAGCATTTTCATAGATATTGGGCTAATGCCCTAATAGCGTAAAAGTCTCAAATGTGAAAGTGTATACGATAAGCTTATAATTAACTCTTATTATTTGTGATCTTGACCCCCCAAAAACCCATAATTCAACTTGCTTCTGAATACCCATAATCTTAGGTTTGCAAGTCATCACATCTTTCCTTATACTTTAGTTAGAGTCATCATACTTAGGTACACTGAACTTGAAAAAACTGAGCTTTTTATTATTTGAAAGTGTGTCATTTCGACCTCACTCGGACAGACGTTATTATTTTGTTAAGTCGTGGACACACACACCAGACAAAAGAGATATTTATGCAAAGATATTTTGGCACGCGGCCAATCTTTGAGTACTAAGCATGGCCATATTTAAAATGTACCTAGAAAAAAATATATATGATTCAAATGTCCAATAGTAAAGAAATAACTTTGTTTATTCTTGGTGAATTGCTAGGTGTGTTTAACTGACACCGTTTTCTTGTCTTGGTCGCACACGTTTACTATAACAATGTCCTTCTGCCAACGTCATCCGAACTCCTTAAGATCCTTGTATCATTTATCCAATGGGATTTCTGGGCATAGTCAGGTAGGTGCAGGGTTGGCATTTTTAAAACAAGTTGTTTTAAAACACCTGTTTAAAACAGTTTGAAATTAAACAGTGATTTTTATTACACGTTTTAACTACTTTAAATGGCGGATGAATGCATGTAAAATGAAAATTAATTAATATTCGGGAGTCTTAATAGCTTGACATTAAATCATTTGATTGTATGCCCTTGCTATGTCACATTTTTTAAACTTTTATTGGCATTGTAATGAAATAATACTTCAAAACATTAGAAAAAAAACAGTACCTAGATGGTTTTTTTCCATTGATATTTTTTTGTAAATATTTCATTACAAACAGCGAATTTGAAAAGATCTAGTCTAGATATGAAACATATAATTTATTAATAAGTTAAGGATGTCGACCTATAGTCGAATTAATTTGAAAAAATGACTGAAACAAAAAAAAAACACTTGTTTAAAACAATTTGAACAGAAAATTTAAAAAAAAGCTTTTTTTTCCAACCTTGGGTAGGAGTTATTTATGGTCGCATTAAGATTTTCTTAACATTATTAACACTTTTTTAATCAAATAGTGTGATTTTATTGATGCAGTCAATATGTCTGCCTGCTGCCGACGAAATCGTTTCCAAAGTTGATGTTTCTATGGGCATATTTTGTAACTCAATTTTATAACTCAATGCTTATTGTGTAACTACTACAAAACTTCAATTCATAAAAATATGACTGTATATAAATATTTTAGGCTATAGATAACTATCAATTACCTCAACATCAAAAGAAAATGCCTCAACAGTTGCGCTACTGTGACCACACCTTTACAAAAGCAACAAAGCACATTACTTTGGGTCACAATAACCATCTTCATTGTCCACTAATTTCTACTTAATAACAGGTATTAGAAACATACTTTCTACTTCCCTATAATGCATTACACTCCCGGACAAAAAAAACTGTCGTATCATTGTCAATTGAGTTGAATTATCTCCCATTTCAAGTACTGGGAAAGTGAGCCTAGCATTATAGTTAACATGGGAAATATACTTGCATTTTACTGTTTTTTGTCACGGCAAAATTATGTGAAATTCTTTGGTCAATAAGCCTGTACCTATGTGACATTAGTTAGCTAGTTAGTTTTCACTGTATAGTAGAAAAATACGACAGTTTTATTGGCTTTAGATCAATTGCTGTCATGTTTTTGTTTTCAGTCAGATTATTCGGATTTTGTTGTGTAAGTTCTAGACTGTGAATAATTTGAATGCGGTTTTTTATTTGGGAACGTTTACTAGCGATGGTTCTTAGACATGTTTTATCAAAATCGATTCAGCTGTTTCAAGGTTCACCAGCTCTTTTCTAGTGTTCTTTTTTTTTTCTTAACAATAAATGTTAAATAAAATATCGTTAAAAGTTTTCAAATGTACCTACTACTAGGAAACACATATCAAGAATTTATAAAGCAATCAAATATTTTTTGAAATACGTGCTCTTTTGACCTCTCGAGAAAAAAATAAAAGTAAGTGGCACTCGGGGACTGCCACGGTAAAGCTATTGCATAGCATTTTTTATCAACTTATGCAATTATAATTATTCATTTATTATATTTATGACTGTACTAATTAGGCTATGGTCAGCCATGTCAATCAAGTGAAACGTCAAGAAACGATCTTCTCCTCCCTCTCCCTCTCTCTCTCCCTCAATACAATTGCCCCTTGCTCAATAAAAGCATGCTTTCGTGCTAGTAATGAGCACGTCTGTCCGTACCTTTATGAGCACGTCTGTCTGTACCTTTATGAGCACGTCTGTTCGTACCTTTACGATTACCGAAGTCTCCCGAACTGAAACGATGCGACGTTAGACGATGCGTGATGTCAGGTATTTTCCTTAGGCTTTTTCGTTAGGTTTTTGGGAATTCGGTCGCCACGCCGCGCCGCGCTCAGAGCCCACGATAAAAGCCTATGCAATAACTTAAAAGTTTTTCATTCACGATTGAAATGGAAGAATCTTTTATAGTCTTGTCTATTGCCCGATAGTTTTGAACTTTGATTAGGCGTTACATGGTTAAAAATAATTCCTATCATCATTCAAAAATAAAAACTTGAAAGTGACTCAACAAATAAAAGTTACATAAGGACGTGTCCAGAATGACGCATTAAAATTTCAATGGACGCGTGGAAAACTAGTAGAAAGGCCAGTGTAATTGTATGTTTATATGGCAACACTTTCCATTGCTCGCGTGTAGGTACGTGCTTTTCTTTCGGCCGCTCGGGAGCACGTACCGTTTTCTATCATAATCATATTGTGGCTTGGTCACACATGCAGGGTTACCATTTCGAAATTTTAAATGTAAGTATAGGGTATTTGCAAAATTTTAAATAGGTACTTTCTCTTTCTTAAAAGTAAGTAAATACCTATTTAATTATTTTTATAACTTTTTATTTATATTTTTTTGTTTTGTAAGAAAAAATATAACAGAATATGTAAGAAGATTTATTAACGAAGTAATCATGTTTATACTTGTCGGCAACTCAAAACTCAGTTTAAAAAAACCAAAAAAAAAAAATTAAGGATAATTATCGCATTTTAAGTTCTAATGATATTTTATTAAATTAGATGATATTAAATGTTTAGTCCCATTTAAAGTCAACCCAAAAGAGCTATACGGGATCTGTATCACCTTTATTTAATTTTGATGTTTTAACATTAAACTAAAAACTGCTACTTAAATATAAATGTGTAACCGCAGATCGTTATCAGTTATTGCATACATGATTTTAATTCGATAACACCGGACAAATACCATGCCGGACATGTCCGGAGAAATCTGAACGGTTGGTGACCCTAGTCACATGGTCACCAAAAATGCCAGTGTAACGTAACTTCATAGTGTGAACACTTTTCCATATGTGTGGGAAATGGTGGACGTGACGAAATTGACAAGCGTTACGGTATGGAAGTCAAATGTTATGACAATAACTTATGACGACAAACAAGTTGGAAAATTAGTAATTACGTAGTTTTGGTAATTCTTTGACCAATTACTTGCTTTTTCTACCTGGTAATAAAATATTTCACTGTTTGAAAGATAACCTTAAATCTAAATATGGTTTAATAGGTAACTAATTTAACGGACTGTTTGATTGGTGGTCCCTAAACTAGGTTTAACCTGTACCTTATTATTTTTTTTTTTTGGGGTGGCAAAATCGTCAAATGAGTCCTCCCGCCCTGGGTGGGGCGGAAGGGACTGTCAGACTCTTACTGACTAAAATCCACCCGTGTTCCTTCGGATGCCCTCTACGTTCCGGGGCCACGGTATCCTGGATTAAGAAAAATCCGCGACCCCGGCAGGCATTTGGCCCCATAAGGGGCCCCGTCGGTGACGCGTGAAACACGACGCGCCACCAACCCGGGCTTGGTCCTTGGTCGGACGGCGAGCATACCCATTACTCACCGTCCGCAAGCCCGCTCCGCCGCTGTGCCCTCTGCTATTCAGAGGGACACGCGTTGGAGCGTCCACCCGACAGGCTATTCGCATACGGGCAAAGAGACCCCTTAGGCACACAGTGCCTAAGGAAGAGTTTTTGCCCGCATCCCAGGGTGCACCGTCCCGAAAAACTGGTTTCCTGTCTTAGCACCCCTTAACCTGTATCTTGGGAACCATTTGTGTTACAATAAAGCCCACCCGAAGACGTTGAACAGAAATTCGGCTTTCATTCTCGATATTCGGATCGTACTACTGCTATTATTGACATTTTATATTTGAGTCGGCTTGTCATCATTCGTGCTAAACCAACAACATACTTCTTACATTTAGGTGTTCGATTTGGCCACCTTGTTGTGCCGTTTTAACGAAGCCTCGATGATAGATGTGTCTATGAAAGCCTATCTTGTATTATTCTAGTGTCTCGTCGTTTAGTGTGTGTTTGAGTCTTCTCGCTCCTCTTAGGTGGAGCGGAAGGGATTTTCAGACTTGACTAGCTAAATACCAACCTGTTGTGTGCGGTCCCCTTTTAAGAAAGTCCCGTGAATTAATGCATATCGCGACAGAAATTTCACCATAAATCTTTTCCCATTTCTCCAAGTAATATCTAACATGGTTGATATCATCTTTCGTAACGCCCCAACTGTTACATCACAGCCATAAACCATACATAAAGGGTCTGATGATACACTTTACACCAGTTTATACTATCACTAACT
Source organism: Agrotis exclamationis (assembly GCA_950005045.1). Taxonomy (NCBI): domain Eukaryota; kingdom Metazoa; phylum Arthropoda; class Insecta; order Lepidoptera; family Noctuidae; genus Agrotis; species Agrotis exclamationis. Next base: position 4,820,488 of record OX465431.1, on the reverse strand, counting down.
CCATAAACGGACTTGATGATAAGGGGACCGAATACTAACTCACTATTATGAGTTACTAAAGTGTGTGTTTATGGAGTAAGTGAAAGTGTATAATAATATAATGTCACCTGACTATTATATTGTTACTTATGTAAGGTGTGACTTATGGTGACAAGTGCGACGACGAAGTTTCGGATTCTAGGTTCGATTCCCATGTCGGGTTAAGTGATTTTGTATATTTCAATGAAATTCTCAGTAGCAACCACGGAATCTGGATATGAGTCCGACTAATATGGTAATAAGCTCGCTCCCTTTAATATGGGACTTTAAACATAATTGGTGAAATGTTGGTGTGTATTAGGGTATGCCACTTCCAAAGCCTGCTGGGGTCGCGGGACTGTCTCATCAGGTAACCCTGACCCTGGAACGTAAAGGATCTATAAGCTATTGAAGGATCACCGTGGATTTTTGTCCGTACAAGTCTGACAGTCCCTCCCGCCCAGAGCTGGGTAGGAGGACTCATTTGATGATTTAACCACGATAAAAAAGGGTATGCCACTTCTCCTTCGGGGATTACAAGCGTGATGTTATTATATTATGTATAATAAAAGAAAAACACTAGTAGCTTAAGAAAAAATGTCCTATTTTTAGAAGAAAAAAAAAAGACTTAGTACTTGGTAGAAAGATTAATCCAAATAGATGTGATAGAAGCCACACAAGACTTAATATTACCTAATCATTCCATAGATAGGTAATGAGAAAATAATTCCGTGAAGAGCACAAAAGACATTCCACAACTTCACAAGCTGCGTAAAGAACCAGATGTAATGTCTCCATTATTTTAATCGGTGACAGTTACAACTGCAGCTTGTGACTATCTTCCTTATGTGATATCACTGGTACCTAAAGAAACAATGGAAGTATGATAGACAACAAAGTAACTTAATTGCCTAAATGTTGAAAATTTGCGGCTAAGAATTTTTGGTTAACTGACGAAAACGTTGATAATAATCATTATGGACCGAATCTCTTGGCCCCAAAACAGATACATTGGGTTAATTGTATCATGCAAATGCATCATTATAATAAATCTCCAAGATTTAGAATTTCTACGAGAACTGTCAGTTTCTGATGTTTACATCAAATCAGATTAAAGAAATCATAAAATATTTTACATTTTTATTTATTAAAAGTTTAAACAATTTGATTAATATACTAACAGGTTAGTAGGTGTTTACGTTTAGTCGGAGTTTACTTCAAACTAGTAACGGAAAGCATAACAAATTCTATCTCGTTTAAGAGGTTCCGTAAATCGCTAAAAACCGTTTCGTGAGATAATTTACAATTTAGCGAAGAAAATTGCGAATTTAGCACCTAATTTGGACATGGTTGGGTACGTGAGTAGAATCTTTAGTTAGGAGATTCGGCTATATATCAAAAGATTAGGTACAGGAAAGCGTAAAGATTAAAAAAATACTTAGCGTATTTTTTTAAACCTTTTTTTGCGGATACTTTTGTAGTCAAATTTTCATGTTGGAATTGGAAAAATCAATTGCCTATTGGATCTATTAACAGTTTGACGAATACCATTTATTCGTCACCGAATAGGACCCACAACACACCCTTGAGGAAAACCAGTACGACTTTATTTTTGTTGTCGAGATCAACTTATCTTGTATACATTTTAAATGTAAGTATGGGTGTTATGCATTGTATTAGGAGTCGTTTTAATTGGAACACTTTCTGACGATTTTTTTCTTACACTTTTGTCTTGGAAATGTGATATATACCAACTCAAATGTTTAGCATAATACAAAATATACATACTTGAAATGAATTTCTGGCAATGTGACATCGATTTTTTAGTATCGAACACTAGAAGTGTTTGTCTTCTGGCGATTTTTTTATATCAAGTTTATTATAATTGAGTGTAAATTAATAGACATATGAGCACCGAAAGAAAAATTTCTTATCGAGAAGAGTAAATATGCATACGAGTTTTGCATGCATTATAATATTTATTTAAATTTTCTAATTAATCATAATGATAACGGTGTATAATTTAGTTTGATTAATAACTGACCGCTCCTACAAATATGTTGGCTATCAATTTACTGCCAATAGAGAATTGAAGTATGGTAATTCGGGGCGCGTGTTGATATGCAGACGCGAGAATTATTCGTGTGTCCAATTATGCAATAATCATTTGTTTCGACTTCAATATAGTTGTCATAACTAAGAGGATTGCGTGAAGTGAGTTTTTCACAGAACACAGAGTGGTTGAACGGTGTACCACGTGACCGTTCGTGCCTGCTCCACGGACCGTGGCCCGTTTCACTACAGCTATTCGCCTCGAGAAAACACTACCAACCACATTTTTATGCTTTATCTCGCTCGAGAGAGCACACCGCATATTCAACCACCATCTAGCAAAACACAAATAAAAATCCACTCTACACACGTGAAAATAAAAGTAGTTTTCTTTCAAAGACACGGGTTAATGCACCCGATATATGCGTCACGTATCGGTGTATGTACACGAAATCTGTATGTAAATAATATTAATGAAGTTAGATGCCGTTGTTTCGGTCTGAGATTATTGGCCTCGTGAAATTATATTAAATTGCAGTTTATTGCGATTTATGTGTGCATCGCGAGCTGTTAGTCGCGTGTAGACATGTAATGCATTTCTAATAGATATTTAATGTTATATGTTTAAAGACTGCACACACGTCTTTACGCTTAAGCAATTAGTTATTCAATGAATACTACGTTATGTCTTCATTTGCTTTTCGAACAGGTGGTACATTATTTGAATGAGTCTCAAGGAAAATCACACCATGGTTTTTTTCTCCAGTAGAACGCTAAGACTAAGTGCGATTGGTTTCGCTCGAGCACAAGGCGATGACGGATCATTAATATTATGTGATTTATTACCTGCATAGACTTCTTCCTCCCCTAATTTAATCAGCGACCGACATATTTGTTTCCTCTGGTTTTTTCTATTGTCTTCTGGTTCATCTTGTTCTACTTGAGATTTTGCCAAGAATGCGAAGACCGTAGTCTATTAGTTTAAAAGAAAGTAGCTGATTTTTCCAAAGCTGTACTGTAGTTTGAATGTATTGTTAGACAGTAAAAACTGCTGTGTACCTAAATAGATCTTGCTGGTTTGTTAATTAGTGTTATTTTCTTTTTGGAAAAATCCGGGCTTCTTTTAAACCAGTGCAAGCACTAGATACCTGTGTACTGAATTGGGCTTATATAGGTCTTTGTAGGTACGCAAAGACATTAAACTAGGTACGGCACGACATTTTGACAGTTTTTTTTTTGTAATTTCCTTTTTGTTAATGTAATGTGCACATAATATAGCATCGGCAAATGAACGCAATTGAAATTTTCTATGTACCTTTCTTTCATTTCTACTTACATTAAAATAATTGGGTCCACTATTTGTCTGAGCTACATTCCATTTTTTCTTCTTAACCCATTTGTTTATGGTTAAAAGGTTAACATTTATAATAATAGCCAGTTCTATCAAATAGTCACGTCCATGGGTAGTAATTACAATGTTTACCATCAATTATTTCCGGTACGGTACGGCGGTTGCACTTTTGTATCATTTTTTATTATGTGCCAATAGGTAGTGCGTAAAATTGCCTTATTTAGTTACCCGAGATGTTATTTATACTTTTTTGTGCAGTATTTTAGTAGTTCTTGTTGTGAGAAATCTTTCTGGTTTAAATGTTTCGATCGTTTTTACTTTAACTATTTTGTAGAGGGCTATATTCGTCGACAAGTATAGTATCTTCCCTCCCGGGGTCGCGGGACCGTCTGTAAAGGTAACCGTGACCCTGAAACTTCGTAAGTAAGAGACCGACAGCCTTTCTCGCTCCACACAGGGCCAGAGAACTCTTCATTTGTTTTCTATAAATGTGAGATGGATATTCTGTATCGAGTTGCAAAATTTGTAGTTGGTTCAACGTTTGGCGCGCCTTTGGTGTTTTGATTTTTGGGAAGCACTTCGACTCTCATTCTGGTACCAAACACTACTCCTCCATTGCCCGTCATCGGACCTCTTACCCTCTTGTTTTTTCAACCTAATCTTCTTTTAGGACACATCAGTAAGGATGATGTTGTCCTTAAGTCGAATTTTAAGATTTTTTTCTGCATTGTCCATGACTGACTAAAAGTAAAGTTAATATTGGACGACCTTATAAAGGTCGCCGGAAGACGCTGGATGCAGGTCGCTTCCAACCGGTATATGTGGAGATCTAAAGGGGAGGCCTATGTTCAGCAGTGGACGTCCTATGGCTGAGATGATGATGATGATGATGAAAGTTAATATTTGTAGTCAAAGGTTTATGCTGTTATTTTATACAGGCAAATAGTGAACTTGCTTTAGAGAGTTATACGCCCTACTTGCTCTAACACAGATGAGCTTGCTCAGATTACTTCTATATTTTATATTTTACGGTAACTGCGTTTACGCACAGCATGTAGAGAAATGGCACTTATTAAACATTGAAATATCGTATGTTTTCTTTTGGATGTGGAGGTTTTGTGTTCTTTTTGAGGAGTATAGGACCAGTACAGCCAGTATAAGGTCTTCCAAAGTATAAAATATTTTTTGTGGGTACATCGTCGGGACTAGGGCTTTCAATCAATTTCTTTCAACTCCGGAGCCAACTCCGGAGTTCCGGATTTGTTTGCTCAACATCGTAACTAGCTCCGGAGTTGATACTATCCGAGTTTGAATGCCCTAATCAGATCTCGGAAGGTCTATATTGTTCCTCTTTGTAATTTCTGCCTTTATGCATTAGGAATCAGCAGTAAGTAGTTAAAGTATTCCTTCTATCACATAGTGTTTTGTGTTTATGAAAGAAAAAGGAGTAAATGATACTGTGACGACTGATAGGGGAGAATGGAAGAAGAAAACGTGTTGCGCCGACCCCAAGTAGAATGGGATAAGGGCAGGAAGAAGAAGAGACATAGTGTTTTGTGTTCTTACCTACTTCTTTATTGATGATGCCGCCTGAACCTGTGTGATGTTTTACGTTCTAATAGAAGCTGTTTATTTTATTTATTAGGTAAGTACTCGTAGGTACGCTACATGAAAATAATGCACTATGCCAAAGAATACTTAATAGTACCTACTATAGGTTTTTAATTGTATTATTGCCTACTAAACCTACAATTATATACTGATATACTTATACCTATTTCTACATATAACACAACCTGGGAGACGCTTATGTCCAATATGCAGCTATGGACTGCATTATACCTATTTACTGTCATATTTGACTGAAAAAACAATGGTCTTCATTTATTTGTAGGTCAGTAAATTCAATGTTAATATTGTAAGTATCGCAATTCAACTGACCCAGCATTTATTAATATGTGTAAACTTCTAAAGTGAAGTTTGATTGATACGGTTGTTAACCGTGACTAAAGTTATGGTGATATTTGTCAATAAATATTGTAACACATTTTTATAAGAATTACTTAAGTTCTAGCATAACAGTTAACAACAACTGTGGCCACAATATTAGCTCATCGTAAATCATGTTATTCGGTTCATAAAGTAGTTAGTGATACGGAAACCTTATTTTAATTCTGACCCAATCCTTCAAGCATGAGAGGCAAAAAGAATTCAATGGCACACAAAAATAGTTACTAGTTCTAGTGGATAGTTCAACGAACAACAAATTATCGTATAATGTTATAATTTCACACGACATTAACAATTGATTGGCTTCACATCGCGACTAATCATTAAAAAAAAAAATCATTCACTTTCATTGCCTTAGAAAAAAGAAAAAAAAAAAGTTTTACGTTGATGACTTTGTGAATCTGTGGGAACGCCCATTGCATTGTAAGTAGGTACTTATTAATACCATGCTTCTTGCTAAGTTATACAGCATTGTGTAAAGTGACGAAAAGGTGGAATAATGAAGAATGGTCTATTAGTTTTTCTGTGTTTTTCTGGCTTCTGTCCACTTTAACAAGTTTTCCTGGAAATGCAGGGATATTTTAAGAATTATTTTTCGCTACTTTGTTATTAGTTTTCCCTTTTGATTATTAAATACGACGAAAGACAAGTTTAAAGTAACTATCAGTTTATTTATACAATCAATCAATTTCAAGTCTGTAGCCACTTTCAAAAAAATGTGTCGCCTGCAGGTATTGTAGGTATAGATGCCTCCATGCATGATTATTTACATAAAAATTGATTGTACATGTACATATACAGTTAGATTTTAACCAAAGAAGTTAATCATTTTCTTTGTTTTCACATTTTAATTTATGTGAAAATAAAGGTATACTTATGGTATACTTAATCTTAATCAAGTGTTAAAATGTCAATCGTGTTAATTTTAAAGATTTTTTAAAGTTACCAAACTAACCGATCTAGTTATGTAACAAATTGCAAAAACAAACTTCAAAAAGATTAAACATGGTACAGACTTCACGAACAAATCTTCAATCTATGCTCACTCGCAGCGATTGTCTCTGGTTCGAGAAGTACGGCACTCGTAATTTCATTACCATTCCGCGGCCGTGACCTTCCAATGTCGTCACCACTTTCCATGGCGATGCAGACGCGGACAGAATAACGCGCTCCCGTTACGGATATACGATACACTTTCTTTTGTTTTCATCAAGGGTTCCACTCCGCACCTAACGCAAGTTTCGTAATATGAAATTTTATGGGGGACTTGGAAAGGAAAAGTGAATTGTTTGATGTTGGAATGCGAGTGGGAAAAGTCGCAGGATTTCGCAATCATTGAGTCATGTTGTGGTTCTTGCAGTTGATTTGAGGTGTTGATTTATACAATTTAATACGTATTATGTTTTCTCCGAAGTGGTATTAACATTCGCAATACTGTCTAAGCAGTTCATCGTGATCCTAGCTGGAACGTTTAGGGCAATTGAAAGAACAGTTTGGATTTTTAGTCAATAAGAGTTTGACAGGCCCTTCCGTCCGTGAGGACTCATTCGACCTCTTTTTTAGCCCAAAGTTTAATAGACCAATCTTTCACAGTCGCGTAGGTCTTGTGGTAGCAAGCTCTCATGTGAGCAAGAAATGCCACATTCTCAGGTCAGGCAAAATAGAAATTATTGAGGTTATCCTTTGAATATTCCTCGAAAACTAGACTCGTGGGTAGTTGATGGCAATAGCCTCACCCCATATGACGTAGTTCTTCGCTGACGAAGAATCTTGGACGGTGATGAAGATCTATCTGTTAAGATAGACTCCACGTACGTACCATAGATTACCATCACGATCTTATCCCACCAGCCCCCTTCTATCATCGGGCTTCTAGACGTATTGCTAAGTATCATCCATACTAGTTGCCATTCCGCCAATTCTTTCAATCTTCCTTCACAATGCGCACAGCAAAGGAGTGGAAATCACTTCCTACGTCGGTGTTCCCGAATGCATACTATCATATGCAGACTATCTCAGGCGAGAATCTACATGGTCCTCACATGTATTGACGAAACAATTTTCCGATTGTTAAATCATTATTTACTCTTTATTTTTTTTTACTATATTTTTTTTTTTATTATACACCGTGTTCCGGACGATATACATAAACTTCGACCAGATGTTCAAACCACGGAAGTAAGCATTTTTCATTATGGACACATTAATAAATTCTTATTTTTTATTTTTTGTTAATTTTCATACAAACTAAATACCTAGACGTAAATAACCCGATATGCATGCCTCTTTATCCGAATTGGCAACGTCGTATTAAAAGCCATAGAAGTATTTGCTAAAGTTTATGGATAACGTGAAGAACACGGTGTATACAAACTGACATATATGATTTTTTTATATACAATCTGACATGTACGATTTTTTTATACAATCTGACATGCATTTTTTATTTTTTATTATTATATTTTTCCGCTTTATATACAAACTGACATTATTTTATTTTATTCTTTACATACAGTTTTTATTTATTTTTTTGTGAATACGAGGACCCGTGTGGGTCAAGTTGTTGTTTTTTATTATTATTAATTATACTGATTGTCTGATAGTTTGAGTAACTTAAGCGGCCTACACAAGTCCTTTCTTTGGTATTGTTCGTCGTCTCGTTGAGCTCCTTGAGTTATAAGTCGAGCTCCACGATAACTGACAAATGCTTGCACTGACTGGACAGGTCCACTCGAATTTGTGTGGTTCTTTCTTCTAAAGACCATTTCAGACATTAACCTGCATGGTCCTCGTATAACCTGATCTAATTTTATGATGTCTGGACTTTAAAAGAGACTGTGACCTCTGAGTTTGTTTCGGATGTTTCTTCTCAGAGTAGTCAGGTACGAAACACCGGCCTCTTCTAGTTTTATGAAAAGACGTGTAAAAGTGTTGATATAACCTACTTGCAAAAATAAACATCATTTCATTACATCATTTCATTACATCATTTCATTTCATTTCATATAACCCGAATCTCTTTAAAGTTAGAGTGAACAGGCTTCTTCTGAGTATGCTCGTTCCATTGTAGGCTTTGTCTCAGTCACCTTTGACCTGGACTAGAGTCAAGAGCAAATCCATTGCAAAAAAAAAACGTATCCAAACAAACACGATTTTTGAGGAATACCTAGAACGCAATATTACAGCATCAGCAGCCTTTCGTGTGAAATCGTGTGGGTAGCATAGCATATTCATTTCCTAATGACTTCTATGATATGTATCAACATACATAATTGGCATATGCCTTACATAAGGGCGTTGTGTACAGTTTGCATGCGAACAATAAAATTGTTCATTTCGTAATTAAAATACAATATGTCACACATCGCAATACTGTATAACATACTAGGAAACATTTATTTCATTTCATAATGGCGTTACTGCAAATTGTTTGCTTAAAACAATTATTTTCCATTTGAAATGTAGACCACCAATTATTTAATTCTGTAGGACATATCTATAGACTCTTTGGCAGCAATGTTTAAAAGTTTTTAAAATTTAAGTAATTTTACATCGGTGTATTGTTTAGTAATGCTCTATGGGGGTCTAAAAAGGCATATGAATTGCCATAAAATTATCGTTTGAGTTGAATAGGATATTCAATCTTACGAATTTTGACGCAATTCATATTACGGTTCTGATAAAGTGACCTTTTTTAACAAGTCATGTGTTGGCAGTCACATGTAATGAAGAAGAAGATGAAAAGAAAACTAAGTTCACTGAATCCGTTAAAACTACAGGTATATTATTTCTTTTACTAATATTATTTTGAAGCTTTCAGGAGCAAACGGATAAACTCGTGATGCAATTTAGTTTTAATAAATGTAGATACTACTACTTTCGTAGAGCCTACTAAAATTATTTTTGTGTTGTATTACGTGACCACATAAAATATGAAATGCAACTTTAATTTGACATCACGACATGAACTTACAGGGCATAATGTAACTTTCCGAAGAAAGCTGCAATTCATTGTACAAGAGAATTAAAAAAAATACATAACCATATGTCATTTACTTGTCAAGTTATAACAATAAGCTAAAATAACTTATGTAAAAGTTTCACTACCCGTATGCACCCAAGTTAGTGAAACTTCGCGAAATCTGTGCTAGACCGGCGCAGACGCAGACTTGCCAACTGACATAATATGAATATGGAATACAATGGAAAAGTATACCAACATGTGAGACTCGCCTGTTTTTGAAAATAAACTTGTAACTTCACTTTTTTAATTATTAAAAGGCATTGGCTACTCCTTTTCAGCCCTATTTCTTAGTTCTGTGCGTCCCGCCCGTTGTTCGCCTCACGATATAATTAATGCAAGCAAATCAACCACGATTGCTGCTATCACATAACAATGCATCACAACATAAATTTCCTAGAAGTCAAGATAAAATGCAATGGGAAATTAGTACCTTTGTTCAAATTGTATTTTTACGAAAACCGTACCTACTGATTAATTCGTAGTCAGCGGCGAGTCTGACCAAAGGCAAATTGACGGAAAATAATAAAGCATTCTTTAGCAAATCTTGGCTAACAGAGAAAATAACTGCAGGTGTTGTTTAGTTACAATCGATGCATGAATATGCCAGCTCCGATATGCTCACTAATAACCCATAGGCAAAAGCCCTACTAGGTGACCCAATATCCTAATCGACTAGGAAAGCCAATTTTAGCAGTATCATAATAATATGAATTTGGTAAATGGAATATTCGTTTCTATTCTATATCTATTTATTTACTATCCTAATGAAATGAGCAATATCATTTCATTTGGATAGTAAATAAATAGATATACATAGAATAGTAATAAGTAAATGGATATATTTGTAGCAATGCATATTATGATTCTGTGCGAAGTGGCCTGTTTAGACCAACAGGTTTCACCGCCCATAAGTTACCTCTTGCATCACAGTATGTTACTACTACATATAGATGAACTAGTAACACCACGTAACAAAGTTATTAACACCATTGAACAATACCAATTCGAGCCCTACGGTTCATTTAGTGAAAGTTAATTATCTACCACATAAGGAATGCTGTGAGAACGATTAACACCTGTAAAGACTAATATATTTTTACTGCATTCATTTGTACTTTTTTTGGCGAGGTTTCCTTGTGCGATTTTTTTGTTGTTGTAAAAATACAAAATAATGTTCACAAAAATATACATAGCCCTAACCTATAATGTTGCCACTAGGACACCGGCCTCCTCTCTTTGAGAGGGAGTGGGCCATAATCCAGCACTTGACGCGGGCTCAATGCGGGTTGGTTACCTAGGTACAAAATATGTATGTTAAAGGTAAACGCAGACTTAGCCGCACCGCAGTCTCCGCAGTCTGCGCATTACGAATTCTTTATAATTATGAAGTTCTATGCAACCTCGCACACCTAGCCGCATCGCAGTAGCCGCCGAAGCGGTAAGAAAACGATGACTACGGGGACTGCGGAGACTGCGGTGCGGCTAAGGGTGCTCCCACATTTATCGACGCGGAATCGGCTTAAGCTTTTCAAAAAAACCTTTATGGTAATAAGGGTGTAACTAATGCCATTCGCATCGGATCGCGTCGTCCGAGCCGAGCCGATGCGAATGGCATTAGTAACACCCTTATGACGTTGACATAAAGGTTTTCTTGACCGGCTTAAGCCGATTCCGCGTCGATAAATGTGGGAGCACCCTAAGTCTGCGTTCACCTTTAGATACTTTTACATTAGTAGGTACCTTTCTTATCATCAGAAGGAAATTTATGTTGCCAGCTTTTTTCTCTAACTGATATTATATAATTTTACTGGCTATACATCCCGTTTCAACACAAACTCAAAAGTTGATGAACGAAACCTAATTAATTAAAATTAAAATAGTGGCGAAACAGAACATTTTTATGCTACAAATAGCATGTGTCATAAATGCCATGTGTTCGTTTATTTCTACAACTAAACAAAAGTTTTATAGTCGAAATGGGATAGTGATAAAACGGGATGTAGCCAATTTACTCTAGTTACGATAGACTCGTTTAAACTACTCTATTATCTATTTTGGGCTGCAGTTTTTTTTTTAATCACATTTGTATTGCATTAATTTCTCATAAATATGCCTTGTCTTGCCTCAGGATTTGCGACTGATTTACTGGTATTTATAAATGTAGGTATGAAACGATTAAAAAATAACAAACAAGTTACAGTCTTAAGTAATCGAGAAAACACTCTCTTAACTTTCCTCAATTCTGCCTCAAAATTAATAACAATTTAAGAACAGTTTCACATACATAACAATTCTGTATTTGTGGTCAAATTATAGAGCAGTTGAAGGAAAGTAAATGAGACCATAACCAGTGTGTGGACACACGGCACCGCGGCAGTACGGAAACATTTCCTTCGCCTATATAATTAGAAAGCATGCGTGCTTGTCTATGAACGGAAGTTGAACTGAAAGGATTTTACCTCATTGGGAATTACATTTAGGTATTAAGTAACTAGCGATGCCTTTACTTCGAAAAAGTGCAATCTTATTTGGACCTGACAGAACAGCGACATTTATGTCGATTATTTAAGTTTAAAATAGTTGTATTCTTTGCAAATTTCGAACCCAGGCAGGGGATTACTTTGTTTAATTTTTCTATTCTTTTCTCTCTTCAAAGTTAGAGTGAACAGGCTTCTCCTGGGTAAGCTCGCTCCATCGTCGACCTTGTCTTAGTCACTCCTGACCTAGACTAAGGTCAAGAGCAAACCCATCAAACATATAAAAAAAAATTATAAGTTGATGATGATAATGAAAACCTTTTTATGTCTATTGATATTTAACTTCCATCACACAAGAGTAAGACACCTGAGTAACAATCGCAAATACGAGAAAAATAATTAGTTTGTTTCACCCTACAGGTTAGCTATCTTTTTTGTTCGTACCTGCCATCAATGATGTTAAAAGCATCTCAATTGCTCTTGATCTCAATATCCCCAATAAACATGACATTTAGTGTCCAGCTGGTTTAATTTAAGATGTTCTCAGAAACTGCATTTGCTTTTGTTTGAAGAACAGTTAAAGAATTGGCACAAGCAACAATAGTGCATATGATACATGTTAAAATTATTTGTGAACTGTTTGATGTTGTGGGATATACAGATGGCAAGTATCTGTAAAAGCCCTGGAATCCAACATTATGGCAAGCATCATAAAACTAGCTAGGTAACACCCATGAGGCAAGCAAGGTATTCAAACCATAAAATTATGGAGATGTAATTTATTGGGAACAAAGCTAAGGAGTAAAACTTTCTGCCGTTAGTCCTTGTTTCCTGATAGCTACAAGTTTGAGATCTTAAAGTGAGATGGTTACTTATAAGCAAGCGGAGTTTACTGTCGTCAGTTAAGCACGCATGCCATCAAACCAGATGGTGGTGTGGTTATAAGAGTAAGCCAAACTTTTAGGTTTCCATGACAGTGCCACAACTATCTATATTTTAGCAAACAACAATTTAATTCCATGTAATAAGGGCGAGCTTAGAGCCATCACCCTGCCAGGCATCACTTCAGAATCTTGGTTATTTGCTGATAGAAAAACCTGGTATAGGAATTAAACCCAGGACAGCTCAACAGTAGCCTTTACGACTATTTGATAAAATAGGGAGGTTGCATAATACAAGATGCATTTGTATATCCTATGTATGTTATAAAGATTTTCATAACAGGTTTCATAAAGTACACAGCTAATGCTAAACAATTATCGATTGATCACTGGACATGAACACCCATAGCAAACGGGTTCTCCGTTCTGCGGTCAACAAACCATAGTCGATATCTTCTTGGAAGGAAAATGTTGTATATTGAACCTTATAGAGATGGATTGTGGTAGGATAAAAGAAATTTAGAGATATGCACTTTGAAGATATGGAATCAAAAATTAAAAGCATTGGAATCACTTACATTTTAAGTTAAATAAATAAAAATGCAAAATTAAAGTAGGTAGAGTCAATAGCGGGCATCATTTTAACTATCAATATGAACATCTTTTACTATAGGACCAACTTTAAAATCGCAAAAAAACAGCATTGATATAGTATGATAGCCTAACGTAACTCGTCGAAATGTAGGTAATAGCAGATATTATCGTGTTGACCCATAATATAACGCCATACAAAATATAATTAGCAAAAATTTAATTAAGAGCATTAATTATTTTCAATTGGACAAACTATAAAACCATGCCACGTACGGTTGACGGACAATTAATTCAATAAAACAACAAAACAAAGAAAAAAACTTTAGTACAGTGGCCAGTCGAAGTGTTCCTACAATCTTCTGATTGGATAATAACATAAACACCGTTTTGTTCCACGCACATGATCAAATCAACTTCCGACAATGTAACCCATATCTGGTACAAACCTGGGTAATTTGAACCATTTGCGGTCGGCAGCTTTTCCGATCATGACCGGATATTACAACAATAGCTTATATTATTTTGATTCAATTACAGTCGTTATTTAGAAAGTTACTCATTTTATTCGCTGGTCATTTAGATCAATGGGGAATAAACTTTTCTCCAGAATGTTGTTCCTCAACCGATGGGATGGGATTGGGACCTGCACGTTAGCCTTGGTAGTCTGCACGTTACAGAAATTGATATACTTACACTTTTGATTGATAAACATTTAGATTACGTTACGGTAAGAAGATCTGAGTAAGTAGGTACGTCCTGTATTATAGAAGACTTAAAAGTGTACGGTAACCTCTATAAGCTACAATGGAGTTACTCGGTAAAAACATTGCTTATTGTTTTGACTTGCCGCTGTCAATTAAAGATGTCTTTAAAAAGTGAGACACTGCGCTCTCTCATGACAAAAATACGAGTAATCCCAGAGTTTAAATGATTTGGGAAAATTGTTTTTCTGTTCTGCGAAATAGCGCCATCGCGCAGCACTTGAGCACATCATTCAGAATTACCGTAAATGCAATACGCGTGGCAATTCCGTTAACCATACTGCAAGCAGTCATAGCATCGTAAAAGTACCTAATCATCCAACTAAGATTGATTACTTTAACATTATCGGTTTTGAATCGAAAATGTACGAAGGTAAAGTCTTGTCAATCTACAACGAGTAGGCCGTTTTCTCCACAGTCGACTAATTCTTAACAACATCAATCTCCATTGATCGTCGTTATAAAATACACCTGTCACATGAATTAATAAATAAAAGCTTCTAAAAAGATAAATTAACATTTCTTGCGCGTATTATCCCAAGTTTTTGTGCAACCACATTATCCAATAGCAATTTGTCTTGTGCTTAGCTTTCTTTATGATGATGTCATAATATTATGCTTTTTAATTTTCCAATTTTTCATGTCTATCTTTGAATAATCTTTGGTTTGATGAAGAACTTGGGATTTACCAACACCACAAAACTGAAAACTACGTTCTCTTCTCAACAATGTGATAAGATTTTCATTCGTAAAGGACCGTACCAGGGAACTTCTATTACTTTCTGGTAACGGTTATAGGGTCAGAAATACGCAGAATACCATCTAGTGTTGCTGTCATCCATAGACTATGGTGACTGCTTTCCATCAGGCGGGATTTGTCAAAAAAAATATACCGCAAATCACAATACCACAAACAAACGTCCCGCATAATAAACTCATTCACACCAATTCTTCTTTTTTCAGATTGATAATATTTTAAACAGCCTGGGTTTTCCTTTTTTCACACGATTTAAGGGTAGTCGTTCCACTCGTACAAACAGCAAACAATGCGCGAATTGAATCTAATTTTGTATACTTTGGAGAACAATAAAAGTGAAAATGGCTAATCGATCACGACTAGCTTTCTATTTTTCCCAACGGAGACAAATAAAATGTTCGAGACAAAGGCATTCTGTTCAGCTGTATAGAATAGATGAGATGTAGAACTTAGGAATATAAAATGTTAGGCCCCTTTTAAGTCGAGGAAGTCATCAAATGTGGTGGAGCGAAAGGGACTGTCATACTTAACTGACTGCAGCCAACCTGTTCCCTTAATTGGCCTTTGCGGTGTCCTTTTAGGATAGTCCTGTAGACCTGCACTCCTGCGAAAAATGTTATAGGCCTAGTGCCCTTATTAAGGTAATGGTCAAATCCTAAGAATATTGAGAATTCCTGCCGATGTATCAGCCGTTTCAATGATATGGGCCCTCGAACAATACGCCTATCGATCACGTCGATAGGCGTATTGTTCGAGTTCACGTTTATCGACAATTGAAATGTCTTAATAAGATAATAATTTTGCATACATTATTCTTATTATTTTATTAAGTACTATGTTTTCGGGTTTCACTATACTTGGGTTTAAGGCCCCCCCAAATATTTTAAACGATACTGTGACCGCATGATAATAAATTAGCGATTTCTTGAGAAACTTAACAAAAAAAAAAAACAATTTAATTGGTCTTGAAAACATTTAAACTGGGTTACAAATTAATGAGCCAGCTTTTTGGGCTACATCGTATCTTAATCAGTAATCATTTTTAACAACACCATTAAAATCCGACAAATAATACGAAGTACTTAAGATGAAAAGTAAAAACTGTAGCGGAAAGCCTGATTTCTTAAATTACCGTGTCAAACTCATTCAAGTGAACATAACATGTCGCGAACGGAAACTAATAAATTAAAGTTTGGTGAGAAAAAGTGGAATATCTGTCTGAGTAACGTCTGGGTTAACCGTTAGACGGAGGCTGTGTTACATTGTGGCCCTCGCACGAACGTACAACGTATAGGTAAACGTAGGCAACGCAATTTCCAATATTCGATGAAAGAGAGAAGGAAAATAATTTAAAACAGATTAAACTGACACAAGAAAAAATACGGTGCGGTGTAGAATAAAAATTAAATGGGAGGTCAAAAAAGTGATCTTGTTAAATTATTCCATAAGTACCATAGGTCCTACCTATCTATAGCAATTGAATATAATATTCCATTTTACAAATTTTGTACCCTTATTGCAAAAACCGATTATCTGCATTTTTAAAACGATTTTTGTTAAATATAGAAATCGAATCCTCGAGTCACGAGTCACGACGAAGCTACAGGTAAAACCCATTGTCGCTCGAATTTTGATGCAGATAATCGGTTTTTGCAATAAGGGTACGATTTTTAAATCTCCAAGAATGTGTGCACTTACATGCACTTGATATTTTTGCCACATAAGAAATGTATTGTATCGCCCATGTAAGTACAATGTGCATGAAGTTTTGAAACGACTCAGTTTTTATTTATTTAATTTAAAATACGACTAAGGTTCTAATCGAAAAAAAAAGTATCAATAACGAGTATGTTCGAAATGAGTGTTCAATTAAATTTTAAAATCTTATTAACTAGGTAAGTGAAGTTTTCTTCGCGCCTTCGTGTTAGGCCCACCGGGCTTATTAAATCGATTGGACAAAAAGCAAGCCCTACTTATCTCGATATGTGCATCCGATCCAGATAATAATATTCCTCTAGTTATAAACCTGCGCACACGCCACTATAACTGCGCTTTTTGCATAAAATTATACACGTCCTGTTTAGCTTTTTAATACTTCCATATCTTTTTACATAATTATGCAAATAAATCTTTGATTGTTGATATAACTTATAGTATTGATTCTATGAAAGTTGTCTTTGTAATTTGTATGTTTATTACGGCTTAAACTTTTCTCAATTTAAGTGTCAATAAAATTGTTAGATAAGTACTTATTTAATGTTCTTAGTAGGTTTATAAAATATTCATGATTAAGTATGTTTATAATATTTATTGCATCTGATAATTTAATGAATTTTATTGGTAAAAGTGACAGCTTTTAATATTGCTCTATCAACAATTTAAAAAGCTTACCTTATCATCAAAAAATTATAGATCCCGTATTTGATATAAGATAAACAGTAATAGTCCTACAGTTACTTGTTTGTATATGTATAAACAAATTCACGTTAAAATTATCCCTATATGAAAAAAAAAACCGGCAAAAATCGCTGAAAAAAAATCTTACCATTCATTTTAACACTGCAAAAAGTCCTCAATAAAAACATGTCAAACACTAATATGCACGGAGTTGCATCACTGTCACTTCACAAAATATTCAATAGGCTCACTAGTCTACTACAATTGAGGCTGCGCAGGAGTGGAGCGGTGGAAAGTGGCGCTTGCTCAGCGGTTTGCGGACGACTGCTACATTCGCTGCCAACGGGGGAGCAAGCACCACCACCAAAAAATAGTGGTAGGTGTGTGACGTCATAGGTAGGTATGTTTTGGTAGTGAAATTTAAAATTACTCAATTATTGGGGCGATTAAGATTTGCAAACATGACATGTGAAATAACATGATTTAGTTTTTGTTTTGATGGACTCTCAAACGCAAAAGGCATATGTCGTCACATATTCCGTCGAACATGGTGGTAATAATCAGTAAAACTCTGAGAGACCCCAAAAAAGGTTTGTCTGGGATGAGGAATTAAGGCTGGAGTGTCGAGTAGAATGAAATAAAATTGTGCTGAACATTTTGGATTGTGCTACTTAGAGTAAGTAGTCAAAGACCAATTTCCTGTGTTAAGTACAACATGCAAAGACAACCATTGGGATTACTTTCTGTATCGCAGGTCAATGCGTTTATAAACATACTTATTTTAAAAACTCACACAAACAGCCAGGCCAATTGTTCCGTACTAGCAGAGGCGGCGTAAGGCGTGGGCGACGTGGGCCACCGCCTACGGCCTCGCGGTACAAGGGGCCTCGCGCCTCAAAATTTTTTAAAGCGAGAATAAAACAAACTCACTTCACTCGAGTTGACAAAAAATTCAATTATGGAATCGATTAGAATACTCGCTTTCACACATCATTACGATTTAAAAAAAATATGATTGTCGATTACGAATACTTACAAATTGAGTAGTGGTAATGAAAAATTCGTGTTTTTGGCCCTGTATTAGAGAATTAAGCTAAGATCTGGGCTTTTTTACGTTATTTATAAAATTTGGCATGATATTTATCGTAATTGTTATTGAGTATAAGCGTGTGTGTGTGATCCAAGTGAAATATAAAAATGTGAACAAACACAAGTGGCGCGAAACTTCGAGTTCAGATATCAAATTTTTCATTACCACTGCTAATTTATGTTGAATTACGTATGAATTCGTTACAATACTAAATGACGAGTTATTCATCCCTTCTATATAGTGTTACCTTGGATATCCGGAAACCACATTTTTTATGATTTTTAGCCCAACCCAGCACTGCCATCAAAATGGCGTAAATCGTATTTACACTTTTGGATTTTGTAATGGTAAATTAAGAAAATGCGTTGTAAATGTAGAAGTTTTAATGGCGTGAACAAATCAGATTTTTATTTAACATTCTTAATTAATGCGCACTCATAGGATTTAACGCAGAGAATATTATATTTTTTAATTATTTAATGAGGATGTCGTATGACTACAACGTCTGCCCATTTCGGACCCACTACTGAGCCAGCGTAGGATTACTTGTCGCGGCCGTTTCGGACCCGGTACCGAACTATACGGTTAATCTAATTAGTATTTTTTTTTATGAATAAAAACTTGGCAGTGTTAATTGTTTTGTTTGTTTTTATTATTTTATAAAATCCGTCTTCAGGTCGCCATAGAACAGGGCCTCGCGAAATCTGTCTTGCCCACATCAAATTTAGGTCTTGCCCCGCCACTGCGTACTAGAATCAAACCCGCGATACGCAGGGCAGCAGTCGTGCATCATAATATTACAAACGCAATGAGTAATGAGACTATTATGGAAATAGGTAAGCTTTTACACAAACTTCAAACATACAAGTGGATCTTACAATCAACCTCTAATAGGTACGCAGGAAATGACAGCTTTCTAGAAACGACAAAATAAAACTTTATGATGAGTAGTTAAAATTTTATCAGCAATAGGCTTACAACGATCTGACATTCAATCTTAAAAGTGCAAGATCATTACTGGTAGTTGGAAAACCTGCGCACACGCCACTCGGTGCAAGTTCGTCGGCATTTCTTTGAACCGGATCAAAGGCCCTTACTTGCAACTTAAGTACCGCTTAACTTGGTTTAATAACAAACATTTATTTCTAAACCACATGGCACTGCTACTCAGAACTTGCGACGCAATGTTTCTTTAAAAAGAAATCATGGAAAGTGGAATGAGTTCTTTTTTTCGGCTCCCTACCAGCCTTATACTCAGTTTATCCGTATGTGATTTTTTGTCTGTATGATGTTTTTTTTTTTTTAATTAGGTTTTGCTCTTGAATCTAGTCAAGGTAAGAGATGATAGAGACAAAGTTAACGATGGATCGAGCTTTCCCAAAAGAAGCTTGTTCTCTCTAACTTTGTAAAGATTTGGGTTGAATGCGTTCGGGATCACTTGATTTACTAAGTAGCTACCTGTTGTCTATGTGAGCGTTTTGTCTCTATCATCAACTTCGTCTTTATTATTATCATCTGAAGAGTAGGTATAAGTTTGTTTTAGCATCTTTTTTACCCGACTGCGCGACGCAAAGGAGGGTAATGTGTTTATCAGTCTATGTATGTATGTATGTAAGTATGTATGTATGTATGTATGTATGTATGTATGTTTGTTTCTATGTGGCGTTCTAGAGACCAAATGCGTAGGCCGATTTTGATAATTCTTACGTCAATCGATTCGTCTTAACCTTGCGAGTGTCACTAAAGACATGACAGTAATCAAAATTCATCACAGCAACAACCAGACGCCATATTGTCAAAATGAAAAAAAATAAAGTCGATGAACTATGTCAAGTGGGGTGTCGTTGAATAGGTATTTTAAAATCATCTTAACTGTAACAGTTTACTTTTACACAACAAATTAAACTTTATTTTAGAATATAAAATACAAGAATGATATCAAAACACAGTTCAGCACTATAAAGTTCACTGTCACGCACAGAAGGTTAGGCCTTGGTAATGACCTCCAGCAAGAGGCCTCCACAGGTAGGACCACAGCAGGTAGTGGCCCCAACAGGCAGGACCGCAGCAGGTAGTGGCCCCAAAGGTTTTTTTTATCATTTTTCATTTAAAACAATTGTTTAGGATATATAACGATTTAAAGTTTTTAACAAAACAATCGTTGTCGTTAATTTTCTTACTTATTGATTTAAGTTTTTATTTCAAGTATAAACGATAAACAAACAAAAAAACTGTGAACAATAAATCGTAACTAAAAAGTATAAAATAAAAATATAATTTAAAGAAAAACAAAAAACCCGACTGCGTTAAAAATAATTTTAAAAAATACGTGAAAAAATTAACTTAAATAAAAACTAAAAAGAAAAAAACAAGCCCAACAGAACAGCAGGAAGAAGCAGAACAGAACGACTCACAGTCGGGGCCCATTCAAATTTTATCAATCAATTCTTCCCAAGGGGCCCCGACTGTGAGTCGTTCTGTTCTGCTTCTTCCTGCTGTTCTGTTGGGCTTGTTTTTTTCTTTTTAGTTTTTATTTAAGTTAATTTTTTCACGTATTTTTTAAAATTATTTTTTACGCAGTCGGGTTTTTTGTTTTTCTTTAAATTATATTTTTTTTTATATTATTCGTCACGAAGCATCATCATTGTTTTGTTTAAGCTGCATGTCTTCTTCTGCCATTCTTCTATATTAATCGTCATCTCAATAGTTACCTGACCCAAAAATAGCGGCAACTTGAATAGTTACTTGACCCAATAGCATATCATCCTTCACATAGTCCATCTATCATTTAATTGGAATCGTAAAAAAACTTTTTTAAAAAAAAGTACCGACTTCAAAACAAATACAAAAAAGTTTAAAATAACTTTTCTTTCGGAAGTCGGTGGCAATAGTCAATGACACAACAAAACAAAGCCACCGACTTCCGAAAGAAAAGTTATTTTAAACTTTTTTGTATTTGTTTTGAAGTCGGTACTTTTTTTAAAAAAAGTTTTTATTTTACCCTTTTTAGTTTATTTATTAGGTACATATTCAACCTAAATTCTTGTAAAATACAAAATTTTCTTACATATGCACTAATCTTGTAATCCGTCACAACATAAAAAAATCCATATCTCTAAAACTACTGAACCGATTTTGATGAAACTTGCAGTGTACCCTAAGTTGAACAATACCTAGTACAACAAAAAAAGAATTAGTTAAATCGAACTTGTAGTTCCGGAGATATGCGTGCACAAACATAAAAACATACATACATACATACATACATACATACATACACTTATGAAATTTGGCACATTTATTCAGACGCTGATATAGACTAACATATATGAAAACTGGGCAGTTCTGATAATATTACATACATACGGGTCGAATTGATAACCTCTTTTTTTTTGAAGTCGGTAATAAATATAACTCAATTCTAAATAACCTCAGTGAACTGCACTACATTCATAACATACCTCGCTTAGACATCAATGAAAATAAAGCCAAGCAATTAAAATTTACTCGTTTATGTGTTCTCAACTTTAACTGACTTCAAGGTTGGCATGGCAGCGATGCCACTGAATCACAAATCACAATCATTACCTACCCTACCTTCGTAGAATTTGCAAGCAACATTAAAGCGTCACGCTCCAAGCAGTATCAACAGCTTTCTCTAACCCAGTGATAAGACAGAATGCTATAAATATTTTTCTTGACTTTAAGGTCATTAGCATTTAAAACTCAAATCAAAGACAAGACCTTTTTTACGGCCATAGAGACTATTTACCGGTAGATACTTGAAATTCTTTAGAAGTCGCAAGACGGTGATAAGATTCAGATAATTCAAATGTTTATTTGAATGGTAAAGATGTGTTAAACTAACATTAGGCTTTAGATTGTTGATTGAGTTACGTTTGTAATGAAATAATAAGGGAATCTAATATTTTGTGTTGCTGTTCCTTACAATTTTGGACGTAAACTATAATTGGTGTCATGATTCATAATGTATATGAGTTCATGAACTTGCGTTATCAAGCAGGCTTGCTCAATCAAGAAGTCCATAGAAAAAGCTTTCTCTACCGATATGACAAAATGCCTATATAAATTGCTCGTATAGAAATACTCAGGCGTTAACTGCATTGATAAATAAATTAATATCTATTGTGTTTGCTTTTCACGCTCATTCCTATTCTATTTGAGTATCATTACACCTATGGGCTTGTACGATATATAATTTCTCTCGTCCTTTGGAAAGCGTTCTATGGAAAGTAGTTCCGGTATATTTTGGACAATCGTTAAAATAGAAAGTTAATTAGTAATTTTGCATACACGTTACGTCTGTATACAATGTAATTATAATTGAAGATTTTGTAATCAGTGTCCCTTTTTATAAGGGCTATTTAGTTGCCAAGTATTGCACAATCGAATACAGATCGTGAATTTTAAAGGAATGTGTTAGAAATAGCGTTACGTGACGCATTAGCCAAAGTGGGCTTGAAGAAAAATGTTGTAAGTAATGTGAATTCCGTAATACTAGAAATAATAGTCGTATGATTCCAGTGCTGTGGAAGGTAGTAGAACAAAATCATAGAGAAATACAGAAATATATTACTGTTACCTTTTGCGTTGCGATTCATCTTTTTTATTTAATCATACAATCTTCTTTAATCAACACTACAAACAACACAACTATTTTAATTCATTTTAATTCCAGAATCTTCTAAAATCTCATCCACAATGACCATCACTTTCTTATTCATTTCCTTCAAATCTCCTTCGATCACCAAACTCTTCTTCATCAATACCATCGTCTTGATCACCAAGCTTTGCTTACAAAGCTGTATCTTGTTCATCTCTTGGCATTTCTTTATCGTAATCTTCAATAACGTTAGCCAGTTGTGTGTGAATGTTAAGAATTCTGCCGTCTGCTCTTGTGTTAATTGGAAATGTATTAGTGTGTGTGTCCACGGTTGAGAAGTTAGTGTTGCTATCAATTTTGTGTCGTTCTTTGTTACTATTGCATGTTTGAAAATTGAGCTTAGAGTTTTCCAACCGGCTGATGATTGGTTTTTGGATTCCTATCAAAAGGATAAGTATGAGAATTTAAATTAGTTTAGATTTAGATAAAACATATACGTCATCTAGTTTGTAGTCATTTGTAGTCTTGTGGGAAAATCGTTTAAAAAGGGCTGCAAAGTAAAAAGCCTCTTCAAAAGCTCTAACTTAATCGATAGTAATATTGTTATTGACGGTAAATTTTTAAACAACTGCTGCCTGGCCTCAAACTTTACCAATGTTTGCCGTAATTCCCTTCTCTATAAGTTTTCTACTGTTGATTCCTGTTCAACAAATCTAAATGTAAACACAACACTTTAATATTCTAATAATAGCTAACTTACCCTACAGCACAGCATCAGCTGAATCCTGAACATCAGCGCCCTCAAAGCGTTACATTGCACGTTCACCGTCGGCTGCTCCTCAACACTATAAGCTAAAGCCAGCGGTGAAGAGGTCCCAGTGTTTAACACCATGTATACCAGTTGTAAAAGGGAAGCCCCTCTTTCACTAGTACTGTCCCGTTTTAGGGATTTTATTATCAAGTGCGTTTGGATCTGCAGAATTGATTTTGGCTGAAAATATTGGCATATTAATATTTAAAACTAGTAAGACTGGCTTAGCGTTAGATTTCAAACTGTTCCATTGATTTGACAAAACATGATTGAGTTGAATTGTGCCGACTAATAGAAATTGATTTAATGCAATGTATCAAGCTGATGTTAAGATTGGTTACAATGATATAAATAATCAAGCATAAACACGAACAAGAGCTCAGCAAAGCAAAATACTGTAAAAAAAAAACCTAGTAAATTGCATCGGTTGTTATTTACAGGCTAGCGGTGTACATCTTGCACAGTAAAAATCTCAAAGTGCATACCTGGTAGTTATTTTTGGTGAAGTAGTGTATGACATAGGAGAGTAACTGTAGAGCTGCGCAAGCGACTCTTTCGTCTGTACTGTCTGCTGCAGCCAACACAGATTGCAGAAATCCCGCACGATTTGTGTATGTTAAGAGTACTGAAGAATGTTAATGAAAAACTGGTGATTTATTATATTATTGAGGAAATTAATTGCCAAGAAAACAATAGTTGTAGCTTTCAGGAAGAAGAAGACATAATGCGCTGATCCCAAAATGAATTGGGCTAAGGATGAATCAGTACTACCTAAAAATTTAAAAGTGACTAGTATTATCAAGACGTGATCAGAATGAATAAAAAAGTGTACTAGTAGGTAATAATTGTAAATTACTTCAAATTGTAAAATAATTGGATTGCCATAACATTTTGCAAAAAACACGTAAAGATTGTCAGAGAATGGTTTAAAGAGTGCTAACTATGGAATACTTAGGATCCTCACCTCGGTTATCATTCTGATTATTAGCTAAACTTAACAGGTACAATCCCAGTTTCAAACAAACATATTCATAATGATGCCTCGTACTTTCCTCACAATGTTCTGGAAGGTTCTTTGAGTATATCGCAGTTATGAGCACGGCTGTCTTTAGACAAACAGTCTGATCTATTTCCAGAGGAGGCAAAGTTGTTGCTAAATCTAAGAAATAGCAGATGTTGGTGTCTGAAAGAAAAGTTTTAACAATTTGTATGAAAGACGCACAAAAGGATTCCGATTTAAGGCCAATTACGTCAATGCATAATTTTAAGTCTAAATCTTAATGACAAGAAATGAAAGAACATCAAGAATGAAGAGACAATTTGACAGAATCAAATAAAATAAATGGAAGATGTAGTATTTCAATTGATGATGCAAATTATAATGTTGAGTGTAAAAACCTATTTGATATTCAGTATCAATCAACACTTTAGACAGAACATTAGGCAACATAGACCAAATAAGTCCTGCAAAGTCCTGCCTAGAACTATCATCTCCATCTTCCAAACACACATGAAGAGCTTCCATACAGTTCCCCACGATAGTCTTGTCATTACACTGTATCAGAATGTTCAGAAGCAACTCCCAAACTATTGGCTGGGTTGTAAGGTCGGCTGGTAAGGAGTCTTCGGATTTAAACCATTGGGAGAGCTAAAATGAAATGTAAAATTTAATTGTTAATTCGTTGGAAAAGTAATATGGTTTTGTAATTATTCATTTGTTTTGTGAGACTACAACAAGAGTGTCTGCTGTTAGAGCCAAGCTCGGTATCCTGAATTTGATCCCAGATCGTCAAACGCTTACAAAGTCATCTTCCTGTCCCTATCCCATTTTACTTGGGGTCGGCGCAACACGTTTTCTTCTTCCATTCTCCCCTGTCAGACGTCACAGTATCATTTATTCCTTTTCCATTCATACCATTCATTAGAAAATCCATCCATATTTTCTTTGGCCTCTTCCTCTCCATCCGTTCATATGCATCACTCTCTTAGTCACATGAGTGTCATCCCGCATACAAAATATTTCCTATTATTACTGTACTAGCTTTTTAACACCTTTTTGTCTGTTTCACATTTTTTTGGATTTGTGACCAGTAAATGGCAATAGCCTCGTCAGCTATGACATAAGTAACATAATTATGAAAATGAAGGTGCATGAATATTTTTGCCTACAGGTGTTATTTTATATTTTACTAGCTAGAAAAGAAAGCAGTTCTACTAATGCTAATGATATCCTGGTGCTGAGTCATGTTTTTGCATTTCCTGCCGATAGGAAAATGTTCTTACTAACGGATTTCTTCTAAAGGAAGGAGATAATTATACTGGACAAGTAAACGTTCATTAAATGCTATATTTAAATTTCCTAGCATAGGTATCTGAGGCAAAAGTAGATACGTTAAAAGATATGGAATATAAATTAGTCGTAAACTAGATAAGTTACTAATTGGTAGTAATTTAAAGGGAAAAATATGTTGTCAATGACGGTCCAATGGTTAAATCTTCGCATCTCGTGCCCGAGGGTGAGTTTAAGGGAAGTAATCTAAATAAGAATATTTCAACAGATATAATTTATAAGTTAACTGACATCAGTAAAAGAAAATTAATCATCATCAGAGATCTGAACTACTGTAATTAACTGGTAGGTATAAGTCAGAAATCAAGTCAAGCCCATTGGTCAATCTAAAATCATTAAAAATGTAAAATCAAGCTACAATTTTAAGTTCGAACTCACCACATGTAACCTCACACAATGAGAAATCCTTAGCGAGGTGAATGCCCACAGCAATATAGCAGGATTATGCGTATAATAAACTGATGGTTCCGGATACAGCATCGCTACTAATCGATCAGTCGCCTTCTCGAGGTACACCCTCTCGCCAAGAGATTCGAGTGAGCCGTTCGATATTGTTGACATCTGTTAGCGTTTTAAATTATTGATCTGTGTGAGTTAGTGATCCTAAAACTTGGTAACATTGAAAAATCAAAAAACAATACTACAGCAAGTAAAATAACTGCGTAAGTCGACTCTGGAACACAGGAGCATTTAACAACCACTACTCCTATGTCACTTTCAGAGAGGGATGGATTATATTTGGACTGCAAGATAATGTGTGACAATAAATGAACGTTAAAAGGTTTTGATAAGAAAGAAGATTTTTATATTTACAGCAAACACAAGCCACAAAGCTTTAATGATGTAAGCAGGTGGCTTGAATGACTTGGGAAGCTTGAGGATATGCTCCACCAAGTAAGGCAGCAGAGGTGCAGTGGCTTCTTCAGGACTGGAACGGCAAAGAATAAAATATATTATCATGGTATGGTTACATGGTTGTAAAATAATTTTATAACAATATTTATAGAGGCCTAACAATTCAAGATAAACTGCTATAATGAGTCAGACATTAATAAATGGTGATTAATGACAAATTCTTTCAGAGCAACAACAATTTAAATGGTGATAATGATAAAGAAGACAAACAAAACGAACTTTTCAGAAGACTGGCAGTAGAAGTACATGTAAATGAGCAAACTGTAAGGCTGGTTTTTCTGCAGCTGTGTGCCTATGCGATGAGGTTTCTCTATGCCGTATTGTAGTTCTACTAGACCCATCTGCAATAGATGGATGCATTATTTAGAAAAGACTTAGGTAACAAGGACCTAACTGATGATATTTGCTAAAATAATTAATGATCCTTACATGGATGTCCTTAGCGCAGGTGTCGCTCTCTTGTACGTCGTTCACATTTAGATATTTTTCCGCTAGCACTTTTAACATCTCACCCAGAACCAATGTGCTCACTTTGCGTACGGCTACATCATTTCTAAAAGCAGAATATAGTATTTTAGGTTACTTATCAAAGGAGTTTTGACATGATGTAGGGAGTTGCGCAAGGAACTATATTGGGACCGCGCTTGAACATGGAATTAAACTTGGTGAACTTTATCCATAGCAAAAATAACGTGCTGCAGTAAGTAGGGTTTCTACTGTGATTGAGTTTACACTATCGATCCAATCTCCATTAAAGCAACTCACCTCGATATTTGGACCTGAGGCAGCATCATCAGATAGCCTTTGGAAAATAATAAGTCGCAGAAATCTGTTAGATATTCATTGTTGGTGTTGCCGTAGAAGAAATTCAGTAACAGCTTTAGGAACACATTGTATTCTTCTGTGGATATTTGAGTTTGGTGCTCCTAAAAGAATTATATCTCTATAGAATACAGAGCATCTAATACTCGATGATCCGTTACTGATATTTCCATAGTCTCTCGTTCGTCGTTTGTCGCTCATTTAGCATCAGCTTGACAGAAGATAGATATAGATGATTGGTTGGTACCTTTAGGTGAAGAAATTGTTAAGGGCTCTTTTTTTATTAGGTGGTAAAATCATCACATGAGTCCTCCCGCCCTGGGCGGAGTACTTGTACTGACAAAAATTCACGGTGATCCTTCAATAGCCCTTTACGTGGCAGGGTCACGATTACCGACCCCGGCAGGCTTATGGCCTTCAGATTTCTGACAGCTCTTTGAGGCTTGCGTGGAACACGACGCGCCGTCTACCTGGGCATGGTTCATGATCGGACAGTGAGTCACCCATTACTCGCCATCCGCATGTTCCCTGTTCCCCCTAAAGGGGGCTTTTTAGGTGGTTTATTGTCTATTTTTCGAATCCTCCGCTTGAATTAGTCCACTTCCCAATTCCGTCTGATTGTTAGTTGCTTACGTCAGTTATCACGATATGAATTTAGATACCTTGGTAAATCCAACTAGTTCAGCAACCACCAGTCTGCAAGCTTCTTCCATGTGTCTCGCGCACTGCTTCAAAGTGTTTACCTCGTGGTCATCACTCAGTATTGTTTGCACTAAGTCCGCTTTCTGATTGCGATCAACCAGTTTTATAAGTCTAGAAATTATAATAATGGTCAATAACTTGATATAATTTTTAATTAAACTTTAATTTTCCGTATTGGCTTAACTTTATTCCGTATTGACTATAATATCAAATTATTGCTGGTAAAATCTAAATGGAGGTTGCACAGCTCACAGGAACTAACTTGGAGATTGACACATGGGAGAACTCAGGTTGAGGATGAAGGCCGGGCCATCCATACTATGCTCCATCATCATCATTCTCATCAATCATACATTCTTTGCTCCGATCACCCTTGAAAACTGCACCATCTCATAATCTCCTTTGATATAAAGCCAAGGGTAATACCAAAATAATAGAAAGTGAAGCCATTCGACCCATTCTGGTGTTGCGAAATGGCGGTGTAAAAATCGATAGTAAATTAAGAGTCAATCTTACCCGAAAACATCCAATCCTATCTGGCAAATAACGACGTAGAACATTCCAGAAACTCCATTGTCTCCGACCAGCATGGAATGGTTTAACGTCCCCATGAGCAGACTGAACCATTTCTTCAGCACTTCCAGCAAAGCGCTTGCAGTATTGGTGTTAATTGTCAGGTTTTCTGGTTGGTATGATATTAACCCGTGTAGAACTAAACCGCTGGATAGTATTGTGTTAGGGTTTGTACTGATTTGGGGGGCAAGAGCGTTCAGACAAGCTAGCAGCTGCACAGCGCTGTAAGCGCTTTGGTGGGAAAGTGGTGGTGTGGTCTTGTTGGTGGATATGCTGGAAAAATGAGGGATTAACTAAGTATATTTAGAGATGTTATTTCACAATTTCTGACTCTGAGATTATGTTGTATGGATTGCTTAATATTGGTCTAGGCCATCAGTGGTGGGCAAACCATCATAATGGGGGGCCAGTAAGTTTTAAAAAATTCTAAGTAGGGCCAGAATTATAGGGAAAAAACATTTTGTGTTGAACCACCAGCCATAAAAAAATTTATAGCATTTTAGCACAAATGATAAAAAATAGACAGTATCAATAAATCTAAATAAATAGTCCGTCAGTTACAGTTTTGAAAAATAACTATTTCATACTTCTGCACCGTATTTTTTTTATTATCGCGGGCTTTATACCTACTTTCATGTCGAAGGACCGTCGGCGGGCCGTACTTTGCCCATCACTGGTCTAGGCTTTTAGAGGTCTACTGAGTCGCTTGTTCGAAACCTAGTACAGACGCGAGCACATCGGCTTACCCCAAATTATCAAATTTTCCCAATCAAAATCCAACATGAAAGTTGAAAATCCATAAAATTTTGACAGATTGGGAAAGTAGCGGTTGGTGTGCTGTACCTACTTACTACCTATCTACTCGATACCTTTACCCAAGCAGCCACACAAATGCTCTAGAGCATAGAATGTAGGTTTGATAAATACCTATGGGTTAGTAGGTGTTGGTATTCAGTGACGGATTAAGACTACTTGATGCCCTAAGCAATTGAAGCCTTTGGTGCCCCCTATCCACGAGTTTTTTGAATCATTAAATGAGTCTTAGCCCAGAGCATGCAGGACGTGAGGGACTGTCAGACTTGTACTGACTAAAATCTAAGGTGATCCTTCAATAGCCCTTTACGTTCCAGGATTACGGCTACTTGATGAGATAGTCCCGCGACCCCGCCAGTCCTTGGCCCTCTATTAAAGGGGGGCACAATCAGTTTGCTGTCAGCTCTTTGAGGTTCGCGTGGAATACGACGCGCCGTCGACCCGGGAACGGTCCATGCGAGTCACCCATTACTCGCCATCCGCATGCCCTCGCCTACGGTAGCCGGAAATGCCTCGCGACGTCCGTTGCCGGGAGCGTCTCCCACCTATCCACGGTAGTGTCTGCCTTTAATTTTTTTTAACGTAATCATTGGTGACTACCCAGGGCAGGGCGGGGGGACTGTCAGAGTCGTACTGACTAAA
Source organism: Agrotis exclamationis (assembly GCA_950005045.1). Lineage (NCBI taxonomy): Eukaryota > Metazoa > Arthropoda > Insecta > Lepidoptera > Noctuidae > Agrotis > Agrotis exclamationis. The sequence continues at coordinate 4,789,824 of OX465431.1, read as the reverse complement.
ATCCACGGTGTCCGTCAATAGCCCTTTACGTTCCAGGGCCCCGGTAATTTGATAAGTCCCGCAACCCCGGCAGGCTTTGGCCCTCTAGAGGGGGGGGCGTCATCATGTTGATACTCTTAGAGGCGCGCGTGTAACACGACTCTCCGTCGACCCGGGCATGGTCCGTGGGCGGACAGCGAGTCGCCCATTACTCGCCGCCCGCATGTCCGCGCTTACTGTGGCCAGAGATCATCTGCGGACGTCAGTCGCCGTGGGCGTCTACCACTGCAGCTGGGATGGAGGGAGGACGCTGCCCTCTCCCTCACGTGGCCTAGCTAGCCCATCAGCTGCCTCCCCCTTCGCGAGCATGACTGCTTCGCAGAAGGAGGCGACCGATCCCCTCTCCGTCTCGCCCCGCATCATGGCCTCGACCAATGCCAGGCGCGAGAGTTCTCCGCTTATCGCCGTCGTGAGGACACGGCGGTGCTCGGCCACGCGCGAGGCAGTCCTGCACCGTATGCTCCACCGTGTCCTCCCGCGGGCGATCCTCGCAGTGGTGACACCCAGGCGTTTCTCAGACACAGGTACCTCCCGAAACTTCCGTGCCCGGTGAGGATCTGCGTCATGCAGTAGGTCAGGATACCGTGACGCCTATCCTGCCACTCCTCAAAGAGGGGTCTTACCGCCGCGATTGCGGCGTGCCCGGACCTCGGTTGTGACAGTCGTTCCCTCCATACTGCCCTGAGCGCCTGCGCCGGAGCTCTTCCCGCCGCGCCTCGACTTGTCGAGGCAGCGGGGATTCGCCCCGGCCGGCGCTGTGCCTCCACCTGCCACTCATAGACATACTGGAGGGCAGTCGCCTCCAGATCCCAGGGCAGCAATCCGGCAAAGATTCGCCGATTCGCGATCGTGCGGTATTCTGGGATCATCCGGTTAGCCATGACCCTCTGGCATGCGACCAGCTTTAGTGGTCGCGTCCGGATGCTCAGGGCCCACACGGGGGCCCCGTAGAAGGCCATGGAACGCACGATGCCGGCGTACAGCCTCCGACAGGAGGCGTTTTGCCCGCTGAGATTGGGCAGGAGTCGCCTGAGGGCGGCTGCTGCCCGGCTCAGCTTTAGGGCCAAACTCAGGAACAGGAATATGCAAGAGCGAGCAAAGCGAGCTCGATTTTTTTTTTGCACCTTTCTTGTATTTACAATAAATAAGGTAGCCACGCCCCCGCACGATGTAATAGCGAGCGAAGCGAGCTAGAAAATTTAATCAGTTTCAGTATGTTTCTGGTGACGTGAGTGAGACGTGATGCCCATGGGGGGCACCAGAACCAGCACGAAAAATTAGTCCTTAGGATTTTTTTGTGCTTTTTCTGGTGCCCCAGACGTGGTACCCTAGGCAATTGCTTAATTTGATTAAGGGTTAATCCGTCACTGTCGGTATTACATAAATTCAGTGTCAACGCTCCTACGGCAGCGCGACGACGTTAGCGGGGACTGAGAGGAGAGAGGGGGTTATAATATTCGTGGGCCTAATGCCCCCCTCCAACCCAACGCACCGACACTTGCCGATAGACCGCCTTCCGCGTCACCAACCCAAAATTTGTAATTTTACCGAATTTAATATACGCTTGTACTATCGTGTAAGTCGCCTTTTATTTCTTATGTTCCTGTACTGAACATAAAGTGGCGACCGTGAATATTATTCCGTAACAATAACTATCGCATCAACGGACGGTGTCGATACCGCGCCGCGTGTCGCCGGGACAAAGGTCGTAGCGGTCAAACTCGTTTCGAGCGTTCACGAAGAAAAAGAACATTGAAGAGACGGACTACAGCAGCTACAAGCCACCCAGCGCAGCACAAGGGCAGCATACGGTCGAAACAGCAAGAAAAACCACTTTTGCAGCCATCGCGAGCCGGCCAAGCTGACGTCATCGGTGTCTACGTGTAGCATCGCAGCAGCGGTTTGCCAGCCAAGAGTGAGCCCGTTCCATATCTTTACCTTTAATTTCCGTATCACTATTCCTTGCAATATTTGTGTGAACAGAGTTATAAGGAATCATTACCCTCATAGCAAAGGTACCCTAAAACTAAGGCCTAACTTTTACCCTAGCTAATGAGCATTTGCAATTGCCTAAATAAGTTTTATATTTTGCTATTGCCCACCTACAATTCTATAACTAATTAATTCATACTTATACGTGACACCATAAGTGCAAGCAAAGTTCAAGTTTCTTACTTTCGCATTTGTATTTGTATGCATCTATTTTTCGACTTGAAAGTCTGCATTGCAATAATTATATTGCTCGTAATCTGCTATACTACTATATACCTACAAATAAAATCACAATAGCTAAACCTATTTTAAACATAAGCTAGATTGGCAATACTTACGTACTCGTAACACTACATTAAGCAATATCTAGCTAAATTTTCACCACTAAACACTATCACGCTTGCCTTCCTATTGTTTATCCCTGCCAGTGTTGCCAGGTTTGAAATCTAGCGGATGGTAGAATTCTTCTAAAAATACGGTAGATTTTCCGAAATTACGTTGTAACATTTATATTTGAAATACGGTAGGATTACCTTATTTATTTAGTAGCATCTTAGGGTGATTGCGTAGTAGTAGCCCGCGAAATTCACAATTTCTTGTGTTTTTTGCAATTTTCATATCAGTGACAAGTTTTACCTTGTTCAAAATATGATTCGCGACATTAGCAAATATAATTTCAAATATAAGAATGATCAAAACATTCGCTCCCACAAGAAAATTTGAATTTCGCGGGCTACTATTACGCAATCACTTGGGTCAGAGTTAAAAAAAAACGTATTTATCAGAATCAGACAACAGTATAATTGTTTCATTGTTTTTATACATATCGACATAATGTTCATCATATAAAATCCATACAGGTTTTTACTTGACGCTGTATGGCCTGCTGCGTTATGAGATTTCCCTTGATGGATTTCGTAAGAAGTTTATTCTGTTTTTTCGTTCTAATGTCGTTAACTCTGCTGAAGACTCTTTCGCACTCAGCATTCGAGTGTGGTAGAGACAAAATGGCCAACATAAATTTTGGCAAGTGTTTGAAATAGGTACTTAAAACTAAATACGCTCTTCATTGGGAATTACGGTGTATTTTGCTACCGTAATTATAATCCTACGGTAGGTGGTAAATCTTTCCTGGTTACGGTGTTTTTACCGTAATTACGGTGTAGTTGGCAACACTGATCCCTGCATAAATATACAAAGCATTCCAACAATCTATTTCAGCTGCCGCGCATTCGTCGCTTGTACACCGCGCTCAAAGATCTCACGCGCACTACGGCCGGACTTCGAGTGCTGCTGCAGCGCGGCCGCTCCGCACACGACGTTATCAGCTGATCCAGACCGGTTTCCGTGGAGCGTCGTCGAAGCGAGGAGCGTATCGTATGCATTTATTATTTGTTATTTTTAGCTAAACACTTTGCTGTTTGCACATTAACTTCATTAGTATGGAGACTACTTATAAATCTTTAAATTTAAAACGTGCTTCAATTAAAGGACGTATTACCAAGTTTAATAATCAATTAGAAGAATTTCAAAGTAGAAAACTTACTCCTACAGAGGTTGATGTGCTTACACAAAAATTAGTTAAAATTGAGGCGTTATTTGTCGAATTCGACGGCGTGCAGAATCAAATCGAGGGTATAGATGAAAAAGGTTTAAGTGTTGAATTAGATACTAGAGAGTTAATTGAACAAGCTTTCCACAATTCAATCGCAAAGGCACACGAAATTATTTCACAAAATACTTCAACAAAAAAATCAGTGCTAGAACACAGCAGCAGTTTCACCACAGCCGATGAAGAGGATCATGAAGTAATCGGGTTCCGTTTGCCAATCATTAAAATAAGCAATTTTGATGGCACCTTCTACAAATGGTTGGAATTTCGTGATACCTTTAGTTCATTAATTCACAATAATTCAAAAATTAAAAATATTCACAAATTTCACTATTTAAATTCTTATTTGGAGGGTGAAGCTGCTCGTGTGATTAGCAATCTTGAAGTTACAGACAACAATTATCCTGAGGCTTGGAAAATTCTTTGCGAGCGCTACAATAATATTCGTCAGTTAATAAATAATCACTTGAAGATTTTGTTCAGCATTGAACCGTTACGCGAATCAGACAAATCGTTAAGGTTTCTTGTAGACCATATCACCAAAAACTTACGTGCCTTAAATATTTTGAAGCAACCAACGGACCATTGGGATACCGTAATCATATACATATTCGCGGCGAAACTAGACAGTAATACGCGCCTTAAATGGGAAGAACATATACAAAGTAACGTTAGCGCTTTAGAGATGCCCACTTTAGAAGATTTTTTAACGTTCATTAGGGGCCGGGCAGATGTTCTCGAGTCCGTTTATCGCAGCAAACAAGCTATGAGCATTAAATCTTCACAAAATCACACTCAAAACTCTAAGCCAGCATCTAATTCGCACACAAAGTCGTTTATGACTGCTGACCAGCCAAACGTATCGTCTTCAAATAAATGTATCTTCTGTAACAGTGACTCACACTACATTTATGAATGCTCACAATTTAAGTCCAAAACAATTGATGAAAGGCTGGCCTTTGTAACTAAATCCAAATTATGTACAAACTGTTTGCGTAAAGGTCACAACAAGCGCGCGTGTAAATTACCAGGAACATGCAAAATTTGTAAGAAACGTCATAACACCAATCTACACAAAGACGAAGAACCTAACAATAACAACACAGATTCTGTACCTGTTTCTATGTCAGCCGTCTCAGACACACATTCCTTACACACACACTCTGAGACATTGTTATGTACTGCATTGGTTGACATAATTAATCCTGCTAATAATAAGTTAGTTACTACCAAAGCTTTATTAGACAACGGCAGCCAGTCTTCGTTCATCACGGAGCACCTAAAAGAAAAACTAAATTTAACTGTTCTGAGCTCTTATACAAATAACGTTATTGGAATAGGTAACACTGTATACAAACTTAATGCAGAACGTTGTAATATACGCATACATTCAAAGGTACGTTCATACAGCGTCAATACGTCATGTCTAGTCATACCGCAAATTTCAGGTACAATACCCAAGACAACTTTAAACATTACGCATTTAAACTTAAAATCATTTGAGTTAGCAGACCCCAGCTTTTACGAGCCTTCCGAAATAGGATTGCTTATCGGTGCCGACTTGTTTTGGGACATCATAGGTACCAAGCAGCACTCTTTAGGAAAAGGCAACCCTATCTTACATGATTCGAAGCTAGGATGGCTCATCGCAGGTCCATTGCACTTCAACGCTCACAACATGAATAACGAGATAAAGTGCAACTTAGCTAATGTACAGAATAATGACAAATTAATCGAACTTCATAACGATTTGACAAAATTTTGGGAGCTGGAAAGCTTGCCACAAAAACACCCTCTTACTGATCAACAAAAGGCTTGTGAACTTCATTTTCTGCAGCACACTAAACGAACCCAAGACGGTCGTTTTTGTGTCAAGCTGCCACTCATTGATGAGCCTGATTGTCTTGGTGAATCTTATTTCATAGCTAAACGTAGATTTCTTAATTTGGAACGCAGGTTTCGCAAGCAGCCTGACCTTAAGTCAGCTTATGTAGATTTTATTAATGAGTACTACAAACTAGGTCATCTGTCAATCTCCCAGGAAGACCGACCAGAGAGAGCCTATTTTGTTCCGCATCACCCAATCATTCGAGAGGACAGTGAATCTACGCGACTTCGCGTTGTTTTTGACGCATCTGCTCGCACCACATCTGGTTTGTCTATAAACGACATTCAAATGATAGGCCCTACCATTCAAGATTCTCTTTTTAACATCCTCATTCGATTCCGTCAATATCGGTATGTCCTTTCGGGGGACATAGAAAAAATGTACCGCCAGATATTGATAGATGAGTCACACCGCAATCTACAGTTGATTTTGTGGCGTGATGCGGAAGATAAACCATTGCAAACTCTCAGGCTTAATACGGTTACCTACGGTTATGCTAGCGCTAGTTACCTCGCCACCAAGAGTATATGGCAAGTAGGTGAAGAATGCGAGGATAATTTAATAAAAAATGTGATTCAGCAAGACACCTATGTTGATGACGTGTTAACCAGTGATGATGATGAACAACAGCTACGATCTATTCAACGATTAACATCTGCAGCTCTTCAAAAGGCTGGCTTCAATCTTCGAAAGTATCGTTCGAATTTACCTTCTATATTGCCTTTAGACGAGGCACAGTCTTGTGAAAACCTTAAGATAAGTCATTCTACTAATACTTTGGGGCTGGATTGGAATCCTTCATCAGACAGTCTTCATTTTCCCATCACAGAAGACCGTAGTTCTGTGGTTACTAAGCGGAGCATCTTGTCTTCCACGTTCAAGATTTTCGATCCCCTGGGGCTCCTATCCTTGTGCACTATCGTTCCCAAAATTTTAATTCAAACATTATGGTCCTTAAAGCATGACTGGGACGATCCTGCACCCGAAAATGTAATAAAAACATGGAGATCTTTCTGTGAGGGTCTCACGTCAATTTCTACCTTATCTGTACCACGATGGGTATCGATTGCTAACCCAGTATTGGTTGAAATGCACTGTTTTTGCGATGCATCTCAGCGTGCTTACGGTGCGTGCTTATATCTTCGGTCCGTTAATGAGGAAGGACAAGTACATGTTGAGCTATTATGTGCCAAATCTCGCGTTGCTCCAGCATCAAGCTCTATTACTATTCCTCGACTTGAGCTCTCAGGAGCGCTTCTTGCAGCTGAGATGGGCTCTTCTGTGACAAGGGCCTTGCGACGTAAAATAGCAAGACATGTTTATTGGACTGACTCTAGTATCGTGCTTAGTTGGTTACGTATCGGTTCAACTAATTTAAAAACATTTGTTGCCAACAGAGTTGCCACAATCAGGGAATTGACTGACACGACCGCGTGGCGCCATGTTCCTACAGAACAAAACCCAGCGGACTTACTGTCCCGTGGTGTAAGCCCACAAGAAGTCCCTGCATGTAGTCTGTGGTGGCATGGGCCGGAGTTCTTGTTAGCACCCGAGTCTAATTGGCCTATCGCACAGTCACAGACTAATATTGAGACGAACGACTTACCTGAAATTAAGGCTCATGCTACTACTCTCGTAGGCACAAACACACTGATACAACTAAACAGATTTTCTAATTTTAAAACACTACAACACATCTTTTGCTACATAAACAGATTTATAAATAATTGCAAACGCCCTAGCAATAAGTACCTAGGTCCGCTGACTGCTGTTGAGCTTAACAAAGCTCTCAACACATTAGTTTATTTGTCCCAGTTAGAATCATTCCCCAAAGAATACGATTTACTAGTTAAAGAAAGGACACTTAACTCTAAATCTCACATTGCCTCACTTAATCCTTTTTTACACGAAGGAATTATTAGAGTAGGTGGTCGAATACAGGCTTCGGAATACAGTTTTGACATGAAACATCCCATGTTAATAAGCCACAAACACCATTTCACCCACCTTTTATTCCACCAGGAACACCGACGTCTTTTGCACATAGGCCCACAGGCTTTGTTAGCGTCTATTCGAACTCGTTTTTGGCCTGTAGGTGGAAGAAATTTAGCTCGGAAAACCGTACGTAATTGTAACGTTTGTAGGCGCTTCAAAGGTAAACCGATGGGAACTATTATGGGAAACCTACCTGCTGAACGACTGCTTGCTGATTTTCCCTTTCGCACTGTAGGGACTGATTTTGCTGGTCCATTTATGATTACGGATCGCAAGGGTCGTGGTTGCAAAATAACAAAGAGTTATTTATGCATTTTTATATGTTTTAGATATAAGTGCATCCATTTGGAGGCCGTAAGTGAACTCTCCAAAGATGCGTTTATCTTAAGTTTAAGACGTTTTATTTCCCGGAGAGGCCTACCAAATCATGTATTTTGCGACAATGGTGGAAACTTTGTAGCTGCTTCTAAGGAAATCAAGGAATATAGAAAGCAATGCCAATTCCATCACTGATTTTGCCGCCGGCGAGGGCGTCGAATTTCACTTCTCCCCTGCATACGCTCCTCACTTCAATGGCCTAATGGAAGCCGGTGTGAAATCAGCCAAGTTCCATTTGGCTAGGATATTAGGGACCGCTCACCTTACCTTCGAGGAATTATCAACTCTGTTCGCTCAAATAGAGAGCATCCTCAATAGCCGCCCTATATGTCCATTAAGCTCCTCACCCACTGATTTTTATCCCTTAACCCCGGGCCACTTTTTGATTGGTAGACCCCTCCAGTCATTGCCATCTCCGTGTCTGCAAGCAGCTAATGCCAATCGCCTTGACAGGTTCAAGCGTCTGGAGCAGATAAGACAGCACTTCTGGCAGCGCTGGAGCCACGAATACATCGCTGAACTTCAGACGAGGACCAAGTGGCGCACTAAATCCTCAGAGACCCTACAAATAGATGACTTAGTCATCCTCAAAGAAGACAACGCTCCACCGTTGTACTGGCGTCTCGGTCGTATCCAGAGGTTATTTCCTGGACCTGATGGCGTTACGCGCGTCGCTGATGTCCTTACAGCGAGAGGGACTGTCCGACGCGCTCTCAACAGGATTTGCTTGCTCCCAAGACCAGATGATAATGGAAAACTAGAAAGCTGTTGAGCTTTCCAGGGCCGGGAATATGTCAACGCTCCTACGGCAGCGCGACGACGTTAGCGGGGACTGAGAGGAGAGAGGGGGTTATAATATTCGTGGGCCTAATGCCCCCCTCCAACCCAACGCACCGACACTTGCCGATAGACCGCCTTCCGCGTCACCAACCCAAAATTTGTAATTTTACCGAATTTAATATACGCTTGTACTATCGTGTAAGTCGCCTTTTATTTCTTATGTTCCTGTACTGAACATTCAGTACCTACTATAAATAAGTAGGCTAACCTATTCGCTCCTAAAAAAACAATATTATGAAGTTATGTTATTATTAAACTGATGTTAATTACCCATTCAACAAATCGCACAAGAAGTGCAGGCAGGCGTCTACGGGCGGCTTGGAGCCACTTCCCGCGTAGTGCGCAAGCGCACGTAGCACGGCCGTCATGGCGTGTGCGGCGTGCTCGTCCGAGAAGAACTGCCGTGATCGCCACAGGAGACGGAGACATGTTAGGATGGATCTGAGGATAATAGAAATTATGACAAAAATTGTTTGTTAGAAAGTAAAGTAGTTGTAGAATAAAGAAGTTGCCATAATGTTGTAATAAGTAATTGTCAACTGAACAGCAAAAAATATTATTTAATTATACTCATTAGAACTTTCACACTCTAAAATTACATAAAAATGCATAGGTATCTACCTAAATAGCGTAAAATCTAGGTTTGAAGTTGCTTCACAAAGGAACACAGTTATATCATTTTCAAGTAAGTATTCCACCATACGAGCTCCTTCGTTAGAATTTTTATTGTAACGGCTAATAACTTCAATCAAATATCCGCAAGCCTTATTTTGAGCAGCAGTGTCGCGAGATGTAAGCAGTTTTTTGATATCAGATAAAGCATTTTGTCTTGGATTGTAAGTTTTACTAAAATTAGCGTTGATCAAACTATACATAACGAAAAATTTGTAATTTCTAGTTAGATTTTAGTTTTATAGCTATTCTTTCATTCGAATTAAACTTTGAATTTGAAAGTCCCGCTTTATTACTTCTTAACTTTTCATAGCAGGTGTTCCAGGCACAGGCATTCATATTCAGTAACGTTTAGAAGCCTTTTAATAAGTTTGGAAAATTAGAAATGCATTAAGATAACAAAGTAACACGGATATCAAACATTAATATCACAAAAATATGAGATTATCTTCAAACTGCTGGATTTTAAAACGTTTTACCATTTACAACTATTATTTAATTTGGAGTGTAATATGAGTGTAATAGCAAGTGGCTGGTAGCTTGGCAACACTTAGTCATAATTGTCATTCTCACCTGGTTGCTTGTGTAGGCGATCGTTGAGAATTTTATTTTTGATTATTTTAGCTTTATTGTTTGATTTATCGAACTATTGATTGTAAGTAAAAAGCTCCAACCATATCATTGTAGGAATACTATGGTGAGTGCCGATACTGCGTTCAGATCTCGGTCCAAAAGTGATTGTATTGCGCACCATGCTTGGGCCTTGATGTTGTGCCTTTCGATAATTGTTTGATTGAATTGTGGTATTTCGGCAGTCGGTGATGGAATTCCTGAAGGATCTACCGTCGTACGACGAGCACAACTTCACATTATTCAACACAGACCATGGAATTAGAAATTGTTCTAAAAGGCCGTCTATATATTTACCAACTAAGGATATTCCGTCTGAACAAAGTTGAGTATACGATTCTATTCTTGTTTGAACTTTATAAGTCGTTTGTTTATCTTTAGAAATATGAATGGTCACGATAAATAGCTTCATAGCCTCATTAAAAACATAACCTAATAAAAATTTATTGATTATTTTTCAAACTACTTTCTTGAATCATGCGTTTTTGTATACAGTATTGATGCAACGTTACATATTCTTTATTTTTCAGTAATTGTAACAGAAAAAACAAATATACTGTTAAGATATCTACATCAGCAGTGGGAGAAAAAGGTAAAATTGTTTTTAATATCTCTTGGACCATAAATTATCAAATTTTACCCATCTATTAATAAATTATGTATCACACACATACATAATTGGAAAGTGTTAATTCAATCAACTCTTAGGAACAATGAAAAAGTGTTGTCCCATAATCCCTTACCATCTAATGTTCTGTCTATTAATTGCAAATGTTTGTGCAATTTACTTTTTATTTATTTAGTAGGCAGTAATCAAATATTCTTACAATCATCAGTTTTTTTTTTAATCAAAAACCACTTATCAACATAAAGTACTAACCATATTCTCAAAAGGCTTTATTCAAATTTCAGAACAACAATTCACCAAAGAAACGTGACCAGAGCCACATTGAACAGAATGGCGATGAGAGTCGACCTCGCAAGAGGCCATGTCTCAACTCCCCGCTAAACTGAGGACCTGCTTTCAAGCCGGCAGTTAGTTTGTGCTTCAGTAATAGACATTAAAGAGTGTACGGCATTTTGTATTCCACATTTTTAAGTCAAGTTTTATATTGACTCTAACTCATTGGCCTTATGTTATTTGAGAAAAATAACTTCATTCAACAGTCAAGTGCCATTTCAATAGAATCTTTGATTAACGTTTCTCATGTGTGGCTGTAAGTTATATTTCAGTGAAAAATATTGAAAATCAATGTATGAATTATATTCATTCCATGTTTTTATTATTAAGTTTTTTACTCAACAATTATCTCTTTTGGTAGAGGTTTCATAACTTTGAATCCAAAATCACCTGATAATATAAATGACAACATTGAACAGCTAAATTAAGAATGTGTTCAGTAATTTATGTGAAACAGAAAGAATTTTGAGTTATGTGGTATTTGATGATGCTTCACAAATTTTTTTTCAATAGCATACTTTTTGAAGTTGGTTGTTTAGTTTAACTAACATGATTTATCATTGTTTCACAAAGTCAAAAAATACAACTGTAATTACCTTTTTAACAAGAAAAAATGCTTATTTGGCTACATTTGTATTCTGTGAACTTGGTAGTGGTCAAATAATCCCGCCAACATTATTTTGCATATTTGTAATGTAATGTCACAAACAATGCATCAAGCAAGCAAGTTTTATGTTATAACTACTTGGCTCGAATTGTCTTGGGTCTCTGAAGTGAATATGTTAACAAAAGGCAGCAATACCACATCAAATTTTTATTTGGAATTTATTTTCAGAATACCAAACAGCAATGCTCTAACTTAGATACTTTATGTACCTATTTCCAAAGTTCACAAATGTCGGGAGGTTTTATGAATGATGATTAATTAATGTTATATAACTTTGTGATTTTTATATTACTTATAGACCCTAAAAATATTATGTAAATGGGATGTGCACATGCTAGATTTGTGATTGCTAATATTATTTAAAAGTATGTTACACATAATGAATGAATCATTTACCTTTCTCAATTCAATTTCTAGTTGCCTTCAAGCTTTGTGCTAGCAATAATATAATAAAGTTCCTGTCATGTCCAACTTTTAACATGTCACAAATATTGTACCTACACACAAGTTAATTCTAAATCCATTGCATTGTAAAGGATTTGTGACTGTGGATTGTCCTGTAACTTCTTTGAGCCTGGCTTGTGGAAAGATGAAAACAGATTCATTGTTTTCCTAGACACTGGTGGTGAATAAAGTTTTAATTATAATAACAAGTGTACTTTTTGTTACACCCATAAATTAGAGCACTCTGGGGCTTTAACACAATTTAGTAAAATATCTAGTTGGTTTTTTTTATTATTATTCCTGTTATCTTATCTATACTAATATTATAAAGCTGAAGAGTTTGTTTGTTTGTTTGAACGCGCTAATCTCAAGAACTACTGGTTCGAATTGAAAAAATCTTTTTGTGTTGAATAGACCATTTATCGAGGAAGGCTATAGGCTATATAACATCACGCTATCACCAATAGGAGCGGAGCAGTAAAGAGAAATGTTTCAAAATCGGGAAAATGGATTCCATTTCGAGAGCTTCCGTTGCGTGCGCTGCGTAAACGGTTAAAGATACGCAAAAATAATGTATTAAACACTTGACCGTTATTTGAAGCTTAAGTACTAGATTGAGAGTGGCACCACTGGTTTCCGCTATACTTCCCTCTCTTTTGCTCTTTACTTTAGCTGTATATATCTTTCTCTTTCGCACATCCTCGATTTCTCACCAGGTGGCGCTGTCAAGTGTGGGCATAGCCATGGCAGCGCATCGCCGATCATTGGCGTCTTTTTCCGCTTAGGAGAAGGTTGTCGAGACAACCTCTAGTAAATTATTATATATTGTATAATTATTAATTTAATTTTTCAAGCGAAAAGTGTTATGTGCATTCCATCGGAAAAAATTGTAAGTAGCAATAAAATTTCATAAAACCTTTCGGTGATACGATGCTTCGCTATGTTTATGGGCAAAGTTATAATTATTATTTTGTTTAACGGTATTACCGTTCGACCTTGCCCTTAGCCAATATTGCATTAAAATATTCGCAATGCATAACTTTTAAAGGATGTTTTCCTTTTTTATTTTTCTTTTTAAACTACCCTCATTTGCTCTAATATAGGTATTGTTGGAAGTTTATGAATAATGATTTGACTCGTTTTAATTGTGTTTATCGTCGTTTTAATCGCTTTCGTACCCACGTGTGTCGACAAAAAAAAAAAAAATGAAAAGATCTAAGTCTTTTGTTTAATTACTAGGATGGTGGGTACAAGTAATCCAATTGCGATGGACGCTCCGGCTATAAAAAAGGGGGGCCGCCATTCTCGTAAAATAGATTTTTTGCAACGTGTTTTTTACAATGATGAAATCTCTGCATGTCCACCTCGTCCACCTCGGCGTTCAGCAAAAATGCAGGTAGACGGTATCAATGACGAAATTTCCTTATTTGATAATTTATTTCTTTATTTAAAATTATCCTTACAACTATCATTATTAGGTTCTTAACCTAATGCGACAGTCTGGCTATCTACTAATTATTATAATGATTATAGGGTGTCTGTATAATTGGGAGGTAGTCGATGAAAAATCGAACAAATAACATGAATTCAAATTTGATTTACAAGTCAATTAAAGGAAACGCCTGTTCCTAAGGCTGAATGATATTCAGTATTTCAATTAAAAATAATGGAGCGAGGCTAGGTATTCGGAAGTGCAGAAGTTATTTAATCACAGTCCAGGTTTTGCCGAGCTGGAAATTAACGAAGAAATCAAACCATATGATTCTTCAGACATTTAGCCTTAACTGACAAAGCCTATGGTGCTTTCATTTTGTGCAATTAAACAGCGAGAGGTAGGTATTACAAGCTAGCATGGCTAATCTTTTATCTTGGGCACGTCGTGTTAAAGGTAGTCTAACAACCGATCAGTTGCATAATAAAATCTCCGAATTATTCGCGGACGGTGAATATTATAAAGTGTCCTCAAATATGATTCAACTTATTTGTGGTCATCGTGCAGAAATAATGCAAACGCAAAGAGATCGGATATTACATAATGTTCGTGATCTTCCTGTTCAGTCAGCGTTGCGCAAAATTCCAATCAGTTGGTTTTTAGTCCTGAGATGCTGTCATTTACGTTGGAAAAGAATGGAGGTGTTAAGACTTTCTTGCCCCCAAATAAATCCAGTGGCTTCAAACCTACTTCGCAAGCAGGATACAAAGACCACTCGCTACCCCCCGCAGGGGTCAGCTTATTATAGGGCACCCTCGCAGGGTGCCCGTCAAGCGTGCTGCACTGCGCCATGCTTCCAGCCCTCGCAGGGCTGTGGACACAACCACACCTCACAGAGGTCAGGTCATTGCCATCCCTCGCAGGGAAACAGCAATAACAATAAAGGAACACGTGGGCCTAGCCATAACTATTATGGGCTTTCTTGCCCCCAAATAAATCTAGTGGCTTCAAACCTACTTCTCAAGCAGTATATAAGAAGACCACTCGCTACCCCCCGCAGGGGTCAGCTTATCATAGGGCCCCCTCGCAGGGTGCCCGCCAAGCGTGCTGCACTGCGCCATGCTTCCAGCCCTCGCAGGGCTGTGGACACAACCACACCTCACAGAGGTCAGGTCATTGCCATCCCTCGCAGGGAAACAGCAATAACAATAAAGGAACACGTGGGCCTAGCCATAACTATTATGGGCTTTCTTGCCCCCAAATAAATCTAGTGGCTTCAAACCTACTTCGCAAGCAGGATATAAGAAGACCACTCGCTACCCCCCGCAGGGGTCAGCTTATTATAGGGCACCCTCGCAGGGTGCCCGCCAAGCGTGCTGCACTGCGCCATGCTTCCAGCCCTCGCAGGGCGGTGGACACAACCACACCTCACAGAGGTCGGGTCATGGCCATCCCTCGCAGGGAAACGGCAATAACAATAAAGGAACAAACACGTGGGCCTAGCTAGAACTATTATGGGCCTTTTCGTTCACGAGGAGTTCACCAGCAACCAGCAGTCTAACAAGTAGGAGACTACCAGAAATAACAGAAAACGAGCTTCTGCCACCGAATATCCCCCGGGGGAAAGAGAAGCAGATTTTGGCAATCAGAGCAGGCCAGTTAACGTTCTATGTCGATCGTTGAAATTCGGAGGAAAAAAAACCCTTCTTCGCATAATAAAAGGTTATCGCATTCCTTTCATCAAAAAACCGCCTCTAATGACACCCAATCCAAAAAGCCTATTTCAAACAAAGGTGTCCGAGGCAATGTCAACTATCATATCTCAATTGATAACGCAAGAGGTGCTAGAAGAAGTTTCACACTCCGAGTTTCCTGTCCTCAATGTTTCTGGTCCCCAAAGCCGATGGTACCAACCGGCCTATTTTTTTTTGAACCTAAAACATTTGAACGATTTTGTTAACACGGAGCCATTCAAGCTCATAAATGTGTCACGCACGACTGGCTGTGCAAAGTCGACCTGTCCCAGGCTTACTTCAATTTGCCAATACACCAGTTTCTACGTCTCAGTTACAGGAAAATTACTAAAAATGACCTGCCTTCCTTTTGGGCTCAGCACAGCCCCCAAAGTCTTCGCGACCCTTCGATCATTAAAATAAAATATTTTAATGATCGAAGTCGCGACCTTAACAAACTAGGTAGCGCGGACACTAAGGAGGGTGTTATAATACAAGGACCAGCAGGTCCTGCGAGTGCACACCCAAATAGTGCTAGATCGGCTACACTACCTGGGGTGGCAGACGAATTGTCAAATATCTGTTACAACTCCGTGCAAAAGCCTCGTATTTCTAGGTGTTCAATAATGGAACCCTTGGACAAACGAGAGATCATTGCCACACAAAAAGATCACGAAAATGTCAGGAAGGGTGCTGGATATGTTACACAATCACACCACAACGTTGAAACAAGTTGTTTCTAAACTAAAAGAAAATTGTATCAGTGTAGTTTTACCTATGGAAGTAAAGGAGAAACTAAATTGGTGGCTACTAAATTGTCATCGGGCCTCTCTGATTCACGACCCACCACTATCCCATTTCCTGACCACAGATGCGTCTGAGATAGTATCGGAAGCGCAGCTCGATGGGTACGCACTGTCAGGACCGTGGACAGACCAAGAGCAACAGCTCCATTGCAATCAAAAGGAGATGCTCGCAATACTAAAACCCATAAAAAAGCGAGATCCACACATGATGTCCAAAGCTACCGCTCGGCTCTAGTTCAGTGCGATAGCAAGACTGTTGTAGCCTTTTTGAAAAACGAGGGGGGGGGGGTTCAGGTCTCCTCCCCTACTAAAACTCACGACGGAGATGTTTCAAATCATAGATCAATACCAAATCAACCTGAAAGTCCAGCATATTCCGGGAAAATACAACTGTCACGCAGACCATCTTTCTCGTCATCGGCTCGATTCTGAAACATAACTCCGACAAACGTTTCTCCGCTGAACGATTCGCCGACACAACGATTCATTCCTGGACGGTTCGACGACAGAACCTTTCCACGACGAACGTTTCGCCGACAGAACGAAATTAAGTCATGAGTATTGTGTTTCATGAAGTATTGTATAAATTAAGCCATTTAGACGAAGCCCCGCTGCGCGGGGCTTCTATTTCTGTGTTCAGGGTTTAAAGGAACCTAACTAACCGAACCTCGGGGCGCCCCTGATGTCGGATTTAGTTACTAGTATTATAATGTCAAAGAGAGTTAGCCTACATTCACAATTGAAACTGAAACGAAACTGCATTCACAACTGAAAGACACGGTGACAGGCCTTCCACCTCCAAGAGTCCGGGAGATGACGTTAGAAGTATGGAAATGTTGGGGTGGGCCCCGACCCTAATTTTAATACATAAATCTGTGGTCTGCACGATAAGCAACCCTAAACAATCTGCCAAATTAAGTTCCCACGTTTTTAGTTACTCATATATTAAAGTCCTTTGCTTTAAAAAACAGTAGCTCAAAAGTCTTAGTCTGGAACGTTCTATAGACACGAATAATGTATAAACTACTAGTAGACATAGGGTAACTTTGTTACGGCAGAAGAGTTCATGATCTGACTCTATTAGCTGTAGACTCAAAACACCTGTCAGAAAGTAATGATAATCTGATCCAATGGCCAATGTTTGGATCTAAAACAAATACTGCCGATTATAGACAGTCTGGTTGGAGACTATACCTCAATCCTACTAACGAGAATTTAGACCCTGTACTTTGGGTGAAACGAACTATAACCATACTAAAAGATAAACACCAGTCGGCGTGTCTCAATAATCTGTTTCTTAATTTTAGAGGAGAACCAAGGGTCGCTTCTCGTACAGTCATAGCGGGATGGGTCAAATCTCTGTTATTAGAAGCAGGAGTAAAGGCTTCTCCTGGCAGTCTTAGGTCCGCTGTAGCCTCTAAAAACTGGGTTAACAACTACTCCTTAGATGAAATACTCTCAGAATACCTTCACCCGTTATTACTGTACCAGTTCTGGCTATAATGTATCTAGGATGTTTAAGTCTGTCACCTAATTAAATTGATAGAGCTGAATTTTTCTCTTCAATTATTTTTTGTATTATTGTAAGTCTTCTCAGGAAGTACTCAAAATGTTTAAAATTACTAAATATTTATTCAAGAAACAAATTAAGGTAGCTGTTGTGCAGTCTATCTATGAGTATGATTATATCTTTTAAAAATTATGGAGATATTTAGATCATTTTAAGTTATTAAAAATGATTAAAGTTAATTCGCGTAGTAAATGATATTTTCCTTGTATGCGTTAAAAAATTTATTCAATAAATGTATTTTTCTCGATGCGCATCTATTTTTATTATTTATCACATTGGCGTCATTCATTAATTTCCCACCAGGTGATAACAAACACGTCTCAATCTAGTAAGCTTCAAATAACGGTCAAGTGTTTAATAGCAGTGTTTTACCTAAAAATAAAACACATATTAAATACTTACCTTATTTGAAGCTTACGTTTAATTTCTACCTGGTGAAGATTTTCGACACAATGATCGGCGATGCGCTGCCATGGCTATGCCCACACTTGGCAGCGCCACCTGGTGAGAAATCGAGGATGTGCGAAAGAGAAAGATATATACAGCTAAAGTAAAGAGCAAAAGAGAGGGAAGTATAGCGGAAACCAGTGGTGCCACTCTCAATCTAGTAAGCTTCAAATAAGGTAAGTATTTAATATGTGTTTTATTTTTAGGTAAAACACTGCTACTACGGAAATATTCCTAATAAAAAGTTCTAAAATAAAGTCCGCGAGAGCATACATTTATCTTTTAAGGTTAAGTCATTATAACCTTTTTTATGGAAATCAAATTTAATTTTAAAGTAATGCATTACTTGCGAACAAAGACATTAAACTATATACGAGCAATAGACGGGACATCACGAAGAAAGTTGTGATCCACAAATTTTTACCACTCGGTAAAAACTCGACCAGTCTAGTTTGAGACGTCCGCCTGACAGGTCGTGTGACCGTGCGTCAAAATTCAAACTTCGTTGGACGATTATAGGAAAATATGCCTAGTTGCGCTTTGCGTAACTGCAAATCAAGATATAAGAAAACATGTGGACTTGAAATCAATTTGTTTTCCTAAATATTTTTTTATTTTTACCTAGTTTTTAAGAGTTTGACTGATATTATTCTAGAACTCTTGCATTTTTTAAATAAACGCCATCTGTTGCTCAGTAGCTGTACGATAATATGCTAAAGAATTAGAGTTGTCTGTTTATCGATATTTATTAAGTCGAAGAGTAATTAAAATACCAAATGATTAATTTCGTATACTGACTTGTTTATGAATGAAAGAGATACTTACGGAAAAACTTTTTTAGGAGACTAGCTCCCTTTTGAAACATTTTTATTTTGTTCAAGGGCGAGCTGTCCACAAAAATTAATTAAAACATTTATTTTCATGCCGTTTGACACATTTAATGTTAGGATCATTTTATGACATGGGAAGAATAAAATCGAGACGGTGGAAGTTGGTCAAAAGAAAAAGACGTTTTCATCAAATCATACGAGCGAAAAAAAAAAACATTTTTTTATGTTGTTCATTGACTAAGTTAATGACGATAGATTGATAATATAGGATTGTATTAATAACTAATAATTTAATTTCTGTTCTGCCCTTACACACTTTTTAATTTTTTTCTAATATTTAAATCCTAGTTAACTTTATCGATGTTTATGTATCGATAATTGTGCCATTCTAAAATGTTGCACCCCTATCACAAGATGCTCAGTTCTGCCATCTATTGTGTAATGGCTGAAATATATTCTGATGAATTATTTTAATACGTGGTTTTGCTATACAACGCTAGATAGCGCTACTGACGCCCGACATCAACATTTTTGTATGACAATATTCCCAATGCCCGCTCTATAGTTCTTTTAAATCTCTTTGCTTGCGAAGGTATTTTTATTAACACAATATTAATCCTAATAATAACCTAATATTATAGGATGGGGCTGCCAGCGCCGGTAAAGGCAGGAACGGGCAGGCTCCCGGAGTCCGCCTATACTACTCAGGTCCCAGAGGCGTTTAAACGTAGATTTTTCTCTTGCACGAGTATGCGGGCGGCGAGTATGCCTGGGTCGACGGCGCGTTGTGTTCAACACGCGCCTAAATGTGTCATCACAATGACGGGCCCCCCCTTAGAAGGCCAAAGCCTGCCGGGGTCGCGGAACTATCGAATTACCTTGACCCCGGAACGTAAAGGCCTATTATAGGATTTATAGGACACCGAGGATTTTAATCAGTACAAGTCTGACAGTCCCTCTTACCCTGCCCTGGGTAGGAGGACTCATTTGATGATCCAGAATGATGGTTTACAGCTAATGTTGTTAATAAAGAAGCACTACATTGTTGAGTTCCGACCTCCACGCGAACGAAGTCGCGGGCACAGCTAGTGCTTATGATAAAAGAACACGCTGCACTGGTGTCAGCAATGTTTCTGGATTATAGAATACCTATTTTTTTTGGATAGTAGGTGGTATTTATTGTAAGTACAGACGCCAGCAGGTCAACCTACCCCAATCTGTCAAATTTCACCAAAGGAACATTAACCTTCTACTATTGTGATAAGGTTGAAAATCTATTAAAGAAATGTGACAGATTGAGGTAGGTTGCTGTGCTGACGTCTGTACCTATGTCAAAACAAATACAATAGTTTTTCTCCCAGGTTTGAAACCTGTATCAATCAGCCCCTATCTTCTATTATATTTTTATTATGGCAACCATGAGCTGGGTCAGTCATATTTATACCAGTGACTAAGGTGAACTGGACAAGCAATTCTTCAAAAGTAACTTTCCAGCCAAATAGTGAATTTGTATGTCATAAAGGTCATTTTGTGTACCTAGGTAGTTTCAAGATTATCTAGAGTAGATGAAGGTTTTTTTTCGCGTTTGACCATTATCTCGCCTGATAGTAAGCAAAGGTGTGGTCGACTTTGAAGCACGCTTGTCTAGTACAGTGTTGCCAATTACACCGTAATTACGGTAAAAACACCGTAACCTGGAAAGATTTACCACCTACCGTAGGATTATAATTACGGTAGCAAAATACACCGTAATACCCAATGAGCGTATTTAGTTTTAAATACCTATTTCGAACACTTGCCAAAATGTATGTTGGCCATTTTGTCTTTACCACACTCGAATGCTGACTGCGAAAGAGTTTTCAGCAGAGTTAACGACATTAGGACGAAAAAATGGAATAAACTTCTTACGAAATCCATCAAGGGAAATCTCATAACGCAGCAGGCCATACAGCGTCAAGGAAAAACCTGTATAGATTTTAATCCCACTCACGATATGATCCAAAAACACTAAATGGATATGCCTGAAAACATTGAAACAATTATACTGCTGTCTGATTTTGATTAAAAATACGTTTTTTTTTTTAACTCTGACCCATAGAGGTGATTGAGTAATAGTAGCCCCTGAAATTCAGAGCAAATGGAGCAAATGTTTTGATCATTCTTATTTTTTAAATTATATTTGCTAAAGTCATGAATCATATTTTGATCAAGGTAAAACTTGTCACTGATATGAAAATTGCAAAAAACACAAGAAAATTTAAATTTCGGGGGCTACTACTACACAATCACCCTAATATGCTTCTAAATAAACAAGGTAATTCTACCGTATTTCAAATATATTTTTACAACGTAATTTCGGGAAATCTACCGTATTTTTAGAAGAATTCTACCATCCGCTAGATTTCAAACCTGGCAACACTGGTCTAGTAGTACCCTGTTCACTCTTGACTTGAAGACCCCAAGGTTATAGCTGTCGGGTTGGAAAATAGGTGTAGGAAAAAATAATAGCTACCTAATATCCTGGTCCCAAATGAGTCTGAAAAAGCCTTTTATATCAGGACCATAATAAAAGTTGCGATAAAATTCGTAAAAAAAGGAATACGTATTCGATTCTATAACTTAATAGAACATACCTAATTGGAAAAAAGATAAATACCTATCTCAATGTGTAGGTATTATGATTCAGTTACTTTTTTAGACTCCCAGGATAATTATAAAATTATGTCTAATAAGTACTAGCTAAATAGAGAGGTTTGGAAGAAGAAAGGGGAGGCCTTTGCCCAACAGTGGGATACAGACTAGGCTAATAAAAAATAAAAAAAGTACTAGCCGTATTCCATGATTTCACCCCCACTGCTCCGCTCCTATTGGTTTTAGCGTGATGTTATACCCTTCTTCAATAATGCACTAACACAAAAAAAAAATTCATATTGTACCAGTAGTTCTTGAGATTAGCGCAAACTCATCAGCTTTCTAAGGGCCGAGTCACACCGAAATGGCAGCGGCCGCCAGCGTCGCCGCTGGCGGCATCGCGACCTTTTCCAGCGATACTGGTCTTTTGAGTATGTAGGTTTAAAATTGTTTCACACTGAAAGTGCTCGCCGCGCCCCACTGCCATTCCGGTGTGACTCGGCCCTAATGCTCAAGATGCCCCTTCTTGTTATTGTCCTATATTCTTAGTGGAGCAATAGGTAAATCCATGCAGAATAATGTAGAGCTCTGCATAGTACTGTGATGATGAGGGTCTGAGGTCTCAACACTACACTTACTTTTTCTAACCAAGTTAGCATTTAGTAACAATAGAATGTTACTAAACTATCATGTTGCTCAGTAAAAAGCAACTTTAGTGTGAATGTGCCTTTACTGTAAATGACAATCACTTAAAATAAAACTACAAATAGACTGAAAAATAACTTTATTCTAATAATTATACTTATCTCACAATTTGCAGAAACATTCCACAAGCTGCAAACAAATAGGTTTAGTGAACCTAATGGAATTATTCTTTTATTTTCATTTATGATACCTTATCTAAAATTATAAACACCAAAATAGTCACTAGATTGAGTTTCCTATAAGCTTTCTTACATCAATTTTAATATTAAAATTGTAACTTATTTTACAAGAAAACTGGAAACCAAACTCAAACTAAATACTTAAGATCAAGTTATACATAATAAATTCAAAATAAAATTTTTAAATTTATCCAGTTCTTAAGAAGTCATTATGTAGAGATATAAAAATTTGTAATTGTCTGAAACTGAACATAATTTAATCTTTAGCGGGCACTTCAATGACTCGAGGTTTGTCAATGATGCGGGCAGTACGGTTGCCTTTCTCCACAATTCCTATGATCCAGGCCTGGTAGCCTTCTTGCTTTTCAATATCTTTGCAGTATGCAGCAGCTTGTTCTCGAGGAAGACAGATAAGCAGTCCACCGGATGTCTCAGAGGCATGTCCTTGCAGCAATTGGAACATATTACCACAAGCTTTAGCTACTGCAGCCATCTTGGCAATCACTGGGAGGTTATGAATAACAAATGATACCTCATTCTTCTGATGTGAGGCCAAATTCTGTGCATGGCCAAGCAGACCAAAGCCAGTAACATCTGTAGAACCATGAGCATTATATTTGTGCATCAAACGGGCAGCAATACGATTCAATCGGCTCATAGAGTCCATTGCACGATGATATGCTTTACGCACATCTTCCTCAGAAACAACCAACTTGATACGGTTCCAGCGTTCAGGTTGATCCAGCCACTGATGAGCATTTACAGCTACTTGGGTACCCAGAGGTTTTGTTAATACAAGCACGTCGCCCATAACAGCATTATCAGGAACAATATATTCATTTGGTTGACAGATAGTTGTGGCCACCCCACCAATAGCACACCAGGGGTTAATGACCGTCTGTCCACCAGTGACAGAGGTGCCAGCCTCCAGGGCTGAGTCTTTGAAGCCACGCATTATAAGGGGAATGACAACATCGCGTTCTTTCTCAGTCATCTTCGTTGAAACGCCGAGCAGCATGAGCATATTGTCACACTCAGTGACTCCCATCGCGTACAGGTCGCTTAGTACGTTGGCACACGCGATTTTTCCCATCATATAAGGGTCGTCAACGAGTGGGTAGAAGAAGTCCGTTGTCTGAACCAAACAAAGCCCTCCATGCCTGAGCGGCGTTACCGAGCAATCCAAGCCGATACCGATGCGAGGGATAGCCACATGCATAAACTGATCATCTTGCTGGGAATAGTCTTGCTGTAACGACTCCACCAGTTTACCCAAAACATCTTGAGGAACTTTGCAGCTTCTTCCTTTGAGGTCTGCGAATCGTGTCAAACGAAAACTCGCTTCCAAGTCGTGCGCTACAGGATCGAATGGCCGACGCAACGCCAAAGCATTGGGGTTACCGGCCATCTCCAACTGTGCCGCAGCTAAAGAGTCTTGCGCTACACTTGATTGGTACGACATATTACACGAAATAAAACAATATTATGATTTGAATAAAGGTATTTCGGGTCAAAATGCGGAAACCCGACACGCCGCGAAGTGACGCTTGCAAAATGGCGTCTCCGTTACAAAGGCAAAATGGCTGAAAAAATTACATTTGTATGCCACATTGTGATTGGTTATAATTGGACATAAACAAAACTATCTAAGTTCTGATTGGTCAGAAATTCCCAAAGCTCGGTTTTTGTCAAAGAGAACGAGCTAATGTCATCAAACCGCGTTTCGTTACACGGTAATCACAGATCTGATGCAAGCTGTCTGGTAAATTTATGAAATAAATTAATCATTTTCTATGGAAAACTAATATAATAATAACAAAAAAAAATCGTTTCTCGTTTGCTTACAATTTTATTCCTTTCATGAGATTACAAAATTAAAGTTAAGTTTTATTTTTCACGTTTTCGTTCTTGTTTATATTACTGTCATTTCACTCAACACCAATTTTAACCAATAACAATTGAGCTTATAAAAGTAATGACCAATGAAAGACGCGAAAACTGAGAAGCATAACGTTAATTCGCTTAATTACTGATTTCTAACTTTTACTACAAAGTGTAATTTTTTGAATAATGTATGGCGGTTGACCATTATTTAATTCGCTGAATTTGCACGTCTATTGTTACATAAATAATGTTATAGTAAAATAAATCAATCGCCATGGCTTTAATTAATTGGAAAAAGTTGGAAAATGAAGCGGGGTATCCGTGTTACATCGAGTGCGTATACAACTTTCACCGAGACAGGTACTTTTTGTGTACTAGTTGCATAAAGTTTACGAAAACTTTTTTGGTTTTAGTGAAGCGACGGGAAAGCAACAATATGATCATCCTGAGTTCAAAAAGATTATGGAGTCTCTCGAAGAGTATGATGGGATTAAATATAGTGCTTATCGCGTTGCATTCAAGCTATATGCTCTACAAAAACACCTGAGAGGTATGTACAACCTGTTGACATTTTTGTTTCCGTACTTAGCCATGTATCGAATTACAGAATTCTAATTTTGGTATTTAGTATTATTCTTCGTATGGTTTGAGTTATTTCATGCCTGTGTTTTACGTGAATCCCTTCCTTACTGAACACCAAAAGTGCAACCTGTTTAGAAATTCTAACAAGAACAAATAGTGCTTGCAGAACTTTGGTGTAGTTTTTTTCATAATTCGTTAAGTAATATTGAGGCTGAGTTGCAGTAGGCAGGGCCAACATCAACTGATAAGTTGCACCAATACGTAAAAAAAAAACTGACTCAGCTGTGCTGTAGTAGTTTTGGGATATCTTGTTGAGAGTACTTCATTTGACCACAAAAAATATACTTGATATCCTTTCATAACTGACTTTCTTCCACAGTGCCTCCCCTCCGCATCAGCTCTGGAGTGTTCGCCCGCCATCAACTCAGCCTTTCTGAGAGCAGTTTGTCTCTGGACACTGTAGAGTTAGAGTCTGTTCTCGCTGACATATACTTTGCTGCTGAGAAAGAAGGTCTTTTCACAGGAGACATTGATCTGGCTGTAGACCTGTTGATCAATTTGTTGCTCAATATTTACGATAGGTAAGTGTTCTGGGTTTTAAGAATTACCTAAGCACCTTTGATCTTTCTAGGGTTGGGCAGAGGTGTGCTGTACTGTCAGATCCGGTGTTTTAGGATTTCATTTTTTTTTCAAGATTGATGTTTACCTAACTTCTATCATTGTTTGTCTTTCTGTTTAGATTCAGTGTTTTAGGAATTTACTTATTTTTTCACATAACTTGGATCAAAAAAATATTTTGGGAGACTATTGTTTCTGTCTATTGTTTTGTGAATGTCAGTTTACCTGATCTATACTAACTATTGATAATAATGAATTTTGACTTAATTAAACAACTTTTAAACTGGTTCGCTTTTATACTTGTGACCTTTAGAATTTAAAATCAAAATTACTGGTTTTATAGCAACAAAATTGTTAATAAATTAATTTAATGATCTAAGAATCTTCTCTACTTGTTTTCTCCATAAAGAATTAAAAATGAAATAAAGCGTTTTAGACCCCTAAATACGGTCACTTAAATTATATTACATTTTCCTGTTAAAATTTAGTAAGCTGTTTTTTCACAGTGAAAGAAAAGAACCAATAAGAGTACTAGCAGCCAAAACCCTACTCATAATCCTGAATGAAGAGTCAGTGGCTGACAAATGGGGAGCCCTGGCCAACTGCTGCATGGACCACAATGGCTGTGTGTCACCGAGGAGGCTGGCTGCTCTCTTGGCACATGTGACTGCATTGTCTGCGTACCTTGGAGTGGTGTCTGACCATGCTCAGGCTGATGTTGAAGCGTGTTTTGACAAGGTATGTTGATGATAAGAGGTCTAAGTAAAATGGTTTGGCGGTTTTTTTTTTTAAACATTGCCCTCACTATGAATTTCTCCTGTGTATTTGGTGCGTTTTACACAAACACCTAGACCCGGAACAACTACTTGTAGGTCATACAAATATTTGTACCGTGCGGGAATCGAACCCGCGACACCCTGTACGGCAGTCCAATTGCTCAGCCAACAAGCTAACCCTGCTGTCGGTTGTGAACTATCGATGCAACTAAAGATTACAACTGCAGAACTCTGAGATTGATCCATATTATAAATCCTTATTATGCAGGAAACTTTAACATACTTGCATCAAAGCCGACTTTCCTTCAAGTAGTTCTCACCATAAAGTTAAAGAAGAGAACCTTACTTTTAGCTTCCATATTCTCTATCTTCTATAACTTGATTAATGTAACGTACATTATGCTGTTTTCCCAAGGGTAGGTAGAAAGTACAGAAGTTCATCTTATAAAATCCTTTTACTCGTACATCTACACACTGTGCCGCATGCCGGCTTGCCGCCGACCCATCCATATCCACTGAGCTGGTAGATACAGAACAAAGCCAGCGGCAAAACTCGCTGGCTATGCCGCCGGCATAATAATTATGTCGGAGCTATAACAAAGATACTCATAGTTATTTTATCCAGCCCAGTGGTATCGGCCCGGACTGACGAGTTGTAGGTCGTGGGTTCGAATCTAGCCAGGCGCATTACTTTGTGTAATTTATTTTATCACCACTACTATTAAGAAGGTAAAGGAAAACATCGTGAGGAAACCGGCATGTCTTGAACCAAAAATTTGAAGGCATGTGACATCCACCAACACGCATTGGGCCCTCGTTGTGGATTATGGCCCACTCCCTCTCACAGAGGCCTGAGTCCCAGCAGTGGGAACATGTATAGGCTGATGATGATGATTTCATCCAAGTTCATTCATCTGGTCATAGCATGCAAGACCTAATAAACATACATCAATTTAATCAAATCTCTTCCAGAGCGCCGGCATGCTCGGTGTAAGTGCTCGAGCGGTCTCCGAGTGGGGCGTGCAGAGCTGCAGCAGTGCTCGGTGGCTGCCTGTGATACAGCGCGTCGTGGCCAGCAGGAATAGTGCTAACGTCACTGCTACTTGCGCCTTGTGTGCTCAGCCACTTATACAGGTATGTTCCAATCTAACCTTTACGTTTCTTAGGGCGGAAAATCGTGACGGCGCGTTGTGTTCCAAAAAGTGTCAGTACAATGACGGGCCCCCCTTAGAGGGTCAAAGCCTGCCGGGGTCGAGGGCCTAACGAATACCGTGACCCTCGAACGTAAAGGGGTGTTGAAGGACACCATGGATTTAAGTTAGTACAAGTCTGACAGGCCCTCCTGCCCTGCCGTGGGTGGGAGTACTCAATTGATGATTTTACACCGCTAAAAAAATGGATGAAAATCGTCAAATGGCTCCTCGGACCCTTTTTGTGGAGTGGAAGGGAGTGTCAGAATAGCACCAACTAAATTCCACCCTTTTCCTTCAATTGCCTTTATGTATTCCAGGGCAGCGGTAATGGGTCCCGGGACTTTCTAAACAGACTGCTGTTAATCTGGAACCCTGAAAATTATATCAACTGAAAATCAGTCTTGCATTTTGAAATGCAAAGCAAAGGGATAACCTCTATGGATGATTTTTACTTGTAGTTGGAATCGGTCGAACTATCTATAGTATTTATGCCAGTGAACTCAGCCCACAACAAATGCATACCATCCTATTGTGCCACCTACCTGTGCCACCCACCTGTCACTACCTGTCATTGTTTACCTTTCCCGCGCTTTTTACATGACGCCGGCGCCTGCGCAGCCTTCTCGTTGACGTTCACTTTCGATTTTGTTAATATTGAACAATGGATGCCGTGGGGTGGATAGAATGTTATTGTAGTCTGCTTGTGGTTTTTGTACAAAGTAATATTGCGTTTAAAATAACGGTACGCGTTTTTTGAACACAAATTTAGTTCATAGCTCTGCAATTAGTTTATGAGATTGAAAGGTGAGCTTCCGCCTGCTGTTTCACCAGCGCATTCTTTTTTGAACTTTTGCTTCTTTTAGTCCAGTGCAAGCAATAAGTTAACCAAGTCTATTACAATAGGGTAGTTCCCAGGGTCAAAATAATTACATTCTATTTAGTCCGTATTTTAGATTATAAAAAAATATTGGACACGTAATTTCTTTTTTCGATTAAACAAAAAATAACAAAGATATAGCCCATTATAGTTACGTGTGACGTCACCCTGCGCGAAAAAAATGCCACGCGGTGTGACGACACACGTAACTTTAATGGGTTATAATCTTTGTCATTTTTAGTCTAATTTACAAATAAAAAAATACGTATCCCTTATTTTTGAATAATCTAAAAGAAGGACTAATTACATTTTTTTGAGCAATTAGCCTATTGGATGAACGGCATCGCAGCATATAAATTACGAAAAAGTTACTATTAGGTCAGCTTTACTTGTTTGATGATGTACGAGTAACGGGTAGGTAGATTAATATAAAATGTTCAGGGTATTACACTTACTTCACAAGTGTTTTTTTTTTTAATTTTACTATTTTCTATTGACTCCAGGTGCTCAAATTCAAATGCTCAAAGTGCAGTGACGTCTACTTCTGCGAGAAATGCTACTTGTACGACAAGGACTTGACTACTGTTAGTGGACATAAGAAGACACATCTGGTGCATGAAATTATGGATGGACAAGTAAGTTTTTTTTTTGCAACTAATGACCCGCACTGTATACGGCCCTGTCGGGGTCGCGGCACTGTCTATAAAAGTAACCGTGACCCTGGGACGTAAAGGGCTACTGAAGAAACACTGTGGATTTAAGTTAGTATGTGTCTGGATGTCCCTTCTGCTCCACCCAGGGCAAGAGAACTTATTTGATGATTTTAGATCAATAAAAAAAAACGGAAAAGAAACCTCGTCAATTTATTTTCTTTTTCGGTTCTTTCCCACTTCTGGGCAAGGGCCTCTCCCAATGGGAGGTTTCACGCAAAGCTCGGCTCAGATGGCGCTACCAGCGCATGATGTCATTTACTGTATGATTTTGCCTAAGGGTTAGCTCAGACCGAGACGTGACGCTGCGCGCACATATCAATAGAGCTATTCAAAATCTAACTCTATTTCGTACACGAAAAGATACACCTGTCACAACCCAGCGCGCTGCATTTTATTGGCGACTCAAAATCTTACTTTATTTACTACACGATAAGATACACATTTGCAGTATCGTTGCGTCACGTCGCGCCGCGTCGCGTCTCGGTGTGAACTGACCGATACACCACACTAGAAGCTACACTTGACGTTGTTTAAGTAATGCGCTTGTAGCGCCACTGACGACTAAAACTCGCAGTGAACCTCCCTATTTCGTCCATAAAATATTTTTCTGGGCTGTTTAGAACCCGTTCGAACTTGCAAACTAATTTATTGAACAATAGTATTGTGTTAATATCCATATCCAGTGTTCCATCTTCCTCTCACAGAGAAGAAGCCTGTGTCCCAGCAGTGGGAACATTATAACCTGATTCTGATTATGATAATTAATTAGTAACTTTACTTTTCAAACCTTTTTTATTCCAACTTACTTTCATCTTCCAACATAACTTGATCAATTGCAATATCAATTGAGATGTTCCAGGCAAAGTCATCAGAATGTATGAACTTCATAAAAGGCATGAAGAGGCTATTCTTCTGCACCAAGACTAAGAAGAAAGGTCCCAGGAAGGGATCTAAGAAGAGTGTGGATAAGGCAGAAAGTGGCTCGGTCAGAAGAAAGAAGGATGGCAAACCGGTTATATTTACTTCAACGGTTGGGAAAGCTTCGGGAAATAATGCTAACAATCCTATTGTTGTGTTGCACGATATTATTAATCAGTTGGAATCGCAGCAAGAGTAAGTTTTCAGAAATTGAGTTTTAATTTTCTTTTCTTAAAGGCAGACGCACATTTGATTTGCGACGGGCAAACATACTGGAATTTTTCGATTTAACTTAAAGTAATGTAGAAGAAGAAAGAAAAAAATATTTATATGGCACAAAACCACGACAAACACACAACAAAATAAAATAAACATAATTAACAAGAAGCAGAAAAATGGAAACTTAAAACTAAAACAAAAAAGAAAATATCAAAAAGATTTGATGTGTGCCCCATTGCTGCGGCAAATAGGCTGTTTGGGCGTGTAGCTGAATCCAGCGACATTCGATTGCTTGTGATATCCTGACTTCCTGAGTACAAATAGTATTTTAGATTTTATCTTTGAGACTGACTTTCATATTTTGTGGGTGTCATAAATATGTATTGAAATTGTTACAGATCTCTCCAGGATTTAGCAAGCCGACTTGAAAAACTACAAGGCCAGATGGAAACTGAAATTAAAAACAATGAGAATAAAGACTTCCGCATAAAAGTGGATTCGCACTTGACCCATATGACGACACAGATTAACCGACTTAAGATATTGAAGGTATTGTAGCTATTTATTACATGTTGCCGTCAATCGATTCGAGGCTTTATGCCGTTGTGTTTTAAGGGAAGTTTTCCTAGTTCAAGTGTTGTACTGACTCTTAAAACTTAGACGTAGTTTGCCGATTTGCGATCTCGACTCAAGAAAACCTCAAAATTTTTAAATTACAAAATCACAATCCATCATTATATTTTGTTTTCAAGAGTAATGGTGGGCCAGTGATAACGCGCCGAATTACTTTGTGTCATTTATTTCATCATCACTGCTCTCAAATCGATGAAGGAAATCATCGTGAGAAAACAAAAAAAAAAGAGTTCTAGAACCAAAAAATCGAAGACATCATCAGCCTTCAATGTTCCCACTGTTGGGACACAGGCCTCCTCTCTGTGAGAGGGAGTGGGCCATTGTCCACCACGCGGGCCCAGTGCGGGTTGGTAGATGTCACATGTCTTCGAATATAATGGTTCTAGGACATGCCGGTTTCCTCACGATGTTTTCCTTCACCGTTTTGAGAGCAGTGGTGATGAAATAAATTACATAAAGTAATGCGCCTGGGATTGAACCCACGACCTACAACTCGTAAGTCGGGGCCGATACCACTGGGCCACCACTGCTCTAGGCTGATAATGTTCATATTTGTTTGCAGGAAAATCTATCATCAAGCCAGCCCACAATACCACAAGAAAACATATCAAAAATTGACAAAAACGAACGACCGCAGGCTTTCGATCTATTCAGTCCTATACCAGTACTAGAAAACGAGAAGCAATCCAAAGTCACTGAAATAAAATCCCAGCCCAGGGTACTGAGCTTAGATTCTGGGAATTTCTCTGTGGTATCGAAACCAGAGAGTCAGAATTTACTGACTTTGTCTGGAGATGCACTGAAGCCTGTAGTCGTGCATGCGACCTCTGACAGCATATCTACTGTTTCTATGAATGATATTAGTAATTGGTATAATGGTGAGTGTTTTGTAATTGATTATTTCGTAATGCTGGGGCAACACTAACGTAACGTAATGCCGCAAACGCGATCATGGACATTTATATTATGAACATTTAATTTTAGTCTCTTATCGCGAAATTTGATTCGGTATTTCCCGTTAGTAATGCCCCGTATAACCATATGCCTCAGTTTTACTAAAAAGAGAGCGTGGTTTAGTGTTGCCTTACACACTGTTACGTAATGTTAGGTAATTAAGGTCCAGCACATCTGTAGCGTACATAATCATCTACAAAAAAGTATACATCAACCTACCTCAATCTGTCAAATTCCTTTAAAAGTTTTTCAACCTTATCGCAATAGTGGAAGGTTAATGTTTGTTTGATAAAATTTGACAGATTCGAGTATATTGCCCTACTGACGTCTGTTCATTTTGAAGGTGAAAACGAATTAAATATAACCAAGTCTTACTTGCTTGTTTAAAATACCGAAATATAATATAACTTTTACGCAAGATGTTACAACTAATCTTGAAACTGTTGTATGTTTATAATCCCTTTTAATTTTCAGAAACAGAATCAGCAGTGGACAAACGTCCCCGTGCTCACCCGCGACATGACCCCAGCCTGTCACTGTCAGCTGCCGAGCAGAAGTTCGCGGCCGACATACGATCTGTAGAGGACAGTAACGACAAGATGAAGGAG
The DNA here is from genome assembly GCA_950005045.1 of Agrotis exclamationis. NCBI lineage: Eukaryota > Metazoa > Arthropoda > Insecta > Lepidoptera > Noctuidae > Agrotis > Agrotis exclamationis. The sequence continues at coordinate 4,757,398 of OX465431.1, read as the reverse complement.
CTCAACGCTGACCTTGACACCGTGCTGGATAGGCTGCAGCAGATCTTGACTAATAACTTTGCTATGGATGGTAAGACTTATTCCTAAATGACTTATTCATAAACAGGCCTGTTGGTATAGTGGTTAGTGACCCTGACTGCTATGCCGGAGGTCTGGTCAGGTGTCTGGGTGTAATTTATCCATAATTATGTTTGTATTAAGAAATATATAAGTATGTTTATCAGTTGTCTAGTACCCATATCACAAGCTCTGCTTAGCTTGGGACTAGATGGCGTTGTGTGATAGTTGTGGAATATTATATTATATTGTAAAATGAAAAATATGTCTTTCCGGCTAGGGTATAGTACCACAACAAATGCATTGAGCGAACCGAGCATTCTCCGTTCTTTGCGATTTTTTTTGTACTGACATTCTTGGCGCAATAGATGAGAGATCGCGTCGTGGGTTCGACTCCCTCATGGAAGAAATATTTGTATGACTCTCTCACTTGTAGGTGATAGAAAACCCACTTAGGTATAGGTATTGTTTTTAAACTCCTCTTATGGGACAGCATTTTTAAGAAAGAATAAAAAATTTTTCTTTGTCAAGTAATATTTTGCACGGTCCTTCGATTCTATACCTATGTCGTTTCACTACAAGGTAAAGGCCTCTATCCTACTTTTCGTGATCCACTGCGATTTTCGAGTGTAGTTCATATCCCCCCCCCCCCTTTTAATTGGGTCTGCCATGCAGTTGTTTCTAGTTGGGTTCTTGTGTAGCTATTGCTGTCTATCGCGCCTCCGATATGCGGCAGTGGGACTATAGCCAAACGGCAAGCGATAAACGTAAATGCTCAGGAGTCTATAATAGATTTTTAACTTTATACCTCAGTGCACAAAGTTGAAAATCTATTAAAAATAACAGACCGTTTTCGCTCAGCAGTCTAGGATTTTCAACTTTTTCAGCTCGGGTATTCAGTTGAAAATCTATTATAGACTCCTGAGCGTTTACGTTTATCGCTTGCCGTTTGACTATAGGGCCTGTTCTGAAACAAATGCTTAATTACTTACTTTGACAAGAGATGATGAAGTTCAACTCTTTTTTAAGAAATAGAGCTATTGCATAGCTTTTATCGCGGGCTCTGAGCGCGGCTCGGCGCGGCGACCGAATCAAGAAATTCCCAAATACCTAAGGAAAATCCTAAGGAAATTACCTTCACACCACGCATCGTCTCACGTCGTTTCAGTTCGGGAGACTTCGGCAATCATAAAGGTACGGACAGACGTGCTCATAAAGGTACGGATAGGCGTGCTCATTACTAGCACAAAAGCATGCTTTTATTGAGCAAGGAGCAATTTTATTGAGGGAGAGAGAGGGAGAGGGAGGAGGAGAAGAACGTTTCTTAAAGTTTCACTTGATTGACGTGGCTGACCATAGCCTAATTAGTACAGTAATAAATATAATTAATCATCATCATCATCTCAGCCATAGGACGTCCACTGCTGAACATAGGCCTCCCCTTTAGATCTCCACATATACCGGTTGGAAGCGACCTGCATCCAGCGTCTTCCGGCGATCTTTATAAGGTCGTTTATCTAATTGTAATAAATAATTATAATTGCAACGGCATAGTTGATAAAAAATGCTATGCAGTAGCTTTACCGCGGCAGTCCCCGAGTGCCACTTACTTATTTTTTTCTCTTACAGATTCATGCTTCGACAACACACAACTCCGCGAGACTGCCAATGAAATGGAAGGACTTCTGGGCACGTTAATACGAGGAGTAGAGCAGAGAGCAACTCTCAACGCCAGTAAAGGCTTAGTATAACCTTTTTCATTGAAATTTGAACGAATTTGTTATTCTACTGTGATGTGTGCTGACCACCGAATCTCGGCATAATTTACGCCGCTCAAAGTGAGTCATCGAAATTACTGATACGGCAAACCACAAGTTTGCGCTACATTCGACGTATAATGCCCCGTTCGTGACCTCAGACTATGCTACTTGCGTTGAGGTAACGCGCGTCTGTGACTTGGCAAGTTATCGCTAGTGTCTTGGCAAGTTATCGCTAGTGTCTCGGCAAGTTATCGCTAGTGTCTCGGCAAGTTATCGCTAGTGTCATGGCAAGTTATCGCTAGTGTCACAAGAGGCTAAAAATCGGTTAATGATAACCAAATAAGCACATTGGAAATTCTTCGAATCATTTTGAGCGGCGTAAATCTGCTTCGAACAGGAATTTCTATTGGAACAAAATTTTGTTTGACTATGAAAATGTTTATTAAGTTTTCACCAAGATGAGATTTACGCACTGTTTTTTTTTTGTTGTGTTGCACTGTTTTTTTTTTGTTTTGCTCATCTTTCGTAATTACAAGACTGCAATTCGAGATAACTAAAATATTTATGAATATTAAACCAGAAAAATCAAGACTAATGCAGGCCATAACGAGATCTAGCTTCTGAATAATATTTTCGAAAATGGTTTGCACATAATATTCAAACATGTTCTCTTTTTTATTCTTATTGGTTGTGAAAATCCTACAGAATTTGGAATAGACTTCTGAGTCCTAATATAAGCGATCTTCGCGCAAGTGAATAAAGAGTTCTTTTCCATTTATATGTTCTCTCTACCATCGCATATTCACACTATGATCGTTCATATTAGGACATGGCCTTATACTTATGAATCTCGTAAATTAATCTTTATGATAGAAAACTTGTGAAGAATAGTCTTTTCGAGACTGTTCCCGTCTTTTAAATATAGTAAATATATTAAAACTTTATTCAATAGTGCTGCTGCACCATTCTTACTTATGCTATTTGACCGACTATATTATTATGACTATTCAATGACAAAGATCTCTAAAATTATCAAAAATATAAACATTTATTTTAAGTAAAGCTTTTTTGAACCCAGTACACAGGTAAGTTTATTTTATATAATATATAATATTTAAGAAAAATGTGCCGTCCCTCCTAATTTGGTGCTCAATGTATAAACTTTAAGATCTGATCTGATATAAAATAAAACATACATTTAGAAAAGTAACATGCCATATATTTTATATAAAAATTTACATACATTTTCGTGTTTATTAAATAGAAAAAATAATAAAAAATAATGTCATTATAAATTAAACGTAATGTTAAAAATTATTCTAGTTTTAAGTAAAAATAATAAATTGCTACATTTCATTTGTGCGTTTAACAGGTAAATAAAAAAATATATTAATAAAATAGAGCAATCTATTTTAATTCACATTATAAGTAAGCGTATATCACCGTCTTAGATTAAAGAAAAAAAAACCATGAACACTGAAATTAACGAGATTTAGCTTGGAAATATCATTTACATTGTAAATTCATCATTTCTTGAAAAGAAATGACTTTTGCCTAATTTTCGGCATATTACAGACAAAAATCTTTATATTCATATACTTTTATAAACTGTGCCTTCACAAAAAATCATTAAATCTTGTAATGTAATAAAACAAAATAATTCTCTATGCACTAAGGACCATAGACAATTTTTTTTAATATCAGCTCATTCCAAACTCAACCTCGTAAATCAGTCTCTACCATGGAAGAATATTGTAAGGCAGTAAAGCAACTAGCTTCTAAAGAAATGCTATCTAGTGGCCAACCATGACCTGTTACAGCCAGTAGTTTCAGTGAGGGAACGAGATGGCGCTAGACGACTTATATAGCTCTGTCTCGTTCCCACAATGAAACTACGAACGCTTTAGAACGTCATTGTAGGCTACCTGACCAACACAATGTAAATCAAACAACATACTTATGAAAAAAAATAGCGATTGTTAGTCTATAACAGGGTTGGAAAATAGTTTTTTTTTTCTCAAATTTATAAAACAAACAGTTCAAATTGTTTTAAAAAAGTGTTTTTTTTTAGTTTCTGGCTTTTTTTTTCAAATTAATTCCTCCTTATTTGTTGATGTCTAAACGTATGATATGAATCAATTTTCTAGACTAAATCTTTTCAAATTCGCCCTTTGTAATGAAATTTTTACGAAAAATGTTCAATGGAGAAAAAAACAAGTGATGCTTTTTTTCCTTAAATTTTTTAATATTATTTCATTACAATGCCAATAAATGTTAAAAATATGACTTAGCAATGGCATAGACTCAAATAGTTTTATGTCAAGCTATTTAGACTCCTGAATATTAATTTATTTTCATTTTAAATGCATTCATCCGCCTTGAAAAGTAGTTGAAACGGGTAATAAAAAACACTGTTTAATTTCAAACTGTTTTAAACACTGTTTTAAAACAATTTGTTTTAATCATGCCAACCCTGGTCTATAAGTCAAAAATGTATGACGATGAAAAAACCTGCCATCGCAGATAACGTGCATATCCTAATTTATTAAAACGCTCAATCTTTATACAATTTATAAAAAACAAAAAAAAGTACAAAAAAGCAATTAAATTGCTTCGGCACAACCTTATTCCGTACTTAATAAAATTCAAATAATATCGAATCATTTACAATTAATAATGTTTATGTATAAATGTTAGCGTAATCTATAATAATAATATAATAATAAATGTTTTACATCAGCGGACGGATTTTTATTTCTAATTACTATTTTTATTACGTATCTACATTTGGGTAAAAAGTCGTATTATAAAATAGCTAAACGTTAACGATATTATTATTTAGATTATATAAAGTTTACAGAATACGTCTTTTTTCCACAACCTCGCTTCTTTTTTTGAGTATATTATTAAATTGTTACAATTGACATAGTGTAGGTGTATTTTAGCGTGATTTTTATGAGGATATTGGCCTTATTTCCATTGGTGGGACACAGGCCCCCTGAGAGGGAGTGGGCCATAACCACTACGTAGGCCCAGTGCTGTTTGGTGGACATTTACAATAAAACTTTTTCATAATCATTTATTCGGCAAAAAGTAGACCATAGACAGAGAATGATCTAAGAAATATCCGCATGAATTTGTTGTTCTCTAGAAAGAGAGGAAGCGATTCGACTGTCTATACCTATCTCTTTCCTGTACCTAAGGTATAGAAGCGCCACAATCGCTTGTTTCTCGCATTTTTCTGCTTGTGTTTACTTGGACAGGCAACGCTCACTCCCATAGTTTACTTCTTCCTCTAAAAATCACGCATTATCAATGGTTGTGACATTCGTAAGTCTACATACTATTATTGCATTGCTTCTGCTACTGAACACGATTCATAAAGTAATGCCTTATTTAGAACTTACACTTACTAAAGAAAGGTGCCCACTGATGTCCTAAGGGTATTTTTTGGCCAATTTGATCGCAAAACATACTGTAAAACAATTTAGATATGTCAAACTCACATAATATCAAGGGATCACTGCGAAACGTATTCTATTTCATAAACCAGCAAACATTAAAGTTTTTGCTTTATATTGATCCATATTTATGGCATAGTAAAATGACCTATTGATCATCTAAAACTTTTTTTATCTAAAGAGGTCCCTAAAAATTTAAGCTTATGAGAAAACTCTCGTTTAGTACAGTATTATAAAATGGGGGGTAATTACAAACACGAGAGATCATGGTAGGCCACCTGGGGGGTTATTACAACAACGTTTTAAAACCAGGCTTGTTTCTGTGAGTGAACGAGATGGCGCTAGACGATTTGTATAGCTCTGTCACTTTCACCCGCCGGAACAAGCCTGGTATTAAGACGTTGTAATAACCCCCCTGGTCCAAAATATTCGATATTCCTGAATTGAAAAGGTTTTGGGAATACAAGTCTCGCGGTTTCAAAATTGTCTACCTATTTGTCATTCTAACCCAGACTTCAGTAGGCACCTTTGGGAGCTCGCAGATGACGCAATTCGACCGATTCCAACTACAAATGAAAATCATCCTTACCACTACGACATAAAACTCATAGTTATCTACGAGTAGATGAAAAACAAAACACTCAACACGACGACGTGAGTCAGTCGAATTGCATCATTATATCGTAGTAGCAAGGACGATTTTCATTTTTAGTTAGTAGATATCGCACTAATCGCTTCATGGGTAAGCTCCCTTAGTTCTAAACTCTAGTTCCTCTTACTGCTGTTGATGAGGTACTTGCAGCAATGTGTGAGGAGATGCTTCTCTTTCTCCGTGGAACCATTTTGGTGGATAGCTGTGGGGCCGCCGCGCTCTCGCGTGTAGATGTCCAGCCCGTATTGACCTGGAAAATTGAAAGGAAGAAAATTGGTGACAAAATTGGAATGTTTAAAAAAGTCCGTAGCGGAAATCGTCTTTATTGACTGTACAATAGTGTCGTTATTTGAGTACACATATGAAAGTGGGATTGATAAGAATAGCTCTGCCATGGTGATATTAGATCGGGAAGTTGGGAGTGGTAGCTTAGCAGGGAGCGGCGAGTCATCATCATCATCTAAGCCATAGGACGTCCACTGCTGAACATAGGCCTCCCCTTTAGATCTCCACATATACCGGTTGGAAGCGACCTGCATCCAGCGTCTTCCGGCGACCTTTACAAGGTCGTCTGTCCACCTCGTTGGTGGACGTCCTACGCTGCGGCGAGTGGCGAGTGGTAAGATCAAATGAATGGAAATATTTGAAGCACGCCACGATACCCCGCTCATATCTAAAACGTGCGCGACACGCAACAGCAATGCGGGAGTGGGGAGTTCGGTGACGTAGCCAACCGTTACTGTGTTTACATGGTGAGCACAACGCTCCACCTTGTCGCCCGCCGCACGGCCCACCGCTTAGACCAAAGTCGTGAAGTCGGTGAGGCTCGGATAATGGAATAACTAACATGCTGTTTTCCAGTGATTATTGCATGTTACAGTACAATAAGAAAGAAAGAAATAACATTTATTGGTACAGACGCAGGGCGTACACAATAATCTTATGCAAAAGAAAAATAAAAAATAAACAAGCGATTTAAAAAATAATCTAAATCTATTTGGTACAAAATTGTTTGCCCCACGGCTGCGCCTAATAGGCCCAGTTCAGCAAAGATGCCAGACAGCTAGTGCTCGACGCTGATTTTCAACTGGACCTGGTTGAGAGGTAGGTACGCCGAACCAGTTATGTGATTGTGTGTATACTAAAACTTATAAATGTTTAAAAATAATAGTGCAGTTCCGCAGAAAATTTCTAATTATTATTTACTTACCTTCTTCAGGGAACGTGATGTAGAACGACACGATGTCATCAGACACGTTTTGCTGCACATACTTGGAGAGCCTCTTCTCGTCCACACCATTCTTGTGTAACGTCGCCATGAAGTCCGCAAGGGGACGCGACATGCGGAACTGGATCTCCAGCTCGCGACCAGCGAATACTAACGCTTCCTGCGATTGAGAATGACAAGGTGAGTCAATTTTTATGAAACTTGATTAGATTAAGTGAAAATGTCGAAGAGAAGACGAAGACCACATTTATCGGAATAGAATTGAGTCAAGCCAGAAAGCTTTTAAAATCAGAAAATAAAAGCTAAAAGTCTGAAGTGTTGAGTAGCAACGTCCGGAGCGAAGCCAGCCGTAAGATTTTTTTTTGTAAAATAAAGCTTTCCAAAGGTTCAATGGCGGTTTACTGGCGTCCATTGTTGTTTTCCACAATCTACAGCTGTCTGTTTACATAATAAACTACATCATAACCATACCTGATGCGTAATTGGCACGAGCCCAAAGAGTCTAGTTGCTTTCGTGGGTCCCCACTCCCCACTCGCACAGTCTGGAAGTGGCACCATAACTGTTTGTAGCTCAGCACAGCATATCTGCAAAACAATGGTCATTTATATCAGGTTTAGTTCCCAGATCTTTTCTCTTTCCATCCAGGATTTGAATCATCGTATCTTTTAAACTAATGAATTAATTAGTTACTTGAGTTTTCATATTTATGTATCGAGCATCACATTGTTTTTGGAGACAATACAGCTTTTACCAATATACTTACCTTTTTTTTGGATTTTGGGTGGTAAATTCATCAAATGAGACCTTCCACCTTGAGTATAGTGCATTCAGTTCCAAATTTTATTAGTATTCTTAAATTTAGCGTGATTTCAACGCCATAAATCAAATAAATAAGTGGTGATGATGAAGATGATTACCTTAAACTTGCAAACGCTCTTGAACTTCATAGGTTCTCCTGTGAGGTACTCCCTGGGTGTGACGGCGTTGGCGAAGATGTCCAGCAGGAAAGCTCCACTGCAGGGTGCGTGCACACGGAACGATACCACGTTGCCGACGACAGACTGCGGGAGGAACAAAGATTTTAATTAATTAAATATGAAGGAATTTTCTAAAATCTTGATGGTTTTCTTCGATTTTGAATTTCGAAAAGTATCGAGTAGTTGTGTGAGATCAAAATATTAAAATTCAGGTCCAGTGGTTTATCTCATCTAGGTCCAGAAAACGGCATTTTCTGTTTCTGTCTCACATCTATTTGAGTCTTTATTTCTATCATGTAAAAATGACAATCTATTTAGAGAATCTGATGAGATTCTTTGTCTTATGATCTCATGACCATAATAATATAACTATTTAGGGAATCCATTCATGAGACGCTTTCTCATGATCAGATCTCCTAAGTAGATTGTTAAGAGATCGATCTCTAGATCTCTTGGATCGATGTACGACTTTCATAAAGATCTTACCTGCATAACAAATCTCTTGAGGCTGACTCCGTCGAAGCCGTCGCCCTCTGTGTCGTAGAACTTGAGGTTATAGTGGAAGATGAGAGAGCTCTGCATGTGTGCGGGCATGGCTATGCGCATAGTCGCCGCACCTGGAATGTATTTAAGACCAAATTGTAATAGATATAGGGTCTAATTTTCCAATAGATGCCTGGATTTCTCTCGTCCATTAGATAAATGCATGTTGGAAATATTAACGTTGGTCTAAATGGAATGGATGAACTTCGTATTAGATCAGTTGCCAAATTGTATGAAAGGCAAAGGGATAATCATTGTACTGACTATTATGAGACTTAAAAATAACTGGCACATTGTGGGTTTGTACAGGTACAGCTCTGGCTAATCCTTAGGATAACACACGAGATATTAAGTTATGTTCCGTGACTGATTTCTATACCTATCCATGCAACAAGTACGGTAAAAAAATTGTAGGTAATAAAATTAAAGACTTACCAGTCGAATCAGTAAACATAACAGCCTTCGTATTAGGGTCGCTGAAGTACAATCCGTATCTAAAGAACAGCGATCTGACGAAGGGCAGCTCCTCAAAGTCATGCAGCGTTATGGGCGTCTTCAGCAGCTGCCAATCAGGCTGCAGCGGGAAGAACTCGTAGATGAACTCCCGAGGGTCCGTTAAGAAGTAGTGGTCGTCATATTCGTACCTGGGACAGTAGTTGGAATTTTTGGAGGAAGTCCTAGGTTGTGAACAGAAAGATACGAGGTCTGAGCGGGGGAAATAGTATTTACATAGAGGTCTAAGAAGCATGTAGAGTTTTTAGTAAGTAACTGGTTTAGTGAAGCACGGTAGTGTAGCAGAAAACTAGTAAAGCAAGTTATAGACTAAGGCTATTTAGAAGAGGATTCAACATCTTGACCCAGAATTTTAAGGGTAGGCGTCGATGATAAAAAGGAGGAGGCAAGATTTCATCATGATTTTATTTTATGCTGAATAGACAAAATAGTTTAGGATTATCACAAGAGTGCCTCGACAAAGTATCAGTGGCAACGAAAAAAGAAAAGTCAAAATGGGTTGTTCTAAAAGTCAAAACTAAAACGAACACCATCGAACTTCAAACCTTTTGAATGCTAAATTATTCCGAAGGTTAAAGCAGATTTCATTACAAGTTACTGCTAAGCGTCCACAACTTTCATAGGTCACATGTTGCATTTTAATTACAAACCTCAAACTATCGCTCTTCCCTCGATTGCCTGGCTTCGGCGCATCCTTAGCATTGACCAGATGCCTGGCTCCCCAGTTACACTGAACGAAGCGCCAGGCCCCAGCCACGAACACTGCGTTCCAGGAGTTACGGAACCTGTTGTCTTCGAAGCGTACTCCTGGTTGGTAGCCCGCGGATTTGCTGTAGCCTTTTATCACCACACAGTGGAGACCTGCGTAGCTGTGGATGGGAGATGTCAGGTTAAAATGGTTGATGAATATAAGTTGTGGCTTTGTGAGCTTCTTTCCTGCCTTTATTATGTTAGGTTGTACAACTGGTTTTTTATTTTCCGTTATTGGAATCCGAAAGGGGCTATCAATTACGATTGTTACATGTAAAATATGATGGTTTGGAAGAAAGTGAATTGGAACACAGAAAGAAGACCTATTTTTTGAGCGGTAACATCATCAAATGAGTCCTCCCTCCGGATCTGTCTGAAGCGAAAAAGTCTGTCAGACACATTCAGTCTGTTACAACTTTTCCTTCAGTTGCCCTGCGTTCCTGGGTTACGGTGTCCATTACAGACGGTTCTTCCAACAGAAGGAAAGCTTGTTTTCCAGTATTTACTGGAAATATATGCTGATCATTTTTTGTTTCTCTGTAATGTATAAATATATTATATTATGTAAGTTCATGTGTAAATCATGGCATTAGCCATGATTTTATTTCCAAATCTTTAGTACAATTTTACATGATCATCTTACCTGCACAATCTCTTAAACAGTACATGGTAACTTTCAGTGCCGTGCTTGATGCCTCTCAGCAGGCCCAGCGGAGAGTCTCCCCTGAGGTTATCATCGAACTGGATGTTATTCAGGTTCTTCACGGTGATCCAGCGGAATATGGTCCTCGCTTTCTCAACGTCGCTCGCACACCTACCTACTAGCTGTCGGACTAGATCCGTAAAGGTTTTTTGGTCTTCTTGTGCTACCTGTAATTAGATTTTGTACCCGTTTAAAAATCAGTCGTCTTCTTTGGATGCATGATCAATGTTATTCTAGGTAATTTCTTTACATTTTCAAGGCCGAGAAGACTAAGTTAAAAGAATCTGTAGGTAGACTGAAGATTGTAAGTTGTTTAAAGTATCTTAAAACGAGTCGAGAAGACTGTTGTTTAAAGTATCTTAAAGCGAAAGATGTTTAGTTCAGATACTATATGGGAGACTTGCCCAGTGTGAATACCATGAGTTATCATTACGAAGACTCGATCTTCGATATCGACCGCGTTTGGCGCTCTCATTGGCCCGCTCCAAGGTTGTATGAACTCTCAACCAATGAGAGCGCCAAATGCGGTCGATGCGTATGATCGAGTCTTCGTAATGACAACTCATGGTAGAGGCTCAGACGTAAAAGATGGACTACAAGAGCTACTAATGAGCAATACAAGTAAATATCACTTTTAATAAATATAAGTGATTTCTTACCGAAATAGCAATCTTATCAACATCAGCGAACTCGGCGGGGTCTGTATAGATGTGGAATTTGGATACGAGGGGGGGCTGAGGCGGTGGTGCGCGCGCGGGGTACGGAGGGGCCTCCTCGCCGTCCACAAACAGGGAGGAAGCTGCCATGTACTCCGACCGACGCTCTTGGATCAGCTCCATCATCTCGTGACTTTGCTTCTCTACTAAGGCTGCTGTTGCTGCTCTGAAAGGTTTAGAAGAAGAGATTGGTTTTAAGTTTGCAAAGAGTTTTAGCCGAATCTATATTAAAAACTTGTAAAGCTAGGATTTCCAGCTAGGTTTATCCTGTCGGAGTCGCACCAAACAGATGACTGTTCTGTCATTGCGCAAGAGTCTCAGTTCCTTCTGTGTGAGCTCGATCCATTTTAGGCCTCATCTTTGCTATGGGCTAGATAGAGGCAGAGAGTTAACCAACTGACTTCGTGATAGGGGTAGCAGTAAGTAATGAGTCAATACGCCCATCTACTTTTTTGTTTTATACTACTGCGTACTGAAAGTGTCTACTAGTATTAAATATCGTATTCATACAAGAACATGCCTGCTTGTATAATATTATAAAGTAAAGTTATACAGTAACCGGCACGGTTCTTGAACGCTCGGCGTAAGAGTGGGGATGGCTTTGCGCATCGTACACTTATCGACAAATGAAACGCACAATAAAACAAATAAAACGCACAAAACAACGAATCCCGAGTGGCGGCTATGACGCGATGCGCTACGGCACGCTACGCGGGCCAATCACTACACTTTCCCCGCCCCCGTTCCTCTTTCATCTACCAAAGGGACCTAATAACTCACTTCTGCGCAGGTGAAGGTCAGCGTTCAAGATCCATGCCGGTATTTGTAACGTGGATTTATAGACGTCGTGGAATGTGATACAGATTTTATTAAGCTTTATGGAGAGACAAACCGCTCATGCTCCAGCATCTTCCTCGTCAAGCTCTCCTTCTTCTTATCTCTTCTCAACGTCATATTCTTCTCCAAGTCTGCTCTCTCCTGCTGATGACGTAACGTGAGGGCTCCTATCTCCGAGTCTGGCCTTCTCTTCTTAACTTGCATCTCTTGTTGGAACCTGTTCGTCAGCCTCTCTAGTTCGCGCTCCCATTCATCCTGGAATGTTTAAATGGGTGTGATTAAGGATTGAGAGCTTTAAATGTTCTTGGTCTAATAATCCTAAAAGCTGGTCCAAAACGGCCACTTTAAGCAATATTCCTAACGATTTCCAGCAACTTCATGAGCTGTTCTTCTATTATTCATTAATGAAGTGAATCTTTAGGAATATTACTAGGTAGGTGGCCGGTGTTTTAGATTCAAAATATCAGGATTCAGAATTAGACTTAGGCCCGTATTACAGAACATCCCTCAAGACTCAAGCCTTACTTAAAACTAGTTTCCACCAATCAAATGGCTTGAATTTAGTTTTAAGTAATGCTTGCGTATTGAGTGACAATCTGTAATACGGGCCTAAGAGTGCGTTTTCATGCGCCCCGGGTGTCGTGTGCCCGGCGGGTAAGGCTTACACATACCGTATAATTTGTCATACACCGGCTACCCGGCAACCTAGCTACCGGAGCGTATAAAAAGGCACTTAAGATTAGGATCTGATGAAATGAGCCTTTACATCGGGAAGTCATTTGCTGTTTTTCGAACTGATATACTTTTTCTTCGCGTGTCGATGACTATCTAAATTAAGTCTGCCCAAAATCCACGAATTTAAAGTCCTCAGAAGGGACATCAGCTCCTATAACGATCAATCGGCAGGGCACGCAGAGCACGATATTAAGTGCCTCATCGTTTGTGGACTAGCACCACATTAACACTTTATTTAAGAAATGGTTTTTATTGGGTAGGTCTCACTTTTCCATGAGCTAACTAAACTCATGTCTAAGGCGGCTATTATTAAGAATATTTTAGATGCTGGTACCTGTATTTCTTCTCGTATTCTTCTGTTTTCTTCTTCGCGGTGTTTGGAGAATTTTCTGTACAAGTCGTCTTCTTCTTGCCGATGTTTCATTTCCAGTTTCGTTTGTTCATCGCGATCCTGGGGACAAAGAGATAGAAAATACATTAGAACAATTTTTATACGACTTAGACAGCATTGTAGATTTGCTACATAAAGGAATCTCTGCATTACACCACCGTACCGAACCATATGGACCGTTTCAACAGCGTATCTCTCTGTGCATGGCATGCGATAGTGTTATTAGACAGGCCTGTTGGTCTAGTGGTTAGTGACCCTGACTGCTATGCCGGAGGTCGTGGGTTCGATTCCCACCCCGGACAAATGTTTGTGTGATGAGCACGATCATTTGTTCTGTGTCTGGGTGTAATTTATCTATAGTATGTATGTATTTAGAAATATATAAGTATGTTTATCAGTTGTCTAGTACCCATAACACAAGCTCTGCTTAGTTTGGGACTAGATGGCGTTATGTGATAGTTGTGGAATATTATTATTATTATATTATTATTATTATTCAGTGACAGAATTATCTTTTGGGATATCATTATGTACTTTTGGGATATTATTATCAAGATAGCTTTTGAATACAAGGAATACTTTACTGCCTGACACATTGCTGGCTGGGCCGACGAAGAATCAAACCCTGAGCTGAGATCCTTAGCTGTTTCAGAATTGCGAATGTGTAGTCTCTGGTCAACTCTTTTGAATAATAAATATACAGAATATTGAATGCTAAAGATTTCAACTACATATTATCAATTCAAAAACCGGGTCTTATAGTCTGGGTTTTTGTGAGTAAAAACTATCGATACCACTGATCGATATTCACTTTCACTTCGAATACATCATTACATTCATCATTCGCGATGTTTCATTCTTTTTGGAATATTGTTTAACAGCTGTGATAGAAATCAAACAGAATAATTTAAGTTTCCACATCTTTCACAAATAATAAGTTGGGGAGGTAAGCCCAAGACGGCTAGCCCGCCTAAGGCTGCTTTTCCACCAGAGATGCGCTATGCTACGTTGCTGCGGATGTGTTTGATATCCACCAATCATATTCACTGGTTTACATAGCACAGCACTGGTGGAAACGGATTCAACTAAGATGTGTTTTTTATATGTAAGGATGCGTGCTATGGCTGCGTGCTGTGGCTGCGTGCTAAGGCTGCGTGCTGTGGATGCGTGCTATGGGTCGTTTTCCCTAGTATCGATACATGGCAAAGCTCGAGCTGCGCATCTTCATAGCGCAGCTACCTTGTGACAGCACATCTTCATAGCGCAGCTACGCATCTTCATAGCGCAGCTACCTTGTGACAGCGCATCTTCGTAGCGCAGCTACGCATCTTCATAGCGCAGCTACCATGTGACAGCACATCTTCGTAGCGCAGCTACGCATCTTCATAGCGCAGCTGCCTTGTGACAGCACATCTTCGTACCGCAGCTACGCATCTTCATAGCGCAGCTACCTTGTGGCGGCGCATCTTCATAGCGCAGCTACCTTGTGACAGCGCATCTTCGTAGCGCAGCTACCCATCTTCACAGCACAGCTACATAGCGTAGCATCAGTGGAAACGGTCACACAGTTTCGTAGCTCAGCTTTTACATCCTCGCAGCACAGCTACATAGCGCATCTCAGGTGGAAAAGCAGCCTAAAAGGGGTATCTATGCACGTTAAACTACGCGTTGCTAATGAGAATGTGTGCGTGCAGGACGCGGCTCTTCATAAGAAGAGGCTTAGAGATTCTCATTAGCAACAACGACACGTAATTTAACATGCATACCCGTTTTAGGCGGTAAACCCTTTCCTGTCTCTATTTTTTTGGGGTGGAAATACCATCAAATGAGTCTGAGTGGAGCGGAGGGGATTGTCAGACTCTTATTTATATCAGTCCATAGTGTCCCACTGCTGGGCAAAGGTTTCTTTCTACTCCTTCCACTTCTCGCGGCTTTCTGCGAGCGTGGTACGCGTCCAGTCTGTCATGAAGTGGTCCAGGCCATCTTTGCTTGGGCCTGCTACGACGTCGACTTCTCCCTTTTGGCACCCATTCGGATGTTTGTTTTGCCCAGCGATTGTAGACTCTAACAGATTAAAAATTTTCACCATTTGCGTTCAAGGGCCACAATATTAAACTTATATAATCTCGCGACCTGGGCAGAACCCTTTCCTATCCTGCCCCTAGAGTAAGGCCTAATTTAAAGTCAATTAAAGCAAAAACATTATCTGCGTTTTCTTTTGAAATTAGTCTACTATAGTAGACTAATTTAGTAGACTAATTTCAAAAGAAAACGCAGATAATGTTTTTTAGTGCCTTTTCGTCATAAGGGTTCAGAAAAGCTTCATGTTCCACAGTAATCATGACATGAGCCGATTTAAAAGTGTTAAGTAGATGTAATAACTAGCTAACCGCCGCCATTTGCGACTCATACGCATCTTAACATAGTCGTAGATTATCAATGTCGTTAAGCCCATGTGATGATGATGACATACATTTTAACGGCTTTAAATCGCGCAAAAACTCAATGAACCTGTCTTTAAGATCAACTTGAACTGCTGGCAAAAAGTTAATAAATAACAGTAGTCCTTTTATTGAACCACTGAGGACCATTGACCTCAGCATTTAATTCATCGGCATAAAGCAACAACTTTCGAGCCATTCAGATGTTTGCTAACCGATAAGTTCTAACCATAATTATTAGCATATTAATCTTCCTACCTAGCTTATCTAATTCAATCTTCTTTAACTTAGCAGTATGTCAATGAAGATTAGCGGCAAGACGACCATTAGATCGTCACGATGGAAAGTGTCGCCACCTGGCGGCCGCCGAGGAAAGTGAAACGATTGTGTCGTTCACCTGCGCGCGCGCAAGTTAGCGATTAGATCATGGAATAGGAAGGTTCAGAATGTCCATTTGAATCAATTTCCGATAGAGAACTCAAGAAGGCATTTACATTTTTTTTTGCTGTGTTTGATCAAGAGTATTTAGGAGGCAACTTGTAGGTCACTTGAAGTCACGTTGTTTGTGGTTCCCATCCTCAGCATTGACGAATTGACGGAGAAGAGGAAAAGAAATATAAAACTCAGATAATCCAAAGAAAAAGTAACATGGATATGGAACCTGTTATAAAGCTTACCTCAGATACGCTTAAAACAAAAAAAAAAACTTATTGAAAATAAGGGAAGCGACTTCAAAACCAAACACAAAAAAACTGTAAAATAACTTTTTTTTTTTTTTTATGTGTAATGGGTTTGCTCTTGACCTTCTTTCGGAAGTTGGTGGCTTTGTTTTTTATTTCTTTGACTATGGCCACCGACTTCCGAAAGAAAAGTTATTTTACTTACCTACAGTTTTTTTTGTGTTTGGTTCTGAAGTCGGTTCCCTTTTTTTCAAAAAGTTTTTTTATTTTTCCCTTTTTAGTTTAGAAATAGGGTAAACTACCAGTTATTGGACACTATCAGTTATTGGACAGAACTCCCTTTAATCGTTTTTATTAAGGTTATGATTCAAGAGTCTAACAATGCAACTGTGTCTTTCTGCACTCTGTTTATTGGTAATACTTAAAAGTTCAAAACATTTCTAATAGACGGCAGTAATTGGTCAAAATTATTTACTTTTCTCGGCGTCCGAACGGTTAGCGGTCATTCTAGTGAGAAATAAAGAATTTGGTAAGTTTATCTATACATTTAACGATTTAAATTCTACCTGATCATCCTATGTTCTTAGTAGTTTGCACAGTAATGTATTATGATATTCTGTACTGATTTTAATATGATAACATACAGTCAAATAGATTTTTTAAGTTATTATGTAATGTCCAATAACTGAAAACTTTTTTGTTTAAAATCTAATTATTGGACAAGTGTCCAATAACTGCATTTTTTAAATTAAAAATAATTGCAAATATTTTGGACTCTACTGCCTATAAATTTAGGCCAAAGGAACCATTTTTAATCGTGTTGCTCTTAAGCAACTTCTACTAGTGTTTGGACAGGTTGTCCAATGACTAATTTTGAGATTCAAATTAGTCATTGGACACCCTGTCCAAACCCCAATGACTAATTTTAAGATTAAAATTAGTCATTGGACACCCTGTCCAAACTAAAACCTACCTAACTAATGGTACTGTCTGATAACGGTATTTAGAAGTAAACCAAAGATGCCCAAGGGGAAAGAGAAAGACGACGAAAGTTTTTTTTTGTATTACATAAGAGTTGCTAAGACGGAGTAGTTTTGAAAGCAATTAATGTTTCTTCTAAGAGATATGTAGGTAAAAGCAATTTTAATAATATCATAATAAACATTACTAAAATGTTGTTTTCCCCTTCATTACCTATTTGCTATTTTAACGATTTATGAAAGGACATTAATGAGCTAAATTGTGCTGTCCATTAACTAGTATAGACTGTCCAACAATAGAAATTCTGTCCAATGACTATATTATATTTGGGTGCTTTTTTTTAACAGGATTTTTTTAAATGTTAATGCTGTAAAGTATAATTTTTAAAATGAAATTATGTTCACATACATATTGAATAAGCAAATTAATAAGAATTCTAGCACGTAGATTCATAAATGTGTCCAAGAATTATTTTTCGTCAATGTATGGCCCTTAAGTGTCCAATGACTGGTAGTTTACCCTACAACAAAAATCTTCATATCATCGGCGTCTTTGAAAATCTACAATCCTAGGATTGTAACAAAAACGGATCTGTACGGGTTACTTCACGAGATATCCATTATTGTTTTAAATACTAAAACCTTCTCCAGAATGTAATGATCACTTTCCTGAAAACCGCATCAAAATCGGTTCAGCCAAACGCGAGATAATCACGGACAAACATACATACAAAAACATACATACAGGTCGAACTGAGAACATAGATACTCGTAGGTACTTTTTTTTTTGAAGTCTGTTAAAAATGATACTGAATCGGAATAACTTTTGGGATCAGGATAACAACCAACTAGGTAACGTGACTTCATAATTTTTAGCCATAATCATCTGACTAAAAAAAAATTTTCTTCCTTTATTTCTGAGCGCTTTAGTTAGGGATGCTGTAAGGAATAAACCTTCTGCCAGTTCGTCCTATCTGTTCCACGATTAGATGACCGATCGTACTCGCTCATTTATTGATAGATCGCCTACAGGTTTATCACAGTGTTCACGGTAATTTTCTGTCTTTTAATACTGTTTTTGCGGTAGCGCGAATGCCGGAAGACTCCATAAATTGTTCGTAGCGTCGTAAATCGGAAAGTGTTTAGCAATTTCCTAGTGCATACTAGACAAAGTAAGATGACTTTCTACCGGTTATTGCCTATGAATAAAGTTAGGTTTTATCTTTATTTTTAGTGCCGCAATCATCAAGCAAGGAAGCCGTATACATCAAGAGTAGCGTGTAATATGCGTTCTTAATTAAATTCTGCATAAACTGCACCTAACCTTACTTGACGTAGACCCGATAGGTCCAAAAGCCTGCCACTGGTGACTGTTCCAAAAGGTTACCGTATAGCCCTGTAACGACTGGGCAACTGAACCAATAGGTTGGTCGAGATTGTGAAGTGACAGTCCTTTCCGCTTCATCCACGTTTCGCAGGAGGACCCGTTTGATGATTTTGCAACCCAAAAATGGGTTGGATTAAGAATAAAGTTTTTATTGAGAATAAAATTCAGTGTTTTGGATTTTCGCCAAAAAGGAACAACGGAATCTATAATTTAGCTTGCATCCATGTCTTGGCTATTTGCTCATTTACTGCCTTTGTGTCCTTTGAATGAGCACTAATCAAGGAAATTATTAAACAAGTTCGTGATTTTTGCGTAAGGGAAATCCCATCGGAGACCCTTTTTATACACCATAAAAGTGACAGGAAATCCCGCCTGATGGTGTGGAAACACCGTAGCTTATGGACGCCTGCAACAACACTAGGAGTGTCGCTTGTTGCTCCGACAGTTAAAGGAATAATACGAGTAATGTGTAGTTTCAGTGAAATGTGTTTGCACCGTGGTTCCCCGGGAGTCGATGCAGCCGTGCAGCGGCCGCGAGGGTGAAACACGGGAAACAACTAGAAAATAAATGAAATGAAACAATGTTACCCCATAATATGATATGAGTTACTATCGCGAAATATAGAATTTAAATTTAACGTTGATATAATAACCACAGATATTAAAAAGCAATTACTTCTCTTTTAATATCATTGGAGGCACCAACTGTAATCGTATGCCCCAGTGAATGTGAGATGTGCTCGATTTCTGATGAGATTTTTTGCTTGAACTAACAGTAACCATTATCAGTCCGCGATGCCCATCTCTGGTTTTAATGATGTACGTTTTTTAATATTATGGAACCGTTGTCAATCATGGATATTTTAGGTTGTTACTTGTACTTTTTTTTAACGTGTTAAAATCATGAAATGAGTCCTCCCATCCTGAATAGCGAAATCAGACTCGTACTGACTCATCATCATCATCATCTCAGCCATAGGACGTCCACTGCTGAACATAGGCCTCCCCTTTAGATCTCCACACATACCGGTTGGAAGCGACCTGCATCCAGCGTCTTCCGGCGACCTTTACAAGGTCGTCTGTCCACCTCGTTGGTGGACGTCCTACGCTGCGCTTGCTAGTCCGCGGTCTCCACTCTAGCACTTTTCGACCCCATCGGCCATCTGCTCTGCGAGCAATATGGCCTGCCCATTGCCACTTCAGCTTGCTAATCCGGTGGGCTATATCGGTGACTTTAGTTCGTCTACAGATCTCCTCATTTCGGATTCGATCACGTAGAGAAACACCGAGCATAGCCCTCTCCATAGCTCGCTGAGCGACTTTGAGCTTTGAGATGAGGCCGATAGTGAAAAACCACGTTTCGGTGCCGTAAGTCATCACTGGTAACACACATTGATTGAAGACTTTCGTCTTGAGGCACTGAGGTATGTCGGACGAAAAGACATTGCGTAGCTTCCCGAACGCTGCCCAACCGAGTTGGATTCGGCGGTTGACCTCTTTCTCGAAGTTGGACCTACCTAATTGGACTACTTGTCCTAAATAGATATATCGTACTGACTAACATTCCCGTATTCCTTAATTTACCCTTTACGTTCCAGGGACAGGGTTAATCGTTCAGCCAGTCCTGCGAGTTGCGACATTGTGGAGTAAACTTGGAGGGCCGGTTGCAAATTTACATTATAGAGGTTTCAATCTACCGGTACATACGAGTAATTATGATCAGTCACGACCAATAAAATACTCAATATTTTATTAGTTTTGTTATGTGTTACACAGGTGGTATATCATAAAATAATCATGATCAATATGGACACCGTCATAACGGCAAATTGAGACAGACGAAAATGTATAAAATAACTATTTTCTCCTACATTTTCACAAATGTAGTATTTTGGAAGTCATTCTGTTACGAAATAGGTTGTATCTGAAAATACAAACCGTAATTTTACGAAATTTTGTTTTTCATTTCATTAGTCCTAGTCGTGACTTGATATTGACAAACAGCCTAATCCGCTGGGTTTATGCACAACCGTATTTTACAAAGGGTTTGAATGGACGTTCGTCATTTTTGATGGCGGGAATTTCCATCAGATCATTATTCTGCTCTGTGTTACATGCTAAATTTAGAATTTCAGAAGCCTTTTGGGTGTTCGAAAAAGATTTGGATATAATTAATTTCGTCCTTTAGTAAATAAAGATGAGGTGAAGAAGAATTGTCTAAAAAGGCTCATCTTGTACCTTCTTCTATAAAGAATGTAAAGAATTTAAGAACGGATAGGTTGGTAACAAGTAACTTATTCGTTTTGCAAAAAGCGTCATCATCATCTGCATAGCCTTGTATCAACTTTTTTGGGGGTCGGCTTCCATTCTAAACGGATCCAGCTGAATTCCAGAACCTATTCTACATGTGACTGTCTCTAAAATCATGTTCATAGGAAAAGCAAGATGCAGTATCTACTGATTCAATATCCTGGTCATTCAGGGGCTCCGGGCGTTGAACTAGATCTCGCCAACACTTATGTATTTAAACATAATGCATTATTACATTTGCCCTTGTGTTGTGTTATTAGGTACATGTTGTTATCTTTTACAGCACTGCGCACTGTATACAGCTTCGGGCAAGAAAGTAATATGTTGAAACACTTACGTACCAGTTTATGGCTAAGTCCATTAATTATATTATGAATTTGAATGTGTCTCTGTCAAGACGTTTCATTAGTTATCAACAGATGTGAAAAGTAAATAAATAAACGCAAGTTTAAACACCAATTCAAGGTTAGCTTCGCACAACATGAACTCATTGCAAGTAGGTCATGATACGATCATTGAATCATTCAAGTATCTATTCATACCGAATACCGAGACACACGACTCTTAATATTATTTACTGCCACATATTTTACCACGACAACTCAGTGAACGAATGAATGAACCCTGCCAAGCGTCTTAACTACATGTAAATATTACGTAAATAGTCTCGCAAGTAACAATGGCTGCGCATTATCATTTCATACATAATGCGAGTTTTTATCGTGCCGCGAGAGGGTCGGCGAGCCAGGAATTTGTTTTTGTACAAGTTAATCGTGTAGATAACGGTACTACATTATCGGCAGTAGCGCGACAGCGACTCGCCGACCGGTCGTGTACACTTCGCTTTAGGACTGCATTTTATATACGTTAAAATGCTCAAACTAGTCAGAGGGATAAGGCGGTTGAACCAATGCCGGCACAACCACGCTACCGTCATCGGCACCGAGCCGAACAGAAACGATCCTTACTACCAAGAAAATAAGGCCAGAATGGATGAGCTCGTCGACGAACTACGGCAGAAAACAGGTGATGCCATCAAAGGTGGCTCTGAGGAGGCCGTAAAGAGGCACACGGCGAGAGGAAAACTGCTCGTCAGGGACAGGATTAACCGGTTGGTGGACGAGGGAAGCGACGTTTTAGAACTGAGCACGCTGGCCGCCGTCGACATGTACAAAGGGCAAGTGCCGAGCGCCGGAATCGTCACCGCCATTGGCAAAGTTCACGGTCGTGACTGCATGATCGTGGCTAATGACGCCACTGTTAAAGGAGGCACTTATTTCCCTATGACAGTGAAGAAGCACCTGAGAGCTCAAGCCGTTGCGCGGGAGTGTCGTCTTCCGTGCATTTACCTAGTCGACTCCGGAGGTGCACATTTACCCGATCAAGCCGAAGTCTTCCCGGACAGAGAACACTTCGGAAGGATATTTTACAACCAAGCTAATATGTCCGCGGAAGGAATACCGCAGATCGCAGTAGTTATGGGATCATGTACCGCCGGCGGCGCATACATTCCCAGCATGTCCGACGAAAGTATCATAGTTAAAAATCAAGGAACTATTTTCTTGGCTGGTCCACCTTTAGTGAAGGCTGCTACAGGTGAATCAGTGTCTGCTGAAGATTTGGGTGGTGCTGACCTGCATTGCCGACAATCTGGTGTCACAGATCACTATGCGCAGGATGATGAGCATGCTCTTCACTTAGCTAGAAATGTTGTTGCCAATTTAAATTGGAATAACGAACAGAGGACAAGAATACATGCACCAAAAGTTGACGACCCTGTCCATGACATTAACGATCTTCACGGCATCGTTGGAGCGAACATTCAAAGACCTTTTGACATTCGCGAAGTTGTCGCTAGAATAGTTGACGGAAGCAGGTTCCATGAGTTTAAACAACTTTACGGAGAGACATTGGTATGTGGTTTTGCATCCATGTACGGACATCCCGTTGGCGTAATCGGTAACAATGGAGTGTTGTACTCAGAAGCAGCTTTGAAAGGATCTCATTTCATTCAACTTTGCGCAGCTAGGAAGATTCCTCTACTCTTCCTTCAGAATATTACTGGTTTTATGGTTGGCAAAGATGCAGAGGCCGGTGGTATTGCCAAAAATGGTGCCAAAATGGTGACAGCAGTCAGTTGTTTCAAAGGACCCAAAGTTACAGTGTTGGTTGGAGGTAGTTTTGGTGCTGGTAACTACGGAATGTGTGGTCGTGCGTACTCTCCCAGTTTTCTTTACATGTGGCCAAATGCCAGAATATCAGTGATGGGTGGGCCTCAAGCTGCTACAGTGTTGTCTTTGGTAGCTAAGGAAAAGGCTGAGAGAGAAGGGAAGCCATGGACTGATGAGGATGATAAGAAAGTAAGAGGACCTTTGGAAGCTATGTTTGAGAAAGAAGGACGCCCATATTACAGTACTGCAAGACTTTGGGACGATGGAGTGATCGCTCCAAAAGATACAAGAAGAGTGATAGGACTCAGTTTATCTGCAGCATTAAACGCTCCATTCAGAGACAGTAAATTCGGTGTGTTCAGAATGTGAAGTGATAAGGACAAAGATACAGCATGACGAAACGTTTCGTTATCAGTAATTAGGCGTATCGCCCACACTGATTTCTTTATTCCGAGTTTTACAAACTTATTATTGCCGTCGTTTACCTCTTGATTAATTGTGATAATGTTCGACTAACGATTGTTCTAACCGTAAAATAAAATTTGTGATTGTATAATGGGTATCTTATCAGTCACGAAACCGTTGGTAACTTTAAAATCGTTGTGATTACTTAGTAGTTAATTTGGCAACAGAAAGATTGTCCCTCAAATATTGATTCTGCCTTTATCATGCCGTGTTATCGTCGTTATTATCAAACACGCCTCCATGATTGTATCAAGAGTATATATTTGTGGATATAATAGTGTCAACAAGATAGGAATCTTCTTATTTCAGACTTTCTGTTTTAAGGTCAAGATTGAGGTCAATTCCCGCCTTGCGTTTTCATACTTACTAATGTTGTTGTCCAATTTACTACTACTTAAACTAATTTTATTCTGTTTTTGAGGTTAACCAGAATCGAAGTATTCGAGATTCGAATGTTATTTGTTTTTAAATAATTTTGCGGAATCAAAGAGTTTGTATGATAGCCTCAGACATCGAGGATTAAAACATAGAGCTCAACTGTACTTTGACATTTCGATTTTTTTTTAGATTGTGAATGAATATGTCCTGGCAGCATTTCTCAAGGTCTAGCCTTAGGAAGGCAAACAGGTTATCAAAACAGTCTCAAGTTGTTGTATAATTCAAGAAGACATTCTTTGCTCAATATTATCACAGATGTTTTTCAATACCAGCATTTATGTGTAAATACGAGACAAGTATTTATTTTTGTAATAAAATTTTACTTTTTCGACTTCAATCTTTTTTTGTGTGAAAAGCATGTGTAATGTCTTGGTACGGATTTAGCGTCTTAAAAGTAAAGTAAAATTACTTGAAATACATCGTTTATGCTATATAGCTATAGTTTTAGTCTCCAACTCAATTACAATGCAATTTATGCAATGGGTATCATGAAACAATAAGCTACAAAATACAAATCATACACCCGAAACTAATGAAATTAAGTCCTGAATCAGCATGTCATTTTCCCGTCACTTGCGATAATAACGTCACATTTTTATTTTCTTTAAAAACGTTGCCCTACACTAGGAATTTCTCATGTGTCGTGGGTGTGTTTACAAACATAGAAACTCAAATACACAAACACTCAGACCCGGAACAAATACTTGCAGATCATACAAATATTTGTTCCGTGCGGGGATCAAACCCACGATACTTTGCACAGCAGTCGATCGCTCAGCCACTGCGCCAATCGTGTTGTTTCAAAACTTCTTAATTATAACTCTTTAGTAAATATGAATCATAGACAAAAATAAATCTACAAAGAGGTGTGTGATATTTGCGGTGACGGTAAATCATAACCAGTCTAATTACACGGAACAAAGCTATAATAAAAAGAGACCGTTGGGCCATTAGCATGCAAATGTAATACAATGACCCGACCGCCATTAACAAAGTTCAAGTTTAACAATTGGATATCAGCCACTCACTTTTAACACCTCTAGTCTAGATGACAAGGCCGGCTTTTTATTGATAATACCTGTGCTCCTTTTGTCAAAATGGCGTAACTGTCATGGCGTAGATTAAAATAAATGGCGGGAACTTGTTTAACCTATCACGATTTGATAAGAATGTTATTTTTTGATACAGTTTACTTAGTTTTCGTTTTATATACTAAGGGCTGATTTTTCAATAGTCAGATAACTTTTATCTGAGGAATAAAAATGGCGGTTTGACTGCTTTTCTATAGAAAATATGTCAAATCGCTATTTTTATTCCTCCGATAAAAGTTAGTATTTGACTATTGAAAAATCAGCCCTTAAGTCGTTACATTTTACAGTTATCGATGTAAGTACCTAGGTAAGTATTGTTATTATCAAAAGTAGGTTACGTGCTCTGTCTCTAGTTTTCATCGCAAAGGCGAAATTGGCTTTAAAGTATCCAATATATCAACTTTATATCAGCATAATAAACAATTGATTGGTAACAATATGTCCGCGCTTACGATCAAGACTCACCATTTTACGCTTTCCAGTCACAACGGTCGAAGCATGCGTGATTTTTTTCTATCTGGAATTCTTTACAAGAAAATCTATCCGCTGGAGAACTGACAGTCTATTAACAGAGTTAATTGCCTATCTACATGGCGGGTACACTGTGCTGGCCTCATTTTTAAAACATTTTTCCCCTCAAATAACCATAACATATTATTATAACAACGCATTGGCAGATTTTGCGCAATAGTAAAGTAAAATAACTGAGTTAGGCTATAGGATATCCACGTCTTCCATGTAGTACCTATCTTACTTACGCCATGGCATAAGCATAACAAGGCAATAGAAAAAAAAAGAAAAAAAAACTCTGAACACCAAACACTTATAGGTCTGTAAACCCGATATTTTTTAGTTTTATTTACCGTAAAGTAAGATCAGTCCGCAAGTTAGCTTTGACGATATAGTTTGCTATTAGCACAACAGAATCTTGGAGTCATCTTGCAGAGAATCTCGTTTTAACCGCTTAGAAAAAGTACGTTAATTGATTGGTTTTTCGTTACGTTCTAATGGGCAAAATCGAGGGGAAATTAAAGTATTCCATATTCGAATACCAGCAGGCAGCTTTTGATTGTGTAACCGAACGCAATTAAGGAAGTTTAGGGAAATACCTTTGTTATAAAAATCAAGATAAAATTGACGTTATATTATAATTAGGCAGCGGTTATCCTGACCCATAGGTGCCGTAAAATAACTATTTTCTATTTAAGTTTAATAAGGTTATAAATATTAAGTAATTGACATTATTGTTACGAGCGCACCTATAAAAATTCCAATCTTTATGTGACTCCATCGTGTATTTTCGTAATTTAAAAGCAAATTGATTATAAATTCTCAATTAATTTACACCATTTTGTTTAATGGACGCAAGCGAGATAACGTGGAAAAAGAGGGGTAGGTACAGAGATTTCCATAAGGACTTTTTTTTTCACAGAAATGGATTGGTACCCTGTCATAGTGGCAACACTCCCAATTACTTCAACTTATTTGGCAAAATGTGAGTGTAGGTACAGACGTCAGCACATCAACCTACCTCAATCTGTCAAACTTTAATAGATTTCGACCATAACACAATATGTACCTAAGGATAATGTTCAATTGGTAAAAGTGACAGATTCGAGTAGGTTGACCTGCTGGCGTCTGTACTATAACGAATACTTCTGCCTAATTCCTCGGATTACTGGCGTATTGTAATGTATTGATTAAGAAGAAAAAATGACTGAGTCACCAAAGATTGAAATCTCTAACAAGACCAATATTTCAAACAATTACGATTTAGGAGCTACAACTCTTGAACAATACCTCATAAATTATAGCACCAGGCATGGCGCTTGCTGACAAGTGCTTGAGAATTCTCAGAAGTGTGCTCCCAACGCTGTGGGCTTTTAAATAAGAAACCAAGTCACGAGGAATTATGACTGTTTCGATTTGCATGACGTAAAGAAGCTGGGCATTTTTACCTAAGATAGTTTGGGTAAAAATGCAATTTAGATGCATTTTTGAATTACCAAGGAGTCAGACAATAAATAAGAAAGTAGAAGATAGTTTTACGTTTCTAAAAATAGATCTTTATGAAGATTATCTAGGCGAGAAACTCAACTATTAATCTATTCGTACTATTACGTTTTTCTTAGAGTGTTAATAGCAATCTGATCAGAATTGGGCTAATAATTTGGTATTTTCGGAAGCTTCCATCTGAAATTCCTCTTTCGAATAAATAATCCACAGGACACGCAGGATCTTTTTGTTCAATAGTTTGAAGAGAAGCCTTCTACCATCAAGAAGCACGTCATTATGTAGTTCATATCGAGTCAGTTAGTCGCATCGTGCATGGAATACGAGTCAGATAGTGCTAAATTTACAGTTTCCCTGAAACTCGATCTCTAGCAATAATTCTCATCTCATTGTGGACGTGGTATTCCGTTCTTGAGTTAATAGATTGATATTTATGTGAAATTGCAATTGCACAATTGATTCAATGTTCTACCTACTTTGGCGAGGACGTTGTGCCCGATCCGGTACTCAATCGTTTAAATTGATTATAGGTGTTTGTGGTTATAAATAAATCGATTTTTATCGAATTCTTTACATCTTAGTCTTCATTATGATTATTATTGATTAGTTTTCTATGTGTTTGGATTTGGAACAGGGCTCGCAACACACACTGAATTTTGACTAAAGTTGAGCCCTGCCTGACGCATAAAACAAATTGCGTGAAACGTGTTGCAGGTTCGATCCCACAGCTGAAGAAATATTTTAAAAGTATAAAGTTGTTTGGCTGTTTCTAAGTGAGTTTTAATATTTTTAAACGCATCACAACATAATGAGACCTTTCTAGTGTGAGGCAACGTTACAAAAACGTGTTTTTCTCCGATTTTGACAACCACAGTAATCCTTGTAGGGGAACAGTGTATTAGACGGGGACACGAGGTATGATGGGAAATCACACACGTAAGGCAAACTTAACACAAAACTAACGTAGCACAAGCGCCAACAGGACGCCATTTGCGTCTGGCAGCTTGCAAATGACGCCCTGATGGCGCTTGCTCTACGTTAGTGTTGTGTTAAGTATGCCTAAAGAGTCCCCATTATACCTCGCGATTATTAACGTCGCCGTCTTATACACTGTTCCCCTACAGTTTTTATTGCTTTGATTAGTTTTATGCTATTGATTCAGTTGCATAAAAATTCGCTCTATGGTCACATTGCACAATAGCAAAAATGACGTGTCCACTTTCTTCGGCAAGGCATTTCCCTGTTCAGCCACATGCTTGATCTGTTGCGTTCGGTTACACAATCGTCCGCCAATCAGGCGCGTTCTTAATTAACAACTTTCTATCTGCGAGTCAACGAACGAGGCTGTAGGTTGATTTGACGTTGCCTTGTAGATTAAAAAATATAATTAAAAATGTTTGTAACGGCTGTCTATTGTTTTTTTTTTGAGATGAGAAATGGCGATGAGATTGTATATTTTTGTTTTAAAGTTAATTTTGATATTTCTTTTTCAACAGTTCTTCTTTCCGCTTCGCCTTTACCGATAGGTATGGTACGAAAAATAATCCCCAGGAAACAGTTATGTTTATTTGCTTGGTTTCGGTTATTAATTCAACGGCTCTATATCGAACTCTTGCTATCCATTTGTCTAGTATCGATTAAAGTTATTGCTTTTACGAATTGGAATGTAAAACTTAATTTTCATTGACCTACCCCACATAAAAATTATATGACTGCCTTACAATCATTTTCTACTCAGAATCTGCATATAAAACTCCCAATTCTGGGACACAGAACACTCTTCGAATAATTACCAACTAACTCCAATAATATTATCCTGCAAGGATTGAAAAAGCGCTTCAAAATATTGTTTAAAGGAGACCAATTGACCAGTATTAGCTGCGTTGCGATAATTATTTATTCTTCATGTCTTCTTAATTAAATGTAATTAATATGGTGACTGTCCAATCCGACTGACTCAAGTTTCGAGGAAACAGAACAGATACTATCGCTGATTTCATCTGAGTAAATTTGTGGTCTAGTATAATGCAAGTAAGACAGAAGGGCGGATAGAGTTTCAGAAATAAATCATAATGATTGAACAAAAAGTTTGTTTGCCCTACTTTTGTTTGAGAAGATCTTGTTAAACCCTCAGCTCATCTGCAATGCTGTGCTTTACCTAAATGAACTTAAAATCTTAATTGTCTTGTAGGCCACCTTCACCTTCTAGAAAATGAGGAGGCCTGTTTCCCGAATTGCCGCCAAAATACTTTTCGTTCCGGTTACAATAATTTCAACCAATTAAGGGCTGATTTTTCAATAGTCGGATAACTTTTATCGGAGGAATAAAAATGGCGATTTGACATATTTTCTATAGATAAGCTGTCAAACCGCCATTTTTATTCCTCAGCTAAAAGTTATCTGACTATTGAAAAATCAGACCGAAAAAACTACCTGTAGGTTATACAAATAAGTATTTTTTGCGGGCGGGAATCGACCACCAGTGCAGCAGTCAATCGTTTCTAACGCGGTTGGACGTAGATATCGCGTGATGCAACGATATAATTTGGATTTAATAATGGTTACCTGTTCCACTGGTCAGATTTGAGACAATATAATGCTTTTACTTTCTTTGTCACACATTTAAATAGCCACACCTTCGCCGAAATGCGAATAAGTATAAATAAAATCGACATTGAAATAGTACGTAAAAATCAAGCTTATGAAAATGAAATAAGGGAACAGTGTATAAGACGGGGACGCGGGGTATAATGGGAAATCACACATTTAAGGCAAACTTAACACAATACTAACGTAGCGCAAGCGCCAACAGGACGCCATTTGTTAATGGCCGCTTGCAAATGACATCCTGATGGCGCTTGCGCTACGTTAGTGTTGTGTTAAGTATGCCTTAAGTGTGTATGTCCCCATTATACCTCGCGTCCCCGTCTCATACATACTTTCATTGTAGGCGCACAGCTAAGTAATTGGAATCCCCTGTCATTTAAGTTAAGGAAAAATAGGTAGATTACTTGTGGGTTACCTACTTCTCCTAAACACGTGGAGCTTTTGTGTTATTCCAAAAAATAATCTCTGTACCTTTCAGAGATAGATCTATGTCTAAATATTCTTATCAAGGAGACATAGATTTCATATCTAGGGGACACTTGCCCCGGCGACTGTCTCAGGATACCGTGGCCCTGGAACGTTAAGGCCAAAGGACCAGTTAATTGATCAAACTATTAGTTAAAGTCCTATACATTTTTTAACGAATAAAGAAACAAGACGCAATTTCCTTGATTTTAAACCTCAAAAAAGAGGATCCTAAATCCTACGATTTATGACCAACTAGGTACAATACATCAAAGCTTTCATCGGCATAGACCTTCTGTTCTCACCTGTGCGTGTGGTCTGACGCACAAGTGTTTCCGTATTATAACTGTTCTATTGTTGTATTGTGCTGGAATTATTCACGGATTTGTTGGAAAAACTCTCCTATTATAGAGTGGACGGCGCTAAGAACAGTAATGGTGACTTTGGACTTTTATTCAGTTTTATAATTCGTAAGAAGATGCTGTGGGAGCATAAAGTTGCTAACAATAGTTCGGGATGCGCGAATCCCGAAACCTAAAATACTCCCAAGCTCTTTTAATTGTATTTTATTGTCACATACCCAAAAGACCTCAACTATAACTGAGTTTGAAAGTTAACCAAAATAGAAAATATTCATATTAATAAGCAAACATAACTAGTAATAAAGAGAATATTTAAAAACCAAACACACGTTTTATTTAAAACCCTCTAGCGATTTTTATTGTAGAACCTAAAAAGTAAACTTAAGAAAAGACAAGGGCACATATTACATTTTATAGCACACAGCATTTCAAAAACTTCTCAGTTTTCTGCCAACAGTCGTAACTGCCATCACCAAAATCAAACATCTTTATAACCACGTATCCACAAACGTGACGGCTTCAAAGCAATTTCATTCTTAATGAACTAATACGGTAATCTGCTCAGTTAACCTGCGCGCGCGCACGACAGTAATTCCCAAATTAGGAGATGTGACGTCACACTAACTCGAGCCTTGTAAATACCTTAGTCTGTGCCTTAGTGAGAGAATGGACACATTTAGAGACAAATATAAAGATTTAGATCATGATTCAAAACAATACCGACATCAATAAAACTAACTGTAACTAAGGTAACTTTCCAGGGACGGATAAGAACTACCTACATAAATATTATCCTCAAACACTTTTTCATCAACACTTTGGCTTCACCTTAATGAAAACAGCTCTAGGGTCGGAATGAAAATTTGATTAGATGAACAGTGTTGATTTAAAACTAAAATTATATTTTGGGTAAAAAAGTATGGTCAAGTTGTTTCTTTAATGCTGAAAGAAATCTTTTTGAAACAATATTTTATGAAAAAACTGTTAATAAAATTGGTCTTTAGAAAAAAACATGTAGGGGCAATAGGGGTAAGACGAAATGCGCAAGGGGTAAGATTGAAATGGTGACTAAAATCGTCTGGGTGGAATCGTATGGTAATGAACATAAAGTCATGAATCAAGCGGGGTGAGATTAAAGTCGCATTTTTACGCGGGTAACTGTGTCCGTACGGAAAATGTCAAAAAACACACGAGTGCTCTCACTTAGCTACTGGCTCAGACTGCGGGGCGGGGCAAGCCAAAATGGTGTCTACAACGATGTTGCCAGCATTAAAAGAATTCCTTGATATTCGGAGTTATTGTATTTTTTTTATCTTTCCCTTTTTTCATCTTACCCTCACTCACCCTATTGCATTACCAACGCTTGGCTCAGTGCTGAAAGTTGACATTCCAAATACAACAACTAAGTGTTGCTTAGTGAAGATGCAGACTGGCAGAAGTGTCGCTTCGGACGCAATCAACGGACTGACATGGTCTGCTAGTGTTTCCTACTACGTTAACAGAATGTGGGTAGTGACCATGAATTGAAGGAAAAGCGGGACAGTCTCAAACTGTCAATCAATACTAATTTGGAGTGACTATATATTCAAAGAGCAACTTAAAGCATGTTTGTTCGATGTACCTTGTAACCAATGCATGGTATTTTAACCTAATTAAACAAAGTTTCATGGTTATAGGGAGGTGTCCGATCGAGTAAGGTTGTGACCAAGCGTCAAAAAATTCGTTGGGCTGACGACAAAATCAAAGTGGAGGAAAGGTCTATTTACACGTTGAAAAATGCATGTGAGTTGCATGGAAGTTTAACTACATTGTGGACTATTAATGGACAATGAATTCAGTTGACGCTTGTGCAATTTCTTGCACCGTCTAAAGAATTCAGATTAATTACAATTGAATTTAAGATGAATTATAAATCAGATGTATCATTGCATTGTGTTTTTCCTTTCACCTATTTGATTGGTTTGGTTTGAGATTTTAGTTCATTTCTTTTCAGTCTCTACAACTTTTTCCTGCTTTTCCTATTAGAAAATACTCCTCACAATTCCTCTTAATCTTCAACAACACTTCCACAAGACAATGAAATACGGAAATTCCTTCAACCACCTTCAAAGCTGCACACCGCCATACACATTAACTTCTGATGCAAATTATACACCGCTACACAGCATAATGTCAGTTTTTGTCCGTACTCCTTATGTAGGTACTACAGACGTATGTGTTTAGAAATCTTATGTGGATCACGATGTCTTCGGGCCTCAGGTTACGGGCCGTTAAAATGGAGAAGTTGAGTTAATGTTCCATGTAATGTTGCTGTGTTGTGTGGATGAATGGCAAAACAAATGTAGAGATGTTGTCTCGTGAGATGTTACATTGGTAACAGCTCACAACATGTTTATTGTAAAGACTTCGTAAGATTGACTACGTACAGCACTTGAACCTGTTTCCTTCTGGATAAGTACTCCAGATGCTATACTGACTAGTGACTAGGCTATCTTTCATCCATTGTGAATTTGGTGACATTCCGCAAAAAAAGCTTAATGATTCGCGACGCAGGCATTAATGTGTGGGTAGTTCTACAAATCGGGGAATTTTAGGGGGCTCATCTTGCAGCTTCTTAATTTACCAATTAATGATTTAAATTTGGATTATTATTAAAGTTCAACTCGGCTTGCACTTGGTCACTGAATTTCAACACGATTAGATAAAAAAAACCAGAGAAAAATTGCTTCAAATAGTGAAAATTCTCACTTCCCTGTGGGGCGATTTTCCAGAATCCAAGTTATACATCACAATGAAAACATACTAAAATGTAATTACTCAAAAATAACAATAAATTATAAAGTTTTTTTAATTACCTAGTTGTTACGGCCTTCAGGGTCTTTACCTAAATACATTATTATTCATAATATTAAGTACCCTATCAAACATAAATAATATTATAATCATCTAGTTGACCATGCCCTATCTTAGATTACGCCTTCGCTCACCATCAAATAAGAATGGTCAATCAAATCAAAATAGAATCAAAGCCGGTGACATTACGTCATTAAATTAGTTTACACCATAACGAGACAATAATGTATTCTAGTTTTAATCCTATTTCATCAAAAGTCAAACGGTTCAACCTACGATAGTTTGAGTATTCAATGAAAATCTATGCGCCATATGTATTTATGTAATCCCCATGTGGCGGCAATTTAGCGACTTATGTTAAATAGGTACAGTCTATAAAAGACTTATGTATGCAAGAGGTACAAAAAATGTTGGGTGCAGCAATTCGTCATTTGCCTGTTTTTAGCATTCGTAGTTTCCAAACAGGTGGATTGATTGCAAAGTGAATTACTTATCATTTACTTAATTTTGGAGATTTTATTAAATACTATATTGGTTAACCGTTGGCGTTCCAACGCATACACCGGTCACTGAACCTTATGGACGTCTGAAACACCAAATATATCGCCTGAACGTCGCTATTCAGTTAACCTAGATTTTTGTCCTAATACTTTCAGCAGTGCCCATTAGATCACGCAGGACAGTGGACACGGTATCAAGTACCCCACTGTTAGTAAACTAGTGAAAACAACGACAATGATGATATCACATCTTATCAACACAGCACAATAATCACTTTTGTTGACTGTACATGAGTGGGAATACCGTAGGATGCTAGAATTAGGTAATTTATGTCTTTCTGGGACATCAAGTTGGCAAAAGAAACCTATAAATAGTGGCAAATAGACGAGAGTGGGATGTGATGGCCCAACGTGGGTTTCATCGCCTTTATCCTAGTTTCATGTTTGGTAAAACATGTGTTACCATATTTTTTAAATATTAATTGTAACGGTATAATATTTTAAAGTGATTTGTCATTGAAATTAGCGACGAGAATGGTAAGCTTGAGCGTCCCAAGTTGGGACTCATTAAGAGAATGAGCCCGTTGTAGGTATATGATAATTGGCAATATGTATAGTACTCATGAGCAGTGGTGGCCCAGTGGTATCGGCCTCGACTTACGAGTTGTAGGTCGTGGGTTCGAACCCCGTCAGACGCATTACTTTGTGTAATTTATTTCAACACCACTGCTCTCAAAACGGTGAAGGAAAACATCGTGAGGAAACCGGCATGTTCTTAAACCAAAAATTCGAAGACATGTGACATCTACCAATCCGCACTGGGCCCGCGTGGAAGATTACGGCCCACTCCCTCTCACAGAGAGGAGGCCTGTGTCCCAGCAGTGGGAACATTTATAGGATGATGATGATGATAGTACCCATGGGGCATTTGTATACCTACATATTTATATATGATTTTGGTATTCAATGAGTTAAAAGATGTTTTTTTTTTCATCTTGCCCATGCTGTTCCATTGCTGGGCAAAGTCCTCAAATCGTCCCAAAAGTTCTTGTTCTGCATCACCTTGAACCAGCCCTCACGGTATCACCCAGGTCGTTTCACCACCTTTTTTGTGGCGGTCGTGGTGGCGCCGTCCATCTCTTGGCATTATAGATATAATCTTTGTCTAGTACGTCAAAAGACCCTCTACGGCCTGTTATCGGCTTTTCGTACGTTTTCTACAAGTCCATTGCGAGTCGTAGTTTGCGAGAGTATAAAAGCTTTTTCGAAAAACGAGTTAATATCTCCATTAGATATTAATAACTGACAAAATAAGTGAAAGAAAATAATGTGAACATCAACCAACCCGGTCCGAAAACATCGGTTTAAGTATTCCATGCTAACGTGAGAATGTGTGCAAAAAATAAGAATTTTTCGTCAGTCAAGTGGATTTTCCAAATATTTGTCGTCTTCCAAAAAAAAGGTTATTTATTGCATACGCAGCAAGAAGGTTGATGACTGTTTTTTTGAATGTATGTCTTATATAGGCTTACACTTTAAATTCTATTCAACGTTTGATATAAATAAACGTGAAATACGACCAGACTCTTGGGTCTATGAAAAAAATGTAGGTACCTACTAAAGCGGGATTAAGCCGGATTAAATTAGATATTGAAAATAGCACTAGTGAAGCCTTTACATAAGAAAAATGACAAAACAGAGCCTAGTAATTACCGTCCAATAGCCTTAGGACCTACAGCTTCAAAGATTTTCGAGAAAGCGATGCGCAGTGAAGCTAGTAAAAGCGTGTTAAAAACAAAAAGGACAAGGAAATTAAGTATAGATGATATTATAATCAACAACACTCAAAATATTCTCATGCTCTTTTTATTTACACTCGACGCTAAAAGCTTTGCGAAAACAGCGTTCACTGTTAACAGAACAGTACCTCGAGCACGAATCACTTTCGAAAAAGTATTCGTATCGTCTTGCAAATCATTTTGTATGGGAACTTGAACAGCGCCTCTGGTGAGCGTAAATTGAACTAATTTTCGGAGCACGAACAAAAATACGTAAATTTCGTATCGTCTTCGTATTTAATTCGAAACGTAACTTGAGCCTTTTGTATGAAAATAGGTAGCACGAAGGCATAAAATGACGGATAGTTTCGTAATTGTCGAAGGCTGGCTTACGAGTTTCTCGAATATTTACTCACTTCAAATTTGACAGTGAGAAAACTTTCGTCAAGTTTATTATTGAGCATAAAATTATAATTTAAGTGATTGTGTTGATATATTTTGTTAAAAATGAATGTGTGCTCCAATATTTATTATAATAATATGATATCTTTCTATTTATGCTGCCATAATTCACAAAAAATAAGCACTTGACATGACAGGATTACATAGATCTTTTAGCAACCGTACCTATCATGTTGCTTTTCAATCATTGCTCGATTCATTGATTGATATTATTGGAGATGGACAGGGCACATGATGCGAGATATAAAAGGAAAACGGTGCCAAGCAGTGACAGAGTGGTACCCAAGGACTGGCAAGCGTAGTCGTGGAAGGCAGTTCACTAGATGGGAGGACGATATCAAACTTACAGCAGGTCCAAACTGGAGAAGGGTCGCACGAGACAGGAGGCAGTGGAAGACGTTGGAGGAGGCCTATGCCAACAGGCACACCGATATCAGGGATATTTTGTAATTATAGATTAGCACTATTGTAATGTAAACCTTGGTTCGGAATAAAGGGCTTATTATTATTATTATTGTCATTATTATAATAAAATAAATAAAATCATCAAACACAGAACATTCATAAAGTTTTTCTTTATTTTTACAATACATTTTTCATTAAATACCATGACAAAATATGCTCCTTAGCCTATTATCGTCTCCTGGCCGCACTTAGGTACTCTGTGTTATCAATGTCAATATCGGTCTAGCAATATAACGTGAAAGAACAAACAAACTCATATTCGCATTGACTAATAAGGATTTAAAACATTCACACTTAAAAATACAAAATAAACATTTTGTTATGGACCACAGTTCAATGTATTAGTTATGTTGAATTAGTTAGTTAGGACCTCAAAGATAGGAATTTCTTCATAATGCAAGCCTTATCGTGAAGTACTGTCTTCAATTCAAGCTCTTCGCCGAATTCCCAAACGAGAGCCTCGTCTCATCATTGAATATCGTGGGGGACCTTCTGTTCAACCGGTTAACAGACCTTCTTGATCAGGGTGTCAATTACTTATTTACTCCAGTAAGAATACTTCCGTTTAGTTATCTCAGTTTACTTGAATAGCTTACAGAAAAATAACGAACTATAACAACAAAATCATTGAATATTGATTTGAAACCTCTTGACAGCGGACAGATTTGACAATATAGACATTAGGCGCATTAGGCATGACACAAGCTTTTTTTCTAAATCAATTTTTTTTCATGGCTTTTTATTTGTGCCAGTATGACAGACGTTCGTTTAGGAACGCAGTCAAATCAAACACAACGTTTTAGTAATTATTTTAATTATTATCTAACGGAATATTAACTGTTTCTGCAGTTCCTTTGTATTGCGTCATAAATTGAACAGTATTACAATTTTAAATGCCCTAAAATCACTAATTTTCTAACAAAAATCCAGTTTCTGAACGAAACATTCATCCTTATTTACGTTAGTATGACGTCACCAACGTTTTCGTATCGCGCCCTCGGTACTAATTCGAAAGTGCTTCGTGCTTCCGACTTTCGTTGTATGCCGTTATTGTATCGACGGTACGATACGGTGGCGAGACGAAACCTTCAAATATTCGTGCTACGGGTACAGTACCTCGAGCACGAATCACTTTCGAAAAAATATTCGTATCGTCTCCGAAAGCATTTTGTATGGGAACTTGAACAGCGCCTCTGGTGAGCGTAAATTGAACTAATTTTGAGAGCACGAACAAATACGTGTAAGTTTCGTATCGTCTTCATACTTCATTCGAAACGTAATTTGAGCCATTTGTATGAAGATAGCAAGCACGAACACAAAATATGACGGATAGTTTCGTAACTGTCGAAGGCTGGCTTACGAGTTTTACGAATATTTATTCACTTCAAATTTGACAGTGAGAAAACATTCGTCGGGGTTTATTGTATGCATAAAATTATAATTAAAGTGATTGTGTTGTAGTATTTTGTTAGAAAATGAATGTGTGCTCCAATATTTATTATAATATGAATGTGTGCTGAAACTTGGACGCTCACCAAGCATATAATCCACCGCATGCAAGTTACTCAGAGAGCTATGGAAAGAGCCATGTTGGGCATCTCTCTCTGTGACCGGGTGAGAAACACAGAAATTCGTAGAAGAACGAGACTTTTAGACATAGCATGGGTGATAGCAAAAAGAAAGTGGAAGTGGGCGGGCCATATATGCCGTAGACTGGATGGAAGATGGGGAAGGAAAGTGTTGGAGTGGAGACCACGAACGGGAAAGAGGAATGTAGGGAGACAACCGACTAGGTGGACAGACGATCTTGTTAAAGTGGCCGGAAGAAACTGGATAGCCATAACACAAAACCGCCAGCAGTGGAAAGATTTGGAAGAGACCTACACTCAGCATTGGGTGACTAAAGGTTGAAGAAGAAGAAGAATGTGTGCTCCAATATTTATTATAATAATATGATATTTTTCTATTTATGCTGCCATAATTCACAAAAAATAAGCACTTGACATGACAGGATTACATAGATCTTTTAGCAACCGTACCTATCATGTTGCTTCTCAATCATTGCTCGATTCATTGATTGATATTATTGTCATTATTAATAAAATAAATAAAATCATCAAACATAGAACATTCATAAAGTTTTTCTTTATTTTTACAATACATTTTTCATTAAATACCATGACAAAATATGCTCCTTAGCCTATTATCGTCTCATGGCCGCACTAAGGTACTCTGTGTTATTCAATATCGGTCTAGCAATATAACGTGAAAGAACAAACAAACTCATATTTAATTGACTACTATGGATTTAAAACATTCACACTTAAAAATACAAAATAAACATTTTATTATGGACCACAGTTCAATGTATTAGTTATTTAGGACCTCAAAGATAGGAATTTCTTCATAATGCAAGCCTTATGGAGAAGTACTGTCTTCTCATTCAAGCTCTTCGCCGAATTTCCAAACGAGAGCCTCGTCTCATCATTGAATATCGTGGGGGATCCTTCTGTTCAACCGGTTAACAGACCT
Source organism: Agrotis exclamationis (assembly GCA_950005045.1). Taxonomy (NCBI): domain Eukaryota; kingdom Metazoa; phylum Arthropoda; class Insecta; order Lepidoptera; family Noctuidae; genus Agrotis; species Agrotis exclamationis. The sequence goes on along the minus strand of OX465431.1, from coordinate 4,718,074 downwards.
TCTTGATCAGGGTGTCAATTACTTATTTACTCCAGTAAGAATACTTCCGTTTAGTTATCTCAGTTTACTGGAATAGTTTACAGAAAAATAACGAACTATAACAACAAAATCATTGAATATTGATTTGAAACCTCTTGACAACGGAAAGATTTGACAATATAGACATTAGGTATGACACAAGCTTTTTTTTTCAAAATAATATTTTTTTCATGGCTTTTTATTTGTGCCAGTATGACAGATGTTCGTTTAGGAACGCAGTCAAATCAAACACAACGTTTTAGTAATTAGTTTAATTATTATCTAACTGAATATTAACTGTTTCTGCCGTCCCTTTGTATTGCGTCATAAATTGAACAGTATTACAATGTTAAATGCCCTAAAATCACTAATTTTCTAACAAAAATCCAGTTTCTGAACGAAACATTCATTCAAGTGTACGATCATTCGTTCTATTTCTCCCATCCCTATTTACGTTAGTATGACGTCACCAACGTTTTCGTATCGCGCCCTCGGTACTAATTCGAAAGTGCTTCGTGCTTCCGACTTTCGTTGTATGCCGTTATTGTATCGACGGTACGATACGGTGGCGAGACGAAACCTACAAATATTCGTGCTAGAGGTACAGTTATTAGTTATTCCCACGACGAAGTCAAGTGCACAGACAGTCACAGACTGCAGTGACTGTACCAAAGACAATATTATTTTTACATAGATATGCAACGGTAAAAAAAATGTGACAAAAATTTTATATGATGTGCAGAGCTTTTTTTTTATCGTGGTAAAATCATTAACCCCCCACCCAGGGCAGGGCAGGAGAGACTGTCAGACTCGTACTGACTAAAATCCACGGTGTCCTTCAATAGCCCTTTACGTTCCAGGGTCACGGCAATTCGATAAGTCCCGCGACTCCGGCAGGCTTTAAAGGCAGGCTCTAAAGGGGGGGGGGGGCCCATCATTATGCTGACACTCTCTGAGGCGCGCGTGGAACACAACGCGCCGTCGACCCGGGCATGGTCCGCATGGTCGGGCAGCGAGTCACCCATTACTCGCCGCCCGCATGCTCGCGCCTACGGTGGCCGGAGATCGTCTTGCTACGTCCGTCGCCGTGGGCGTCTACCACATGATGTGCAGAGCTTATAAGTTTCTTGAAAAGATAAACAGACAGAGGTACCTAAGTCATTTGGAAACAAAAAATGTGTCGAAAAATCTGTGCGAACAATAGTTTGCCAGACAATTACCATCTGCACCCGATTTTGCAAGATGGTGGACAAGGGGAAATTTGTGACCCTAAAAACTGAACTTTAATATTACGCTAATCCCCCTTGCTATCCAAAACATAAAAATTGCGTCCAATAACACATGCATCCCAAAATGTAGCCTGCCGGGATCGCGGGACTGTCTCATAAGGTGACACTGGAACGTAAAGGGCCATTGAAGGATCACCGTGGTTTTAGTTAGTACAAGTCCGAAAGTCCCATTCCGCCCTTTTGCGTGGTAAAATCATCAAATGAGTCCTCCCGCCCAGGGTGGGGCGGGAGGGACTGTCAGACTTGTACTGACTAAAATCCACGGTGTTCCTTCAATAGCCCTTTATGTACCAGGGTCACGGTTACCGAGTGAGACAATCCCGCGACCCCGGCAGGCTCCGGCCCTCTTAGGGGGCCCCGTCAGTTTGCTGACAGCTCTTTGAGGCGCGCGTGGAACACAACGCGCCGTCGACCCGGGCATGGTCCATGATCGGACGGCGAGTCACCCATTACTCGCCGCCCGCATGCCCGCGCCTACGGTGGCCGGAGATCGTCTTGCGACGTCCGTTGCCGTGGGCGTCTCCCGCGGCGGCTGGGTCGTGAGGTGGACGCTGTCCTCTCCCTCACGCGTTCCGCCTCCTCCTTTGCTAGCATTACTGCTTCGCAGAAGGAGGCGACCGCTTCCCATTCCGTCTCGCCCCGCAGCATGGCCTCGACCAATGCTGGGCGCGAGAGGTCGCCGCCTATCGCCTCCGTGAGAACACGGCGGTGCTCTGCCCAAGCGGGGCAGTCCTGCACCGTATGCTCCACCGTGTCCTCCGGGCGATCCTCGCAGTGGTGACACCCAGGCGTTTCTTCCTTGCCTATACGACACAGGAACCTCCCGAAACATCCGTGTCCGGTGAGGACCTGCGTCAGGCGGAAGGTGAGGACGCCGTGACGCCTCTCCAGCCACTCCTCAAAGAGGGGTCTTACCGCCGCGATTGCGGCGTGCCCGAACCTAGGTTGCGACAGTCGTTCCCTCCATACTGCCCTGAGATCACGCCGGAGCTCTTCCCGCCGCGCCTCGATTTGTCGAGGCAGCAGGGATTCGCCCCGGCGCTGCGCCTCCACGCGCCACTCATAGACGCGCTGGAGGGCAGTCGCCTCCAGATCCCAGGGCAGCAATCCGGCAAGGAGGTTGGCCGATTCGCCGGCGATCGTGCGGTATCCTCGGATCATCCGGATAGCCATGACCCTCTGGCATGCGACCAGCTTCGCTGGTCGCGTCCGCATGCTCAGGGCCCACACGGGAGCCCCGTAGAGGGCCATGGACCGCACGACACCGGCGTACAGCCTCCGGCAGGAGGCGTTTGGCCCGCCGAGATTGGGCAGGAGTCGCCTGAGGGCGGCTGCTGCCCGGTTCAGCCTTGGGGCCAAACGAAGGAAATGTTCCTTAAAGCTCCACCGGCTGTCGAGGACGAGTCCCAGGTACTTCATCCTCGACTCGACGCCGATGAGAGCCCCCCCCACCGTTATGTGGGACTCTGTCCGTGGCGCGTTCAGACGGCCATGAAAGCACATGGCCTCTGTTTTATGCAGCGCCACTTCGAGTCCCAACTGCCGGATCCTGTCAACGACTGTCGCAACCGCTTGTGTCGCCAAGTCGGCCGCCGCCTGATGCGATTCTCCCTGTGCCAGGACAAGCGTGTCGTCAGCATAGCAAACTACGCTGACGCCGTCAGGGAGATCGCCACGCAGCACCCAGTCGTACCCGATGTCCCACAGGTGCGGCCCGAGAACCGAACCCTGTGGGACACCGCACGACATCTCTCGCCGGTTCCACTCTCCCCGGTGGCCGGGGTAGATGACGGCTCTGTCCGTCAGGTAATCCTCGACTATTCGACGGAGGTAGGTCGGCACCCGATGATACCGGAGTGCCTCCCTAATGCAACTCCAGGGCAGGGTGTTGAAAGCGTTGGTGATGTCTAATGACACCGCCACGACGACCCGGCCCCGGGATACTGCAGCCCCCGTCGTGAGGGCTCTCACGCGCATGATGGCGTCCACCGTAGAACGCCCCCTGCGAAAGCCGAACTGACCGTCCGCCAGATCCGGCCCCACCCGTATCAGGTGCCCGACGAGGCGGTTTGCAATAACTCTTTCAAAGAGCTTGCCCACCTCGTCGAGCAGCACGATTGGCCGGTATGCCGACGGAGAGTCCGCTAGGCGCCCCGGCTTCCTGATGAGGACCAGCTTTCCCGTCTTCCAACGGAGTGGAAACTGGCCCCTCTCCAAACATGCGCTAAAGAGCCCCCCTAGTCGAGGCCCGAGAGTCCCAGAGGCCAGGACCCAGGCTTTTCCTGGCAAGCCGTCGGGTCCTGGGGCGGTATTCTTGGCCTTAAGCCTTTGTACCGCCACTCTCAGATCTACCTCGGCCACCTCTGGAGCGTCGTAGTCGTCGCCGTCGGTGTGGCCCGCGTTTGCGCCAGCTTCAGGCACCGTCGAAGGCGGAGCCATAGACGGGGGAGTATGCTCCCCTCGGGAGGGAAACAGGGTGCTCACCACGTCCTCCACGAGCTGAGGCTGGAGACTCTGTGTCAACGGGGGAGCCCAGGGGCGGAGCTTTTCTCTCACCCACTTGTAGGGCCGGCCCCATGGGTCTCCGTTCAGAGACTCCAGCATCTCCTTGCGGGCCAATTCCTTGGCCCGCCGGATCGCATCACGGAGGACGGTCTTCGCCACCCTGTATCCCTCGTACAGCTCCGCCTCCACGGCCGCCGCATCCGGAGGTCGGGTGCGGCGTCTGCGGTACCTGGTGTACCGGCGGCGCGCGGCAACGCACGCTTCGCGAAGCGAAGCTAGCTCACGCGACCACCAGTACAACTGACGCCGGGCGCGTCCTTGCCGGACCCGGGGCATGGCCACGTCGCAAATTTCCGACATGGCCTCCCGAAACCACTCCGCCTCGTCGTTGATGTCGGCAGGCCTGTCCGGTGGTGACACCCAGGCCTGCACGATCGAGGCTTCCAGGAATAGCTCCCGGTCCAGCTGTTTCAGCGCCCATCGCGGACCACTCGGGGTCCGTCGGACCGGCGCATCTGAGGTCTGGGCGGAGACGTCAAACCGGATATACCGGTGGTCTGAGTAGGTCTCCACCCCCTCGACAACGCGCCAGTCGACGACACGTGGTGCCAGAGCGGGGCTGGCAAACGTAATGTCCACCACCGATTCGCCCCGCATCCGCACACACGTGGGGACAGAACCCCGATTCTGGATGACCAAGCCCCTCTCCAGGGCCCAGTCCTCCAGCATCCTGCCCCGCGCATTGTCCGTGTATCGGGAACCCCAAGCCACGTTCTTGGCATTGAAATCCCCGAGGACGAGCACAGGGAAGGAACCGAACCCGGCGACGACGACTCCCAGCTCCAACAGGGAGTTGTGGAACTCGGCGAGAGTTCGGCTCGGGGAGAAATAGACGCCCACCACGGCGATCTCCCCGAACCGTGCCGCTACGTGACCCCGCCCTCTCCTGACACCCTCGGGGGGTGGGGTACCGGGTGAGAGGACTGATTTGATGATTTTATCAAAATAAAAAAAACCCGAAATGTCCCCTTTTCTAGGGAATATTCGTTATAATAGACCAATCTCGGACTTCTGCAACACTATATTGCTCTTGTAGTCTACCACAAATTAATCTTATCTCCCTTCTTCCACATTGGCAATCTATGCAATTATAATCTGTGGTCCACATCGCCTGCACTCTCGCTGAGTTCACGTCACGTCGACTTAAGATTCATTCACTATTGTTGATAAATGACGAAACGATTTATTGTCTATGTCTGAAAAGCTTTGAACTTGTGGGAACCCGCCACTGTTGCTATTATTTGTCTTTATGTAATTGTAAGGCAGTGGTTTGTGATTATAGTCATTACTTTTAGGTGGAAGGTGGTTATTTGGAGCTTTATGATTACTGCTGGTGCTCTACGAGTCACGAGCAGTCCTTGAGGGTTTTGTAAACATTGTGGTTCCCATTTACTAATAACTATTGTTTCCAGTCTTTTTGGTGAAATAGATTGCTACAGAATAAATTCAACGACTGTGAAGGAAAATATCGTGAGGAAACATGCACATTCTAGAAGACGGTCAATGGAGCATCCAATACAAACCCACCCTGGGCCTGCATTGTTGACTTATAGTCCAAGTTTTGTAAAAGCCTGTGTTTCAGCAGTGGGAACATTATAGGCTGTTCAATTACTTAGGTTATACTGATGAATATCAATTACGAGATATTGATATTCATCAGTATATCATCAGCATATAGATATTGTGGCAATATTTTGGATTTTAAAAAAGCAGTGGAATTTATTACCCCAATTTTTTTTTATTCAATGATTGGTTCGTGTTTGACCACTATCTCGTTTGATGGGAAGCGAAGATGTGGTCGACGGTGAAGCACGCTTGCCTAGAAGTAACCTATTCACTCTTGACTTGAAGACCCCAAGGTTATAGCTGTCGGGTAATACGTACAGACTCCGGCAGAGAATGCTGGCCATTCCTTAGCTGTACACACAATAAAAGTATTGGCAAAACGCTTTGTACGTACCAGAGGGACGTCCACCACCATATTACAGATACCGGCACGCAACGACCGGCACGGTTCTTGAGCGCTCGGCGTAAGAGTGGGGATCGCTCGTACACTTATCGACAAATGAAACGCACAAAACAACGAATCCCGAGTGGCGGCTATGACGCGATGCGCTACGGCACGCTACGCGGGCCAATCACTACACTTTCCCGCCCCCGTTCCTCACTTCATCTACCAAAGGGACCTAATAACTCGCTTCTACGCAGGTGAAGGTCAGCGCTCAAGATCCATGCCGGTATTTGTATGTCGATGGCGCAACGCTCATGGCGGATACAATTTAAACACCCTTGATGACTTACAATCTACTTAGTTGGATCTCGTTTCCACAATTGAAGCAACAGCCGTTGAAACCAACGTACCATTGTATACAGGAGCCATTACAGCCTTCGTAACATTGCGACAATCCCCTGATTTATCATGTTTGCCAACATTACCATTCTAGTTTGATATCAAAGGTGGTACTGTAGAGGATAAAGTGCTTTTAGAGATTAAAATGATAAATGAAGGAAGCAATAACTTCAATTAATTTAAGCCTGTCGGAGAAATATTCGATTCGGAATATAAGATTGGCTAATCGAACAGTAATTAATATAAAGCGGAAAGTTGCAACGATTGCAGATAGTATCAAAACGTATATCGATTGTCAGTTCAATTCGGTAGCCATACTTTGTTATTGGTAGCTCGGAGACTCAGACCACTAAGTAGATACTTTAAGACATGTTTCGTAATATAATTAATGTCTAGAAATAGCTGTGATTGTGGAGAACGTGGCCCGCCATTCTATTCCGAAAGAACTTTTAATTTATTGGTTCTCTTCTAAGATAAATAAAAATATGTTAATAAACAGAATGTATTCTTAGATTTATTACCAGAACACCTAAATTATATCCGGTTTTAAAAAACATGCCACATAAAAAGATCTATGATTGTGAAAGATGAAATTATGAGATAAAAAATAATACATTTCTATCTCTTTTGTGTGAATTAAGTAAATCTTATCTTGACGACCTAAAACTTAAACATTGTGTTAAATAATGTTACGGTATATTAAATACATACAGTCGTGAGAACTTGCGATGGAAAAGGTCACCAGGTCACACGGCCTTTTCAAATGATTCAGGTTTTTGGCCACATTTCCCAGTTCAGTTAATGCACGTACATAATTGTTTCTAATTAAAACCAAAAAGGTTTAAAACACTGCTATGAAACAATCTAATTGAAACAACGTTATTTCGTTAGCCGTTCAACCTCTTTTTGACAAAAAAAAACGATTATATTTTGTCTATGGCCGCTGGCCATCCGCCATGATTAATACAAACATCTGTCAACATTTTGCCGCGAAATTAACGGTGAGTTGTCAGTTTATTTTTGTAATATTTATTTATCAGGTTATTTATAGGGTTAATTGATTGTCCCCTTGTTATAATATGTAAATAGACGGAAATTACAATAGATTCTACACAAGCAACAGTACAATTATAAATCTTGTAAAAAGATGTCTGACAACTTGATCAAATAGACTTGACAAGTTAAATTGGCCGTGACAAATGGCGTCTTTGATACATTTAATTTAAATGTATCTTGATTCTAGTCTCGCACAATTAATTGTTCGTGAAGTGTGTATGATGTGTTCTCATGCAATCACAGAGATTTATGAACGCATACATATGTATGATTTATTATGAATGATCACTAATTTCTAATACTTTTACTAACGTTTTAGCTTTCACTTGTCCATCTGGTCTAATTTAATGGCCTTTTCAGTCGCGTGTTTTAATGTTCTTAAAAGAGTTTTCATTGGAATTATAATTTTAATAATACTTAAGTCAAAATAATGTTTTGCGTTAAAGGCGAGTATAATACGATGACGGCAGCAACTTTTCTCAAAATTCTGAAATTATTAAGAAACAACTAAATATTCCGTTATTTTTTCTCATCGCTGAATTAACAGTTAGCTCCAAGCCAAATATAGGTAGGTGATCAAAACAAGAAGAAAGACGATAATTAATTGGCAAATATGTAATTAGTCAATATGCTCATGCAAATTAGGATTCGGTTAGTACGTACACATCGAAATAACAAGAGTCATCATAATCTGCATAGCCTTTTTCAACTATGTTGGGATTAACTTCTAGTCAAACCGAAATTAACCGAATCCTGTTGAAGCTTAGTATTTTGAATGGGACGACTGCTTATCTGACTTCCACAACAAAGTTACTGATCATGTATCCTACTCGTAAGGACTGACGGAGCAAATTAGAGTTAGGACCAACGTCTTAACGTCTATTTCCAGAAACGGAGCGCACTTGGTTCGCAAATACTTGATACCGCTGATCGCGGGAGTCGCGGGGATACCCATCCACCGACCGAACTCTGCAAGAACTTCTACTACCATAATCTTGAAGATCAACGATGCTGTTATTATTTTACGCCACGAGCCTCTCGTTTTAACAAGATCGTTAATAAAGATATCTCCATTCAAAAACAATAAAGGGCCCTTTAGCAGCCTTTCTCTTCACCCGTCAAAAAAAAAAAAGAATGCGTTGTCTATGACTACGCATCTTGCCACACGCAGCTGTCATAGACAAGTACATAACTTTTTAATCTCTCTATAATAAGCGTTATACAACTATTCCCATTGTTGCCCTGTCTTCCTTGCGATAAAACCACCTTCCGTATCGACAATGCAGATTCGTTATCTCTTTCACACAATTCAGAGCTTTCATAAGAGGAAATGGGACGGAAATAGGGTATTTAAATGACGGTGCAAAATTATTAGTTGGAAAGTAAAAGTGTTACTAAACAGAACTCGTTAGTTGTAAGTTTTAAAATGTTATCTAGTCATTGTGGGTAGTTTCTAAGGTTATGGCAGTCAACTTCGTTACGTTTTGTTATGTGTAAAAAAAGATTTGAAACGCCGTATCATGGTGTGCATAAATCATCAACGTATACACTATACTGCAACTGCATATAGTATCTTGAATTTAGCAAAATTATTTTTAGACCCTATGGGCCTATGGACCCTAGGGCAATGCCACGCTGTTTCATACAAAAATGTAACAGTTGGTCAAAAGTAGTAGTAAGTACCTACCTAATTAGTTCAGAAATCCGTTCTGAATAAGTTTGCACACAAACGAGAGTATGAAACACTACTTGATGACGAATATGAAAAACTACTTGATGAAAGTTACGCAAAATATTATCAAACCGAAGAAGAAGTAGTCTTAAATATATTATGTGTAGGAAATCAGCTTGACTCTAGAACATTGAAAGGAGAATTAAATTGATTGTTTAATTTAAAAAGTTCACTTTCGACTATGAACATTACGATACACAATAAGTTGAGAAAGGAGTAGGTCAGTTGTATCAGGAGACGGAAGATAAAGACCTTCTCACAGAAAAGAGGCATAAATCCCAGAAGTGGAAATATAATAGGCAAGATTAAGCTACGGTAGAAAAGCTACTTGACTCTCTGACATTGTAAGGATAAGTAAATCCCGTTTTCTAATAGCACTGACAAGAAGAAGCCCACGTACAACAGCGGGGTATAGATTACGCTGCGTGGGCGCAAGGCCGGGCGGTGCAGTGTGCACCGGTCGCTGCCATTCATAGCTGACACCAATTTGAGTTATGTCCAGTGCAAGTTGAGTCTTAAATACTTTAGAAAGGGCATGAGATTGTTTGTTCGTTTCACATTTCGAAAATGGTTTTTGATAACAAAAAATATCTATGTATCTTGCTTATGCGCATCATTGTAATAGGTTTCTTTAAAAAAATTGTATGAAATGCCTAAATATTTCAATCGCTGATGGGAAGGAAATTTGAATTTAGATAGCTAGTTGTCTAATATAAAAAAAACGAATTTGTACCAACTTATGAATGAGTGTTTATAAATCGGAAGGTTGCAAGACCTGTCTAAGGTAAGTGCTCCCGTGTGTACTTAACTTGTCAATTTTCAAGTCAGACATGAAGCGAACTTGCTTCTTTGAATTTCACTTTGAAACCTTTTTGCTGTCTATTTCAGTTCAGGGTCAGCTGGGGTCCAGCGACTGCGGCGGGCAGAATGACTCATTCAACATTTATTCACAAACTTTTACTAACATCTCCAAGATTCTCTTAGCATTGTATCATTTCGCTATCCTATAAATACATCAGTTGAATTCAATTATTAAGACAATGTGTCCGGTTTTCACCAGCTAGTGCCAAAGGAAAGGACATGTACGACCTCGATCAGTGCTCATCCGTTCTGTGGGTCATATCATGTTTAATTCAGCGCATGGGCTACTGTCGATCGTACGCCACCAGATTTTTTAAGGAGTCTGTTGTCCCTGGGATCTGGAGGGCTCCAGCGCGTCTATGAGTGGCGCGTGGAGGCGCGGCGCCGGGGAGAATTCCCGCTGCCCCGACAAGTCGAGGCGCGGCGGGAAGAGGTCCGGCGCGATCTCAGGGCAGTATGGAGGGAACGACTGTCGCAACCGAGGTTCGGGCACGCCGCAATCGCGGCGGTAAGACCCCTCTTTGAGGAGTGGCTGGAAAGGCGTCACGGCGTCCTGACCTATCGGATGACGCAGGTCCTCACCGGACACGGATGTTTCGGGAGGTACCTGTGTCGGATGGGGAAGGAAGAAACGCCGGGGTGTCACCATTGCGAAGATCGCCCGGAGGACACAGTAGAGCATACGGTGCAAGACTGCCCCGCTTGGGCAGAGCACCGCCGTGTCCTCACGGCAGCGATAGGCGGAGACCTCTCGCGCCCGGCATTGGTTGCGGCCATGCTGCGGGGCGAGACGGAGTGGGAAGCGGTCGCCTCCTTCTGCGAAGCAGTAATGCTCGTTAAGGAGGAGGCGGGCCGTGAGAGAGAGAGGACAGCGTCCTCCCTCCGCCCCACCCGCAATGGTAGACGCCCACGGCGTCGGACGTCGCAAGACGATCTCCGGCCACCGTAGGCGCGGGCATGCGGGCGGCGAGTAAAGGGCAACTCGCCGCCCGACCATGGACCATGCCCGGGTCGACGGCGCGTTGTGTTCCACGCGCGCCTCAAAGAGCGTCAGCACGATGACGGGGCCCCGCCCAAGAGGGCCAAAGCCTGCCGGGGTCGCGGGACTTATCTCATTACCGTGACCCCGGAACATAAAAGGCTATTGAAGGACACCGTGGATTTTAGTCAGTACAAGTCTGACAGTCCCTCCCGCCCTGCCCGGGGTGGGAGGACTCGTTTGATGATTTTACCACGCTAAAAAAAAAAAAAAAAAAAAAAAAAGGAGTCTGTTGTTCCATTGTTGATGTATCTTAAAAGGCTGATGACCAAAAGCTAGTGAGAGTACTTTATTGTTTTGCTGGGTACCGAATTGGTTTGAGACCAATTAAAATTAAGGAAAACAAAGACAAAGATGACTTGGCTATAACACAGGAATCATGTCTCACTTATTTTACAGGTATACCTACTTGAACAGAAACAGTTTTTTTGTTTGTTTAAATGCATTAATTCCTGGAACTAACAGGCAAATTTTGAACTGTTTTTTGCGAGTCTAATGCAAATTCTTAATAAGTATCATGCAAAAATAAAAAGATGATGAAACTATGGGTCATAGTTGGTAGTAATATAGCGAATATAAGTGAGTGAGAAATATCGGTTGAAAGAGATATAAAAATGTTTTCTGCTGAAACAGCACCAAATTAGTAAATTAAGAATATTATTGATCCAAGGACTTCAGGCAAAGAATCATTTTGAGGTTAAAATTAATGCCAACTCGAAATAACACGCAAAATGAAAAGCACGATTCAGATCAACACGAACATGTTCCATCTTCTTTACAACATATGGAAGGGAAAACTCATGAATGATATTCACATAAGTTCAGATTCATTCATGGGAAAGATTCGCTTACTACGTAATTTTCTAACACAATTCATACTTTTTGCCGTCAAAAGAACTGGGTCTGCCATAGACTCCCACTCTATGGTAACAGTACAATGATTACGTAAGTGGGAAAATCTTCCCACATGCTTTTTCAAAGAGCTTGGTCGGTTGGTTGCGTAGCTCCATGTATGGTTGGCCACCACGAGCGTTCGGATTCAGTAAAGACCATATATGATGGATGGGTGAGCAACAGTTCCAATTATATGACTGTTTTGTTCGTTACCAGATTTGGGTGGTTATGGTGTCTCGAATTGGCACCGCTTTGCCGGACTGTGTCGTAAAAATCAATTAAGGAAATGTTTTAGAAATGGACAACGGTGTTTGTAGTTATAAACTGTCTTTAATCTTCTATATGATTTTATTGTAATACTGCTAACGGACTTAGGCAATAATTAATAGATTGCTGATAAAATGGTTAAGTAACATATCCTAAACAAAATCGATATGTGTTGATTGGTTGAACGCGCTAATCTCAGCCACTATTGATTCGAATTGAACAAAATCTTTTTGTGTTGAATAGTCTATTTATCGAGGAAGGCTATAGGCTATATAACATCACGCGACGACAATTACGAGAAGGAGCTGGGCAGCGGCTGAAACCGCGGCGGTATATGAAGAGATAAGAGAAGAAGGAGATGCATGCATATGTCTGATAAAATAAAATAATTCTTGCATTATCAGCAGTTATTACGTTAAACAGAGAAAGTCTACCCCTAAGCTGTTATCATAATAATCAACACTACCTAAGTACCTACACCTCGTGTGAAAACCAATCCCATTAGGATATCCCATCGTTAAATTTAATAAGAGAAGGGTGATGTAGGTGGACCAGCGCTGCGAGTAGGCTATAAAGTTGTTAATTGACTGAAATTTATAAATCTAGTCGTAATTATTGTTGCAGATCTGTGCAATGACTGTGAGAAAATAGGGCCAAAAATGTAGTGTTTAGAATATAAATTTATTGAAGATTAATATTGCAATAACTTGTAAGTGGTTGGAAGATTAACAAGTAGCTTTTTATTAAATTCCTATGCAGAAAAACCGATAGCTTTCGGGAGTTGTGTATTGACGGCAGTTCCCAATATCCAACCTGTTTCATCTGCCTGACCATAATTATGGTTTTATCTGAATTTGACCTGAAATTTATTATGATCATAACAGATTTTGTCTTTATTTCAACACTTTTGGATTTCCCGTAGCATAGGACTATAATTTATTTTACAATTATCTCTATTAGTTTCCATTTATTTGTTATCTTTATTTGTCACTAAACTTCTCTTCCTACCCATATTCAGACCTCACATAGCATTTTTCGATTTAGCTTTTATTTGTCCTGCTTCTTCTAGCCATTCGACTTAATTAACACATTTCACGCCAAATGGTTACTTTTAGTGTAGCTTCTTTCGCCATTGTCTTATAAAAATCTTAGTCACTCACATCTATAAACGTATCGCTTATTAAAATGTTAATCCACTTATGTTCTACCGCATACGTGTCTAACTCTCATATAGATAGAATACAAAGCAATCTTCGACATTTAAGGCTACTGATAGAAATGTCACTTGGTGACTCATTGCAAGGTAGAAAGGCTATGCTCCGAATGTGGGTGTTAAAATTGGATTGTCCAGCTCAGATATTATACGAACGATTACGTAAAGAACTTGTTTTGATGCTAATTAGTTTCATAACATGACATCACACCTGTTGATACCTGAAGGCTTAGGCAGAGGCAAAAGTTAAGTTCTAGGCAAGTATGCTTCACCGTCAACCACGTCATTGCTTACGACCAGGCGAGATAATATCCATCTTGCCTGGAAATACCGTATGTGACTGAGTGATGGGTTTCTGCACTGCGTGTCCCGGATTCAATTCAAACAATTGTATGGGTAACATGTAATTGTTCCGGGCCTGGCAGTTTGCGTATCTGAGTTTTAATTTGTTGACAGGACTAATTCCTAGAATTCTCTGAATAACTAACCAGGTTGTGCCCAATATGGGCCATTGCGAACTTACAATGGACCATATTAGGCCTACTCTGCAAAGAGGCGTTGTTACACCAAGCACAGTAATTCCTTTGTCTCATCAGTATTATCTTCGATGATCATTCGTACGTCATCATCGAGTCACGCCAGATTTCTCGCTGTTAATAGATGGCTGCCGATTCGAGAGAGCAGCTTTGTTATGGTCCAAGTTAAAGGAGACTGAAGTGTTGTAATAATGCTCGAAACAACTTGATGAACTTTGCGAAGAATGTATTCATAATAGGGTTCGGAGGCAAAACATCTTGAAAACGGGGAAAACATATAGATAACTTAGCTCTTTCCATAAGATTGGCGTGAAAACATATACATGCATAACTTGGCTTTTTTCGGATTGTGACAATGCAAAATGTTTTTTTTTTATTACATAGGTTTAAAGTATTAATACTTTTCCAAAAAGCTAGAATGCCACAAGTGTTTGATCACTTATGTTAAAGGTCCATGTAAGCATTGTCATATGAAAAAATTGTTTAAATTGACTCAAAACAATGCAATAATTGAAACTTCCATGTTTATGAATGTTTTCCAGTTGATTAGTATCTCACAATATACACGCATTTGAATCATTAAGTGCGTGCATTTCATATAAAATTACGCAATTCAGATTAGGGACACCTGTAATATTGCACGATTTATTGAGAACGCATATTCATTGTATTAATTTGATAGAATTTATGTATGTATGTAAGTAATTGTGTTGTCATGCCTGCACGCATATTTTCAAACAATCGTTCAAATTCAGAAGCAGACCATAATGTCAATAATATTGCGTAGTCACGCTTAGAAATGAATACCTATAGAAAGAAAATTATCGAAAAGTGTATCTTCAATTTTCTTTATATAACTTTTGTTTTGCATGGCATAAATTTCGTACAGGGGCAAAATGTTCAATTCTCGAAGTGCCCAAATTTCAAAATGTTCATTCTCAAACGTCCAGTAACACTAAGCTACATGAAGCTACTCATAAAAGTAATTGCGGTAAGTCATTTTGCTGAAAACGAGAAGACACTTCGCCTCTGCACTAGAACAAGCTGTTATCACGTTTATTTAGGTTCCGCCTAAATTTACGTAATAATAAAAACCTGCGCTCACAATAACACTACTATAGAGATTAAAATCGAATATCACTACAACTAGAGTTCTCTCCCATTAATTTAAAAATACTAAAGAAAAAGTCCCACTATAAACACCTGGTGGCCTACCATGAACTCTTAACGCGATCCAGTTTAGGCTGTGGAAAAGAGATGGCGCTAGACGACTTGTATAGCTCTGTCTCTTTCCCAAAGCCTAAACTGGATCGCGTTAAGAGGTCGTGGTAAGGCCTCTGAGGTAATCCTTCATTTAATCGTTCCCTTCTTTTACTTGGGCCACACCCCTGAAGCGCACATTCCACGGGCACACGCGATATGTTCTAGTCCAAGGCACAGGAATGCGAGGCAGATGTGCCGATATTGCACCTCCTCGGAGGAAAATAGGCTAATACACTATTGGTAGGAAAAAACCCCCATGACGTTACTTGGAACTAGTTAGATTAGCGCCATTGTGATACAAATGGTATAATTATATATTTCCTAGTACGAATGTTATCATCTGCCTAACCTTTTTCCAATTATATTGGGGTCGGCTCCCAATCGAACCAGATGCATTACTGAATATCAGTATTTTACATGGAGCGTCGGCCTATCTGACCTCCATAACCTAGTAACTGGGTAACACAATACCCCTTGGTAAGACTAGTGGTAAGACTTTCGAGCTTCTGATTAACAGTTACGATTGTCAAAGATTTACAAATGACAGCCAGGTACAGAGGAAACTCGTTATGACAGATGACCCATGCACATACCAAACTTGCCACGTGCGGCTTTACTTTGAAGATCGACCTGTGCAGCCATTATTTTTTAGCCACGAGCTCCTCCAACTAAGTTCAGTTCAACTTTGAGCTTAGTATTAACCTCATTGGTCAGATGCGGTGACGCCATCTACAATGAGCTTTGACAGGCCCTCCTCATTATCGGGTTATATCATCTTTTGTTTATACGGAACGAATAATCAACAAAATTTACAAATTGCCAGTGGCTGGCAGGAATCCGGATACGGAAATATTTCAGCACAAAAACATGAAATAACATTGTTTTGGTATTTGTAAAGGCACTAATGATACAATTAAGACATTTTTACAACATTTTCCTGTAAAAAAGATAAAATGAAACTATGAACCGAAGTTACGTAGTTTAACAGTAAGTTTTTTTGCTGTCAACAATTAGATTGCTTTTCTTACAAAAAAACAATTTTAAGGGCTTTATGCTCGTTTTCTGCAACATTGGACGATTACAAACGTCGAATTCTTATCGCTTTATTCTGACTCGAAAATTATTGCAGTCGGTCGTAGTGGTTCAGTTTTTTTTAGTAGGTACCTAGCCTTGTTGTGCCCCTCTGCAGTCTGCAGGGCAAAGGGCGTCCCTTTCTCCTTCCAAACCTCTCCATTTTCGGCAATTTCTGGCTATGTCTGCCCCGCGAACATGATCAGATCGTCACACCACCTCCGCCGAATTATTATCGAAGAAAAAACACACAAAAGAATTAAGATAACCTTCTTCCTTCCTTCTTTTTGGAAGTTAATTAAAAACAGTGCATTACAGTAACAAGCCCTTTTCTTGCACAAAAAACCGTATAGTTTTTGTTCCCCACCAAATTGGCTACCGCTGATTATCCAATTATACCGTACCCACTACTTTCGTAAAACCACAATAATGTTACTTTACCAAACCGTTGCAATATCAAAGTATTACAATAATAACAAGTATTGTAGCGTAGTGAATTTTATTGCTCTCGTCATGCGATCTATTGCTCTTGTCATGCGACGCTGACTGTTGCAATAGATTTGTCTGCAATACAATTCCATTGATTTGGTCTGTCAATATGGGACGGTTGAATGAAGCGATTGTTATACTCGTAATTGTAATTAGATTGGTTATTAAAACGTTTTTTTGGGTGCTTGAATAGTAGCGGCTATCAATAGGTTTATCCGTTTATGTTATTTTTTCGCGACTGCCAAAGAAGGGTACTGTTTTTCGCGCGTATCTTGTTTGCATGTAATAAATAATTATTAATTAGAAATTAGAACGGATTTCGATAATATTAAAGTACAGTTATATTCGTTTTAAAAACCCAAGTATTCTTAAATAAGTTTATGAAAAATATCAGCATGGCGGATTTTTATCTCGAATGGCGTAAATGAAAGATGTTTTCTACATACCTACTTGCTTTATAATCCTGCGTTGCGAATCGTAAAGCTTTTTATGTGGAAAGAATAATTCGGTTGCTGATAGGACTCGAACCTGCGAACTTCTGATTCAGTACACCGGAACTATGAATTCTGTTTATGTTTAAGAAATTTCATTAAAATCATTATTCAGTCCAAAAGATGAACATTCCACCAAATTAAACTTCCATTGCCAGCCAAAAAAAAACCAGTTTCCCATATCAAACGCCTTCAATCTCAGATAACCATCTCTAATCACAATGAACGTAACATTTAAAACTACACAACGACATAACTGGTCATTCATTACATTTACATTCTTACAACCGGTAAGCTAGTAGCAATACCGGGGCTCAGCAGTAACGGTGGTGGTGACCTTGTGAACCGGTGGCATCGGTGACTGAGGCCAGTGAGATTCCACTCTTTAAATTAGCTTAGTTTGGGATCTAAAGAAGCTTAGCTTTAAGTTAGCTTAGTTTGGGATATAAAGAAGCTTAGCTTTAAGTGAACTTAGTTTGTGATCTAAAGAAGCTTAGTTTTAAGTTAGCTTAGTTTAAGCTGGGGATACAAAAGCGCCTCTTCAGTAATGTTGCTAATAGAATTGTGATAAAATTGTCCTTTATCAATTATCTATCTGTTGAGCAATAGAATGGAGTATTCTATTTTACGAATTTATCTATTCTATCTACTCTCTCTATGTACCTACTCTATTGAGTAATGTAATGGAATATACCATTTTACGAATTTTATCGCAATGCATATTGTGTTGTTGCTAAAGTGTATTTTTAGACCGTGTGGAGTGTTATAAAATTCAGAAAGTAGTGATGATCAAAACTAATAATTAGTTAAAATTGCATCGTTTTCTTTGGGTTTAGCTTCTTTACTGTTTAAATGCCTGTTCTACGTATATGCGTCTTTTTAAAAGTTACTGTTCCTTACAACAGCCATTGGATTCCTAGCAAAATTATGTCTTATCTACAGTTTTATGAGCTATACTTTTATAGCATTAAATCGTATTCAATCTAAGTTATGAAGATAAATCTCGTTTTATGTTGGCAATAAATTAAAATGCACTAATTAAGTAGGAAAGTGATAGATAAAGTCGAACGTATAATTATATCAAAGGCGTAAAACGTTTAGATCAGAAGAAATATATTATCTACACCAATATTATGAAGAGGATAGATTTGTATTTTTGTGTGTATGCAGTGACGGATTAAAACTACTTGATGCCCTAAGCAATTGAAGCCTTTGGTGCCCCCCTATCCACGGGTTTGAATACATCAAATGGGTCCTCCCGCCCTGGGCGGGACGGGAGGGACTGTCAGACTTACTGACTAAAAATCCACGGTGATCCTTCAATAGCCCTTTACCTTCCAGGATTACGGTTACTTGATGAGATAGTGCCGCGACCCCGCTAGTCTTTGGCCCTCTTTTTGCACCTTTCTTCTATATGCAATAAATAAGGTAACCAAGCCTACGCACGATAGAATAGCGAGCAGTTTCAGTTTTTGTTCACGTGAGAGTGAGACTTGATGATGCCCATGGCCCCCCATGGGCATGACCAGAAGAAGCACAAAAAAATCCGTCCTTAGGATTTTTTGGTGCTTCTTCTGTTGCCCCAGACGTGATGCCCTAAGCAATTGCTTAATTTGATTAAGGGTTAATCCGTCACTGTGTGTATGTTTGTAATGAATAAACTCATAAAATACTGTGGCGATTTTAATTTTTTTTCGACTTTAGAAAGCTACATTCACCCTGAGTAACATGTCCATCCTTACGAAGCCAAGACGGGCCGCTAGTCTCTGATAAAAAGACGGCGCTATTCAGCTAAAAAGGATAACTCTTCTCAGCAATTTTCTTAACAAACTAAACTCACCAGATATGCATCAATGGGCTTCTCCCTGGGTCTATGGTACGCCTTCTGGAGCTCTGTCTGCTTGAGCGCATGCGCAATGTGCAGTGCGCTTGCGTCGAAGCGGCCATATTGGTAGTCGGGCGTGTCACGTGACAACTCCCGCGCAGGGGACGCGTGTACGCTCCCGCCGTTTGTGGTGCGAGTTGGTGATACCGCTGACAAGACTGGAAAGAGGATATTACAGATTAATATGGCTGTGTTCATTTTTTTTTAGCAGTGGACGTCCTATGGCTGAGATGATGATGATGATGATTATGGCTTTGTTCAAAAATGGTTAATTATTTATCTTTGTACCAGGCAGTCCGTTAGCGAAGACACGGGTACGGATGCGGATGAACGAACTGAGAACGAAGTCAAAATCAAAGTTGCGGACAGATAATCCGCCAGATAACCGCCACGCCAGAAGTCCTTTTGACGCGGCGCTAATTGTGTCTATGGCATTACATCAAATTGCATTTAAAAAATGTAGTATCACGAATTTTTCGCACGTCATGAGGGATATTCGGACTCTAAGGAACTCTGTCTGTCATCTGTCAAATCGTAATATCATTTATTCTTATTTCGAACTCGTTGTCAAAACGCCCGTAACTAAGGCCGAAACCACGGGTTTCGTGCTTTGAGATTAGACCCCCAGTAACGGTAGGCGCTTGAGATGAATGCAGAGCTAAGGAATGAGAATATGTCTGAAAAATATAAGGACAGATCAACTCTATCCTGACTGCATTTAAATCATCAATCAGGCTACCGTTGTTACAATGTTCACATATTTTTTTTGACTTTTGAATTTTCTTGGTTTGCTATTCTTCTACTTAACCTAGCTCAGAATGATACAAATACTTATTTTAGTAATTGTAATGTTATAACTCTAGAACGGGCTCACCTATTCAAACCAAATGTTTAGGCTTTGTTCGAACTATTTAGTAAATGCTTTATGTGAAGTTTGCACAAAATCGGGCGAGCGGTTCTTAATATACCCGTGCGAAGCTGGGACGGGCCACTAGTTAGGTAAGTATATTGTTTAAAATTGCATTAACAACATCTAAATTTGAATCATAGTTTTTCAACTATGATTCAAACGGATCGGATTATGGAGGGGCTCTTGGCAACCAAAAACTACAACTTGAGGTAATCACAGAATCCAAATGTTTGTGCAATAGACCACCATACGCATATTAATGAAGTTGCATGTACCAAAACTAGGATATCTCTTTCCGAAGTTGCAAGTTTTGCAAACGCAAGGAACTTTGCCAAGTTTTACGATTGCGTCAACAATGTAAGTATAAGTTTTCATCAAGCAATTTAGCTTATACGTAGAAGAAACATTGGCTATTCTGATCCAACTGTTGATGCATCAACATAACGAGAAAGTAAGAATAATTAAGTTTCTCAAAGCATTTACTTCTCTAAACTGCGGTAAAGATCATTTGCAAATGAATTAACATTCACCTTAAGACTCTCTTCAAAAGAATCTCAATTCATAAAATAACGACCAATCAGAGCTGAGTCCACACTAACGGAAAATGCAATAAACGAGTGATTAGATCGTACGCACAGCCGGCCGTGTGTATCGGACCGAAGACCTCTAGTTAAATTAACTGCAGTTTGTGTACAACCCATAATAATGTGTTAATTCTAGAAATTATTGACCAATCAGCTTCAAATTGATCCAGTAATAATAGAAAATGGTTGAACAAGCATTAGAGCGGTATCGAATAAAACAGTAAAGAAAATTGTACCAAATTGTTAGAAGAAACAATAGGCACAGGCTTAATCATGCATTCTGTTAATTTTGTTTCTTCTATGATGCAAGATGAGTAACTATGATGATGAGTAAAAGAAAAACAAGTGGAGTTTTTCTTATTACGAGTATGTACTTTTATAGTATGTTGCACATACTTGTCTTTGTCTCTGCATCACCCTAAGGTAGATAATGCCCAAGGCATTAAGTCCGCCGCTGTACACATGTTTTTTTTTGTGCATAAATAAATCATTTCTTGCCATCAAGTGAGATGCTGGCCAAACACAAAAACAAACCAAAAATAGTTTTTTTTTAAGAATGATATCAGAGAAGTAATGGGTATCGATTCGATTAACAGGGAACAATAGAAGATGATGAAGAAAGGGTGAATAAGGAATTAAATGTTACTATATCTTAGTAGAGTAAACATTTAGTTTAAGATATTGCTACTAACGTTGACATAAGCTTTCAGAACACAAAGAAAGACGAAAAGTGGTAATACCCCAAGTAAAGTGGAATAAAGCCTTTGCCAAACTGACAGTCAAAACGAATGCGTGCCGAAGCGTTTTTGTTTGTAATGTATGGAATTGTTTGAAGCCAGTCACATAGACTATCGCACCGCTTTCGTTTTTCAATGTGACTGGATTCAAACAATGTCCATACATTACAAATAAAAACGTTTCGCCTCGCCTGTCTGTTTGACAAAGGCGAAGGGATGTATTTAATGATGAAAAGATCTTTCTATCACTGCAGCAATAATTGATAGTTGCAGTAGATAATCAAAATGAAGATGATATCATCAGTTTCGTAAGAACTAAGAATGCATGGAAATTAAGTTGCAGTCATCCTTGCATGCAGTTGGCAATCTGCCACCACTTAATAATTATGTGCATCTGTGATCTTTACACCTAACATTAGATGTATTGCATATTATAATTTATAGCCAGGTAGACTGCATTTATGTTTTTCGTAATATTATTATCATCTTTAAAGAACTAGCGTTGAAGAAGGGGTAAGGTAACTAGCGCAAATCTTGGAAATTGCGTACTTGCATACTTGTATGTTTTCTCAGTGCGTACTTGGCCTAAGTGAACCCTTGTTCCCAAAAGGGTTAGGCCAAGTAAGTATTCTAGTTATCCCTAAACTAAAGTAGTTAATAATAGTTTATTTTATACTTTATTAAACTAAATAATAAATATAAAAGAAAAAACCTTTCGTAATGACACCAGAGAAACCTGATGCTCTTCCTAATTTATAACAGACAGAAATGGTATGTTTAAAATTATATCCTCTATTACAAAACTATCAAGGTTGTTAGTGTAAACAGTGATGCACGTTTTAAATGCACAACTAGTTAAAGAAAAAACGACCTACAAGTAACAACACAGCTTCTATTGAGGGCAGTACCCTTGAAAGATACAATAATTCTCTCCCTTATCTCACGCAAAAAGTCTCATAAGCCTCATTGATTGCTCAAGCAAAACATCACCATAATCAGATAACCAAGCTAATAACAGGTACTGTTGTTCATTCAGCATTAATTGTAGATAATTTAGCATATTATAATACTCAAGGTGGACCGGAGACACAAACTAGGCAGAAACAGAAAGACAGGTCTACGAACGCAAACATAGAAAGACATATACACCGTGTTCTTCACATTATCCATAAACTTTAGCAAATACTTCTATGGCTTTTACAAATCAAATCCAGCAAAGGAAGTAGTACTTAAAAAGGCTTCGTTACAAAGATATTTGTAATTTCATTTAATGAAATTTAATTGAGCTATGCAGTGAGAAAGTATCTTAATTTGAAATCTATCAAATACTATTTGCATTTCATTTGTTTCAGCCCGCCAAATGTTATGAATGACGTTGCCAATTCGGATAAAGAGGCATGCATATCGGGTTATTTACGTCTAGGTATTTAGTTTGTATGAAAATTAACAAAAAATAAAAAATAAGAATTTATTAATGTGTCCATAATGAAAAATGCTTACTTCCGTGGTTTGAACATCTGGTCGAAGTTTATGTATATCGTCCGGAACACGGTGTATAGAGATTCACGTTCAGCTAGTGCAAACGCCCTCGCGACTGTTTTTTTATTTTAAGATCGCTTCACTCGTCTATGGGTCAGTTGCAAATGATCGCTATACCGTATTCGGGTGCTCAAAAGGCTTGATAGAATTTGGGCACCCGATCTTTTTATTAAACTACATCGAATTGAATTCGGGAGAATGACCAAGTGTAATTGCGCCATTAGTGCAAGCGTGTCTGTTTTCATTTATTGTTTGTACTCAACTATAGATTCTTATTGTCTAAAATTTTATTAACTATCATAGAAGAAATATGATATCATTCCTCGAACACTTTTTATGTTCATACTTTTAACATTCGTCATCAACTTCCTGCCCTTATCCCATGCTTCATGGGATTGGCGCAACACGCATCTTCTTTCGTTTTCCTCTGTTAGACGTAACAACAGAATTTTTTTTTTCTTCTTTCACATCATTCTTTAGACAGTCCATCTTTTCTTTGGCCTTCCTTTTTCTTTCCATCTATCCAAATTTATACCCTGTTATACCTTTAGCATTATTGATATGTTTTCACATTACAGTTTTACCGAAATCTCCCATTTGGCTGTTACGATTTACTTTTGTCAGTATAGGTATTTAAATATCTTTGTATAGATCCGACTTTTTCCGCTTAAATATTTTGCCACGATTTTCTTTGTGCTGTCTCGCATTAGTATACTTAAATATCTTTGTATAAACCCGACCTTCTGCTTCTAAACATTTTGTACTATGGACAAAACATTCTCAACATGCAACCGATATGGAGTTTATAAACTTTGGTTCACAAACATAAAACCTATATTAAATAATGTAGTGGGTGGTGTGCTGTGCATTCAAACTGTTCATTGATTGGTTGCTCTGTCATGTTTGCCGCCGTTTAGAAGATACAAATCTCATTAATTTTAAGTATTGCAGTATCTGCATGGGTCGAGTAACCCTCATAAGTTTCATTACGATATCACATGATACATATTGAGCAGTGGTGGCCCAGTGGTATCAGCCCCGACTTACGATTTATAGGTCGTGGTTTCGAACCCAGCCAGACGCATTACTTTGTTTAATTTATTTCATAAACAATGCTATTTTGGAAATTATTATGGTTAACTTTGGAGTTCCTCAATTTCATCTATTTTGTTCCTTCCTTTTGGAAACGTGTTTGCACATTTATCAAATCAATTAAATAAATATAGCTATTTATATTCATGGAAATTATTCACAGCATGATCATCTGTAGTTTGTATTGACACAATACTGGACATATCTTGTTCCATCGTTCATTGTCATTTCATCGTTTTGTTTAATCGTTCTACTTTTTTTTTTAAATCATGTTTGTAAAATAACATTAATATCATCACTTTGAGGAATTTTATTAACATTAAATTGTTCAATAAAACGGAATCATCATTAAATTAATCTGTAATTAAATCTTGTTTTTTGGTCATTCAGTATGATTATGTTCAATAAATTAGGTTCATCTCTATTATTTACAAGCTTCTAATTATAGCATTACTTTAAATAGCAGCATTAAGTTCGATTTTATCTTTTAGTTCATATTTCTATGCCTCCAATAAGTTAAACAGGTCTCTTCAAAACAATAACTCTTTCTCTAATAGCTTTCAAATAAATGCCCGAATCAAAATCGAACAGCAAGACCGCACATTAAGAAACTTTTTAATTTACTACATTATCGACATTACCATATAAATCTGTGTTATATAACAGAAAAATATCCAATGGAATTTCAAGCTTACCGCTGAAGAATTAAGTTGAAATTTCAACGAGTGTTGGAAAACGTTGGAACGGTGTCGATGACCCGGCTTACTCCATAAGTTACACACTATTTGGCAAAGTGTAGGTAACTGGTAAACGATGCGAAGAAAAAACTTGGTAGAACGTTATTTTACTAGTACAACTAGAGACAGATGCTCCGCGAAGCGTGTTATATTTAAATTAATTGTTAATGTTTACATGCAAGTTTTGCGGGAATACGTAACAGATTTGAGACGGAATACCTAGCCGGTTATTTTTAAAGTCTGAATTTTCTCCGGAAAAAAATCATAGATACAGGTGGCCTAGATTATTTTGTCTACATTAATTTGTGTAAGCTTTCCGTCCAAATATACATATTTTGACATGCATCAGGATCGATGGGCTTTTTTTTTTGCGTGGTAAAATCATCAAATGAATCCTCCCACCCAGGGCAGGGCGGGAGGGACTGTCAGACTAGTACTGACTAAAATCCACGGTGTCCTTCAATAGCCCTTTGTGTTCCGGGGTCACGGTAATGAGATAAGTCCCGCGACCCCGGCAGGCTTTGGCCCTCTAGAGGGGGGCCCCGGCATCATGCTGACACTCTTTGAGGCGCGCGTGGAACACAACGCGCCGTCGACCCGGGCATGGTCCATGGTCGGACAGCGAGTCGCCCATTACTCGTCGCTCGCATGCCCGCGCCTACGGTGGCCGGAGATCGTCTGCCGACGTCCGACGCCGTGGGCAGGATCGATGGGCTAGGGTCGTTACGCAGTGGGAGCCGGACGAGCGTCGAAGCCGAGGGAAGCCTAGGAAACGCTGGCGTGACGATCTAGACGCGTTCATGACAAATTGGCCGGAGAAAGCCGCACACAAGCAAGAGTGTAGGTAAGGTTATGGGGTACCATTGCCCAGAAGTGGGACAATACAGGTTAAAAAAATGACATGTTCATACATAAAACATTAAAAGTAGGTTTTGAAGTCTGGGCCGATGTGAGTTGACAGACTAAGTCAAGGTCGTCATGGATAAACAGAAACAATGGAACATTATTCTTTGGGACACCTAATACATTAAACTGTCAGTGTTCCGATAATTGTATTTGTTCGGATGTCCGTTTAGTTAGGCACTTAGGTACTTGATGTTTGGTTTGGGCCTTGAAGACGGATAATTTGGTATAGGAAATATGCCTGTTTCAAAGTGATTAGCAGATCAGAATGATGCGTTTTACAATTGGAAAATTAGAAGTCAAAACGATTAAAAGCGTAGTAAAATCATCAAATGAGTCCTTCCGTCCTGATTGGATTGAAAGGAACTGTTTGCCTCTTACAGATTAAAATCTGACTTATTTCTTAGTTTTGCACTCCAGGGTCATCACAGGGCGCCCTTTTAAGGAAATCCTGCGACCGCGGAGGGCGTTTAGTCCCATATGAGCACGCCAGTTTCAAAAATTTCTGCTATGGGTTCGAATCTGGCGGAACTGTCCTAACCGTGGCTTCGGAACGTAAAGGGCTATTTAGGGACACCGTGGATTTTAGTCAGTACAAGTCTGACAGTCCCTTCCGTCCTACCCTGGGTTAAAGGACTTATTTGATGACATAACCACGTAAAAAAATGGGTTGGAATCCACGACTTCAAGTACGAAATCCGGCTGTTACTAGGTATAAGTATACAAAAAGCTAAAATTACGTATAACCTTCTTCGATCATGTTGAATCGAAGTTAGCCTTAGTTCTATAAGTATACACGGAAAAAATGCAAAAATGCTTTTAAAATGGATTCAATAACAACATTTCTAGAGAACTCTCACCACAGATGTTACATTCAAATTACATAAGACTTCTGATGCAACCACATCAATTTAATATTGTCACAGTCTAAAAATATGAGGTCAGAATTCCGCTCAAATTCCACGGTGTCATAAAACGTATGTATACGGAACTGCAGCATGCATGCGCATAGCATTCAGCGCCTTTTCCTCGGGTATTGCGTTATGCAGAACGTTACACATTGCTGTTAAGTCTTGGCCACGAGATACATACACGCTCAAAGAAGACGCGAGTTGCGACTGGAGAAAAAATATCACCAGCGTAGCTTTTTTCTATCTAGGGAACGGCTTCCACTCCAACTGGATGTAGCTGAATATCAGTACTTTATATGGAATGATTGTCTATCTGATCTGTAAACCAGTACCGTATTGTTACGAGCTGGGTATCGGGATAAATTAATTAACACCAATTAAAACCAAATAAACTTTATTTACACACGAATCACTCATTACAACAAGCACTATTAACACTACTCAACACTTATACACACACTTAATCACACGTAAAAGTCACTTAGAGATCGCTTGAGTTCATTTTCGAGTCACCTCGATCGTAGTCAAAACCAGACTGACTCAGGTCGCCGATCGGCGCCCTATTTATACCCCGGCCGGACCCACTAGATCTAGATGTTTCTAGAAGATGATCGAATGTTCTGGAAACATTCATAGACTTCGACATAGTCCCATACCTTCTGGAACATTCCAGAACTATCTAGAACAGGGTAGAATTTTCTAGAAACTTCCAGACCAATCTTCAGTAGAATAGTCGAGAACCTTGTGGAACCTTCGAGAAGCCTGTAGATTGGTCTCGCAATATAATCGACGTAACAGTATCATACCTATAAGTTTCAGATATCTTTTTGATTTAACGATAGGTCTGGTAGTAAGCGATGATGTGAGACCGTGAAGCACGCCTGTCTAGAAGTACCTGTACCTGAATAGCACAGGCATGACTGATTGTCAGATTTCCTAGCTTGCGATAACTGTCAAAGGTTTATTTGGGTTTTGACCTATGCTAATCTTATTATTTAGTTACGAGACCCTCGAGTTGCAGAGTCAAGGAATGGAAGAATGTAACCTAAAATGTTCTACTCGTTGACGCGACGTAACGATATCCACGAGGACGTAACAAGTGTGTCACTTGACGCAAGTCGCATTATCTCATGTTGTGTACAAGACATTACTGCTGCAGAGGATGTCGCAACAGCGTAACAGTTGTGTGCCGATTATCCCTAAATATGGCGGTGTCAGCCGATATGGGTATACTACAGGATAGTGTTAGATTGTGGCAAGATTTATGATGGCTTGAGGCACTGTTTTTAGGTCTATTTGATAAAAGCAATCTTTGGTAATAGTGGATGCCTTTTATAGGATAAAATGTTTGTCGGTGAACCAGACAAGATCACCCATGGCTCAAAAATGTTCATTGTTAAACATTGAATATGAATTATTTTTAGCTTGGCATAGTAGCAACACTGATAGTCGACATTTCATACTTATAAGTTGCTAATACGATCAGGTCCTTTGAGTAGAACTCTTTTTCTTTGCAATTTTGTAATAAGGTTTACAAACTTAACATAACAACTTGACATATAATTGAGGTGTGTCATGTCATGTGTGGAAATTCATGAACCGTATCTACTACAAATACTCATTGAAGTGAATAAAGTTTTGCCTTTTTAAACTTCATACCATCATAATTCGGATTTGTTATTGGTAAATGATTTCTACTGAAAAATAAAATGGCCGTACAATCATACGCCATCCACCAATAAAGAAATTAGATACATTTGAAAAGAAACATTCTAGAAGTTAAGGAAGTTATTCCTACCATATTTAGCGACACCTATTCCGAAACCAACTAGAAAAAACTCCATTACAACTACATATTCATGTGCCGCTATAAATTTCTCAAGTTCCTTGTAACTGACGGCAACGCTGCGCACGATTCGTCCGGGATACCTGCGCGTGAGTTGCGAAACTGACACCGGTACGGTAGGTTACGTCACTCCGACCTTCTTAATGTCGTTTACTTGAAACATTTAGATTAGAAACCCGAGTAGGCCTATGTTAAGTACTTTTATTGCCTTTTGAAGTGAAGTAGAGCTTGTAGATGTACTTACATAGTGGGATACTGGAATAGATTTTGATAATTTGCTTACATTACTATAATAGAGAGTAGAGAGCCAGGAATAATATATATGGGGATAAGGAGTTCCATTACATCATCTTCCTCTCCTTATTCCATTTTACTTGGGATTTTCGTAACACGTTTTCTTCTTGCATTCTCCCCTGTCAGACGTCACGGCATCGTTTACGTATTTTTCGTTCTTAACATTCGTGACTCAATACATCCTTATCTACTTAGGCTTTTCTCTTCCTCTCTATTCTTCTAACAAAATACCTTTCCAGGAATAACGAAAAGACTCATCAGTATCATAAGTAATAAGTAAAATCTTCCGTGATTTTCTTGAAAAAGAAGTTCGGGGTATCACTGCACCCAGTAAGTTGTGACGCATTGCCAATTGTAAAATTCGACTCCGTCAATTTTAGTTTTTCAAAAATGAAAAAATACAGGTCTAATATTTTTGATATTGTCTGACGTACTAAGAATTTTTCAGTCTTATGGCCAATTGCAATTTGACTTTACATCAGCCTAGTCATCATTCTTTGTCAGGCTTAAAACTTAAATAACTTTTAGCACTGTCAAGAGGGCGTGGCCGATCGCTCTACGCATGCGCACTGTATCCGTTAGCGTAGGTATTTATTTATAAAATCTGTTTACCCCAAAAAAAATGTTGAACCCCTTTTTAAGAAAATTATTTAAACGGAAGAAAATGAAATAAGCACGGTGCAAAAAGCAATTTTTTTATTTCGATCTTAAAGTTTAAATGATTACGGTCGTATTTTGATCACTGGGCAGCCATAAATACCATTAATTATGCCTTTTTCTGTTCAACTAAATGTCGGTTTTGCTTTGGCAATGTCCAATTTTGTTTCATTAATTACGGTTTAGTTTTTTGTTATTTTGACCATTTTTTGCCTTCATTACCAATGTAAGAAGTTTTGTGCAGTTGTAGCCGCCTTATTTAAGCTAATGATAAGAATCTAGTTTGTCCTTTATTTAGCAACTACTTAGCCTAGCCTAGTTAGTAATTATGCTAGATTTTTTGTTGTTCCTACTGAGATTACTTAATTTGAACGATTACATATTTACGGCAGTTTTATGATCACACTAATTAGTACCTAATAAATATAGATGTTTCGTATTTATCTCTTGTATGTGTTTATATGTAGGTTATTTCTGGATCATGTTTATTTGACGTGATCCATGATTAAAATTTATGACGAATCAAGAAATATTTCAACACTTCCCTGAATACTGAAGACGTATTTTTAAAATCCATACCCTTATCTATGATTAACTTAAAGTTATATGAGCCTTGAAAACAGCAATGTTTAGTCAGTGACAATGGGATAAATGTTGGAAGTCATAGCAGAAGTAGTGCCATAAAAATAAAATATAAAGACCAATTAATTTAATATTCGCAGCATTCAATCATTCCACATTGGGCACCTGATACCAAAATTTTTATAGAGGCCGTATGTGGAATAGTTAAGGTGCCATTAGCTCAGGTGCCATTTCAGCGATTGCCCATGATGTGGAATACCTTTCCTGCAAACACCCAACACACTACATTTCTCTGCAAATAAAAAGAAAAACGATTGTCATTTGTTTATGCTCTCTTTTCTTTTTATGAACATTCTTTTCATTCAGTTTTATTTTTTATATTCAGCCAGCTTTACCGTTGACATAATTTCTTATTCAACCGGAAAATGTAGAAACAGTTGTCGTTTATAGAA
This sequence comes from Agrotis exclamationis, assembly GCA_950005045.1. Lineage (NCBI taxonomy): Eukaryota > Metazoa > Arthropoda > Insecta > Lepidoptera > Noctuidae > Agrotis > Agrotis exclamationis. Next base: position 4,687,811 of record OX465431.1, on the reverse strand, counting down.
TTTCTGTATCGCCTTCGACAGACTTAACCGTATAGTTCGGTACCGGGTCCGAAACGGCCGCGACAAGTAAACCTACGCTGGCTCAATAGTGGGTCCGAAATGGGCAGACGTTGTAGTCATACGACATCCTCATTAAAAAATAAAAAAATATAATATTCTCTGCGTTAAATCCTATGAGTGCGCATTAATTAAGAATGTTAAATAAAAATCTGATTTGTTCACGCCATTAAAACTTCTACATTTACAACGCATTTTCTTAATTTACCATTACAAAATCCAAAAGTGTAAATACGATTTACGCCATTTTGATGGCAGTGCTGGGTTGGGCTAAAAATCATAAAAAATGTGGTTTCCTGATATCCAAGGTATCACTATAGAAGGGATGAATAACTCGTCATTTAGTATTGTAACGAATTCATACGAAATTCAACATAAATTAGCAGTGGTAATGAAGAATTTGATATCTGAACTCGAAGTTTCGCGCCACTTGTGTTTGTTTACATTTTTATTTTTCACTTGGATCACACACACGCTTAAACTCAATAACAATTACGATAAATATCATGCCAAATTTTATAAATTACGTAAAAAAGCCCAGATCTTAGCTTAATTCTCTAATACAGGGCCAAAAACACGAATTTTTCATTACCACTACTCAATTTGTATTCGTAATCGACAACCATGTTATTTTTTTTAATCGTAATGATGTGTGAAAGCGAGTATTCTAATCGATTCCATAATTGATTTTTTTGTCAACTCGAGTGAAATAAATAAGGAATTTAAGAAATCGATTCATAAAAATTAAAATAAATTCGTTTTAAGCTTAGAATACAATTATTATCCATTGTATTCTTTTTTAAAGCTATAAAATAATTTTACGTGCATTGTAATTACCAAAAAACAAAAATAGACAAAGGAACAATGTCAGTAATAAATGTTTGAATGCGCGCCAATTTATTAATTCCAAAATTTGAATTAGGAATGCGCTCGCTGATGTACTCGCTATCCAAAATAATAACATTTTAATTTATTAGCTATTTTTAATGTACAGACGCCAGGCAGATCAACCTACCCCAATCTGTCAAATTTTACCAATCGAACATTGACCTTCCAATATTGTGATAAGTTTGAAAATCTATTAAAGTTTGTCAGATTGAGGTAGGTTGATGCCAGCACATCAACCTACCTCAATCTGTCAAATTTCTTCAATAGATTTTCAACCTTATCATAATAGTGGAAGCTTAATGTTCGATTGGTTTTTGACAGATTTGGGTAAGTTGACCTGTGCTGGCATGCATACAGATCAATACTGACGATTCGTCAGTATCAACACCAGTATAATAATATTTTTATTTAGGTATTTGTTAAGGATACTTTAGATGTGATGCTGTCGCGACTTAACTTCAGTAAAACACACTGTTATAGTTTAAAATCTTTTGATGATTCTCTTCCTGGGTGGAGCCGAAGGAGAAGTCAGAGACTATTACTAACTAAAAATACCTTGTTCCTTTACATGCCTTTTGCGTTCCAGGACCGCAGTACCCTTTCAATGGTTTCAATACAATTCCGTGAGCCCGGCACGCGTTTGGCACTATTATGGCCTCGTCAGTTCGCTGATAGTTCCTTGAAGGTCGCTTGGAACACGACGCGCATTCGTCTCAGGCCTAGTCCTTGATTGGACGGTGAGTTACCCAATACTCGTCGTTCGCAAGCCCGCAACTACAATCGCAAAAATTAAGTCTGCGTCTTTAGATTTTTGTAAAATCAATTTGCTTGTCAGGAATCGAGGTTGTAAATTAAAATAAGAACACACTATACACTATTCGATAGGGTCGTTGTTAAGGATCAAATTCGGTGAAGTATTAATCAATAATTTAGTCATCGTACGCAGATCAAAATTCGCGCCAATTTGCTTAAAGTTCGAATTTCAAAAATTTCGTTATGTATTTGTACCGCGAGGTGATTATAAAAATTTGAAATGAGAACACGATGTAGTGAGCTATGGCCATTAACTAAAGTTTGAATTTTAAAAAACCTTTTGCCATACGTTTGTCGCATGTAATTACTTCACTAAACATTGATGGTTTGATTGCTGGAAATTAATATGTCAATTTAATTTTTATGCTGTAATTTTATTTTTTATCAAAATCAGCCACGAGACTTCCTTCAGTATTTTTCGCTATTCCTCATAGATTCTAATTTTGCCATTCACGCCCAGTTGGAAATTCAATTTGTTTATTACTGCAAGGAATCTTTTGGAAGTACTCCCATCTCTTACTTCCAGCATTTGATCCGTACCCGGTGTTTGTCTTTCCACGTTTTTTAGATTCGTTTTATAGTGAAATAATCAGATAAATTGAAATTAATTACCGAAGACACAGTATAGGTAAAATTATATGGTTGAATTTAAATTCAAAATGAAAAAATCAAAAAAAAAACACACACGTTTGGCTATTGAAATACCGATATTTATTTCCATCTAAATCATGAATTAAAAATTAAATAATTTATTGTGTAATAAAAAAATCATCAAACGAAATAATACTCAAAATATTATAAAAAATAATCTTCAGGTTCAGTTTCATAGATATATTGCATGGACTTAGCTAACTATAGTCAAATAAGCAGATAAATCGGTCCATGCTCTATGTCTTGTTTTACTTTTTTTTCCATGTTCAATTATATTGCGAGTATCGATTAGGCTGAATGAACCTTTTTAATCGTTATAATGAACATTGGGATTACGGCAGCACTAAGAAGTGTCATGTTGCAACATAGTTTTTGGTAATTTTTATCAAGACTTTGTTTCGTTATTATTATGAAATTATGTATGAACACTGGCAAATGTAATAATGCATGTAGTAAGTTACTTTATTTATTTCACTGTATAACCGTTTTTTATCACGTGGGAAGCTTGTTTATGTACTATATTTTCAGCACATCTAAATTGTCTAGTTTTTGGAATGATGTAGCATTTTGAATGTTCCACACATTTTACAGTAGAATCACGCAGTTTTAGTGACCTCAACACGTTCTTAGAGATATTGTTCACAAACTTATCGTATGAAATAGCTGTAGCAATATAATTTTGATTGAAAATCGGATGCTGAAAATGTACAAAAAATCTTGAGTGTCGTCTTAAATTTCGAATCACCCGGTCGACTCAGCTGATGTGTCATGTGTCAAAATGTTGTCGTGCAGAGTGGTATAAACATGGTAACTGGTGCCTGAATAAGTGAATAGTTTAGTGATTTAAACTAACAAATTCGGTTACGTCTGGTGGCTACAGTTAAAATGTAGAGCTGTATTAATAAATATTGTTTATTAGCTACTGCCAGCGGCTTCACCTCGAAATTTATCTTACGGGAACATAAAATCAGGATAAAATACTATGTGTTAATTCAGGTTTTAAACCTGTGTGCCAAACATCCAAATCCGTTCTGTAGTTTTTGTAAGAAAGAGTAATAAACATCCGTATTATCATCGTCAAAAATTTTCTCGTTTATCTCTTACATTAATAACCTTTACAATTTTACATCTCTCATATTCGGTAAGTAGGGCCTTATTACCCCCAAATGGGGGTAATAAGGCCCTACTTACCGAATATGAGCAATTAGCGCTCTAGGATAATAATGTAGCTAGAAAAGCCCTAGCGCGGTAAGTAATTTAAAAAAAAAAACTCTTCACTCTTTCAAAAACTTCGCGCACATCTAACCATTATACTGGCAATAGACATCATGTATTCAGCCCAATGACAAAAGAGGTCGCTCGCTATTCAGCCTTGTCTTCGTATGAGTATGATAGTCATCAATTTTAAATATCGAACGCCGAAGCTCAATTTCATACTTGAAAAAAAAAGGTGAAAAAAGGCGGGAATAGAAAAATTTTACTATAAAATGTTTTATTAACCGACGAAAAAAAAAGGAGGAGGTTCTCAATTCGACATGTATATTTTTTTTTTTTTTTTTTTTTTTTTTTATGTATGACCACGCATAACTTTTCCCAGCGTGGTCCGATTTCAAAAATTCTTTTTTTGTTGGAAAGAGTATATCTCAAAGTTGGTCCCATTTTAATTTCAAAACTAAAATCGGCCTCTAAGGGTAGAAAAAAAGGAATTGATTGTCAACTTTCCTACAGAATTTTCAGTTGTGAACCGATACGTTTGAAATAAAGTTAACATATGTAGTTCTGAGGACATTACTATATAGCAGAGATGTGGAGAAGATAACATGATGGTGTCACCATCATCAGATCAACTCCAGATCCCTGTTATGTTGTGAAGTCAGTCCCAAGAGTTCCTCAACAGTTAACAACAGCTATATCGTGTTTGGACTCATTTCACTCAGCTTGATGAGAACTCTAGACCCAGCTGAGGTATCATTGTCATCGAGGGTCTGAGGATGGTGACGGAAAGCAGGGGCAAGAGGTCCTCAACAGTTAACAGCACCTATATCGTGTTTGGGCTCATTTCATTAGTCTTGATGAAAATTTTAGACCTAGCTGGAGTATAATTGTCATCGAGGGTCTGATGATGAGGACAGAAGGCAGTAGCAAGAGATCCTCAACAGTTAACAGCAACTATATCGTATTTGGGCTCATTTCATTCATCATGATAAGAACTTTAAACATAGTTGGGATTTGACAGTCGTTGACAGTCTGAGAGTGGAGTTTTTAGTTGCAAGTTACAGGTCCTCAACAGTTAATACTAATTACTGTGACGGTTACGTTGACAATGACAAAAGGGAAGACGGGTTTTTCCATGTGTTAAACACTCTAATCATGGTATACAACTAAAAAGCTAAAAATAATAACTTTTTAACAAAAAAATCAAACCGACGAAAGATTGAACTGAAAAGCTAAAAATAAATTTTGAGGCGGCGCCAAAGAAACAATCAACGAAAAGCAACCTAGCTACAATAAAATTATGCTTCGCTTCAAATAATTAATTTAGGTACATGTTTGTATGTTTGTTTGGCGCCGCCTCAAAATTTATTTTTAGCTTTTCAGTTCAATCTTTCGTCGGTTTGATTTTTTTGTTAAAAAGTTATTATTCTTGTAATGCCGGTTTTTTTCTACTTACCTCACAATCGAGATGTAAAGCAGAGTAGTTAGCTCGGGTGTAAGCATCAATTAATCTACTATTCCTAGTTTAGACTAGACTAATCACAAGAGTTTAAAGGGTGAAAGAAGATTACAGCTGGTTACTAAAAAGTTTATTTCGTTACCTATGTCATTACACGATTTAGACGTATTGTGGAGTAGCTGCGTTTTTAATTTGAAAGATTTAGCTCAACGCAATAATGCTCAAGTAAATAACACGGACCTTATTAGTAACAAAATATACGTGAGAATAATGATATGTAGGTGCATATTGGCAGCCGCATAATATATTTTCAATTTTATGTGAAACAATAGTCGTTATAGCGTTGGCGTAAATTGATAGAGATTTTGTAGTAAATTGATGGTTTTGAAGTTAAAGTGTGCCAATCCTTATTTGCATGATGACAACCAGAACAGATACAAAAGAGCTAATTAAGTTACTTATCATCAAGAACCCGTTGGTATCGTGGTCATAAGCGCAACTGTTGAACGTGGGGTCCTGAGTTCGATTTCCGGGTCGAGCAAAAAGTACTATTGGGTTTATCTAAAAAATCTCACTATCTAATTTTGAATAAAGAACAAAGTACCTAATGCGACTAATTCTTTAAAAAAGTAAGCATACACAGATCTGAATGTTATTGAACCGTAATTGTTTAGGTATTGAATCTAGACTAATAAAATTTTATCACCACTTTATCAAATTCGTCTAAAATTAGACCTCTAAATTGACAGACTTAGATTTAGGACCTATAATAATACACTAAACTTTAGCGGTCTTTGCTAAAGACCTTGAGAATGCATTGAAGTGACTGCTAATGAAGTAATTGGCTATATTCTATAACCTATTTACGCTAATATTATAAAGTAGGTGTTACCAGCGGCTTCAACCGTTACAACTGGAAAATAATCCCACAGGAACATAAATAGGGAAAGAAACTATCATTTCCGTTTTCATTTAATCCAGATCATAAACAAACTAAGTACCAAAAGATATTGCCAAGTTTCCCTTGAAGCCTCGGCCCATAAACCCAACAAAGATGAACTATACAGGGTGTAAGAGACATCGATGCACAAACGGATACCATGGGTCCAGTACATGATTCTGGACGCCCCCGTGTTGGAATTTTTCGTCGTTACTACGTTAAAAAAAAGGTGTCATGTCAGGTGACATGACACCTTTTTTTTAACGTGGTAAAACCATCAAATGAGTCCTCCCACCCAGGGAGCGACAGGTGGGACTGTCAGACTCGTACTGACTAAAATCCACGGTGTTCCTATAATTGCCCTCTACGTTCCACGGTCACGGGTGCCCAACACGACCATTTATATCTAGACTCCTAATCACAGGCGACCGATGTCTGTCAATACATTAGGTAAAAAAATCTTAAAACCGTCGTGACTCGACCACTCCTGTGAGTCCCCTGGTCGCACTGACCTTGAGTTAGCCAATCAGAACGCAGACCCCGTCCCCGTTAGCCAATCAGGACGCAGTACCCCGTCCCCCTCGCTGACGTCGTACCTCAGCGACTTGACAGAATATTTTCGTTAGTCAGATCGTGCATGCGGCGTCTAGATTTAAATGGTCGTTGCGGGTGCCTGATAAGACAGTCCCGCGGCCATAAGACAGGGTAGGTACAGCGATCATTGTCGTATGCACGGCAATATTTTTATATATAATCGAGAAAATATAATTTAATTGATGATTTGCTACACCGAAAAAAGGCGATAAAGCTAATGAGAAGATAATTAAGTTATACCAGAGTGTCACAGGCTAAGGTTTTAAAACACAGAACACTTCCGTAGGATAATTGGAGTCCATAACGCAAGCAAAGCCTCGTGGCAAAGCTCGTTTAAATAATTATAACGGACTAAAGGATGAGCCAAACTGTGATGCAACTAATTAACATAAACTGTTGATGCGCATCATAATTATATAACTTTGGTGTTACGTCAAGTTCGGAAACAGATGCATTATTAAAATAAAGCTTTCATTTAGTCGAAGGTATTTTTTTTATTAAATGTTAAAAAACGAAGGAATTTTACAATTTATAATATTGATTTTGTAGAAATATAATTTTGAATACAATATTATAATATAATTTCTGTTAAAACATGTATACTTAATAATTTTTAACCAGAAGAGTTTGTTTGTCTAAGAATTTTTTATCAGTAAAATAAGTTTTTTATCTTCATTTATTCAATTGTTTTGCTAAACTCTGAGATAAAAGCTATCTGGGTTTCAGACCCCCTTGTATTTTCCAAGGTACAAAGTCCATTCAATAACTTTCATAAAGCAAGTACTTTAAACATAAGCTCAATTCGTATAAAGTCCAAATGGTACCCGAGCTTTAGTTAGGTCACTGGGCTGGCGTCAACGGAATGTGGCCGGTTGTTTTGCAACAAGTTCTCCCTTCCCTCTCCCGCATACACCGACCTCTCTTTCCACCACACGAAGGCGCCCAAAGTACCCCGAACTGTGCCGAAGTTCAAGAGCTTTCGCGTAACTTCGTGCTTCTTCGGAAGTGAGACTGGATTCTTGCAAGTTTCGTTTGTTATTTATGCCTTTTGGATGCGGATTTGTGATAGATATTTTAGTTGTTAAATAACGGAATCTTGTACGGGCTTTAGCGCATTCCTGTTTAAACTTTTTTGGCTTTTTTTTTACCGTAAATGTTTAACAGTTTCATGATTACATTCTTATTTGGTTTAATTTTTAATTTACTTTACAGACGAGATTTTAATAATAGAATAACAAAGCTTTTAAAAATAAAAATAAGACCTTTGACCTGTGTATTTTGTAACTTGCTATTACCCGTAATTTCACCCCCGCTGCTCGGCTCCTGCTGGTCGTAGCGTAATGATTTATAGCCTATAAGATTTCTCGATATATAGACTATCCATGGGCTGGTTATGTCTGCCGCAGAACCGACGATAGGTGGAGTAGGAAGGTTCTCGAATGGAGACCGCGTGTAGGTAAGCGTAGGGTGGGACGCTCCCCGGCAAGATGGACCGATGACCTGAAGAAGGTGGCTGGCAGTGGCTGGATGAAAAAAGCTGGAGATCGTGCGCTGTGGCGCTCCCTGGGAGAGGCCTAGGGCATGCAACCGGGAAATCCCGGTACCGAAAATACCGGGATATCCCGGGATTTTTTTAAACAGTTCGGTACCGGTTCTTCTTTCTGTAGTCCCGGTAATTTCGGTACTTTCGGTACTTTATTATTCTCTTTCTTTTTTTCAATGTAAAGGAACAAATCATATTCAATAAACTACTTTTATACCTAAAAATTAATTTAAAACATTTTTAATTAAGAATACTGAGAATTTTCGCTCCATACAATTTTATTTTCCTTGCATTACACTAACATTTGTTAATACATCGTATACAAAATTAGCATTATTTTTAATTAGGGATGGCAACACCATGACTTAACAACTAGCATACTTAAATAAAGACGGGAACAATTTATCATGCTCAAATTTTGTTTAATTTTATGATATTTTGTTATAAAAATGCTTTTTATTAGATATAAAGATCTCTAAAAAGCATTTTATTTTAGTTTTGTTCTATTTGATTGTTCAATGATACCTACTTTACTTTTATTTTAAGGAGAATAACGCTTGTTACCCTCAAATTATGTTAAATATATTTTTGTTACTTTTTATCTCATTGTTATAGTTTTGTTTTACTAATGGTTGTGTAATGATACTTAAAGTGATTAAATAACTTAAAAGTCTGATTTATATAGTGGAAAAAACAAAGCAATTACGTGATGAAAAAAGGCTTATTTATAATTCAAAATATACCTCGAATATAAGTTTTATTTGAAAATTGTTCCTAACTTGATCTCAGAAAAGCATTTAAATTTGGTTGTGGTTGTGTCCTGATGATTTTGTCAATTATAGATTTACGAATAATACATAGTTTTATTAACTACACCAACCCACTTCTGTAATAAGTTATTTTTTCAACAGATTTAGATAATAATTATTAGATAATTAATAATAAGAGTGTCCACGCGCACGTGCCCTTCATACAATAAATTAATAGCGACATTTTACGTAAGTACCGAAAGTACCGAATTTCCCGGTAATTCCCGGTACTAAGTCCAGTACCGAAAATCCAGTACCGGTCCCTAAAAAGGAACCGGTTCTGCATGCCCTAGAGAGGCCTATGTCCAGCAGTGGACTGCAATAGGCTGAAATGATGATGATGATGAGACTATCCAACACAATCAAATTGTTTCAATTAGAACCAGCAGTTCCTGAGATAAGCGCGTTCAGCGAAACCAACAAACTCTTCAGATTTAAAATTTTAGTACAGATCTATACGAAACAATCGCCTTGGCCGAAATCAGTCGGATCTCTCATCATCATCATCATCATCATCATCACAGATTTATAATTCCGCTTTTTGTCCGCAGTGAGTTTTTTGTATCGAATGCAGCTGAATTTCAGTATTTTAGAAGCTATGATTGCCTATTTTGACGTCGACTAACTCTTTAGTAGGTATTAAGTTATACAATACCCCTTAGTAAGACTGGTTGTAAGACTTGGGCCACTGACTACGTGTGCCAACCATAAAAATTAAAAAAAAATGACAATCAGAATTGATGGAAATGAGTCAAAAAAAAAAACCTTCGTCGACCATATGCCTACCTTGATTAGAGGTGTAAAAAGGTTACGATAATAAAATAAAGGCTTGGCTCGACACCAATAAACGATACATTCATGTTACATGACCACAAAGTGACGTTATTTCGCGCCTATGACGTCAGACGCGCACGCGCAGTTTATTCAGCATGACGAATTTAATGTCAGAGATGCGAAGTGACCTGTAGAACTGTGGACCTGTTTGCAGGTGCATACTTGGAATATCTGTCATCATCATCATCAGCATATACGAGAATGTTCCCACTGCTGGGACACAGGCCTCCTCTCTGTGAGAGGGAGTGGGCCATAATCCACCCTGCAGGCCCAGTGCGGGTTGGTAGATGTCACATGTCTTCGAATTATTGGTTCTAGGATATGCCGTATCCCTCACGATATTTTCCTTCATCGTTTTGGGAGCAATGGTGAAGAAATACCTACTTAAATTGCACAAAGAACCCACGACCTTCTAACTCGTAAGTCGGAGCCGATACCACTGGGTCACCACTGCACACTGAGAATATCTGTAATACCTGGCAATTAGTAGGTAGATTATTGTATAATAATTACTATTGTGATTATACTAAATTACTGTACCTACGTAAGTACGTACATATAGGACATAAAATGTAATTATTTAATTACATGTTGGTTGGGTCAAGAGGAAGACGCTGGATGCAGGTCGCTTCCAACCGGTATATGTGGAGATCTAAAGGGGAGGCCTATGTTCAGCAGTGGACGTCCAATGTCTGAGATGATGATGATGGGGCAAAAGTTAAACATAATAAGCGCAGCTGGCGCAGCGTATAAGCGATCGACTACTGCATAGAGTTTCGCGAGTTCAAACCCCGCATGAAACAAAATAATATTTCTATGACCTACAAGTACTTGTTCAGGGTCTGAGTGTTTGTGTACTTCAGTTGAAATTTTTGTAAACGCACACACGATACTAGAGGACCTTGTGGCTAATTAATTACAGTCACACCGCACTTGCCGAGTTACTCTGTAGATGTGTGACCATCTGTCATAGCAAGTTTCTTCCGTGCGTGCCTCAGAAAGCACGTAAAGTCGTTGGTCCCGGCTGGCATCTGTAGATCTTTGATAATCAGAAGCTTTAAAGTCTGACAACCAGTCCTACCATGGAGTATCGTATTACCCAGTTACTGGGTTGTGGAGGTCCGATAGGCAGTCGCTCCATGTAAATACTGTATTAGCAGTATAGTTGGGAAAAGGCTAGACAGATGATGCACACACGTCACAAGAGAAAATCCAAGTGTGGGGAAAGGTTCGAAAAAAAACATGAACATAATATTCAAGTGACAGCTGTTGACTGATGGCGGTCATTGACGTGTTAACCCTTATCGTGTTCACATAGTACATTCCCCATCCCTAAACAAAGTCAATACAAAAGCAATGGAATATCAGATCTCAATCATTGATAGGCTTGCAGTCAGTGATTCGAACCATTGTCTGACTGATGTCCGATTGCTTAGACAATGGCTGCCCTTGCACGATGGCATTGTGCCCGTTTGTTGACCACTGTCATAGAACTGCTGCGCTTTTGCAATGTTTATTTTTAGAGACTTTGAGAATTTTGAACTAGCTTTTAGTTTTGAATTTGTGTTAGGCTTAGGAATTACCTAATCAAGGTATGGATGGTTTGGATTTCGCTGAAATAGGATATGTATGGAAAAGGGAATGTAACGTTACACCAGGTTTTTTAATCGACATTAACGCGCTACCCTTTAACATTAAAAAAGCTGAAAGCGATTTCACTTTTAAAAGAAAACTGCGTAACCTCTATTTAAGTCACAATAAATAGCTCTCTTTTTTTTTTTTTTTTTTTTTCAAGTCTAGTCATAATAGTTATTATTAAGTTATATGTATTTTTTTTTCATTGTTGCTATAATATTGTTTAGTTTATTTTATCAGTATTATATGTATTAGTATCTATATTAATATATACATGTCTTTGATTTTTTTGTGTACCCTACCACAATATTCTCTTATTTAACCCAAAGGTTGACTGGCAGAGAATGCCTGTTGGCATTAAGTCCGCCTATGTACCACTTTATGTACATGAAGTTTAAATAAATAAATTAACAATTTAAATCGAAAGGCGTTTGCGTTCACAATCCATTTAATTTTCAAGATATGTTTGCTTGAATTTCTGATATTGCAAGATAAATACCTATTCACCGGAACTTGAATGTTTTAATTTTTGTAGCAAATCGACTACATTGATACATATTCCTGACTATCTAAATTGTTAGATAGTCCCTTTAGGCAAATCACATCTCTTACTCTTTGGTGGGTACATATTTGAATATCGAAGATTTAAATATCTACGCTTAAAATATCGATGTTCAAAACATCGAAAATTCAAATATCGAAAGTGTATAATATCGAATGGTTAAATGATCTACGTCCAATATATCTAAAATCTAAATATCTACAAAAGTTACATCGAAAGATCTAAATATCGAAATACAGATTATCGAATCTCCTAAATATCGAAGTACAGATTATCGAATGTCCTAAATATCGAACCTAACCTGTCCGAGTCGGGGTGCCACAAATCCCGAGCTCGCTTCGCTCGCTCTTGCATCCTTAGTCAAAGTGCTGATTACCACCTATCAAGGTAGGTCGTAGAACGACGGTGCGGGCACATTTCAATAGAGCGGCTCAAATTCTAACTTTACTACATGAAAAGAAACACATTTCCAGTATTTTTCATTCATAAGTACAATTCAAAAGCAATACTCACATTCATTATCATGGCTATTCCTGGCCAGTCCTCTAATCTGTTCATTAACGTAGTTATTACTCTTAGGGACGTTGAGAGCACTGCGGATGCCAACTGAGGAGTTGTCCAAGTGACCAGGTCCGATCTTCGGCACGTGGCTGGAGCAGTATACCTCCTTGTCTTCGGTCCAGTGCTGGTTGTTGTAGTACGTCTGGGGAAGAAGAGACGAGGAATTAAAATATAGACATTTCTGAAGAAGGTCCAGTGGATGAGTGGGCTGCTAAGTTGAGAGTCGCGGTTTCGATCCCCGCACATAGGCCTCACTACGAGCTTTTAATGCGATTCAGTTTAGGCTGTGGGAAAGAGACAGAGCTATACAAGTCGTCTAGCGCCGTCTCTTTCTCGCAGCCTAAACTGGATCGCGTTAAGAGTTCATGGTAGGCCACCAGAACGAATATTTGTATGACCTACAAGATACTCTTTAAGAATGGAAGTTTTTGTGTGTTTCTATGTTTGTAAATCGTACCCACGATATAGGAGATATTCCTAGTGAGGTGCTTCTGTCTCCAAGTATGCAATCTTTTAAGTAAAAGTATTAACAGTTTGAATTAGTCCAAATTATAGAATACTAGCAAACCCGGCGAACTCCGTTTCGCCACCAGATGGCTTCGTTTTATGTAACATTTCGTTTGGTGATTAAAAGAAAAAGAAAAAAAAAATCCTGAATTTTCTTTGCTATTAAACCTCACTGAGCCCGAGACCTTTCCAACGAATGCAACCGTGGAAATCGGTTCGTGCGTTCTGCACGCGTAGCATGGCGATTCTATCTCTATTCTACGAAGAAAAGACAAAGTTATTTCATCGTTATTTCTAAACAAATCGACTGTATTTTTGCACAAATATGACACCATTCGTACATTATTGAAGAATAGAACGTTTATTTCCTATATTTTTTACATTACCATGCCTAAAACGCTAAAATTATTTCTACGTTCTGTCATTTTGTCTATTCTTCCGTCGACAAAACCCCTTTCTACGGCGCCATACTACACCTGCTGGAGTTATAGAGTCAGGAAGGAAAACCCGACTTATTTTTATATAGTAGATATTTCTGTGGTCCAAATATTAGAAAGTGTCCAAATACTAAAAAGTGCACGACAAAATTAACTGGTCATATTACCTGTTACTTAAAGTTAAAAAGATTGGAAAGAGATCAATTAAGAACATTGTTGTTGGTAGTGAACATCGTTGATTTAATTAATGAAGTACACTACGGTTAACATACATAAACAGAAAAGTTATCCTTCAATTCAGAGCAAACTAAACAACGTTTTTTCATCCTTTTATAGCCGAAACTGATTCATTTTACACAAATTATAGGGCGTACCAAAGACCTAAATAAAATGATCCATCATAATTCGAAATATTTAACGAATAAAGGATCAAGTTTCAATGGCCGTATCTGAATAAAAGAGTTGAATCTATGGTCAAAGCGATATGGACAGTTAATTTGTGACAAAGGGAATGTTTTTATTGAATAATTCACTGAATAGATCTACTTTGTCGGTATTATTTATAATTTTCCAACTTGTTACTTTTACTTATGTTCGTAAAATTAATATTGTATCTATTATACATAATAAAAGAAGATTTAAGTACTAACACAGAACACTTAATAGTAAAAATTAAAAAAACCATTTACTAAAAACATTATGTAATCATTTACTTACATTTTTGAAAGAAATTTAATATTTATTATTATTTATTAATTTATCACACGTATTTGTTACATTTTTAAGTATTTCTCACAAAATAAGAAATACAAAATGTTTAAAATTAAAAAAAAAATATACAATGATTTTAATTTTATAATGATTTCTCTGTCATTTTTTTATTTTATCCATGTCAGTTTAGATATTAGGTATCCTACTTTACAAAATATTCTAATTATTCTTTAATTACGTTGTAGAAGTTAAGAAGCCGTTACTTCTCATAAAAACTAATATAAATTAGCCAAATCTAATTGTCTATTGTAGACTGAGAACCTCAAAAAACATGAGTTCATGTTCTGAGCTCATCTACAATGGAAATGTTTTAAAAACAATTGAGAGAAACTAAATAATGAGTTCATAAAAATATCTATTATATTAGTGTAACATCATCATCAGCCTTTAAATGTTCCCACTGCTGGGACACAGGCCTCCTCTCTGTGAGAGGGAGTGGGCCGTAATCTACCACGCGGGCCCAGTGCGGATTGGTAGATGTCACATGTCTTCGAATTTTTGGTTCTAGGACATGCCGGTTTCCTCACGATGTTTTCCTTCACCGTTTTGAGAGCAATTGAAATAAATTACACAAAGTAATGCGCCTGACGGGGTTCGAACCCACGACCTACTACTCGTAAGTTGAAGCCGATACCACTGGGCCACCACTGCTCATACTGGGCCACCACTGCTCATGTAGTGTAACATGGACATATTTAATTAATATTAGCGACCCATCTGGCTGTGCACAGGTGCCATTTGAAAATAAAAATATATTAAGTAGGTATAAGTACAATACCTAGTCTATGTTTCGTTTACCGCATAACAAAATTTTAAATCGTATAGGTAAATAATCGTGTAAGTAGTTAATAAATTAATTATTATCAAATTATAACTACATATTTAACAATATTTTTGAAAACCAATAAAAGTTTTAGATGTTTCAAATTCACATGGAGTTTGAAAAATAATATTTATTTTTTCTTACAATTCTAATTTTTTAAAGTTGACCTAAATTGAAACACCTATTCATAAACAAATAACCCCATTTAAACTCACTAACAGACCCAAACAAGTACAAACACCAGTTGTATGCATTTCCCATAAAAAGTACGTCAACTAACTGTTAATTATCGCATAGTCATCAAGCTGTTGTATTGAAACAACAGTTAGGACCGCGTGTAATGAGCAACTGAGCCGCATAAGGTCGTATCTCCCTGGTGGCGAAATAAGGCCGTATCTGCCTGTGCGGAATAAGGATGTAATGTGTCATTACGGCCGGGCGGCCATACGACACGGATGGCATGGTTGTAATGTGTCTGTCGTTCATTCATTCATATCCGTATTGGTTTACGGTTTCAAAATGGACGGTGCAATGTTTTGTCTTAAGCGAAACTGTTATAACTTAAAAAAGAAGAAAAGAGTTTATTTGTTTAATTAATGTGTTGCGCACACCGTGAAGTCATAGACAGCGGATTTGACAATACCTCAGATGCTATGGATTCTCTTAAAATTATCATCATCACTATTATCTATGACTTTGACTTAGAACATCAACATAACTACGAGTATTCCTTTTTCATGATTTATTTAAGGCCTGGGAAGCATTTCTTCTGGCTCCTAAATCTCTGAGTTGTATTGTCCACAAAAACTTTGGGACAAGTATTTTTTTTTGTACTGACACACATTTTTCATTTAATTAAATACTGAAAGGCACAGTAATTCTTCAGAGGATGTAGGCTAATTATATAGACCCAGGCAAACAGAATAACGTCATAATTATCTTCATTTAATTACAAGTAATATAATTATTATGTTACCGGAATAAGGTCGTATGACGCATTACAACCAGTACCCAACTGTAATGACTCATTATTTGTGTACAAATATAATTTATAGTCGTATTCTTACGTGTGCAAATATGTAATTCTTTTTATGAACTCTGTATTATTTCCCTTGACCTCGACTGTATAATTGTAGACTTGTTTTGAGACGATTAAATTTTATTCTAAGTGAAAATTATTATTTTATCTGCTCATTCCTATTGAAGTTGGTTCTACAGGGTTATTTGAAAAACACCAACAACCTCTTAAGAGGTCATTCCACTCATTATAATGAACAACTTTTACTATAGGACGAAACCTGAAATCACGAAAAAAAATCAGCTGTTCCGTACTTTATGTTCGCATAACTCGTCAAAATGTAGGGAACACCTGATTTTTTTTTCACGATTTCGAGTTTGGTCCCATAGTAAAAGTCAGAGGCGTAGCGTGCCTTGGCGGGGCCCCGTATAAAAATTTGTTTGGGGGCCCTTAGGTAGGGCAAGAAAAAAAAATTTACCACTCAAGAAAAAAAAATGCATTTCTCTGTATCTACGCCTAAAATATAAACAAAAAATTGGCCAAAGGTCATCCAAAAAAATCAAGATGCGACTGATCAGTCCAGAGGTCGGAATCAGGTAGTTATTTTAATACTTGCATCGAAATTTTGATTTTAATATGAATCTTCCCGGGATTTCTAACCGACAATCTCGTGCTTAAAACAGTATTACATATAATTATAATAAAAACAGCAGAGATAGATTAGACAAATAATTTGTGTAAAAGTAAATAACTATTATTTAATAATTATTATTTCATTTAATAAATCATTAAGTTTTTATTAATTTTTGTTTACGCACGTTGGGGGCCCCTGTGGCCCGGGGGCCCCGTATAATTGATACGGCAGATACGGCGGTAGCTACGCCCCTGGTAAAAGTTGTTCATTATAATGAGTGGAATGACCTCTTAAGAGGTTGTTGGTGTTTTTCAAATAACCCTGTATAGCTCATCCATCACACCAATGTTTACTGGGCTTCAGACTTTTTAGAGTATCTGTCTTCAGCAATCTTTTGTCCGACACGATGCCGCTTGCATCGCAAGTGATACTAATTCTAGACCACCTCATCCAGACGTTGTAAGCGACAAGCAAAGAGCCTGACTCCAACAAGCCTGAACTGCTACCCAAGATTTTCCGATCGGTAGTCTAGAAATTAATGAGATGATGATGGGCACATCACTTGTGAAGCTTATTCCTGACAGTTTCTGCTTCCTACCCACCTGATGAAGTTGAAAACATGATCATGCTAAAAATACAGCCCATCCTTTCTATTTTTTTTTTGTTGTGGTAACTCCATCAAATGAGACCTCCCGACATGATTGGTGCGGAAGGGATTGTCAGACTTGTACTGACTAAAGTCTACGGTGTTCCTTCAATAGTCTTTTATGTCCAGGGTCACGGTTACCCATGATAAGACAGTACCACGAACCCGGCAGGCGCTTGGCCCTCTATGGGGGGCCCAGTCAGGTTGTTGACAGCTCTTTGAGGCACGCGTGGAACACACAACGACACGCCGGGCATGGTCCCTGATAGTACGGCGAGACACCCATTACTCGCCCACACATGCCCGTGCATTAGACAGAAAACATGATCATGCTAAAAAGACAGTCCACCCTTCTCATTACTTTCTAGTCTTACCAACAGCCCACTTTTTAACATCAATTACAATGTAAAACAGCTCACTAGAAGAATGTCTCTGAATCTCATACATACATGCTTATTCTACCACATTTTTCTTCAGACTTGTTTTGCATATTCATCTCGTGTAGTTAATTTTATTGACATTCAACGGAACTTGCGCACCTCTGTATACGGATGAATTTCATTTGTACTTATGTCTTGTCATATTTTTGGAGAAAAGATTCTTTTTTTTTCACAATACCGCGTCACGCTTGCAGTACATGATAAATTGGGCAGAAGTGAACCTCTCATTTTTTTTAAACTTGCCCCACGCTAGGAATTCCTTTCTTCTGTGTCGTGGAGCGTTTATAAACATTTAAACTCATCAAGTGATCATAAATACCCAGACCCGGAACAACTTACTGGTTGATCATAGAAATATGTATTTGTTTTAAAATCGGAATCTCGGTTTCTCATACGTCTGACAAAGATGATTTATGAAAAAAAAATCTACTAACAGTGACTCAAAATAACGTGTAATATTCCGCTGTAATATATTTATCTAATATATAAAATTCTCGTGTCACAGTTTTCGTTGCCATACTCCTCCGAAACGGCTTGACCGATTTTGATGAAATTTTTTGTGCTTATCCGGTATCTATGAGAATCGGCCAACATCTATTTTTCATCCCCCTAAATGTTAGGGGTAGTCCACCCCTATTTTTTTTTTTAACAAATTTTTAATTTCTATTTTTATAGCAAAACAACGTTTGCCGGGTCAGCTAGTTTGATATAATTATTTCGGTTTTTGAATCTTAAACTTTTTCGTTTTGAATCTTAAACTTCTCGAACTTTAAACGTTAAAGTTCAAGTTTGTCGACTGCATAATTTATTATCTTTTATCACCTAATTAATACATTTTTACGACTATCCCCTTCACAGCTACTTTGTCACTAAACTGTCAGAAAAACATACATTTTATCTTACTAATTAGGTTTACGAGAAACCATCAACCGAATGTTTTTTTTTTAAGTTTTATTTCTGATACATTCATCATGGCTTCCTAGCCATTTTGGAGCCGACCCAAACATAATTTTCAAATTATGTTTGGGTCGGCTCCAGCTGAATCTAATGAAAATATTCCCTGTCACTGGGTAATACAATAACCCTAGGTAAGACTGGTAGTCAGACTTTCGATTATGACCAACAGTAACGACTGTAAAAGATCAATAGATGACAACTGGGACAAACGGCTTTGCTTTGTACCTATGTTT
Organism: Agrotis exclamationis; assembly: GCA_950005045.1. Taxonomy (NCBI): domain Eukaryota; kingdom Metazoa; phylum Arthropoda; class Insecta; order Lepidoptera; family Noctuidae; genus Agrotis; species Agrotis exclamationis. The sequence continues at coordinate 4,668,784 of OX465431.1, read as the reverse complement.
AGAGCAACGATTGTATTCCCGTTTGAGCACCTACGGTGCGGTAGCTTGTAGTGATGGGGTGTATTGTATAAGAATATTATCGTTAAAAATTTGGTCAACCTCGGCAGTTATTATTTCATCATCATCATCAGCCGGAAGACGTCTAATTCCGAACATAGGCCTCTTCCTTAGACGCCGAACGACAATTCGCCACTTGCATCCATCGGTCGCCCGCGACTCTCACGATGTCGTCGATCCATCTAGTTCCCGAGGCCTGCCTACGCTGCGTCTTCCGGTCCGTGGTCTCCACTCGAGAACTTTTCTTCCCCATCGGTTGTCAGTTCTACGAGCGGTGTGGCCTGCCCATTGCCACTTCAACTTGCAAATCTTAGGAGCTATGTAGGTGCCTCTGGTTCTTTGCCGAATATCTTTGTTCCGGTTTTGCTCCCGCAAAGAAATTATTTCGTTCACGAAGTATAAATACAATAAAACTTCAGGAAAATAACTGATGAGTCGATATACATATTTATACCTTTGACTGTTACTTGTTTGTAGCAAAAATTTGAAGATGTGGCAAGGTCGATCAAATGCCAAATGGCGCTAACAGAAACAGAAGGTCATGAAGATGAGAACCAAGGCCGACCGGCAGTGGCTAGGAAATGACGTCATTGTCTCGAATTATTAATACGAGATTACGGTAAACCGGTTTAAGAGGTTAAACCGTTTTGTTTACATGGATTCTTTCAAATTATTTGAGATTCTTTGGTCGTGTATTAATGTAGACTATTGCTGTGCTTTGACTTACACTTGATGATCAAATATAGAATGTGTTAGAAAAAATATTTCTTTCTAATATCTTTTTTTTTAAGTTGCCCAACAGAAGGTATTTCTCGTATCGTAGATGCGTTTACAAAAAATCAAATTCACATAACACAAACAGCCAGTTTCCTCTGAAACTTACCATACCTAGATATTCTATTGTAAGAACGTTATCGCAATGTTTTGTTGTGGTCTTTTTAAATCCCCAGTTCAATATTACTAAAAACTATTAGTAAACAATGAATAGATTAAGAACTCACCTTCAAAGTCAACTTGGTCCCACAGACGGCACATTTGAAGCAGCCACTATGGAAGAAAGTGAAATCCTTCAATGGACCAACTCGATCTACTTGGTAGACGATCTCGTTACATCGAAAGCAAGTGCTCTCGTAGAAATTTGGCCGATACATTCTGAATTCTTCGGTTCTTCTCACGTCATAATTAACAACACTATTTAACACATAATCACCACAGTTTTGTCACTTCACTATTCATTTAGACACTCATTGGGAAGCCTGCAAAATTATTTTTAGGTTATATATTTTTAACACTTTTTTGAGGTTAGAATACAAGACTCGTTCGTTGTTTTTGTCAAATTGAATTTATTACGATTTGAGGTTCATCGTCTTTTGTTATCGAAAGCCTAATGTTTTGTAATTAATCTCATTCTATAATACTTCTTTTAATTGAAAGGTTAAATCAATTATCTACCTCGTGTTTCTTGATAACCTAAATCGGTCATTACGCGTTTTGTTTTGACAGTTATTTTTTTAAATATTTTTTTCTGATTTATTTTTAAATGGGTGAGATGAGGTTGTTTACAAATAATACTAGATGATGCGTTTGCTGAACCGGCGTTGTAATCTTAAAAACTATGATAGAGCTAAGTGCCCATTCACACGAGCGTTAAAAAAGCGCCGGAAATAGAACAAATGCATTCCCATGCATCTGTCACGTCAGCGCTTTAACGTGGTGTTTTTTTCGAACTGCATTTGATTTTAAATGCTGGGCGGTGACAGTTAAGTTCAATTTACCTTTTTGTTAAAGCTCAGCGTTTTTTTAACGCCCAAAAAAAAAGAGCTCGTGCGATTGGGAGCCAACCTAGGAGATGCAGTAGAAGATCTTGCCTTAGACATGTAGTAATAGAGCTATAAGTTATTATATAAAGTTTAAAAATGTGCATGGTTCAGAATCGATTTCCATAGTCTGTCCTGGTAAAGATAATTTCGTTGCTTCTTATTGACCTATTTATTCGCTGCAAGTAATTAATAACATCGGAGTTGCGTACAAGTTTGACTAGGTACATTGCGGACTCTTAATGGACAATGAACTCAGTTGACCATACAAATACCGCAATGTAATCAAACTTACTCGCATAAAATTTCTTGCAGCGTGCAAATGGGCCTTATCTACGTAAAAGTCTGAAAAAAACTAGACTTTCATAGACAAAGTGCATGTAGAAAAACAGCATAGTAATTCAGAAAGTAATGATTTGTATTTCACTGGTCATCACGGAACTATAAACTAGTCATTTCTAAACTATCTAGGGGTCGAATGCCAGTCTAACCAGGTCTTCAGTATTTTACATAGCACGACTATCTGACCTCCACAACCCAGTTACTGAGAATTATACAATGCACAGTCACCCATACTCGCCATCCGCAAAATTTCTAAGTAAAAGTATCTGACCAGTCTATTTCAAACTGCATTATGAATGAAGAGGTCAACGCACCGAAGCGGTCATTACATTACTAAGGGTGTTTCTGGATCGATAAAGTCGCGTGTCCACTAAGGGGACGTCGGATTTGGATACAGGTAATTCATATTTCATTTTACTTCTATATTTTGTGAATCATGCTTAATAAGCTGGGTCTCATCAGGTAACGTGACCTTGAAACGTAAAGGGCTATTGAAGGACACCGTGGATTTTAGTCAGTACAACTCGCTAGAGGTAAGGCGAGCACGAGATCAGCTCACAATAGCCTGTAAGACGCTCCGTGGTATTATTGATGCTCCTGATCTGCTTGATGTGCTGGCGCGCTTTCATGTCCCAGATAACTACTGCCGGGGCAGAAAGCACAGGCTGTTTGCCGTGCCTGCATGTCGTACGGTAGCACGTGCTAAGTCGCCAATCCCTCGCACTCTGGCCGCACTTAATGATTTCTTGGATGTTAATCCAACAGAGGATCTGTTTGAGGATGGATGGTCGAAGATTTTATTGGTATGCCAGAAGTACTGTGAGATGAATTTATGAAAGTGTTTATGTTTTATTTACGTTTTTCTTATTTTATTTTAATTCATTCTTTTCATATTGTTTGCATAATTGTGTGAAAATTGTATAAATTGCTGTAATTGGTTGTACTCAGCCGTTGTAATTTATTAAATAAATAAATAAAGTCTGACAGTCCCTCCCGTCCCGCCCTAGGTGGAAGGACTCATATGAATTTACGATTTAAAAAAAAATGAGAACGACTGAAGGCATCTTGATGAAGTTACGTTCAGATATAGGTTACGGTCTTAAATAATACATAGGGCATCACCGTACGTCCCTGGGTTACTTTCCCGTGGGTCAATGTTGGTGTTATACATAGACGAAGTTGCTAGCAATAGCTAATGTAGCAATCAGCAAATTCGATCTTTTAATAGCTCCTCAGTTGCTGTATGACCACTGGTCTACTATTCTAAATACCATCTGCACATGCCACCACGTCATTGGTGCGTTGCATCAGTGCACTTGCTGAGGTGTTTTCGCAACGATACCGTTTCTTACTTGCACGTTGAACGTTGAGTGGTTCAAGTCAGGGGATTGCGCGGGCATTTGGTATTCGAGATTAAACCACACTGCGATTTTGGTAGAGATGCACGTAGAATGCTGATCAGATTTGCACGCATCGTCGACTACATTATCGCTTACTATCAGGCGAGTGTGGTCGAACGCGAACCTACTACACTAATATTTTAAAAAGGAAAGATTTGATTGTTTGTTTGTATTGAGTAAGCTTCGAAACTACTGAACCGATTTCAAAAATTCTTTCACCAGTTGAAAGGTGCTTTGGTCCTGAGTGACATAGGCAATAAAAGGAGGTGAGTGGGCAAAGCCGCTGGAAACAGATGGTCACCAGATAAAAAAACACGTTTTTATGGTCAAAAGTTGAACAGCAATTATATAACGTGCGGTTAATCCGTATGACGATGACCTCTGATACGCATGCAGTTGTCTTTTGCAAAGATACCTTTCTTACTAGCACATTGAGCCTCGAATGAGATTCTAAGTGTGGTTCTTAAGTGGACCAAGTGACAAGATAAAGCGGGCATGTGAGATAATCTATTTGATGTACGATATGCGTGCAATTGCCTTTCGCAGAGATACCGTTCTTACTAGCATGTTGAACGTTGAATGAGGCTCAACACGTGGTGCTATCTTTAGTGGTCCATGTGAGGGAATTTAGCGAAGAAGTGAGAGGTAGTATGTTGATTTCATTCAGTGCTGTGTATTTGTTTTAAGGAACGATGCAGCTATTACTTGCAAGTTGAGCGAGTGAGTGAGAATTAGGCGTGAACCAACAGGCGAACCAACCCTCATCTCATAAAAAATAATTAAAATCAATTTTCACCCAATAACGCTTCACCATATTTAATGGTGCTTGAGCAGTGGTGGCCCAGTGGTATTGGCCTCGACTTACGAGTTGTAGGTCGTGGGTTCGAACCCAGTCAGGCGCATTACTTTGTGTAATTTATTTCAACACCACTGCTCTCAAAACGGTGAAGGAAAACATCGTGAGGAAACCGGCATGTCCTAGAACCAAAAATCCGAAGACATGTGACATCTACCAATCCGCACTGGGCCCGCGTGGTAGATTACGGCCCACTCCCTCTCACAGAGAGGAGGCCTGTGTCCCAGCAGTGGGAACATTTAAAGGCTGATGATGATGATGATGACACAATAGGGTTAACTAATAAGGATTTAAAGCCTTTTTGATTTTACATTATTCGAAGACAGATGATATTTTTATTTATTTTGAGAAAATATCGAATATTTGTTAATATTGTATTAATTTATTTCCCTATATATGCTTATAATTTCAATCATTTTACCAAGATATAATTAATAATGTTATTGAATGGCCAACAATGGCTTGATATATAAAAATTATTTTTAAATTTTTGTTATGTAAGTATCAACTTTTATTTTGAATAATTAGTTGTGGTTTAGGTAGTCAAAAACTGTAAAGATGTGCCTATATCTTAGATCTAGTTCACATAGAGACCCGTTTTACAGGTCCGCTTTATCGTACGTTTTTATTCAGCTATAGTATAATTTTAATTGTATGACCGAATTCACACACAACAGTATTAAAATACTGATCCGTTTTAAATTACTTTTCTAACGAACGGTCTGAACTAGGGAATGTAAATATCGCGAGATTATGAGTAACAATACTACGAGATCTCGCGAGATTGTCAGTTTTGTTTGATTTTTTTGCAAATAATAACATATTTGAATACATTAGGAAAATAATAATAAACGTTATAACTACCGGAAATACATTGTGAAGGATGGCACGGTTGACATATGTCGGGCATGCCACCGTCCGGGAGAATCGATCCGACACATTATTTCTGGGTGTTCTCGTCTGGCTAACGGAGAATATTTGCATAGACACAACCTCGTCGCCAGGATTATCCACCAGCAACTTGCTTTGAAATACAATCTTGTGGAATCGGAAGTGCCGTACTATAAGTATGCGCCCGACCCAGTTCTCGAAAATGGCAATATCTCGTTGTACTGGGATCGACCTATCATCACTGACAGGACTATTGTTGCCAATAAGCCTGACATTGTGGTGATAGATCGATCGGAGCGTCGCGCGATGATTGTTGATATAACGGTCCCGCATGATGAGAACCTCGTGAAGGCAGAAAAGGATAAACAATTCAAGTATCTTGATCTGGCCCGCGAGGTTGTTGACATGTGGGACGTGAATACAGCAGTCATTGTGCCGATAGTCGTGTCTGCCAATGGCTTAATAGCCAAGAGCCTCGAACAACATCTGAGGAGGCTCTCGCTTGGCAGCTGGATCAGGCGCCTGATTCAGAAGGCAGTACTTCTGGACACGGCGCGTATTGTTAGGAGGTTCCTCTCTCAGGAGCCCTGACCGCCGGCGGCCCGGACCCTGTTCCCGGTCCTGGTGGACTGCTATTTTTTATATTTTTAAATGTTTTTTTTTATTTCTTTTTGTAAAAATATTTAAAAATGTAACAAATAAGTATATAAAATGAATAAAGAAACGTTATAAGTATCATAAGATAAATATTTTATTTTCACGAAGTTTTTCAAAAGACTTTTTAGCATAAAACATTGTTTGACGTTCTTATCTGTTTATATTTTTGGAATAAAATTCTAAATAGTTTGGATCCGTTAAAAACAGATTCGTTGCAATGAGCCCTTCGTAGAGGATTAAAAATTAAAAAAGAAACAATCCGATTATGTTAGATTTTTTAAAAATATGTTATTGTATATTTAGAGGTACCTACATAATAAAACGTTATTACGTCATACTTTTGTAACTTGGAAGGAATTTAATGTCCATTATATTTTAATGTTTCTGCCTACTAGGTTTTAATAATGAGAGTGATCATAAAAAGTTGCGAACAACTCTTAAAATAACACGCATTTATTTACTTAAATGAATTATAAATGCTAATATGGAAAGCACACACTGGCGAATTGTGGGTGTACTTTTAAGTACACTTCTGACTTTACCCTCTGCAGGCGTGAAGTCATTACAGTTTTCAATTTCATTGAAATTCGCAGATAATGTTCACATACTTTTACAGTGTTTACTATACATTTTATTTAAAGAGTTAGACCTTAGATAAGTAGGTATTACTGGCTGACCCATTCCCACTTCGCTGGGCTTCAAACATCGTTTTTATTGTTGGTAGTTGGTATACGGGTAAATGTATACTTTTTTTTTTTTATCGTGGTAAAATCATCAAATGAGTCCTCCCACCCCGGGCAGGGCGGGAGGGACTGTCAGACTTGTACTGACTAAAATCCACGGTGTCCTTCGATAGCCCTTTATGTTCCGGGGTCACGGTAATGAGATAAGTCCCGCGACCCCTGCAGGCTTTGGCCCTCTAGAGCCCCCTGCCCTGTCATTATGCTGACGCTCTTTGAGGCGCGCGTGGAACACAACGCGCCGTCGACCCGGGCATGGTCCATGGTCGGGCAGCGAGTTGCCCTTTACTCGCCGCCCGCATGCCCGCGCTTACGGTGGCCGGAGATCGTCTTGCGACGTCCGTCGCCGTGGGCGTCCACCACTGCGGTTGGGGCGGAGGGAGGACACTGTCCTCTCTCTCACGCGGCCCGCCTCCTCCTTCGCGAGCATTACTGCTTCGCAGAAGGAGGCGACCGCTTCCCACTCCGTCTCGCCCCGCAGCATGGCCGCAACCAATGCCGGGCGCGAGAGGTCTCCGCCGGGTAAGTGTATACTTAGAATAAAATATTATAATTTACCATTTATATCACAATTCATCTTAAATAATTCCGTTATAGTAGCCCTTTTAGAACTCCAAAATCTACATGAGCAAAGCAAGACGAATAGTACAACTGTTATTGAACTTCGTTCAAATTAGCATTAAAAATATGAAAATACTCTAAAAACTCCTTTTTTTTTCGACGGAACCTTACGAAATTAATCGATAAAGCTGATCCAAACGATTTTGAAAGCGACATTAAAAGACTGACACACGTAGGAGATCTTTTTGGCCAGCGTTGGTCAACGCCTCAGCGATCGTAGGCGATTGGTGCGTGGGCGCATATGAACAATCCGAAAAACTACTTTTACTTTATCTTACTAGCTTTTGCCTTCGACTTCACTCATGATTTGATGTTTTTGACATTGGAGTAGTACGGTATCATCAAAGATAACCCAATTTTATCTTAAAGTTTTAAAATCATCAAATGACTAAAAACCAACCGGTTACTTTAGTTGCTTATTGCGTTCCAGGGTCGCAGTACCGTAGTCAGTTCTTCGACCCTAACCTATTCTCACGGAAAATGTAGCTTCATATTAGTGACAGAATTTTCAGAATCGGTTCAGTAGTTCCGAAAATTACTCCTCACATCTACATAATTATACTGACAGACATACAAACTTTACTTCCTTATAGTATTAGTATTTTTTAATGCATCTGGTATTGTTCGAGAACAGGTGCTGTGTTATTAGATTATATCACAGAGGTTATGTATTTGAGCTGTGAGAAATTGCCCCAGGTGTTCGATGCGGTTTCATCAATTTTGTTTGTGAGTAATGGACGGGTACGCCAACAGTCTATTTTATGGATTACAAGTTCTATTATAGTTTTACGTATACTTATTCACTTGCTATATTTTTTCAGTAAAATTAAGTACTAATATATAATTTCGCACGGGAGTATAAGAGTCAGAGAATCCTTTTCTCCACTGTGGGAAGATTCATTTCATTTTTACACCCTAAAAAAAGAAACCATTGGAACTCCTGAAAGTCAGAAATTAGCACTGGCGACCAGCAGTAAAGCGCGTCAGACAATGAAACTCGTTGTAGGTAGTCGCAAATGATCAGAAAACAATAGTGGAAGAGAATACGTGATTAACACTTCATCCGTAGCTGTAAAAATGTATAGGTATACAGGATGGAATTTTGTAATGGCACCTGGAGGGAAAGTACTCTTAATACTGCAGATAGAACATTTTACTCAAAGGAAACATTCCTTTATTTTTGAATAGAAAGCAAACTGCATTCAAAGATTCCAAGAGAATGGAGCCCATTTCGAGCAACTATTTAGTTAGTTTACCATTTTTTGTAATTAATTAAATTAATTTAGGATTTCCTGGTTTTCCTTTCATTTAGTTTATCATGTTTGTTAGAGAGATTTCATTCTTATAATTGACCCTAACGATCGATGCAATAAAAGTACAGGGTATAATTTTTTCAGATTTTAGCCGGTTCGATTCCCGGGTGTGGGAGAAGAGACTTTTCGAAAATCTTTGAATGCAGTTTGCTTTCTATTCAAAAATAAAGGAATGTTTCCTTTGCGTATAATTTTCTATCTGCAGTATTAAGAGTACTTTCCCTCCAGGTGGCATTACAAAATTCTACCCTGTATAAATTCCAGAAGTCAAATCTTCCTTTTTAGCATGGTATAATCATCGAATGAGTCCTCCCGGATGATACAGAAGGGACTGTCAGACTCGTACTGACTAAAATCCACGGTGTTCCTCTAATAGCCCTTTACGTTTCAGGGTCACGGTTACCTGTTTGGACAGTCCCGCGATTCATAACCATCTAAGTCCAGAATCTATTTTACTTACAAACTACATTTTCTTATCCGACACGACACAAACAAATAACTTCGTATTTAGTCCACAGATAAACTATTTCAAAGTAAACTATGTTAAGCCTCTAGTTATATGGTGGACTGGTCGTACCACGACCATGTGTGTACCACATATTACGACCACAACTCTGTGGTCTTGCTGTCTCCATATTCATGAGAATAAGACGTGTTTGGCTTATCGTTAAATATTTGCATAGTTGCTGTCACATGGTGCTCTCGTTTAGTTTTAGTGATGGGAGTTGATGGTTTAAAGACAAGAGAAGGAATCTATACATATAATAAATCTGTAGAAGGGTCAATTCTGTACATTGAAAATTTTGAAAAAATAAATAGCGGGGGTGTTGCTGGATCGATACCAAACCCAAATATGTGATTAAAAAAATTTTTGTCTGTCTGTCTGTCTGTATGTGCAGGCATCACGTGAAAACTAACGGTTCGATCTCGATGAAACTTGGTATAATTATACCTTATTATCCTGGGCATAAAAGGATACTTTTTATCCTGGAAAAATACGTAGAAAAAAAATCTTATTTTTCAGTTTTATTCATAGACGTTGTTCTGTAGAACCGCGAACACACGTTGCATTACCCGCAGTGGATTCAGCGCCGTAACCTGTAGCGCCGAAAGTCGGATTTGGCTTGAACCGTTTGCGGCACACGCGGGCCACGCCTCCCCGACTCCTGTATAAGGAGCCGCGTTCCGCGCCGCGCGATGCATATAAATTCTGAATTTTGATGCGAGCGGACGTATCCAGTGTGGCGAGCGGTCGTCCGTGGAATTAATATTGTATGCGTGTAATTTTAAACCGTGCTTTTCAGCGCGACCTTTTTGATTACTGTTCCGATCAGTTATTTGTAAATACAAGGTCGGAATTACTATGAAAAACATATTTACTACAGAACGCGAGCTCAACAGCAGTAGCTCAATAGAGGGGTGTCCTTAATTATTATAGGCTTAGTATTTGGGTCCAATAGATATTTATAAGATGTCATTGTCAGAGTTACTCAAAATGGAGAAATAAACCATCCACGCGAAGACCGACATCCGCGCGGACGGAGTCGCGGGCGGAAGCTAGTAATAAATAATTGCAGTATTTTTTGGTGTATGAGTCTTGGTTAAATAAGTGTTAAACTCATTATTTCGCGCTCAAATTCAAGTCTTGATTCATAATGATAGAAGGCACGAAGCGTTTTAGATTGAAATTAAAAAATCATGTTTCGATAGAAGAAAATATCAATTTTGGAGCCAACAGTGAGAACAGACACGTGTGTTTCATATTATAAGTGATGAAAAATTAAAAATATTTTCCAAATAATATTGGATATGAAGCTCAGACTCTAGCTCAATTGGCTATGATTAGATAATAACTGTTCTATTTCGACTTGAATTGGTGATAAAATTTAATAAATTTTGATGACTAATCCATAAATAGGTGCTCCTATTTTATTTTCATATATTTTTGTCATTTTTGGGTCATAAATCATCTGAACACAAAAAGAACGCGGAATGCAAAAAAAAAGGAAGATTCGCTGGATAGAAATGTTTCTAGTACTAACTTTATTAAGCTGCAAGTTGAACTCAAACTGGTGTCACATCACTAGTGGGTGCGCACGCACAACATAGTAGTTGCCATTGTGGTGGCATGCAGTTTGCCCACATCCCAGCTAAAAGGCGAAGGCAAACGACGGCTTTACGAGCCAAATGTTGCCGTTCATTCATTACTCGGTTCTAGACATTCCTCGACGTTCTAATCGTATGTACTATGAAATAATTATGTAGGTAGTTTTAATATGATTACAAAATACCGTTCACAAATTAATATGGAGTCAATATTCTTGGCTGTGAGCGGATCTTTAGCTGCTGATTGTACTTGCAGACTATCTTTGTGGAATTGTGCATGGTTAAAAAAGGGGAGATGGCCAAAAAATATAATGTGTTTTTTTTTAAACGTTGAGCCTCCTGCAGACACACGCGATTAATCGCGCTGCGACAACGAGCCAAACTAATTTCCACTCTAAAAATACTGCGAATGGACCGCGACATGTAGCCCCGCGCGATTAATCGCGTGTGTCTGCAGGAGGCTTTGCTCTACTCTAGTATTTTCTCCTGTATTGTACAGAGATTCAAACTCAAGTACACAAATGCCTAGACCCGGAACAACAACTTGTAAAACATAAAAATATTTATTCCGTGCGGCAATTGAAAGCCTGTCATCAAGAAAGTTAAAATATAGTGTATTTCATTACAAGTCCGGAAAGGCTGTCAATGCAAAGAGTTCCGACAAATGTCTACCCGAGCGGGACATAGGTACCTACGTATACCGCGACTCCGGTACACAAAAGGGATACCGAAGGACACCGTGGATTTTAGTCAGTACAAGTCTGACAGTCCCTCCCGCCCTGCCCGGGGTGGGAGGACTCATTTGATGATTTTACCACGAAAAAAAAAGAGCCGAGGCGCAGTCGAAGGCGAGGGTTGACAGTCGGAACAAGTTGCAATGACGGTTCCGCACGTGTACTGAACGACTATTTTTATATTATTAAAGTTGTGAAAAACTACAGATTGAACTGACATTGTAGGAGTACAACAAAGCAGTTCTTTATTACAATAGTGCACAACAAACATTTTAAATAAGTTATATTCTCCTTAAATATACGCGGTAGCCGATTTTTTTCTTTTAAAATAAAAAAAATAAAAACTTTTTTAAAAAAAAGTACCGACTTCATAACATATACAAAAAAGTTTAAAATAACTTTTCTTTCGGAAGTCGGTGGCAATAGTCAATGACACAACAAAACAAAGCCACCGACTTCCGAAAGAAAAGTTATTTTAAACTTTTTTGTATTTGTTTTGAAGTCGGTACTTTTTTTTTAAAAAGTTTTTATTTTACCCTTTTTAGTTTATTTATTACATATTCAACCCAAATTCTTGTAAAATACAATTTTTTTTACATATGCACTAATTTTGTAATCCGTCACAACATAAAAAATCCATATCTCTAAAAATACTGAACCGATTTTGATGAAACTTGCAGTGTACCCTAAGTTGAACAATACCTAGTACAACAAAAAAAGAATTACTTAAATCGAACTTATAGTTCCGGAGATATGCGTGCACAAACATAAAAACATACATACATACATACATACATACATACATACATACATACATACATACATACATACATACATACATACATACATACACTTATGAAATTTGGCACATTTGTTCAGACGCTGATATAGACTAACATATATGAAAACTGGGCAGTTCTGATAATATTACATACATACGGGTCGAATTGATAACCTCCTTTTTTTGAAGTCGGTAAAAAATATCATGCTTCTAAGCTTCACCGCGGCAGTCTCCGAGTGCCACATGTATTTTTTTTATGAATTTTCTTCGGGCATGCCATAGATTGGGTAGAGATTAATTATACGAAAAGTAGCTGTTATCACTTTTTGAATTCGCAAGAATAATCTGTTTCAAATGGTGGTCAACAAAACCACAATTTATTTAATACTTAAAGTAAGTATTAATCTAAATCTTGTGTAATACAATAAATATTTGAATAATATCCGGCTAAACGTTGAACGTGAAATAATTTATTATCCGCCAAAGACCCTGACATTTTTTACGATTGCTCAATGTACTGAATCTCGGCGAGTTTCATTCACAAGTCATGTTTATTTATTTATACTATAAATATGGTACAGTCAATATTTTATTTTTTTCGTTTATTTGGACCGTGTGACCTAAGTTTGTTTCACTAAAGTTTCCACACTGTCTATCAGAATTTTTAAGACCTCATTTTTTAGCTTTGTTAGTCATTCAATGAGGCCTCCTATTCAGTCAGAGTGGAACGGAAGAGATATAGATTCTTAAATTGATTAACACCAACCCTGTTCTTTCTTAACAGGTGGTTAATAGGGTAGTTTCCAGGGTCAAAATAATTACATTATATTTAGTCCGTATTTTAGATTATAAAAAAAATATTGCACACGTATTTTTTCTTTTTTCGATTAAAAAAAAATAACAAAGATATAGCCCATTAAAGTTACGTGTGACGTCACCCCGCGCGAAAAAATGCCACGCGGCGTGACGTCACACGTAACTTTAATAGGCTATATCTTTGTCATTTTTAGTCTAATTTACAAATAAAAAAATAAAGTGTCCCTTATTTTTGAATAATCTAAAAGACGGACTAATTACTTTTTTTAGGGCAACTAGCATAAGTGTTAAAGAAATACTTCGAAAATGTAAAAAATATTTGTGATCCTCAATTCAGCTAAGCGAATTTCTATGATTGCAGTCATAAGATTTCAAATGCACATGACTGTGATAGGGCACGCGTTATAAGATGAAAGGCGGGTGATTGTCTCTATGGAGACAAATAAAATTGAAAAAATATGTATCATTAATTAATAAAAAAAAATCTTTAACAAATGAAAAGTTGTGTACCTTTAACAAATGAATGAAACTTGTATCATTAATTAATGATAAAATTATGTACATTTAATGGAACCATCTTTGAGCCTCTTCCAACAGACTTACTTAAAGGTGCAAATTGCCAGATTTTATCACACGCCCAATGAAAAATCCTACACAATTTGCAAAAGCTATTGCAAAACAATTCTGTAAGTTTAACGTCTTTGCGTTAACTGCTAAAGTGACATACATACCCACATACATACATGGCGATTATGTACATCTACAAGTACATACATATATGTACTTGTAGATGTACATAATCGCCATACGGGTGTTGATAAGGAATTTAATTATTCTCTTTATTGTTTCTTTGGTATTTTTATGTCTTTACATGGTGTTATTTTTAAGGCCGGTTATTGTTCCAAGCGTCTACAACTCAAAGTACCTAATTTACCTAGATTTTGAGAGAGTAAATAAAGTTTCCTAGCCCATTCTTCTTTACTTTAGAGATCTTCGCGTGGGATTAAGCAACTGTAGTCCTTAAACACATTATTATTAAGTCTTTTTTGTACGGAAGATCAACAACTAAATTTTCACGCTCTGCGGGGGCTATTGCGTATCTCTGTTGACAGTTCAAATGATGATCACTTGCTCTGGTGACCATCAAATAGCTTTCAAAATGTAAATTTTGTATTAGCCTTTGCATTTGCAATGAAACTGATAAATGTAAATGTTCCTTAAAATCAACTATTCTAACACTCTTGAGGCACTCCTCAACTTAGCCTCATAACAGTCGATAAAATACTTAATATAGAGGTGTCAAGCCATCCAAGTTCAGTTGACAACTGCTGGTCAGTGACTATCAAGTTACCCAATAGCCCTGTTGGAAAGCTTGAAAGGGACTGAGATTTAACTGACTAAAAACCACTCTGTTCCTTAAATTGCCCTTTGCATTCCAGAGCCACGGTGTCCTTTTAAAATAGCCCCATTACCCCTAATTACTAAGTGTTGTGACAATTAACATTAATTGACAATAGGCTAAATCATGATCTCTTGGTTTTTGTCAATTTACGAGTCGATAAATGGTATCTTTAAAAAAAAAAGTTGTGTTCTTCTCCACAGGAATCGTATGAATAAATTAAGAGTAAGTGGAGAATTTTATTACTTTCCCCAGATACACTTTGAAGTAGGCCATAAAATAAATGACTTTCATACTATGATTGGACTACTCCTTGACCACTCAAAATGAGATTGGCTCAGTGTTACTCTGATTGAATGACTACCAGCTCAATTTAATGTTGTTAGTGTATTTGGGTTAGCTCTTAATTCAGCTGCCCGGTCTCTATTACGAAAACCATCTTAATTAAAAACTTGTTGACATTGAGATTTAACCTGAAAATGTATTTGAGTATTACTTCAGTAATTATGATCGCTTTACAATATTATGAAATAGGTACGTAATAACTGCTGTAAGTATACAACGAGAAACTGCAGAATGTTACTATATACCTGTATCTTTAGAAAACATAGTTACTGAGTAAGCTCAACCTTGTAAGGACGTCTAGTTTATAACTTTTCAACCAGACACAGAAACAATGTTAACAGATAACAAAAACAAGACAGCAAAAAAGTTACTCGGCACAGGTCAAAAGTTACACAAAGCCAAACCTATTCCATACAGCCAGAAACGTCACGTAAACGTCAAAAACAGAAATACACGCGAGATGCGAGCAACTAAAACAGCATTTTCCACGAGAACAGTCCATTGGATCTCACAGCACAATACGCACGGTTAACGGAAACATCACAACGGTAAATTCATAAAAAAAGTTTGTGTGAAAAAAGTTTTAACCAAAAAAAAAGTAAACGAACGAATCTTGTTTCTTTTTTTCTCATTCGATATTTGAATTTGTATCACAGACACCTGTCGGGTAGGTCATTTATAATGTCGGTGCGGGCGCGCGGCTCTCGCGGGGCACGGGCGAGGACTGTCCGCAATTGTTTACTGTAGGTGAGCCGTCGACTCTACAAAGAGACTTTTTTTTGAGAGCGCGTGTTTGTGGAGAGTTGGGTGAAGCCTCTGTGAGGACTTGACGATCTGCTTTATGTTTTAAACTTAAAATAAAACTATGTATTATTCGTATGCAATACTTGTAGGATTTTATAATAATTTGAGATTTTTTAAAGCAGGTAAAAATTACAAAAACGACACCCAATACACCTAGGAACTCCAATTGCATATCGTTGGAAAGGGTTAATAAGAGGATTTCAGAATCATTCTCAGGAAACTTTTAGCATTTAAATTTCTATTTTTCCTCAACCACACAAGCTTTCCACTGTAAAAACGCATTTCTCTGTATTTTTGGTTGTATTCTGTACTGTTGATTGTTGTTCTGCGTGATGCGGATTTGATTTCCGCACGAAACAAATATTTGTTTGGCCTTACAAATAGTTGTTCTAGTTCTGGCTGTTTCTTAAAGTGCTTTTAGATGTTTGTAAAAGAACGCATAATTCAGGAGAAATTCCTAGTGTGATCAGCAGCAACACTACATAAGGTAAATTACCATAGTTGACTTACAAGGGTAATTTATCTTTTCTTTGAATTACCCTTATTAGATAATTGTCTTATTAACTGTGTAGTTTTTCATTGGATAAGCCTAAATAATTAGCGCTGCGGATCCTTTATTTTTTTCGAAAAAGAAGTAAATTAAGTACGCAACTCGCATCTACGCTCGTATCTAGCAACGTATGTATTTGATAAAGTCCAGCTGCTGGTTTTAAACTACTGATTTGTCCGAACCTTGGCAAACTTCAAAATATTGATCAAAAATTCGTAAACACATAGGTTACTACCTACTTGCCCGTCTGTGTTCTACCATAGTCTATGGCCAGGTGGTAGACACGGCACTGTGGCTAGTCGGCACATCGGGCATTCCGACCGACATCGCCCGCCGGCGAAAGTAAACCTTACCAATCTTACGCGAGCCTCTTCACACATCACTCACAACTGAAACCACACCTTATCTCACACCTCCCAAGGTTGACTTCCCAACAACAGTTCCAAAGCTTCTCCAATCACAAACAAAAATTAAATTAAATTTTATTTTTGTGGAGCTAGAGTTGGTTTTTGATTGCGTTGTAGAACAGGTATTGTAATATGATGGTCAGGGTATGGTGGACGGTGAAATAATGCCCCGTAAGGCCTAGGGATTCGTTTCTTATTGTGTTTAATTGTATGTAAATTGTGGTACGATGCCCTTAGAAGACTTTCTGATATTAAAAAGTACAGGTGAATAGAGAAATTATACCGCTTTATCACTATCAGCTCTGATTTAGTAAGTATGATTTGAGAAAGATAAATTGAAAGAAATTGCTCTGCATGATCATTTCTTGCAGGTCTTTCACTATAGGCCTCATCTCAAAGCTCAAAGTCGCTCAACGAGCTATGGAGAGGGCTATGCTCGGTGTTTCTCTACGTGATCGAATCCGAAATGAGGAGATCCGTAGATGAACTAAAGTCACCGATACGAGTATAGCCCACCGGATTAGCAAGCTGAAGTGGCAATGGGCAGGCCATATTGCTCGCAGAGCAGATGGCCGATGGAGTCGAAAAGTGCTAAAGTGGAGACCGCGGACTAGCAAGCGCAGCGTAGGACATCCACCAACGAGATGGACAGACGACCTTACAAAGGTCGCCGGAAGACGCTGGATGCAGGTCGCTTCCAACCGGTATATGTGGAGACCTAAAGGGGACGCCTATGTTCAGCAGTGGACTTCCTATGCCTGAGAGGATGATGATGATGATGATCACTAAATGATGTTCATTTTGTTTAAAATTGGTGTTATACACTGTCTTGTTCTGCTCAGCGCATTCATTTCAAGCCGACCCGAAACATTTCCTATAATTTTGTAACTTTTATTTGGCACGTGCCGATCTGCTACCTCCGTCTGACGGCCACTAGATTTGTATTCGGGCCGGCTCGTCATTACTCCAGTTAGGCCGAGCGGCTTTTTAAAATAGGCTTTTGATGATGGCAAACTTTTGCGGTCTTATTCCGGAAATTGGGCAAAAATTATAATTTGCAACGCAAGTTCCATAGAAAAGACATCAACGAGAAAGACTATTTAATAAATGTCTACTTTTTGGTTACCGATATTACAACTAATTCGCTGTACTAAGGTCTGTGCCTATAAGCGGGTTTGACGCAAATTGTGCACTTCGTAAAATGTGCACTTGATGCAAAATGTGCACTTCGCAAAAATATGCACTTCAGCTCAAAATAGTAATTCTCAAAATGAGTCCTTCTCAAATTGAGCACTCGTCAAAATGTATATCAATATTATTATATATTATTATAATGGTGGAAAATAAAAACCGTTTTGATTACCGTGAGCGTCGTCTTTTTATCTGATTAATAATTATTATTATATGAATATTTTTTTTTTTTTTTAATAATAAAGATTAATTAATAATGGAATCAAAGATTCGACCTCGCTTATTACGTTAAATATTTATATTGAATACAACATTTTTATTAAGTAAATCGTCTTGCTATATGGTTGGTATTGAACTATTGATTCAATTAAATGTCAATCAAATGAAAGTAGAGCTAGGAGACTAGAAGTTAGTGCACCAACCTGCATTCCATATTATAAGATTGCAACATGGACATTCTAGACGCGTTTCTTCACGAGACGCCGATAATTGCCGATTTATCGATCGGTTATCTATAATTCAGTTAGCACTTTCCAATTACTGCTGGGCTGTGAAAAAGATGGATGAGAAACGATGGCATGTAGCGGAGATGAGGATGTTGAGATGGATGTGTGGGAAAATGGAAAAACTAGAATGGATAAAGTAAGGAATGATTTTATAATGGGACGTTTGAAAGTGGCACCTGTAACAGAAAAAAATAAAGAGAATCGTCTGTCTTGGTATGGATGTCGCGGGGATACGATAAAATCAGGGATTTGATCAAATCCCGGGAGATGTTAAAATAACAACACGATTTTTATCATTTCCCTAAACAAATCTAGTGATTTGACAAATCCCTAAATTGGTTCAGTGAAATGACAAAAATGACTTTTCTGTGGAATTTTTGCTTACATGTATATTACTGAAAGTAGCGTACGTTCGTAGCACGTCACTTGCTTTAGAAGGGCCTACAGTCACCGGCACGGTTCTTGAGCACTCGGCGTAAGACTGGGGATCGCTTTGCGCATCGTACACTTATCGACAAATGAAACGCACAATAAAATAAATAAAATGCACTAAAGAACGAATCCCGAGTGACGGCTATGACGCGATGCGCAACGGCACGCTACGCGGGCCAATCACTACACTTTCCCCGCTCCCGTTCCTCACTTCATCTACCAAAGGGACCTAATAACTCACTTCTGCGCAGGTGAAGGTCAGCGCTCAAGATCTGTGCCGGTATTTGTACGAAGCTGTAGACGCTCTGTCTACGCGGTTGTTACAATATTAGCTACGAGTTTTTACAAACGATTTGCTATGAAATTATGAACATGCGACCCACGAACTTAGTATTGGATACGGTACATGTAAAAGGGCTCGTTTATAAACAAAATAAAGTATTATAAAATACTGTAGCATCATTGAGCTGGAGATTCAGGGTCACCACATTCGATTCAAAAGTAAACCTTGAGTAAACTAGAACCAATTTGGCTTTTATTTGTTTTTAATTCATGCTATAAGTTTCGGACCTGCATAACCCAGATTCTGGGTAAATATGATACCCCTTGGTAAGACTGGTTGTCAGACTTTTAGAGCTTCTAACTAATAGTAACGACGGTCAAAGTTCTACAAATGACAGCCGGGACCAACGGCTTTACGTGCTTTCCGAGGTACGGGGGAAACATGGTATGACAGATGGTCACCCATCCACAGACCAACGTCGGCAAGCGCGGCTTAACCCGGAAGATCGGCCTGTGCGGCTGTAATTCCATCCCATATCAGACTCTGATGTATTTTCGTCATGGCGACATCTGTCCACCTGTAATGGCGTCTGAGTGAGTACAAATTAAGTTATGCAGCCGCACTCACCGTACTGCAGCGTAGTACATTATAAAGGAGATAGATGGCGCTACCAATCACGCAAATGATGGGTCACCTTTTAGGGTCAGTTCAGATTCAGACCGAGACGCGAAGCGACGCGACGTGACGCAACGATACTGCAAATGTGTCTCTTATCATGTAGTGAATAAAGTTAGATTTTGAGTCGCCAATAAAATGTAGCGCGGCGCCACGCTGCGCCGCGCTGGGTTGTGACAGGTGTATCTTTTCGTGTAGGAAATAGAGTTAGATTTTGAATAGCTGTATTGATATGTACGCGCAGCGTCACGTCTCGGTCTGAGCTGACCGTTAAATATCGTTTGTACAGACGCTAGCACATCAACCTACTTCAATCTGTCAAAGTTTAATAGATTTTCAACCTTAACCTTTTAACCGCCCGACTTCAAGAAAAAGATCGAAAAGCAAATTCCTACAACAAAGACGGATGTACAGTCACGAGCAATAACATGTATACACTTAACAAAATTCAAACGCAATTTACTCGTAAAATAATGGTTTCCATTTTGAAATAAGACCTATTTCGTAATAGTATGGCTTCCAAAATTGAAGTCTAATGAAAAGACAAAAGTTTAATCAATATGGTAGCAGAACATCGCTTTTGAATATTGCTTAGTGTATACATACTATTGCTCGTGACTGTACAATACACAAAGCACATTAAATGAGTTATGGTATTTTAGTCGGATATATCCGACTCTGGCGAAATGGGCCCGAAAATATTTGCCGGATATATCCGACGTTATTGTTTTGGTTGACCTGCTGGCGTCTGTTCATAAATATTGGTACAGCAGTATGCAAAAAAAAAATATCCTGTGATTGTTGTCATTGACAATAATAGGATAACTTAATATAGACTACATTTTTGGAACGAAGTTCCTTATCGCGCGTTGCGCAAGGGGGCTAGACGGAAAAAATTAAGATGAAAAGTTGTCACGACACTTTTAGCTATAGCTATTGTAAGCCGCGCGGCGTGCGCATGTTTCTTTGTATGTCTCTCTCTCCCTCTTATAGAAAGCAAGCCAGATATTTTCGTTTCGTCTTTCTATTTCGCATTGAACAGTGTGGTGTCGCGACGATTATTTTTGTTGAGTACCTTCGTTCCATCCGGGTGTCCCTTGACACCTCTCAAGTTTCTTTTTTGTATAAATGTTGTACTGTACCAATCTTACAAATGTAACCAATCCAAAATGAACTTTCTAATATTGTGATAAAGTTGGCATCTATTCTAGAAATTTTACAGAAACTCGTACTGGGGTAAGTTGATATGCTGGCGTCTATACCGCTTGCTCTCAATGAGGGGAGGCCTATGTCCCAGCAGTGGGCACATTCTAAGCTGAATAAACTATGCTTCAGATGAAGGAAATGTTCGGGGACACGATCACAATAATAAAAACAAGCAAAAGTACATAATTATGAGAATTTATTAAATAACTTGCATTAATCAAATTTAAACCTAAATATTATCACATTAAATATTGTTTTTAATTACTAAGTAGACGTTGATACAACGTATTAACACAGCCATCTTGATCTAAATAACATGTTGTTAGCATAACTAAGAACTATGACGTCATAGATACTTTCTTTGAGAACAGAAGAAATCAGTACTATGCACATAGGTACAGTATAATTGGTTAATTGCCTGAAAAAATTGAATAATTCAGTTAGTAGATTAAAAAATATCTGACCTATATTTATTTTATTTTGTTACGTAAACCAAAGTTGAAGGAAATACAACCTTTTTTTAAATCAGTCATACGTCACAATTTACTAAATTTTTTACTGAGTTCTGTCGTCACGAGCTTAGAGGTGCTTTCTGGTTTTGTATGTTATATCTTCGTAACTATTTTTGATAAAAAAAAAACGTATTAATTATTTTTCAAAGACGGACGAATTAAATTTTCAATTCATTGCTAGGTACTGTCCAATTGCCAATAAAATTTTCCTCACAATAAAAATGATTGATCAAACTTCTTGGACAGCTGGTTTTGAATTAACCTTGAACCCAAGCAAGTATAAAAGCGATAGATTGATTTTCATTTACACCAGATCTTTAATTTTTATGGTCCTTAATAATGTAGTCATTAGGAGAAACTGTTATCGTGCATGTATTAAACCGCACGTTTCTACAAAGCACTGTTTCTTGTGTTCCCCTAGAAGTATTCCACAAAGCCATAGAGTAGTCTTAGTCATTTAAAACCGTTATTTAGCTGTTAAGACAGCACCGGCTGGTTGGAGACGGATATCCGGAGTTGTTGGGGCAACGAGGTGTTGTTCTTCTTCTGCTGAACGAAATCCGTGCCCCAGGCCCACTGTAACAGAAGAAAGAAGAAGGTTATTTACATATTGAAAAGGTAAGGCACAATTTGTGAGGGCCAGGGTGAAAGGATGTGGTCGACCAGGGTTTGGCGCATTCCGTCAAAAAGATATCAATCACTTAGTGGTTATAAGAAAATCCGTAACAACGAAGTCTTGCATGAGAAAAAAGAATCGGTTGTCTATAAAGTCGGTTTACTGACGATAGTTGAACGTGACAACGTCATAAGAAAATACTGCACTTACGTTGCTATAATATAAACAATTGAAAATTGGAACGCCTCAGAGCGAGGTAACGCCGCATGACGTCATGTTTTTTCGTGCGTGCAGTCGGCTCCATCGAATTATAAGACGTTGTCACGTCAAAAAATAGATTTAACAATTTCCGTTGAAATAATACTATGTACCTTGTCAGTAACCCTACTTTTCTGGTCAGACACTGACTAAAAGTGAACATACGTATTTCACTGGATTAAGTACATTATGCTATCAGAAAAGTATCAATTCACAATTATGATGTTAATTTCCCACAATAAGCAGTTTATAGGGGAAAGATGGACGTTTTTCGAAAAAACTTTTAAGTTATTAAATCCAAACAAGCGAGTTTAGACCTCATAATGACGGGGTTAAAATGATTGTAAATTAAGGCTGCGTTTCCACTGAGGCGGAGTGGAGCGGCGCGGAGTGCGATTCACCAATCACAAGGCTTGAAATCCACTCTCTCCTATCTCACTCTTCTCCAGTCAAGCAATGTGATTGGTGAATCGCACTCCGCTCCGCCTTAGTGGAAACGCACCCTTAGGTTATTTTTCCCCATTAAGCCATTATATTGTGTACCCATATGAGCAGTGGTGGCCCAGTGGTATCGGCCCCGACTTGTAGGTCGTGGGTTCGAACCCAGCCTGGCGCATTACTTTATGTAATCTATTTCATCACCACTGCTCTCAAAACAGTGAAGGAAAACATCGTGAGGAAATCGGCATGTCCTAGAACCATCAAATTTGAAGACATGTGACATCTACCAACCCGCACTGGGCCCGCGTGGTGGATAATGGCCCACTCCCCTTCACAGAGAGGAGGCCTGTGTCCCAGAAGTGGGAACATTATAGGCTGATGATATGATGATAACCCATTATAAGAAATGCACCGAATTGCCAATCACCCTGTATGTTATCTGAACATAAATATCATTCTTGAGTCATCAATAGTGATGAAGATGACCCGTAAAACAGATAAATTTGAGTTGATTGAATCTTTGATGACGGTGAATGATATCATTGCCGATTACTATAAGTAAACATGAAAATATTCAACAACAGTCAATGACTGTCTTTTGTTGAAAAACTTTTTAATTAGGAATGTGATAACAATAGAAGATAGTAAACATATTGATTGTAGTACGCATTGAAACAAAGTCACCTATTTTACGATTAATATATAATTAATAATATGATTATCATCACGATTTAGCGTGACTGACAATGAAGCGTAAAAGATAAAATTAAGTGGCCATTTGCATATGTAGTATATTTTAGTTTGTATTGCTTGATATTTGTACATCATTGGTAGATGGTATCTTTGGAGTTGACGAAAGGATATCTTCAATATCAAGCGAAGAATTTTATATTTATTATTTTATATTTATAGATAAATTTGATTGATTGATTGATATAAACAAGGAGCATGCCTTGACAGACATTGATAAAATTGTCAACCATTTTCATAGACGAATGAAGACATTTTTTTGTTTGCACGCACTACGAAACTGTTGAACATCTTAAAATACCCACTAATGCAATAAATTTTTGAAATTAAATTTGAATTTAATATTATAATGCTGAAGTTTTTTGTTAGCTCATTGCATTTGATACCTCAATTCATACGGAAGGCTAAGTAAACAGCGTTTTACACGCCACTCGGCTCCTGATGATCGTACCGTATCGCGGGGCACAGTTAGTTTTAAACTAAAGTTATACTAACCGTCACAACAGCAAAGATAGTTCCCAACGAATAGCCAGCGAGGACATCACTCCAATGATGCTTGAAGTCGGAGATCCTGGAGAGAGCACAGAACCAGCTCAGCATCACCACGACGAATTGGATGACATGGCGGAGGGTCCGCGTGCCGGACCAGGTCATGCGACGTTCTAGGTACAGCTGGAAGGGGAGAACGGGTCTTTAGATAAAGTAGCAGAAATTTATGATGATGAAAAAGAGACGGAAAGTTAGCAGATAACAATCTATTGATTAAGTTAAGTCCCAAATGTTTTTTCTTGGTTTTGTTCATCGTGTCGTTGAGCTCCTTGAATTGAATTGAATGAATTTGAATTATGAGTCGAGCTGCTCGAGCTACGCAAAATTGACAAATGCTTGCTTTGCCTGGACAGGTCCAGACCAAATCTGTACGATTATTTCTTCTGACCAATACCTATAATGTAAAAGAGACTATGACCTCAGAGTTTGTTTCGGCTGTTTATTCTCAGAGGTAAGAAATACCGGCTTCATCTAGTTTAAAAAAGTGTGTGTTTTGGCGTGTAAAAGTGTTTGCTAAAAACTATATTTTGCAAAATAATTTTCATGAAAAAACATACAATCAGGAAGAGGACCAGACAGAAGAACTTGATAAATCTAGATCACAGTGCCTTGTAAATCAGATATACTTACAAGGTCACAAATGTAAGAAGATATATCACTATTATAAGATAATGCCACGGTGTGACGAGCTTATTAAAGACTATGCATGTAATGAAACGGTAGCTGATTGTACAGCATAAAGTTACATGATGGCCTTTGGCAATTATGAAGATGGAATGCCAATATCATCTGATTCTATACTATAGGTAGCGTAGAGGTTGGAAGACACGCTAATTATAAAAGGTGGCTCGAACAAAATGAAGACTGGATTAAGCTAGGCGAGAATTTTGATGCAGACGAACTTACAATAAAGGATAATCATTATTACACTTCATGCATCAGAATTCAAGTCTGATAGAATTTACCGGAAAGCTAAAATATTGAGTAGGCATATTTCAGCTATCCGATAAATTCTATCAGACAGAGAGAACTTACAGTTTTTTTAGTTTATTTTAAACTTTGTAAAATATTAAGATAGAAGATGAAACTGTTTTTACTTGGGAACCAAACAAAAATGCTTCATATTGTTTTTCGTTCGATCTGCGGTTTAAAATGATAATTAAAGTATCCCATAGTGACATTATGCACTATGCCAAATTATAATTGTATCAATAAGTCAAATAATAAAGGATATACTCACAGCAAGATAGATCATGGTATACGCAGCCCAGGCAGAGTGTCCACTCAAGAAACTCTTGCGCATATCATCGAGCCTGTCATAATGGGTGCCAGTACACGTGTAGTCTGAAGACTGGATGTACCGGTTCTGCCATTCTGAGGAGGTGCAGTCTATTGAGGGTTCACATACCTGAGGAAGAGAGAGGAGGTTTATCACAAAAGATAAACAATAAACACATATTACGAGTATAGGGAATGATAAGAGTACGTGTCCTGCCGATTGTTATTATAAGAACTGATGGACACTACTAAATAAAAACTATTATTATCTATAGTAATGTATACGTAACAGAGAGACAAATAAACAACCAAAGCCAAATAATAAATTTTAACAGAATTTACGGGCTATCAGATCGTAGTCCGTCCTAACAAACAGATATAGATTAAAAAAAATTAGTCTCTTGTGATAAAAACTCGATTCATAGTTGCTCGTTCTCGCCCGAAATTAATATTCAATCGCAATTCAAATCCCGTTCCTTTCTTTTTGACGGGTGCTTCTAATATCAAGACTCGGATAGGCAAATTCGATGGTTGATTGGTTACAGACAAAGATCCAACCGAAGGTAACAACCGAGACGAATTATTTCCAGCGTAAGTGGTTATGGCTGTTTAAAAGCTTTTTTAAAATAAAAGTTGTTTTGCAATATGCAGGAAGGAACTTATTGTAAATGATGATCACGGCAGTCGGAAGTAGACGCCTATACTCGTACATCAAACCAAGGACTCATTTACAATAGATTGAGATTTGCCGTAACATGAATCAATTACTATCAGTCAGTCTATAACATTCCCACTACTTAGACACAAGCCTCCTCACTGCGAGAGGTAGGTCAGACTGTAATACACCAAGTGGGCCCAGTTAGGGATGACAGATGTCACACGACTCCAAATTTTTGGTTCTAGAATATGCAGGTTCTCCAAGATGTTTTTCTTCATCATTTTGAGAGCAGCGCTGATGAAATAAATTACACAAAGTGGGTTTGCCTGGGTTCGAAACCACGACCTACAACTCGTAGATAGAGGCCACTACCACTGGACAACCACTGCTCACAATCAACAAAGTGAAACACCCGAGCGGGGATAATCATTTGATAACCGTCCACTTCAATAAAAAAAAACAGGCACACGATACTATTTAATACGAAGAAGATACGGAAACAATAATAATGATGACATCTTGTTATCAACATGGAAACAAAATAACTATACGATTGAATGATTTAAATAGGAAATATTTGCTGCTATCGATAGAGATAAGACTATCATTTAACTGTATCGGATTTATCTAACAGTTCTTGTTATTAACTCATACTTTTACGTCATATCGTGACTACCGTTAACCTAGCTCTACTCATAAAAACCAAAAATCAAGCAGACAGGCCTTCTTGAAATACCTGCTATACAAAATAATAGTTTTCCAACCACGTTGGGGTCGGCTGCCCTATTAATCGATAAGGGTTTTTACACAGGGCATAATCAGTTCGGCAGTATTTGTCCAAGAACAAAGCCGTCCCGAATCAAATACTTCGGCAAACCAAGCACTTTTTAGGCTTCGATTTGGCTTCGATCGGTCGGTTTGTACCTACCAATTGGGTAATTCTTTCGGGTTCGGTAGTACTTTTCAAACGAAAACGTCGACCGGCCATAACTCGGCAGTTGTCAAGCCGAATGGTTATATGCGGCAGTCAAGCGGTTAAAGTTCCAACTGCTGGGACACAGGCCTCCTTTCTGTGTGGGGAGTGGGCCATAATCAACCACGCGGGGCCAGTACGGGTTGGTAGATGTCACATGTCTTCCAATTTGATGGTTCTAGGACATGCCAGTTTCCTCACGATGTTTTCCTTCACCGTTTTGAGAGCAGTGGTGATGAAATTAATTACACAAGTAATGCGCCGGGCTGGGTTCGAATCCACGACCTGCAACTCGTAAGTCGGGACCGATACCACTGGGCCACCACTGTTCCTAGCCAAGCGGTTTGTGATTCCTAAACATTCATCAGAATATATTCGGATTTGTCCAGCTGTAGCTGTAGCTGGGCGGCCCGTGTGGCAAGTGTGTAGCAACCCTTAAGCCAGCTTGGCACAGAGTTGTCTTAAAATATGTTTGGTCATCCATCCACTTACTTCAACAAGCATAGCTCAATCCTTCGAACGAAAGAATCAGGTCTCGGCAAACAAATCTAATCTCTTTTGATTACCCTTGAAAGTGCTTATTATTATGCTACTGATTGTATCAATGGATTGTTCTGAATAAAGCATGATTATTAGTTTACCTTGTTGAGTGCAAGTATGACTATTGCATTATAAGTAATTATAATTATAAGACTACTACTGATCTGCCCCCGCTTTTCTTGGATCAAGATTATTATGCGACAGGAACTGTGTCGGAATAGTTACTTTTTTTCGTTACCTCCTCCTTCTCCAAAATCTTACTTCAATAAAGACTTATGTTCAGACCTATAAAGTGAAACAGACTTCGAAAATAGGCTCAGTCGTGCGTTAACCGAAAATGGACCTTGTAAGCAATGAATGAAATCGCAAAACGCTTGAGCACTAATTCGTGTAGTTTGTAGGAACTTACGAGGCTCGCACGAGAGTGCTCCGCTTGTGCTCAACTAGTGCTTGACTCCTTAACCTCTTCTTCTCGTTCCTCTCCAATCACTGGAGGTTGGTCATCAGACTTAAAAATCTCTCCTTATCCCTGGCGAGGTTGAACAGCTCTGCAGCACTCTTGATCCCGGTCTATTCCCGAATGTTGCGGAGCCTGGACTTTTTTCTTCGGCCTACTCCTCAACCTATAGAAACAAATCTACACAATTCCAAAACCGACTTACATCAAAGAAGTGAGGTCGTGGTCTCCCAATGACTACTTTAGAGATGTTGACCGCTATTTCAGTGAAGCAGAGTCCGATGGAGAAGCCGACGCAGGAGTTGTAGAAGCCTCGAACCCACGGCGGAATGGACACGCCCAGACATCGCTCATCGTCACGACACTTGCGCAGGATTGCCCACTCGCATACCAGGATCTGGGGAAAAGAGAACCATGATTTTATTTGCAAGTTTGGTTTGTATAGGTGTCAAATAGTGCAGGTTAAAAGATGTTAAAAGTGTGACTATTTTGCCAGAACATTTGAACGATTGACTGATGAGTTGCGTGTCGCGGGTACGATTCCCGTACGGAATAATTATTTGGATGATCTACAAGTAGTTTTTCCGGGTCTGGGTGTTTGTGTATGTGAGTTTAAATGTTTGGAAACGCACCCACTATTCGTCAGTGCATTTGCCACAGCGTTTTTTTACGATTCAATAATTATGACAACTTTTCGTGTTCAGATACTAATATAATTTTCAAACCGCTCATTTCGTTATTTTTTGTGGTTGAAGAAAATTCTGGGAACGATATGGGGGAGGTCTTTGCTACTTACACCACAATAAACCTTCAAACTAAAGTCCCTTATCACTGCATGTTTTAACCTTCTAATCAAGTTAACCACTGGAGCGAAACAGTTACTAATAGGCAGTAGGCACAGTTTAAAAATAAACAACTTTAGTTCCGTCCTTCATTTTGGAAAACATTCGAATGATTGATAAGAGAAACTGGAAATAATGCGAATGTTAATTTTACTTTCATGCCTGCCACTTATCAATTCAGTCAAACGGGGTGAATCGTGACGCAGCCAGAGGTGGATCGGGACAAAGCTTTAACAAAGATTTTAATATTGAATTAATATGATAGGTTATCAACAACAATTTTATTTATTAGGTGCGTCCACACAGAGCGTGCAGCCTCGCGAAGCATTTGCTGCGCGAGGAAACTGACAAACGAGGCTGATCACTCTGTGTGGACTCGTCTATTGTTTTTCGACCGAGGCACGAAACAATATACGCAAGCAAAACAAAAGCCGACACAGGATGGCTCGGCCGCCCGGTCGCTCGCCGCTCGACCGCAGCAGTGCTGTCACTTGCCTCGCCCAAGACACGTCCACAACAACCGAGCTACTTCGAACGGAAAATGCCTCGCGAGGCCGCGCGCTCTGTGGGGACGCACCTATTGAATAACACTTCAATACATTGAGCCTTTGTTGGCAACCTTTAAAATTTACCGTTAAAATCCCTTTCAAAGTTTTGTCGCGATTCACCCCTGCGTCCCTAATCACCCCATTTTACGGCTCCTTAATGATTCACTTCGTGAATGAATAATAGAAAAATAGCCAATGACTGCTGGAAATTGACGAAGTGAATCATTAGGATTATTGCTTACTGTGGCAGTTTTAGACTCGCTGTGTTATAAAGTTGAATGCGTTCTTCAATAGGTTGTACTAAGTCAATAGCTATTAAAATCTATGAAAGGTATAACAATAGGTAATTATGATGTTTGTAGAAGAAGGATTTATTATCTTTTAACACGTGCAAACAATGGTTTAATTAATAAGTTGTAGTTGTGACTAACTGGCTAGCCACAGACGTTTAATGGTCTACCTATGGGTTATCATACGGGCTAGTGATCTGCTGATAAAATAATTTATACCATTCCTACTCTAAAAAGTTACTTTTACTCACTGAAAACAGTGAATAAAAAGCTCTTTTACTCACTGTTTTGGTGTTTGAATTCAGAACACATTGATGCGGTCGACCCCCGTGTTATTAGGAAAATATTACTCTTAATTTAAGTCATTGTTCCGATTTTAATGTTAATTTGTTGACTGAGCGATTGGACTACTTCGTTACGTGAAGCGGGTTCGATTCCCGCACGGAGCAAATATTTGTACTATGATCTACAATTATTTGTTTCGGGTGTGGGTGTTTGTGTATTGTGAATTTAGATGTTTGGAAACGCACCCACGTGTGTGTGGAGCAGTATTAATAAAAAAAAACTTTTTTTTGTTACATATATTATTATCGCTCAAATCTTTCTTTTTCTCGTAGTCATGGTATAAAGTATCGTTTGCAACTCTTGAATAAAACGGATTTAAATCGAGGGCCTGAATCACTCGCGTCGCTCAGGATTTAAATATTTGAATCACTCGCTCCGCTCGTGATTCAATCATCATGAATCACTCCCTACGGTCGTGATTCAGTCATTAAAATCCTTCGCTTGCTCGTGATTCATATAATGGCCCTCGCTTTAAATCCGCTCTTTATTCACTAGTTGCAAAATATACTATTTCAGTTCAAGAACATGCATTTCATCAGAAAATCAATTTGTAAAGTTTTTTAAACATTTACCGTCGTACCACAAAAACTTTTAAACGTCTGTTGAACACTTGTCTAAAAAATTGACAGATTATGTCGTTGAAATAAGGTCCGTTTTGCAGTCACTCTTTTTTTAGACAAGTGTTCTACAGATATTTAAGTTTTCGTAGTAAGGCTGTTAAGTGTAGGTAAAGGTCAGACAATGAACCCAACAGTACTGTGGCTGCTGTGCTGCGAAAACGTGTTGCGCCGACCCCAAGTAGAATGGGATAAGGGCAGGAAGAAGAAGAAGAAGAAGTACTGTGGCTGCAATGGTGTGGATTGACTGCTGAACTGCTCGTCTTGGGGCAATTCCCGCACGAAACAAATATTAATTTGTATGATATATAAAATAATACTTAGTTGTTTCGGGTCTAGGTGTTTATGCATGTGAGTTTAAATATTTGTAAAGGCACCCATGACACAGAAATTACAAGTGTATGGCGTTTAAAAAAAACACGAAATATAAAAATATTTGAAACGACAGGTAGATCGTCTTTAAAAACTGAGTTCATAGAGCTACATATTTTATGCAGTTCTGTCGCGGCGGTCTACCACAGCAAAACGATAGATTTGTCATTAAAAAATGGCGAGGACTTGTTCAAAATTTGGACCCTTAGCTTGGGGCCATACATTCAAGGCACCACGGCATTTTCTTCAATCAGAACCTTTTCTAGGTAGACATGCGAGAGAGAGGCCACTTAAAAAAATACAGAATTCGGGCGATACAATTGGTGTAGTGACTGGGCGATCGGCAGTTGCGCTGCATGTCTCGGGATCAACCTAACTTTTTTACTGACTTATTTTTTTTTTCGTGGTAAAATTATCA
Source organism: Agrotis exclamationis (assembly GCA_950005045.1). Lineage (NCBI taxonomy): Eukaryota > Metazoa > Arthropoda > Insecta > Lepidoptera > Noctuidae > Agrotis > Agrotis exclamationis. The sequence goes on along the minus strand of OX465431.1, from coordinate 4,637,391 downwards.
AATGAGTCCTCCCACCCCGGGCAGGGCGGGAGGGACTGTCAGACTTGTACTGACTACAATCCACGGTGTCCTTCATTAGCCCTTTACGTTCCAGGGTCACGGTAATGGAATGAGTCCCGCGATCCCGGCAGGCTTTGGCCCTCTAGAGGGGGGCCCCGTCAGATTGCTGACAGCTCTTTGAGGCGCGCGTGGAACACAACGCCCCGTCGACCCGGGCATGGTCCATGGTCGGGCATCGAGTTGCCCTTTACTCGCCGCCCGCATGCCCGCGCCTACGGTGGCCGGAGATCGTCTTGCGACGTCCGTCGCCGTGGGCGTCCACCACCGACTTTCTACTGACTTGCACAATTTTTCGTATTTGAGGTATCCGTAGGAGACAGAGGCCCAAATTCTATGCCCAAGTATAGTCATCATTCGGTCTTCATATGAATGCTTTCTTATATGCATTTGTTCTCAAGGATGTTCCAAGCTGGCTAACTCTTACAAAGCAATGACCCAGATACGTAATCAATACCTATTCAAATGCTATGGTATTTTCCTCCAATTTATATCTACTAATAGTGCTCTTGTATTGTCAGTTCAATAAGCTAAGTGCATCTAAAGGGAAGTATAAGTGTACCTACAATGCTATTGCAGTGGAACAGTCCGGAAGGTAGACAGACAGACAATTTGTGTCAATTTCTTGCAATTACTTGTCTGTATGACTCTTAAATGCTGTTGCATTTAACGTATTGCTAGACTAGGAGGTCATAAATTGCCACTTTATCAGAATCATGATATATTTTGCGATTTTTGTAAAATGTAATGTACTATTATATTACACAAGCAAGAGAGTAGATTCGCGGGACTGTCCTATTAGGTTACCGCTACCCTGAAACGTGTAGGGCTATTGATGAATCACCGTAGGTAGTTTATAGTCAGTACGAGTCTGACAGTCCTTTCCACTCGATCCAGAGTGGGAGGACTCATTGTATGATTTTATAGAAACTAGAACGCATTGAATGATATTAAAAAAAAACAAGAGAGTAGATAGTTAATTGAACTTACTAACATCTTATATATAAAATTCTCGTGTCACAGTTTTCGTTGCCATACTCCTCCGAAACGGCTTGACCGATTTTGATGAAATTTTTTGTGCTTATCCGGTATTTATGAGAATCGGCCAACATCTATTTTTCATCCCCCTAAATGTTAGCTTTAGCTTAACCCCTAAATTTATTTTTTTATTCTTTAGACAAAATTTTTAATTTCTATTGTTTATGGCAAAACAACGTTTGCCGGGTCAGCTAGTTATAATATAAGTTTGTAAGGATGAATGTAATGATGTTTCAGATGTTTGTTACTCTTTCAAGCAAAAATTACTTTTTTTTTTTATCTAGCCTAATTTGTCCCACTCCTGAGCAAAGGCCTCCTCCCATTCCTTCCACTTCTCTCGATGGTGTGCCTCTTCTCGTCAATTCACAAGGAAACCATCCAAAGCGTCCCGCCATCTTCTCCTAGGCCTGCCGCGGCCCCGCCTAGCTGTCTCAGGGCTCCATTCCTGTGCTATTCGAGCCCACAGTTGTGACGGCATCCGGCAGACATGACCTGCCCAGTCCCACTTTAGCCTTGCAGCCTTGTGAGCTACGTCAGCTATTTGAGTTCTGGAGCGCAGTATGGAGTTTCTGATTCGGTCAGTTAGTTTAACATTTAGAATACTGCGCTCCATCGCTCGTTGGCAAACCCTGAGTCTGGACATCTGAATGACAGTCAAAGACCAAGACTGTGCACCATATGTCAGGATGGGGAGAATACACATGTCCATTAGCTTGCGTTTTAAGTGCATAGGCAAATCGGCAAATTACTGAATGGATGAAATTTGACACACAGTCTAAAACCTGGATTAACACATGGTATAGTTTTATCCCGATTTTATCTTCCCGATGGACGCATTTCGAGTTGTTGTGGGTGAAGCTGGCATTAGCTAGTAAAGAATATTTTTATCGCAATACTTATTATGATTCAGTTTAAGTGTTTTTTTTAGCCCCCTATGTGTTGACGTATTGTTTATGCAGGTAAGCAACATTTTAGCATTTACTGTTTCCCTGTTTTTCTATCGTAAACAGGAAAACTCAAGATGCAATGTGCTAAATTAAAATGCATTCCAAGTAAAAACCGGTATAACAAAAAAAAACTGATTTGGGCGATTATAGCACCGGTTTTTTTTTGTTAGGAACATACAATGACATGACGAAACAAAAAACGTATAAAAAAGTAAAACAAAAAAGGAACAAAAAAGGTTTCCATACGTTGTTTACATGTATCATTTAACAACCGTGCAAAATGTTAACAAAAACTAATTGTTTGACAATGATTAGGCTAAAATTAGTCTCATTGCATGTTTGCAAAGACGTAAGTATTGAGTATTATTACCAGATTTTTCGAATTGTTTCCAGTTTTTTTTTGTAATAAATTTAAAAAAAAGAAATAGCTCACAGTAGTCTCATAAATCTCATCTTGGTAGTAAACATTACGATTTCGACTTTTGTTTTAAAATAATAGACTTATTCACAACAAATACATCTCGGAAAGCCTACTTAATTCACAGGATTTGTAGTCAACTGGACCCGCTGGCTACTGGACCCACGGGTTCAGTTCATCACATTATTTTTTTTCTGTATTTTTAGTGGTTAACTCACATTGAAACTTAAACATCCAAAGACAGACTCTGACAAGAGTTGCTAGGGGAACAGTGTATAAGACGGGGACGCGAGGTATAATTAGGACATACATTCTTTAGGCATACTTAAAACAACACTAACGTAGCGTAAGCGCCATCAGGACGTCATTTGCAAGCGGCCATTAACAAATAGCGTCCTTTGGTATTGTGTTTAGTTTGCCTTAAGCGTGTGATTTCCCATCATACCTCGCGTCCCTGTCTTATACACTGTTTCCCTATCATCCGACTGTTTGCTCTACCTCTGCGCGTTCATTGGTCAAATACATATTTGATTTGTAAAAAATCATGTTCTACTTCCGTCTACGCTCCATTGTATTTAAAAAAAAACTCAATAAATCGTATACCTAGCTCACTGAAATCGCATTTCAGTCAAACAGTTCCATTTATTGTAGATGTTTACAAAACTGGTGACTAAGTACTATAACAATTAGAGTTAGCACGACATTTCGTTACAGTAACTTGATAAGAATTTTCCTTGAAAAAAAATGCTTAATAATCCTAGTACTTGTATTATCAAGATTAAATATGGGAGTGAATATTTGTTTCTCGATAAAACTTAATACTTATCGGTTTTACTTACATGAGAGAAATAAAAACATGAGAGGTGTCAAGGGATACCCGGATGGAACGAAGTTACTGTATAGGTGCACTCAACAAAAATAATCGTCGCGACACCACACTGTTCAATGCGAAATAGAAAGACGAAACGAAAATATCTGGCTTGCTTTCTATTAGAGAGAGAGAGAGAGACAGACAGAGAAACATGCGCACGCCGCACGGCTTACAATAACTTACTATAGCAAAAAGTGTCGTTACAACTTTTCGTCTTAATTTTTTCCGTCTAGCCCCCTTTCGCAACGCGCGATAAGGAACTTCGTTCCAAAAAACTTTTTCGGACATTTTCGAGTGAATCTGTGATAACATGAGTCTGGCTGTTCCCCACGGTTTCAACCCCGCTGCCTTCCTTTTGGGCGTATCGTGATGTTGATAAATGGACTATTCAACTTTGTGTTGAAAGAACAAACATATTGAAAGAATTTTTCAATATAAACTAATAATTCCCGAGATAAGCACGTTCAAACAAAGAAACTCTTCAGCTTTACAATATGAAAAACCAAACTTATGATTATATTGTCTAGATTTTATTTATTGTGTTTTTATGTCATCATTTTCATACTCTCATCTACATACATCTCTAAACTAATTAAACTTAATTATTATTGCTTTAATAAGTTAATTATTAAAGCAATAATATAGTTCTAATGAGATTAAAATGAAACTTTGATTAATCAGTTAATTAAAACTAAATCCCACCAAAAACATTTCATGTAAAATGTTGCCAAGACGACCACATAAGGTTTGCCCTGTGAAAAAGATATCAGATCAGATCTCATGTAGAGCCAAGCTTCTGAATCTACACGGCCTAAATGTACCGACCCTAACTTCACAAATTCTACATACTCATAAAACTAAAAATGTATGGCTTCGCCGTTTTGCTACCGTCGTGGATGTGGTGATACGAATATTTAATTTCTAAAGTAACGAAACAGCCAAGCCATGCATTTTACTGATATGTATGGGATTTGGACTTTTCTGATTTTCATCATACTTCTCCCCATGCTCCTTGACCTAGTTATTTTAGTTTTAGCTCTGCTCGTACATTTCCATGTTTGGCAGGCGTGTGTGAGCGACGCTAGGAGACAGCTATCCATGACCTTTCTCTTCATTTTTACCGGCAACTGACTTTTAAATATTTCCTTTAGGCTCCAAAATATTTGCCATGTTCCTTTTATTCTTCTTTCAATCTCTTTTTCGTTACTTTGTTTGTCGAAAGAAACTTGTTCGCCCAGATAAATGTAAGAATCGACGTACTCTAGTGTTATATTTTCGACTTGTATTTGATTTTTTACTGAGTTTGTCATCACCTTCGTTTTACTGAAATTGATCTCTAGACCTGCCTGTGTGCTTGCTTTTCATAATGAGCACATATCATTTGTTCTAGTCACTTCTTGGTGTACGCTATTTTCGGATAGCAAGACTAGATCGTCCGCGAACCTTAGGTGACTGATTTTTCTGCCGTTTATGTTAGGCCAAATGTATTCCAGCTTAGTTTTTTTATTATCGACTCAAGGACTGCTATAAAGATTCGTGGAGATAGGGGGTCCCCTTGCCTTACCCCTTTCTTGATGGGAATAGGGGGTCCTGTTGTTTCTAGTTTCACTCTACTAGTTTTGTTGTCGTAGAGGTAATTTAGCACTCTGATATAGTTAGTCTCAACATTTTGCGAGTACAGGGTTTCCCATAATATAGCTGAATGAAGTATGGTGTCGAAAGCTTTTTGATAATCTATGAACGCCGTGTACAAAGGTCTCTGAAACTCTTAGTACTTCTCAATAGGTGCGTCCCCATAGAGCGCGCAGCCTCGCGAGGCATTTTCCGCGCGAAGCAGCTCGGTTGGTGCGGACGTGTCTCGGGCGAGGCAAGTAACAGCGCTGCCGCGGTCGAGCGAAAGAGCGCCCGAGCCATCCAGTGTCGGCTTTTGTTTTGCTCGCGTATATTGTTTCGTGCCTCGGTCGAAAAACAATAGACGCGTCCACACAGAGTGAGCAGCCTCGCTAGTCAGTTTCCTCGCGCAGCAAATCCCTCGCGAGGCTGCGCGCTCTGTGTGGACGTACCTAATGAGTAGCTCGACTGCGTGAATGTGATCCACTGTAGAGTAACCTCTCTAGAATCCTGCTTGTTCGATTGGTGTTATGTAATTCTTTATTTAATGATGAGATTGTATAGTGATGGTAGAAGGCTAATGGGCCGATAATTGTTTATGTCGTTACGATCATTAGGATCGTTATAAAACACTTTGTAATATTAACATTGGAATATTACAAATTAATTAGTTCTGAATCTAATTATGAATGCATGTAATGTCAACGTGAAGTTTTACTATCGATTTCTGAATCACGTGTGTGGAGTTTGTAAGACATTTCATCAACTTATACTACAGTGCTACTGAATAAATATTGTGCATCGGTGATCATCGGAAAAAACTGATTGTACGATGCAAAAACAATTGGCGAATTTTTGTTCTAAAATACAATATTATTTTAACACTACCTCGACTTCGCTTGCATGCAGGCACATTTTATGGCATTGGAAAATAATGTAGCACCAGTGAAATAATTTTAAAATCGAATAAGTATTTTCAGAGATTATCTTTTACATTTTTATCTTCATAAAATTCAAAAAGTTTTAGTATTTTTTACGGACTTAAGTGTTTTTAAATGGATTTTATTATCATAAAATTTAAAAACGTGGCGCTGGTTAGATCCCGGCTTTGAACAAATTTTGTATGACCAAGTAGTTGTTGCGGGTCTGGGTGTATGTCAGTTTCTATGATTGTCAACGCACCACGATACAGGTAAAATATTACTGGCTACGTTTTATTAAAAAAAAAATAAAACTTAGTAAAAAGTATAGACAAATAATGTCCATGTTACGTGTGTGTATGTGCGCAGCATTTATCCAGTACAACTGTAATGCAAATTTCTTTAATCACGTGTTCAGGGTGTGCCATTTCATCAGCTTGTACTGCTAATTGAAAACAGGCTATTAAGATTACCTAGTAATTAATTTCTAATCGTGTTTTCTGAAATAGTCACAAATTGCGTATAGAGTTTAGGTTAAGATATATTTTTTATAGAACAGTCGGTGGCCAACATAACTTGACCCACTTTTACGTTATTCTTCTGTTTAAAATGGGTCACATAATAAGGGGCACCGAATAGGTATACGTAGATTAAAAAGATAAAAGATGTTATATGTATAGAAGCTATTAATATAATATAATTATTAACTATTAATGTATAATAAAATAAGCCTGCATGGTCCTCGTATAGCTTGAACTGTATAATGTCTGGACTTTAAAAGAGACTGTGACCTCTGAGTTTGTTTCGGATATTTCTTCTCAGAGTAGTCAGGTACGAAACACCGGCCACATCTAGCTATAAAAATATTATTATTTAACGTGTAAAAGTGTTTTTACCCGACTGCGCGACGCAAAGGAGGGTAATGTGTTTATCAGTCTATGTATGTATGTATGTATGTTTGTTTCTATGTGGCGTTCTAGAGACCAAACGCGTAGGCCGATTTTGATAATTCTAACGTCAATCGATTCGTCTTAACCTTGCGAGTGTCACTAAAGACATGACAGTAATCTAAATTCACCACAGCGACAATCAGGCGCCATATTTTCAAAATGAAAAAAATAAAAGTCGATGTACTATATCAAGTGGGGTGTCGTTGAATAGGTATTTTAAAATCATCTTTAGGTTTCTTTTATCATTTTTCATTTTAAGTAATAGTTTAGGATATATAACGATTTAAAGTTGGTTAACAAAACAATCATTCTCGCTAATTTTCTTACTTATTGATTTAAGTTTTTATTTCAAGTATAAACGATATACAAACAAAAAAAACAGTGAACAATGAATCATCCATTCAAATTTTACCAATCAAATCTTCCCAAGGGGCCCCGACTGTGAGTCGTTCTGTTCTGCTTCTTCCTGCTGTTCTGTTGGGCTTGTTTCTTTCTTTTTAGTTTTTATATAAGTTAACTTTTTCATGTATTTTTCAAAATTAGTTTTTACGCTGTCGGGTTTTTTGTTTTTCTTTAAATTTTTTTTTAACAACCAACTTGCAAAATAAATATCATTTATTTATCATTTATCAAAAGAAATGTTTATAAGTCTTAATTTTCGAATAAAGACATCGCAACTTCTCTGATCTATTTTACGTCAATTGCTTCAATATCAGTCTATTGGAGTTTACTGCTGGTTTATAGCCTCTCCTGCAATCAGGCAGCTCCATTATCGGCTACACTCACGCACCAGCTGTCACCCAGCCTTTGGTGATATCACAGATTGGTCGGGTATCATAAACCCCAACACATTTTCTAAGAGTTTGAATTTTTGAAGTTCTGTATTTTGACCGCTGTCGTTCTTTGTTTCATTATATTATCAAGTTTTGACCATACCGTGTGTATTTTGTATTTTATGTATGGCCAGTTTGGCCTGACTGCTATGCCGGAGGTCGTGGGTTCGATTCCCACCCAGGACAAATGTTTGTGTGATGAGCACGATCATTTGTTCTGTGTCTGGGTGTAATTTATCTATACATATAATAAAACTGTAGAAAAGTAATTTTTGTACATTAAATAAAAACTCAAAAAATATAGCCAGGGTGTTAAAGGACAACCAATAGAACCCATTTCCAGCATTTTTAGAATTTTTGTCTGTTTGTCTGTTTGTATGTTTGGTTATTCGAGCATCACGTAAAATGTACGAAATCAATGTAGATAACTTTTATACACAACGATTTAGCGTACCTTGAAGTAACATTTAGTTTTTGTTTCATTGCAATCGGTTCAGTCTATCAAAAGTTATTTGAATTTAAATTGATCCAGAAGTAAAATTAGTTAACGTGTGTTAATGTGCACTTGGTCTCACAACTTCACGTTTATACACAACAATATTTGCGTTAAAAATTATAAATTGAAGTAACATTGAGTTTTTTGTTTCATCGTAATCAGTTCACACCTAAAAAATGTAAATTAGAAAATTATGTGTTTCGGAAATAAATATTAAAACAGCGCCATCTATGGCAATTAGTTAATGTATGTTTATGTGCACAAACTTGGACTCGCAACTTCACGTTTATACACAACAATATTTGCGGTAAAAATTATAAATTGAAGTAACATTGAGTTTTTTGTTTCATCGTAATCAGTTCACACCTAAAAAATGTAAATTAGAAAATTATGTGTTTCGGAAATAAATATTAAAACAGCGCCATCTATGGCAATTAGTTAATGTATGTTAATGTGCACTTGGACTCGCAACTTCACGTTTATATATTTGCGTTAAAAGTTATAAATTGAAGTAACGTTTTTTGTTTCATCGTAATCAGTTCACACCTAAAAAATGAAATTTTGAAAATTATAATTTGGACTACATCTGGAGATCAACTGCGTGCAGTATTGAATATTAATAGCACTTCGATAGATGGCGTTGTGCTGTGACGTCATTTTTTAAATCGCGGTGTTAAGATTTTCCTTGAAAGAACGACCTTCGAGAATTTTATCGGCCTATTTTGAGTTTAGAAGGTGTCTTGAAAGTTCTGTCTTTCAAAAGGTTAGTTTTAAAAAGGTTTTAATAAGTGTCATAAATCTATACCTAATATTTATATTATAAAGCTGAAGAGTTTGTTTATTTGAACGCGCTAATCTCAGGAACTACTGGTTCGAATTGAAAAATTATTTTTGTGTTGAATAGACCATTTATCGAGGAAGGCTTAAGGCTATAGGCTATATAACATCACGCTATCACCAATAGGAGCGGAGCAGTAAAGAGAAATGTTTCAAAATTGGGAAAATGGATTTCATTTCGAGAGCTTCCGTTGCGTGCGCTGCGTAAACGGTTAAAGATATGCAAAAATAATGTACTACGGAATTATTCCTGATAAAAAGTTCTAAAATAAAGTCCGCGAGAGCATACATTTATCTTTTAAGGTGAAGTCATTATAACCTTTTTTATGGAAATCAAATTTGAATTTAAAGAAATGCATTACTTGCGAAGGTATTTTCATTAACACAATATTGATCCTTATCCAAATAAATACGTTAATCATCACAAGCATTTAATTTTGAACAAAATTGCCCTTGACATCGTTTGGTTTCAATGAATATCTTAGGAGATGTCATAGTTTCAAAATAATCCAGTCTCGGCACGTTTCCGGATGACAGCGATGCGGAGGAGTACTTTGACGCCTGAGTGTCTCTGCCTTTTTGTGTTTTTGTTTTTTTTATATTATTATATTTTATTATTATAGGATTATTGGATGGGATAGGATGGGATAGGATGGGATAGGATGGGATACGATGGGATACGATGGGATACGATGGGATACAATGTGATAGGATGGGATACGATGGGATACGATTGGATAGGATGGGATACAATGGGATATGATGGGATACGATGGAATACGATGGGATACCATGTGATAGGATGGGATACGATTCGATACGATGGGATATGATGGGATACGATGGGATACGATGGGATAAGATGGGACACGATGGGACACGATGGGATACGATGGGATAGGATGGTATACGATGGGACACGATGGGATACGATGGAATACGATGGGATACGATGGGATACGATGGGACACGATGGGACACGATGGGACACGATGGGACACGATGGGATACGATGGGATACAAATGACACGATGGGATACGATGGGTCACGCATAGGTACGACCTACTTCCTTGAAAGAATGACTTTCGCCCATGTCTGCTGCTGTTACGTCCTGGGGCTGCCAGCGCCGGTAAAGGCAGGAACGGGCAGGCTCCGGAGTCCGCCTATACTACTCAGGTCCCAGAGGCGTTTAAACGTAGATTTTTCTCTTGCACGAGCATGCGGGCGGCGAGTATGCCTGGGTCGACGGCGCGTTGTTTTCAACACGCGCCTAAATGTGTCATCACAATGACGGGCCCCCCTTAGAAGGCCAAAGCCTGTCGGGGTCGCGTAACTATCGAATTACCTTGACCCCGGAACGTAAAGGCCTATTATAGGATTTATAGGACACCGAGGATTTTAATCAATACAAGTCTGACAGTCCCTCTTACCCTGCCCTGGGTAGGAGGACTCATTTGATGATTTACGTACGCATATTTATGTATGCTCCAGAATGATGGTTTACAGCTAATGTTGTTAATAAAGAAGCACTAAAAACATACATTGTTGAGTTCCGACCTCCACGCGAACGAAGTCGCGGGCACAGCTAGTCTATAATATGTATGTATTTAGAAATATATAAGTATGTTTATCAGTTGTCTAGTACCCATAACACAAGCTCTGCTTAGCTTGGGACTAGATGGCGTTGTGTGACAGTTGTGGAATATTATTATTTCTTATTATTTCTTATTATTTTAGGTGCGACCAAGCAAGCGTTAATTATTATGAAGATACTCACTGCGATTGCAGGTAGAGCCAGGCCAACGGCTCTCAATACTGGAACAGTGACGGTATCTGACTTGTATGGGTACATGAGACTCTGGTCTCCGCAGAAGAACCCCCTTTCAAAGGGCTCCCACAGCAGACTCGTCCCAAATATACATAGTATTACTGGAACAAAAGAAAATAACAAATGAATATCGTGTTATTAGAAAACAAAAACATAGAGAAAGTGACATTCCATCAACGATAATGATGATCTAAAAAACTTAAAATAGAATATATAAACCGCCTTCAAAAACCACCAAAAGTGTAAAAATACTTTTCTTTAGGAAGTCGGTGGCAAAAATGAATTAAAAAGCAAAGTCACCAAGTTTTTTATCTGATCTTTTTTAGTTCAAATATCCAACCCAAATTCTTGTCAAATACGTAATTTTCCGTTCTCAAGAGCAGTAAGCAGAAGACTGCCATCATAAATAAAAAAACTCAGACGACACTATTCGACTACACTCGTTTCACTGAGAGGAGGGGTGTGAAACAGCAGCAATGGGCATTCCTATTCCTAAAGATTCACTTCGTGCATTTCCAGCAAACTCATTGGCTATTCTTTTTTGATTAATCAACGTCATTATTCGGAATTACAGACTTCTTCTGGGTATCCTCCAGCTCTATCGTCGACTTTGTCTCTGTCACCTGTGACCAGAAACATGAGCTCACCCATCTCAAATTAAAAAAATACTTGTTTGTTGATTGTAAGATTTAACAATGATGATTATTAATCGCTTAAAATATAACAACAGTTGATTTAACACATCGTGCCTATAATTCGCATATACATTACGATGAAATTCAAAGTACAAAGATAAACTGTGAAAACAAAAAAACTTATATGTTTCGATAATGACAAAATTAAGCTAAAACATTATTTTTAAGAATAAAGTTTTTTTTTTCTTAAGAGTCTTGTTATGCAAATATAATGATAAACGAGTTTCTAAGCATTTTATCCGTTTAGGACTTAATAATGCCTTTTTAGGGTTCCGTAGCCAAATGGCAAAAACGGAACCCTTATAGATTCGTCATGTCTGTCTGTCTGTCTGTCCGTCCGTATGTCACAGCCACTTTTTGTCGAATGTATAAGAGCTATCCTGTTGAAACTTGGTAGGTAGATGTATTATGTGAACCGCATTAGGATTTTCACACAAAAATAAAAACAAAACAAATTTTGGGAGTGCCCCCCACACTTAGAATTGAAACTTTAAATTTTTTTTTTCACCAAACCCATACGTGTGGGGTATCTATGGATAGGTCTTTAAAAACTATATTGAGGTTACTAATATCATTTTTTTTCTAAACTGAACAGTTTGCACGAGAGACTCTTCCAAAGTGGTAAAATGTGTGTCACCCCCCCCTGTAACTTCTAAAATAAGAGAATGATAAAACTACAAAAAATATGTAATGTAGAGCTCAACAAAAACTTCCAACGAAAATTGGTTTGGATGAGATACAGTAAGCAGTTTTTGAGATATAGTACATTTTAAAAAACCGCACATATAACTTTGCCGTTCATACAAACACTATGAAAAACAAAGTTATTTTTATTTTTTGTGTAAATTACTTACTTATCTCAATATAATTATATCCCTAATCTATGCTTGCTACTACGGAACGCTTCATGGGCGAGTCCAACTCGCACTTGGCCGGTTTTTTCTTGTCTATTAAGGAAAATAAGCTAAAATATCTTTGCCTAACTTGTTTGAAACTCGGTTTGACACGTGATTAAATATTGAACAAGTATAAACAAAATGGCATGGTGCGATTTAAAAACCTGTTAAAACAGAGTCGAAATGTTTTTTTACATTGATGACATTTACTATTCAAATATTAAAATCTAAAAATCTCGTTTAGAGATAGGCCATAAATCAGAGTTCAACAAGATATATTTTGGAATCCATTTCCATTTTTTTTTAAACGACGGTTGGAACGTAAAGGGCACGCGTTGGATTTTAGTCAGTACAAATCTGACATGTCTCTTCCGGTCTATCCAGGGCGTAAGGACTTATTTGATAGTTTTATCACCTAAGCTGTAATTCAACTACATTTACAGGCAGATAAACCAAAGTAAATACAGCATGTGTTGTGTATTTTTATTATAACTATGGTTACCTAATAAACTAAAATAATTACGAGTATCTGTTTTGAACAATGGAAGCTAGAAGCTAATAAAACCCGGTAAATATCCCGGTTAAATTATCTAATGATGTCTAGTGTACCATTTTCTTTTATTTTAATCTGTCATCAGACGTATTTTATTACAAGACAGCCTTTGAAAAGGATTGGATGTAATAAAAAAACTCAGTGAACTTATAAAAATGCTATAAAAAACAGGAAAATCAACATTAAACACTAAATGATCCACACAACACAGCGCATAATTTAAACTAGATTCAATAGAATTTATCTAAGGCCAGCCACACACAGACTGCTCGATGCAGGAATTCTTATATCAACTTCTTCAAGCTGCGACTGCATAGCAAACTACAGTCTTCTACGTACACGCATACACGAAACTGCTCAAACAGTTGAACTGCTTAAGGCTGCGTTTCCTCCAGAGATGTGCGAGGATGCGTAGCGAGGAATTTGTTTGTAAAGAACCAATAGAATCGCTTCATTTGCCTCGCCTCAGTCAGCACAGCTCTGGTGGAAACGGCTCAGCGGAGCTAGATTTTTGCGCATGCAAAACAAGCGAGGGATTTGTGCGAGGGATGTGTACAAGGGATGTGTGAGTGGGATGTGTTGCGAGGGATGTGTTGTGTCTCCACTCCCATTACACCGCACCCTCGTCGACACATTTCACAGCTTCGCAACGCATCCTCGTAGGCACATTTTCTTCGCACAGCTTTGGAAGAAACGCCCACACATTTTCACAGCACAGCTAGACATCCTCGCACGACACATTTCCATCGCACATCTCTGGTGGAAACGCAGCCTAAGGAGCAGTTAATAGTAATACCGACTGCTCGGACAGTGATCAATGCAAGGACAGTGTTCAAGTAAACTCTGTACGTTGTTTACTGGCTAACTGCTTGAACGGTTCATGTATGTTGATCACTAGCTAACTGCTTGGACAGTCCGTGTATATTCATCACTGGCGTCGTGCAATTCGTGTGGGTTGATTACTGGCTAACCGCTTGAACACTCCGTGTATGTTGATCACTGGCTGATTACTCGAGCAGTCCGTACCTATACATGTTGATCACTGGTTATTACTCGAGCAGTCCTTGTATGTTTATCACTGGCTAACTGCTCCGGCAGTTTGTGTATGATAATCACTGGTTAACTGCTCGAGCGGTCCGTGTAAGGACGGCCTATTCTGACATGTCACACTTATATTCATGCTTGTTAATTCAGAAGATTGTTGTAATTACAGTAACTGACGTTACGCCATTTACGATGGATTAAGATCGGTCGGTAAGCTGCTAAACGGTCAGTTATTTATAAAACTTCACACGGGTGCAATTTAATGAAAACAGCGGCATTTATCTAGTTTTAAACTGAGGTTAGCTATACTCAATCACACATTCGCAAAATTTCGTCGAAACTGGTTTGGTGGTTTCGGAGATCAGTGTGTTCGAACATAGTGACACGTTTAGCGATCTGCCCCGGCTGAACGCGTTGGATTTTTGACTTATCTGGTGGATTTTTCAAATGAAAATATTTCATAGAAACCTTGTCTTGTGAATTTAACGAATACAAAATTTAAGTGAGGCTCCGTCACACATTACGGCTACTGATTTTAATTTATTTTCAGTTTTTGTTTAATTAAATGTACAAACATGTATTCGTAACAGACCTATTTTTTTGGATTTATTATAATTAATTGAAAATAAACCTGAGTAAATAAAGCCTGCCTGTAGCACAGTTTTAATGATAATAATAAAATATAATTTTCGTTTCAAGACCATAAAATTAATGCTAAATTAGTTTTTCAAATGCGTGACGAATTATCTAATAAAAATTAATTGATAATTTCGAACCATTTTACAAGCTCACAAACGGCCTATTAAAACTTAAATTAAAATGTAAGTAAAAAAAAATAAGAAACAAATAAAAACTTACGTCCAATAAGTAGAAAGCAGTCGATGACCAGTTTCCTAAGGATATTGATGGAAGACACTTCTTTAGACATGATGCTGCGTCACTTCTACCGAATACACTTCTTCAAAAATACTTCGCCCTCTTCAAATATCCGTCCGGACGGATATTCACGAATACTGCCAAATACTTCCGGATGCTGTCGGATATTAAGCTATTTTTTCCGTTATTTTTCTTTTCTGCCCGTGTTTACGCGTCGTACGCACGCGTTTCGTGCGTTAGTGCTGATATTTGCGCGTGCGTTTGACACCGGTTCGTCGCATGCACTGTTATAGATTACCGGCCGGCGTGGCTTAAATACTGTCCTCTATCTGCGACTGATAACGTCACTGGGTTATAAACTATTTTAAAAAAGTCTGTATATGGAAGTGTGGGGTGAATTTTTTTCGTAGTAGTTTCGTCACCTTAATTTGTAAGGTTAGGGATTTTGGACTGGGGACGTGCTGCACTACGTTCTTCTCCTTTTGCCTATATCTATTTAACTTGTTTGCCATTTGAAAACTGGTTGACAATTTATTACCTCAGAATTAATACGTTTCTTACCGGTTTTTTTGATAAAATGGCTCATAAAAAAGGATTAGTGTTTTATAATTAGCATCTGGCTCTTAAATTTCTGCTGGTATTGGGAGGCCCTCATTTAGACGACATAATTTTTATCAAGAATTCTAGATATCTAGTAAAAAATCTTAAATTCGCTGATATACAACGCAGTCTGTCAACATATACAAAATATCTCAACAGATCTAGAAACACGGAAGTTACAAGACAACTAACGAAGATCTACAAAATAAGACCAAAAATTCATATCGACAAGGGGTCGAATCTGGTCCATTTGGGACCCTTATGGGGATTAATTTTCCTAATATTTTCCGCGGAGAAATTTTACCAGATACACGAGACCTATCTTTATAACTTTATTTCACCATTAGCTTTCGCTCTTGGCTTTGCTCGCGTTGATTTAGAATTTCAACATAAATTCAGGTTGTACACTGCTGGCAATAATATAATTAAATTATGATTTTTTTATAGTTTAAAATGTCACTTACAGAATTCTTCCGAAAATGTCACTTTCAGAATTTTGAGTTCCCGATATTATATATGATATTATACATTATATGTATATATGATTTTATAGACTCGTGGGCCACCTATTCTCATAGTATTATCTAGAAAGTTAGGATAACTTTCTGTAGGTACTTCTTAAAATACTTTGTTCATCAAACAGATATCTTTATCAATATTCGATTGTATTGCTTTGATCGTTCATTTTTCCGCAAGTTTTCCTCGTTTTTCCTCGATTCAAAACTAGTAGGTAGGAAAATTTTTGGCCGGTTATTCAAAACATTTTTGACCTACGTAAAACGTTACACAGTACGTCGATCGTCACGTCATTAATGAATAATTTAATGAGGAAAACAGATATTCCGGTTTAATTTATTAAGGTAATTCAGCTTTAACTTTTGCTGGATAGATTATGAAATGTCCAGATTGCGTGTTCAAACCAAACCCGTGCATATTCCGACCATTCCTTGGTGTGTGGCGTAGGGATCGAACGAAGGTGTAATTTTTCATCCTTTTTTGGCTTAATTCTCATTGGCCATTCCTAGTAGACTGTCAAACTTGTATTGACTAAAATCCAGGGTGATCCTTCAATAGCAATAGCGTCCCAGGGTCACGGTTACCTATCTGATTAGACATTCTCGCCAAAGTTATATGCTACCCTGGAAAAAGTTATATGCTACCTTTTTTAAGTAAGGAAAGCCACGGAAAAACTTAAACATCTGTTGAACACTTGTCTAAAAAAAGTTTGAGTGCAAAACGGACCTTATGTCAACGTCATAATCTGACATTTTTTAGACAAGTGTTCAAGAGACGTTTAAAAGTTTTTGTGGTACGACGGTAATTGTTTTATAAATGGTCAAGGTTAATTGCTGGAGCAATCGGATCTTCTTCTGCGGCGTCGCAGGCTAGGAAAGAGATGACGGGACGAACTGGATAGGTTCCGTCAGAGCTGGAAGGAGCATGCGCGAGATGTTGAAGGAGTGGAAGGAGGCCTTTGGCTAGGAGTGGGACAGAGTAAGTTAGGAAAAAAATAAAGTGCATTTTCCGAAGAAAATAAGATGCAAATATATTTATGGATCGACCATGGATCGTGCCCGGGTTGACGGCGCGGTGTGTTCCACGCGCGCCTCAAAGAGTGTCAGCACAATGACGGGGCCTTTAGAGGGCCAAAGCCTGCGGTGTCGCGGGACTAACGAATTACCGTGACCCCGGAACGTAAAGGGCTATTGAAAGACACCGTGGATTTAAGTTAGTACAAGTCAGACAGTACCTCCCGTCCTGCCCTGGGTGGGAGAACTCATTTGATGATTATATCACGCTAAAAAAAGTGTCTCCTATTGTTTATTTTGTCAAAACAAATGTCGCAGTTATTTCTGTACTTACTACGTAAATATAATATTTTAAAATGCTATCGTATGATCTGAAAAAAATAAAATTTAGATAAGTATGTAACTTATGTTATTTTTATAAATCACTTATCTAATAAAAAAAAAAATGGACTGACGCATTTGATTCTAAAAAATATTTATCTTAAGATGATCTGTTTAAAATATTTATATTTATTAATATAATTAAATTTATTAGTCGTCCGCTATAGAGAGCAGTGGTGACCCAGTGGTATCGGTCCCGACTTACGAGTTGTAGGTCGTGGGTTCGAACCTTCATCACCACTGCTCTCAAAACGGTGAAGCAAAACATCGTGAGGAAACCGGCATGTCCTAGAACCACAAATTCGAAGACATGTGACATCCACCAACCCGCACTGGGCCCGCGTGGTGGATTAGCTTGTTAGTCCCGCGATCCCGGCAGGCTTTGGCCCTCTAAGGGGGGCCCCGTCAACCCTTGGTACACTTACGCCCGGAATAAATATTCTATCTCAAACCATATCCTGCCCCCCTAGCCAAGTCACAACAAATCGCAAACGTTCTGGACTCCCCAATAGATTTTCAGCTTTATAGCCTAGAACCTAAAGTTGAAAATCTTTTTAAGATATCTGAGCGTTAGCGACAAGAAAGATTAAAAACCATTTTCTCGTCAAATAACGTTTTTAATTTAAGATAAGTGCTACTTAGTAATAGTAGTGCTTCCAAAATACTCTTGTTTTCGTGAAAACGTAAAATGCTAATAAAAGGAAATCGCTTTACCTAGAATTTTACAATGTGTAATAATACTAATTAATTTTAATATGGAAACAAACTTATCTTCTGTAGACAAATTACATACATAATTACAGCTGTCAAAACTTTTATTGCAGAACAAAATGTGTCTGCAATGTAATTTCCTTTCGGAAACAAATAAGTACAAAGTTGTATACTAGTGGGGTCAGAGCCCATTCGTCCCCTAAGATTCGCACCCTGTGCCCACTCGTCCCCTGGAACTTTTGAGGGGCCCATTCGTCCCCTGAAGAATATTTATTTTTATTCATTCTTCTAATATAAGTACATGTACATGTGTATACTGCAGCTTGGTAGTCCTGGTACAGTCGCGCAGAAAAGGGTAAAATAAAAATTAATGTTAGCAAAACAGAATTAATGTTAGAACGTTCATTACTTTTGTACATTAAAAAAACTTTTTGAAAAAAAAGGGAACCGACTTCAAAACCAAACACAAAAAAACTGTAAAATAACTTTTTTTCGGAAGTCGGTGGCTTTGTTTTTTATTTCATTGACTATGGCCACTGACTTCCGAAAGAAAAGTTATTTTACAGCTTCTTTGTGTTTGGTTTTGAAGTCAGTTCCCTTTTTTTCAATTTTTTTTTTATTTTTACCTTTTTAGTTTAGATATTCAACAAAAATGTTTTTATAATCGTCGACTTTGAAAATCTACAATCCTAGTAAGCAATAAAAACGCGGGCAATTTCATGAGATATCCATTATTATTGTTATATATTTAAACCTTCCCCAGAATGTAACGAACACTTTTCTGAAAACCGCACCAACCGATTTTTCGGTAATATTCACCGTTTTGGACAGTAAAAAAACAGTTGAGTTATAGCAGTAGATTTTACTGTCGGTTACTTACAAGGAACTGTTTGTTTCAGTAGACTTTAATGTTCATACAGTTGAAATAACTGTTTAGCTCTTTACGTTTTAGTAGACTTTAATATTCATACAGTTGAAATAACTGTTTAGCTCTTTACTGTTTTTGCCCATTTCAGTGCACTGTCCGTAATCAATTATTTTAACGTATAAATAAGTTACCGGAACCGTTTTTTTTTACTGTATAAGGACAGTAGAAAGTCTCGTTTTATTTTTTTTCAGTGTGAAAATCTACAATCCAAGTAAGCAAAAACGAATCCACGCGATACATATATACTAAAACCTTCTCCAGAATGTAATGAACACTTTGCTGAAAACCGCAACAAAATCCGTTCAGCCAAACAAACATACATACATACAGGTCGAACTGAGAACCTACTTTTATTTTTGAAGTCGGTTAAAAAGGGTGACAACGACTCCACATTGAGCTAAAACGAAACACTTAGAATACAAGAACATAATAACATCTATTAATATGATAAAATAATAATTGCGGATAAAAAATTGCTATACATATTTAGGAGTAAATAATTTAGTTTTGACTTTTTAGTCAAAATATGACTGTAGTGTTCCATCATACTCGTAAATTTTTAATATAGTCATTTTTGTAAATATTTTACTTTTAATTTTAGTTTTTAAATGTAGTATAGTAGTAGTATATAATATAGGTTCTTTTTTTATTATAATTTTTATAGGTAATACAATATCGTTAATTTGGAAAAAAAAATATGAAAGTGTGAACCATAAACTGAATTACCATCAATAATAATACTAATCATATTCCAGGATTCAAATGAGATAATTCGATTCGATTCGATATGTCAAAAATATTATTATTATAATATTAACAGTATTGTTTATTTCGTTAGGCGAACTTCATTTAATAAAAGACCAAAGACACATTGAACAGCATCGTATTCGCAGTCACTTTCAAGAACCAATATGTCACCACCACCACCACCACTAATAGACAGCCATAACATATAAACAAAACACCTTATCTGTTATTTTTGTAACCCGTTTTTTTAACAAGCCATTCGTAGAGAGACAATTTTACATCGTAAGCCTATCGACAGGTTATATTATTATCATGACGGATTATCATTCATCATAGCTCTTTTTTCAATGATCTGTTATTATTTATTAAATTAATTCCGTTAATAAACTGTTCACAAGTGTACTATGTTAACCGTTTCTTATGTAAAATATAGCTAATTTTATCTCAGGGGACCAATAGGCACCTGAATAGGTGCCGAATCTTTAACTTATATTGTATATATATTAGAGGGGACGAATGGGTACCTTAAAAATAATATTTTTTATTAAAATATTAATTGGTCCCCTACCAGGAGACCAATGGGTACCTATATAGGGGCCGAATCCACAACTTTTATGCTGGGGTACGAATTTTAGTGGACGAATGGGCTCTGACCCTACTAGTGCAGTCTGTGCATTCTGTAGGTATATTTATAATGACAGTGCTTGTTAGGGTTCCGTAGCCAAATGGCAAAAACGGAACCCTTATAGATTCGTCATGTCTGTCTGTCTGTCCGTCCGTATGTCACAGCCACTTTTTGTCGAAACTATAAGAGCTATCCTGTTGAAACTTGGTAGGTAGATGTATTATGGGAACCGCATTAGGATTTTCACACAAAAATAAAAACAAAACAAATTTTGGGGGTGCCCCCCATACTTAGAATTGAAACTCAATTTTTTTTTTTCACCAAACCCATACGTGAGGGGTATCTATGGACAGGTCTTTAAAAATTATATTGAGGTTACTAACATCATTTTTTTTCTAAACTGAACAGTTTGCACGAGAAACACTTCCAAAGTGGTAAAATAAGTCCCCCCCCCCTGTAACTTCTAAAATAAGGGAATGATAAAACGAAAACGAATCTTAATTATATCCCTAATCTATGCTTGCTACTACGGAACCCTTCATGGGCGAGTCCAACTCGCACTTGGCCGGCTTTTTTTTACTTTGTGCACCTATAGTTTAACTGAGCCTCTACCATGAGTTGTCATTACGATGCTCGATCATACGCATCGACCGCGTTTGGCGCTCTCATTGATTGAGAGTTCATACAACCTTGGAGCGGGCCAATGAGAGCGCCAAACGCGGTCGATATCGATGATCGAGTATCGTAATGACAACTCATGGTATGGGTACTGCTATTTCATTATTTACTTTTGTATTGTTAGCTGTAAGCCACCCAAACAAAATAAAATAAAACGCAGACTTTCGACCTCTTATTTCATTTAGAGGAAGAGTTTCTAGGCACGGACGGCGAGTATAGTGTAGCTCGCCGTCTGATCAAGGAACAGGCCCGGATGAAAGGAGCGTCGTGTTCCACGCGCACACCACACTTCTCAAGGAGCGGTCAGTATAATAGACTGATGGGGGCCTGTGAAACACCTGCCAGAAGCCTTATCATGAGTTTTCACTTATTGTGAGGTAAAGTAAACTGGAACTTTGACATTTAGTTTGAAGGAAAATATTTGTTCCTTCTTCGTACACCAGAGGCGCTGTTCCATTTATCCATACAAGAAACGCTGTAAATACTGGAAGGACGCTGTAAAGTAAAATAGTGAA
This sequence comes from Agrotis exclamationis, assembly GCA_950005045.1. Classification (NCBI taxonomy): domain Eukaryota; kingdom Metazoa; phylum Arthropoda; class Insecta; order Lepidoptera; family Noctuidae; genus Agrotis; species Agrotis exclamationis. Next base: position 4,615,806 of record OX465431.1, on the reverse strand, counting down.
AACTCGTGATAAGGGCTCAGGTTCGCGGGACTGTCGAAGTTTTGCGGGACGGTACAGCTAGGATACCGTGGACACAAAACGCAAAGGAGAACCTCAATGTCCATTTCCACCGCGCGGTCTACTCATAAAACTTGATGAAACTTTGCCCAACACACTCCTCATTTACTGTATTTGTTGCAAAAAAAAAAAAAAACTAAGGCGCTATGACCAAAAATAGTTGACAGGGTGGACTTTTAGTCAGTAAGATTCTGACATTCCCTTCTGCCCAGGGCGGAAGAAGTTAAACATTTCACAAGTTTTTTTAGAAGTCGGTTTTTACTTTTTACAAAAAGTTTTTTTTAAACCGTACTGAGTTGTGGGAACCTCCTTTTTTAGAAGTCGGTTAAAAGACCCCGTAACGTAAAAAAAGGGTTTTAAGACCCAGAAGTTCCGGTTCCGGTTCTGCTCTGTTGATCATTAAAAATCCTGAGATCTGTTTACCGTAATAGATGGTCTTCTAGATATGGGTAACCCTAATGCCACCATGACACGACAACGTGGGCGCGGCATGGCGGGCTTATTTGTTAAGTGATAACTGATGACCCTTACTTTGATTACGTTTTTTCTTGCTGATTAAGCGCATCAAATGGGATATACATTGTCAAAAATTAAAGAAACTCACCTCAAACATGAATTTGTCGACCTCCTCCCTCACACTTACGTCGTCAATTTAATGGGGGTACCACAAGGTTCGATATTGGGCCCTTTTCTCTTTTTAGTTTATATGTATAAATGATCTGCCTTTGCAGTTCGGTCCAGTGTTTTTTGTTTGCTTTTTTTTTTATTATACAATTATCCAGCCTGATTGCGGATTTTGGACAGCGACATATTCTTTTGAAAGGCGCTCCGTCCTTTGCCTGCAATGTCCCAGTTTAAATTCTAAATGACATTATACCTAACAGATAATGAAAAGAATCGAGCATGATATAGCACAAATTTATAAACCATCAAGAAGAACCATCGGCTAAGCCTGTCCCGCTCAGGCCATTTAATTTTGATTTAAAAATCAGGACGTTCCGCCAAAATCGGGACGTCTGGCAACACTGGGAGGTGACCGTATCCATAATTGCATATGTTTTACCGATTCTCGAGAGAGTTGTACATTTGTTTAGCAAGTGCTTAACCTTGGAATTACCAGCAACCTCAAATGACATAACAACTTAATCCTTTAATGATTGTTATCAGTTAAAGTGTGTTTAAATCTGGAGCACCTGTATGAGAAGTAATATTATCTAATCTAAAATTGTAGGTATATGAAGTGTTGACATGGCATAGACACATGAGTGTAGCTAGATCTTTGGATTGGTTTGTCAAAATTCCCCCCTGGGTTCACAACTTCTCACCCAGGGGTATTTCGACAAGTTTAATATCCAGTTAGAAAACCTGCTATTTGAGTACTAAAAATATAAAGAGGGAAAACCAAAACCATTTTTTAAAGTTCAAATTAGAATAATTGCTTTCGGTTTTCAAAAATAAAATAAACTAGCAAACCCGGCGAACTCCGTTTCGCCACCAGATGGCTTCGTTTTATGTAACATTTCGTTTGGTGATTTAAAGAAGAAGATTTTTTTTTCCTGAATTTTCTTTGCTCACGGAGCCCGAGACCTTTCCAACCTTTCCAATGCAAAACCGTGGAAATCGGTTCGTGCGTTCTGGAGTTATACCGTCAGGAAGGAAAACCCGACTTATTTTTATATAGTAGACTAGCTTTTCCCAGCGGCTTCGCTCGCCCCCCTCCCCCTCCTGAATTTTCTTTGCTATAAACCTCACGGAGCCCGAGACCTTTCCAACGAATGCAAAACCGTGGAAATCGGTTCGTGCGTTCTGGAGTTATAGCGTCAGGAAGGAAAACCCGACTTATTTTTATATAGTAGACTAGCTTTTCCCAGCGGCTTCGCTCGCCCCCCTCCCCCTCCTGAATTTTCTTTGCTATAAACCTCACGGAGCCCGAGACCTTTCCAACGAATGCAAAACCGTGGAAATCGGTTCGTGCGTTCTGGAGTTATAGCGTCAGGAAGGAAAACCCGACTTATTTTATATAGTAGACTAGCTTTTCTCAGCGGCTTCGCTCGCCCCCCCCACCCTCCTGAATTGTCTTTTCTATAAACCTCACGGAGCCCGAGACCTTTCCAACGAATGCAAAACCGTGGAAATCGGTTCGTGCGTTCTGGAGTTATAGCGTCAGGAAGGAAAACCCGACTTATTTTTATATAGTAGAAAATTAGTTTTTACAACTTTCATTTTCATCCCATTGTATGGAGTCTGAACTAAAACGTAAATTCGTACTCCAGATTACGACGAACCAGATATTTACTTTTGTGAATTCTACCCCTTAAAGGGGTAAAAGTTTACTATAAAATATAAAATAAGTAAAAAAATACAGTACCTTCGTAAGCTTTATTTGTTTGTGTCTTATAACAATTAAGTATTATAAAGCACTAAACAGTTTATGATGTACAAACAGTGATAAAAACCAATCTCATTCGACACCACTAGGCAACCAGATATTTTATTATAGATACATAAACATTAATTTATTTATTAGATAAAAGAATTATGTTAATAAAGAGATTTTGTTTTTCTTATCTAATTACAAATTATAATTATTTTTCTCACAAACAATAGTTATAATTAGCATTTTATGAGCTTTTTGTGTAATACTGCAAGGCAAAGAAGGCATGAGTTTAATATAATAAAATATGCAGGGCAAAGTTCTCCCTTTAAGCCTCCTGCAGACACACGCGATTAATCGCGCTGCGACAACGAGCCAATCTAATTTCCACTCTAAAAATACTTCGAATGGACCGCGACATGTCGCCCGGCGCGATTAATCGCGTGTGTCTGCAGGAGGCTTTTATTCTTTTCATTTTATGATTTCTGTGGCAATTTTTAACTTATTCTTTTCGTAGCCTGCAACTACACACATCAAAAGTGTCTAGGGATCAAGCATTTTTATGCGGATTTCTTGAGATTGAGATGTGGCTTTGTAATAAATTTATGATTTTATAAATTTATATGGATCCTTTTTGGTGCATTTCATAATTTGAATCAGGAACTGTGAATCAAATTCGAGTAAAAGATGAAAATCAGCTGTCAATATTTTCCCTATAAAAACATACAACGCATTGAAGACATTATTAGTGCTACTGTTTCCCTACTACTGATTAAAACCAACGTTATTATGGAGCGGCGACGTCATTTAAGCAGGGAAGAAATGCTCAGAGCCGTGGGAATGATAGAAGCTGGTTCCCGGCAACGTACTGTGGCTTTAGCTCTGAATACAAGTCAGAGTGTTATCAGTCGACTTTGGACACGTTACCGAAGCACTGGTACCGTGGCTGAGCGCCATGGAGAACGGTATCGCTGCACCACACGGAGACAAGACCGATACATTCAAATCTTAACTCGAAGAGCTCCAACAATAACCGCCATGATGTTAGCCGTGAGGCTTCATCACTCTTCAGGGAACTTAATTAGCGACCAAACAGTCAGAAACCGCTTGCATGAAGTGAACCTTCATTCCCGAAGACCGCTACGGGTACCACCTATAGCAATGCACAATCGTAGGATTCGATATCAATGGGCTCTTGAACACAGAAATTGGGCAGAAGAACAATGGCGTTTCGTGTGCTTTTCTGATGAGTCTCGTTTCGGTATGAGACCGGATACAAGACGTATACGACACTGGAGAACCCCTGGACGCCAACAGCGATTAAAATCCTGCCAGGAAGTCCATCCTTATAGTGGTGGAACCATCATGGTATGGGCGGGTATTTGGATCGGCGGAAGAACTGAGTTGATTTGGATCAGAGGCAACCTCAACGCTCAAATTTAGGCTGAGACGATTGTATCAGACGTCATCGTTCCTCTACAAGTGCAAATCGGTCCCTTATTTCAGTTAATGCATGATAATGCACGACCGCACACCGCAAGAGTTGTAAGACAGACTCTCGCCGCAGCTAACATCAATGTCCTGCCCTGGCCTGCTCAGTCGCCAGACTTGAATCCGATTGAGCATGCATGGGATATGCTACAGAGAAGAGCTCTGCCGAATATGGAGGGTATCCAGTCGCAAGAAGACCTTTTTTTGTTGTTGCTACGAACATGGGCGGCCATTCCACAGCGTGATTTGGATGAACTCATTTTGAGTATGCCAAACCGATGTTCTTGTGTTGTTAGTGTTCGCGGTAGAAACACGGATTATTAATTGTTTAAGTTACCCAATAAAATTTTAAAGAAAGCTGTTATTTCAGTCTTTTTTTCGAACTTTTGTGTTAGTGGTTCAAATGTCAAAAATCCCTTTATTAGGAAAATGACAAATTTCTTTATTAATGCAAAGGTGACTTGGTTTATCGTTACTGTGACAAACGAAAACACTTTATTTGATAAATCCTGAAAGAAAATTTTAATTAATATCAATCAGGAGAAAAGTTATATCAAAAATATATGTTGATCCCTAGACACTTTTGATGTGTGTATTTAAACTACAAAAAAATGTACTATTTACATTTTTTTTTTTGTAGTTTAAATAGTTGTAGGCAGGCACAACACTTTGAATACAAGTATATTAACATTTCATCAGTCATCATCACGTGCCCATGACATGCCACGAGTGACACGTGTTCATCCCGGACACAAAACATCAAAGACATGTGACATCCACTATGCCTTGGTCGACTCCGCGTTGTGTTCCACGCGCGCCTCAAAGAGTGTCAGCAAAATGCCTCTAGAAGGCCAAAGCCTGCTGAGGTCTCTACTACTGACCTACTACTAGCGAGTTTCCTCCGTGCCTCGGAAAGCACGGTAAAGCCGTTGGTCCCGTCTGGCTGTCATTTATAGATCTTTGACAGTCGTCAATCACAGTCCGAAGCTCTAAAGTCTGCTGACTAGTGTTGCCAGGTCCGATTTGTTGTAAATCGGTACATGAGGTCAAAAAAATCGGGATTTAGGGTTGCAAATCGGGACAGTAAACGAAAAAAAAAAATACGTGTGGCACTTGGGGAGTGCTGCGGTAAAGCTATTGCATAGCAATTTAAAGAAACAAAACAAGAAAAAATTATCGCCTACCGCGAATATTTAACGAGAATGTTTGTGGTGTACTACTGTAATAAATTATAATGAAGATATCAGTGGGTCTTTTCTATACAGGAATCCCAGGTCTCACTTCCAAACTCTGTCAAAATTTTCAACAGGTTATGGGCCCAGTACGCTTCCAATGCGCCATGTAGGAGAATTTTATAAGTAAGTTTCATTGTGAAAACCTCCTTTGGTAGCTGGCCGTTTAGAATCAGCAAGAAAAAGTAAATTGTCTTTATGACGGATATTTTTATGATTGCCGAAGTCTCCCGAACTGAAACGACGTTAGACGATGCGGGGTGTAAGGTATTTTTGTTAGGTTTTTTTCGTTAGGTGTTTTCGTTACAAAATTTCTTGATTCGGTCGCCGCGCTCAGAGTCCGCGATAAAAAGCTATGCAATAGCTTAAAAAAGGGGGTTTTAAGTCTATTTAATCTTACATAACAAGTAATCATTCTTGCTAGACTAATAGAAATTATAAAATAAAATCGTACTTTAGGGGATGGCGGGGTCTTCCAGACTCCGCCGTTCTAACCTAACCTGTCCGAGTTGGGGTGCCCCAGTCGCTTTAACGACATTTTTATTATCTCCGTACCCCGTTCGTACACTCCTACTTAAATACCAGCTGAACTTGTGCATTTAAACGTGAAATGATGGATTTCATTGGCACCCCGAGGTACGGTTTGGTTAGATTCCTTTAAACACTGTAGACAGAAATATCATCAACAGTATTCTTTATTTCATAACATTTAGTTTAGTGAAATGACATATTTCTTTGCCTTTATATTAGTATTTTGTCATATCACTAGATACTTTTAGTAAGAAGACGTAATAAACAGGAATATTCCACATCTCCCGGGATTTCGTGAAATCACTGATATCCTCATCTCCCTGCGACATATCCCAACCCAATAGATGGCGTTCCGTGTTAAAAAAAAATACGTAGCGCAAAATATAGGATTTTTTTTTTAATTTTTTGATTAATCGGGACATTTAGCGTCCCGATCAGGTCCAAATCGGGACGCGTCCCCAGACCCCTGAAAATCGGGACGTCCCGCGCAAATCGGGACACCTGGCAACACTACTGCTGACAACCAGTATTACCATGGGGTTCCATACGTATATTACCCAATAACTGGATTGTGGAGGTCCCGCGATAGGCAGTCGCTCCATGTAAAATACTGATCAGCTGCATCTGGTTCGACTGAAAGCCGACCCCAATATAGTTGGGAAAAGGATAGGCAGATGAATCAGACTTTAATTGCCCACTGTTGTGTGGGGCACAGGCCCCTCCCCCATCTGAGGTTGTGGGCCAATATGTATCACGAGACCAGTGCGGGATTGTAGATTGATAAAAAAAAAAACTTTCCTTAATAACAAGTCCTACTATTCTAAAAATAGCCGTATATAAATAATGTCAATACTACATGTTATTACTGTCGCTCATGTAAGGCTTATCTAAGTGGCAAACATGAATGGAAAGAAACGACTTGGAGGGTCAAATATGGTAATAATTTATTGTGTAGATATGAGGGAAATTAAATAATATAGGTAGAACAATAAATTCCCCTTCTTAGTTTTTATTTTATTTTAAAAACATGTGTGACCTTAAAAGGGTGAATGGGAGGAGGCAAAAAGGCGGAGTATTGTGGTGTATGTGCTGCAATGATCTTAGGTTATGTTGAATATCTAATATAAATATCTTGGCAACTTGCCTGGACAGCTGTATTGTATTAGGATTTATTCCCTTTGAATTACAGTTTATCAACCTATTTTTAGTTGTTCCCGATAGGTCCCATTTTCTATTTACTGGCAATGTATTCTCAGTGAAAGTACTCGCATTCAGATTTTTTCATTTGAGATCCAACGGAAATAGCTTTTGAAATTTAACGAAAATAAAACGTTTTCCTTTTTTATTCTCGTGTTATTTTCAAATTTGAGATCCCACGTCTTTGGGAATGTTTTGTGGGATCCAACGGGAATTTTCTACAGGTTGAATAAATAGTGTCCGATTGAAGAGTACTTGTTATTTCCAAAAAACTAGAAGGAGATAGCCTAATTTTAAAAGTTCGTGAATTCGTTTTTTTTATCACGCCTAAAACCGGTAGACTTATTTTGATGAAAAGTAATAAATTAAAATGTTGACAATAATCAAATGAGAATAAAACAACAGTTGAAATATTTAATTAAAGATTGCTACATTGTGTACAGATTAAAAAGAGGTGTGTCATGATCACTATCATCGTGTTTTCGCGTGTGTTTACAGAAGAGACAATGTTTAATACAAATGTGAGGCGATAAGAGATTCGTTGTTAATTTGTAAGTCAAAGTTATTTAACTACCGGTTTAAGAATAAAAATGGCGGTTTGACAGCTTATCTATAGAAAATATGTCAAACCGCTATTTTTATTCCTCGGATAAAAGTTATCTGACTGTTGAAAAATCAGCCCTTAATAAGCTTTTGAAGCTTAAAACTTTGAACTTTGTTTTTTTTTTCCTAAATCAAAGATTTGTGCTAATCTGCCCTCTAGAGGGCCGAAGCCTGCCGGGGTCGCGGGACTTATCTCATTACCGTGACCCCGGAACATAAAGGGCTATTGAAGGACACCGTGGATTTTAGTCAGTACAAGTCTGACAATCCCTCCCGCCCTGCCCTGGGTGGGAGGACTTATTTGATGATTTTACCACGCAAAAAAAAAATTAAAGATTTGTGTACGAGTGAAAATGTAATTCTGTTCTCATTATGAAAATAAAATGAACAGAATATTAAGAAGAACTGAAAAATGCGAAGACAATTAAATGTACGGGCTCGCGCGGTTGATTACAGCTCTCTCTCCCTCTCAGAGAGAAGGCCTGGATCATACCCTAAATTTTAGGCAATTAAATTCAATTATTTATCAAAACTTTAGTCTAAACTTTTAATGAATAGTTGGGATTTATTACCGCAGCCGCACGTAACAATTCAGGAAAAAATCGTAGCAACTTTTGACTGTACGCAACAGACATCTGCGTAACAGGAACCTAGAGTGACATATCAACTATTCGGTTTTTTGAATGTCATACGTGCCTGACAAAACGAATCCAACAACGGGGGAAAAGGAAATTCCCAACTGCACTGTTTGAGGAAAATAATAAGTTTAATAAGTAAAAACGTGTTTTATATTGTAATCTAGTCTGTACAAACAGTATATTTTACAAATATAAGATGTTGTCGATCTGCCCTGACTTGGCACGGATGCATTTTTAACCGACTTCAAGAGATTACTTCCTAAAGGTAAAGTAACTTACAAACTTTACCTTTTAATATTATTAAAGTATAGATTTCTCATAGGGTAATACAATTGAGCGATTTTCAGGAAAATCTTTGGCTCGCATTTCAAGAAGGTTCTTTTGCGCTTTCTGGAAAACTTTAATAGGTAGTTTGAACCCGATATTGACGAAATACTATTTTTTTTTTCTATTTGCATATTTCAAAAAGTATTATATCCGTCGGTTGTCAGTTCTACGAGCGATGGGGCCTGCCCATTGCCACTTCAACTTGCAAATTTTAAGAGCTATGTCGGTGACTCTGAAATTAATGTAGGTATGTAGTTTTTGTAAAAACACAAGATAGTAACATAATTAACCAAAAACGTGATGATAAATCTTTATCTTGTTATTTTCAGTTTTAACGATGAACTAGTTTTCAGCTTTCAGAGATATTATTAAAACAAAATATAAGATAAAAGTTAATGTTATTGTAACCGAATTGTACCTACGTGTAAAGGTATTGAATATTCTTCACGAAAGGTTTGAGATTAAGATATTTACGTTTGCCAGTGTCACGAGACTGTCAGGATACCGTGGTCGTGGAATGCAAAGGGCATTTGAAGGAAAAGGGTGAAATGCAGGAAGAGTCTGATAGTCCACCCAGGGTGGGAGGACTCGTTTGGTGTCAGAGTTAATTAAGCCTATTGTGCCTTTAATTAAACTTCTGGGAACCCCACAGGCTTTTGTCATGGTTCTAGACTTTTATTGATTAAGTATAAAAACTAGGTTTCCTCACAATGTAAATAATGGCCTAGATAAAATTAGAAAGTACATAATTTAATTAGTAACCGTCTTACGAAAAGATAAACATCTGTTGAAAGTGACACGCAACACTGTAAAAGTCAAACGACCCTTATATCAACGTGAAATGTCGTTTTGACGTTGACAGTTGAGTTAAGACAAGCAATCAACAGATTTATTCCCGTTGAATCCCACTTTTGGATCCCATTTTTTAGTTATTCCCGTTGAATCCCTTTTTCTATTCCCATCAGATGTTTATATTTTTGTGATAAGGAGATTAGAGTCTAACAGTCCCTTTCTGCTCCACCAAGGTCGGGTGAACTCTTTTGACGATTTTACCGCCAAAAAAAACTTTTTGAAAAAAGGGAACCGACACAACACACAACTAACACTTTTCTTTCGGAAGTCGGTGGCCATAGTCAATGAAATAAAAAACAAAGCCACCGACTTCCAAAAGAAAAATTATTTTACACTTTTTTTTGTGTTTGGTTTTGAAGTCGGTTCCTTTTTTTTCTAAAAGTTTTTTATTGTACCCTTTTTAGTTTAGATATTCAACAAAAATCTTCATAATAATCGGCGTCTTTAAAAATCTATAATCCAAGTAAGCAACAAGTAAGCAAAAAGGGATGCACGCTAGCAACGTCACGGGCTTTCCATTAGTGTTATATACTAAAACCTTCTCCAGAATGTAATGAACACTTTCCTGAAAACCGCATCAAAATCGGTTCAGCCAAACGCGAGATAATCACGGACAAACATACATACATACATACAGGTCGAACTGAGAACCTACTTTTTTTTTAAGTCGGTTAAAAATAAATAAGGATGGCCACACACGCATAGAGAAAAAAAAACATATTCATCAAGAAAATAGAGAAAGAAAAAATAAGTCATCTATCAACTGTGTGTCATTCCTACATCACCAGCTTCGTGCCACGCCCACCCCACGCTTCAATCACAACGCGGCTCGCCGGTGATGACGCATGTGCTTGATAAGTTTGATAACAGAGCTATATTTATGTCACCCAACTAGGGTTGCTAACTTCAAGATATATCTATGACACGTTCGGGTTTATGATACCTATCGCTATAGCTTTTGGTGCAAGTAAGCCGCAGCAGAAGAAGCAGTGGTGGCCTAGTGGTATCGGCCCCGATTTACGAGTTGTAGGTCGTGGGTTCGAACCCAGGCAGGCGCTTTACTTTGTGTACCTAATTTATTTCATCAACACTGCTCTCAAAACGGTGAAGGAAAACATCGTGAGGAAACCGGCATGTCCTTAAACCAAAAATTCGAAGACATGTGATATCCATCAACCCGCACTGGGCCCGCCTGGTGGATTATGGCCCACTCCCTATCACAGAGAGGAGGCCTGTGTCCCAGCAGTGGGAACATTTATAGGCTGATGATGATGAAGCCGCAGTAGCAACGGCCCGGCCATATTTGTCGAAGGAACGCCATGCAATACAGGAAATGAGTCCAGGATTGGAAGCCGCGTATTGGTAACCACACATACGATTGGATTCCTCTTAAATAAGTTAAACCGAGGACCTTTAATAGGTTGCTGTATTCAGTGCCGAAAATAGGGGTATGCCAACGGTGCCCAGGCACAGGGCGCAGGCACTGGAAGGGCGCAAAAATGGTCAAAGAAGGACCGCAATGGACCAGACCACGGTGCAGTTAAAGAAAGCTGTATTACAGTGCAGTCTAGCGTGAAGAAAGGGTGTTGTGTTGCTTGGGAGAGATCTATGTCCAGAAGATACGCTGATAAAGAATGCAACTGGGTGGCCAGACGATCTTATTGAAGTGACAGAAACTGAATAGACATGACACAAAATTGACAAAAGTGGAATTTGGGATAAATCTACATATGAGGTGGCTAGAGGTTATTGTTGTCTTGATGACGGGTTTTTTCCAGTCCTCAATCTTAAATGGCCATGTGATGTCTGTTATTGAAAACAAAAACCTGCCTGACTAGATGCCGAGGTGCCTTTAGATTTTATTACTATCTTGAACTAGACTAGAAATAAGAAATTTCGGGACAGGTTTTGCGAATAAAAATATCTAAGTCAAGTAATCACTCTTAACTACTGAGAAGCTCGTAGTTATGAGTGGAGCTCGTAGCTCGCTCGACTAAATACCAGCCGCGCCGGTCGTTCTCTCTTGACGAGGTTAGTTTCTGGATGGGTGGGCATCTATCATAGCGAGTTTCTTCTGGCCCTCGGAAAGCACGTGAAGTTGTTGGTTCTAGCTACCATTTTGTAGATCTTTGACAGTCGTTACTGTTAGTCAGAAGCTTAAAAAGTCTGACTGAGGGTATCATGAACCATCAGTTACTATGTTGTGGAGGTCATTTAGGCAGTTGTTCCATGGGTTTAGGCGTAAAAAGCGTAATTCACAAAATGGCAACCGAGTCGCAAAAGGACAAGTTCTTAAATTGGCAAATTATCTAAAATCCTAGTTATTAAAATTGCCAATTCTTGAAAAGCCTTAAGCCTCCTGCAGACACACGCGATTAATCGCGCGGGGTGACATGTCGCGGTCCATTCGCAGTATTTTTAGAGTGGAAATTAGCTTGGCTCGTTGTCGCAGCGCGATTAATCGCGTGTGTCTGCAGGAGGCTTTATTCTCGAAATGGTTAATGATAAAAATTGAACATTAATTTACTACAATTGGAAGTATGTTCTTGTAAATAGAAGATTTCTACTCTACGATTTAATGTTTCATGTGAAAAAATCTTAAAGCCTTATTGGCTTGCTGCTCCTAAACGGTCCCATGTAATACTGGTTTACAGCTGCTTCCAACTAGACTCAAGCCAACCTCAAAGTTAGGGACGTCTTGGACACCCAGAACATGTATTCTAAATTATCTAATTAAAAATGGTAACCCTAAAGAACTTAACTTGTTTGTGAGAAATAAAGTTGTTGGTTTATCTTCACGGTTATCGGGTTGGCCTCGCAGGGTAGGTAGAGAGATGCTGCCACGGGGTATATTAGATGATGCAACTTATTTAACCGACTAAACATAAGAAGGAGGTTCATAATTTATGACACGTACGTTTTTTATATGGAACTGTTCAATTGTGGAATGTTACTTTATTTAACTTAGGGATTACTTAAAATGTTATTTATGTACATTAAAAAACTAAATTAACAAACCTAATAATAATTACTAAAACTAACAAAGAGCATCAAAAAATTCATCCACATCGCTGTCAACGGGATAAGTGCCCAGAACGCTGGCAGCATTGCCACGTTGGATGGCAATGCTAATTCTTTGACCAAGAAATAGGCCAGCCCTCGGCCTATTTTTCGGTCACGCGAAGAGTCGACTATTCGTTTAGCAAGCTCTTTAAAAACTTGGTGAGCACTCGGACCCCATGGCCCTAGTGTTTCAACCCCAAACGGCTCAAATACATAGCTGCTAGTCAAGCCATTGTATTTACGCCGTTTGAAGTTTTCAGCACTTGCAGCAGCCGCACCAGCACAGCACGCCGTACCGCGAAGATGGGATGGCGCAAGGGTGTCGACAGATGTTGCATCCCACACCAAAGGTCTACCCAACTTCCATGCCATTATAGTCATTCAATTGTTGTTTACTCTGTTGTAACTGTTGATTCTGGCTTTTTTTTTGCAAGTATACAGGGAGGCTTCAATACAGCCCTTTTTTTTCGTGGTAATATCGTCAAATGATTCCTCCCGACCAGGGCGGGACGAGAGAGACTGTCAGATTCGTACTGACTAAAATCCACGGTGATCCTTCAATAGCCCTTTACGTTCCGCGGCACTGTATCCTGATTAAGACAGTAGCATTTTTGCGCGAAGTAAAAACAGTTGCAGTGGTTTGGGAATACGGTAGTCTTTGCCCAAAAAATAACAATATAATTTTTTGATGGAAAACCCTAAAACTACGAGTATTTTCGACCTGTAAAACAAAACCAGGTAGATTGGAGAATATCTTAAGATGGGTGGTTTTTCAGTCAAGTCCGACACCTTCCGGTCTATTCAGAGCGACTCATTTGCTGATTCTCAACTCCAAAAAAGGCAGATTCGAAGCCATAGTCAGCGCATGCGACTTTAACGATGAGGATACAAATGGTTGACGTACAATGTACGTAAATTGAATAACAGTAGGCAATCTATTGGATACGTATTTTGTTGTGTACCTAAAATAATATTTTCATTCATTGTTCATCCGATCGTAGGCATTGCTCATATGCTTACTTACGTCACTATGTTATAGTAATGCGTAAATATTATGGCTCATTTTGGTAGAAATTGATTTTAAAATCTTCTGTAATTTGTTGGCACGATTGGGTTAATAGCTGAGTGGTCGACTGCAGCACTGTGTGCCGCGGGTTTGATTCTTAGACGGATCAAATATTTACGTACGTATTTTACCTACGTACAGAAGCGAGCACATCAACCTACCTCAATTTGTCTAATTTCTTCAATAGATTTTCAACCTTATCATTATAATGGAAGGTTAGTGTTCGATTGGTAAAATTTGACAGATTCGGGTTGTATTGGCTTTTATAGAAACATGGAATTCTGCACGCTTCTGCATCGCTGTTTTCTTATCTTCATACTAGTTGGTAATACAATGAGCATATACTTGTACAAGTGAATTAAACATAACTGATGAAATGTTTTGCCTATATGTTTGTAATGTCAATGTTCTACTTAATTGTAAGTATGAAATCTTGGTTCTGCTAACCATTCAGCCAGATTCGTTGCTGGGGAGTTTGTTCCGCCACATCTTCCGAGCCAATGCTGTCTTATGTAAAAATTTACCTTCAAAAAGTGCTGATAAATCAGCCTTTTTTTTAATAAATGACTTTTGATTTTATTCAAAATAGAAGTTCGTGGAAATGATAATGTTTATTGATCAACGTATTTGAGCTATTGTGGTCACGATGTTTGTTCATCCTTAACTTTGTGTTTTGTCAATATTAGGTAGGTACTCGATTTTAGCGGCAAATATAAAACCACTCCTCACGTGCATGCCATAAAATATGAATACCAGGATTGCCATCTAAATGAATAAGAAAAATCTGACCCAAATTGGTACGCACAATATTGAGTGATTTACCATGTTATTTTAATATCATGGACTTCTTATAGGTTTTCCTGTAATCTATAAGTAGAAAACTAATTTCTGTATTTAAAAAAAAATAGGTTTAGTAGTTTCGGAGATAAGGGGGGGAATGGTCAAATTTCGTCTATTTTCTTGAATAACTTGGAAACTATTTATTTTAAAATTACAAAAAAAATATATTTAAGATTGTCTCAACAAGACCTTTCATTTGATATGTCACACGATACAGTTTTCAAATTTTTTTTTTAATTTTCCCCTTCCCTCCCAAAAATTACCTCCCATATACAGATACGGACTTCTTATAGGTTGTCCTATAATCTATAAGTAGAAAAATAATTCCTGTATTTTTTTTTAAATTTTAGGTTCAGTAGTTTCGGAGATAAGGGGGGGGGGAATGGTCAAGTTTCGTCTATTTTTTTTGAATAACTTGGAAACCATCTATTTTAAAATTACAAAAAAAATACTTTTAAGTTTGTCTCAGCAATACCTGTCATTTGATATGTCACACGATGCACTTTTCAAATATTTTTTTTTTTAAATTTCCCCTTCCCCCCCCAAAAATTACCTCCCATATACAGATATGGACTTCTCATAGGTTATCCTATAATCTATAAGTAGAAAACTAATTCCTGTATTTTTTTCAAAATTTTAGGTGAAGTAGTTTCGGAGATAAGGGGGGGGGGGAATGGTCACGCTTCGTCTATTTTTTTTTGAATAACTTGGAAACCATTTATTTTAAAATTACAAAAAAAATACTTTTAAGTTTGTCTCAACAATACCTTTCATTTGATATGTCACACGATGCAGTTTTCAAATTTTTTTTTTTTTAAATTTCCCCTTTCCCCCCCCATAAATTACCTCCCATATACAGATATGGACTTCTTATAGGTTATCCTATAATCTATAAGTAGAAAACTAATTTCTGTATTTTTTTCAAAATTTTAGGTTCAGTAGTTTCGGAGATAAGGGGGGGGGGGAATGGTCAAATTTCGTCTATTTTCTTGAATAACTTGGAAACTATTTATTTTAAATACTATACAATAAAAATATATTTAAGATTGTCTCAACAAGACCTTTCATTTTGTATGTCACACGATGCAGATTTCAAATATTTTTTTTTAATTTTCCCCTTCCCCCCCAAAAATTACCTCCCATATACAGATATGGACTTCTTATAGGTTTTCCTATAATCTATAAGTAGAAAACTAATTACTGTATTTTTTTCAAAATTTTAGGTTCAGTAGTTTCGGAGATAAGAGGGGAGGGGGAATGGTCAAATTTCATCTATTTTCTTGAATAACTTGGAAACTATTTATTTTAAAATTACAAAAAAATATACATTTAAGATTGCCTCAATAAGACATTTCATTTGATATGTCACACGATGCAGTTTTCAAAACTTTTTTTTTCATTTTCCCCTTCCCCCCCAAAAATTACCTCCCACATACAGATTTCATCTATTCACGTCACACCTCTGTGCTTGGGTCACAGGAATTGATATGTGTACCAAATTACAACCCAATCGGTCTAGTAGATTCGGAGATAATTGACTGTAAGCGACAGACAGACGGACACACGAGTGATCCTATAAGGGTTCCGTTTTTGTATTCGGACGTACGGAACCCTAAAAACCATGATTACCAATAAGTATAGCTTTTATTTGCAATTGGCATTGGACAGGCCGCAGCGCTCGTATTAACTGATAACTGAGGAAGAAGAAGTTCTCGAGAGGCGACCACGAACCGGAAGACGCAGCATAGGCAGGCCTCCCACTAGGATCTAATGAATGGGATACGATGTTGTCAGGTCAAATAGTGACTAGTCACTAGGTTGTGATCAAAAGAGGAGGCTTTTGTTCAGCAGTGGACTTCTCCTTGCTTATAATGATAAAGCCTTCGCCACACTTGGCGGAAATTCCGCCGCGGATCGTCCGCATCGGAACGTCAATACATGTAAATTACCCCGACCGATCTTCCGCGTAATGTGCTCGCTATTTGTAATTTATATGCAATAACATGTATTGACGTTCCGATGCGGAAGATCCGCGACAGGATTTCCGCCAAGTGTGGCGAAGCCCTTACGATGATTATAAGGTTAAATGTAGGTCCAAAAAATAAAACAAATTGAACTTTTCAATACTCCTCTAAATAGTAACAATATTCATAAAAACTGTATGAAATTCTAACACAACTTTGCTCGTCCGCGCGGATGTACGGAGGCGGTGAAAAAAATACAAGTCTCCGCGCGGAGATGCGGTGACCGCCGCTGGTCCACGCGGTCGTGCGGTGACAGATCGTGTCGTAAGTAAACCACACATTAATTTACATTTCAATAGTCGTAAAGTAAAAGATAAGAAAAAAGTATAAATAGTAATAGTGCTAAAAATATCACATTTGCGTGTAAATGAACTCTTGACACTACTTATTTATTTTATGTAGGTATACAAATATTGGCTTTGATTACGTGATAGTGCTAATATAATAAGCTTGTGTTTTTGATTTCGCTATAAGTTACCTTTCTGGTACCTGCAGTATCACGGCATGGTTGGCAAAGTGACAGAGCGATCGACTGCTAAGCTGCGTGTAGAATGTTCGATTCCCGCTCGTCACAATTAATTGTACGGCCTGAAATCAGATGTTCTGGGCCTGGCTGTATGTACATGTGAGTAAAAAAATGTGTTAACAAATCCACGATACTTAAAGGAGAAATTCCTAGTGTTAAAAACTAAACTTTGGTGTACCTAACTTTATCTTTTAGTGTCTAAACACACTATGCCGAAGTTACGCGACCGAAGTTCGGCGCAATGTTATTTGAATTACTGACTGCCGAAATTACGTCGCGTCATAGCGTACAGCGTAACTTCGGTCGGGCGGAAGTTCAGCGGCAACTTATTCTGTGACCACACATTATACGCGACCGAAGTTCGGTTCGATTACCGACGAAGCTCCGGGGGCGGGGAGCAGCAGGGAAAACCGCCCGCGCCACCCGCGCCGAATTTCTGCCGCGTAAGTTCGGCACGAATGGCAGATTTACATTGAGTCAGTAAATGACGTCAGTCCACTGACGAGTCAGTGCTGACCTGACACTGCCATAATGTAAATTGATTTCTTGAAATACTGACCTCGTCTAAATAGCATGAGTCAGTTTTCGGCGCCAGCACTGACGTCAGTTACTGACTCAATGTAAATCTGCCATTATGGTGTGTTATATCAGCCAAATACGTCGGAACGTGAAATCAGCCGCCGAACTTCGGTCGCGTAACTTCGGCATAGTGTGTTTAGTTAGACACTTAGGCTGCTTTTCCACCAGAGATGCGCTATGTAGCTGTGCTGCGCGGATGTAGATAAAAGCTGAGCTGCGAAACTGTGTGACTGTTTCCACTGATGCTACGCTATGTAGCTGTGAGGTAAGATGTGCTATGAAGATGGGTAGCTGCGCTACGAAGATGCGCTGTCACAAGGTGGCTGTGCTATGAAGATACGTAGCTGCGCTACGAAGATGCGCTGTGACAAGGTAGCTGCGCTATGAAGATGCTCCGCCACAAGGTAGCTGCGCTACGAAGATGTGCTGTCACAAGGTAGCTGCGCTATGAAGATGCGTAGCTGCGCTACGAAGATGTGCTGTCACAAGGTAGCTGCGCTATGAAGATGCGCAGCTCGAGCTATGCGATGTATCGATACTAGGGAAAACGACCCATAGCACGCATCCATAGCACGCAGCCATAGCACGCAGCCACAGCACGCAGCCGTAGCACGCATCCTTACATATAAAAAACACATCTTAGTTGAATCCGTTTCCACCAGTGCTGTGCTATGTAAACCAATGAATGTGATTGGTTGATATCAAACGCATCCGCAGCAACGTAGCATCGCATCTCTGGTGGAAAAGCAGCCTTAGACTTTGAACAGAAAGTTGATGCATTTTGAACTCAGATCAAAGTGCGCATATTGGTCGTTATTCGTAAATAACTTGGGTGATAAGATGAAGATCAAGGGTGGCTGGAATTGTAGGCACATATTCATCGCGCACGTGTTCTCAAAGTAACCACACTTCTGGCAGGACAAAGCGTTTTTTGACTTTTTTTCTGCCTGCAATTTGTTCTACGTTAAAGAAACATATCCTATGCCCTATGGCACTTGGTTGGTAATAATGTAGCTTTCCACTAGTAAAATATTTTATTAATTCTATATTAATTTTATTAAGTTGAAGAGTTTGTTTATTTGGTTAAACGCACTAATCTCAGGAACCACTGGTTCGAATTGACAAAAATCTTTTTTGTTTTGGATAGTCTATTTGTCGAAGAAGACTAAATATTAGCGATGCATCCGATACCGATATATCGGCGATACTTCGGGTTAGCCGATATATCGGTATCGACGATATTTTTATGACCGATTTAACGATAATTTTTAATTTAAAAATGTAATGTAAACGAGCGTGTTGGCTCGTCTTTTAGTACTTTAGTTTCCAAATGAGTTCTGTCGCATCTCAGAGACTATTTTCCAGCGCAGGTCTTATTCAAACAGACTTGCGAAATCGCCTTTCTCCGAAAAAATTAAGATTAATTTGTTTTTTAAACAAAAATCTTATTAATGTTAATTTTAATGACTAAAAATAATTATTAAAAATCAATCTATGTCACTACTTTATATTAAAAAAAAATAATCTGACTTGTGATTTATTTATTTTATCTTATTTTTTTATTCACAATAAGCGCACCGGTATCGGCATCGCCGATATTGTTATAAGAGTATCGGTATCGGTATCGTATCGGCGAAAAACCGTATCGATGCATCCCTATTAAATATACGCTATATTATAACGTTATGACCATAAGGAGCCGAGCAGTGGGGGTGGAACTACGGGGAAAAGCTGTTTTTTTGTCCGTCTTCTTTCTCCAAGCATTCATGGTCATCCTTTTCGAATTATTTGTTATCAATTACATCTGTAGGCGGTTTTCTTATTTTATCAAAACAATTATTAAACTTCTCATATTGCATCATTTCCTTCGCAAATAATACAAATGTAAGTTTATATTTTAAATTAAATTAATTATAAACATATGAACGTCATTTGATATTGTATGAAATCAAAACAGTGGGTTTTGTTTTGCGGACGTCAAACCCTGTTTTTATATACGCTTCGAAATGGCTAAATATTTTGGTTTACTACTTACTATATTTTGTCCACTTTGTTCACCCAGGTGAACAAAGTGGACAACATTGCTGTCCTCAATTCACCTCGGAAAAATATCACCTGGGTGCACAAAGGCGACTTTTCTTCTACGATCTTGTGGTCATTTATCACCCATGTAAAAAGCAACAGACAATTTAATATTAACTTTTACTAGGAGAACAGGATCATGAAAAGGTGTTAGTGCCGAAATTCAATGTGGAATCTGAACAAAAGTACTAGGAGAACAGGATCATGAAGAAGATGTTCTTGTCCCGCGCAGTCTTCAATAGAATAGAATGGTGTTTGACCGCAACTCGCCTGTACCCATACCATGAGTTGTCATTACGATACTCGATCATACGCATCGACCGCGTTTGGCGCTCTCATTGGTTGAGAGCTCATGTAACCTTGGAGAGGGCTAATAAGAGCGCCAAACGTGGTCGATATCGATGATCGAGTATCGTAATGACAGCTCATGGTATGGGTACAGATGTGAACCGTGGACTACACTTGCCTAAAACTCATTTTAGAAACTAGTTTTTCGTATTTCGCTTGCATCCTACATCGTCTGCCTAGCCCTTTCCCAACTATAAGGGTCGGCTTCCAGTCAAACCAGATGCAGCTGAATTCTCAGTATTTTACATGGAGCGATTGCCACAACCCAGTAACTGGGTAATACGATACCCCATGGGTAAGACTGGTTGTCAGACTTTCGAGCTTCTGACCTTGATTAACGACCGTCAAATATCTACAAATGACCGCTAGGACCAACGGCAACGGCTTTACGTGCTTTCCGAGGCACGGAGGAAACTCGCTATGTCAGATGGTCAACCATCCACAGACCGACCTCGGCAAGCGCGGCTTAACCTGGAAGATCGGCCTATGCGGTTGTAATTATTTAGCCACGAGCTCCTCGCTTGCATCCTACAGGCAGCAGTAATTCCTTCCAGGGTTTTTTTTTTAATGTTTTTTCTGGATGTCGCGTGTGTAAGTATTAAATTGTCTGTCAAATTAAAGGAAGATAATTTAATACTTCAATAAAATAAAATGGATGTAGGAGGAATTTGTAATATCTGAAAATTCTGATCTTTCATTTTGTATTTAAAATTTTTCCATTGACAAAATAATCTGTTTTCTGTTTGTTCTAAAAAGTTTCCTCCGGTTTAACAGGGAATTGGCAAGAGTAACCGGTATACGGTTTTTCCAAAATAAGTCGGTGGTTCTTTGTATCAGATTGTGTTTATGTCCATAATCTGAATACAAAGCACGGTGACCTTCTCTACGCTTAAAATTCAAAACGCAATGTAATGAATTTTCATCATTTCATTTCTTAAGAAAAAAATATTTAATAAACCACTCAGGCAGGTATGCAAATACTCGTAGGTATCTAAGATACAACAGTTGTTTAAAATAAAACAAATAAATATAATAAAAACTTAATTTTATTTCATTTTAACTAATTTACATTAAAAAATACAAATCTCTGGCTTAGGTAACTTCAAAAATATATTTTTTAACAAGATAAATAATAATTTACTTAACATTATTGTACATTTTATATTGTGTTCAACAAAAAATCTTTTTTACAGTATAGAAGAAAATGTATGCCTTAGTTTTTCCTATTTTATTGTCCCTGTAATATAGCTCTCACTCAATAATGTTTATTTGTCTAAATAAAACTTTTTGTTGTTTAATACAATTTATTTTTGTCATAAATATACAGTACCTAATTACGTAGAATTTACTAAATTCTTATCTACGGCGACTTTATTTTTAATACATAACCACTAATTTCATTCGTTTATTTTTTTTCAAAATACTGAATTCTCTTCAGTTGTTTTAATTGTTGGACGGTTTTTGAAATATTTCTAGGAATTTATTTTCAGTTCTTTGGGATTATAAAAATAACAAGTGGTATGCCAGTCTCTTGTTTTTTTTTATTTGTTATTTCTGATTTCCATCTATGATCTGCTGCCATGGATTTGAATGAACATGAGATTAAGTACATTTTAATAAATTCAGTATTTGTATACCTATTTAATATTTTTCATTTTGTGTATTGTTGCACCTACTATGTTTGTCAATCTGCATCACCACCTAAGGTAAAGCTGGAAGGGAATGCCCAAGGCATGAAGTTCGCCTTTGTACTGTCTTGTTACATGTTCATAAAGTTAATAAATAAATAAGTAAAAAGATTAGCTTTTCGGAAACCAGCGTTAAATGACTTAATTTAATACATTTGTATGTAAATGCATCGTTAGTAAGAAATACTTTGAAAAATAAAATTGATTTGTGACGCCTTTCAAAAATATGCTCGCAATCTCTTTCACAACAGACTATCACAACTTTTGACATAGGCAACTAATGGAAATGTAGCCAGCAACTAGAATTTATTAGGAACATTGACCTTTTTACAAAAAAAAATATTTATAATGGAATGCATATTTTAAAAAAACTCATTCACACAAATGACTTAAAAAAAATATTTAGAATACGTGTCCCGTGTGGCGCCTCAGTGTTTTCTGAGCTTTATTTTAAGAGATTTTTTGTACCATTCAAACATACTAGGCATAATTTATAATATGATGATATACAGTACCTACCTGCTTTATTTTTCCATTCCACGATCACATTTGTCCAGCTAGTGTACATTTTTAACCTTATGGCATTGGTATGTGCTTAAAATTGGCTAAAAGTACAACACACTACCGACATATATATCTTAGTGAAAAAGCAGTTGAAAATTTATTGCTGCTTGCACAAAAATTACATTGTTTTCGATTGTACTTTAGCCTCTCATGAAAATTTTGGGCCATAGCAAGTCGCATAAATTAATCCTCTAATATTTTATATAAAATTGACTAACTAGTATTTTATTTATTTATTTAAATAAAAGTATTTAAGAGCAATGAAATTATACACCGTGTTCTTCACGTTATCCATAAACTTTAGCAAATACTTCTATGGTTTTTACAAATCAAATCCAACAAAGGAAGTAGTACTTAAAAAGGCTTCGTTACAAAGATATTTGTAATTTCATTTAATGAAATTTAATTGAGCTATGCAGTGAGAAAGTATCTCCATAAATCTATTAGTGTTTATTCATCTTCTTCTAAATACGTTACTAATACTAAAATTATGAACAAACTATAAATAAAAACTAACTAGTAATATGTACAAAAAAAATACAAAATAATAAGTAAAAGAAAAAACATTCAAAGGGCGTCAAAGAATACGTCCACATCGCTGTCAACGGGAACAGTGCCCAGAACGCTGGCAGCATTGCCACGCTGTATGGCAATGCTGATTCGTTGGCCTAGGAATAGGCCAGCCCTCTGGTCACCTGAAGAGTCGACTAAACGCCTGGCGATGTCCTTAAAAACGTTGTGGGCACTCGGACCCCATGGCCCTAGAGTTTCAACCCCAAACGGCTCAAACACATAGCTACTAGCTAAGCCAATGTATTTGCGCCGCTTGGAGTTTTCAGCACATGCAGCAGCGGCGCCAGCACAACACGCTGAACTAGGAAGATGGGATGGCGCAAGGGTGTCGACACATGTTGCATCCCACACCAAAGGCCTACCCAGCTTCCATGGCATTATAGTCATACCATCTGGTCTCTTCCCATCGTCGCGTGCCAAGCCACTGGGTTCTAAGACGGCTGGCACCCCGGCGGTGACAAGAGCACGACGGATTATGTCATTTAAGCTAGCGTGTCGTGCTAACCGACCTGCACTCCTGCTGCAGGAAAGGCCATGGTGCCCGAGGCAGTCGACTGCTTCACCACATTGACAGCGGTGTGGAGCACCACAAGGAGCGCCCAAACGTAGGCAAGTAGCGACCCGGAATGTTGTATCACCCAACATAGTACCTATGTTGGGTGAAGGTAGCGCCTGAAGCCAAAGGCCCGATTCCCACTCACCCACAGCCAGCAGGCGGGCACGCTCCGCAGTATTGGTGGACGTATTAAGGAAGAAAGTATCTTAATTTGAAATCTATCAAATACTATTTGCATTTCATTTGTTTCAGCCCGCCAAATGTTATGAATGAAAATACGACGTTGCCAATTCGGATAAAGAGGCATGCATATCGGGTTATTTACGTCTAGGTATTTAGTTTGTATGAAAATTAACAAAAAATAAGAATTTATTAATGTGTCCATAATGAAAAATGCTTACTTCCGTGGTTTGAACATCTGGTCGAAGTTTATGTATATCGTCCGGAACACGGTGTATAGATAACTTTACATTTTTCGAACGAAATTTTATAGGAAATGGGTAATATCCTTTATTACTGTTTGTTTTATAGAATAGGTATTGTCCATATTTGGTTATAGGTGCAAGTTTTTCATTAAAAAAAAAGTACGAAGTCGTCAAAAAACAAAATGGAACTTCAACGCTTCGTTTCAAGCTAATTTGTTCTAATGTTTACCGGGTAACCAAACTTTTTGACGCGGAATCGAGCAAAAAAAAATTAATCCATGCAATTAAAGCGAAAAAGTCGGTTTCATTCGGTTTCTCGCTTCGGTTGTCAAACCAAATGCGACAAATGTACGAGATCTACTCAAGTCAATTTCGCGTAAATAAGTCTAGGTCACTACCAAAAGCATTTTTAACTGTAAATAAATAAATATAAATATTACACTGATCAAAAAAAGTTTCTTGTTTTAGTAAAACAATTCAGGATCAGTGTTTCTGAACGTTCGTTAAGAGAAAGGTCCTACGCTATTCGTTGATCATCATCGTGCCAGCACGGCTCTTGGTAACGTATTGGCAGGCATTTGCGGTTCTTCCCAGGTCGTCGGAAGAGCGTGGTACTTCTTCGGTTTCAGCACGTAGATAAACTGAAAATAAATGAAATTAAACACCAATTATTTATTGACGTAATTGAAAAATGAAGTGCAATCATAGTCCCGAAGAGGTGGGCAAAGATCGTCACTCATTGGACGCATGAGGGAGGACATCCTGCTAAAACAGTAGCGCGACCCCACCAGGCAATTGGTTCTAAACAACGACCATTTATATCTAGACTCCTAATCACAGGCGGCCGATGTCTGTGTGATGTGAACACATTAGGTAAAAAAGTCTTATAACCGTCGTGACTCGACCACTCCTGTGAGTCCCCTCGTCGCACTGACCTTGAGTTATCCAATCAGAACGCAGTACCCCGTCCCGTTAGCCAATCAGAACGCAGTACCCCGTCCCTTTAGCCAATCAGAACGCAGTACCCCGTCCCCCTCGCTTACGTCGTACCTCAGCGACTTGGCAGAATAATTTTCGTTAGTCAGATCGTGCATGAGGCGTCTAGATATAAATGGTCGTTGGTTCTATAAAAGTGCCCAGTCCGCCTCGTGGAACATGACGCGAATTCAACTCAGGCCCGGTCCTTGGGCGGACGGTGAGGTACCCATTGCTTTACATTAGTAGTTGAAAAGCAAGTTCTGCAACCTATAACTTAGGTATATTGGTTTGTTACTGCATAAAATGATCTTCCGTTCACATCACATGAAATTCATCATCATCAGCCTATAAATGTTCCCACTGCTGGGACACAGGTCTCCTCTCTGTGAGAGGGAGTGGGCCGTAATCTACCACGCGGGCCCAGTGCGGATTGGTAGTTGTCACATGTCTTCAAATTTTTGGTTCTAGGACATGCCTCACGATGTTTTCCTTCACCGTTTTGAGAGCAGTGGTGTTGAAATAAATTACACAAAGTAATGCGCCTGAGAGTTGAAAAAAGAAGTACATGAGTCCTGGAAAGGTGGGCAAAGATCGTCACTCACTGGACGCCTGAGGGAGGACATCGCCATCGAGTGTATCGAGGTCGACCGCGGTGGAGGTGGTGTGACGATCTGATAATGTTCGCGGGGCAGACATGACCAGAAATTGACCAAAAATAAAGCGGTTTGGAAAGAAAAAGGGGAAGCCTTTGCTTAGGAAGTGGGACACAAACAAGGCTACAAAAAAAAAATAGTACTAGGAGTTCTTCGGGACGGGGGCCTCACTAGTCCCCGTATTTTTTTTTATTGGAAAAAACCCACTATTCCCAAACCACTGCAACTTCTGAGAGCCAGAATCAACAGTGGCAACCACCAGAAAAACGCCGAGACAATGAAGCTCGACATGTCCCGGAGAATGAATTTACCTGTCTTGGATCCTGCACGAAATTAATCAGAAAAGAACAGTGGAGGAGTAGGAAAAATATGTTTCCACTTCCCCCATATTTAGTGTATCATCTATCTCTGTGCCATAATTTATAACCGCACTAACTGTTAAAAGCGGTTTCGCCCGCTACATCTCTGAAATTATCCCACGGTATGATAAAATCGGGATAAAAATTATGACTGTCTTAATCCATGTTATAAACTGTTTGTGTCAAACCAAATTGTATCTGAATCCATTCAATGGTTTTTTACGTGAAACTTTCACGTTATAATATTAGTAGGAAGTAGAATTATTGTAAGATAGGATAGGATATATTAAATTGAAATTAAGAAATTTGCTTCTCGGTGTAATCATCATCAGCCTATAATGTTCCCACTGCTGGGACACAGGCCTCCTCTATGTGAGAGGAAGTGGGCCATAATCCACCACGCGCGGGCCCAGTGCGTGTTGGTAGATGTCACATTTCGTGCGGTTGGTCTTCGAATTTGATGCTTCTAGACATAGACATGCTGGTTTACTCACGATGCTTTCCTTCACCGTTTTAAAAGCAGTGGTGATGAAATAAATGACGCAAAAGTAATGGCGCCATACTGGGTTTGAAGTTTTTGAACCCACGACCTTACAACTCGTACTCGTACAAGTCGGGGCCGATACCACTGGGCCACCATAAATCGGTTCAAATTGAACATAAATCCGTACGTTTACGGCTAGCTCATAAGTTAAGAAATCTCACCGTAAGACAAGCATAGAGTGCTCCGATGATGAAGCCGACAGTGACGTCACTCCAATGATGCATGTGGTCCTGCACACGCGAGAGACCGACGAACCACGCGGCGATCATGACGGCGTACTGCAGCCCGTGGCGGAACAGCTTAGAGCCCCGCCATTTGCATTTCACTTGTAAGTAGAACTGGAAAAAAATGAGGGTTTTTGTGAATTTCGATTCCCATAATGTAGACCTAAATGACGAATGGGCACAAGATGTTTGACGGCAGTGGCACCCTGAGGTTCTGTTTGTTTAGATTCTTTTACAGACAGAAATAGGAGCCCTGCGCAACGGGGCTTCGTGGGCCTTATGCCTATGATGAGGTTTGTTGTGGATTGAGGCTTGTTGTGAATATTAATTCGCATAATGTTAGTAAATGTAATGACGAATGAGAAGACGATGGTTGACGTCAGAGGCACCCTGAAGTTCTGTTTTTTTAGATTCCATTAAACCTTGCAGACAGAAATCGGGGCCCTGCGCAACGGGGCTTCATGGACGTTATGCCTATGATGAGGTTTGTTGTGGATTGAGGTTTGTTGTTCATTTTAATTCGCATAATGTTACAAGACGTAATGACAAAGGAGAAGATGGTTGAAATCAGTGGCACCCTAAAGTTCTGTTTGTTTAGATTCTTTTAAACCTTGCAGGTAGAAATACGAGTAAGAACCCTGAGCAACGGGGCTTTATTTTTTATGTCTAAAGTATAATTAATATTTATTTGTTTTTGTCTTTATGTCTTTACGTTAGTTTTAAGCATTTTATTATACCTTTAAAAATAAATACTCACAATGAAAAACACGGCACAGTACATGGAGAAGCTGGCATGCGAGCTGGGGAATGATAGCCTGGCTTCCTTTATCCTGTCCTTGTTGTTATCACCGCAAATATAGTCATCGATGTACCCCAGAGTGTTTGTGCCAGCGCCCAAAACTGGGTGAGGTTTGCAAACCTGTGAAATTGAGAGAAAATTTATGAATAAGGATCGAGTCGGTAGGAAACCTTTCATCATCAACATCAGCCTTCAATGTTCCCACTGTTGGGACACAAGCCCCTCTCTGTGAGAGGGTTGGTAGGATGTCACATGTCTTCGAATTTGATGGTTCTACGACATGCCGGGGACCGGCATATCGTACGGTGCATCCACACCGCCGGTAACATTTGTGGAGCAACAAAAGGCAACACGGTAACATTCGGCAACATTCGGTAACTTTTGTGGCTCCTTGTTACTATTTGTTGATTGTTACTCATCCACACCTCAGTAACATCCGACAACAAATGTTGCCGTGTTACTGTATGTCGAGTAACGTTGCTCGACAATCGGTAACATTGTTAGATAATGGGGGTAACATTGTTACCGAATGTTGAGCAACGTTACTCGACTTACAGTAACACGTCAACACTTAGTAACATTAAATAACATTTTGTTGGCTGATGTTACCGAGTAACATTTGGAAACGTTGAGCTACAAATGTTACCGGCGGTGTGGATGCACCGGTAGAAATCACAATGTTTTTTCATTCACCGTTTTGAGAGAATGGTGATGAAATAAATTACACAAAGTAATGCGCCAGGCTGCGTTCTAACCCACGACCTACAACTCGTAAGTCGGGGCCGATACCACAGGGCCACCACTGCTCTCTCTCGGAATGCTTTTCAGTTTTTTATTTTATATTCAAGGAATCCTGTGCATGCATAATATTAGTGGTGGATATTTAGTAGTAGAGTCCAAAGAAAA
Organism: Agrotis exclamationis; assembly: GCA_950005045.1. Taxonomy (NCBI): domain Eukaryota; kingdom Metazoa; phylum Arthropoda; class Insecta; order Lepidoptera; family Noctuidae; genus Agrotis; species Agrotis exclamationis. Next base: position 4,587,707 of record OX465431.1, on the reverse strand, counting down.
CTCGAATGAATAATTTTAGGAGTCGTTCAAGTATTACATAAGCAGATTTATTGCAATTAATTTACTAACCCCCCCCCCCCCCACCCCTTTGTCAGCAAAAGTTAACAAAGAGGTCTCGGGTCTCTCCAGACTCGGCACAAATGCAGGTCATAAAAATATTTGATTAGTGCGGGAATCCGAATGCGCCGAACAGCGGTCGGTGACTTAACCACTGCCAGTGGTTAAGTCACCACTGCATTAACCGTGTCATCAATGGGCTAAGGGCAGGAAAATGACGATGATACAAGAAAATGAAACCATTTGCACTTTTTTATCGTGTCACTGTCAGACTCGGATCGACTAAAATCCACGGTGTCTTTCAATGGCCCCATACTTCCAGGGTCACTGTTATCTTATGAGACAGTAAGACCCTCGCCCGGCCTGCTTGCTGGGCTTGATTTGGCTCGGTCACGATGACGACCCGGGCATGGTCCATGATCAGACGGCAAGTCCCCCATTACTCGCCATCCGCATGCCAGCACCTACCGATGCCGCGGGCATTTCTCGTGGCGGCTGGGTCGTGAGGTCGAGGCTGTCCTCTCCCTCACGGCACGCGCCTCCTTCTATTGACACTTACATCTATAAAATGTGGCCTCAGTCTTCCAATGACGTTCTTAGCCAGGTCTGAAGTCAGTTGCTGGCATGATGCTCCGAAGGTGAAGACACCTATGGTCTGGTAACTCTCCCATACCCAGCCCGGTATTACTGCTCCAGATAGGAATTTCTCCCCGATGCCATTGCCTTTTCTGTCCCGGACTATTTCGGTGATGAGTACCTGGAATTTGGAAAAAGGTTTTTAGGTCCAGTCTTCATTTGTTATTGTTAATAGTACGTTTATACTTATAATTGTATATTAAATAATACGTTTTCTGAAACAAACATACAAGTGAACAAACACATTTTCGCATTTGCAGTTTTAATTGTAAAAGATTATCAACCTTTCATGGGTTGAAAACACTTATGGTTGTAAACTAACCTGAAAGATAAAAAAATCAGGTATTTTATACAAAATGGAACATTTTTTCATATGAAATATCTGAATTTGATTCTGGGTTTGTCAGGGCAGCCCATGAAATATATAACCAGTAAGATTGCAGCCAGAAAACGATCTCTAGAATGTTGTAACATTTTTGCCAATTGATTCTGATTTTGGCAATGTCCATGTTTTAAATGTCACTACAGGTTAATTTTTACATTTCCTAATCTACCGTGTTTATTTGGTTAGCTAGATCATTTTATTAGGTCTATTTAGGTTATGCATGGATAATCTTTATAAATTATGGAGGCTCGTGTGAGGTAATCTCATTTTTATTGTGGCATATTGTGTTTTGTTTGTGCGAAAATGTAGACTTTTTTTTCTGCAGCTGTTATTGACGGTGAAGCGTGCTTCCCTTTTTTTTATTTATCGTGGGAAAATCATGAAATGAGTCCTCCCATCCAGGGCAGGGCAGGAGGGACTGGCAGACTTGTACTGACTAAAATCCACGGTGTCCTTCAATACTTAGTCCTTTACGTTGCAGGGTCACGGTTGTTGTTTAATCCCGCGACGCCTGCAAGCTTTGGCCCCCTAATGGGGGCCACGTCATTGTACTGACACTCTTTGAGGCGCGCGTGGAACACAACGCGCCTTCGAGCCGGTCTATGGTCGGACAGCGAGTCAACTATTCGCCGCCCGCGCCTACGGTGGCCGGAGATAGTCTTGCGACGTCCCTCGCCGTGGGCGTCTACCACTAACGACGCTGGCTTAGAAGTTACCTATTCACTGTTGACTTGAAGACCCCGAAGACAGACCCCGGCAGGAAATTCCATTCCTTAGCGGTGCGCACAATAAAATGATGATGATGAAATACTAGCGGTGCTATCTTACCGTAACAATGATCAACCCGAAGCCTGCGCCCGCGACGGCTGCGACTGATATCGTCTCCTCCTTGTACGGCAGCATGATGGAGGTGTCATTGACGAAATACCCTCGATGGTAGGGCTCCACCCATAGCATAATCCCCAGAAGCGGGAAGGATACTGAAAAAAATTGTCATGGGATTAAAATATCTATAAGGTACAAGTGATTTCCTTCTGCGAAGCAGTTATGCTGGCGAAGGAGGAGGCGGGCCGCGAGAGAGAGAGGACAGCGTCCTCCCTCCGCCCCAGCCGCAGTGGTAGACGCCCACGGCGACGGACGTCGCAAGACGATCTTCGGCCACCGTAGGCGCGGGCATGCGGGCGGCGAGTAATGGGCAACTCGCCGCCCGGCCATAGACCATGCCCGGGTCGACGGCGTGTTGTGCTCCACGCGCGCCTCAAAGAGCGTCAGCAAGATGACGGGGCCCCCTGTAGAGGTCCAAAGCCTGCCGGGGTCGCGGTCTTATACCATTACCGTGACCCTGGAACGTAAAGGGCTAATGAAGGACACCGTGGATTTTAGTCAGTACAAGTCTGACAGTCCCTCCTGCCCTGCCCTGGGTGGGAGGACTCATTTGATGATTTTACCACGCAAAAAAAAAGGTACAAGTGATTTTGGTTGCAGAATTTTCTTGAAAGGACTCTTTGGTCCTGGAAGTCAAATCAGTTCCTAAGATTAGCGCGTGTAACCATACAAACTAACTCTTCAGCTTTGTAATATTTATGTAGACTTTTATATGCTACCTATATTATAAGCAAAGTTTCCAAAGACGTAGAATGAATTCTATACTATAATGCTTGTATGCCTAACTTGTATTAGATTACTCGGAAGTCTAGTTTCGTTATCTCAGTTCATTCATCTCCATAATAAGATCTTTGACTTGGTCAATATTTAGTTGAAGATTTTAGCGTCATTACCAATATCATTAGTACCTAGGTATGTGAATTAATTTTACACGATATTTCCTTTTATCAGTTATAGTAAACTAGAATGTGACATAGGAATTCGTGATAACGATATTTTGCACCTTATCTCAAAGTGCTTATACTTACGTAGATACTAGATGTTATAAAGTGTAGATAAACAATCTAAAACTATAGGTTTCTATCTAAATCCCATTATGCGTACCTACAAGGGGTAAATTAAACTTTGACAAACATCTGCCAACTATTCAGAGCATTTTTTTTTTTTGAAAACTTTTGGACGGTATTTAAACTGTACTTTAAATACCGACATGAATGTAGCGCTCATGGAGGTATTTAAAACATTTAAGGCCGCATAACCAGAAAGTTGGCAACGTCGCAAATGGCTGTCAAATATTTACAAGTTTTAATTAATTTGGCAAATTTACTGTATGTAAATAAGAAATATTGCTCTGTAGTGCACTAAAACATTGATTAGGGAATGCAATAATTAATATCGTTACACCGAATATATAGTTTTAAAGGAAAAAAACGTATTTGGAAAACTGCCAAATGCTTTTTTTATACCTGAAACGGTTACAACATCAAATTCAGTGTTTTAATTGCATTCCTATAACAATCTTTTAGTGCACTACAGAGCCATATTTCTTATTTCCATACAGTAACATAAATTAATTAAAACTTGTTATATTTGACAACTATTTGAACGTTGCCAACTTTCAGAATATGCGTAACATTAAACCAGTTTAATGTTACCGTTAGAAGTATTTCGTTTCAATTATTACTTTATATGCCAGATTATAATATCCTGACTGAAGAAAATTGAATTGATGCTAAAGTAAAATTGAGTTATTTTGCTCACGGGACAAATGTTTAAATGAGAAGTTGTTACGGGTCTGGGTGTTTGTGTACCTATGTGAGTTTCTGTGTTTGTAAACGCACCCACGTTACGGGAGAAATTCCTTTGTGCGGGGCAACGTTTTTAAAAATAAAAACCGGCCAAGTGCGAGTTGGACTCGCCCATGAAGGGTTCCGTAGTAGCAAGCATAGATTAGGGATATAATTATATTGAGATTAGTAAGTAATATACAGAAACAATAAAAATAACTTTGTTTTTCATAGTGTTTGTATGAATGGCAAAGTTATATTTGCGGTTTTTGAAAATGTACTATATCTCAAAAACTCCAGCGCGTCTATGAGTGGCGCGTGGAGGCGCAGCGCCGGGGTGTATCCCCGCTGCCGCGAGAAGTCGAGGCGCGGCGGGAAGAGCTCCGGCGCGATCTCAGGGCAGTATGGAGGGGACGACTGTCAGAACCGACGGCCGAGCACGCCGCAATCGCGGCGGTAAGACCCCTCTTTGAGGAGTGGCTGGATAGGAGTCACGGCGTCCTGACCTACCGCATGACGCAGGTCCTCACCGGACACGGAAGTTTCGGGAGGTACCTGTGTCTAAGGAGAAAGGAGGAAACGCCTGGGTGTCACCACTGCGAAGATCGCCAGGAGGACACAGTAGAGCATACGGTGCAAGACTGCCCCGCTTGGGCAGAGCACCGACGTGTGCTCACAGCGGCGATAGGCGGAGACCTCTCGCGCCCGGCATTGGTTGCGGCCATGCTACGGGGCGAGACGGAGTGGGAAGCGGTCGCCTCCTTCTGCGAAGCAGTCATGCTCGCGAAGGAGGAGGCGGGCCGCGTGAGAGAGAGGACAATGTCCTCCCTCCGCCCCACCCGCGGTGGTGGACGCCCACGGCGACGGATGTCGCAAGACGATCTCCGGCCACCGTAGGCGCGGGCATGCGGGCGGCGAGTAAAGGGCAACTTGCAGCCCGACCATGGACCATGCCCGGGTCGACGGCGCGTTGTGTTCCTAGCGCGCCTCAAAGAGCGTCAGCATAATGACGGGGCCCCCTCTCTAGAGGGCCAAAGCCTGCCGGGGTCGCGGGACTTATATCGTTACCGTGACCCCGGGACATAAAGGGCTATTGAAGGACACCGTGGATTTTAGTCAGTATAAGTCTGACAGTCCCTCCCGCCCTGTCCGGGGTGGGAGGACTCATTTGATGATTTTACCACGATAAAAAAAAATATCTCAAAAACTGCTAACTGTATCTCATCCAAACCAATTTTCGTTGGAAGTTTTTGTTGAGGTTTTCATTACATATTTTTTTTAGTTTTATCATTCTCTTATTTTAGAAGTTAGAGGGGGGGACACACGTTTTACCACTTTGGAAGTGTCTCTAAGTGCAAAGTGTTCAGTTAAAAAAAAAATGATAATAGTAACCTCAATATAATTTTTAAAGACCTATCCATAGATACCTCACACGTATGGGTTTGGTGAAAAAAAAATGACTAAGTATGGGGGGCACCCCCAAAATTTGTTTAATTTTTATTTTTGTGTGAAAATCCTAATGCGGTATACATAATACATCTACCTACCAAGTTTCAACAGGATAGCTCTTATACTTTCGACAAAAAGTGGCTGTGACATACGGACGGACAGACAGACATGACGAATCTATAAGGGTTCCGTTTTTGCCATTTGGCTACGGAACCCTAAAAATTGATGCAACGACGTGACGATTGCATGAAATGGTCGACCAAAACATGAAGGGATCAGTTCTACAATAAAACCTCGTTAGTACCTTAAGGCTGCGTTTCCACCAGAGATGTGTGATGGAAATGTGTCGTGCGAGGATGTCTAGCTGTGCTGTGAAAATGTGTGGGCGTTTCCACCAAAGCTGTGCGATGAAAATGTGCCTACAAGGATGTGTAGCGGAGATGTGAAAATGCGCATTAATGTGTGGTGCGAGGATGCGTTGTGAAGCTGTGAAATGTGTCAACGGAGTTGCGGTGACAAATTCCGTCTATGGACTGGCTGGTACAGTATGCGCAAACCTCGCAACACATCCTTCTCAACACATATTCCTCGCAACACATCTCTCGTACACATCCCTCGCAACACATCCCTCGCACACATTCCTCGTACACATCCCTCGCCCACATCCTTCACTTGTTTTGTATGTACAAAAATCTAGCTCCGCTGAGCCGTTTCCACCAGAGCTGTGCTGACCGAGGCGAGGTAAATGAAGCGATTCTATTGGTTCTTTAAAAACACATTCCTCGCTACACATCCTCGCACATCTCTGGTGGAAACGCAGCCTAAAGCCTAATTTTCTCAGACTTCCTTAAATGATTAGTAAAACACTGAAATACACTACAATCATTTCATATCGACATTATCATTTGTGTAAATTATTCGGAATCCGGCAAGGATTTCAAGAAATAACATGAATAATACCTATACGACAGGATATTGAATTAGACATTATCAAAAGATGTATAATCAACTTTCGTGTTATCAGTGAGTCAGCTTATCAGTAATTAACGGTATCTATGTTACATATATATAGGCGATATTATTTGTTTAGAGTCAATTGGGATTGACGTAATATTTATTTATTAAAATTTTATACAAAGGCGGATTGACTATGAGCTTTAGTCACGTTTTTTTATTAAAAATAAAGAGAGGCCATGGTTTCTGTTTTTTTTTTTTAAATTAATCATATTAAATTTTTGGATGTTTGAACACAGCGGAAAATCTAGGCATTTTTTTAAAGATTTTTTAAGTATAGTCATTATGTCACTTTTAAAATTAATAAATGAAAATAAAAACAAATAAATAGCGGCCATAGATGAGAAAATTGACAACGATGATGGTGATACCAAGACTACAGACACGACGAGGTACCTATTATCAGCCTAAAATGATCCCACTGCTGGGACACAGGCCTCCTCTCTATGAGAGGAAGAGGAATGTAATCCACCACTGCTGCACTGGGACCCAATACAGGTTGGTAGATGTCACATTTCTCTGAATTTCTGGTTCGGCGACATCCGGTTTACTTTACCGTTTTGAGAGCAGTGCTATACTAAGTGATGCGTCTGGCTGGTTTCGAATGACAACTCGTAAGTCGGGGAAATTACTGCTTGCTATCTCCATAACAAGGTAAAACAATTAAATTCTAGTAGAATTAGGTATAAGGAAGTAATAAAGATCAAATGATAAAGTAGGGACATCCCTATTAATGAAAATTCTTATCAAAGTGACACATAAATAACTTGAAGTTGAAGAAAGTACTTAATTCCCGTAATACAAGAAAGTGGGTACTTCAAGTGCTATGAATACTCTTACTTTACTATTTAAACTAGCGAAAACTATGTATAACTAGGTACGAAACTATAGAATCACTTACCTACTTGGAATTGATCCAGGGTGGCTTTTTAAATAATTGTGTGATATAAATGAATTTGGTATCAATTTAAAGTGCACAGTTGAACCTTTAAAATAGTACCCTTTTTAGGGTTCCGTAGCCAAATGGCAAAAACGGAACCCTTATAGATTCGTCATGTCTGTCTGTCTGTCTGTCTGTCTGTCTGTCTGTCCGTGTATGTCACAGCCACTTTTTGTCGAAAGTATAAGAGCTATCCTATTGAAACTTGGTAGAAAGATGTATTATATGAACCGCATTAGGATTTTCACACAAAAATCAAAACAAAACAAATTTTGGGGGTGCCCCCCATACTTAGAATTGAAACTCAAAAAAAAAATTTTCACCAAACCCATACGTGTGGGGTATCTATGAATAGGTCTTTAAAAATGATATTGAGGTTACTAACATCATTTTTTTCTAAACTGAACAGTTTGCGCGAGAGACACTTCCAAAGTGGTAAAAAGTGTGTCCCCCCCCCCCGTAACTTCTAAAATAAGAGAATGATAAAACTAAAAAAAATATATAATGTAGACCTCAACCAAAACTACCAACGAAAATTGGTTTGGATGAGATACAGTTAGCAGTTTTTGAGATATAGTACATTTTCAAAAACCGCAAATATAACTTTGCCATTCATACAAATACTATGAAAAACAAAGTTATTTTTATTGTTTGTGTATATTACTTACTAATCTCAATATAATTATATCTCTAATCTATGCTTGCTGCTACGGAACCCTTCATGGGCGAGTCCAACTCGCACTTGGCCGGTTTTTATTATTTTAAACTAGTTATTATAATAGGTACTCAAGGTCGCGTGGAATCAGAGTAAGTGATTCCATACTTTTGCTCGTGAGTCGCTTCGTATGATCTTTCCATCACACAATAAACGGTCAGCTAATACTGGTTTGGTGTAGCCGTGTGTACGGAACCGCTGATTTTTATCACGGTTTCAGGTTTGGTCCCATAAAAGCTATTCGTAATACCTAATCAGAGTGTCTAAAACGGCCACAAAGCAAACTTCATGAACCAGGCAATACATTCAATAGCCAATGACGTTGTTGCTGGAAATCACTGGAAATGCAGGAAAATCGTGCATTTCCCGAACGCCACACGCCACGCGTCCACACAGAGCGAGCAGACTCGCGAGGCATTTGCCGCGCGAAGCAGCTCGGTTAGTGTGGACGTGGCCGGCCCGACTGAAGCAAGCGCGCGCGCTTCCGCGGGCGAGCGACCGAGCGCCCGAACCATCCAGTGTCGACTTTTGTTTTGCTCGCGTATATTGTTTCGTGCCTCGGTCGAGAAAATTGTTTCTCGACCGAGGCACTAAAAACAGACCGGAAAGGAATTCCACTCCTCCTCCCTCCACTCCATACTTTTTATTTGTGACTTCCTAGGTAGGTATGTTTCGTTGTTTTGATTTGTGTGTGTGTATTACATTTATTCGAAACTGTTCAGTGTTAACCTTCAAGAGTCACGAAATTTTTTTAAAGAAAACTGTCTTAGAACAGAATAGAGAACTTTTTTTTTTTTTTTTAGGGTGGCAAAATCATCAAATGAGTCCTCCCGCCCTGGGTGGGGCGGGAGGGACTGTCAGACTCTTACTGACTAAAATCCACCCGTGTTCCGTCGGATGCCCTTTACGTTCCGGGGCCACGGTATCCTGGATTAAGAAAAATCCGCGACCCCGGCAGGCATTTGGCCCCATAAGGGGCCCCGTCGGTGACGCGTGAAACACGACGCGCCACCGACCCGGGCTTGGTCCTTGGTCGGACGGCGAGCATTCCCATTACTCACCGCCCGCAAGCCCGCTCCGCCGCTGTGCCCTCTGCTGTTCAGAGGGACACGCGTTGGAGCGTCCACCCGACAGGCTATTTGCATACGGGCAAAGAAACCCCTTAGGCACACAGTGCCTAAGGAGAGTTTTTGCCCGCATCCCAGGGTGCACCGGCCCGAAAAACTGGTCTTCCCCCCGGACGTATCCGAGAGGGAACTCCAGTCCACGGGCGCACGTGGAGGTTTCCTGTCTTAGCACCCCAGAATAGAGAACTTGCCAAATTTTTAATCTATTTTTAATAGTTTGTGAAATAATGTTTACACCTACGATTGGCAAATACAAATATGTTTGTACTGACTAAAATCCACGGTGATCCTTCAGTAGCGCTATATGTTCCAGGGTCACGGTTACTTGATGAAACAGTCCCGCGACCCCGGTAGGCCCTCTGAGGGGGCTATCCAATCAGATTGCAGACACCTCTTTGATTCGCACGTGGAACATGACGCGCCACCCCGCTGCCGTCGACCCGTGGTCCATGATCGGACCGTGGTGGTTGCCGTGGGTATCTACCGCGGCGGCTGGGTCGTGAAGTGGAGGCTGTCCTCTCCCTCACGCGTCCTGCCTGTTTTCTTATACCTAGCTACAAAGAGGAAACACAACGGGCTAGAGAATTGAAAAATAGGTATTTGTAAAATCTATTGCTGTCGCGCAGCACCAAGCCCAGCAGAGCGCGATAGAGACAACTGCAGCTTGGACCGAAAATACCTATCAAATGAGCACAAAATCAACGATTCGAAGTCCCCTGATTACTACTCCAAAACTTAACCAATATTTTTTTTTTTCTTTAAACTTTTCTTAAATGTATGTTCTTGCTTCTGATTTAATTTCATGAATCTAGGTCCACGGGAAGACAGTAAGTACCTACCCTATAGGTTTTGATTACACTGAGAGCGTCAAAATATGCGGCAAAACAGAACGTAAACAGCCGTAACTTTTGATTGACGTAAAAATTTGATATTTTCTGTTCTCCAAGGAAGTGTAAACTTGAGTTTTGATATTAATTTCACCTTGATACCTCCACGCGTTCCTGAGTGCTCGAACACACTGCGAGCCTAGCGCGGTGGCGGCGGCGGGCGTGGAAATATCAAACATATGAAATCGCCGCTTGTGGCCTCACTGAAGTGACAAAGGTGGGAGCCTAGCACGGTGGCTATGAGCGAGATTGCTAGCAGAAAAGAAAAAGGATCTTGACAGATGTACCTACAGATGGACAACAAAATGATTCCAAATTGGTTCCGGTTTTCCGTTTGAGCTCGGAACCCCAAAACAGCGGGGAATTACGAAAACCCATTAGGCGTATTGGCATTGTGATTAGGTAGATATGTAAAGGTAGTACCCAGAAATCACAAGCTTGAATATGACTAAGATGAGTGCTAATGAAATAAACTCTTCAAAATGTGTGAAACTCAACTGAAGTGTTTCGGCTCAAGAAAATAAACAAAACACTTGAATTTCAAGTGTAAGTTTTAAATCCCCGATTCCCCTTGAGCTAACATTACTTGGCAAATTAAAGAGTAATGGAAGTGATAACTTATAAACACGTAATTTTACAACCAGGATGATTATTTTTGAAAGTAGTGTCACTTTCTTTCCTTGACGAATCATTGGTTGAGAGTTCATACAACCTTGGAGCGGGCCAATGAGAGCGCCAAACGCGGTCGATATCGATGATCGAGTATCGTAATGACAACTCATGGTATGGGTACTGAGCGTTAACAATTATCGCTTGCCGTTTGTCTATAGGGCCTGAGCTGATGAAAAGTGTTCTTGAAGATAAACTGCTGTATTTTCTTCATTTCATAATTAAATTGTCTAAGGTTACAGGAATAACCCCCCTGTTATTCAGTACGACTCTGACAGTCGAGAGCGGGAGGACTCATTTGATGGTACCGTAATAAAAAGGGTGGTACGTACGTAGGTTCAATTAAAGTAAATGTACCAATAACACTAATGACAGGCGGGTTCAAGTGCCATTCCTAGTGTCAATATTTTTACAAGCGAGACTTTTTATTTCCTAGTCAAATATACGTGCTGCTACAAAATATCTGTCACCGTAATGGCCAATAGGAGCAGAACAGTAGGGATGAACCACGGGTAACAGCAGCTAGTCTTCAATAATCTCCAAAACACTTGACAGAGAGATAAAAACCGGCCAAGTACGAGTTGGACTCGGTTGGCAAAGTTATATTTGCGGTTTTTGAAAATGTACTGTATCTCAAAAACTGCTAACTGTATCTCATCCAAACCAATTTTCGTTGGAAGTTTTTGTTGAGGTCTACATTATATATTTTTTTTAGTTTTATCATTTTCTTATTTTAGAAGTTACAGGGGGGGACACACACATTTTACCATTTTGGAAGTGTCTCTCGTGCAAACTGTGCAGTTTAGAAAAAAATGATACTAGTAACCTCAATATAATTTTTAAAGATCTATACATAGATGACCCACACGTGTATGGGTTTGGTGAAAAAAAAAATTGAGTTTCAATTCTAAGTATGGGGGGCACCCCCAAAATTTGTTTTGTTTTTATTTTTGTGTGGAAATTCTAATGCGTTTCACATAATACATCTACCTACCAAGTTTCAACAGGATATCTCTTATACTTTCGACAAAAAGTGGCTGTGACATACGGACGGACAGACAGACAGACAGACAGACATGACGAATCTATAAGGGTTCCGTTTTTGCCATTTGGCTACGGAACCCTAAAAAGTCTCCACGATAAGTCACCAGTGAGCAGTTAGACTTATGATACCTTGATAGTAGAACACTATCAAATCTGTGAGATTCTTACCTTAACTGATATCCGATTAACAAATGGCACTCTTTTGATAAAATATTATGTAGTATCACGAATAATACGACTATCAATCTTGTAATCCACGAAGGATTAGGCAGATATGTATACAATCTTGGTCCAAGAATGGTTTTAAACGTGTTTAATAGATCTTAAATGAAATGAAAAGCACCTGTGACTCGAATATTGCAGTAAGCGGCGGGATTTTATGCATAAAATCAAATGCTGCCTTCGAAACTCGGCTTCGCCACCATCCGCCCCAATCGCCGTGGGAGACGCCCAAAGCGTCAGCGTGAGCGACGACGACAGCGAGTAGTGCTGACGCATGACGGTGAGTTAGCGTCTTCGTTCACAACGCGACGCAAGTCTCTGATACATTACGACTTTGGTATCCAGACAATTATCGCAATACAAATCAAGAGGTTCGAACACAGGCACGCGTCAACGGATACCAAAGTTGTAAGGTTTCGGAGATTTGCGTCGCGTTGTGAACGAAGGGGCAAACTCGCCGTCCGATCAAGGACAAGACACGAGTTGACGGTGCGTTGTGTGCTAGGTGATGTCAGAAAACTGATGGGGTCAAACGCCTTCCGGAGTCAAGAAAGAAACAAATTAACATTCGCAAACAATATTAGCGAATGACTTTAAACTGTTATCTCTCATAGCATGAATCATCCATGTTTATCAAAATATTAAGATGACAAAGTAAGTGAGACAAACTGTCTACATAAACACAAATATCGTAAATGGACATAGTATTTGTGAGGTTATAAAGTTAATCTGTCTCTTAATGGAGTTAACCCACTTAACCAATTAAAGTAATGAATTAATTACTTTGCACGGCAGATTGTAAAAGACTTTTGTTACTAGGTTGTCAAAGATTAGTTTTCTGTGATGTTTTTCAGAGCGTAGACTTTTCATCTTCTCTTCTATTATATAAAAATCAATTGCTGTTCGTTAGTCTCGCTAAAACTCGAGAACGGCTGGACCGATTTGGCTAATTTTGGTCTTGAATAATTTCTGAAAGTCCAGGGAAGGTTTAAAAGGTGAGGCGGTACGAAGTTTGCCCGGTCAGCTAGTTATATATAAAAATCAATTGCTGTTCGTTAGTCTCGCTAAAACTCGAGAACGGCTGGATCGATTTGGCTAATTTTGGTCTTAAATTATTTGTGGAAGTCCAGGGAAGGTTTAAAAGGTGAGGCGGTACGAAGTTTGCCCGGTCAGCTAGTCTATCTTCTTATATATAAAAATCAATTGCTGTTCGTTAGTCTCGCTAAAACTCGAGAACGGCTGGACCGATTTGGCTAATTTTGGTCTTGAATTATTTCTGGAAGTGCAGGGAAGGTTTAAAAGGTGAGGCGGTACGAAGTTTGCCCAGTCAGCTAGTTTTATATATTTTAAACACTAATAAACTATAATACAAACTTATTGGCCTAAAACGGTCAGGCATGCTTAATATTCCATTCGTTTCATGAAAAATCTTCATCTAACTAACCAATATGATTGGTTGGTGTGTGTTCAATCCCGTACCCACGTTACAGGATACATTCTTAATGCGGGTCAAGGTTTTAGTAAAAATAAATACTTATAGGTATTCATCATTTCACATCACTATTACTTATCGATCCATCAATAAATAATATGTCATGTGCAACTTTCCCATCCTTTTAAAAATAAAGTATTGAAGTGTCGAGCGGGTCGATCCATGGATGGGTAACGCTCAAAGTACATATAGAATTTCCATGCCTTAGAAAGAATGTTTATCAATATTCTATCTTGTAGATCATAAAAAAAAAAAAATGTTCCGTCTACGTCTGGTAATCGAACCTGAGACACGCAGCGCAGCCATGAATCGCTCAGTATTGCGATAACCGTGCGGTCGCGCGTCGCCGTCACATCGGTTTTGCTTAGCTGAGCGAACTAACTGTTTCCTGGTTACGACCGATGTAAGTACACTGTAAGGTCGATTACAGATGACGAACTTTTAATTGCTTAATGGTGTAGATAGCTGACAGGATTCGCGGAAAATGTTGCTGGAATGATACACAGAGCACTGAAACCTAGTCCTCGAATAAATGCATCCATTTATTTTTTATATTATTTTTAGCCCCACATAGTTCACCTTCAGACTTGACTAAATGCCTTTACCATGTGCGACTGTTGTGGCATTAAAATCGATAGCCTTAGAAGTCAGGGCTACAGTCTGTAACTTAGCGATTCTTGGCAAAGTGCCAACACTATCCTCATGCGCAAAGGTTACTTTTTGTACAATCGCGATCAATGAAAATAAGGTGAATTTTACTTGTACATTTTTATAGTGACCTAACATATTTTGATCTTTATTTTTTCATTTGAGATTGTTTCGTTCTTTAGTCTAGCTAAGAGTTGACAGAGTCTACGAGGGAAGTAAGCCTTTCAGTAACTGAAAGGCTAATAAATGTTGTTATCCATTCTTGACGAAGTTTGTTTCTTCGAAAGATTTCGAGAGATTCTTTAGAACAACTGAACCAGTTCTGAACATACGAGTACTTTCACCAGTAGAAAGCTACATCATTCTTGGAGGGACAACTTATACCTATATTTTGCTAAATCTGCTCGGACGAAGTAGCGGGCGGAGCGCTAGTATAAGTGCCTATCTTGTAACGGCTCATTCACACGAGGACGTTTGACTAAACATCTTTTTTATTTATTTTTTTTAAACCACGGCGCACTTCTTTTTAAATGGCCGCGTTCACACGCATTGGCAGTCGTAAAAAATATAGTCTCGTCTGCAAATCCCGATTCACGTCCGTCTAAAGCACGTACCTAATTTATTTTTTTAGTTCTGACAAATTGTAAAATAACAGGATGCCGCACGCAATCGCTGCTGCAGCACACGTCAGTGCTGCCGAAGCATTGCTGCCGGTGGTACACATTGGTGCTTGCTTGCTGATTCCGAGCAAGGCAGCAGGCTGCCACGCAACAGAGATGTATTGTTGCCGCGGTATTCCTGAGTACCTCGGAATGTAACCTACATGATGACCGAGCAGAGTACGGAATCAAACCTTACTATATAAAACATAATTATATTATTATAAAATAATAATACATGTATTATGGATCTCTAAGTAAAAAGAAAAAACGAAATAGATTACTATTTTTCTTTGCTGACTTTACTGCATCCAAATATTAACGAATTTGCATTTTACAGCGTCACTGATGAGTGTGCATAATAATTTATGAATATGACCTCATCGTTTTAACCGACGACTGAGTGAATTCAGTTCTGTGTGCGAATGCAGTTTTTGATATTAATAATTTCTGCTCGATTGGAATGTTTATATCATCAAAATTACATAATTTTGATGATAAATAAACTCGTGCCTTTTTTCTTGGGGTGTACCCAGAAACTGGATAACCTGCTACTATTATTTTTTTTGTCATAATAATCATCATCATCATCATCATCTCAGCCATAGGACGTCCACTGCTGAACATAGGCCTCCCCTTTAGATCTCCACATATACCGGTTGGAAGCGACCTGCATCCAGCGTCTTCCGGCGACCTTTACAAGGTCGTCTGTCCACCTCGTTGGTAGACGTCCTACGCTGCGTTTGCTAGTCCGCGGTCTCCACTCTAGCATAATAATCATATACCTA
The DNA here is from genome assembly GCA_950005045.1 of Agrotis exclamationis. NCBI lineage: Eukaryota > Metazoa > Arthropoda > Insecta > Lepidoptera > Noctuidae > Agrotis > Agrotis exclamationis. The sequence goes on along the minus strand of OX465431.1, from coordinate 4,572,303 downwards.
CTTAATTATTTTGTCGATTATACTCGAGGCTAGAGGAACATGTCAGTATCGATGAGAGACAAAACCCAAGGCTTTGGTATGGCAAGCAGTCTACGACAGCTATTAGTATTCACATCAATTTCAGTATTTTAAATTAACACGATTTGTTTTATTCTATCAGTAAACACATAATGATCTAAACTATAAATAAAAACTAACTAGTAATATGTACAAAAAGTAAAAAGAAAAGAAAAACATTTAAAGGGCGTCAAAGAATTCGTCCACATTGCTGTCAACGGGAACAGTGCCCAGAACGCTGGCAGCATTGCCACGTTGTATGGCAATGCTGATTCGTTGGCCTAGAAATAGGCCAGCCCTCTGGTCACCTGAAGAGTCGACTAATCGCTTGGCGATATCTTAAAAAACTTTGTGAGCGCTCGGACCCCATGGCCCTAGAGTTTCAACCCCAAACGGCTCAAACACACAGCTACTAACTAAGCCAATGTATTTGCGCCGCTTGGAGTTTTCAGCACTTGCAGCGGCAGCGCCAGCACAACACGCTGTACTAGGAAGATGGGATGGAGCAAGGGTGTCGACACATGTTGCATCCCACACCAAAGGCCTACCCAGCTTCCATGGCATTATGGTCATACCATCTGGTCTCTTCCCATCGTCGCGCGCCAAGCCACTGGGTTCTAAGACGGCTGGCACCCCGGCGGTGACAAGAGCACGACGGATTATGTCGTTTAAGCTAGCGTGTCGTGCCAACCGACCTGCACTCCTGCTACAGGAAAGGCCATGGTGCCCGAGGCAGTCGACTACTTCACCACATTGACAGCGATGTGGAGCCCCACAAGGAGCGCTCAAACGCAAGCAAGTAGCGACCCGGAAAGTTGTGTCACCCAGCATAGTACCTATGTTGGGTGACGGTAGCGCCTGAAGCCAAAGGCCCGACTCCCACTCACCCACAGCCAGCAGGCGGGCACGCTCCGCAGTATTGGTGGACGTATTAATGAGATTATTCCGTACCAACCTGCAGAGCGGCTCATCCCACTGTCTCTGGGAAAACGGGTTCACGGGCCGATCCGTATTTGGGCAAGCCACTTTCCAGGCGTCCTCGGCATCGGTCAAACACGGCACCTCAGGGTTGACCAGGGAGAAAGATAAAATTTAGATCATTATGTGTTTACTGATAGAATAAAACAAATCGTGTTAATTTAGAAAAGTATTAAATAATGTAGTATTGTCATAATTTAAAATGTTGACAAATTTCAGTATTTTTGAATGAATTTAAATTAATTAAAATTAAATCGATCGTCACTTTTGTCGTCACTATTTGTCATGAATATTCATGGCTAGTAATAATAAAATCGACGTGGTAACCAAACCTGCCATCCTAGCTGACAGCAGAAGTTAGGCTTCTGGTAATGCCATTTAGCCGCGAACGGTCTAATATATAATTCGCGTAGGCTCTAACTACGTTATTTTTATTTATCTTCATGCACATGAAACAAGATACCTAGTAGGTACACATAGGCATCATTCATCGTCTGTCATTTGCTACGCGTATCGTAGCACGCGTTGTAGGCTCATATTACGCCAATTGCTACGGGGGGTCGTAGCACGTGGCGTAGGCTGTTATACGCTATATTATGCTACGCGTATCGAAGTACAAATCGTAGGCTCTAACTACGCCATTTGCTACGGATATCGTAGGCTCAAACTCCGCTATTTGCTACGGATATCGTAGGCTCAAACTCCGCTATTTGCTACGGGTATCGCGCTGACGCAAACCGAGGGCAGACCGCTCAATCAAAATGTTACCGTATAATTAATACTTTTACCACAATTTGAGCTTTTCACACAGCTCGTGTCGATAAGAGTACAGACTTCTACGTTACAATTCTAACAAAAAACGTCAGGAGGGGTTCCATAATAAAGATAAGCTTGCCCTTTATCATATTTGTATCATCGGCCTTTATCGTATGAGGTCATATTGACGACACCATAACTATTTTGTACTACCTAGTTTTATTGTATGTCTTTTGACAATTCAAAAGTGCCTGTAATTGGCCTAAATATACGATTTGTCTTGATTTGATATGACAATAAACAAAGTAGATATTGACTGCTAAAAGTGCATCGGAAAAAACTGAACATAGGTATATTTTTTTGGGGAAGAAAAATAGGTTCTCGTTGTTCTGTGTGGAGCGGAACAGACTTTCAGGCTTGACTGACTAAAAACCAACCTGTTCCTTGAGTTACCCTTTGCGTTCCAAGGTTGCGGTAACTTATTAAGACAGTAGTGCGACTTAGGTCAGTCCAAAGTTAGAAAGTGGTACTTAAATAAACTAACTGTTAAGTAAATTACTCATTTGTTAATATTCTATAGGTTTATAACAAACAGCTTAGATTTTAACTAATAGTTTGCTTAACTACTGATCAAATAACTGTCCCTAATAGTTGCCTTCCTACTTATTTATTTTTTTGTTGACTGTACAAGCGCATTGCGGCGAAGACTTAGGTAATCAAGTATATTTATGTATAAGACTTCGCCACACTACACCATAATGATTTACTGTTATATGTTTAATTGATAACGAATTTTAATGCATATTAAATTGCGCGCTATCGCGATTAAAATTCAAACTATTTACTTTACTGCAGCGGTGCAGTGTGCGAAGTCCTTTATAATAAATAATTATAACTATGACTAATAATATAAAATTGTGAAAGTGAGTTTGTTACGCCTTATCGGCTTTCGATGAGGTTTGCTATATACGAATAAGACGATGAAATAATCTGTTGGTGGGATTATTTTCGAAATTTCGACCTCCATAGGGCACAACTTGGGTAGATCTTAAACTTAATAATTCCATGCGAAAATAATTGACCTTGAATTTCTACTTTTTTTTTATAAGGATAAAACATGCAAAGAGGTTGTGCAATGGCTACAATGGCTTAAAACTGTTCTTTCTTTTGATTGATTTTCGAGGTCATTGCATTGAACGAGGAAAAGTCATTCAAAGATAAGTTTCTTTGGTTGGTAACTAAACAATTTAAGTAATAAATAACAAATATTATTATATTAGAAGTGTTTCATTTAAATGTAAAATTACGTCCAACTATCGTTTTCTAGGTAGTCAAGACGGGATATTTACCAAGTTTATTATTGTTTCTAGTTTCCTCGGCCTACATATGGGATAACCATGTTAATTTAGGTACCTATTACATACTTATTTGTTTTGAGTTTCCGTGAAGATGGTGCTTGACGAAAATCAGAACAGTAATATTCCGATTTTATGTTATAATAATAGTGTTAAAGATGTCAGTTAAAAAATAAGTAAGTACCAATAGGTACCTACTTACTTATTTTCAAGGATATTATCAGTTCATTGGGGGACGGTAGTGTAAAAAATTAAGTAGGACGTGAATAAATGTCTTCCAAATTAGATATTTTAATTTACCTAAAAAATAAATACTTAAAAAAAGTAGCTAACTAGGTAAGCACGGATGTTGTAAAACCAAGATACCTAATAATAAAATCCCAACCTATCTAACCATTGATTTACTCTGTAATCAAAATTCGTCAAACGAAGGAGACAAGTTGGCACAACAATGCAATGATACATACCTATGGCCAACATGACCACCATAAACAATTTTATTCCCACTTACCGCATATTAACACAAAGAAGTCCAGGATAATTTTCCAAATTAATTTGTCGACCGCCATTGTTGCACTATAATAACATAATATTCACTTTAAACCTTTTTTTCACACGACCACGCTTCCTCGGCCGCAGCCAACGCGATAAAGACTGCTACAATACTGATAAAATGAGTAATCTGTGGGTAAGTTTGTGTGAGGCGTTAGTCATTGTCAAACATTGCAAAAAGCACCGTTATTGAGGTCCTTGCTCTATTATATTCCATCTTGTTTACGATAACGCGACCGTGTGGTTATGTACTCAGTTAACAGACTGTAAATATTGTTGACTGTGAATAAATAAGTCTGTATTGATATTAAACCTTCTTTGTTAAGTTTGAGAATAGTGCCCTCTGTGATTTGTATCAGGAACTACCGTGAATGTTTGCGCGTCTAGTTTGTATAGGTGTAAATTGATGGCGTTACGAAACGTGACGCTGCGCGCACATTTCAATGGAGCTATTCAAAATCGAACTCTATTTCCTACACGAAAAGATACACCTGTCACAACTCGGCGCGGCGCAGTGCGGCGCCGCGCTGCATTTTATTAGCGACTCAAAATATAACCAACCTTATTTACGACAAGAAAAGATACACATTTGAAGTATCGTTGCGTCCGTAACGTCGCTTCGCGTCGCGTCTCGGTGTGAACAAATAGTAGGTACAAATATTATGGGAAGGAAGATGAATTAAAAAGAAAAAAATAAACACTTTATACAGATTTATTATTATGCTTTATAAACTTTTAACCACATTAAAAAATAAGTAAATAAATAGCTGCCTCAAAGCTAAAATACATCGAGAATTCTAAAGGCAGTGCATTTTAAGTTCTATTATACATTAAAAAAAAATCATATAAACAAAAACTGTAGACATCTGTGTGTCAAAATGAGTAAAAATATCTTTCAACTATATTATACTTATCTAGCACCTAATTTGACCTAAAGCTATATTTCTATGGGGTATTTGTAACAGAGATGAGCTAATTAGATAATTAATCAATTACCGAATGCAAAAGAAATAACTTGCCTAAAGGAGTTGTTGTTGACACTGCACTAAGTTAAAAAAAAAAACTGTCAATATGAGCTCTATTGGAATTGTTTAAGTTTTTATTTTTATTTTGAAGACTGATATTAATAGGTTATTTGACAGTATCAATAAATTATAAATCTAATAAGTCCGTTATTTAGAGTTTTGAAAAATAACGGACACATATTTTTTCTTATGTAAAATCAATGAATATTTACCAAGATATAACACATCAAGACTCGAGAGTGGGGGCTCGTGACGTCAGAATTCAGTAAAAATGTACTAAATTGTGACGTATTGGCAATTTTGAAAGCATCATATCTCCGTCAATTTTGGTTTGCGTAAAATAAGAAAAAATACGGGTCAAATATTATTTGATAATCTAACTGACGGATTAATTAGAATTTTTAGTGAAATAGCCTATTACGGTAATCGACTAAGTAGCTGTAAACTCATCTCAGATCTATTTTTCCTTTTATTTAAAAGCCTATAAAATATCACAGTATAAAAAATACGTTTCAGTTGTCTTCGAGACTTCAGATTACGTTTACTATGACTAACATAAATACATGAACTGTGTGTACTTTATTCCTCCTTTTCTATGGCAGGCGTGGTGGATTACAGCCCACTTTTTCTCCGAGCGGGCCGTAATCATCCACGCGGGCACACTATGTAAGGAGTCAATTTGACAATTTAAAATACGTACACACATTAGTACCAACAAATTTAAATAAATGCGATTAAACCTAACTCCATATTGCACTAAAGTTTTTTATTTTTTTAATAGGCCGAAAAAGTGAATGCAAAATATGGAGAAAGATTTTAGCTTTATAGACTTAAAAACTCTTAAAATTTTTGACAAAAACATACATGTGATATTTACTTAAACGTATCTTATGTAAATTGTACTATAACATTATAATGTGCAACTAAGATTATCAAAATTGGTATATTCAAAGACTAATTGACACAAAATAAACATCTGATTGTTGAAATCGTTTTTTAAGTTAGATTACATTTAATGTTCTCACTGCTGGGACGCAGGCCTCCTCTCTGCGAGAAAGAGTGGGCCATAATCCACCACAGCCGTAATATACCACGCCGGCCGTAATTCACCACGCGCGGGCCGTAATCATAAGAGCCCAATTGCGGGTTTGTGGAAGTAAGTTTCCTCGAGTTGTTTTCATTCACCGTTTTAAGAATATTTCAAATTGGCTGTAGTTATTTTAAACAGCACTATATTTTACTTCAGTTATACAATCATTGGATTTTTTGTGTCTATTAGCTTTTCAAAAAACCTTTTTATTATTTACTGCAATTTTCAGTAGGTTGGTAGATCCGGCGCCATTTTATATTAGCGTACCTAGACGTGCACTGGAAATTCTTTTAAAGTGATAAAAACATCTGTATTTTAATGAAATTATTATAGCTGGGGATTGCATTCCAGTAAAAGATCCGCGATATTTTTTTAACCAGTTAGATGCGCAAGATATCGCGATATCGGCTGGCTGTACAATAAGATTGATCTAGAGAGATCCAGGTGGATCCGCGAGAATTTGTGATATCCACAGGCCTTAGAATAACGTTAGTCTAGCTGGGTCCGTAAGATATCGCGATATCGGCTGGGTGTAGAGTGACAAGTCTAGCGGGATCTAGCTGGAACCGCAAGGTTTTGCGATATCGGCAGGCCGTAGTAACTTTGGATTTATTGAGAAATCAGTCTAGAAAAACTCCAGCTGTGTTATATTGCAATCCTTTACAGCTATATAGACTTTAGGCTTTTTATGTGAGTCGTATTAATAATTTAATTTTGAAGTGCCAGGGGATTGTTAACATAATTTTTATTGATAAAGAGGCCCTAATGCTTTTTTTTTCTTACCATCCACAATATTTATAAAAAAATTTGGATATGATTAATGATATAGGTATAGCTACCTATCCAACTAATTTAGAAATTGGTAGTCAAAAAATCTACCCTAGGTATACACTGCTCCATATCAAGCTATTCATAACTAGTAAATCTTGGCCTCACTTTATGACCTCTCGGGATATATGATAAATGGTCAGGTAATAATGGGTACATAGCTTGATCTGTAGCCGCATGTAGGTACTTATAAAAATGATATTTCAAATCTTTTGATGACTGTACTAAACAAAATTATGTACAAACTTATTTCTCAAAATGCGTGCAAGCAATATAAATTGTACTGTTTTAAAAATAATATGTACATTTACGTTGAATTGATTGGGGTCAATTATTTTACTACTTATGTACAGAATTTTTTTTCAGCCTCACATAAATTTTTAAAAAGTGAATAATTCCGTCCTAGATTCTCTTTTCCTTGATATGATTTTAAAATTTACAAAATTTTAACTGCATAACTTCTATGTATTATTTTTTATTCCAACCTTAATATCAATGGATTTCATTTTTAAGCCCTAATTTAGTTTACAACTATAAAATTATTATTATCTACAGTATAAATAATCTGATAAATTCAACACTGTGCCAAGAAAAACCGATTCACAGTATAGGTATTACAGCCGAAACTATTAGTGTACTTTTTCAATCTTAGTACCCAACAGTACTAGACCCCTCACTTTCCATTGTTCCTTTGTATTACAGAGATCAAGAAAGAACACTTTCTGTACTAAGTGAATCGATTTTTACTGACATTATTAATTTTAAAGAAAACAATGTCTAACCTTTTTACAATTCCTGTCTTAAGACAGGCAACACTGACAGTGGAAGGCAATGGAAAAGGTCTGTGAAAAGTCATCGTAGATGGAGCCACTATTGATAGGTCCCAATTTGAACAATGACGTCAACTAATTTTCAAATATAGAACTGATATTGCCTGATTTTTGCAACTAGCTATGCTAATGTCATTAATTCAACAGCTACCATCCACATTTTATATAAAAACATACATAGCCTGACTAATTAATTAGACAAATTATTCAAATAAAAATGTCCGAAAATTTTGCTGATTCAAGCCAGCTCTAATCTACTTAAAATAAAATTACATGTTGACATTTATTGACACTCTTTCAGAAGATGAAATTACTGTAAATATTTTTTTAAACGAGAATAATTCTGCAATTTTGAAAATACCCATATAATTTGTGTTGTTAAAGTAAAAGTTGTGAATAAAATAACAAAATAAGTATTTTCACTCCTGAAAGATTTTACCAGAATTAAAGTCAAGTGTTTATAAAAATACAATAATAATTATCTTAAAACGAACCGTTTCGAGTACTGTTAGTAATACTTCTAGTACCCGATAGTGTTAATTAGAAATATATACATAAACTTTCTGTTATAAACTCCTATATAACATTGCACAATCCTCAAAATATCATAATTATTTTCATCGCGAAAACTTTGACTATCTATGTTGTACTGTAATGTAGTATTTACATTATTATACTCTAATACGGATTGCATTAGTTAGGTAATGCTAATTTTTAAATACCTAATTTGTTTATCTCATCAAGAAAAGGTTGTGTAGTTTGAAAAACAAGAAAATATAGGATAACAGAATTTATAATAAATAATAAAATTATTTTTATATCTTTATTATTTATAAAAAATAAATATCTAGGTATAAAAAAGTTTTTTTTTCAAAAGATTTATCAAATTTAATGTTAGACGTCAACAGATAAGAAAATAAGATGAGAAAGATTCTAGTTCATGTCTTGTTTGGAAACTAAACATAATAGATCAGCTTTTACTTAATAAAATTGTACTTCGACAGTCAAAGTTTACGCAATGTTTAATATCATAAACTCTGATACCACACTCCAAAAAAGAAGCGTAGGTTCTCTATCTATGCAAAACACAAAATAAATACACAAACTCATAGAAAACTCAAAAAACATAGATACTCTATGTACCATAGAGCTGTCATTTTGACAGCAGCACTCAAATGACTTAAAAGTTACAAGTTTACAACATTCAGATACTTTGTCCTTGGCCGTAACTGAGTAACGCAAAGATAATTATGTACACTGTCTGTCTTTTAAAACGTTAATAAACGTCATAGAGAAATATCGTGCTCACAATTTTTTACACTAACTCAGCACACAATTATTCTTTTCCCTTAATCGCTATCTTCTACTTTTCGTTCTATACAAAAATGCAATCCTTTTTTTGGGTCATGAAATGACTCCTACCGCCCTCTGAGTTGAGCGAAAGGGACTGTCAGATTCGCACTGACCAAAACCAACCCCCATCCTTCAATTACCTTTTGCGTTCCAGAACCGCGGTAATCTCTTAAGATATTTCCATAACCCTGGTAGCATTTGGCGCTATCAGGACTCGTCCGTAATTCTGACAGCTTTTAGAGTTGCGCGGAACTTGGTCCTTATCTGACGGTGAGACAAAATTAAAGTCTTTGAAAACGTATGGAACAGCTGTATTTCGTTCAAGTTGAATGCTGGTCTCGAATTAAGTACTGAGTTATTGATAAGAGTTTTTGTGACGATATCCTTTTCATCATACAGCAATTGAATTGCATGTCTTTTTGAGAGGCGGTACCAGAATGTACCCAGTGTAATTAGCCATAAAGACATGACTCCCTTCCAAGGAAATAGCTTATCCTAAATACCAGGGGGTGTATTACAACCTCTTAATTCCTGTCAGTTTACGCCTTAAAGTGAGCTGCCTTGCTTAGTCGTATTATGAACACACATTGACGGCCAGTAAACAGTCACGTGACCTCTTACCGACTTCTGCCTGTGCTTGTGCCTGGAAATTTCGTATTACAAGCTACATAATGACATTTCAAGGCCGGATTAACTGTCAAAATTGGTATCTCCAAAATCATTCAGTTTACGCCACCTTTTAGTAACTTTTACTGACTTGTTTCTTTTAATTTGTCTTTATACAGTTTAAACTACCTAAATTAAGCTTTAGAATTAATAATGGAGGCACTACCGAATATCTGGAGATTGAATACACGATATAATGTCAGCTGACGAGTTTTATAAAGACGACAAAGTTATTACATTTTACGACACATATTCCTACACTCATTTGCTGAACGATAAGCAATAAATAGATTCATATTCGTAAACATTTACTCATATAATAATATACTGTTCTAAATAAAAAACATGTTTCTCCAGAAAAAAATGTTTTATTCTGTCGTAGTTCCATCAGTGTAACAAAAAATTATCAAGAGCTTAGATTTGAGACAATCATGGTGACTGAAATAAGTAATCTTTCGTACCAATGGACTTAGGGTTGAATAAATCAAACAAAATGTATGATAGGACTCAAACCCTGTGTTAAAATTAATAGCCTCAGCATCATTCCTGAAACGGTACAGTCCAATGGAGCCAAAACTTGTGTTCAATTTTTATTTGGGTACATTGGGCAGTCTTTGATGTATCAACAGACATTTTAAGTTCACTTCCTCGATTGCTTCTGGTACCACAATTTCACAGCCAATTTCAGGAACACTAACATAGTAAGAACTAGGTACACTGTCTTTCGGTTTGAATAAACGTCCTAGGTTTTATCATTCCTTCTCTTGCTGAAACATTTTCTAGCTTCATATCTTAGGCGCCTCTTTGATTTTGGAGCCTCTTGCTTTCAAAATAATAACAACGTTGGTACAGCTCCGTTTTTCAAATTTTTCGCTCGTGACTTAGTCCATTGTTTTCTTACTTTCTCTGCGGCAGGAAAAGACTGTACTCCTTTATTATTGCACTACATAGTGGCATGATAAATAAATAGAATACGATATTATTATTCCTGTTTGTTTTGGCAATCAAAACCGTCACAGACTAAAAATATATTGCAACACGATCGTTCAGAAACAAACCCCTTTGCGAGAGTTGAATATTTAGTATTAAGTTTTTGCATAAAATAACAGTAAATATTGCTCAAGTTGATTATAAATATTTAAATTGTTATTAAAATACAGTTTAACTCAAATATCTCCTAAATTTACAATGAAAAAGAAGTTTTTCACCCACAATTATAAAACCGGTAATCATCGGTAACTTGTCGATTCAATTTTTGAACGAATTCGCTAGCCCGTCTTAATAATCCAGAGACAAATAATCCTGGATGATTCCTTGCAGAATTACGTGCGCCATAATACAAAATAGAACAAGCCTGCTTATAACCGTAAATTCAACTGCTCGAAAACTGCCCGGAATTAAAAAAAGTTGTAATACCCCCCCAGATAGAAGAAAAAGCAGTATAACACAAAACAATGCGTTACTCAGTCGGAATAAAGTTCATTATTATCCGTCAAATTCACCACACTCACATCAAAAAATTGTGCTCACTTGAGTCAAAGTTCACTGTTCTTTCGACTGACAAGCAGACTGACAGGCAGACTGACAGGCATCGATGTACTCGTGGGATATCCACGAGACAGTTGGTTGTTCGTATCATAGTTCTTCAGCATCGCTTTCGTATCGGGAGCTGGTGGGAGATGACTGTCAAACCTGTACTCGGGTGTTTCCGTTGGTGACTCGGAGCTCAGCTTCGTGGCTGTGCTGCCGTGATCGTGGAGTCTTGCGGAGGTTTGACACGAAGGCGAACTGGAAAGAATGAAGTGGAAATGTTATGTGTGTAATTGTTAGATACGAGCTGTCAACTTACGGTGCCGAGACATGGACGTTTACAAAGGAGATGTGCACTGAATACGAGTTGCACAAAGGGCCATGGAGCGAGCCATGCTCGGCATAACTATTCTAGACCGAGTGCGTAACACCGAAATCCGTCGTCGGAAGAAAGTCTATGACGTCAGGAATAGGGCGATACGCCTCAAATGGAGTTGGGCAGGGCATCTGACTAGACGCAGAGATGGCAGATGGAGCAAGGTTTTGACCGAATGGTGGCTAAAGAAACCAAGGTTGCCCAAAAGCCCGTTGGGTTGACGATATCGTCAAGATCGCGGGGAAAAGATGGATGAGAGACGCACAGAACCGAAAGATATGGCAACAAAGGGGGAGGCCTGTACCCAGCAGTGGGTGATCGCGAGCTGATATGATTATGAAATGGTTTACTATCCAAATTCCCAAGGCCAAAACCGTGGTGAAGTCTCAACATCAGGTCTGATTAAAAAAAACACGATGTAGATTTACACACTCTTTTATTAGTGTGTAAAGTTAGTTCTTTTGTTATTTTACGTGTATGGTTTAGTATTCTAATTTAGTAATCTTCGACATTGGTTTTTTTACTGTGCGTCTACTCAAATTCATAATTTTCAGATTTCTACATCTGTACTATTATACATGTGTGCTCAAACGAATTTATAGGACGCATTATGACTCCACAGTCACTAGTCTTCAACTCTTATTACATGTAAAGTCAAACTCATGTTACTAAGAGAGTGATGAGTATGCATGTTAATGGATGGAGAGGAAGAGAAATCTACTTGGAGCTCGACCCACCACGTCACATCCGATTGTCCGTTCCCGCTTTTAGTTTTTCCGACTTTCTAGATAAAAATTGTGATAGCTCACCTAGTTTTTATTTGATTCTTATAATGCAAAGGATACTCACAATAACAATAGCATAAAGCAAGCCAATGCAGACTCCGGCGAGGACATCACTCCAATGATGCTTGTAGTCCGACACGCGGGTCATGAATGTGAACCACGCAAACAGCATCAGCACGAACTGTATACCGTGCTTGATCAGCTTGGAACCGCGCCAGGTGAAGCGCTTCTGAAGGTACATCTGTGAGAAAAAGGGTATTTAGTTATCGTGTTTGTAAATTATTGTTTAAGTGGTAATAAAGCGAGCCCTAATCTCTTCAAATTTAAAGTGAACTCATTTTCTTCTGCTTAAGTTCACTACATCGTTGACTTTCGTTTCTATTACCTCTACTACTAGTGTTAAGAGCAAACCCATTTTAAACAAAAAAAGACCTGACAGAATAGGAAATCGTGTAAATATCGTGAATGAAATGCAGGGGTTGCTCACTCTTAAACACGATTAGGTGGAACGAAAAGGGCAACCGAGAGAACAGGCTGGAACTTTTACTCACCCAAGGTGGGAGAATTCATTGTTTGTAAGTCATTTCATAGTTTTTTTTAAAGGGAAAAAACGTGCTTTAATGTATTTTTTGTAGAGTCTTATGGGCCTTTTCCAGTCGTACTGAAGGGTATCGTTTTGCCCAGTAACTGGGTTGTGCAGCACGCATAGCATGGCGATTCTATCTCTATTCTACCAAGAATAGACAAAGTTATTTCATCGCTAATTCTATACAGATCGACTGTTTTTTTACACAAATATGACACCATTCGTACATTATTGAAGAAAAGAACGTTTGTTTTCTATATTTTTTACATTATCATGCTTAAAATATTTCTAGGTTCTGTCATTTTGTCTTTTCTTCCGTCGACAAAACCCCTTTCTATGGCGCCATGCTACGCCTGCAGGTTGCAAATTATTTTCTTCTTATCAGTTCTAAGAAAAAATGTAGGCTTCCCTACAGTGTTTTCCTTCACCGTTTGAAAGTACTGATGATGAAATAAACTAATTAAATCCATCCTGCAGCTAAGCAGCGTACGTTGAGCAATAAAGTAATGGGTATGTGTGCTGCTTTAATTACAGGTTCATTTCAACATTGTCACTAAGGTTGGTCACTTGTCGGTAGCACCTGGGATATTGCACGTGTCTCTATAGACTGCGGCTGCGGTAACCACTTTTCATCATGGAGGCCTATAGATGGATTGTAAGCCAAGTTATTACTTAATGAAAAGAAATAGGAACGTCATAAAGTAATACCAACTGGAGCAGTTTTTTCCTAAGGATGTTACCACACCAATTGAGCGATCGTCGATCGATGCCATCGATCGATGGTAGAATGGATTAGTCGACGTCAATCGATAGTTTCTACCACACCAATCGATCGACAGCCGATAGATGCCATCGATCGATGGTAGAATGGATAAGTCGACGTCGATCGAGCTGCTTCAGCTCCCCATGCCACGTTAATCGATCTACGTCGACCGATGCCATCGACCGGCAATCGATCAATTGGTTAGTCGACCGGTATCCGTCGATCAATTAAAGCTACCACACTAATCGATCAACGTCGACCGATGTCGATCGATGGCATCGATCGACTATCGATCGATTGGTGTGGTAACACCCTAAGAGAGTCGGGGTTAGTACAGACATGTGATGAGGAGGGATGAAACGTATGTCACTAAGAGAATCATCATCTGCCTACCCTTTTCCCAACTATGTTCGGGTCGGCTCCCAGTCGTACCGGATTCAGCTAAACATAAGTATATTACATGGAGCGGCTCCCTATCTGACCTCCACAACCCGATAACTGGGTAATACGATACCCCTTGGTAAGACTGGTTGTCATTCGAGCATCTAACAGTACCTAATCACTGTCAAACATTTACAAATGACAGCCGCGACCAATGGTTTTACGTATTTTTGTGAAGCACGGAGGAAACTATGATGGATGGTCACCACAAATCAACCTCGGCAAATGCGGTTTAAACTGGAAGTTCGGTCTGTGCGTCTGTAATTATTTAGCCACCAGCTCAATTATTCCTAGTTTGAGGCAATGATTTTCAAGTTCAGATACTTACGGAGAAATACAACATGGTATAAGCAGAGAAGGAAGAATGTCCACTGGGGAAGGACAGCCTCATCTCTTTCTTCAGTTTATCGTTGTCACCAAGACAGTCGAACACCTCGATGTACCGCCATTTGTTAGCTTCTAGGTTACAGTTAATATCTGGCTTACATACCTGGAAAGATGAAAGAATATTGGTTAGTAATTTGCTTTACGTCTAAGAAACACAGGCTAGAACTGTATTTCTCTTATATACGAGAACATTGTCAAAGTTATAATTTTAGACATCAAAAACATAATATATAATCAAAGAAAAAAGCAAGGAACTACCGATGGTAGAAGAGCATTTAGTTTGACAACATAAATCTATCTATGTATAACATTGGCATTTAAATATTAATTATTTAAGAATTGATTTTAGACTACACGCTTTCTAGGGTTGCGGGACTGATTAGATATGTTAGTTTGATCCTAGAACGCAAAGAACAATTGAAGAATCAGGATGGGACTAAATCACTAAAATCTAACAGTGCCTTTCACTGCACCCAGAGCGGGAGAAAGACCTAGGAAATCTGTGGTAAACGCCCACGGCGCCGGACGTCGGCAGAAGCGGCGAGTAATGGGCAACTCGCTGTCCGACCATGGACCATACCCGGGTCGACGGCGCGTTGTGTTCCACGCGCGCCTCAAAGAGCGTCAGCATGATGACGGGGCCCCCCTCTAGAGGGCCAAAGCCTGCCGGGGTCGCGAGACTTATCAAATTACCGTGACCCCGGAACGTAAAGGGCTATTGAAGGACACCGTGGATTTTAGTCAGTACGAGTCTGACAGTCCCTCCCGCTCGGCCCTGGGTGGGAGGCCTCATTTGATGATTTTACCACGGTAAAAAAAAAACCAGGGAAATCTTAAAAGATAAAATTCAGTTTCAGAAATCCAAACACACACAAACCGAAAAAAGTTTACAATCACTTTTAAAAATCGAAATATTTTGTTTGTTGTGGAAGATTATACTCGTATTATGATTTCTTCTTCTTTTTAGGTTATTATTAGGTACAGGGTATGCCTATCTAAAGTAAACACATTACAAAGACTTTTTTCTTGATAAAGTTTAATTTAAAAATTTCAATCAGGTTATGCTAGTGATCATAAACTTTTTTGATGTGTGTATGTAGTATTCTTTAACCAGATACAAAACCGCCTGTCAATCCATAAAACGCTTTAACACACGAAGCCGATAAAACCCAGGTTCAATTTATTGTTCTGGCAAATAGTCAAAAAGAATCGAACAGTGACAGCAAAGTCGATAGTGAAATATTTTATTCACAATAAAACTTCGTAGCACAGTGTCCATCTGTTTATTTACTGTTTAAAAACACAAACACGCTATTTAGAGATTTCAAGGTTATAAAAACAAGAGATTCAAATAAAATGATTGGGTCAGTAACATCTGTTCCAAAATGGATTCCACGTATGACTGTGAAATACGGGAAAACCCAGTTCCTCAGGACTTCCACGAAACGCTTCGATTCTGACGCAAATTTTAAAACACATCGGAGCACCTATTTGAATCGATGCGTGATAGATAAATCAGCTAGGTACCTATAGTGTTTTTCAAAATAGTTCATAAAGCGAATTATGCTCATCCCCGATACCTAAATGTAATAGGAGTAGATAGGAGAAGAAGAAAATAAAGTTTTCGTTTCTAATCACTAGTTGCCATATTGTCTACAAGCTTTTACCCGCAGCGTCACCCATATCGTAGTCGAAGTCGTAAAATTATCTCACGAAATAAATGGGTAACATATCCCGTGCATATTTTGAGTCACTGTTGTGCCATCTCACATGGGTTGTCACCGTAGTGATCCACTATTATTTATGTATTATTTATGTGTTTTTTTGTTACTGTTGTTGTTTTAAATGTTACTAATATAGTTTTAAGTCCTACTAATATATTGAGTCATGTTACTCGAATAAAGAACTTCTATTCTATTCTATTATTTCAGACCTCTATCTCTGAACCAAATTGCTAATCTGATTTCCCGTTCTGCCGTGATCGAGTAACAAACTTTCATTCATCCAAACTGTCGTATTAATAATATAGGCTGGGTTGCATCACAGAAGAAGTTATATGAGTAAGAAGTAAAATGAGGCAACTAGGTATGAGGGATATGTAATCATTGGTTTCCGGATTAAGACCATCTGCAAAACTACCTAGGCATCGTGGCTTAATTTTGAAGATCGACCCCTGTGGCATTAATAATTTAGGTAGCCAGGAGCTTCTCTAAATAATTATTTTTAAACCAGTGACCTTGTAATTTCGTAATTCGTCAGTATCTACATCACCTCCGCACATTCATACACCCACAATAGTTTCATTTTTAAGGTCGTACAAACTTTCACTGAGTTTTAAAACCAGAACAGGCGCTATTGTTGTACGAATATGTCTGGAAACTAGCGAAATATATGCAAATACGTATTTTGTATTGTCAACATGAATTTCTATTAGGTACGAGCATGTGCCGAATGCATTATTGTGATTTGAACAGAAAACAGCTTAACAATTCCTAGATTTTTCTGTAGACCGTGGCGTTAGTCGACTTTGAAAACAAGAAGAATAACGGTATATACGAGTATGTTGTCGTAAAAGGCAATGAATCATTTAAAGCAATTTCAGAAACGATCATCCAGTTAAAACTTTGAAGTGAATTATACTTTAACAACAGTTTAACAAGAGTAAATTAATAAAACTTGCATGACACACATGCAACAAGACATACGGCAACAGCATCAATTTATTACTTCCAAATGTTAACGATACAACGCTATCATTCAATCTTGAAACACTTCTTTCTGAACCTTTTTCAATTTTCCAAGAACTTGTTTGGTAATAAAGCCATTAAAAAGAATGAAGATATCAATAACTTCACAAATTTTTATGTTTCGGAAGTATTACAAGAATTCGATAGACATAGAAATGTATCACACATAAACATTCTTTAGATTGCTATCAAATAAGATTAAAATATCGTCATAAAATATGAATTTAATGGTTCGAGATTAGAAGAAAGAGAAAGAAGAAACTGAACCACTGACGAATCGGAATGGATTGGTTGAATAAAATTTACAGTCATTGAAATGGGGTGAAAGGATTGGCTTACCAATTTTGCAATTAACTATGAAAACAGGATAAGAAAGGTTTAAAGCCCTACAGGGGATCGGATTCCAATCTACCCAAATGCAACTGAATATCATTATTTTACATGAAACGGCTGCCTATTTAACATCCACAACTCAGTAACTAGGTAATTCGATACCTCTTGCTAAGACTGGTTGTCAAACTTTCGAGATAAGGTAGGTTTAAAATAATTAATAATGCAAGTGCACAAAATGTGTCTACAGTACAAGTTTCTTAACGTAAGAACTACAGTATTTAATAACCGCTTACAATTCACGCACGTCGAACAAGTCAATTAAGGAGAAACGGTTAACTGCGGCGCTTGTAAGCTTAACGGCTTATCGATAAACTATCAATACTTATATGCACTGCGATATTCTAATGGGAAACTTGTTTGATACGTGATTTTACGCTTTTCTGTTGTGGCATTAAAACTGATTGGTGTACAGTTAAAGGGAAAATCATATTATAATCCTATGCAAAGATACAAACAAACACTTATGGGTAAGTAAGTGTGAACTGAGGAACAATCGCAAATAGTTTCTAATTATTACCTCTGTTGAAATTGAAAGGTTCTCTGAAGGTGGTAAAGCAATAAGAATATCATCCATATATTTTTTAAATTAAAATGACTCTATGTATAATACATTTTATTTACCTTGCATGCATCCACTTATTATTTAAAGAAATCCATAAAATTGGATATCAAAACATCCAAGTATTAACATCAACAGTGTAACAATTAACCATGCAAAATACCATCGTAAAATATTTGATGGAAAGCCGTGCGTATCTCCAATTAAGGTTCGCTGTCAGCTCCGCGCAAAACGTTGTAAATCGTCCGACAATTAATATCATATTGCTTTAAAACAATCTCTTGATTGACGTCTGCCCCCGAGACATGTATTCATGCCTTACTTTTGCTTGATACTTAAGTACATTTTAAACACGAAGATCTGTACTTATCCTTTTTTTAGAAATGTAATTTGTAATTTGCTTTAAGTGTTATTAGATACTATAATAGCAAGTTATTATAGTCTGAGACCATTTCTAAAGTGTGTAATGGCTGAACGTTATTTATTGACGTTTCAATTCATCGGCCTCTAGTTTTGGATTGCGTGTCTGATTAATTCTTAGTTTATGCGTAAACATTCACTTAAATTTCCGATTCGAATATATTATGTATTTTATGACATCTGCATAAAATGTAACGAAATACTAGGCAAACAGTGCAAATATAAATCCGAATTATTCTTATTTACGAGTCCATAAACTTTGGTATTTGCTTTTGTTTTATGTATTACTCTATCTTGTAAGATAATCTACGGCTTTGAAATATATTTAGCGGCTTGCCTACATTCCAAAGGTATTTTTGTATTAAAATATTTTGCATTCTAAAACATGATGAAAGCATAATAAATCTCCAATTTTTCCAAGATCTGGTATTTTCTATCGATAAGTATGTATATGCAAAAAAAACATCCCACAATACTTTTTCCACCTGCACATGATTTTTACGTAAAGAGAGCTTGAAACCGAAATAATTTTAAAAAGAAACTGATATTTTTTAGGATACTCGCATTAACATTAATACTTGCTTCCACAATATTCAGGCGTCGTCGTCATTAATCCATCTTTAGAACTAATTTCAATTCACTCAGTTTATAACACTCACATCTGCAAAACCAAGTGCTTTTTGCAGAAACCTGTGATGACCAGAACAACTTGAAATAACACTAAATGGAAATAGGTGAATTACCTACATGCTAAAACGGCTAGTCTAAATTCCAGTACACATCGGCGAACACGGTTAAAAGTGAGCATTGTTACCGGTCATCGGGCTGCCAAGAATGTTGTCATCATAGTAAACAATAGATCCTTCATTTCACAACTTGAGCTTAAAGTCAGTACACTCAGCACTTACAATATTTACTTCTTCACGCCCTAAGCTATTGCAATTTTACATATTGATTTTGCAAAACTAACAGTCTACACTCCTCTACGTCTTACCATACATGAACAGGTTGAATTTAAACGCGTATAAAATGTCGGAAATTTATAATTCTGTTTACAATCTCGATAACATGCTGTTAAGTGGTTTTATGTGCTTTTTTCGCCATTTATGGGCGAGTCAATCATCCAATCAAGTTAGCGCCCCTTCACTGGCCTAAAAACGAGTTCGTCAGTTAAGGCTGGAGCTAAAATGATGGTGGCTCCGTTTTTGCTTGTATTTTTATGGTCATTTTTCCTTACTGGGTGAACTGCTCAAGGCAACTTAATATAGACGATGTAGTTGAAAGAAAATAAAGGTAAATGCTACTGCGAGTCTTCGTAATTGTATGGAAAGTGATGGAGTGGAATATTTGTAGGCGAAACATGCAAATATTCATACATATACCTAGACGAGTATCGTAGACTATTGATGCTCGTAGAAAGGATACTTGGTTAACAAGTTTTTGACGAGCGTCAAGTATCTAACGTTGACAGCCCAAATTGATGAACATGCCTGTTCAAAGCATTTAAATAATACTTAATACCAAAAAACATTTAATATTTAACTTGCAAAGATAAGTAAACGACAATACAGACTTTACTACTTAAAATGTTTAAAGATCAAAGTTAATCCTTTCACTTAGCGCATCTATTGTTACTTTCTCTCTATCTATCTCCAACAAGCCTTGTCTCTTTGACTGTCAACATGTCACACCACCTTCGTTGACGTGACCTTTACTAGCTCTAGCCTTTCACCTGCCACCTACAGCACTTAGAGATAATTGGCACTGAGTGGTGGCAATGAAATCAATTACGATGTCTATTAGTTACCGTTTACATGCATTTTCTCCTTAAAGGAAATTGAGCTTCCAATTGACCTGAAATTACTGTTAGCCTATTATGCTGTCTTTTCTTGTGTCTACCTGGAGTTTACGAGAATAGTTCATGGCTGGGTGCAAAGATTTACCAGTCAGCTACATTGGTTGCGATGCTGTGTCACTGTCAATTCAGAATGCAATGGATGTTCTCAAGTGTTGTCCCTTGCTGAGGCTATTTTGCGCATCCATGCGTCTTTTTTCCAATATTGTGATGTGAGGTTCTATTATTTGAACTGTTGTAATTCTCTGTTTTTATAGGTTACCTAGTAGCAAAGTCGTTACTGCTCATTTTGATTTTCTTCTTTCTATAGTAATTTGAGGTCTTATTATACGTAGAAGTACAAGTTTTTTTTTTCTATCGCGATTCTCAAAATAATACCGCGCTTTAAATATCACCCATTATAGCCTTTCCTTCCCAGGGTTCATACAAACTATTGTTTTAAACTTTCAATTCATCACAATAATTCATCTCTACAAACTTCACCTTAACAACAGCATTATGCGAAATATCACAAAATTGGTTGCTTTTTTAGCGTGCTCTTTTTAAACAGGTAAAGTATTTATTTTTCGTGTTTCGCATGCTAAAGTCGTTCGGTAATTTAGTGATTACCAACAAGGCAACAAGAGGGGCGGGGTAGCTGCCTTGGGCAGAAGGTAGGTACTTCAGAATTGCGTGAGAAACACGTTGCATGGAAATAGAATGCTGGAGAAATTGATTTTTACTTATATTTGGTTATTTTTTGTGAGTGGCGGTTTGAGCATGTTAATTTTAACTGGTTCTGGTGTTTTAAGTGAAGACAACGACCAAAAAGTTCCGTTCGTAAAATCTTTTGCAGGGCCCGGGCGAATGCCCGGTGATGATGATGAGACACAAATTTTAATGTGGCACCAAAAGAGAAGAGGATACTTAGCAATGGGTGAAACAGGGCTATCTACAATGATGAAGATGTCTGAAGTACTGACCATCGCTAAATTCCAAACTTAAAATTAAAACAGGACAACCATAGCCCGGTTAATTCTCGTTTCTGTACCAGATTGTTTGTCGTTACTGCACTATAATCATCACCCAATTCACCAAAACACCTGTAACCACCACCTTCCGAACATCTTCATAAAACCCTTTTCTTACTCACTACTTAGAGCTGCATTATACAAATTAATTCCTGCATGTAAAATTTATGGCGCCATATAACCACAAAGTCAGGGACCAAAAGAGCCGTGGAAACGTTAATGTCGAGTATTACGGCAGTTTTATGCGCAAGAGTCGGTGTTTGGACTTTCCCTCTTTTCGTGGTATAGTAAGACCGCTAATTCTATACCGGTACGATTCATCTTTGGATATTTAATATCATGTGCTTTTGACGTACACTGTCCGGTACAAATATCGCTTGTTACGAAGTGAATGTCGCCACGAATATTACGAAGTGAAGCGGGCTGGACCGCTCCTGCATTTTGCCTCTGAAGCACCAAAGGAGCGGTATAACACTAGCGGTTACACTATAACAATTTTGCCATTATCTCCGTCCTTGTTGTCGCTGCATGAATTAAAGAGATAAGCTGATGGACAGGTTATCTTTATAGGGACGTCTATGCAAAGTTGGTGGACCTACATGGTTGTAAGTGAATTTGTAATTTTAACGATAGTGGTTAGGTTATCGAAGACTGTTAACGAAGTGGTGACAAAGACTTGTCACCACTTCGTTAATAGACATAAGAAATGGTAGAAATTATCAGAGTTAGGTATCATCTGCCTTATTTTTTCAGACTTTCGGGTTTACATTACGCGTACAGATTGTCATAGATTTACAAACGACAGTCGGGGCCAAAGCGACGACTCCTAAACGTAGTACGAACGGCAAAGATGGTGAGAAAAACTAGTTGACGAAAATAATTCAGACATTCCAAAAACTAGCAGCAAAGACATACATTGAAACACAAATGGTAAACATACTAACCAAGCATACATGGATATCTTTATTAAACTTAGTAGTAACATGAGAAACGAATTTCATCAACGAAATCATTAATGTTGAAAATGCAGCTGGGACCAACGTACTCGGAATTTCGTTGGTCAACAATCACGACAAGCTAATATTTTATGAAAAATTATGACTCCCTGTCATCGCTGCACTCGTCATACTTTCCATGAACGGAAACCAAGTACAACAAATTACCATTTTTATCGCAGATACATTGACACAGTTGAAGAACACGTTTCACTTGTAAGAGAATTAAACTGGTGAATATTCACATGGAAGGGAACGGTTACTGTTCAGTTGATGAGAATCTACGGTTTGGTGAACGACAATCGTGATCGCTTGTGCAGGGCCGGAATGCTATAAACGATTAAAAATCACGTTTTGAAGAGAACTAAAGATTGGAATTCAAAACATTGTTCAACGGAAGTTTATAATTAATTAAACGGAAATCATCTCGTGTCGGAAGAAATCACTAATATCGATATTTGTGATAAAACAAGACACGTTTTTAAATAGCGTATACTGTCCCAGTTGGGTAATGGGCTAGCCTAAATCTTTCTATGAGATTTTCCCTTGGACATTCTTGAACCAGTCCTCTTAGTACAGATATAATACTATGAAAAACTCTTTCACTGAAGTGCTTGTAGATTAGAACTACTTCGATTATATGATTGAGGCAATGAGTAGGAAGGTTATGGAGGACTACTAAAGGAAATATCGCAATAATGCTCTCCTTTAACGTTAAAGGAAATCATTACAACGATAAGACTTCCATTGCAAAAGGAATTACAAAAGTGACGACACCAATTAACCTCAACCAAAACTAATATAATTTGAAACGAATCACACAATATTAAAAGCTCGACAACTTCATTAACTGTACATAATATTAACCAATTACCATCAATTTGCATCAAAATACACTACATCATTTGGTTTTAACGGTATAAGAAACACCGTGACTAATTGCGTATAACCATGATAAAAGCTAACATATTAGACGCCTTGAGGCATGACGATAGTATAGATAAGGTTATGGTATTTGTCATTTTGATATGCAGTACTAATTTGCCGCAGGTGTAAAGGTTGATGCATGTGTTTCAATCAATGAAGTTCTCTTAAGTAGGAAGTTAGAAATAACTGTAATATCAATGGAAGACAGAGTTTAATAAGAATTGTTTTATAGGAAGTGCGGAGTTGCTGGAGCTTATAAAATCTATAAATATTGTTGTAGCACTAAAAAGTAAAGAAATTAGCATAATGTCCAGTTTTTATTGCAAAGCATCATATAGCATAAAATAGATTTTATCATCAACATAATTTTTCTGACATTGTTTCAATTGGCGGCGCTGCATTTATCCTTTTTTAATATTCCATAAAACGCTGAGTCAGGATAATGAAGATACAATTTGAACTCCCTCCCTGGTCACCTACATCGACTACGTGAAATCAGAAGCGAGTCAATTATCGGAAACAATTGTTGTAGCATGCGTCGTCACGTACGCTTACGCAGGCTTATTGATCTCTGGTCACGACCCGACGGCACGAGTATTACATATAGTCCTATCAGTGAGAGTCATAGCCCACCATGGTAAGGTGAAGAAGGTTCACTGTGCATTTTACCAAATCTCTTTAGTGCCTTGGGTTATGGCATGAAATGCATATCGTGCTCTCATTTTTTGCTCACAAATTCTTAGTTGCTTGGACATCACCATCGTCATCATTCGATCATGAGAATGTTCACCATAAGCTTGCTTGTGAGTAGGACACTCTTTATTTTGTACTTCATTTTCTTGACTTTTAGAAGTATGACAAATAAGGTTAAAAGTTCATCATCCCCTATACAAAAATAAAAGAATAGTCAACCAGACGGGAGTTGTGACTGGTCGGCTACTTACTGCCCACCAGGTTTAGCCTGGTTTAATTATCTTTATGTTCTTATCTCGGGAGTACTCTATTTTTTCGATCTAAGACTTTGATGTTAGTTCTTAATTTGACCTAAGATAACTGCAGTACTTTTGTACTATTTCGCTGCGAGGACACTGCTCCAGCAATACCTGCTTTGTTTTTATGAAGTGTATCTTCTGCAAATGATCTATTCTGTGTCCATAGACACGATAATGATAAAGCATTGTTTTCGAACGAGGGTATTACCTTTGTGCCTGTCGAAGAATATTGAGTGGAGTCCGACTGCAAATTGGTGCAGTAGCATAATTTCTGACATCATCAATTTAATGTGGTATAAAGCTTCTGTTGGTACTTTGGCTGAGCTAAATAGTAAGTCTGATGAGAGTGTCAAAATTGTTCCACTTTCACATAAATTATTAAAGCCACTTATGTTGAAAATATAGTAAAATTATTCTAACCTACATTTTATGAAACAGTTAATATGAACGTAACTGATATGTATGAACTTGAAACAAAACGAGATATACAAAATTTTTGATTGAACCATTAATATTTAAATCTCGATTGATGGTGTTCCATTAATAAAGCAATTCGTAGTACCAAATAAAATATTGAGATAGATAAATATTTAAAAAAATAAAGGCGCAGTGAAAAAGAAATGAGTAGAAAGATAACAACAAGTATAATGATATAAAAATAACTTTAAGAAATATATTGGATGATGCAGAATGCACAAGTGCAGTTAAGCATTTTTTCCAGATTCGTCTCATATTTTATCGCATAAACTACAAGGTACAAGATATCATAACCAACGTATCAAGAATTTAATCACGAACCTATCTAAGCGGAAGGAAAGATTTCCTCGATAAGGATCTCTGTAAGGCTTATGGCGCAAATTGCACAGCCTTATCAGCTCGCGTTGGACCGAGACTTATAATGCCATGTTGAATTGATTCACTTGGTTGTGCAGCGTGGTGAATTTCAATTTTAATCAACGGATTGACCGCTCGTTATGTGGAGAGTTTGCTGGGTTTAATTCGTGTAGTGTGGAGTAACTAGATGTTTGCTTGAGACGTGTTTTGCATATCAATCATAAATCAAGTTTGAGATTCGAAAAAAAAAAAGCAAAATCGCCTATAGGAATAGGACACTCACATTTACCAGTTAAATTTCAAATTCCAGTACAGTAGAGATTGGGCTTTGAAACTAGTCTGTATAAGTTTTTTGTCCCGTATTGGGGATGTGCTCTAATCATCTTCATCTAATTTCTCGTCAATCGATCTTTATATTATTTCGCACAGAATTAGTTCGATACTAAAAACCCGCAGTGGGTCTGCTTGCGATTGTGTTTCAAAAGTAATAACATTTTATGCTGATCTTGCTTATGCTATGGAGTCCCTCTTTGCTTGCTGTACAACGCAAACTACTAAATGAGGAAAGCTGGCGCCAAGACCGCATGACAGTGAGTCACCAAGAAACACTTCCTTGAAAACAACAATTTTGCCAACTTTTACCTGGCCATAATATACTCTAAATATACCCTGTCTTGTCAAAGATGTAGGGAATGTCAGTGGTTATGGAAGGCAAAAGCTGTAACTCAGCAAATGTATGTTTCGAGAAAACAGTGTGCATGAAGGATTATTACTAGAGAATGGCTGGACGTAATGGCTCCAGTTTTTGTTGTTTAATTGTCAGGAAAAGCTTTTTTATGAAAAGGTTTTATTTTGGGAAAATTCGAATAACAGCACTTTTTCTAAGTGCTATTATTCGGATCAGTTCCTAAATCAGAGAAGAGATGTTGATAATCAGACTGTCACATGAAAAAAGAAAACTCAATTTCTAAGAGATAGGTAAGTACTGCTTTCTTGCTTAAGAGCAGCTATGCTCCAAGCATGCGGAATTAAAGTAAAAGCCGTTCCTCGTTGGAGGCAGGAGATTAAGATCACGTCATGACACGAGTGTTAGACAGGCGAGGCGTAACTAAATGTATCAGAGATATGATACCTGCGAGAAATGTTTAGATTTCCACCGGACAAGCTATGGGCGTGTGGACTCGTGGAGGAAATTATAGTATGGAGTATTAAGAAGATCAGTTTTGCACTTTTAAAGATATTGACGTTAATTAAGGCAAAGGCATCGTTTTGCATGCAAAAGAAATAGTGTTTTCAAGTAGAATCAGTCTTCAAAATTATAGATGCACTATTGAAAAAGCTTGCAGCGTGTAAATGAGGTATTTAGGCAGTAGTTCGGTAAGTCCGGTTGACCGAACTAATGCAACTTTTTTTGTGGCAGTACCTAGTACGATTGATAAAAACATCAATGCTACTTTTTAGTGGCAGAAGCTTGGTTCGCAATATTTTGAGAAATGCAATAGTTTTGTTTTTACGGAGAGGAAGCCTGTGTCCTAGCAGTGGGAACTAACGAACTAATAACCGAACTCCTGCCACTATATCGTAAATGGGGCGTATTAAAATTAGTCAAAACTAGACCTTGTGAATTTGTCATGTAAGTGACATTTCTAGTTTAAACCAGCACAATACACACATTTGTTAAATAAATTGTCTATATTATGGTCCTTGTCTAAATCTAAATAGTTTACCAAGAAAAGCACGCTTCTTGAATTTACAAATACTTGTAACTATGCTAGGAAAAATGATGTCATAGATTTTAAGATGTCAGTGGCGTAGTGGCGACCTTTAGGTAGTTGACTGAGGTCAAAATGTCTGACAAATTGAATAGCTTTTTAAAAAGTTAAAATACTAAGCTATGATGTGTCACCTTTTTGCATTGTGATTTATATTTTAGCTTCGAACTTCGCAGTAATAAACTACACTTTGGCGTACTCGTACCAATGTTTTCAACGGCAAGTGATTGTTTTTTTTTTATGGCAGTTTTTCAAGTAGGTATATATGTCGCAGGTTGTTCATCAAATTAGGTTTTAAACATAACGCCATCCCCTTCTAACTAAACCTGTCCGAGTCGGGGTGCCCCGTGGTACGAAACGGGGACTGACAAATAAAAAATGTCGTAGAAACGATTGGGGGCACCCCAACTCGGACAGGTTAAGTTAGAAGGGGATGGCGGGGTCTGGAAGACCCCGCCATCCCCTTCGTGGTTATTTTTTTTAAACCACCCAGAAGTAGGAGCACCGCTGAAATTTTTGTCATTTCACTGAACCAGTGATTTGTTTAGGGAAATGATAAAATCGTGTTGTTATTTTATAACATCATCCGTTGTTTGATCAAAAACCTAATTTGATGAAAAACCTACAACATATAAGTACCTATACCATAAATGAGAACTTCATGGACAAAATTATTTGAAAGTAAGACACTTATTCCATATCGAAAAAGAAATTGTCAGTAATGGCGACTTTCCAAATGCTATCTAAATATAATTCCATATCATTACCTAAATCGACGTTATCGAATATTTGAAATTGAAATAGCAACTCAAATAAGAAGAAATAAACGATCAAATGTGTCCGTGAAGCATGCTAATGGTTCTGTACACTTAAAATTCAGTTCTTGTACTAGATTGAACTTTTGATAGTATTGTTTCAAAAGAACAATGTAATTTATAAACTGCACTAACTGAATTTAATACATTAGTTTATGAGATGAATTAATGCTGTTTGAATTATTAAGTTTTAAATAAATTGAATGGCAAGGTCAGAAAAAAAGTTGAAATAATTGATTTTCTTGCGGCTGTAGTTAAAATAAGCATTATTCAGCCCTAAATTGAATTTACATAAAAATGGAACCTAAAGTCAGCCAACAAGCCGACAAATAAACCAAAAGCTAGGTAACTCATCATATGGTAACTTACATATCATTGTCATAATTATGAGTTACTTAGCCTAGTGTAGTCCTAAATATGAAAGTCCTCTTTGCTTATCCAAATAATTCAACTGCAAATGTCTTGTACAGAGTCAATGGTTCTGACATTTTGACAGAATTACTGTCAAGAAATTGAGGTTCTTTAATATTTGTGCCCACGGAACCCTAAGAAGGCCTGGAATGGTTCCATTTATAGACGTCCGTGAGTGTGAAAATATTATGGCAGTTATGATACAGCGTATTATAACGCCTACAGCTCGCTCTGGGGGCTGACAGAACCGGTATGAGATAGGAAATCTAAGATGCAATTATAGAAATGTTATGTTCAATTTTGCGATATATGAATGTTAATCTTTTATGTTATGATGTAGGTATGTATGCGGTTTTCTTGGAATTTGCTTATAAGTCTAAAAACCCTGACGTAGGAATAAGAACAAAACACGCGGGTCGCGGTACTGTCTCATTAGGTAACCGTGACCTTGGAACGTAAAAGGCTATCGAAGGATCTCCGTGGATTTTAGTAAGTACAGGTCTGAAAGTCCCTCCCATCCCGAACTAGGTGGGAAGATACATATTTTATGACTTTACCTCAATAAAATAAAACGATCTCAGGGAAAATTTTGTGTTTAAATTGTGCAAAAGTAACTTTGTGTCTCTGTTCCCTTACAATATCACACTTTCACAACTAATTACGGAGTGGATTGATGTTCAAAATCACAGAGATACACCTTGAACTGAGTTGGATAAAACTTACCCCAGTAGTACATTCCCGCTGAATAATTTTCGACCTAAACAAGAAGCCGCGACGAAAGAACCCGCGGGTTATTAGCTGGTTGTATCAAAACTAAGAGCAGTGGTGGCTCAGTGGTATCGGCCTCGACTTACGCGTTGTAGGTCGTGGGTTCGAACCCCGTCAGGCGCATTACTTTGTGTAATTTATTTCAACACCACTGCTCTCAAAACGGTGAAGGAAAACATCGTGAGGAAACAGGCATGTCCTAGAACAAAAAAATCGAAGACATGTGACATCTACCAATCCGCACTGGGCCCGCGTGGTAGATTACGGCCCACTCTCTCTCACATAGAGGAGGCCTGTGTCCCAGCAGTGGGAACATTTATAGGCTGATGATGATGTATCAAAACTGTGCTGGTTGTTTAATGCGTTTTAGAAAACGCACTAAACATTTCTTGCATGTTTCAAAATTACTGTTTTACAGTTATTGCATCAGGACAGTCATATTTTACGAGAATAACGAAACACGTATAAATTGCTTGACCTTTCAGGTCAAGAGCATATAAAAACTTTTTAGTTTAAACTTTTCCAGCTACATTTTGTAGTCGTAAAACTTAAATAAGCATGGAAACGATGTGTGTAATAAAAAACGCCATAGGAAACATAATGGGACTATACTGAGTGCATGAATACTAAAATAACATCAAGCAAGAGCATTTTTATGAATAGTTTATTATTCTTGTTTAAAGCGCATCAAAAGATTATTATTATGACAGAAAGCTGAATGAGTTTAAAAAGTATTTATTCAACTTTTTTTTGAGAATTCTTTTGCGTTCCAAGACAACGTGTGGATGGATTTATTAAGTGCGTAGTGAAAAGTTAGCAAACAGCTATTCGATTTTTTTTTTGGTTAAGGGGTTTTATTGGTAACTATATAAAGTGCAGTATGAGTACACACGATAAGCGGTTCATTTATAATGAACTTAACCGGAAAATTAGACCTAAAGCACAACTAAAGTTTAAAAGAGGAAGCTATAGTCGAAAGAGGTAATGAGCAAAGAATGCTCTTAGAAAATAAAGGCAAACAAGACAAAGAAGAGGGCAGGAGGAGACTACAGGATGTCCAGAGGTAGACTGTGAACGTCTGGATCGATTAGTTAAGGGAGAAAAAGAGGCCATCACACTGCCAAATCGGCCCAGAACAAACATGCCAAATACCACATCATCAAAAATCGATGAAACTAAATCAGAATCGATTAGCATAAACATCCAATAACAAGTCAATGGCATTCGATTGATGGATATGACGCAAACATACACAATAGCACTACCGATTGATACAGACGAATGAAACCTGAATGGACTATCAACACGTAGAAGGATCGTATTAGCCGTAATTAGGTGCCAAATGGTTCGTGCGGTAGGGGTTTGGTGTCAGGCAAAATTGGTAGTAGTATGGAAGTAATAGTGGAGTCATTTGAGATCATGATGTAAATGAACGTCCGTATACAGTCAAGGCAGTCATAACTATAGACAAACAAATAGACATAAATACTAGGGATGCATCGATACACCATTTCGCCGATACGATACCGATACCGATATTCTTATAAAAATATCGGCGATACCGATACCGATACGCTTATTATGAATTAAAAAATTAAGATATCTATAAATATCTAATCGTAGAGCTGTCATTTCTGTACATTGAATATTTTTTTCATTTTGTATTTTTTTTTGAGATAAGGGATCGATTCTGATGACAAAAATCAACTTTTTTTTCTTTTCCGGATTTTTTTGCGGTTTTTTCTTTTGCTTAATTCCTAAACTACTGAAAACTTTCCGATAAAATTTTCCTCAAATATTCCTAATAATATTCTTCTGTTAATAGGCTATGTATTATTACGCTATTGCCACTGGGAGATAAGCAATTTTGAATTAAATTGTTTTTAAATGTATGTTTTGAGTTGGTGGCTTAACCACTGGATAATTTTTATTCAATTTTTCCTCAAATATTCCTTAAACTGCTCTTCAATTAATAGGGTAATATAATTACGCTATACCCCTTGGGGGATTAGCAATGTTATAATATTTTATGTTGATTTTCAGTCATTGTTGACATTTGTAAAAGAACCACTATTTGAAAGCTTCTGTCAGCTATTCATCCAGTTCGGATAGGAACCTTTTTGCCTTTCGTTCAATCGGTCTCGGGATCAAATCTTGCATTTTTCTTTTTCACTTTTTGCGTTTCTTTTTTTTGTTTTTATTTATTCTGAGAGTTTCTAATAATTAAAATAATGCATACTTTTATTTCAATATTATTTTATTCTAATATTTTCAATATTTCTTTAGAATAAAATGTACGCTGATTTAAATTGCAGGTTAGTAAGTTGGATATTTTTTTAAACTGTAATTTATTGTTTGAGGTGTAGGAATGTTATGTGTTCAAAAGCAATCAAATCGTTCTGTTATTTTGTGTTTACCTATGTTTTGAATTTGGTGCAGATGGCGCTAATTACATGATCCGTATTGTTTCTCAAATTCGAAATTAACGCAAGCGAAGCCGCGTTATAATAAATAATTCACAACTCATTTTTTTATTAATATAAAAAGTAGTGACATAGGTTGATATTAGATATATAATTTTTTGTAATTAAAATTAACATTAATAAGATTTTTGTTTAAAAAACAAAGTAATCTTATTTTTTTCGGAGAAAGGCGCTTTCGCGAGCCTGTTTGAAAAAGACCTGCGTTGGAAAAGAGTCTCTCAGATGCGTCAGAACTCACTTGGAATCTAAAGTAAAGACGTTTTTAAGACGTTTGTTTAGAAGACGTCATTTCGCCAGAAAATGAATGGATCTGCATCTCTCGATATATTGGGAGACCTTGGGTATCTCTCGACTTCTTCTTTGAGAGAATTACAGCTCAGAGCAGACAGGGGCTTATCTTCCCACAAACACTCCAAAGCCCTCCAGTCGTATATAGGCATCTCAGAACTTATAGTTGCAGTACCTAATGGTTTTCCCCCGGCATAGTTCGTGCCTCATTTACAACGAAATATACGAGACAACACGCTCGTTTACACTACATTTTTAAATTAAAAACCGGCCAAGTGCGAGTTGGACTCGCCCATGAAGGGTTCCGTAGCAGCAAGCATAGATTAGAGATATAATTATATTGAGATTAGTAAGTAATATACACAAACAATAAAAATAACTTTGTTTTTCATAGTATTTGTATGAATGGCAAAGTTATATTTGCGGTTTTTGAAAATGTACTATATCTCAAAAACTGCTAACTGTATCTCATCCAAACCAATTTTCGTTGGTAGTTTTGGTTGAGGTCTACATTATATATTTTTTTTAGTT
Source organism: Agrotis exclamationis (assembly GCA_950005045.1). Lineage (NCBI taxonomy): Eukaryota > Metazoa > Arthropoda > Insecta > Lepidoptera > Noctuidae > Agrotis > Agrotis exclamationis. The sequence goes on along the minus strand of OX465431.1, from coordinate 4,540,145 downwards.
TTATCATTCTCTTATTTTAGAAGTTACGGGGGGGGGACACACTTTTTACCACTTTGGAAGTGTCTCTCGCGTAAACTGTTCAGTTTAGAAAAAAATGATGTTAGTAACCTCAATATCATTTTTAAAGACCTATTCATAGATACCCCACACGTATGGGTTTGGTGAAAAAAATTTTTTTGAGTTTCAATTCTAAGTATGGGGGGCACCCCCAAAATTTGTTTTGTTTTGATTTTTGTGTGAAAATCCTAATGCGGTTCACATAATACATCTTTCTACCAAGTTTCAACAGGATAGCTCTTATACTTTCGACAAAAAGTGGCTGTGACATACACGGACAGACAGACAGACAGACAGACATGACGAATCTATAAGGGTTCCGTTTTTGCCATTTGGCTATGGAACCCTAAAAAGTATCGTTGAATCGGTCATAAAATATCGTCGATACCGATATATCGGCTAACCCGAAGTATCGCCGATATATCGGTATCGGTATCGGATGCATCGCTAATAAATACATACAAACTTAGAAAGACAGTATTGATGTAGGAGCAGGATCCTGTAGGCACTCTTCCTAAGTTCTCATCTTCTTCCTGTCCTTATTCCATTCTATTAAGGTTGGCAACGGTTGGATGGGCAAAACGTGGTCTTCTCCAATTAATTGTTCGCGCCAGACGTCAACTTATCACTATTCATTCATATTATTCCGTACAAAATTCATCTCTCCAAGTTAAGGAAACTTCTTCAAGTCATCAAATGAAGGACCAGATTTTGAAAGACAATTCAGATGATTCATCATCTCAAATGTTAACTTCTATTGCTGAGCCGTAGCTGAGCTGTAAAATGATACTAATGTCATCATAACAAAGGTGTAATATATTGCAACAAAAACTGGTGCGTTTGACATTGAGACACGCAATGTGGGCGCTGATTTTATTCCAAGGTGAACAGTAAAAAATTCGCAAATAATACAATTGTAGAAGGATGAGGATTGTGTCACAGAACTTCGCTATTTTGAGACTAAGATAAAAAATTTAAATAATTGTGGAACAGAATAATTCCGATAGTTTTCATCCAAAGTATATGAGGCAAATACAAAATCTTAGACGCCCTAGAGTCATGCAGCAAATTCATTCGTAATTGAAAGTAAAATATATGCGAGAACCCAGAAACTGTTTGCAAGAACCCTGCATCTAGACTTGGACTGCGATACATTTTCATCATGTAATTACTTCGTCTGAAAAATCTTATAGCACAAAATACGCCCCTGTTATCCCCGAAGGGTAGGGACTAGAACCACATTTAGTTATGTTTTAAGTCCCATGTAAATATTCAGGAGACCTCAACAAAAGGAAAACCCAAAGACATGTCTTACACTTTAACAGCCTTTGTGAAGTGCATAACAGTTAAACGCTCTTGCCATGACAAGAATAATAGGAAGTACCTAATAACTATTGGCGTGACCATCGTCCGTACACATTAAAGTGACCCATTTCCTTCATTGAATAGCATAGCTTCCAATTTGTTTCAAGTGGAACAATCTGTGATAATGACAGACGATTTCATATACCTAACCTTAGTTCACTGTTGACAGTATGGCAGCTAACCATTTAGTAAGGGACGACCCTAATTAAGATGAGGCTGAGAATTTCCTTGCACTCAGATAGGATAAGGATTAGACTTGGTTGTTCTGCAATGGTGGCTGACTACCTACGTAATCTACGTATACTAGAGGCAAATGATTGCCTCGAATATTGATTGCTGGTACGTCACCTGTGTAAAAGTAACTTATTGGATCTCTTTATTCTCTTGTTTCGCCGTAAGTGTTAGATGTTTCAATCGATCCCCGTTCTTTGACTGAGCGCTAAATATCTGTGCTATTATCTATAGTGAGTAAGTTTTCTTCATCTTGGCGATCTCGGTTAAGCTTATTGCTGCCCCGTGAATATTCAGCATAAAGATCATGACGTGCAATGTTTAGATTTAGACTGACCAAGTTGCCATGAAAGATTCTAACCTTACCTTTAACTTTGGAAGACTCATTCGACTTTCTGAAAAGTAACTAAATATCCTCCTCATTAAATTATTTCTGACCAAAACAGAAACCAATCCTACACAAAGGAAACCACTAATTAGAAGTTAATAACAACAGTTTTGTTTAACATAACTCCTTTGTACCAATTCTGTAAAACAATTTTGAAGACGTGTCTAAAACCAAAACATACGCTTGCGCGTGTAGGAGGACCACGGGCTATACAATATGTATTAATAAGATGTAGTATTTTTGCGAAAATGATAAATTCTGTACGAATGAGAGTGTAAAGTTTCTCGATGATCTATTGAAAAGTAAAGTACCTGTAACTGTGTCTATAAGCGAAGCACTTAAATTGCACGATGCAGGATTAAAGTTCTCCACAAAGTGGATTTTTGTAGGCATCCGCTAAAAAGGATTTTGTGAAATTCAACACCCAAGCCAAATAGGGGTTACAATTCAGTATAAAAATCACTAACTGTACAGTACACAATGGATTTGGTAACAGTAGATTTTATCGATATTTTTGCAACCGACGTAGGAGTCGAAAGTAGCTCAGATATTATGAGCGATATGTAAATACGATGAGAATAATCGCATTCCGTCAATCATACAATGATGAACAGTCCGTAAGAGTTTATATTTTAAATCAATCGAGGTAGAAAAACAGGGTGGATTGAAATGGGATATAAAACAATGAGAACATTATTTGTTTTGCAAGAAATAAACGGCACTTTGAGTCTACAATGGCAGCTTTATTACATGATTACAGATAGTTTACGAACAATTGGTTTATTTATGACTGCAGGAAAAACAATATTGATTATTGGAATAATGTATGAGTAACAAAAGCGGATAAGTTATCCGTTATAGTGAAGCAAAAGCAAGATAGACTAAACTACAAAGTGAATTTTTGGAAATTGTACGGTTTTATCGTCTCGACACTATTATATTCAACACGATGATTCCTTACAAGGATTACAACAAAATGTACGCTCTAAAACTTTCCAACAATTTCTAAAGCAATATAAATCTAAAAATCCATCTATTTGACGAAGACTTACGAGCCTCAGTCAGAATGATCTATAAAACTTAGCTTGTCCGTTGCGAACCAAATGAAAAAGCTCTGCCAATATTGGATAATATTATGGACCAATATTGGTGTTAATTAGCCTAATGATTGATTGGTCTTGGAGTTATTACAATATACAGGGGAACGAAAAAGCATCTCATTCAAGGGGGTTTGTGTAACTCAACAAAATTCGCTAGATTTTAAAAAGTGAATAAGCCGAATTCTAGAATTATTCGGCTTTTATTCGGCGCGTGCCGATCGACAGATGTAGTTCGACATCAGCTAAAGCCGGATTAATTGCTGAATCGTGATCATGTTGGTGCGGTACAGTTCTATCTAAACTATATTCCGAACGCATATCTACTACTACTATTACGGGTTATACAGAAACATAGCCACTTAAATATGCTGGTGGTTATTTACACACCAAATCCAACAAATCATTCCAGCTAATCAAAACAGTTTATACACACAGTCAGATTCCCTTTAACAGTTAGTCAAACATAACCTAAATCGTAGTGCACCCGTTGGCAAACGCTGACGTCACGTCATCCACAATTGGTGACGGACAGACAAACTATGACAACAGTAATTGAGGACTCGTAGCAGAGACAACATCATCATTATGTACTTGGAGTGTTAGCAGAAGAAATGACTCGTGATATTTGTAGTGTTTTGTAAGACTAGTGTTTGGTCAAGACTCATTGGAGACAGTTAAATGAAGGGAGCTGAAGTAAACAAGCATAATATTAACAGTCATTATGTTGGTACATACAAGAAAAAGGGTCTAGTTCATTTCAACTTTTAAGTGAGCCTAAATTAGAATGATATCGGTATAGCCTTTTCCTACCCGAATCGGAGGTTTCCAGATACTGAATAGTATTTTACTTAACCTCCACAACCAACCTTTAAGCAGTCGAAAACATTGATAAATCATTAATCAGTGTAATGAGATTATTAAGAACCTCCAAAGCTCCTTATTAAATATAGATATATTAAATCTGTCCTACTGCGTTTATTTGTGTCAAATAGGCAAAACCTTGCTTCAATAAACTTACGTCTCTAAAGTTCACTTGAACCCTACGATGCATTCATTGCTCCACAATGCATCCTCGCTGTCTTAGTTTTTTTATTCGCATCCAACCATTAACACTGCTGCTCCCCTTTTGTTTAGTAATCACGACCAATTGTTAGTAATAAAAGTGCAGCATCAATAATCACTCAATCAGCAGCGCAGGGGCACATCGACGCTTTTGTTTTAGCTGTTAGCGTGTTGGATTTCAAGAGGTCCTTATTGGAATTGGGGGACTTCTCAATAAGATCAAGATGATCGAAATGAGGGGTCATGTGAACACGTGTTCGAAAAACAAGCGTCTTCATTTATATGTATTTCGAAATGTCAGCCTATGTCGATGAAGAACTAATAAAAGTGGAACATAAAAATCTACTCTTATACTTTAACAAACTATAAAGAAAGGTAAGAAGACAGACAGTAGCAAAAATCTGCAACAAAAGCGGTAAGGATGCCGCCCATCCTGACATCAGGTGTGAACAAAAAATAAATAAAAGAAATGATACAGGTAACTTGTACAATGCACAAAACACACGACAATCTTCATCTATTTGAAAAAGCAAAAGAGAAGAATAATAAAATAGAACAATTTCACGGTGATTCCACTAATCCCTATGGGCAACCATGACCGTGGCACCACAAAAGGTGTAAGAGAGACAGACATGAATTCATTCAAGCCGACAGACATTGTGAACACAAAACCAAAATCCATAGAACCCCTGATTGCATTCAGTATTAAAGATGAGAAATAAAATTCAAAAGGTCACAATAAAATGGATGGTATAAGGTCATACGAAGGGGGAATGCTAACAAATCAACGCGTTCACAATGGAAGCGCTATATTTTCGTAGGGGCAACACTGATGCGTCATAACTTTTAATTAAAATGGAACATTAATATGGGGCCGACTGGCAAAATAGGTCTAAGTGTGAATGAGAGAACATCAATGGACATTGACGTGTAATTGTGAGGAAAGGCGAATGGGAAGATTGGGCTATAATAAATTGTATGGGATGATATTGGAAATGATGTCACGCGTGATTTTGAAAGGGATCCCGCTGACAGCACCCTTTGTGTTGGCTGTGATAATGATGTAGCTGCATAACACGGTTATAAATGACTTGTACATTATTATCAAGCAAAGTTTTTTGATAAACAAAAGAATGAATCGCTGATTGAAAAATCATTAAGCTTTTTGCTTTTAATATTGATGGCAAATTTATAGACACTAACAATATTATCGTAGTATGGAACATTGTATTGCAGGTAAATAATGTAGTGTAGTAGTAAATAATGATCACTTTTACCTTTTACCATTTTCACCTGCTACTTTAAAATGAAATGACAAAACTGCCATAAACCATAGAAGATGAGCCTATTCGTAATATCAAATAACAGCTACTTACAGAACACGATATACCCAATTATTTATAGCATTTAGACGGAATACATATGGCCCATTTGAAATGTCACTTAGAAAACATAGAAGCACATATTGAAGCCATAAAAAAGAATGATCTCATTTACCATGAAGTAATGTTTCTGATATCAGTAAAGCTTTAAACAGGTTTATTTAAACCTCGATTGTAAGTAAAGGAGAACTTTTATATGGAGACGATAAAAACCAGGAGTTAAAATTTTAAATGAAGTAGGATTTTATGGGCTATGGTCATAAAAATAAAATGGGGTCAAATTGGAATAGTAGTTTCTGAACAGGGAGAAAGGTGTGAAAGTAACAACTTTACACACAAATCAAGTGATTTTAAATTCATGGATGTTTTTATCTAATTAGGACAATACTGTATCTATCTATCAATAAATTACTTTTAGAATTTTTACTCCTAATTCTGAACATTCTTAACAGCTGCAACTTTAATAGCATTTTCTTTAACGTTTGCGTAGAAACTTAAGTTTCTTCATTTAGTTATTGCATTCCAAGAATGCTTTTGCAGTATATTGTTACGGCCAGTCACAAGAAAACTCTATTACTAGAAACTATTCCAGTAAAACAGTGTTGTAAATGTTAATTCTATTATATGTCATCACATTTAATAGCTTTCCTAGATATTATCATGTGGCAAATAGCTTTTAAAGGTCCATATGTTTGTAATTATTAACGAAATAGATTTTTAAAACAGCTTTTCCTTAAATAACTTTGGGATACTTCAACATTGTATTCCATAAACATTTCCAACAAATTGTAGGTCCTCAAAGATTGACTTTGTACAATGCAAAGTTTGACTGCAAATATCGCACATTGATGTAGTTTATACAGATTTAACTGAACGTGACTTTGGTACTGTTTAATTTAGAATCTTTTGTTATTTCATGTCGATCATTGTATCTTTCGATAACCCCGTTAACTTGAAAAGCAACTATTTCATTTTCGTCTACTCTATTAATCTATAAGACATTCTTGCCATTTTAAGTATTGCTGTCGCTGTGTAAGTATTAATTTAATGAGAAAGGGTGTTTGTAAAACACAATACTATCACTATAATTTATGCCAGATTGGATAAAGGATTTTACAATATTAACATTAGTATTACTTCGGCACTTCCCTGGGCGTTTCTAATATATAGGTCCCGATAACAAGCGTCTATATAAAGGCCGTTAGCCAACCCATAACACAAACAGCGTCCTGGATTCTGTCCATTTAATTCTTGGCTTTTCCGTCGGTTACCGCAATTAGACTTTGATATCTGATACTATATCTCTAGATAACCTTGAATGTTACTATAATTCCAATTCAGTATTTCCAAGTTATAATAGCATGAAATAATGGTAATAGGTCAATTGATTGAAGGCGGGTCTTAAGCCATTCAATAAACAACTAGTATTTAGTACGCACCATAACTTCAGATTATTATGTTCTGATCACGAATTATGATTAACAAACAAGAGTATTGTGAAATTATTTGTAACTTAAACCCACACGAAGTACTAGATATCTAGTAGTTAACTATCTCATAACGGATACAAAAGGGCCCATAATAGTTCCTGTAGGAACACCTCGATTACTCGATACCGCAGATATATTTTAATGTGAACTGAATATAGCAATTTATCTGAATAATTGAGAAGATCCATTCAGACCGACATAAACAGAATCAGTTATATCGTCTATTATTTGAATTTGGTATGAAAACAAATTAGTATTTCATGATCGACAGATTCGTTTGTTTGGCTTAAAGCTAAATACACGGCGTTCCGCGGCGTCTCGTTTCTTCTTTTACAACTAATACAACAAGGAACCACAATGGGTCATGAAACTAATATTATTTATAGAAAACAAAACGGTCGCACTTTAAAACACATAAAATAATACAGCCAGGAAGCGGGTAAGACGTTAATAAAAAGAAATTGCCTTTACTCGACACTAAACAACTTTACGAGTAAAAAGGCGCCTTAGAAACAGCGGGAAGTGTAGTAAAGGAAATAGTTACCACCAGCACGGGTAGCATGGCGATTCTATCTCTATTCTACGAAGAAAAGACAAAGTTATTTCATCGTTATTTTTAAACAAATCGACTGTTTTTTTGCACAAATATGACACCATTCGTACACTATTGAGGAATAGAACGTTTAATTTCTATATTTTTTACATTACCATGCTTAAAACGCTAAAATTATTTCTACGTTCTGTCATTTTGTCTATTCTTCCGTCGACAAAACCCCTTTCTATGGCGCCATGCTACGCCTGCTGATGCAGAAATAATATGCAATTTTACAAAATGACTCTGAAAAGTCTATATTATTGTACCTATAAAAATACTGACATGTTGATGACAGAAGCTTAGATTTGCAGGGTACCAAACAATATTTTTTTCGAATTTTCTCATTTATCAACTATTTTTATTCTTGTTTTTATTACAAACTTTGTCTCAATTACATCCCTTTGCATTAAAACCGAATGATAAACGTGTTACAAAAAATAACCTTTTAGAGGTCAAAAACACGTACAAACTAATATATTTGTGCGTAGGACGAATCATAAATGGATGCAGCGACTCCCAAATCGCTTGTCTCGTGGCCATGAAGTAATTCAATGAGATCGTTGACCTACAAAGCATAAGATACATTCAACATAACATCTCAAAAGGAAATAAGGAGACTAAAGAGAAAATTTTAAGTATAAACTGCATTATTTACTTTAACACAATGAGAGATTACGGTAAAATCTGAGATAAAATCGTGTTGTTTTGTTTCAAGAACAAACGCTATAGCTTATCTGATGGTTATGGAAACTCCGTTTTCGGTAAGATTATTTGCTTGATTCTGACTTTAAAAGTCATCCTTTACTTCAAGCCTAATGATAACGTTTTTTATTTGTATTTCAACAGTGAAAATCTCTTTTATCTAAATTATTATGTTGTCATTTTCATTTTTTTGTCTTGTCATTATGATTTTGATTGCAACTTATTTTTAGGGTTACTTAACAGAATGACAAAAAAACGGAATCCTTTTTGAATTAAATTTGAATCACTTGTTATATTTCCAAAATTTAAGGTTATTGGGTGATTCGCATGAATTTAACTCACACGAAATGTGCCAGTCGACTATTTTTAATAATATTAAGGTGTAATATCTGTAGGCTGCTCGTACGAAGTCAATTGGTTGAAGTACGAATCGACACGTCCAAAAAATATGCAGCAGGCAAGTGGCACACACATTGTTCTGTCGGAAGTTTCATAACTACGTTTAGTAGTTTCAATACCTACATAATTGTTCAATCATTTTAGCACTGGTTCTTCAATTCAAAATTCTTGTCCGGACAATAAACCAGTTTGCAATTCTCATCTGTGGGTGGATTAGGAATAGCGGGACTCAGGCTAAAGGTCATAGTTTTAATTAGGCGTAGCTTTTTAGGGTTCCGTAGCCAAATGGCAAAAACGGAACCCTTATAGATTCGTCATGTCTGTCTGTCTGTCTGTCCGAGTATGTCACAGCCACTTTTTGTCGAAAGTATAAGAGCTATCCTGTTGAAACTTCGTAGAAAGATGTATTATGTGAACCGCATTAGGATTTTCACACAAAAATCAAAACAAAACAAATTTTGGGGGTGCCCCCTATACTTAGAATTGAAACTCAAAAAACATTTTTTCACCAAACCCATACGTGTGGGGTATCTATGAATAGGTCTTTAAAAATGATATCGAGGTTACTAACATCATTTTTTTCTAAACTGAACAGTTTGCGCGAGAGACACTTCCAAAGTGGTAAAAAGTGTGTCCCCCCCCCCCGTAACTTCTAAAATAAGAGAATGATAAAACTAAAAAAAATATATAATGTAGACCTCAACCAAAACTACCAACGAAAATTGGTTTGGATGAGATACAGTTAGCAGTTTTTGAGATATAGTACATTTTCAAAAACCGCAAATATAACTTTGCCATTCATACAAATACTATGAAAAACAAAGTTATTTTTATTGTTTGTGTATATTACTTACTAATCTCAATATAATTATATCTCTAATCTATGCTTGCTGCTACGGAACCCTTCATGGGCGAGTCCAACTCGCACTTGGCCGGTTTTTAACGGTTGATTGCAATAAAAGTACTTGAGCGGATATCCTTTGATAAATTAGGTATTTAGAACGAACTTTTACGAGTTACTTCTCATTCACACAGAGGTCCGTTTTACAGGTCCGCTTTATCGAGTCGACAGAGGCAGAGTTAACACACAAGACAGTATTAAGAATCCGTAGAAACGATACCGTAAATGTTATATCTATGCGTAAATGCGTGTGAAAATCACCTCCAGTAGCGACGGATCCGTTTAAAACGATCCTGTAAATACGAATGCTCTGTGTATTAAAAAATAGTATTTTCGTAAAGTGAGACTAGACATCATGCTTAGCATAACCAAACTTTAAATTTTAAGTCACGAGTTACGAATTGCTGGGTGTTATTTAGAAGCCAGTTCGATGCATTAATTTGTGTACCTTATTTCCATAGAGTTTTTAATATTTCTGTGCTTATTTCACCACCAGTGCTATCAAAAATTACTTAAAGATAACATAGTGAAGGAAGATACCGCATGTTTTAGCTCTAAAAATTCCAAGACATGTGACATCTAGTAAACCTACACTGGGCTCTCATAGTAAGTAGATTGCAGGTCACTCCTCACAGAGAGGCCTGTGTCCCGTAGTGGAAACATTGCTGATTAAGCAAGTCTAGCAATTTATTCTATAGCTTGACTGACTACATTAGTCCCACATACATACATCAAAGAAATTAGATATTTATCGTCGTGCAAACTGTCAATTAAAAGTTACGGATTAAACGTTAACTGGTTACATAGGCTAACTCTTTGCTAACCTGTTTACTACATAAGTGCCGACCAGGCTTATGTATTAACTGTAAGTGCTCATTCATATAGACGTCCGTTTTACAGATCCGCTAATATATTCTAAAAAAAAAAAACTCAATTCTCCTTCTCAAAATTCTATTAATTTTTATATTACCTTATAAAATTCTCTTTTTTTTTTTTTTTTCGGCGATGACTTTATTGCATGAGCGAGGACGACGACGCCGACGTATCCAGTAAAAAATCCTGAAAATCTTTTGAAGTTGAAGAACTTGAAAATCTATTGAAGTTCACAGATCGTTTTCGTTTGTTTCGTTCGTTATCGCGCAGCAGTCTTTAATAGATTTTAAACTTTGTGCGCTAGGGTATCAAGTTGAATATGTATTAGTAACTGCTGAGGATAACGATTGTCGCCTGCTGTCGTCGTCTGTTTGTCTATAGGACCAGATCCGGTAAAACAGCAGTTTTTATACAGGATAGGTGTATTTTATAGATTTTTAAATTTCATTGTACGAGTTCACAAAACGTTACTGTTAAATTTAGTATGGACATCACCTCCAATAGCGACGAATCCGTTAAAAACGATCCTGTAAGTACGGATGCTCTGTGTGAATGAGCCCTTAAATTGGTATACAAGTGGGTTCCTAGTTACGCAATGTCACATACATAGGATTGGTTTCCTGAAGATTTTTGCTTGTTTAATTACTTAATTAAAGAAAGGGCAAGGTATGAATATGTAAGTGTGATAAAGATGTAGAAATTACTAAGCGTTTTATGTTGTTTGCACTGTAGGGTTTAGATTGAGAAACTAACTGCAGTTTAATTTCTTGTTAGCAAAATAAACTTGATACCGGCCAATGAATCATGCGCATTCATATGTTAAGTCATTTTATTAGTAAGTACTAATGAAAAAAAATGCCAAAATGGCATCCAATTTTTTCGACTAGGTATTCAAACACTTAAAAATAAAAGGGGAATCTTCGCAAGAAATGTCCTTTCAAACATCTCGCAATTGAATTGTATTTAGTCGATCAGCATGAAGTCCACAAAACGATTTAATCACCTCTAGCAAACAAATCTACATAAAATAGTGAATGAAATAAACAATATGAAAACAAGCATAATTAAGATTTATTATTTAAACGTGTTAATGAACATAATTCGGTAACGTTCACTCCTACAATGCGTAATCATGCAATTCCTATTCTGCATTCAACGGCTACAAATATTTTATTAACCAGTACTACTGAATATAAATAACTATTTAACATGGCTTCGTCATACCCCATTCATGGTAATAGGTACTAACGTTGTGGGAAACCTCAGGAATCGATCCGAGAGCCATATTAATGCTGCTTAAGAGGTTGAGGACTTAGGAGGTAACGCGATGAGAATGGACTGTCTTTTTTTTCGGAGTGGTGAAATTATCAAATTATATTACTGGAATATCACAGGAATGGAGCCCTGAGACGGCCAGGAGGGGTCGCTGCAGGCCTAGGAGAAGATGGCGAAACGTTTTGGATGGCTTTCTTGTGAATTGGCGTGAAGAGGCACACCGTCGACGGAAGTGGAAGGAATGGGGGGAGGCCTTTGCTCAGGAGTGGAACAGAGTAGGCTAGTAAAAAAAAATCAGTCTTCCCGTCCCGACTGGACTGTCAGGCTCTTACTGACTAAAATTTTACCCTGTTTCTTCAATTGCCATTTACGTTCCAGGGTTACCTTTATAGACGGTCTCGCGACTCCAAAAAGGGTTGTCCTGACACAAAGTTATCTCCTTCTTGATTATTATTTTAATGGTTCTCCTAAATATTTAAGTTATATCTTTAACATCAACAGTGTTGGTGATTTGCTGGTTACTCATAGTGCTTTTATTCATTTTTGTATTTCCGAACTTTAATAAGAGAATCGAACGAAGCATTCGATGATCAACATATGGACTGGTATCACCAGGTGGTCTACAGTACGATCATCTCGAAAACAGGATTCGGACTATCAGCAGTAAATACAGTTACCGGCATGGATCTTGAGCGCTGACCTTCACCTGCGCAGAAGTGAGTTATTAGGTCCCTTTGGTAGGTGAAGTGAGGAAGGGGGCGGGGAAAGTGTAGTGATTGGCCCGCGGAGCGCGCCGTAGCGCATCGGGTCATAGCCGCCACTCGGGATTCGTTGTTTTGTGCGTTTTATTTGTTTTAGTGTGCGTTACATTTGTCGATAAGTGTACGATGCGCAAAGCGATCCCCACTCTTATCGCGATCCCCGAGCGCTCAAGAACCGTGCCGGTATTTGTACACTTGTACAAGGAAAGGGGAGTAGTGCGATATCAAGCAAGATTCAAATTACAGAAGAAACGGGAGGCGCAAGGTGGCGTTTCAGATGACATGTCTCCTTCTCTCCACTGACGCTCTCACTCCCACTCCTTCCAAGGGTTGTGTCTTCAGTCAAGATCAGCCTTCATCGTGTGTAGCCCCCATTACTATGCATGACAGGTGGTCTTCCAGAAATTGAAAAACAAGAAAAAAACATATTTACTTGTCCGTGTTCACGTATTAATCACTTGAGGCGACTTGGAATATAAATGGCGTATTTATTTATTGATTAAAGTGGGAGCGTATTGGTGTTTTATTGTTTTGTATAATTTGTATTTTAATGTGAAGATGTAAGAGGCATACTGAAGTGTGTAATGGAAAATTTTACAAGATAACGTGCGGCAAATTAATTATGTACGTCAGGATTGAGGAGCCACATCAGATTTTTAAAATCTGATTTCACCATTATTTAGCAGCAATGTAGCTGATTTTGCAGCACAAATTCTAGATTTAGCAGCAAAATATATCACTAGTTATATTAATGCAAAAGTGGCTCCTCAATCTAAACGTTTGAATTGAGGAGCCACCTTGGATCTCGGTATTGCTGGTAACGGCACATCCATAGGTACGATAGATATACCTAACCTGTTATGAAAAGAAACATTTAATAATTTACTTATACTGGTTTCATTAATACGAGTATAACATGGTCACCCTACACACTGAATTTACAAGAAAATAGTTAAGTATTGTTTTCTCAGAATCCAAAATATGTACATTGCTGAATTGTGCAGATATCTTTAGCAGACATTTCTGCTAAATGTTAGTATATCTGGCTTTAGATTCCGTTGAGAACTCAGGTGGCTACAGTCAAAAATATACAATTCGAACGTCAGGATTGAGGAGCCAAAGAAAACACGTTCATCTAAAAAATTTACTCTGTTTTACCATTTTATTCCTATACTGCAAAAACAAACACAACACCTGCTAAATGATCATTATGTTGAATATATTAATTGATCGCTCACATCCAATATAATTTCAGCTCTTGCGTCTAGATTGAGGAGCCACACTAAAACTATTGTATTTTCTTTTATTTTAGCGCTACAGTAGCCAAATTTTTAGACGATAATATGCACAATTGCTGCTAAATGCTGCAAAAGTTTCAACAATGTGCATCTATTACTTACCGAGATCCAAGGTGGCTCCTCAATTCAAACGTTTAGATTGAGGAGCCACTTTTGCATTAATATAACTAGTGATATATTTTGCTGCTAAATCTAGAATTTGTGCTGCAAAATCAGCTATATTGCTGCTAAATAATGGTGAAATCAGATTTTAAAAATCTGATGTGGCTCCTCAATCCTGACGTACATAATTAATTGTTTAGGTACCTCATTGCATCAGGTGGAGATCTAGGGGATATTTTCTATTGTGAACTAGCTGTCTGACTAATAGTTTTTGTCTACTTGACAACATATAAAGCTAATAAGAGAAGACAAAAGTTTTTGGACAAAATAACGCGTTTTATTATACGCAATGGGGTTTCTTGACGTCACCGGTGATGGTCGGTGCGCTAGCGCGCAGCCTAGGTGGCGTATATAATACATTAAATATATGACTCTTGCAGCCCTCTTTGTAAAAAAAAAGTTAAAACACAATTAAAAATGAAAAAAAAAACAGCTTATTTTAAAAAGAGCTCCATCTGACATTTCAAGTGAATATGCTCGAAAACTCTCTGATCTTTCCAATCAACGATCTAAAAAAATTAAGCAGGAAAAATAAGGCGAAAATCAACCAGGAAATGTGACAGCAAATGTGATTCGTGGACATATTTACAGAGAACATTGTTCTAACATAAGCGTGGGACGAAATGGTCCATAAAACGCCATCCAACGAGCCACTCCAAGCGATATTACGATAACCAATTTAACTGTGCAGAAGGACAACTGAAAATTTATCAAACTTCAACCTTATGATGAAGTAAATAAAGAGTTGGGCTGGAGAAAGGGTGATAAAAGGTTTTGTGGAGATATCAGGCAGATGGAACGAGGCTTATTGACAGATTGTCAAGCTCTCGAACTTGAATTAAGATTAGGGAAGCATCTATTCGTATCTTAGAAGAAAATTGTTAAGATATTTCAGAGATTATAGGACTTGATGAACTTTCTATCTTACCAGCTTATACCCGCGGCGTTGCTCACGTTATGTTTGGTAATTTTCCAAGAGGAACGTATATAAACTGGAAACGTATAGAAACTATCTAAGATTTAAACTGTCTAGGTAAGTACTAAACAAATGTGTCTTTTCAACTGTTTTTGTGTGAAAGAGACGCAAACATCCATCCATCCTCACAAAGTTTCGCATATAATAGTTAATATTCTAAGTTTATTTCTTTACAAAAATGCCTGCAAACTATTTTTAACTTAGATGGATCATGCACGTCGCCATAGCGGCGCTAAGATGAATACAAACATTTAAATTGTAGGTACTCGTATGTACTCTAAAAACTGTGTAATAAATGCATCGTTTACATTCCTGTTACAATACCTAAAGTTCCTTATCTACTTCATGATGTCAGAAATATTTATAAAGAACTTGTAATATTCATAAACTACTTCCAACCAGTCAGTCTTGTAAGGGAGTACTGTGTTACCCAGTAACTGGGTTCTGGACGTCCGATAGAAAATTCCACGTAAAATACAGGAGCTGCAGCACCTGTTTAGTAGTAGTGACATCACAAATTAAACCCCTTTGGTAGTGACATCACTATCAAATGGGGATTGATAAGTTTCTCTGAATTTAACGTGGTTGGTAAGACTGATTGCTAGATAACTGCCAGATCTACAAACAACCGGGGCTAACGGCTTAAAATGCTTTCCGAAACAAGGAGAAAACACGGAAAGTAATTGATGGTCATCCATCTACAGACTGACCTTGATGATCGACCCATGCGGCAGTTATCATTGAGCCAAAACCATGGGTGGTCTGATAACTTAAAACATTGTAAAGAATTCATAAATAATTCAACAATTACTACCAGATGTAAACACTTAACCGTTGACCCAAAAACATAATTCTTTTTTTTTAAAAAGCTCCTCATCACAGTTGACATTACCGAATATGTTACCAGTTAAAACAAAGTGGTATCGGTGCATTCGGTACCGATTCGATTCAATTACAAACTCATGTTACAAAACAAATCCAATTAACTGGATGGTGGGAAACGAGTTATAAGCGAACAGCGATTTGTTATAAGCGAGAGCCTAAAAGATGCGTGTAACGACTAAAAGGGATAATGATAATTAGTAATGACCGTTTTTATTCTTTACAGCTAAGGGTTGACAAAAAATAATGCATTTGATCTAGACTAGACTACTAAACTCTAATCCAAATAAGAAGTGAATATGTGTGAGTGTGTTTACGCAGGTATATCTCGTGAATCATGAGTCGGGTTGGTGAGACTGTGTGAAAAGGTAGTGATGTTTTTAGTAAGTCAGTAAGGATGGTAGCGGCTCAGTGTGGTGTGGACTGTGGATACTACTTAAAGAGTGGAGACCATTCGAAAGTACGAATAGAAGAAAATGGTAACAATAAAACGATGGAGTTAAATATGAAATTACAAATTAAAAGAAATTTCTAAATAATAATAGTAGTATAAACTTTATAAGAATTCAATTAAACGCACGTACCATTTAATTTTAATAATACAGCTTATACAAATAACATTTTTACTCGAATATTTAGTAAAGTAAAAAAGTAAACCCGCGTTTCTTGTATACCTTGTACCACACATGAATTCAGATGGCGTTTCAATCGTCGGCGGCTAGATAGCGCTAATTGATCGTTTGAGACGCGCCGCTAATGCGCCCGAGAACACTACGAGTACGGAACGATGACCTGAAGGGCTTTGATTTAAAATTTAAATATTAAAGAAAAATTTAAATATTCAATTATAAAACACACTGTGTCTCTGAGAGAGGAGTCCTACGTCAGCATTATAGGTTGATTACGCTTACACTATTGCTTCGTCTGGGTCTAGATCTGGTGGACACAACTGAAGTACGAGTATTATTAGGTTCCGAATTTCCCAATTCGTTTGTACCCAATCACAAAAATAACTAAAGTTAGTGGCTTGCTTAGTCACATTGCCAGGCAAGCTATGGCCAGCAGAAACTTAAAACAAATACGGGTTGCACTCCGGGAGTGCCGGTAGAAGTGAAAACTTTTTTATTACTGTGTTATATTTTAAAACTGGAGTGGTACAGATGTTTTCATATATGCTCGATAGATGGCGTCGCACGATTATAATGAAAGCTATCGTTTGCCTCTTCAAAACATTGAGTAAAAGCGACATCTATTTGTGACGTAGACGGTAGCGCCACGTTAACTTACGGTCTAATTTAGAACTAGCGGGGGAAGTGTTTTGTGTCGCATTTTACGTGGTTCACGCTAAGAACGATAGATGGCGCTTATTTAAATTACGCCTTACGCTTTTTCGATCAGGGTCACGTGACCTTGACGCGATTTTAACATTTTTTACCCATTACAAAAAAGTATACAACGCCGCTAAAGAAGTTTTCACTTCAAAAACCTTTGATAATGGGCATTTATAAGACAACTTTTCAAACTTTTAGACCTCTTAGAAACTACTGCCACTGACAACAATAGCACTTAATATTAACAAGTACTTCACATAAATCTCCTTCCACTAGTTACCACACAGGCACATGTTTATCTTTATCGACAAATCATAATTCACAACAATACTAAATAAGGACGTGACACATGACCTATTCGATAAGTATAAAAATATCGATTGAGCGTAAAATGAACCACGGTTCAAGATTACCGACCGTACCGATAAGAACGTGCGAATCGATGAAAAAAAATACCGTATCGATATGGATCAATGCATTATTTATGGTCAAAGTGTTAAATCTAGTTTAGCAACACGCGTTTATTTACTTAACAGTTAATGCAAATCAGATTAGGGAAACATAGAGAAACTATAACAATTTCATGATAGCATGATTAACAGTTTTAATTGTTTCCACAGTTGTGACGCAGACCTCGTCTTTGGCAGTGAAAATGGGCTGCAATCTATCACGGGGTCAAGTTTTCACTCCGTTTTTCGAATAAAGATGTTAAATTGAACTCATAAGTCATAATCATAACAATCAAAATACCTCGGAGCCTATAGCACTGCTCCCAAGACATAAACGTCAATTATTATAAGATGGAAAATTGAAATGCAATACAATACAAATCATCTAAATTAAAGGTCAAGTTTGTATGAAAGTAGAAATAAATCGAATCTACGAACATGAAAAAGCAATAAAATATAAGTGTGAGAAAACAGAGCGAAAGACATTGATTTTATTAGTAGGTACTAAGCTTTATTTACGATACAAAGTGATAAAATATAGAATAACATTGAGCATTTCAATGTTATGTATTAGCTAAGGCAGTAAACTATAACACAAAGTTGATTGTTGAGTGATTTATTTTAAAATATGATCGAATTTTAAAATGTATGTCAAGAATGATAATCTAAATTCCTATTGTGATTGATCAAGTATAAAACGCACTTAAAACATACCACCCACGTGGAAACCACTAAATTTTATTTGCGATGGTATCGTATATATCGTATTCTTAGAGAAAATAAAACAACGGTCAATATTCATGAAATCTATTTTAACGACGAAGATTCATGTTCTGATTCTGTTTTCCATCGATAAATCTGTTGTCGAATTTCTTCACTTCGAATACTAATTAGAGCAAGTAAAACATTTATATCAATAGCATCTTAATTAACAGAACAAACAAATGGTTTCATCGATTCCGTTTTAATGAGTTCAAAAACTGACAATGAATCTGAATCGAGAAGGATGCTTAATGGATTTATAACTGAAACCAAACTTATAGTTGACGAAAATAAAATATGAGAGGGCAATAAATCTGTAACCTCCAACAATTTGTACCGCACGTGTCCAAGAATATCTTATAATAAACTAAAACAGGACGATGCGCAGGATTGCCAGACGTCGCAGACATTTGTCAAGGAGTAAAGAGTTCAAATAAAATAAGTTTTTACAGTCTCGCGGTAAATGTCACTGACGATGTAAAGGGATAAATTGATGTGAAAAGGAAATCAAATGAAGGATTTGTGTTGCGTGAATGATTTGCGATTTTGGATAAAACGCAAGATCATTCCTTTATGAAACGGGAATGAAAGTATACATACATAAAAGTATTTTAGGATTTCACACAAAATCTTTTTAATAGTGTGTACAAAAGTAAACGAACCCATCAGCAAAACCATAATCATAACACAATTCAAAACGTAAATCACGATTCTTTTAATAACAACGTCTCCCAGAAATCTCATGAGATCTCTTATATTGACATAGTAACAAGCTATAATGAGTCCCTCCTATTCAGCAATAAAGATGCATCACGTCTTGCTGAACTCCCTAGAGAGGCATACATATCAGGATTACCCACTCCAGCAAAATTCGTCTAAATCATGTCACATCGTGCCCCTACCACAACAAACACTTTCGCGAATCATTGTTATTCAAAGTGACATAAAAAATAAACAAACTAAATGACATGACACATTTAAACGATGCAGAGTACCTAAATACACATCAAAGTGAAACCGAAACGCATTCTGACAAGCGGATTCAGGAAATAAATGTTATTGGAGATGACGATGGACGTTTTCCAAAAGAGGACACAAAAGACACTGTGACAAACAAAACTGTACTTGACAATGTTGAAGCTCCGAGTGCTAGCTGTCAAAGGATAGACACTGTGTTTAATTTAAGTGGGTTCGAAGAGGTTTTTTTGTATAGATAAAAGTAGTAAGCCCATATGGCAGTTCACGGTTGGCATGTTAGGGGAACGATGGTACGTGACACAATATTAAAAATAATATCTATTGAAGAATTTAATAACAAAGGTATTACCGCTGAACAGTTTCCGATCAAGTTGGTGATTTTAATACAAAAAGGGTATAGAGATGGTAATGTAAACGTGCGTCTGTTGCGATATTTAAAATGAATATTTTTATATACACTTTATGCATAAAGAGACCGCGGTGTTATTTTGCGTGGTACAGCCTATTAAATACATCATTAATATTGGCGAGAGTCACTATGTTATTCATTAAGACTTCACTTATAGGTCCTTACAAAATTGTCATAGGATTCAATGAGTGGTCAACAGCTAATCAAATAAGAACATAACAAACAAAACAGTCGAAACCCACAAAACGTTGACGCAAATAGAAGAAGACTAGAATTAACACAGGATATAAAAGAAATTCAATGAATGAAAGGTACCACCCAAACAATACAAAAAAACAAACGCGACACCGCCAAAACACTCATTCTCAATTAAAATCAAATCCGACCTAAAAATAACTGCACGTCACATCAGATATGTCGTTTTGTGCGCCGGCGCAGTGTCACACGTCACCGGCCAAGCGTGAACAGTTTCAAACGCACCCTTATTTGTGTTAACCCTTTTTGCCGTTACTAATACGATTTCTTGTTATGCTTTTGTTACTAAATTGGTTTCTAATATTAGTCTTGGGTGAGATGAAATTAAAGTATCGGTGAGTTTAATTTCTCTATCATGTTTATTTGTATTGCAACACTTAACATTCCTATAAATTCTTTCTTCATTCTAGTCACTAGAAGATGTCGAAAGCTAACTATAGAGGCACTAGAATCTAGTGCCTCTATAGTTAGTGAAGGTTGATCATCAGCTCCTAATATTTCTACTTTCCTTTTTAAGGTTTTGTAACCAAATGGCACAATCTGAACCGTTGTGGAATCGTCCTGTCTGTCAGACCGCTAATAGAGCAATAAAAAAATTCCTTAAACAAGACTCAATCTTGGCAACTATTACTTAAGTCCGAAGATAGTTATTCCCTTCACATTTATCAAAACATCCTAGAACATAGACTCAATCTCTTAATTACTTCCCATGACCCATCCTTTATAGGTCCATCACTATCATTCATAACCGCCCATAACTAAAAATTTATACACCCAATAGATTGAGGAAATAAAGTCTCAACTAAAATGATTGAAAGCTATTAATCAATCTAAAGACAAACTTGAAACTTCATTAAATCCGACATTCTGATAGATATATTGATCAAGCTTTGGTAGTAGGCGTGAAGACTTGGCTTAAGCGTTTTGTAACTAACGGCACAGATTGACTGGCTTATGATCATAAATATGAAGTTCTATATCAAGTTCACGGCGAGATTTATTTGAGAAGTTATATGATTTTATCTATAAAGCAAAAATCTAACACACTATTTAATAGAGGCTTTTTCCGGGCTTCTTGTTTTTCTACCTAGGCTTTTACAAAATTTCGTGAACACAAAAAGTCATTACACAGTTTTCAGGGTAGATATCAAAGATTTGATAGATTTTTGGGTAGATCAATGACGAAGAGTAGCCGTTTTGGGGGACTTTCTTTTGTAAATTGACTTTCAAAAAGTGCTGATTTTGAATTTGAATATATGACTTTTGATTCTGCCAATAAGAAAATATGACGTCTTCTGTCTTCCGATTAATGATACACCTCCTTAATCTATTTGTTATATTTGTTTAACCATAAGTCGAACGTGAACATCACACCAAAGCTTTAATAAAAATATTAAAGAAGACGAAGCTGGCCAAAGTTAAAGCATTGGTAAGAAAGCTAAAATTGATAAAGGTGGACAAAACCTCAGCGTTACTAAGACGATGAAAATAGACAAAGATGTCTAAAGCTATGTGGTAAGGAGACTAAAGTAGACAAAGGTGACTAAATTCAAAACGACAGTAACGCAGACTATATGCCGCCTGCGCTCAGCCAATAAGTCAAAATCACACGGTCGCGAGCGGCGAAGCGCATAGCCGCATAAGCATTATTTATACCGGCAGCTACTTAGATGAGAAAACATACAGAGATGAGGTTGAGAAGTCTCCGCTGGGGAAGAATATTTCCTAAGGACTTGTCCTTACGAGCAGATAACATAATAAGCCGACTGTAATCCACGAAGGATTTTAAAAACAAATGTTTTTAATTTTGCACCAATAACTCAGTGAAACAGAAATTTTATCTTTATTAAGATTTAAACCTAGCAGTGTAGGCAGATAAGAAAGGAAACACATCGAATGTAGCAACGGAAATGTATGTGTTTTAAGATGCAAATGACGAAAACAAAACGATTAAATTAAGTGATAACGATTTAATTTATAATTAGGTATCATTAAAATATCAAGGCTAATTTTATTGATATTAACGGTAAAATACGACTGTTTCTTGAGTCAATAAAAATAGCTAAATATGAATATTAATCTTTTAGCCTCAATATATGGCATTTATAGAAAGTTATGTCAATTTTAATTGGTCTCCAATTAATACAAATATTGGTTGTCCAATCAAACACCGGTCTTTAGCGCCTATTAGATCTATGAATGAATAATTACGCCAATAAGAAGCGCTAACAGGCTTCAGAATTAAGTGTATTAAACGTGTTCTGCTAAATTGGACAAATAATCTTAGTTGTCGAGCAAACAACAAAAGTTTGAGGAAAAAACAGGACAAAATTGATCAAGGAGAAATACTAAGAAAAGAATATGAAACCCATTTAGCGAATAAGGACATTATCTACTATGACCTACGGCCTATCAATGAAATGCACTCACATTTTTTTCATTGACTTACAATTTAGACCACGATCTGAGAGACTTATATTGGGGTGCGTAAAAATCATCGAATTGAGTCCTTTCGCCGTGTGGGGCACAAGAGACTCTCACACACTTACTAACTGCAAGCAAACTTTAATAATACAGAGCCACCCTTTAACACAGTGCCGTGACCCAGGATATCTAGAATATTTATATTTAATAATTATGGGATAATTTCCAAATTACAAACGGACAAAGTTGCAGACAAAAGCGCGTACGACGACGTTGACCATAAAATAAATAAAGATAAGAAAGGGGAGGACATTAACGATAACGATAGTATTTAATTTACATCAATAGCATTGATTTCTAGGGAGGAGTGAACGGGGACGTCCAAAACGAAGCTCCTTATGTTTTCATGCTTATTTACAAGAACCACCCAGACTACAAAACGTCCTAACAGAGTGCACAGTAAATATAGAGTGGACATCGCGAAGCTTAACTTGAAATAATTTAAATGGCTCCGGGGATTTCTGCGGATTTGTGGCAAAATATATTTACTAAGTTACTGAGCTTTGTTAAGTCCAAGCTTAATTTAAGTGAAAATTATGTTGGAAAGGACGTTTGTGGTAAAATTTTATGTTTATTACACTGAGGTGCTTTGTATGACATGTTACGCATGCTCATGGATTATTTCGAAGTAGACGCGTTCTTGACGTCATATTTACACAGTGCATACACATTATTTACGCACCGTTAATGCCGCGTTTACCCGGCAATTACTCCGTGTTTACCCTTAGTCTATGCAAAGTTACGTGACAATTACGCAGAGTATTTACGGCCCGTATCTGCGACCGCGGCGTTCAGGCGACTTTTATGCGATAGAGCACCGCATCATCCATTCAAAGCCTAAGCGAGTTTTACGCATTTTTACGAAGGTCTTCACGTATTACACGCTAAAAATAATTGTAACTTAACGTCTACTATTTTCATACAAGACAATAACTTTGACAACAGTAGTGCCCCACCGACGCGACAAAATAATAGTTTATCAATTACATCATCGCGATGTTATAAAACGGACATAAACCGATAAATATAGACATGACGAGGACATAAGGATCTATGACCTGACTGTTGCCGAGCAAAGATGCCATTAAGTGATTAGGTAAAAGGCGATCTATCATGAATGGAAACTAATATTGCTACAAACATCTTTGATATTATGACGTTATTCTGTCACAAAGTTGCGTTATTTGTCGAGTAGAAAATTATCTAATTAGTCTTGTTCTGGCTGGACCACTAGAGACTGTCAGGCTCGTGACTTAAAACTACCCTGTCTCTTCAATTGCCCTGTGTTCCAGGGGAACAGTAACCCCTTAAGACATAGCCATGATTATGACGGGTATTTGGTCTTATTAGGAGACGTCAGTTGCTGACAGCACCTTGAGGCGCGCGGAGGACACAATGTGCCGTCGATTGAGCCTCATCCTTGAACGGACGTGGAGCTGCCTATTACTTACCGTCCGAAAGCCTGCGCTAGACTAGAAATTCCTAAGCAGAAAATTTTGGTAAGTATCCAAGGATATGAATATTTTACATTGACTTTCAAGTTTTCAAAGTTAGGTATATTGTCGGTAATATCATTACTGTCACTCATAGTGGCCTACGCGCATTAGTAAATCTTTAGGCATAGGTACAAGGTTACTTCATACTTCGTAGTACTGCCAAACTGCGAAGTCGTTTTGTTCTAATTCAGGCCATCCCAGCTAGGTCCCACCCCAGATTAATGCAAATACAGCTGGAGCAGCTGTCTTAAGAACAGTGCCTATTTGACATGCAATTTCAGACTAATTGATACGTCGATTCTCAAGTGGGTCTAATTAGATAAGCGTTGAGGTCAAGCGAATTATACAAAGTGCATGGATTAGCTTAGTGCATTGAGGACTGCGTTTTGCAGATCCGCGGTAGATTTTGAGGCTAATTGGTTAGTTGGTCGATTTGGGTCCGTTGTGGCGGGTTATGGCCCACTCCATCTTATAGAGGCCGTTAAAGGCTGATTATGATGAATGGCTGATAAGTGTGAGATCTGGCATTTTGGAGATAGTAGAGAATTAAACGTGTATGTATCTTATAATGCAGTATGGAATTGGTTTTACATACCTATTAACTACCTATTCGAGAAAAGAGAACCACTGCGAATTTTCCATTACTGTAGACAACATAGGGTCCATTTCTTACTGCGTATTGACTTACAGAAAAAAAAACCGAATCTTTTTTGTGTTAGATTAACTTCGAATAAAACTCTGCCCTGATCCGTGAAGTTGATGGAGCAAATAGAGTTACACAAAGACTGTGACACAGAGAGTATGCAGTATTGCATTAACCGGAAGACTTCACACTATTAAACCAAAAAAGGACCACAAAACCAAATCAAATGTGGCAACCTGATCATTAACACCCTAACTGGTCAAAGTAAACAGTTTACTAAGCCAATATAGCCCATTCAGTTAGAATAGCTTACAGTTACGGGCATTCCGTACTTAAATGTTAGTTTATAGCTCAAATAGTAGCAATTTGCTAGTCCGCTGCTTACGATCACTGTAATGAGCTGTTTCCTCAATTGACTTGCAACTTGTGTGGGATTTGTACTGATGTACGGATATAGTGACAGTTATACTGATTTATTTCACGCTTTCGTGATACTCGGAAAATGTAGGTAACGAAATCAATCGGTAAGTTTTCATTAAAAAACCGGCCAAGTGCGAGTTGGACTCGCGTGAAGAGGGTTCCGTACGATGTTACCTACCACGTTTTTTTTAAATCTGACCCAAATTGGTACGCACAATATTGAGTGATTTACCATGTTATTTTAATATTTCGTCTATTTTCATGAATAACTTGGAAACTATTTATTTTAAAATTACAAAAAATATATATTTAAGATTGTCTCAACAAGACCTTTCATTTGATATATCACACGGTGCAGTTTTCAATTTTTTTTTAAATTTTCCCCTTCCCCCCAAAAATTACCTCCCATATACAGATATGGACTTCTTATAGGTTATCCTATAATCTATAAGTAGAAAACTAATTCCTGTATTTTTTTCAAAATTTTAGGTTCAGTAGTTTCGGAGATAAGGGGGGGGGAATGGTCAAGCTTCGTTTATTTTTTTTGAATAACTTGGAAACCATTTATTTTAAAATTACAAAAAAAATACTTTTAAGTTCGTCTCAACAATACCTTTCATTTGATATGTCACACGATGCAGTTTTCAAATATTTTTTTTTAATTTTCCCTTTCCCCCCCTCAAAAATTACCTCCCATATACAGATATGGACTTCTTATAGGTTATCCTATAATCTATAAGTAGAAAACTAATTCCTGTATTTTTTTCAAAATTTTAGGTTCAGTAGTTTCGGAGATAAGGGGGGGGGAATGGTCAAGCTTCATCTATTTTTTTTGAATATCTTGGAAACCATTTATTTTAAAATTACAAAAAAAATACTTTTAAGTTTGTCTCAACAATACCTTTCATTTGATATGTCACACGATGCAGTTTTCAAATATATTTTTTTAATTTTCCCTTTCCCCCCCCCCAAAAAATTACCTCCCATATACAGATATGGACTTCTTATAGGTTATCCTATAATCTATAAGTAGAAAACTAATTTCTGTATTTTTTTCAAAATTTAAGGTTCAGTAGTTTCGGAGATAAGGGGGGGGGAATGGTCAAATTTCGTCTATTTTCTTGAATAACTTGGAAACTGTTTATTTTAAAATTACAATAAAAATATATTTAAGATTGTCTCAATAAGACCTTTCATTTGATATGTCACACGATGCAGTTTTCAAATATATTTTTTTTAATTTTCCCGTTCCCCCCAAAAATTACCTCCCATATACAGATATGGACTTCTTATTGATTTTTCTATAATCTATAAGTAGAAAACTAATTACTGTATTTTTTTCAAAATTTTAGGTTCAGTAATTTCGGAGATAAGGGGGGAGGGGGAATGGTCAAATTTCGTCTATTTTCTTGAATAACTTGGAAACCATTTATTTTAAAATTACAAAAAAAATACATTTAAGATTGTCTCAACCAGACAATTCATTTGATATGTCACACGATGCAGTTTTCAAAACTTTTTTTTTCATTTTCCCCTTCCCCCCCAAAAATTACCTCCCACATACAGATTTCATCTATTCACGTCACACCTCTGTGCTTGGGTCACAGGAATGGACATGTGTACCAAATTTCAACCCAATCGGTCTAGTAGATTCGGAGATAATTGACTGTAAGCGACAGACAGACGGACACACGAGTGATCCTATAAGGGTTCCGTTTTTGTATTCGGACGTACGGAACCCTAAAAATCAGTTGCTGAAGAAATTGTAAGGCAAAGCCACAATAACCAGAAAAGTTACAGTGGGTCTAATATGGCCCATGTAAGCAAGTCCCAATGATTCCCACTTCAGTCAATTTCCTCAAACGAACAAAATTGCATTTTAATCTGTGTTAAGTATAATAAAGTAATTATTAAAAAAAAACCAGTGATCTTTGAACCCATGGCTCGCCATCCATAGCACTAAATAAGCATGATGTATATTATTATAAAAGAAAAAAAAACAAGTACTCGGAAATTATGGGCAATAGCCCACACCTCTAATATTAAAAACACGTGTTTCCAAGATATAGGTTTACTAATAACGATGTTATGGTTTTTAACCGCGGTCATTAAGAAAACCGTCACCGGTGCGCACACGCCGTAAATATCCACTCTCTAAATGTTTTACGACCATTAGTAATTGTTTTACGAGTGTATAAAAATAAAATTCTTAGTCGCGGTTTTGGTACTAAAACCGTTTTTGTTTGCTCGTACTTCTGCGCATGATAAAATATCTTCGGATTGGTGGCAATGTGAAACATATCAGGT
The DNA here is from genome assembly GCA_950005045.1 of Agrotis exclamationis. Taxonomy (NCBI): domain Eukaryota; kingdom Metazoa; phylum Arthropoda; class Insecta; order Lepidoptera; family Noctuidae; genus Agrotis; species Agrotis exclamationis. The sequence continues at coordinate 4,512,712 of OX465431.1, read as the reverse complement.
AAGACAATAATTCAACTGGAACACAGCTGTCAATAAATGAGTAAAAAAAGAATGTATTTCTTCTAAAAAATAATATTTATAACTTATGGCCGAAAGCGGATAGGAACAGTTTGGTCTTAGTTTTATACTACATCATTTGCCGAGCCTTTTCCCAACTATATTGGGGTCGGCTTCCAGTCGAACCTGATGCAGCTGAATATCAGTATTTTACATGGAGCGACTGCCTATTGGACGTCCACAACCTAGTAACTGGGTAATACGATACCCCATGGTAAGACTGGTTGTCAGATTTATGAGCTCCTGACTAACAGTAACGACTGTCAAAGATCTACAAATGACAGCCGGGACCAACGGCTTTACGTGCTTTCCAAAACACGGAGAAAACTCGCTATGACATATCCTATACCTTAAAATCAAGATCGTTTAAGATTAGATCATAGAATTAGAAAATCAAGAAAGCAAATTATTACAAACATTTGAAAACGCAGTCTTCATTAACTTTTTATGTTCTTTGGTGACTAATGACTGCGGTCTCAGGTTAAATTTAAATATTTTGGTTTCCTAGCACTTCGCCGTAATCATGAGTAACTGACAGAACAATTGCCTATTGAATACGTAATTTAAAGAAAGTATGACTTGAAACATCTTTCTTGGAAGATCATGTATTTGACAACATGGAGACCTTTCTAACGGGAACTATGACTCCATTTTAGAAAACCTGATAAATTATTTTTCAAAATACAGCCTATATTTTATCAAACACTTTCGTACACAACAGCTATTACAAGATATTAAAAAAAAAAACTCTGCGATAAATTGAGACGTAACAGAAAATAAGTTAGCTGTCATCTAGTCGTTAATTATAAATTATGTTTAAGAAACATTATAGGTTCAATGTTGACCAAATTATCAGATGATAAAACATTATAAGCTCGTAAATTATGATTCAGGCAGTCCCATGATAAGTGGGTATGTCCTCCCGGAAAAATATGGCGAAAAGTTGATGTACTATTAGGTTAACATTCGAAAACAACAATTATTCTTATTAAAGAATATAATAAGCTAAGACTGAAACGAAAGGAAATGAAAGAATGAGAGAACAATAAAAAAAAAACGTGAAAAAGTTAACTTATATAAAAACTAAAAAGAAAGAAACAAGCCCAACAGAACAGCAGGAAGAAGCAGAACAGAACGACTCACAGTCGGGGCCCATTCAAATTTTACCAATCAAATCTTCCCAAGGGGCCCCGACTGTGAGTCGTTCTGTTCTGCTTCTTCCTGCTGTTCTGTTGGGCTTGTTTCTTTCTTTTTAGTTTTTATATAAGTTAACTTTTTCACGTTTTTTCAAAAATTAGTTTTTACGCAGTCGGGTTTTTTGTTTTTCTATAAATTACTTTTTTTATTTTATACTTTTTAGTTACGATTCATTGATTTTTTTGTTTGTATATCGTTTATATTTGAAATAAAAACTTAAATCAATAAGTAAGAAAATTAGCGAGAATGATTGTTCTGTTAAACAACTTTAAATCGTTATATATCCTAAACTATCAATTAAAATGAAAAATGATAAAAGGAACCTCAAGATGATTTTAAAATACCTATTCAACGATACCCCACTTGACATAGTTCATCGACTTTTATTTTTTTCATTTTGACAATATGGCGTCTGGTTGTCGCTGTGGTGAATTTTGATTACTGTCATGTCTTTAGTGACACTCGCAAGGTTAAGATGAATCGATTGACGTAAGAATTATCAAAATCGGCCTACGCATTTGATCTCTAGAACGCCACATAGAAACAAACATACATACATACATACATACATACATACTTACATACATACATACATACATAGACTGATAAACACATTACCCTCCTTTGCGTCGCGCAGTCGGGTAACAAGACACTATGGAAACAAGTACAGATAAAGTCACGAGTAAAAATCTTCCCATACGTAATACTCCAATCTCTAAGAACAAATTAAACATACTATCTCATATTTACTTTGATACATACGTGGAAACCTGCACGTTCAACCTAGCTACACGTGTTGTAATCACACAAAACAGTGAAAACACAATATTTCTCCTGTCGAGACTGTTCAATGTTATAACTTGCGAGTGATTACGTTTACTTCAAGAGAAATTAATTCTTGATAAGCGCGAAATTCATGAAGAACTAAGAATAAGGAATAATGATATTGATGAGGGAAGTTTAACTAGGATAGAACATGAAACTTTAGTTTAAAAAGAACCTACTGTTATCTATGAAGCGGAAAGGAAAACATCAGAAACTGTATATCAATTAAGGGTAGAAACCTAGAACGTAAACAAAGATAGTTCAATTGGAATAGAAAGCTATCATGAGGAAATAGACAGAACAACAAATGCAAAATATACTTTCAACAGCTGGTTTTAAAAAAAAATAATATTATTTATGTGGGATTGGTGCAAGATACTTTACGAGTGTGGAATGGAACGTAGACGAATGAGTGAAAGGGAAGAATGAAAGGAATGAATAAAAGAACGGAAGGATGACGGGAGCTTTTTTTTTGGAGAGAGAGCGAACGGTGGACGTGAAAGACGATTTTTAAAGTAGTTATTCATTTTTTGTACGTATTCAAATAAAAACCAAGTTCTAAAGTCAAAAGAAGTTTATCTGAAGAGGAAAACCCACTGCCCACAAAATCTCGATTCTACATTTAACACGCTTAAAATAAGTGTTAAGTTAATAATCATTGTTTGACAAACCTGTATGCACTTGACCTAATTTGTAACCAGTAAAACACGTTGTCACCGTGTCCAATTTAAATCTGTTTTGCGATTATATGTAAATCTATAATTTTCCATTAAGGTTCCAAGGGATTATAGCTTGACTTGACAAAGACTCAGTAGTTCGGTTACCAACGCTGAATCTGGATTATTGACCTACTAAGGCCACGTTTGCATTGGATGCCCGGAACGTGCCAAGTCTGGCTGGCAGAATTCACTGGCGCGTGTTGGCTCCACTATATGGAAGAAAATGTGACTCTCTCAAAACTAGCCAAATGGAAAATTAATTGAAAATCACTTACATCAAAGAAATGCGGCCTCAGTCTTCCGATAGTGTACTTGGCAACGTCGGTGGTGAGTTGCTGGCAGGCGCAGCCGAAGAGAAATACACCGATGACTTGGTAGGCCTCCCAAACCCAAGCGGGAATCTCCCGACCTAGGACTTTGCGGGAGCGCCCGCCTACGTAATCGCGTAGTCTTATCCATTCCGTGAGGCACATCTGCGAAAGAAGGAAAATATACTTTAAATGATTTGCCAAACAGTTCCGAATTCTTTATTTTTAAACATCTTTAGACATGTATAAAGAATTCTAGCAGGTGCCACTTTGTGATGAAGAAATTCGAAAGCTTCGGTTAAATCAAGAAACAGGTCAATTAATTGATGACACGGGCCACGAATATTTCATCTTAAGGAAACGAAGATATAAATGTCTAAAATAAAATTCACACAAAACATTGTTTTACGCTAGTAGTATACAAAAAAGCTTCTGACAGCAGTGAGTTATTACGATGTCGACAATATTAATTAAATCTTGAATTCGAAATGATAGAAGAAAAAAAAACGATCCCAGCTAAATGTTTTGAAAACTCGTATACGACAGAAAGATTGAAACGTTAAAAACTGTTGACACACTTTTTTACACAACGTAAGGCGACTACCATTATACGCATGTACCAATATTGGCTGTATGCCAACATCATTAATTAATAATTACTAACTAATCATCAGTAGGCGGTCTGCATACAGATGAGGCGAAGGCGTTGAGGCGTGACTTAGCTAAGTTATTGAACGCAGCGGTTATTACATCTCACGAGAAATCATAAAATATGCACAACAAAAATGTAGAATGCATATTTACAAACTAGGTATTGACCACGTCACGTTCACTCGCGTACCTGTCACTATGTTTCCATTTAGGGATAATGTAATTACCCATTTGTGAAAGAAGTTTCAGAATTGGATCAGTAGTTCCGAAAATTACTTTTCATATTCTAACAATACGCACCTATTTATAAGTGAAGAAGATGCGTCACCTCTTATCCTTTAATGTGTTGAAAATTCAAAATAAGTATGACATAAGCCTTTCCCCTTTAATAGAATAAGTTGGTTCGTGTTGGCTGCGGTACATCCTGTTCCTTGACAATAATTATATTTTTTTTGTCTGGTGACAAAACAGTCCATGACAGACATTGATTTGAACTTGAACTTCAATATCTTCATTTTGTTTTAACTTAGGATGTTTTGGTTCTCCACTTCATCTTTTATAACTTGGACTAAGAACTGTATAATCCTATAAATTTCACCATATCGAAACAATCATTTTGCTGTCCCATATTTGGCCCTCAAGTCTTAAGTAAATAATGACCTGTGCCATTATTCTTTACAAAAAACTATATGACACAAGGTCTTGGCATTTCCCCAAACTGAATTTGGAGCATTTCCCTCGTAATTACATAGCTATTACATATTGTGTGTGTCGTAACTGGCCTTGTGCCTGATACAGTGCAGGGTCGGGTCGCACGCGCATGGAATATCATACCATATATGAACCGTAGCTGATTTATCTACCTCGTTACCATATTGATTTCTGAGCTGCAGAAAATCTAGTCTCTGCAAGGAGGTTGGTAGATCGTATATCTGAATTCCTATTAAGAGAAGCTATTTATGTTTTAGGAGATGTTCGTGGGACTAAATTTAGAACAGGATAGTTATGGGTTTCGTGAGTAAAATTCATGTTCATAGACGAATACTGTTCGCGATATCTCCGCGTGAAGCTTTTAAAACGGGTAGGGGATTCTATCGTCAGTTACTGTGTTGTGAGTTAGACAGTTGCATGTTTGGAACGATTTTAAGTGAATGTCCCAAAAGTGGTACTGCTCGCTAACTGACGGATACATTTGATTGTTGTTTTATTTGCGATCATCGAGACTACACTTTGATAGTAGTTATGTTTATTGTGTATAGTGGCGTAGCTTTAGAGAGCCCAATGTATGCTACTGAGTCCTACCTTGAGCTACAGTATACATAGCCCTCTGTCTATGTTCTTTAGGTTTAAACTCCAAAATTGTATACTAGGTAACTTACTAAAGACCCATATCGTAAACACCACACGTGAAATTCCCTAACTGCCAAGCCGAAGTGCGCCTCAGTAGCTACTAGTACACCCACATTTCGCCAGCGGCCTGTCTAGGTTTCAGCTTTATTATATACACAATCACGACACCCCATATCCCTAACTTTATGTGCTACATTAATATATTATATTTCGCGTATCCGCAACTCTAATGGGGTCACTACCCACATGAGTTCCCGTTACTGGGTTTCATGACAATTTTGCATATGTTATCTTCAAGCCGGGAACTTGATATCGAAAACGGTCCTAGATTTGCAGCAATTCTATAATTTGTGTATGTGAGATTTGTGTCAATACAGGATATAAATAACATATTAGTTTGGCAAAGGTGTATCTAATAGTACAGTCACATTTCGCCAATTATGTTGAAGTCCCAGTGATAGGAGGCCACCCTATGGACATCAAACGGGAACAAATCCAAAATCTATGGCTGATACAGAGAAATTGTTGGTAGTTAAACCAATACCACTTTGTCTGATCTGGGTATCGAACTCAATGACCACTCACCACTACATCAACGTGGTAAACTGTTATTGCCCATGATATAAGAGAAATTATGTAGGATCAAAGTTCCACTGAAGGTCCTTTGATTTCTTTGTTAGTTTTATGAATTAACAAGTAAATAGTGCTTCAGATTGTGCCACACCAACACAATACATACGATTGCAAATATACTATGTTACTCAATATTTACTTTGCAAACATCTGAAATTGGGTCAAGTTGATCCTCCATACATTTGCTTATTGCACTCTGTTAGTAATTGGATGTTTTATTATCATAGTAACTGCATTATGAAGAAGTCGCACGTTATTGATGTTTTGTTTCTAGCTTTGCATCAATGCCTTTTCGTTAATTTTACCTTTGCCAGCATTATTATTGAGGTCCTCTCTCATGGATTTTATTGGAACATAGACATGCTTGTCATATTTATGAACTGAAACAATCTATACTATACTGTCGGTCTGATGAAAACTATTCATGCTTGCAGCCATAACAGCTGGATGTATTGGGATTAAATTTGGTATACGGGTTGACCACAGACCCTTGACCAGATCACGATAGGATTAAGGACTCTTAATCCCTCTTAATTCCATGCGAGTTTAGTCCTGGGCAAAGGTTAGTCAACCTTATAGTTTTCTGCGGTTCGCCATCATTACTTGCTTACAAAAAAGCAAAGGTGAAATCCGGTATTCCATTAATAAGACAAAGAAACTGAACCACAAGCAGCAGAAAGTTGCAAATACAGTACCGGTTTATAATAGGAAACAGTTATTACTTATGCACTATTTCACAGTGATTAAAGCTCAGCATTGTTTGCATACACATTGTTTTCATAAAAGTTAATAACACTGTGCTCATAATTAGAAAGAGGCTTGTGATTGAATTGTGAATTGAGTGACTTTAGAAATGCATATTACATAAGCCAAAATGGTTTTTGTAACAATAGTAAAGTTCAAGTTTTCAAAAATTGCAGCGTATTTTGCGATGTTGTATGGTGGCCCTGACAATAGAGTATGGAAGCGATAACCTCTCTGATAGAAGCACAATGATGAAAAGTAAAACAAAGTTCGGATATCCAACAGATTCAAGAAACTTCTTGAATCTTCTTAACTAAGAAGACGTCGAAGACATTGAACAAAGTCATAAGAGGAAGATCATAGCAATTTATTAAATTAAAAGAATGACTGGTGACTCGACCCGACGCGACGGCAAATGAATCAAACCAATCGTTAGGAGAAGACCGCTTATTGGCAAGTGCAGTGTTAAATGTCTCGCTAATTGGAGTATCGACCATATACAGATGAGCAGGTCAGACTGGATACGGGAAAATGAAGCACTAGGTGCTGTGGGTCAACTTAGCAGAGAAATACATATGTCCAGCAGTAGACTGTGATAGGCCCAGCCTATATCAGATTGTTAAGTTCCCGCAAAAAGTTTGCTCCCAAGCCCACAATCAGCAGACCTCACAATTTCCTTAAAAGGCTAGATTTATTACCAAACTCAGTAACAGTAGAAGCTATTATCACTTTCCAATAACCAATAAACATAGCAATTCTCACCGCAGCAGACGAACAACAAACATTACATAAGAACCAGATGATCTTGCGCCCGCGCCGCTCTCAAGGGTGTAAAACATAAACAGTGAGTCATTTTGAACTTGTTAGTGCCTTGACCGTGTGAGACGGTAGTATGAATTTCTCTTATATGGACATAGTTTTTTAATTTTTAAGTTTATTAGTAAAAACTATGGCTAAAAGTGAGCGAGTCAGTAGTCTCCATAAGATTTCGACTAGAAGATGAATTATAGAGAAGTATAAAGAAGGACATACGCTTGGTCCACCCCAAATAAATTGGAAAAAGGGTAGAATTATGATGCTGATGAAATATAATGAAGTATCAATCGAATTGGCTATCGGAAATATCTAGTCTTACGGCTTATCAGAGTAAATAAATCATAGAAGGCCAGATTCCTCAGACATTATGTTAAACCAGTGTCAATTTTGGGACTCTTCGTGACTTAGAAAATCCAAGAATATTGGCCAAATGAGAGATAGAAACTGAAACTCTATATAAAGAATTTTGTTTGACGAGAGAAACTGCATAAATTGTTCTCTATCAAGACTCGGCAAATCTCGATGTATTTATCAATGTCAGATGTATTAGAAGTGTTGGTAATCGCACGTAGTAAATAATGGCTAAAGGTCGCCGTAAATTAGAAGATTAGTGTCAATACTGACAAGACACTTTAACCCATCGGCGCTAGCCGTGATAAGGAGCTGCTTAGTAGGAAAATAGCTAACCTTTTTTTAGCTATTCCGATAAGCTTAAGCTGGTCGTAATTACAGCCTAAATGGCCAATTAAGCAAAAGATCGTAACATTGAGAATTCATCTATATTTCGTGAAGGGAAAACTTTTAGGTAACCTGTGATCGATGGTTCGATTTCGACACTGAATAAAAAAACACTGAAAAAATATATGTATGATGTACTAGTAGTTGATCTGGGTCTGGCTATTTGTGAATGAAATAACTTGAACGTTTGTAAGCACACCCACGACACAGGCGGAATTCACAGCAGCATAGTTAAAAAAACAAAAAAAAAAAACGGTTCTACTGATTAGTCACCAATGTTTTCCAATATCTTTTGAAGGTGCATCGTTCCCCTTGAGGAGATGGCCGCAAAAGAAAGAGAAAGATAAGGCAGCGTGTAAATGGATGCTAATGGCTCCCAGATAACGTGTGCAAACAAGATTCTTTAGTGTTTAGCATAGACACGTACCAGTACATTAACCTACTCGCCTGCCAAATTGATTTTTAACTTTATAACAACATAAGAAGGCTCACATTCGATTGGGAAAAGTTGATAGGTTTGGGGTAGGTTGTCTGTACGTACTAAGTTGGCGTTTGAGGCAATATAAGGGCCGATTATTTTTGAGGAATTGTGAATGTTAGAGAGGGCGTCGTAAACTTTAAAAGAGGAAATCAAAGTAACAACTTCATTTAGGTTGATATCAGCAATTGTTGCAGGTTAAAATTTACAAAAGACTGTCATTAAAAACTCCCGCTCTTTGCCAGTTTTCAGTAAAGAATAATGTCTTACGTAGCTCCTAAGTCTATAACATAGCTACAACAATCCCATCTCTTACAAATTATTTACTGTAGTCTTATTTCTTCTTCTTTCTTCTTCCTGCCCTTATCCCATTCTACTTGGGGTCGGCGCAACACGTTTTCTTCTTCCATTCTCCCCTATCAGACGTCACAGTATCATTTACTACTTTTTCTTTCATATCATTCCTACAATCCATCCATCTTTTCTTTGGCCTTCCTCTTCCTCTCCATCCATCAACATTCATGCTCATCACTCTCTTAGTCACATGGGTGTCATCCCTCCTCATCACATATCCATACCAAGATAGACGATTCCCTTTCATTTTTTCTGTAATAGGCGCCACTTTCAAACTTCCCCTTATAAACTCATTCCTTACTTTATCCATTCTTGTCACTCCACACATCCATCTCAACATCCTCATCTCTGCTACATGCAATCGTTTCTCGTCCATCTTTTTCACAGCCCAGCATTCATTCATATTGTAGTCTTATTTAATACCCGAAATTAATATTGTATCTGAATTCAGATCCAGATCAATTTTCTTTAACGTCTCTTTTGATTGGACATCTTTTAGGCCCGGATTGACAAATTCGGTTGTTGGTTGGTTACAGACGAAGATCGGGATCAAGATTGAACCGAGATAGCGTAAGACAACAAACATTTTGATCTGAACATTGTATTCGATGATGGATATACCGTCTCGTCTAATTAAAAAATATTTCCTTCTATTGCTCTCCAATTAGTTGATTCACAGTACTTTATGATTCTCAGTAGCGATACACATCTACATCGCTCTGATAACTAATAGAGACATACTCGTTAATCAATCATACGCCTTGGATATTTATTAGTTTTCACAAAGGAGAAAGTTTAGCGTTTAAGACATATTTACGGTGATAACTTTGGTATGTCTTGATTGAAAGTCACCATTTCGCCGTAATTACAGTATTCAAGTTGGACTAAATTCTGGATAATTTTAAAGTTTACCCAGTTCAGTATTTTTTGGGACACTGCAGTATTCCTAAATAACTGCCACTCCTGAAAGCCAAAATTAACAGTGGTAACCACTAGAAAAGCGCCGAGGCAATAAGTTAAAATGTTAAATCCCGGAGAACGAGTTAAAATGTATTGGATCCTACAAACGCAATTAATCAGAAAATAATAGCGAAGCAGAAGGAAAATACGTAATATTATCATAGATCAAATAGTACATATCCATAAAAGCACATTTTAAAGGACAATAATTATAAGAAGAGATATGATAAGTTCTACATTGTACCCGTCATCTTTATCTATAGGTTCGTTTTGGCATACGAAGATGCATAAATCAACAATCAAAATGAATTTCTACACTAAACCTTCTTAGAAATGTGTAGCTTCGCTCTTGATCTTTGATACGACTGCGTCTATTAAGTATAATTTTAATGAGCAAGTCCTGCTAGTACCCCGGAATGAAATAACCTATGGCAGTATTTCACGACACAAACACCGTTTAATGAAAGTATTTTAACGAACGTTCAGGCTAAGACTGCTTTTCCTAATTGCACAATTGGTGCAATTAAATCATAATGCAATTACCTAGTACACGAGCAGCGTAAACTATAATAATTGCAAAATAGTCCTTTGAATTAATCGTCCTTCAAGAAATGGTATGTATTTTCTAGTTTAGAGGGACTGGACAAAGTAGCTTTCAAAACGTTTCATAAAGTTCTTTTCATTTTCGAAGAGAATCAATACAATACATTATTTAAGTTTGCATCGTTGTGCATCACATTTCCCAGATCCTCAGGTAGTGCTCCGCTTCGAATCATTATCATCCTCTTAAGTCTAAAGTCTTTTCCAGAACATGTTCAGATCGGCGATCCATACCAGTATCAGTAGCTGCAGCTGCATAGATAGGTACCAGCAATTAACATGGAGCGACTGCCTATCTGTTCTCTTCACTTTTTAAGTCTGGCTGTTAAACTTTGGAGTTTCTGACGACCCCGCAAAGTCTCAGAATAACTAAACATTGTCATCATCTTACTGCTGCTGTCCCATTTTATTTGGATCGGCACAACAGAAATACTAAATATACCATATTTAATCATGCAAATGAAATGAACACAATTACGCATTACAGCAATTAGAAGAAAACGAAAAGCACCAAGAAACCACTGACTGTACACTTTCCATTAGCCATTCATTATTTTAAACTGCAGCTTGTAAAGATGAATATATTAGCAGCACGCTAACTGCACTAATTTTACCACGCCATTTTCTTGCCAATTAACCTATATGCAGTATGTATATGCAATTATCAATGTGGTTACATAAACATGTCTTGTGTCTCCAGTAAACTTGGAAAGAACAAACGAGGTTTCTGTCTTCTCAGTATGGGGTTAAAAGACGTCCAAGGGTGATTCCTGCTGGCTGTTAGCAGAAATTAACCATATCGACTATTAAATGCTTTAGCTTGAGATATGCTACTGTGGAGGTCATGCCGTTAAGAGAATTTTGTGCGGTAACTGCTTTGCCTTTAACTGTTTCAACATTGGTAACCTTTTCATATTTTAGGCGACTTTTATTTGGAACTAGCAACTCGCTCTGGCTTCGCATAGGAGTAATCTATTGCAAAATAAAATAAAGCCTTATTTGATAATGTAGCTTTCTATAGGTGAAAGAATGTTGAAAATCGGGCTAGTAGTTTTTGAGCTTACTCATTACGGAACTACAGATATTTTCTCTTTCTAATATTGCTGTAGATATAGGTAATATGCCAAGAATTTTCCAAGATACAAAACAGGTTCTATGAAATCAAAACATAATGAATAGATCATCTATACGAAAGGCAACTTCCATTTCATTGCCAACAAGATTAATGATAAATAGTTATTAGTTTATAGATTCCTATCTCTAAAACTACACCTCTTCACATTCCCAGCCCCAAGCTACTACAGAGTTACGTCGACATTCTCCCGTAATATGCCGTCAATTAATATACACATCTAATAATAAAATAAATACACAATTTATTTTATTAATAGATATTGTTTATTAATAAATGCTGCGCTAAAATAGCGTGCGGACATGATTTACTGCGTTCATGCAAACGATGAGGGAGAGAATCGCATGAATTCACAAGTAATATGCATTGATGCATCGACCCGAGAACCTGTTTTTATAGAACATACCGAAGGAGTAATGGAGCAAGTTGAACGAACGTCAGATAAAAGATACGCTTTCCTCCCGATATGGATACTGCAATCATCTTGATTTAAATGTATCAGGCTGACTTTAATGTACGCGATATGAGCAAATACGAGTAGTCTGGGAAAGATGAACGATTGGTGCATACTACTATGTCAGGTTTATTGAAAACAAGTATGCGTGCGAGTACTTTTTCTACAAGCGAAGATCAGATTTGTTTATCCATAACCAAAGCATGCTTTATTTAATTTATTATTAGTAATTTACTTTGATTATGGTTAGTCGGAATTGCAATCTTTACGCTTTTAAGACACTATATTCCTTAACAATTTAAAAGTATTCCAATATCTATCACCCAGCTATTTACATAGACTTTTCCCCTGAACATGTCCACTATCTAAACCAAAAAAGATTTCGAAACCATTTCCAAAAGATTAAGACTTATCTTTTATTTCTCGCTCTGGTATTTACTTTGAACCAACAACGTTATCTTTACCACACTTTACGGCCGTCTTCGAGAATTCTTGTAACAAAGTACGGAACCAAAACCAAAAAGGATTATTGACAAAATAGCTGTAATAACCGTAGCTTAGGATTAACATGCTATTTTTGTAGAAGAAGCAACACGTGTAGAAGTTAAAAGTGTTAATTTAAAGGTTCCAGATGATTGAGAAAACAACAGCAACGAAGTTGCGGATAATCATGAAGATTTGGAAAACAAATAAAATAAAACTAGAACGGAAAGGATTATTGACGAAATGGTTGTAATAACCGTAAATAAGGATTAACACACTACACATTTCTGAAGAAGTAGCAAAACATGTAAAAGTTTAAGTTTCCAAATGATTGGAAAGACAAGAACATTAATTTTACGGATAATTGAGAAGTTTTAAAAAGCAAATGAAATAAAACTGGAACAAGAAGGATTATTGACGAACTAGTAGTAACAACCGCAGTTTAGTTAGTAAGCTACTTTTGCTAAGTAGCAATACGTGATGAAGTTAAACATGTTAATTTAAAGGCCCCGTAAGATTGACAAGACAAAAGCAATAAACTTGCGGATATTACTGAGGATTTGAAAATAAAGGAATTTAAGGAAAATGTATCTATAGAACCAGTAAAACATAACAAGGGCTATTCACAGAATCAATTCTCATAGCAAAAGATAATAGTCTAATCTTCATAGAAATGTCCGTGTTATGGGTGTTTATACAGATTTACATACACAGGGAGAGTATTGAACGCCTTTCGAATATAAAGTAGAAATTAGAACCATAATACGAGACTGTAATGTCAAGGACTCGCCTTGGCATCTAATAATGTTCGAAATACTTACTTACCTACATAAAATAAGGCTTGGGGATCACTATGCCAATATTTTAGGTGAATTATGGACGACGCTCGGAATTTTTATTTTAACAAGTGAATTTGATGTCTTCTTTTCTCTCTGTTGTCATAGTTCCTCTGGTTGGATCTGTGCTTTTATAACACCTGCTGGTAGACATAATATTCAATACTCATCATCATCATATGTAGATTTTTTTTTTATGTTGGGCTAACCAAATGAAGTAGAATACCTGTATTTTAAGAGGAGCCTATCTGAATTTCTCAACCCAGTAACTTTGTACTATACTTTGTAACGATACCCCTTGATAAGTCTGATTGTCAGACTTCGAGTTTCTAATTTAGTGGTAACAACAGTAGTCAAAAATCTGCTTGTCGAACTATTCAGGCTTCTGATTAGTCTAACAAATAATATTAGCCTAACGTACATTCTGAGGCACGGAGGAAACTCAGTATGTAATGGCGGGCACCCATCCACAGAGCAACCTTGACAAGCGCGTCTTAACTCTTAACCTAGAAAATCGAACTGTGCGGTTATTATTATTTCGCCACGAGCTCCAATTCAAACAAGATTCAATATTATCGCGGGTATTTGCTTTTATAACACATGTTTGTTGATAATGTTCAATAGGATGACCTATATTTAGTTTATTTCATATCTGCTTGAATGAATCTGATTATTTGTCTAGCGTCTTTGATAATGTTATCAAATACGCGATTGATGTTATTGATGTTATCAACACTTTCTTCATGTGTAATTTGCTCGTGTTGGTTAAGCTTTTCACGTGTGCTGAATTTATCAAAATTTAATTTTGCAATTATTTTAGGACCACTGCTCTGAAAATGGTGAAAGGAAACATCGTGAAGAAACCCGTACTAGGCCCGCGTGGTTAATTACAGCCCATTCTCTGTCACAAAGAGGAGGCCTGCTTTCCAGCAGTGGGAGCATTATAGGCCGATTTATGTAATTGGGTGAAAATACAGTTACCGCACAAACAAGAAAACACAAGACCTTAAGACATTCCTGTTAAAATTCCAAGACTATTTTACGATGCAGATAGTAATCACAAAAACAATGCATGCTAAAGTTTGCATGCGATTTATTTGCTCATAAAACCGATGAGGCATGTCAATGACATTGCGACCAGCGTGTGTGCAAACTATTATTACGGCAAGTTGCGAAATTGTTACTGAAACTATTTAGATTTCATCGCTTGTTCATCGCTGTTACATGTAAGATGATGTTGTCTTCTGAGAATAATTATTTCCATCTTTTGCTTTTAGGTGGTATAATTATCAAACGAGTTCTCCTGCCCTGGTTGGAGCTATAATCCACCGTATTCCTTTAATTATCTTTCACGTTCCGCGGTAACAGTAAACTGTTCCATTGTTCCGTGACCAATTTCGTTCATCTTAAAGGGTTATCTTCACCATAATCTGCCTTCTTCTTTTCTTCGTGTGAGGATGTGGCCATCCTCTGGTGTCAGAGTTAATTATGCCGCCTCCGAAAACTCCAAACTTAACTTAAACTTCTGAGTTCAGGATACCTCACGGCTTTCTCTTCACCGATATCAGTGATAAATAAGTTAAGGTTATTAAACCAGCTGGAAAAAATAGTAGCAACGAACCTATACATATACAATGTAGATTTATGACACGATAACACTTTCCCGTAGCTGTTCACAGTCAACGTACATTTCCATGTTGACTTTGATAGAACAATCGGATTCGACCCAGAAAATAACCGTACGATGAAAAACCTCATTATACTTTATCGTCAGCCTGCAAAACGCTAAAGCTAACTGGTAACCTTTAGTCTTGTTAAAGAGATTTGAGGCGGCCGGTAACAGCTGGATGAGGGGAGCTGGTGATCAAATGAAATTTGTGCGATTGGAGAAGCCGATGTAGACCAATGTACTGTTAGATGCTGATAATGACGACAGAGATTTTCTACGAAGACTTTCTCAGTAGGTACAGGAAGGCTTTAGTGAATAAAGTTTGATAGTCTCATCCACTTCACACAGAGCGGGAGGACCCGTCGGATGATTTTCCACCCAAAAAAAGTCTAGTTTTGTCCGTACAGTACATCAAAAGCATCTAATATCATAAGCAAGCTAATATTCATAGCACAAAATATTATCACCTTAGAGCCATTGGGCCCATATTTGATTATAACTAGGAAATATTGAAACAAACAGATATTACTATCTATCTAACAGTTCCGGGTAAAATAATTTCACAGTTTGCCAAGTAAACGCTTTCGGAACAAGTAATGTCAACTATTTGTCAAGAGATTACCTAGACAAGAATTTTAGGAATGAAGTAAATACGGAAATATTTTGTTTGTAGGATTATGAACCTAATGGCAAAGATGTTACGTCTCGTTGATTATATACACAGTTTAATTACTGTCTCAAGGTTAGACGAGATCAAAAGATTTTTTTTAATTGAAATATTTGAGGAAACAAGATTGACACGTCGGTTTAGAGGCCACAAGGGCTGCTAAGCATTAAGTCTTGAATTCTATTCCCAACATAGCTTTATTCGGTTTTCCATCAGGAATATATCTATGGTATGTACAAGTGCATCAAAAGCAGTGAACTTCTTTTCTATGCTGAAGAGGAAGAAAAATCAAATATGTAGGAGAAGTAGTGAACCGCTATTTAACACGTGTTCGTATTGTTTTTGGCACCGGTGCATCAAGTGCCGTTAGCGACAAGGAATGCCCCCAATCCAAAGTTGTGTAATGAATGAGAACAGTCCGAATTAACTCCTACTGACGGTTTAGACTGCCAGACTCCGTTTACTACGATTCCGATATAGATTTACTTCCGAGTGTTTATTCATGACACACAAACATTGATTAAATTACTGTTAATACTGTAGTGACAAATTCCGAGACAGAAATCTATAGAGACAGCGCAGACTACACATAACAAAGTTCGACAAAACGGGACTACACATGCAATTTGTAAAATTTATGCGTTACTTTGGCAATTTGGCACAGACCAAGAGGAAGAAAAGAAATTATTTGATACAATTATAGCAATCAACGAATCAAATTATTACACCGAACTCCAAGATGCAAAATAATTAAGCCTCCTGCAGACACACGCGATTAATCGCGCGGGGCGACATGTCGCGGTCCATTCGCAGTATTTTTAGAGTGGAAATTAGCTTGGCTCGTTGTCGCAGCGCGATTAATCGCGTGTGTCTGCAGGAGGCTTTAAACAAGCAAACGAGCGCCACGATTTTATCACTAAAAGTATCAAAACATAAAAGACTATGTTTATTAATGAGATCATTTTATTCACAAACAATCTTGAGTTCAGTGCAAATCTAGTCTGTTTCTACATTTATTATGATGTTAAATATAAAAGAATATAGAAGTAATAGTCTACAAAGAAGTTTGTTTATCTTACTCAGGAATTCGGCGTATTGTTGGTATTGTCTGAAAATTGAATTGTTGTATTTTTAAGCTATTGCATAGCTTTTATCGCGGGCTTTGAGAGCGCGCAGCGCGGCGACCGAATCAAAAAAATTCCAAAAACCTAACGAAAATACCTGACACCACGCATCGTCTAAAATTGTTTCAGTTCGGGAGACTTCGGCAATCGTATAAATATCCGTCATAAAGAAAATTTACTTTTTCTTACTGATTCTAAACGGCCATCTACAAAAGGAGTTTTCACAATGAAACTTACTTATAAAATTCTCCTACAACAAAGAAGTTCTTTATTGCATTAGTGCACAACAAACATCCTACTAATATTATAAACGTGAAAGTTTGTTTGGATGGATGTATGTTTGTTCCTCTTTCACGCAAAAACGACTGAATGGATTTGGTTGAAATTCGGTACATAGATAGTTTATAACCTGGATTAACACATAGGATAGTTTTTATCCCTATTTTATGTTCCTACGGGATGATTTTTGAGTTTTAGCGGGTGAAACCGCTGGCAACAGCTAGTTTCAAATAAATTAAAAATAGTAATAATATAGCCTTTTATTCTGAACTAAAAAACATACATAAATTAGTTACAGTCCTAATGTTTTGTGAGTTCACTAAATGATGTCTCGTAGTTCAGCGTGCCGCTTGGCATAGACCTCCTCTAACTCCTTCCAGTGGGTTCTGTCACGTGCTACCCTTCTCCAATGAGGTCAAATAAATTACATTCTCGTTAAATATACGCGATACGCGATTTTATTCTTTTAAAATAAAAAAAATGTTATGCAATAGCTTCACCGCGGCAATCTCCGAGTGCCGCATGTATTTTTTTTAACTGAAATCATCAAACGCGGTAGTAGTATAGCTAATCGTTTTATAATCAGTTTCTTTATGACAGTTTCGTATTAATGTCACCACCATGTCTAACTTTCCAGTCTAACTGGATATAACTGAATGCCAGTGTTGGAAATGGAGTGTTTTCCTATTTTTGATCTTCGCACTTCCGAAATTTTGAATCTTTTTGTTAATTATTTAAATTTTCTTTTTCTATTCATAATTATATTTTATGTGGCCGGATTATTTCAACCACCAGTAATAAATGTAGATTCAAAATCAACTAAAGTTTTTTTTTTTATACGAAGTCTTTTGCAACATATCCTTCAAATAAGCCGTTAGCTCTTCATATAACCGTCATTAAGAACACGAAATAACAATAAAATTAAAAGGTTCACACATGCTGCATTAACTCTTTTAAAATTATACTGTTATCTACTTCGCAACAACTGTTTATCTTATTTTAAAGCACTTGGCGACCACCACCAATTATTTTTACGATCTCACCAATAAATTATCGTAGTGTGTGGTCTACGAATTACCAGAATCTATATCAACAATTCAATTAATTTCGTAGAAAAACAAAATTGGCTAGGTTAAAACGAAATTGATAAGATACAAAGCATTAAATGTCACACGTTGAAACTCTCGCAAATATTTGTAGAATCATGTACTTAGATATGTACAAGGACAATTAAACAATAATGCGAAATCAAATATTTACTGTTACATTCGTACACCTAAAACAGATGGCTTAAAACATGCGTCAAGTGTTTTTCCACAATGAAAATGTCTGCTCTAATTTATTCCTAATTGCAAGAACAGATCTGCGGGGCGATTATTTCAGTATTTGCGTACGTGTTTACAGTCATGTCAATTTTGAATAAATCCATCTCAGAGAGATAAAGAATATTGCTCTATAATTGTGTATAATTGGCATAGCTCATATACGATATCTAGAAGATGAAGACACTTATGACGTTACGACACAAATAATGTAAGAAATTAAAGTTAAAATAAACAAGTACCATTTGGTGTGACAAAAGAGATGCAGAATCCAAGATCTGGCAGTTTTCCATTAACTAAACTACTAAGAGACGGAATAGAAGAAAACAAAGAAGCTTAAAAAGAAAAAGCAAATCTAGAAACAAAAACCTTTCATACCAACAGACGCCAAGTTGCTGACGCAGTTACGTAAAATAAACGGACGTGACAGAATTATAAACACAGAAAATGCTAATGTGGAAATGATTTGGTTACTGATAACAGAGCTAAAAATAGACGAGCAACAAAAATTTATTTTCAAATAGTAGGAAACAACCTTGATAAGAATTTCGATGAGAATTAAGCACCCACATAAAGTGAAGTTGTGCCAAAATTGAGTAAGTAATGTAAACGATCATTGGATCATCAAAAGCGCGTCGCTATATCGTCAAAATTGTCGGGAACAGATGGATAAAAGACGCACAGAACCGAGAAGTATGGCAAAAAAGGGGGGAACCTGCTGCAAGGATGAAGATTGACATGAACTTTGTGCATGATTTAGCACATAAAGTTTTCCTCGATAGATTTTCCTTGGAGGAAGCTTGAACGGATATTACCAGAGAGAGAGAGAGAGCTAACCAAAGCGTGAGCAACGGTGCTGGGTCCACTAGGTTCTACAAGAAGTATATCTTAAGTACTTCATTGTTATCACATTTTCATCCGTAGTTATAAACTTTTCCGCGTCTATTTTAGCAATTTTACCATCAGCAATATCCACTTTTACAAGAACATCAAGGCAAACTTCATTTCGTCGTGAGTAACTCTCTAGTTTTACCGTTCATACACTTTTTTGACACAAAAATAAACGCGTGCAATCGTTATTCTTCAACCGGAACGATTTAGTGGGTGTTAAGATATTTTAGCAAAACGCAAGTGACATTGGACTAGTGTAAAGATTTTCAGAAATACGACGGTGATGTAATAATGTAAATAATACAGAATTAGATGGATGAAATATTCGGAAAAAGTTTATTTTTTTAGTTTTAAACCCAATCTTTACGTTGGATTACTTCTACAAATGTTTTTTTTTTCCGATGAATTGTGTCCATGTTCAAAGGTTTGGTTGGATTAAATAATTTAATGCTATTATAAAATATCAAAATGAAACCACGATTTTAATCAATGAACCAATAAGTCACGTCACTCAATGAACGGTTATAGCAGGTAAGATTGATGACGAGATTGAAAATAGTAAATAATAAAAAGAAGGCGAAAAGTAAAACAGTGGCACTGCGGCATTCACATTTTTGGCACTTATACTAAACAAGCATTGTGGAGGCACAGAATACAAAAGTATAAATGTTATCAACTTGGGAGGTAAAAAACGCAGATGACCTACAACATAATATTATTAATAACGATTTAAATACTTCAGTATCAACGCTCAATGACGAAATGTCCATTAGTCTAGATAACATTTGGCTTTTAGTTTCAGGAATTGTACTCAAGTTTGGCTGTTAATTATTTTTTATTGCTGACAATTTATGAGTACATTTTCCTTATATGTGAACCTTTTACAGATCAACAGAATCGGACTTTGGCAAGCAAAAAATTCAATGCGTCTAAACTACGATATGCGACAATTCATTTCTATTTTCTTATTTGTTCTGATTCACTTTTTGATCTCTCAGTTATTACTTATCGTACTCAACATACACACGAATAGTAAGATTAAGAATGAACATTGTTTAAGAAATGAAGAACGATGTTTAAGAAACAACTAGGGAATATTTCAAGCAAGACTCATATTATATACCACCTCTTATGTCATAGTCATCATCATTAACAGTAGCAGGATCACTAGTCTTATCAACAGTAATAATTTCTTCTCCACTAACAAAAAAGACACCTTTATCTCCACCATTGTAAAATACAGCTGTGCAGTGAACTTAAAGCTTATAAAACTATATAGGACACATAATCGAGTATCGACTGGCACCGTGCCAAGCGACGCCATCTTAGCGGTCAAGGCTGATGGAACGGTGAGCTTCAAATAAATATTAGTGACAATCTTATGAAGTGTTGTGAGTAAAAACTTTGGGAAGCATTTCTTTATGTTGTGGAACGGTCTTGTGAAAGAAGAGATGGATCAGAATTACAAAATTTTTGTAAAAGTAATTTTTCGCCTAATTTGTTACTGGTTGGTGGAGATCAAATCAGCAGTCAGTTTTAGTAAAATAGTATTTAGATTACTTCGGATGGACCGATAGACGTCTGCGCTCCAACTGTTGGAAATAAACTAGGCAAAATTATGAAGATAATGCAGGACTTTTAAACAAGAAGTATATTTATCAACAAAACGACAGCTGTTCAAACTTTAGAGCATTCCAAACTTTTACAAATAACGTCTAGTCACAAGCAAATCAAGAAACTTGGTACTGCCTAAGCTCCTAACTGTACTGTTGGTCAGGATATAAATGTCAAAATCCACCTAGCAACCACATTGTATATCAAGTACTTTGCAATCGAACAAGCAGTAAAAGTTCCAATATATTTAAGTAAAGGCTTGTTACGCACGGCACTAAAATTTTATATCATTATTTACCGCAACCATGTTTACCCTGGGGTAGCCATTAATATTTATACCGCCATTGACACACAAAACCTTTTAGCACTAGTATAAGGTAAGAGACAGGTCCATTGTTCTAAGTACATATTAAGATAGGTTGCAAGATAGTACCGTGTATAAGTTGATTTTGGGAAAGCTATCGCGACATTGTTGTTAGATATCAAATAAGCTAGAGATTAAGTACGAGACGAAGCAAATTAAAGAGGAAACTGAAAATAAAATGAAGTTGTAGATTTCGACTAAGAGATTATATTTAAATATGATGATAATAAGGGTGACAGACATGGCACTGCACAATCGATGCTTGCAAACATCGATTGTGGAACTGGTGAACACGATGTAGAAATTGATTGATGATTGGTTGATTGATGGATTGCAAGCGCAACTCTAAGAGGAATTTATAAACACAATAATTAAAACAATTATGTGTTCAGAAGATTCTACTGGAGGAGAACCCATTACAAATGACATAGACGTAATGCCAAACACGTATAAGTGTACTGAAAAGTGCATGTGTCTTTAAGGGCGATAGTATCCCAATATTTTACACCCAGTACCAAGAGACTTAACACAAAAGCAATAAGTTGATTCGCACATAAACCAGGCTACACGATCAATAAATGCCAATAACAGTGCTCCACAGAGTACTCAGTACTGAACCCACGTTCGGTAAGGTCAAAGTCATGGTTAGTATAAATATTGGTCTCTACGGATCATTGCCCAACCTTCACGGTACAGTAATTGGAGTATGTCATCAACGTTTTTGAGGTACCTTTGTGTTTTATTGAGGATATTAGCCATATTGGCATGATTATCTACAATTTGTTGTATTGTCTGTAGTTATAGTTGGTAACTTTCTTTTTCCAAGCCAATTTTTCCTTTCGATTTGATTGATATCGTATTGTTGAAAAGAACAGCTTTTCATATAAGAACTACAAAGTTAGACATTAGACTTTTTATTTTTATTATTTTTCTAAATTTCAAAAGGATGATTACCTTTCAGATGTGATTTACTACTAGTTGCTAACCACCCAAATGACAACTCCTCGTAAAGTCGAGCTTCCTCCACAGAAATGCAGTAGTGTGCAGCTGTGTCACCAACAAACTAGGTAATTATCAGGAAGTGATTGAAAATGGTTTAAAATCACACGATACATTTTTACAGTTTATAATGACCCGTTATTATTTCAATTCATAATTACCATGATTGGATTCCACTTGCATATGTTGATTTGATGCAAAAAAAAAGCAATTACAATATCATTGTACTCGTAACATAAACTGGAAATTATAATGCTTGTTTTATTGCAGGTTAAGTAATTTCTTGTGAAACTGATAACAAAGTTGACAATTATTTTTATTAAAAAGAATGAAAGGTATAGAATTAAGAATGAGACAAGGACGAGTCCGCGATCGCCTCAAACATTTTTTTTTAATACTGGTGCGGGATGCTAGAGATTGCAATGGAAAGAGCTATGCTCGGAGTTTCTTTGCGGGATAAAATCCGGAACATGGATATTCGGCGAAGAAGTCACCGACATAGCTCATAAAATTTGCAGGCATTTGACAGGCGGGAGGCCTACCTACGCTGCGTCTTCCGGTGGACCGACGACATCGTGAGGGTCGCGGGCAACCGATGGATGCAAGTGGCGAATTGTCGTTCGGCGTGGCGGTCTAAGGGGGAGGCCTATGTTCAGCAGTGGACGTCTTCCGGCTGATGATGATGATGATGCTAGAGATTAGGAAAAGCTATGACCAGAAGTCGACTGTGATAGTCTAACGCCAGAAATTAAAATTCAATCTTAATCCAAATCCCAAATCCTTCTTGACGGCTGCTTCAGATTTGACATCTTTAAAACTTCGATCAATGATTGCTTACAGACAAAGATCCAACCGAAGACAGCAACCAAGATGGATTATTAATTTCGAGCTTGAGTCTAATAATTAAAATAACAAAGATGCAAGATTGTGTAAAGGCAAAGGGAAAACCACAAGCACGCACTGTTAAACTAGCAGAGCAAGATAAGACAATAGAAAACATAATTACAATAATAAAACAATTACATAGAAAACAGCAAACATAATTATAAATAATCAGGCTCTCCCTGTTGTTGTTAACTAGAGATAGCAGTGGACTGATTTATAGAGAGATTAGTAATGATTAGACAATTAAACTATGCAACCATGGTGACAGTCTTTCTAATGCAGACAAAAGAGTGAAAGCATGAAATCGTTGCTTTGATTTCAACAATTTCTTTTACATTACCTTTTTCAATAGAAATGGAAACAATAGAATAGACTTCTTTAAATTCATGCAACAGTTAAATGTTTCTGATTATTACATCAAATCTTTCTGTTGCATCTTCAGTTGCGAGCTTTCTTAGTATTGTTGTATCTTAGTCTATATGGGTTATTAACAGTCGGGGTCGCGGGACTGTCTTAAAAGAGCACCGCGGCTCTGTAGTGCAAAGGGCAACTGGAGGGACAGGTTGGTTTTTATTAGTCTGACAGTCCTTTCTGCTCCACCCGAAGGGAGAACTTATTTGATCATTTTCCAACCATAAAAAAGGGTTATTAACGCAAGTGAATGTTGGGTCTTTCCTAAAATGACAACGTCTTTAACGATTAAAACAATAATAGTCTCGTTAAAAAACGTTCATTACTGTCAAGTGATACTAGAAAAGTAGAGTAACGTTATTATTACTTTATTTTTAACATGCTTCTGCCCAAGATTTCCGCCACGTAAGAGAAACATAGCCTATCGATGACACTCGGTACTAGCGTACATTCCACCTGAAGATGCTGTTTATGGTGACTGGTCGTCTTGTTGACCTTGGTTTTGTAATCTACTGTTATTTTAAATTCATTTAATTTAACTTTTTATTGTCTTTTTTGTGTGTAAAATAGTGCCAGCTGATTTGTGGTAAGTCATTTAAATAAATGTATTCTTTGATTACTTATATGCTCTTGTTTTATTGTATAATCCTAGTTCTTCCAACCTCACAGAAAGATGTGTTGCTGGTGAGTATAATTATTCTTCCCACCCAAGAATACCGGGAAGTGGCGAAGGCGCTGTTATGTAAAATTCAGCTTCACAAAGTGATGATTTTACCAAATGTTGATTAAATTACTTCCAATTCCGTATAAACAACTTTTCCTTACAAATACAGCAAAGCTTGCAGCTCAGATAATAAACGCAATGACGATCGTCATATTTGCTTCCCATTTTTGAACCATTCCCGGATACTTGATCATATCAAAGCGAACAAGCCCAAAAATCGCAAAATAGTATTTGGCGCACGCCCAGTAACTTAAAAGCAATAAACGGAAATAGGAAAATTAAAATAATTAATGTTACCGTAGTATCTACAAAAACATGAAAAAGGCGTGAGCTTACGGCCTAGTCATTTAAAACAGCATATAAAATAAATGAAAAAAGAAACTGAACTAGCAAAACAACTTAAAGACTTAAGAACAGCAACATATTCTCTAGTAAACTAGTTTGTAAATTCAAAATTCATACTAATAAATTCGTGTTAGGATTTCTGAACGGTTCGCACTCACGCTAGGAATCCAACAAATGGTATTATTACAAAACACAAATCACTTGGACAAACATTCAGCTCGTTTGGTATCAAAGGCGGAATCTAAATCAGCATAGCACAGACATTCAACATTGCTGTTAAGACACTGTAAGCTGTAGTGCCTGTAGTGCGAGATAAACGACGTGCCAGTATCCTGGTAAGATAATGAAATGCTGTTTAATTTATTTTTCATTAATTCATTACGCTTAAAGCTTATAATCCCGTTGACAAGGGTGAGAAATATTGGCATGATCTTGAATGTAAGACGGATAATGTAATAATAAGCTAAGTTAAGCATCTTCAAGGAAGATTTTGGTTTAGAACTGGAAGGAATGGAAAGACGCCTTTACCAAGGAGTGAGACAGAGCAGGCTAAAGAAAGGCATGCATTAAACTTATATGACAGTTATAATATTCAAATCCATCCGTACAGAAAAATAATTAGACAGGAACAAAAATCTATCACTGATCCAAATAAAAGACATATCGAATCATGAGAGGCAATTTTTAACCCTATCATTAACGAGAAATTATTAACAGTTAGTCACGATAAACATACCATAAACGCTGATGTTGATAATTAAGTGCCTAATTTCGGTACGGAACTTAATGAGAAGAAATCTAATAGTGCCCATAATGATAGTAAGGTAGAACGTATAGCTGTAGAGGACGTATTATTTTATTGCCGTAAAGCAATTGAACCTATAATTCAGGTCAATGGAAACAATTGTAATGTAATTAATGGGATTGAAACGTGATTGGGATATGGTGAAAGTAAAGGGCTGAATCGTGCAGAAACAGTCAATCATCGAGTTAGATCGTGCTAGTAATTATATGGAAACCATGCACTTAAAGGTAATGGAAAGGGCACTGGTAATAATTATGTTCCAATTGATATGGTTAAGTCTGAAATTGATAAAGCTTCTCGCTACTATTTCCTTATTGAAGCCAATTTTCTCTTTGTTACGGCTGAGTGTTTATGTGAACGTGCACGTACCTACTTGGAACAATCAGGTCAATCACTTGACCAGAAATTAAGCAAAATGTAGCTCAGATATAGAAAAACATCAACAGAATCATTTTTGCCTTTAGAGGTATATTCTACTTTTAGGTGCAATCATCTCACACGGTTCGCCGCAATTCCATTTTGCTATAGCCACTGGTAAGCCTAAACATCCAATAATATCAGACCTGTCAAATGTCTGTCTTGTCAAAGTCGACAGTTCTCAACTGTCACTGGGAAGAAAACTTCCCGTTGGCTTTTCCGAAATTTGACACTAATGACAGGTTGTGGGAAGAAAACTTCCCAGTGGCTTACAAGGGGATACGACTGCTCGGCGGCTCTTTTTATTGAGTCCAACCACCTCGACAAAAAACCTGTGCAAATTGCTAAACGCCTTCAAAGTTTTTTCTCCATACAACAACATACCTTCTGAAGATTTATTTAGTGTAGCAATCAGAACTTTTAAATGAAATGTTCACTCAGCGCTATGCTATCTTTATCTACCGTTTAATTCATTATCATCGATCAAACCTGTTATAAATCTTGAATGAACTCGTCTCTATTCAAGTGTTAATAAGCAGAGATGCTATTAATTCATTCTGTATTTTTGTGTATGTCTTCTCATCGAAATTTATCGTCATCCTATCTATATGATGTGACGTGCTGACCTTTAATCGTAACCGCATCCAAAAACAGAATCAACCGAACCTAAGCGACACCACCTTACTCAAGCAGTTCCAACAGAAAGATACTACAAAAATACAATAAAACAAGAAAAAGCAACCAAAGATGGGAGCAAAACACAGTCGGTAATAAACGAACAAAAAAATCTAATCGAACACCGGATGGTCTGGCAAATAAATAACACAAGTACATTAACGGACATGTACACCAGTCGATTGATCTCGAGGTCTTGTTTATATCAGTAAAAAAACTTACCAATAAAGCAATTTACTGTTTAAAGATTGTTGATTTTAATGTCACAAAATAGGCGACTTCTGAACAAGTTAATGATGATATCGCATCGCATGTGATCTAGTTCTCGATAATGATACGTTCCAGTAATTACGGAGATCAATCTTTTTATGCGCATAGTTTGAGTCTGTTAACAACATGTGTGGTTGCCGATATAATGTTACTTCTCCAAGATTGCTTTCAAAGGGCAACTGATACGAGGTTTAAAGTTCCACATATTTATGTGACAGGTTTAAACTAATTTAAAGGAATGATCTTTGCAAAATGTTTTGCACAAAGTTCTCGTACAACGTGACACTGTACAGATGTATGTTCTTACTTGATAACGTTTAAAATAAGAAGGCACGTAGCAATGAATCGTCCATTAATACCAAATCTGTGCCGAAAGAGGCCACCTACGTAGAAATGACATTCAGGGTTGGCTCTTATCGTTGAATTAAAAAACACTCGACTGCATAAAAACAACTGCCAGATTGTGTAAAAGATAATCTTAAAAAAAAAATGAATTCCTTTTCGCAATCTGGCCATAACGTAATAAATCGCCTTTCAGTAGTAATGTCACATTTTGATTTTGTAAAAATAATCAATAAAAGAATTTGTAAAAGCATTAAAAGACCTAAATATACCAAACCGATTAAACTCCATCTAGATGTTTGAATGCTTTGAAGGTATAAAGAATCAATTCCGTATTATGCAGTCACAGAATAAACAAATACGCGTGAAAAACATAAGCTTGATTTTGCAATGGTAAAGTCGTCGTGTAAAAAACAATAAAACTAGCACCAAAAATAAACACGAAACGAAAAATGTGCAATCTTTCCCGCATAAAAGGACAAATCGGATCTATAATTAACAAACCAAGGCCGATCGTCAATGTCCGATATTTATTTATAGCTATTTAAGTGGGTTCGATCGATAAAGACGTGGGAATCGAACCCACTTGTCCTGTTAAACGTATCTTCTTTGAAAGCGATGGACAAGAACGATTAGAAGGGATCGGGTCCGATTGTGACGATAACACTGCAGAGGATTATGTTACTGTTTGTATTGAATAAATTAATTTAAATGGTGAGAAAAGTGTTAAAGCTAAAGATAACAGTGTTAAAGCCAAGCTGCATTAAATAGAACCTCAAACTCAAAGAAATACGATGCTAAAAGTTATTTAAATTCGTTTGAACAAACCATTTTGTTAATTACGATCTTGTAAGACCATAGAAACGTTGAAGATTTATCTTTAATAGAGACGAGTAAATCTGGTGCTATGCCCGCGAGAACAGTAGAATAATATAATGTATTTAGGTATATGCATAACAACTAAAGCCTTTGAGGTTCTGTAACTGTCAAGTCTAGAACAAAATTTGAATATTTCTAATCTTTACATTGATCCTAAGACTATAATGGCACTGGCCTTTAACTAAAGCTTACAAACACAAGCTAATGAGGCTAAATAGATTATAAGATTGACAGCCTCGCACTGAATTATTTACCAGCTTGCATTGAATAAATTAATACAAATAGTGTTAATGATAGTACTATAAGATAAAATATCCCTTGTAAGGTATGGAAAGATACGCAGAATAGAATACTTGAATATGAGACGTTGTTGATGCCGAGCATTCGATATTATCTACTTTACATAGATAATTCATGATCGACAAGGCAGGTGACACAAGCTGTTAAGGACTTTGTAATTATGTGTGGTAGCTATGTCAAGATGTTAGAAGATGCACAGAACTTTATAAAACACTAGCAGTTCGCCCGCGACTTCGTCTGCGCGTATTTCGAACTTTTTATCTGTGAATTTCTACACCCGGCCACCCTCCTTATGGGATACTTTTGGAAAATCTAAATCAATATCCAACAAAAATTCTATCAACCCAAAACAACCCCTCAGGGGTTCAAATTTCGCAAAATCCCGCCTGAGGTAGCATTTACGTCCTAAAACAAACCCATAAGCAAAATTTGAGACTCCTAACTATCAAGAACGAAGTCGCGTCTTAGTGAGCATCTTTTTTTAGCGTGTTTAATTTATCAATGAGTCCTCTCACCCAGGGCAGGGTAGGAGGGACTGTCAGACTTGTACTGACTAAAAGCCACGGTGTCCTTCAATAGCCCTTTACGTTCCAGGATCACGGTATTCGTTAGTCCCGCGACCCCGGCAGGCTTTGGCCCTCTAAGGGGAGGCCCCGTCATTGTGCTGACAATCTGTGAGGCGCACGTGGAACATAACGCGCCGTCGACCCGGGCATGGTCCATGGTCAGACAGTGAGTCGCCAATTACTCGCCGTCCACATTCCCGCGCCTACGGTGGCCGGAGATCGTCTTGCGACGTCCGTCGCAGTGTGCGTCTACCAATGCGGCTGGGCTGTAAGGTGGACGCTGTCCTCTCCCTCACGCGTCCCGCCTCCTCCTTCGCTAGCATGCCCGCCGTGATTGCGGCATGCCCGAAAGTGTGCGATGGGCGCGTCCTAAAAATCTCTATGCATATTTTGAGACTCCCAGCATTTGTAATAACGAAGTTTCATGCAAACTATCAACCCCAAAAACATCCTCTTAGGGATAGAATTTCAGAAAATCCCGTCATAGGCAGCATCTACGTCCTAAAAAGAATCCCTATGCAAAATTTGAAACTTCTACCTCTCAACCCCAAAACAACCCTTTGGGGTTGGATTTCGTAAAATCCCATCTTAGTGAGCATTAAAGTCCTAAACATAACTCCCATGCAAAATTTGAAACTCCTAGTGCTTGTAGTAACAAAGTTTCATACAAACTCCAAGCCCAAACACAACCCCTTAGGGGTCGAATTTCGCAAATTCCACCTTAGTGAGTAGGTAATTACTTCCTAAAAAGAAACCATTATGCAAAATTTGAGACTCCTAACTATCAACTCTAAAAACAACCCCTTAGGTGTTGAATTTCATAACATCCCGTCTTAAGTATCACCTACGTCCTAAAAAGAACCCTCATGTAACATTTGAAACTCTTAGTACTTGTAGTAACAAAGTTTCATACAAATTATCCATGCCCAAAAACAACCCCTTAGGGGTCGAATTTCACAACATCCCGTCTTAATGAGCATCTTTGTCCTTAAAAGAATCCCCACGCATAATTTGAGACCTCTATGCAAAATTTGTAATTCCTAGTACTTGTAGTAACAAAGTTTCATACAAACTATCAACCCCAAAAACAACCCCTTAGGGGTCGAATTTCGCAACATCCCATCAAAGTGAGCATCTAGCTCCTAAAAATATTCCCCATGCAAAATTTGAGACTCCTAGCACTTATAATAACGAAGTTTCAAAGAAACTATCAACACCAAAAACAACCCCTTAGGGTCGAATTTCAAGAAACCCCTTTCGTAAGTAATACCTACTTCCTAAAAAGAACCCGCATGCAAAATTTGTAATTCCTAGTACTTGTAGTAACAAAGTTTCATACAAACTATCAACCCCAAAAACAACCCCTTAGGGGTGGAATTTCGCAAAATCCCGTCTTAGCGAGCGCCTACGTCCTAAAAAGAACCTCTATGCAAAATTTTAAACCCCTAGCCTTGGTAGTTTCTGAGATTTCGTGTCCTATGAGTGAGTGACCTTTCGCTTTTATATATATAGATGTTTAATAATATCTTCAGTATTTCGTGTTGGTAAAATATCACTCATCGTAGTAAAACTAGTATTACAAAAACGCATGAATTATCAGGGCAGCGTAGGTATATTCTCTTCTGAGACACTTGAAGGAGCATATCACCATCTACCTAGCTTAGAAGCTCACATCAACAAAATGTGGTATGCCGTCAACATTATAAGGGAGTCTAGGGGATCTAAGTCATTCACTAAAACATAATACCACAGATGACACAATACTGAATCAGTCTGGTGTAACCAAGGAGCTTATATTTTTGAGTATTTTTTACCAAAACTGAGTTCTTGTAGTCGGAGCAGACCATGAAGGAGATAGCATGACGACCTGGATGCCTTCTTTAAAAATTGGAAGGAAATAGCGCACAATCCTAACCGTTGGAAGGAATAGAGGGAGGCATTTGCCCAGCAGTGGGACAGTACAGGTTGGAAGTAGTAACAAAACATAATTTCCAAAACCATCACAGCACAATAAAAAGTCATCGCTGAACTTGTACTGTATTCAATCCAGTAGCAGAGTACAACGAAGTCTTGATCGTTAAAATTAAGTACATTTACAAATATCAAAATAACGACTGTCAGATATTTGTCAGAACTTTAAAATTTATGTGTTTGCTAATATTATAGTAATGGCGTTATGTAAATGATTTAAGTAGTATTTAGAATTTATATTTGAATGTATTATAAACCGATAATATAATTGAGATAGAAGGCAACTGACCATGTCACAATTGATACGGTAAAATAGAAGAAAACGAAGCAAGAAATACTTTTGAAATGGCTATTGTTCCTGAAATCATCAATATCCACCTGATGGTATAGAAAGATTTTAAATTAGACGAAGTAAATATTGAAAAGGCTTCCAAGTTACGTGGAATCGCCTTGGGTACAACACAAAGAAACCAATGCCCTTTGGGATCTTGTGTGGGTGGATTTACCAATACATTTATCGTATTTTATTCCGAAAGCGACTGCAATTGGTAGTACAGTACAAATCAGATGCTTAGTACCGTGAGAAAATGTCGAACGGACAATTAATATAAGCATCTAACGTACTTGCATACCCAATAGACTAAATAAAATCACCAATTTAGAAGTGCAAATCACACAGAAAAATGTTTAACTTGAAAGTTTTCAATGTTTGGTCGTAAAAGTCACATAATGAGATCCCAAATAAGGTTCTTTATCAGGCCAGTAGTAAAGAGTTGACCAAACATTGGTCATATTTGTCATTCGAATTCTAATCGAACTAAAATATGTTATGCCAAACAAGTTGGGCCAACATTGGACAGATAAGTATATGGACACAGAAATTATGAGCAAACAATGATCGATGGCCCACTAAAGCTGTATTGACAATCTATGGTAAATAGAAAAAATAACATTCTCATTTTGAAGATCTAGTTCGGTGTGAAAGCGTACCGATTTCGGTTCTCCTAACCACATAAATATATTTGATGTTGATAGGATTCGTCGTAAAATGTATGTCACGCCGACTTATATTTGAAAACAATAAAACAGAAATCATAAAGGCAAGCGAGAAAAATTGCACAAAATCAACGAAAAGTGGTCCATATGACCCCGAATCGAAAGACTTGATAGTTATTGGGAAATTCCTTTGCTCAGCCGTGGGATAACGCAGGTTTATAGTAACAGCAATAAAAGTAATAATTTCACTAACCGTTATAACAGGAAGGCCAAGTCCAATCATGTACAGCATAACATTGGTGACAGTAGATTCTCTGTAGGGGTGTTTAAGGGACTCATCATCGCAGAAGAAACCCCTTTTGTACGGGGTGCCCCAAAGATAGAAGACTAGGATCAAGAATCCAACTGTAACAAAGAGAAAAACGAATTAGCTCATCATCAGAATCCCACAACGGCTCATTGGGGAAAACACCACAAAAAAATAACAAACGAAAAATTTCTTATCGTGAATTTGCATATATTAACCGAAACATATCGTTGCTACCAGACCTTTGTGAATCCAGAGACACAACAGTAGATAAAAAAGAATGTTAGTCAAAATGCACAATAAATAAAGCAGTAAATGGCTAAAGGTATTTTGAAAGGCGAGGTGTCAACAGTGATATCTTTGTTATCGCTTAAGAGTCTTACGACTGTGAAACTTATTACTAATCTCTGTTCTTGTGGTCTTTATTTTAGAAGTTTATTACTCCAACTATTAATAATTTTGTAGGTGAAACTGTCGATATAAAACTGCTGTCCAAATTCATCATCAATATTTCAGAAAAGAAAACGTGCTCTCCTGGACATTGGCATCTCCCATGCACCATATTGTATCTTGTGCTTGTTATACTTTTGTTTACAACTGTAGTGTTCCCACTGCTGGGAGATAGGCTTTCTCTCTGTAGCAGACTGAATCCTAATCTACATGGGCTCAGAGCGGATTGTTCCAATGAAATAATATTGAATAATTCCACAACACCTAACTTTTATTTGTTTGTAGAAAGTCCTTTACCAACTGAACTAACAATAAATCTAAGAAGTTCATAAATAATAATACTCTGTCCATCGTTTATCATATTGTGAGCCTTGTCTTAGTTGTCTTCACTCGAGTATTCACAACTGTTTATATCTTTATGTATGACAACAGCTGCGTGAATGTTAGCACCTTATAAATCATCTTACTGTTATAATAGTCGTATATGAAAACTGATGTCCGTCTGTAATTCTTCCGAACAGATACGGGAGGAAATCAGTAAAGTTATAATTTTTCCTCAATACAAATTCTGTACAACTTAGATTGTCTAACAAACATAACAATATTATTTGAATTTAAAACGGGATAACCATGTTTATTTTTTGTTTTCAGTTCCAATATTTCGGTACTATTGCAAGCGCCATGATCAATTGATTACTGATGAACTCAAAGCATAAACTTAATAAACTTGATAAATATCCCGTTTTAAATTATCAGAAATAATGTCAGTGAACATATCAGTTTAAAAATATAATAATAGCAATATCCCTGACAAAATGAATAAATAACCACGGATTGCCATTCCGGGCTACTACTGAGAAATTTCAGACGGAAAAACTTATACTTTGCCTTATCTGTACAACGAAACCACATACTCAACAGTAACGCTTGCAACAACAAGACATACGAAGACTAGAATAATGTAGACTTGTCTATTATCAAGACCTAATAAACAGTAGTTGTGGTACTAAATTCTCATAGAAAACAAAACAAACATGAAAGCGAAGCTGCAGGCGATAGTATGAACAATAAGTAGCAAAATGAGGCGCCATAAATCATGTAAGTATAGATTTACACCATACCAGCAGTCGCAGAGTGGATTAACTTTATAAATAGACTCCCGATTAACTCAGATTAATGTCGCGGACAACGAGACTATTGATTAACGAGCTTATTTATACGACAAGTCAAACAAGGCGAAAACTTATTAGGACTGCATAGACAGGAATGCGTAACACAATAGATTTATGCGGCGCCTAAGAATTTGGTCTGGTAACAATAACAAGATGTTAATGTATTCGCTTTGTAATAATCAGCATGCAATGTACACCAGTTTTAAACGGGTTTAACTTAAGCCTGGCATTTGTTTTAAATATATCATATTTAAAAGATAGGAAGAAGGTATTTGAAAGATGAAGATAAAACTACTACAATAGATGTTATGATGAAATGCAAATAACAAAATGTGATAAGAAATTACATCACCAGAACTGAATGATTTGCTTTATTTAAACACAAGATAATGAAAAAAGAACGCAGATTTAAATAGAACAGAGTATTGGTTAATTATCATGATGAAATTGAGAGAAGTACGGTTATCCAATATAAATAACCACAGAAGATAATATGATGAAATAATCGCAACAAAATATGACGAGAAATTACACCATTTGAGCTTAGTAATTTTTACTCAAAATTCATTATAAATTACGTAGGCAGAGTTTTGGTGAACTGTAAGTGAACTGTAACAGATGCAGTGGGATATTATGAAACAGCAGCAACAAAAAAAAAGATAAGAAATTACATCATGCCAAGTTGATGAAATTATATTTAAAACACGAGATACGGTTAAAATTATGAAATTAAGTAAAGAGACAAGTTAACTAAATCCCGTATTATAACAATCTTAATAAACAAGCTGCATTTTATTATCTTAATCTTATTTATACACCGGTTAAAGTGACATTTAAGTATTAAATCCAACTGTTGTAGAAGTTAAATGGCAATATAAGGAAGACTGAAGATTTACGGAGACAGACGGTTAGATAGCTGTACTTAAGCCCACGGGCGACACGAAGGTTTGTGTTTAACAGTTTGAGTTCATTCAATTAATTTAACATTGGCGAACATTTCAAAAGCTCAGGACAGAACTGAGTGGCGTACATTGAGAAAAGCCTATATCCAGAAGTGGTTGAATACAAACTGATGATAATGACCATTTCCAACAGAAGTATTCCAAATAACACTTCCAAAGAGGTTATACAGATTGAAAGATTATTAAATTTAAAATGTCACTTACGGGATATCTTCCGTGATTATATTTTTGTTTGAGTTCCCGATATTTCGACGCTGTTTAACATTTTAAATTTAGAGACAAACCGTGAAAGTTTAAAACAGTGTTGAAAGATTATTATTTTGTAAGTTCAAAAAAAAAAAAACGCAAAACGTTTAAAGAAAGGGTTATAATATAAGAATCAACAACGGGAAAAGGATTCGAGCCCGTAGGCGATGTAACCTAAACAGTAATGGTGTGACCATATTCCGCCACAAAACCAAAAACCAATATAGACTTAATAGATTACTGGTGCGGCAACAATAATTGGTTCTCATTAAAGCTATTTATGGAAAGCAAAACGTGACAGTCAATATTAATGTAGGTCCTACTATTTGTGAGTCGAAGTCATGGAGGAAACACGAACGTAGTGAAATGAAAACAAGACAGAAAAACGAGTTCCAAAGTATAAAATAATAGGAATTCTAAATACAAGACTAAAACGAATGTTAACACAAACACAAGGAACAATAATAAAGAAGTAGTAGGGACAGTTATCAACAATATTTTTGTACACATTAATGTTTTAATTGTCCTTGTAGTAGAAACATACGGAACTGTTAAAATACTACACCATGCGATAAAAACAATTAAAACAACATGCTCTGTATTTTATAGTATAGAAATAAAAATTAGACAGACAACACATCATAAATCACAGTATGTGTTCAAGCAATAAATCTGAACAGGCAATTAACGTACTAAAAATATTTCACAAAAAGATCAAAATTGACTGACTGTTGTCAGAGAGGAATTTAAATTGGAAGAAGACTAACCCCATTTGGTACAAAATTAACTATGGAGTATTGTTTCACGGATTGTTGGTTGTCCAAACATTATGGATGGACAAAAACCAGCAGGTAAAACAAACGGGGTGGCCGCAGAGAAAGATCGATGGATACGACGTCATGGTAACATCAAAATAACAGCTATGGAGGTAACTTAATGACATAAATAGGGGTTTGTATAATTAACACAGTTTTTGTGGTAAGAGCAGGTGTCAATTTTGAAGATCAATTTGTTAGGAATTTTATGGGCAGAAAAGAGAATAGATAGGAAAGAAAAACCGGCCAAGTGCGAGTTGGACTCGCCCATGAAGGGTTCCGTAGCAGCAAGCATAGATTAGAGATATAATTATCACAAACAATAAAATTAACTTTGTTTTTCATAGTATTTGTATGAATGGCAAAGTTATATTTGCGGTTTTTGAAAATGTACTATATCTCAAAAACTGCTAACTGTATCTCATCCAAACCAATTTTCGTTGGTAGTTTTGGTTGAGGTCTACATTATATATATTTTTTTAGTTTTATCATTCTCTTATTTTAGAAGTTACGGGGGGGGGGGACACACTTTTTACCACTTTGGAAGTGTCTCTCGCGCAAACTGTTCAGTTTAGAAAAAAATGATGTTAGTAACCTCAATATCATTTTTAAAGACCTATTCATAGATACCCCCACACGTATGGGTTTGGTGAAATTTTTTTTTTTGAGTTTCAATTCTAAGTATGGGGGGCACCCCCAAAATTTGTTTTGTTTTGATTTTTGTATGAAAATCCTAATGCGGTTCACATAATACATCTTTCTACCAAGTTTCAACAGGATAGCTCTTATACTTTCGACAAAAAGTGGCTGTGACATACACGGACAGACAGACAGACAGACAGACATGACGAATCTATAAGGGTTCCGTTTTTGCCATTTGGCTACGGAACCCTAAAAACGATATCATAATGCTCACAACGTGATACAAAGTGAGTAAAGTGACTCAATTTGTATTCTAATTTAAGTAAACCAAGTACGAACCAGAAACGAATACATATCGCATTTCAAGTCAACAAAAGCCACAGTCGTATTAAATTACTATTGTTTGTAAAAAAAATCTGAAAAATACTTTTAAGTGGTTTTATTTCTTTTCCTTCATAACAACATCAAAAACTGGACCTCAAATATCCAAAAGTCACCGTGATTCCCTTTTAAACATACCTTTTCCAATGAAAACACATTATTAACGTCAACTCCAAAACGCCCGATTTTGAAACTTAAACTAACAATCAGTCATCTTATTTTAAAATACTTCCAGTAAGCTTACACAATACACAATGCTAAAAGGACTCGGTTTTGTTATTGATCTGGTTAAAAATAACAAACACTGTTTTATGGCTGCCATTATCGAGTTACAGCTGCTTCTATAAACAAGTGAGTGGACTAGGCTTCCAGCTGGTCGGGGAGATATTATATTTGTCTACGAGACAAAGATCGGAGATTTTGTCACTAAGATTTGGCTGGGCCATATTGGGGAAGTAGGTATGAGAAGTAGTCGGATTGTTGTCCGCGATAATTTCATTTTGGGAATGTAAAGGTATAAACGAGTGATTATTTGAGAAAAGAATCCAACAGTTTGGGCAGTAGACGAATTTGAACCAAACAAAGGCAAGAGTTTAGAGCTATTCAAATTTTAGACTGTAATGACAATCAAGTACCTATCTAATACACGTGTTATAGATCAAAAGAGAGGGTGTCTTACACACTCACACAGTGTGTTAAGAAACGAAGTATGGTCTTTGAATCAAAGAAATGCATGTAAACCTGCCAGGTAGATCATTTTAAATGAACACGCAGCAAATATATTTATGTAGTAATTGTCGTCTACTAGACATTGAACACAAGAAAGAAATAGTTTATTTCTCTCCTAACCTTGAATCTTGTCTCAAATCAAGCAACCGTATCAAAAAACCAACAAACGCAAGACCTGCAATTAAAACTAATTGCGAAACACACAATAAAAACGAAATTATGTCAGAATTACGTGCCTACAAAGGAGGGCAGCGTAGTAAAATTACGAGTACGAACCGATACGGTTTGTAAGAAATAACAATGAAAAGCTGAACAAAAAACAGTAATACATCAAATCTTCATTCTTTCCAATCAGGTCAGTGGGACTGCTACCGTGGTAGTAGAAATGCTTTGTAAGAATCAAAAAAAATAAAGTGCTTAAGAAAATAAAAAAGAGTTTGAGGTATTAGCGGCTATAGATGTATTTTCAGACATCCTTGTAATGGCGTCAAACCATGTAGGATGACAATGTAACAATCATTTTGCATACATAACTTAGTACGGTTCTGTAGTATCTCGTCTACAATCGAAGACCTCCACAACAAAACGCAGATGATAACCTGATGGTATCGCGATTATAATGAGTCCATTTCTCACTAATCTTGCCACCTTCTCACTAATTGATACCAATGTGAATAATATAATTAATCTCTTTGAAAATTCAACATTTTTGAACAATAATATAATACCTGATGAAGGTTCTGACCTCAAAGAGATAGTAATGCCGACTG
Source organism: Agrotis exclamationis (assembly GCA_950005045.1). Taxonomy (NCBI): domain Eukaryota; kingdom Metazoa; phylum Arthropoda; class Insecta; order Lepidoptera; family Noctuidae; genus Agrotis; species Agrotis exclamationis. Next base: position 4,474,388 of record OX465431.1, on the reverse strand, counting down.
AATGCAAGGAACAAGGTGATATGGCATCTTTTAAAGAGGGCCTGGAACTGTCATAGGCCGATTCTAACCTAAAACATGCTATCTTAAGACCGTCAAGACAGCCGAGAACTACGCAGTGATATCTCTAGGAAAATACAAATACATAATAGTTTGTTCTTTTAGTTTTTATGTGGTCAATAAACAAATGATTTAATGTTATTAATAAAACAATGACCAACGCTAATTTAGATTTACCTCTATCATTAAAATGCTTTCGAGATTAAGATAGCGAATAATTGCTTCAGTCTACTACTAGAAAAACCCTGGACATATTTTTTATTAGCACACGTCATCATAGTCGTCACCAATAAGATCAAAGCTTCAGCCTACTACAAAAAACCCTACTAGCCACATCATTTGCCTAACCTTTCCCCAATTATGTTTGTTCGGCTTCAAGTCCAAATGCATCTGAATAACAGTGTTTTACGAAGACTTTTTTTTGAAGAGACTGCCAATATGACCCTCAGAACCCACTTAGTACTGGGTCATACGATTTATTAGAATTTGGGACTACGAGTACTACCTGTAACGACTGTCAAAGATTTACAAATGACAGCTGGAACCAACGGCTTAACGTGCTTTCTGAGAAACTCGGCATATCATGGATAGATCCATCTATGGACCGACCTAGGCAAGCACGGTTTAATCTTCAAGGGCAACCCATAAGTATGTTATTCTCTCCACGAGCTCCTCTAAAACCCCTAATGGTTACATTATATTTTATAATCATCTACGTCATTACTCTGCAATCGCGACAAAATCAGTGGCGCGTGGCAACCTTGCCGCTTCATGTTCCTACAGTTACAGTTACTATCCAATTAACTACAGTAATACTACTTATGGAAACTATGTGTAGCTACTGGTTAAAGATAATCCTTCGTCTTTAATGCCTCTTTTTATTTTGCTAATTACTGCAGACTCGTCATCAGAGATACGATACAAGAGAATGAAGATAAAGATGATCAGCAAATATAGCATCGAGTTCTTCTGTTTTTCATATAGTAGCTAAGAATCCCCGAAAAATCTGACGGAAGAGTTGATGTGGCGAGAAGAGATGATACATTACCTATAAGCATGCGATATTAATTCCATTCTGGGTTAACCCAAAAGCGGTATCGAACTATTTTCATAGATGCGTCACCAAAACCAAAGTCCAAGAAACCAACGTGTTGGAATTTAAAGAAATCTTGATTGAATGATGACGGGCACCTATCGCATGTTACCATTGTACGGCTTATAACATACATACTAAATGAGACTCCGATGAGTCTCGACCGATTAGCGAAGGCATAAGTGCAAAGCAAGTACTTGAAACCCTTGGCGTGAAGACTGAGGATTAAAACTTGATCCAATTGCGGTTTGTAGCGACAGGTGGAGAGCTACCTAGTCAGAAAAAGTAGGACCTCACAGAGTCAGTAGTCCATAACAGATATAAGGGATTAGTGGTGCCTGGTATTTTCTATTTCCCAGTCAATTATAACTAATTAATGCGATAGAAGACTTACCAACACACACAATATGAATACTTATAGATTATTCTACTTCAGGCTAGATCAAAGATGTTCTTGATTGACTGGCTACTATTAGCGACTATTGCTCTGATTCGCCAAATAAATGTAGAGACCTAATTATGTGCTCAAGTGAGTCAGATGGTTAAATTGCAATTGACCCTCCCAAATCTAAATTGAGGTAGTAGTTGTAGAAAAGGATTCTAAGAAACAATAAATTATTTCCGCAACGTATCAGAAGGAAAAAACATGCAATAATGATCGTAAGCAACTATTTTGTGCCGCGAACGAACGTCCATTGAATGACAATGAAATGAATGAATTATTCACAATTGAAGGCTTCCAATGTCAATCCCATTATGTAAGTGACATCGCTACAACCGTAAAGTGTGGCGTTAGCTGATGTATTAATTGTATAAATACGTGGTAAGAATACGACAATAATTCTAGTTTAAAACATGGCGTAGTAGTCTATGACTAGAAATGGAAACGAACAAGTTATGATTTATATCTCATCTGCAGTCTTACCCTTGCTCGCGGATTTCCTGCGTCGTCGTCATTTGAAATACAAATCAATGATAAATTCCAGTCACCAGGTATAAATTACAACCCGTGTGTAAATTCGCTCAGGGACACTTCATCAATCTGATATTCAGTTATAATTGCTAAGATGGAATTGAACACAGGCCGATTGATAATTTGTTAAGGAGATGAGATCGTAGATAAATTTTGGCTTTAGATCTCTACGGTAGATCGACCTCCTGTACTGTACTGTATAATTTATCTGATTTCAAGCAAATCTTAATAGTTCTTTCCTCCCTACACCATCAGCAGCAGATCTTGGTGTTATATAGTCATCTGTTACGAAATCATCTTTCTAATCTTCTATTCAAGCAAATTCTGTCATTGCAGTCGTCTAAATATGCTGCACCCTCAAGTATCGTCACAGTTCTCGTCCCATTCGCATTAATTATAACTATGAATGCTTAATCTAGCAATAGTGACGATTATTTAGCATATACTTGCTAAATCCCTTTCAAGAGTAATTCACATTCAGGACAGGAACACAGGTAATCCTCAATTATACAGGCTCAATGATATTTAGCACCACCTGCTACATCTGGCATGAGCTACCGGTATTGCATGGAAGACTGCCAAGATTTGACCACTAAGAAATAATCGATTTTCCATGGTTGTCCCGTGAGAAATATTAGAAATTTAACCTGGTATAAAATTAGATAGGCTAGAAGAAGTACAATATTTGAGGTTCAGTTCCATTAAAAATAAAATATTTGCCATTTAGAGAGGACTGATACGAGCAGTTCTGAATCTAAACGGCTAATTCACAGATACAAAAAAAAAAACAGAATCTGACTTATGGTTTAAGTGATTTTAGTTGAGGTTTTCATTTTATTTCGGTCTTAAAACATAGTCTCCTTTATGGTGGTGACCTCTTACGGCCACATCTGTAGGGGCTTCCCTGAGATTTAACATAACAAGTTTGACTGGTTAATTACAATATTTTTTCGAAAGGCTTCTGACGAATATTTGAGATAAAACATCAGTGTTTCCTCTTACATAAATTAAAATAGATATTCTCTTCTATCCTTTTGTAGTAAGCCTCGGTACATTACCAGACCGGTCTAAGCCTGATTTATTATTTTATACCTATTATCTACTGATCCCGAGAAAGGAATTTGACCCGAGTCCTATGCATATGCAAATATCCTTGAAAATCACAAGCGTTGAAAATATTTGCGTAGGCACGTGTTTGATTTATAATATGCATTCTCATATGGTTAGTTAAAACTCCATAGAGATGATTTAGTACATGATAATTTTGCAAAATATTGTTTGGAGTACAAATGTGGAGGGCTGGAGGACAAGAATACAACCTTTTTCAAAAAAAAACGTAACCGCCTTGTAGTTCCGGAGATATGTAAACACAAACAGTCGATGTCTACTCCTTGCTGTTAAGGAGTTGTACCTTTCATCATCAGCTCAGCTACATGAGATGATGATTACCATACGCAAGTACTTAAATTACTTCATAGTATTTGCGAAAAACGATGTACGGGCCCATAAAATTTGAGGGTTGCCCTCGATTTCTCCTGGATCCAATCATCAGATCCTGACTTGGTGACTATGGGACCACCTCAGAAGTATCTCCTTTCGAACGGACAAAAAGAATTTTGTAAATCGGTCCATAATTGGCGGAGCAAACGCGAAACAAACACAGACAAAAAAAACATACCGTCGAATCTATAACATCCTCCTTTTTGAAGTCGGTTAAAAAAGGACATAAGTTATGGATCGAATGTGTGAAAACGGTTAGGTGTATACTGAAATGGCGACAAATAGAGAAAGAAATATAAAAGACGAACATATATGCTGCACCGATTAAATATAAACCTTACAGCTAGAGGATGATGAGAATAATAATTTCACACGGCATCATTACGATTAAGATAATGTCAAGTTGAGAGTGAATCAAGACGTAAATAAATTCTAGAGCTACCGACTACAACATTAGAGAAGAGCCTTATACTAGAACTGCGACGATAAAGACTTACAATAATAGTAAGCGTGAAAATGCAGCACCGCCAAGTCTCACAAAAAAAGTCTCACCTTGCAAGCCACACGATAAATTAACTCAAGATAAAAATCTTAACACACTTCCCATTCACAAACTACACGGACTATCTAAACATGCTATAGAATATAGATGCATCCTAGTAAGGCCATAAAACCGCAATGAGTCACTAGCGGTCTCGGCTGTCACCACAAATTGGGCCATTGACCTGGCTGTTGCATAATGAGGCCGTAATCTTAGATTATGGGTGAAACAAACCACACGTAAAAGAATATCAGTGTGTTAACACCTTATCTTTGGCGGGGAACTTGGCTCATGTTCTTGTATTTTATGACTTTTTCTTCTTCGACTTTTGTAACTATTTAATGTTGTACTTATTTACTTGCAGTTTTATAACAGCTTCTTTTGTATTAATTAAGTTACCGTACTGTGTTATTTGCAGCAGTTTCTGCTGTAACCACCTCAATAAGTGCTACGTGAGAAATGAGATCATAAATATAATTCTGAACATTCTTCCCTTATGTCCACCCTTTTTATTGAATCATCATCATTATATTGCCCCTCCTATCCCATTTTTAGGGTTCCGTAGCCAAATGGCAAAAACGGAACCCTTATAGATTCGTCATGTCTGTCTGTCTGTCTGTCTGTCTGTCTGTCTGTCTGTCCGTGTATGTCACAGCCACTTTTTGTCGAAAGTATAAGAGCTATCCTGTTGAAACTTTGTAGAAAGATGTATTATGTGAACCGCATTAGGATTTTCACACAAAAATCAAAACAAAACAAATTTTCGGGGTGCCCCCCATACTTAGAATTGAAACTCAAAAAATTTTTTTTCACCAAACCCATACGTGTGGGGTATCTATGAATAGGTCTTTAAAAATGATATTGAGGTTACTAACATCATTTTTTTCTAAACTGAACAGTTTGCGCGAGAGACACTTCCAAAGAGGTAAAAAGTGTGTCCCCCCCCCCGTAACTTCTAAAATAAGAGAATGATAAAACTAAAAAAAATATATAATGTAGACCTCAACCAAAACTACCAACGAAAATTGGTTTGGATGAGATACAGTTAGCAGTTTTTGAGATATAGTACATTTTCAAAAACCGCAAATATAACTTTGCCATTCATACAAATACTATGAAAAACAAAGTTATTTTTATTGTTTGTGTATATTACTTACTAATCTCAATATAGTTATATCTCTAATCTATGCTTGCTGCTACGGAACCCTTCATGGGCGAGTCCAACTCGCACTTGGCCGGTTTTTAAATTCGTGTCATTTTCCACACACGTTAATTGCTTGTACATTTTCCTGGATCATACATGGTATTAGCTACATTGTGCCAAACACTTCTATCATGGGTTGGGATCTAGAATCACTTAATGATCCTTTGCAATAGTTTGCACAACTATGGCCCATACATTTCTTAAAGTTTTCATTTCACCGTTATATCTTATATCAATCTTATTTATTTAATGTATAACAGCTTTATATTATCTTTAAACAACATCCATGTGATGTTGTTTTACTTTTTCATCTTGTTCTGTACCAGTTTTAGTGCCAACAAAATTAAAATCGTAGATTTTAATAGTCCTGATAACATTTTATGTGTTTCTTTAAGTAAATAAATTATTCTGATCGAATCTTAAGTAGGTACGTACATACTTATTAAACCAATGTTTTTAACCGACTTCAAAAAGGAGGAGGTTCTCAATTCGGTCAGTATGTTTTTTTTTTATATATGTACACCGATTACTCCGAGGTTTCTAGTCCGATTCTAGTGTAATTCTCCAAGAATTACACTAATCGGACGGTTGAAAAAAAAGTGAATTATTTTATGTCTTCTTTTTAAAAAACCGAAAATCTAATTAAGGCAATGACAATGGATAGTTGAGCCAGAGAGTCGAATGTAGGTGCTTCCAAGGGATTAACCACATCGTGACGCGGACTGTGCCAAAATTTATAATAGTTGTGTAAAATTGTATTGTACTAAAAAGTCACTAGCTCCAGTCATAAAACTCTTCAACAAGGACGAAGAGCGACAGACAGGTTGGTGCAATTATTGCTGGAGAGAAATAGGTAGGTAATAAATATTCATAAAATATTTATCTTACATGAAAACTTTCACAATAACATGAGAATACTTGCCCCAGTGGCCTAAAGTGTAATAATCTGCCTGACTGAAGAGCAAAATCAATCTTCGTCGGATTTGTGATGCACTACAACTACACAGTGCACATGCTCTGCTCATCAAAGCCCCCAACTTTTTTATTAAATAAACAAATTAATTACACTTAAATAAAACTAATCGTCGTCTTTTCAGATGAAAAGAACTTTCGAAGTTAACCTAAACAAGAAAACTCAGCCACGGAAGACAAGATCAAAATATTTTTAACTCCTCACAATTATAATTTTAGTACGAAATATAATATGGAAGAGGAAGTGTTAAACTTCAAAGTGCACTCATGAGAAATGTTAAAAATGTAAACGATATACGATACAGAATCGATCGTAAGATATTTTTTTATGATGATTGTATAAATATTAATTAGATTCTTACGTAATTATTAATTACATACATGCTGCTTAGGGAATTTCGAACAGTTCACAATTAACATATTAAGTGTTGTATTCATTAGTGTAAATTTAATTAGTTTGACTTCTTTTAGAGTTTTCTCACATAAACCGAGCTTACTCCGATTCGTCAATAAACAAATATCAAAGACTGAGCATAGTGAGCATTTATTTGTCCTTAAAGGCTTTGATGCCTGTTGTTTAGCACTAAGCGACTACTTACAACTATTACTCCGTTGGAATTCTAACTGTACGGTTTATTCAGTGTACGGTTCTGGATTCATTAAGACATTTTTATTACTTGCTAAATGCTACCAGTACTAATAATAGATAACAAAAAGCATCAAGGTCAACTCTAATTAGTCAGAAAAAAATATTTGAAGTAAAAAATTGAGGGACACCCACGGTCATTAATTTAATGGCCATTTGTCACCCTATTTCTCACAGAATAGAGAACATTCTCACATGTAACGTAAATGTAGCTCCGTCTGTCGGTCTATATGTTACTATTTCCTGCTTAAACGGCTGGCGAGAATAGGATATCGTTTGGCACTGGTAAAAATTAACTATGACTTTAATTGATAGGTATCGATACCAATCCATGGTCTGACAGTGCGTTAATCTAAATCAATTTCTAACGGTAAAGCCTCACACAGCCAATACATACTCGTTAATACTATCAAGAACAGGTTACTATATTGAATATCATGGACAGCTAAGTATTTAGTGCAAATGTTACATTACTATATTGTCAGTTGTCACACCTTGCATTTGTCACTGTCGAATTTGAAGAGCCCACCGGGCGTATCTTACATACGGCTAATGATATCAGCACAAGAATGTACATAGAGTTGTAATTAAGAGATTTCACGTTCATGACTTTTGTATCGGTCATAATGCCCACAGCCCGCTATTTTATTTTAATCAAAGCCCATAGCATAAGGGGTGCTAAGACAGGAAACCTCCACGTGCGCCCGTGGACTGGAGTTCCCTCTCGGATACGTCCGGGGGGAAGACCAGTTTTTCGAGACGGTGCACCCTGGGATACGGGCAAAAACTCTTCCTTAGGCACTGTGCCTAATGCGAATAGCCTGTCGGGTGGACGCTCCAACGCGTGTCCCTCTGAATAGCAGAGGGCACAGCGGCGGAGCGGGCTTGCGGAAGGTGAGTAATGGGTATGCTCGCCGTCCGACCAAGGACCAAGCCCGGGTCGGTGGCGCGTCGTGTTTCACGCGTCACCGACGGGGCCCCTTATGGGGCCAAATGCCTGCTAGGGTCGCGGATTTTTCTTAATCCAGGATACCGTGGCCCCGGAACGTAAAGGGCATCCGAAGGAACACGGGTGGATTTTAGTCAGTAAGAGTCTGACATCCCTTCCGCCCCACCCAGGGCGGGAGGACTCATTTGATGATTTTGCCACCCCAAAAAAAAACAAAAAACAAGCCCATAGCATAAGAATTTAAATCAGCCCATTATATTTTCATTGCTGGTTCAAAAGCCTCCATTTCGTGAGAGCCTGTTTGAACTAGATTTCTTCCAACTAGAACCTTTGTCATAATTAGAAACAAATCACGTTTGCATAATTTCCATTACACAGTATTCCTATCTATTCAATTCCTTATCAGGACACCAGAAGATTGTTCAAAAATAACATAGACCTTGGTGGTCTAAACCTTTTTTTTTTCTAAGCTATCTGACATAATAAGCTCGTAGCTCAACTTAAAGCTGTATCTTCCTTAGCGACTATCAAAGCTGCACAAGAGCAAGCCAAACAGCTAGAACCACTACTGTGGAACTACCCTGATATACTCACTGATAAGGACACGCATTAACGCCACTTGAAACAGGTAATCTGGGTCAGAGCAATGACATCACGACATACGCTGAGCGCACACTTACATCTTTTAGTGGTCAGACTATCTTTATATTCAAAGGATTTCTTTAGTCGCACGTAACACATATGGAAGCAATGATACAGCAAAACAAGTAGAAGCGAAGATTTAAGGACAATTTATTGATAAGTTCAAAGTAGAAGATATAAAAGCTTAAGATTTTTATCTTCTGAACATAATTGAAACTGAAATTGAAGCTAAACAATAGGCCAAAAAAGAATACCCTGCTATTAGTAATGATAAATACTGCGTGTACCGAACACGAGCACACGTTTGCATTGCAGCGTCAATCGTAATATGTGTCCTAGTTCTTAAACAAAAGATCCATCACTTGAACTTTATCATGAAGAAAACCTACATTTCAAACTAACAAATCTGACTATCGCATTGTTGCCAAACGAGGGTCATTGACTGTAGTCGGTACAGACATTAATGATTGTATTATTTTAGCAGATGTATGGTCAACTAACCTATAGAAACCACCAACCGGTTTCACGGATGTCTTTAAATCGCCGCAATTGGCGATTGTTGAATAAATATTCTCTGATTCGCGCGAATGATCAGTTAAAAGGACATAAAAGACGTTCGCATTGATGACTTTTACGCCGTTTCAAGCATCTAGTATTCGCAATACTTGATTGAATAGGTATTGTTAACCAACTGTGTCAACAAAGTCTATAGATTCGACACAGTTTCTATAAAAGTCCGTTTCATAACTAGATAATGTTCTTAAGACACTCATTCAGAGAAGTCTTCATGTAAAGAAGATAAAGGTAGCCTGGACAACTGACTGCCTTTTGAGGGAAGACTTATGTCGAGAATAGAGGCTGAGGCAATTAATATTGAAGTACCGTATTTCGTAGATATGTTAGCTTGGTCACAACAGCTGTGAATTGAATAAGCTGTGACCAGAAGGCGTCTTAAAATATTATTATAGTAAGGATGTTGTATATTAATATAATCTTAACACCCACGACAACCACACACTCAATTTTCCTTCGATTAATTCTGAGAACTGCCACCATTTATTTCTAACTACATACCTACTTAGGAACACTTCTATGATCTTTGGGGAGTTCAGAGGCATATTTAGCTACAAACATGAACTTACCCATAATGTCATAAGTCCCACATGATAGGGGCGAGGCATTACAAAAATTTCCGTTGAGATATGAATTTCGCGAGTGTGTTTAAACAAGTGTTTTTAAAACAAAAGAATAAATTATACACTGTGCTCGTTGTCTTTGAGATTTCAGTTTTATTTGAATAGTGGTTATGACCTTGTGTTCCAAAGACGACAAAAGTAATACGGTTAGTTTTGATTATTTTAGTACAATGTACATTACACATCTTTTTCTGACAAACAAAAATGCAACAGTACGCTGTCGAGCGTACTGGAAGAGCTGCAGCTTTCAAAATATCGTAAGTATAAACAAAAAACAAGAATGGCCCAAAAACACTACCTTGTGGCACGACATAATTTATTTCCCTTTACGGGAACAAAGGAAAATAATCTTCAGCTTTTAACAACTTTACACGTGCCAACATTTTGTTTTGTCTACACCCGAATACCATTACAAATTCATTAGCAAAGAATACATAACATTAATTAACATTATCTCTACTACTACAATATGGAATGCTTCATATACGTCTTTACCTACGGCGTCTACTACTCTATTGACAAAACTTCAATATTCACAAAAGTACAGTTGGACAAACAATCGCTGATCAAATAAAAATACGACCACACAGCATCACTGTTACGTAGACAAGACAAGCATACCTTGAATATTCTCTCTGTCGTAATAGTAAAGAAAGGTTGCATTCTATTATGCTACTGAGATGTTTGATAACATGATTTTTGAATTGTGAAGTAAGGTTGGAGGAGTTTAAAGATGGTCGTCTTTGAAAGACCTATTTGAATTATCTTCAAATATGATAGGGAATAGCCAACAGCATCCGCTTTGTGCGTTTATGAAACACACTGTTCTGAGGTATATTTCAAAACTCTCATGCGTGATTATCATAACATTTAACATTTCCATATTCATTAAGTGAAAATCTACAGCAGTAGGAATCCCACGCAGTTGAATACTGCAGCGAACGTCTTTAAAAAATAATAAATAATAAACTTCTCTCGATATTTGCATCATGTTTTCACCATCGATAAAACTATTGTTCTACCGCAATTCGATACAGCATTCGATACCGTATCGTACCTTAAGAACCTTTACAAATACTAATTAGGCCTAAAGCATATTTAAAACAATACGCATACCATTTGTTGCAATAAAACTCCATACTAAAGTTGTATCGAAACATTAATCTTAAGCTACACAATTGAGGTGTCCAGTTACCGAGGCGATATATGGGTAATTCTATTTAATATGTTGTGTGTGGCAGCTTTCAAATAAAAACATTGCTGGATGAATGGTCCCGCTGTTTCCTTTAGACGTCCTATTACGTACTGTGATGGCGATTGTAACTCTATAGAAACCTCAGCTAATAACGCAACCACGAGAGACTAAACTTAAAATTTTGTCCCGATTGACAGAGATATGTCTAGTGTCTACTACATACAACATTTATTTTTATATGTTTTCGAATGAATTTTTCCTTATTTTGTAAACAAACTTTACTACTATGACTAAGTGATCAGAGTTTGCACAGCACGTGGTCACAGCACGTGGTCTTACATAGTGATACTATGTTTGCTACTGTTATGAATACAATAAAATTATTAGAATGGTTTATTGGTCCATTCGTTTTGTACAACAAAAACCTTGCAATTTTATTAAAACAATAGGTTCGATCATTTTTATATGAATCTTGATGAATTTTTAGTGACCGGCGTAATTTTATGTACCTACATCCGAAATATTATCTAGCTACGTCAGAAATTTCACATGAAATATTCTCATCTTCAAGGGAACATCCCTGTCTTAACATTTTTCAACATTTCCAGTAGAAATCCTGAACACTCATTACTTACAGAATGATTCAACCATATCATCGTCTGATTCTAAGGAATACCTGCCAAATATGTGTGTAATATCATTACAATGAATCACCCGTCTTATCATGAATTGATATGTTTACGTTTGATAAGAAAGTACAGTAACTGCATAGATTAGCTCTAATCGTTTAAATCAAAGGTTTAACATCCGAGTAAAGATAAATACGTCTGTACTTAGTTCATTGTGCAGCCATATGAAATGGAAGGACCTCACTAATATATTGAAGATCAAACGATTGATTTTGGAGTCTACCCTTGTAACCTAGAACATGACATAAAAATTAAGGGCCTTACTTATAAACATTGATTAGACGTTACTTATCTTAAATAGCTCTTAAGTCACTTGCCATCTCTATTCATTAAAATAGAAATTACAAGGACAGGTGATATTTAATCGGTAGCTAAGCAACACAAGTTTTTATAAGTAAGGGGGTAAGACGTTTATTATGTAGAAGACTGACTTTTTCCATAAAATCATCTTAACGTAGTCTTCATAGCATAGGCAATAGGCAGAACTGAACTTCTACCACACACTCGAAACAAAACACCACGATTCTTATCTAACCCCACACAAACCATAACCATTACATCTCAAACACTATCACCATTAATACCAACTAGTTTAATAACCATCAAAATATACGACACGTAATAGGGCTGTTGGTCATTCAATGTAGTCGATCGCGCAATGACCCCGCTCCTGCGCGAGCGCCGGGAAGCCGCACCATTTGTTTTTGGGATATAATCGACCAATAACTGTTCGTGTCGATGACTTGCGTTTGGAGGGTTGGGGAATGGAGCTGTTGTTAATTAAAAATGCAGTAAAATTACGGTTAAATTTAACTTTTAAAGTGCTTTAAGTTGACTGCTAAGATCTTTGGCATCTGTGCAATGTTTTGTACTTTTAACTTGCAAGATCTTACGCTATCCGAGATGAAGGTGTGATGCCTTTGTTTCATAATTCATCGGAACATAAGGAATGGAGAAGAGGACTTTGCACAGGATCGACAAAGATAGGGCAAACAAAAAACGACATCATTCATCAGGACATTTTAGTGAATAAAACTAAAAAAAAGCTATATTAGGATCAACTAAGCTATCTATACCATCTATTTATTCGTTCTATTCTTTAATCCACAAAATTATGGTTTTCCGAAGGCATGAGAAAGCACCTTAAATGCCGCATAACTACTCACATTAGATGGTATGATAGGCAAGATCTTGATGCGTTTAAATGCATTTCGATTTTAGGGATAATGGTCTACTAATGACTCTTCGGTTTCAAATTTTATGACTGTGCAGTAGCGGGATTGGAAGCTCATTTCAGGCTTTAATGGGAAATGTTAAAAAAAACTATTGAATATTTACTTTAGTTAATAACTTAAATCAACTACTGCCAAATATAACGTTCAAGCGTTTTTGCCATACCTATTATTGGAATCAAATATAGCAGCTCACAATTTAGGACCCATTAATATTAGTAGTCATTTTTACCCGTGGTGCAAGGCAACTGGGCTTCTCCCAGTTGTAATGTCCCTTTGTGCCTATTGGCCTTGCTTTGTTCTGTCTCCTGCTTGCATGGAGGGAAGTGGAAACATATTTTTCCTACTCCTCCACTATTCTTTTCTGATTAATTTCGTGCAGGATCCAAGACAGGTAAATTCATTCTCCGGGACACGTCGAGCTTCATTGTCTTGGCGCTTTTCTGGTGGTTGCCACTGTTGATTCTGGCTCTCAGGAGTTGCAGTGGTTTGGGAATAGTGTGGTGGGTTTTGCCAAATATAACTCTAATAGCAAGACTGCATAATATTCTAAAACACGTAACAGTAGGCCTAGCATAAACATGACGTAGACAGAAAATTATAATTACTAGCACCTAAAAAGGAGAATATGTAGGGTAGGTAAGGTATACATCATACACGCAGCGTGGGGCGACAATGTTGTTAAATAATGTAAATGGATTTTAGGTCTGTAGAAGACCTGTCACTCCTGAAGTTCGACTAGAGAAAGAATTTTAATACGGTTTTTCATTCCGGAAGGTATATGGAAAATATTAATCTTTAATATTGTCAAATCGTATTCGGTGCAAGGACGTACATGGGCGGGTCACTCGTTGAACAATAAAATAATATACGCTTATGCCCGTAAGCAGAGCATGAAAGCTGGAAGTGTATCTGAGCCCAAGTGCTAGTGATTCATCGCTCCCAGGCAAAGTGTCGGTCTTGAAGATTGCAGATAAGGGCACGAACACGATTGCTAATTCAATGTTACTACCGAAAGAGCATACATCATAAACTAAGGACTTCTTACCATTTCTATTTAAGAACATTTAGAGAAAAGCTTTTGTTTTAAGGCTATTATTGGCAAGAAGAGCGTTGTGTGACTTTCGTTTGTTAAATATTGAGAGACAGATGGTGATAGGAAAAATAACAATGACACATATAAATATAACAATATACAGAACTTAATACTTGCAAATGAATCGGCAGACAAAACTTACAACAACAACATAACTGAACAATTTAACATAAATTTCAATAACAAGCCATTGTAAGCAAACTGATTTCTACAAACAACTGTTGTTCCTGCTACAGAGATTCTGTTGAATATTTTAAAAGTTAGGGAGCTTGTTTTATTTTTAGAAACTAACTTTATAAGTATTGACGCCCACGAAAGTGTTCGGGATAACCAACTAGAGTCCATAGTTAAACATGCATTGTTCGAATTTAATTCAAATAATAGGTTGGGGAAAAAGTTTCTTCGCATTTTTTAAGAAAATTCAAAACATTTTTTAATAAAGTTTATTTACATTTAACTAAAGTATGTAGGTACCATTTTGTTCGATAACTTTTTGCCATCTTGTAGGTAGGGACATGATCCCATTGCTATAGAAATTTTGGGACTTCTGGTCAAAATACCGCGACAAGTGGTTTTGGCAGTCCTCTCGTGATGTTAACCTGACACTGCCTAAAGAATTCTGAAGAGACCGAAACAGGTGGAAATCTGAAGGTGCAAGGTCAGGACTATACGGCGGATGCATTAACACCTCCCAGCCAAACTCTCTTAATTTTTGTTGGGTGGCTAAAGATGTGTGAGGTCTAGCGTTATCATGATGAAAAACCACACCCCTTCTGTTGATTAATTCCGGCCGCTTTCTTTCAACTTCTTGCTTTAATCTCATCAGTTGTTCGCAGTAGAGTTCAGAATCGATGGTCCTGCCTGGTGGTAACAGCTCATAATGAATAATGCCCTTCCAATCCCACCACACACACAGCATCACCTTGTTGCGAGTTAACCCGGGTTTCGCCACAGTCTGTGAAGCCTGACCGGCCTTTGACCACGACCTTTTTCGCACGTTCTTGTCATACGTGATCCACTTTTCATCACCAGTTATCAGCTTCTTCTAAAATGGTTCGGTTTCATTACGTCGTAATAAAGAATCACAAATGAGTACACGGTTCATTAGGTTTCTTTCAGTGAGCTCGTGAGGTACCCAAATGTCGAGCTTTTTTGTGTACCCAGTTTTTTTCAAATGCGCCAAAACTGTTTTGTGGTCAATTTCCAGTTCTTCAGCTACGTCGTAACTACTGGTATGCCGACCTTGCTCCACTTTTTCAAAAATGGCATCCATTTTATCCGTAATAGGGCGACCAGAGCGACGTGCATCTTTGACATCAAAATTTCCGGATTGAAAACGCTTAAACCAAATTTGTGCTACTCTCACAGACACTACACTAGGTCCATAAACATCGCAAATTTTTTTCGCGGCTTGCGTTGCATTTTTACCTTTTTGTAGTAAAATTTTAAAATGTATCGAATTTCTTCATTAGATTCACTCATCTTGATGGTACGAAAAACAAATGAAAATCACACATTTTCCTAATTTGAATTTGGAATTATGTTCTTTAAAATTCAAACTTTCAATGATACCAAAACCAGCCAGATACAAATAGTATAGCCAAAGAGATTTTTATTACAAGTTCATACATACTATAATGCGAAAAGACTTTTTCCCCAACCTAATATACTCGTATAAGGACCTCTATAAGAAAAAGTTGGAATGATGAAATTTCAAGACATACACGATATTTTTAAATAAAACAAAGGATTTAGGTGAAACCGATGGAGAAGCGATAAAGCAATTATTAAAACCAAAACAAGTGTTAATTGAAACTAAAAGAAAATTTTGTTGTATATACCATTTTACGAAACAAGACCATTGTTCTATTTAAAGTCAACAAAGAGGGTTTTTTGCCAAATAAAACTAAAAATAAAGATCAAGATACTAACTCCTTGTACGCTATAATTGGTCTATTAAAACGAGCAATTAATCAAAATTATAGCACAATTGTACCGACAGAGTACATGCAATGACCATTGATCTTAATTAAAGTTACAAAGTTATGTCAGTTTAATTACGAAAATGACTGTATTGATGCAACAGTTATTTCTAACTGCAAACGCTGTAATGCAAAATTCTTCAAGTGAAATAGGGCGTAAAATATGAAAGAAGATTTATGACCGTTCGTGACTTCAAAAGGCAGAATAACCTGAGAAAACTACATGTTGTTGTTAAAAAGATTTCATCAATGATCGCTAGACACAGTCATGATCAAAACAGAAAAAATAAAGAATTGGTCTTGCAACATTATTCATTCATACGGATACACCAGATACTTATACATTTTCGTAAACTGGGCTTCGACAGAAAAACAAGTCGTTACACTAGGTATCTATTTTTCATTTGGACAACCTCAATTGTTTCCGTACACCAAATGAATAGTAATGCAACAAAGGCTTTGTAAGAAATCCAAGAATTCATTATTTTTTCACATTATTCAAAGTGGACCACCAACCGCTTTGCTTAAAGACACTTACGTTTGCATATCAATAAGAAAGAAGAATAAACAAACGTACTGAATGAAAAAATCAACAATCACGTAGGTCCCAGCAATTCTTCTATAAAATTACGATTAAACTCAACTAGCCTTTTGAAAATATCAATAGAAGATCATTAACAGTCATCATTAAAACATTTGAAAGCAAATGAGCAATTGAATACTGCAACACTGGTTCGGAAACTTTTAAAACTCAATCCATAGCCAAAATCAAACGTGATTGAATTGTTTGTTGCAAATCGATTGACAATAGAATTATAAACAATTGATTTCATCATAGGATATGCCATAAATCAACTCAAAATAGCTGTCGAGTCCTGAATAACAATATTAAAACGCAATCGTATAAAATATTAGACTGCGTTTCGAGAATTTCAAGTGCTCAATTTTGGTGGGACGGACATGCAAATTTGAAACTATTGAATTTGACAATTAAATTAAGTCAATACATGTATTCTGGCTCGCATTTGCACAAATGTGGACGAGTGATAAATCTGGGAGGACTTAAACGTGTATGAATACTAATTACATGTGGTGCTTTCAAGGAACTCCTACTTACGTTCATAATGAACTGAAACCTGTATCTAGAGAAGTAACTAAGAAACCATACGTCGTAAATCAGACTGAATTATTGCAGACCCAACCTTACATTAAGAATATTGAAAACTAAGTAGGTGCAGCTCGGAATAATAATATAATAATAATAATATTTCACAACTATCACACAACGCCATCTAGTCCCAAGCTAAGCAGAGCTTGTGTTATGGGTACTAGACAACTGATAAACATACTTATATATTTCTAAATACATACATAATATAGATAAATTACACCCAGACACAGAACAAATGATCGTGCTCATCACACAAACATTTGTCCTGGGTGGGAATCGAACCCACGACCTCCGGCATAGCAGTCAGGGTCACTAACCACTAGACCAACAGGCCTGTCGAGTAATATAATTATATAGTTATACAGAATAATTAAAGGAGTAGGGTTCTAACTGGCATAATTTATAAACCAATATCAAAACGGAAATTACTAGGATTTCTCTTCTAGAAAGACCTCGAACAGACCTTTACAAACTGCCATACCCATACATTCATCTTTTATCATCGATAAAACTTTCCCAACCGTACATCATTCAGTTTCCGACTATAAATATCAGAGTATACCACAGTGGTTCTAATTCACGTTTCTATTCACACCACAATAAAACAGTCGTTAATATACACCGCCTTTATGTCCCCCCTTGTGAGTAGTTGTAAAACGACCACATTAAAGTGGAGAGTTTGTTCAGTGAAGGGAAACGAATCTCTGACACCTACGCTAAAGGGAGCCATTCATTTGATTTCCAGAGAAGATATGAAGTTATGGATGCTTCAACATTTAGACATGTAACAAGGTAAGTAGTTGCATTAAATGCCGAAGAGAAAGCAATATTTGAAACCACAGAAGTTAAATTATGTGCAGTGACAGATGACAAAGTAACTGTTCTTCTTAAGCTGAATATAGAAATCAAAGCCAAGAAGACAAATGGTACGAAATTGAATTGTGATTTATGAGTTTAACTCCCTGCTGTAGATGCTATCGAGTTACCTTAGTAACACAAAGTCATGTTTCATCATTAACACCAGAAACAGACGACAAACAAAGTTCATTTTGTACGTGAGATTCAACAAAAATGTGCATTGCATTTCATACTTTTTGTTTTGACCATAATTATGAAAAATCGGAGTTTACGAAATCATACTCTATAGATTTCTTTTTGCCACTATAGCAGCGAGACGCTTGTTCAGTATTGCTTTACCTGTCACCTATGTCCTTGATAATCTATTATTGACTGCACGAATTTTGAGCCAAAAGAGATTTGAACTTCTTGCCATCTCGCCATCGATCTCAGAATAAAATATATTGCTTTTTATAGAGATACCAATAATAGTACCAAATGCAACCAATATCCACAGTTCAAACCCATCAAAACCACGTGCTCCAATGTAATGTTCCGGATTTACAGATCACAGTATTGTACCGAGATTTGTAACTCCTTTACGTTCAAAAGCACTTAGGTGACTCATACAACTGAACTTGACAAGGGCCATGTCCAGGTCAATATCGAAGTTATTGGATCTTGGATCAATAAACTACCCTTTCTCTTCAACTATGTGAAACTTAAACTTGTAAGTGCGTGAAACGATAGATATGGAAATATTCAGATGCCCGAACAAGAGCCCTCGTCGTAAATCTAATGAAAATGTTTAGTTTTTAACTCTGTTTTAGTAATTTCGATCACGCTATTTATCCCCCATAGATATAACAAAAATTTATTATATTATGTAAAATGAGTCTTTTTAAGCGTAAGAACATTGGGCACTCCTGCTAGCGTAGTAATTGGAGTGTGGATGTTGCATTGAAAAAGTTTCTGATCGTTTGAAAGGGAACACTTAAAAAAATATAGATATTCCTTATTTCTTAACTAAGGAAGTTATATTAAACTGTAAAACGTCCCACCCTTTGAAATGAATATTTACTACTAAGGTATTGGTTTCGATAACCAAATAAACTTTGAAAAACCAACCCAATTAAAAGCCGCACCACAAACGCTTATGATTTCACCAAATACCGTAAGTCATAATGATACTAACAACGTTAAAATAAACAAACAAGACACGGCAGATCAAAGTAAAAGTACTAATTAACATAAAAACACAAATCAACATCTACTTAATAAACGTAACATTAATTACAAGCGGTAGGTAAGTAACATTGACACTGGTGCCGCTAATGAGTCAAAAGCGATGCGCTTGCGCTCCTCAGAAAAAGTATAGGCTACACGCCTACTGATGTGTAACACATAGGGGTGCACGATACTTGTGTTTGAGTCGATGCTTTTATGTTAATTTGTTTGCGTTCCAAAATTGTAGGTGTAATGTGTTACAAAAGGCCTAGAGCGACGAGCAATCACGCACTCTAATAAGGTTCCTTTAGTATACATCAAATGCTTTAACAACTATCCGGATCGCAACAATCTAGGATCGCTTCTAGGATCTTAATGACTAGCTTTGATCCAATTCTCCAAATATAAAAAAACAGCATGATGTCGTCTTATGACATGAAAAAAAATCTTCTAGAAATTCTGAATATTTAGTTTTCTCCTTTGAGATTTACTATTGTCTACTATATCCAAGTATTTAACGCATATTTCTATCAATCGAAAATATTTGAGTATCGCATACGCTATATCGATTGTATCGAGCATCACTACTAACGAACTTCAGTTCATAGGTAAGTCATATACGGAGTAAAAATTAGAACATGTGAATGGTGAAGTTAACTTTAAATGAGTGAGTTCTGAACAAATAATGGATTTTGAAAACTTTTTAATCAGGGAAATAGTTGATAGGAAAAAAAAAACAGTAGAATAATTAATAACAATACAATACCTACTGGTTATTTAAAGGAAAAGAGAGAATTTCCTCATAATTATATTTTCGGTATTTAATTATGTAGTTAAATGGTAGCGTGTTTTGAAGGAAGTAGGCAAGAGAAAAATAATATTGTAGTACATTAATTTGATAAATATTAAAGATTAGGAAATATGGATTAACGATAAAGGCCGTAGTAACCATTAATTTAATAATACAGTACCTAGCACTATAATATTTTTATGATTAATTAATCGACTTGGGAAAAACACAAACTAATAAAAATACTTTACATAGAATAGGTATTAAAGGCATACAAAATATTTTCTCGAATTAAAATGTTTTAAAATCTTTTTCTACAACCTGCCTCAGTTGATGCTTAGCTTTATACTGATTAGAAATAGCATCAACAATGTGCCCAGGTAATTTGCTGTCAATAAATACATGAAAAACGATGTTATCACTTAACTCTCATCGCTAATCATTGTCATTATCAGTCAGCCATGTTTTACGGCCAATTACTTTTCTTTTAATGTGCCTTTACTTTATTGTCATCCGCTGCATCGTATTTTTAAACTAAATTTATGTTTCTATTTGGTTCTTGTTTTTCATCTTCCATAAACTTTTTCAAAGCTGAGTGTCTGATAATACTATTTACATAGCTATTAAAACGTGCTATTAAATTTAACTGGTAGGGAGGTAATTATTTCTCTACGCTACTTGTAAGTAAAGCGCCGATTACATCATGATTACAGTTTTTTGAGTCAATGATATAATTTATAAGCGTTACTTTCATATCAAAAAGATCATCTATAACGTCATGCATTCCGTTTTAACATTCATTAACTATATTTATATTTAGTTCATACTAGTTACTTAAACCGTTCATTTCGTCTGTGTCGTTTTGTAAGATCAAGTCAAGTTCAACCATATTTTCAATACTGTCTGCTGGATATGCCGCATTATAATCTACAACTCGTAGAGGCGGTACAGGCGTGTCAGTGCCAGCCCCATCATTAATAATCCCAGCCATACTGCAGATATCATCAGGGCTTTTACCAATTGTTCGAGTATGCTCGTGTACTTTATTGGAACCATAACCCACAAGTACAAAGATATCAGTTTCTAAGAAAGCTTTGGAGACAATAATAGATGGAAACCTTTCATCTTTATAAATAATGTTGTCAGCTATCATCACTTATGGAGAATAAAAAATGTATACCTTAACGGGAATAGGAGAATAATAAAAAGACTTGAAGTAACCTAGGCAAAGGTCAGAAACTTAACAAGCTATCAAAATGAAAACTTGCTACAATAAATAACTTTAATTGCAAAATTTGTCTCTGCCAGTGCATAATTTGTAAAATGAATCAAAATGTTCAAAGGGGGCTCACCTGACAAGAACAAAACATTGTAAACGCTTACTGCACTCATTCATTTTGTCGTCGGCCGCAAATCGTATTTCATGGCGTCTGAGCTAAACACCTTAAATTATGCGATCCTTTTACTTTAACCCAAGGCCTTATTACCTAGCAACAGAGTTGAATTAAGCAGTTGAAGATTCTCAGCACTTAGGTCCTAATATACTTGTACAGATATCGCGATAAGGGTAAGTTTGAATCGCGTAGGTGAAGCATTAAGGAGTCATAAATCTTATGCAGAGCATTAATTATTTCACATCTCGGAAGATGGAGCACAAAAGAGTTTTATTTCATTAGACAGTGAGATAAGACCCAATGTTGATTTATTGATTCTGATCGGATCTTTGTCGTAATTTAACTGGACACTTCCTGCTAAAGGATTTGGGTCTTCTTGATCTTTTTTGGGACGCGTAGAATTCGTGGGTTGTTTCTTTTATATTTTACAAGTTCGTCTAATAATATCAGGTTGGAGAGATTAAGACACCTGTACGTTGTCGAAGGTACAATAGATCCACCTCAGGAATTTGATAATCGTGTCAATTAACAATGAAGGTTTTTCGGTCCTGGTTTCCGTTCTATCTTTATTGAGCGGTCAGCGTTTGATAACTTAAATAAGACTTTTGGTTGACACCCGAATTTTATAAAACCAAGCCATAAGTAGTTGTATTAGCTGGTCTTAATGCATCACGTCTAAACAATAGAACGCTGAACATTTCGCAGAATAATATTTGTTTGACAAAACATTTATACTAAAATCTACAGGAGACGGAAATATCTGGTGCCCCAGTTCTAAGTTTGCCAGAATCCATCCAAACAAAATTTATGTTCCTCTCAATCTATTACTAAAATGCTTTTAACGTGACACAATTTTGATATTTAACAGCTCATCAGCTTTATTACTAGCTTCCTCTTTGCCTTTCTCATTCCCTGGTTGCTATGACAATTAAATGCACGGATGTGATCATTTCGTAACATCCTCAGAAGTGGCAAATGTGGTATTAAGGGCAATATAACGTTGTGAATTGTAGCGAAAACTGAGATAGGTGGGCTTAAGTAGTGGGTACTGTACGGTAGATTACGCTAATGCAGCGTGAACCTTGTTTACAGGCACCGAGTAATTCAATGCACAAGATATACGTACATTCGATGAAGAGCCAAGAGAAATGGTGGAACATATTTTTAAATTAAATTCTGAAGTGATATTTATAGCAGTGCAAGTTTAAATTGAAAACGGAGATATTAAAGCGGCGGTAAACTTCAACTGATGTGTTGATGATAACGTTGAGTTTAATGGAGATAAAAACGAGTATAGATTTAATAAGACTAGGGAGGTTTTGAAGCCGCGGGCGTCGGGAACGGGCGGTTGAATTAATAAGAACCTACGTGAGAAAAATATACAGTGTGTCCGGACACGAGTTAGCGATACTTGAAGGGGATATTATAGATTCATTTTTATCGACAAAACTGCTTTTAAAAAAATTCTTACTCCAAGACCTCGCGAATGGCGGCCATTTTAGTTTTTTGATTTGTCAAACTCGGGTATGTACAATAAAATGCAAATAACTTTAAATCCAAGAGACCTACATACATGCAAATGACTTTATTGCAAAGTTAAATGTTAAGGCTTTTCAAAAACTTGCGAAAGTTTTCTGAATAATATGTAAAAAGAACCAAAAAACGTGGGCAAACACGAAATTGTACACAAAAATTACTGAATATTTTCACATTTTATACTCTAGCACGAAAAGTACCCCTATATTTTGCTTAGGTGTTTGCATTAAGTTAAAAGTATTTGAGTTAGGCTTTAAAATGGTATCAAAATTATTTCTCTACGTCAAGTACTTTAGGAGTTATTCTTACTTGAACATAACCCTTCCTTAGCGAATGTACCCCAATAATACAGGTGTCGCATTCTTCGGGCGAGCTAAATCGTTTCAGTGTAAATTTATGACCTGTCATTATTAACCACCATGTAAATGATCCCAACGAATCACCCATAAACTGAAATGGCCCATTTTTTGAATTTATTCAAAGATTTTTTTTTCATAGAGTAAACAAAAATTTATTATTTCAGTTTAATGGTGATTCGTTGGGATCATTTACCTGGTGGTTAATAATGCCAGCTTATAAATTCACGTTGAAACGGTTTAGCTCGCCCAAAGAATGCAGCTTCTGTAACATTGGTGTTACATGCGCTAAGGAAGGGTTATGTTCAAGTGAGAATAACTCCTAAAATACTTAACGTAGAGTGATAATTTTGATATTATTTTATAGCCTGACTCAAATACTTTTAACTTAATGCAAAAACCTAAGCAAAATTCAGGGGTACTTTTCGAGCAAGAGTATAAAATGTGAAAATATTCAGTAATTTTTGTGTACAATTTCATTTTTGCCCACGTTTTTTGGTTCTTTCTACATATTATTTAGAAAACTTTTGAAAGTTTTTGAAAAGCCTTAACATTTAGCTTTGCAATAAAGTCATTTGCATGTATGTAGGTCTCTTGGATTCAAAGATATTTGCATTTTATTGTACGTACCCCAGTTCGACAAATCAAAAAACTAAAATGGCCGCCATTCGCGAGGTGCTGGAGTAAGAATTTTTTTAAAAGCAGTTTTGTCGATGAAAATGAGTCTTTAATATTCCCTTCAAGTATCGCTAACTCGTGTCCGGACACACTGTATAAATACGATTTAATGAAACTCAGATAATCTTGGCGAGAAGATAAATTTCAGTTTAAATAAGGATAAAGAAAGAATGAACATTTAAAATTCAAGTTGGCTAACACCCACAAAATCTTTACTACTAATAGAAGTTCCAGAAGCTTATTGAAGTGATCAAACTCAAAAACGTATCTTTAATAATTGTATGCTTTCACACAATATTTGTAAACAAAACATATGTTTTGTACACTAATGTTTATCTATGTGTCACAATGTGATTACAGCATGTGATATAACGGCAAACACTTAACTAAAAACCATTGACACAAATGTTTTTGGTCTAAATTGTTTGTTAGCACTTCCGTAAAAAGTCTTTGTGCCTTACCATCCGAAGCAATTACTTGAGCAATTTCTTTTTGAACGATGGGTGTGCTTTAAGTTGCTTACAATTTGTCACCACCTCTTCAAGGCACAATATCGGAGAAGTTTATTTTAAGTGAAGAAGTGCGACATCTTATAAGCTGTGATTCACTTTTATCATCTGTAATCTTTGTATTAGTCAAGATTCGTAACGAAGTTATCGGACACTGTCCACCCACTTCATTCATATCATTATTGATTACATCCTAGAGGACAGAGCAACAAAAATCTACCATGACAATGCCTTGGATAATTTTACCAACTAACTACTCCAAAAGACCAATTTCTAGTACATTTTAAAAACCATATCCCTTTTCCCTTTCCCCCCGAATTGGATTAGGATATTGAATTTCCTCCCACTCCATCATTTAATTGATTGAGTTCAGCGTGTAATTTCAGCCAGGAGTCAGCCCACGCAGCCAGGATGGTATCGTTTAGGAGGCACACCATCAATTGAGAGCAGACGCAAAACTGCAGGAAATTGATTAGGATAAATAAGGATATGATTGATGCAACAAAGGAGATGGACGAGGAAACTGGAGTAATAGTTCCATGAAACGTTGTAGATGTAACTACATAATCAGGTGACAGTCATGATAAAACAAACATTAAGCGAGGTAAAAATGTGTGTATCTAGGAAAAAGATAACGAAATTGTTAATTAATAGGAAATACATGGTGAAGGAAATGAGATAAAGAAACTCATGTTTATAAATACCTAAGCGATAGTAATGGGGAACCAGTATGTGCTTAAGTATAAAAAGAAGGTTTAAAAAATTACGAATCCATTTTCAATATCAAGAATCTGCATGTCAGACCTCCGCAGATATAAAATGACTATAAAGATTTATAAAATACAATTACAGCTAACAGGCCAATCGTAAAGTTGTAATTAAAACACAAAATTCCTAATTATTTATACGGACGACTAACTTTCGGATGCAAGACTCGCAGGTGTAAGTACGGTACGGATGCCGCAGCTGATAATGCAGGTAGATACAAATATTGATACAAGGCATACCACGTGGGAACGACTGAAGTACTACGTCAGTCTTAGTATGTGCGTGCAGCGTGGCAAAGATTATGGAAAAACAGATGCGGAGATAGGCATGGAATGAATGAAACTGCATGGAGTGAGGAAAATCTTTTCATACTAGTGGTATTACGTATACTTATACCATAAAAAAAATCTAAAAACCCACGTTTTTAAATGTCCTAAAAATAAGAAAATAACCCTACGGGGCTGAGAGAGGGGCCACTCAAAACGTGGGGGCGTATATTATTTAAGGGATTATTTATGGGATATATTTACATGACGTGTATAGATCGTGGGTGTAACTTGTAAAGATACGCCCCCACGTTTTGAGTGGCCCCTCTCTCAGCCCCGTAGGGTTATTTTCTTATTTTTAGGACATTTAAAAACGTGGGTTTTTAGATTTTTTTAAATCTATTAATTATTTTATTATTTTTATCTTTGTTCATCGGGTTTGAAGCTACCCTGAAAATTTCAGCCTGCTAGTTTATCGGGAAGTGCCTCAAAGCCTGTCCGCCATCTTGGACGTCCGCCATATTGGATTTAAGTCACGTGACTATTTTTTCGTACTCCTGACAGTAAACCCTTTCATTTGATATCCACATCATAGGGGTGCATTTCAAATGGGCTGTCTGCCATCTTGGACGTCCGCCATATTGGATTTAAGTCACGTGACTATTTTTTTCATATTCCTGACAGCAAACCCTTTCATTTGATACCCATATCATGGGGGTGGATTTCAAACAGCCAGTCCACCATCTTGGGGAGGCCGCCATATTGGATTCGTTATGACGTTTCTTAGCTAGTCATGTATTGTCATCAGAACTCAGAGTGTGTGCAAAATTTCAGCTTGCTAGCTTATCGGGAAGTGCCTCAAAATTGAGTTGCAAAAGTCCAACCGGAACGACAAACAAACAAACAAACAAACATACAAACAAAAAACAAACAAGAAAAGTGAGTGTATAAAAACGTGGGAACAAACAAGAATTGTGAGTGTATAAAAACGTGGGAAAAAAATGACAAATAAGCACCGCGTTGCCGAGTGCCGACCCTGAAACTTTTGAATGCCCTTTTTGAGGATGTGAAGAAAATAGGAAGGAGCGTTATCATCATCATCATCAGCCTATAAATGTTGCCACTACTGGGACACAGGCCTCCTCTCTGTGAGAGGAAGTGGGCCATAATCTACCACGCGGGCCCAGTGCGGATTGGTAGATGTCACATGTCTTCGAATTTTTGGTTCTAGGACATGCCGGTTTCCTCACGATGTTTTCCTTCACCGTTTTGAGAGCAGTGGTGTTGAAATAAATTACACAAAGTAATGCGCCTGACGGGGTTCGAACCCACAACCTACAACTCGTAAGTCGAGGCCGATACCACTGGGCCACCACTGCTCTCCGGAGGGTTAACTTAAATTGTAATTAAACAAAATTAGTGTTGAAAATTAATGAAAAAAAATGCATAATTATGTTGGTTTCTGTAAGTTGTATTCATAAATACTAGTATATGATGTGAATCAATGCATAATTTGCATGGGATTGTAAATGTGTCACTATGTCACAGAATCTTACCGCAGAGGTCATCAAAAACATTAAAATTAGTCTCATTACTATCAACAACCAATTATACTTGACACCTTTTAATTAGTCTGCACCAGTAATATGGCATAAAGTAAGGGACATTGAGAATGCTGTTGGATTTTAAACTTTCACCACTGAGTCGAAGATTGGAAATTCAACAGCGTGTCCAGGTCTTTTATTGCACTTTATACCATCGTAGTTTGACATAGAGATTAGCAGGAACACTGACATTTATTACGTGCTCTCTAGGTATTCAAACAACTTAAACGCTAATATTATGGTAAAATAGTCAATACCTAGTTTCTACTCAAACACTTGAAATGCGCATAATAATTAGTTTCACTAATAGGAAGAAGACAATTGTTTTAAAATTCTCCCATATCGGATCTTGTCAGTATTTTTCGAACAACAATAGGGGAACAGTGTATAAGACGGGGATGCGAGGTATGATGGGAAAACACACACTTAAGGCAAACTTAACATAATACTAACGTAGCACAAGTTGGTCGCGGGACATACGTATACCGCGACTCCGGTACACAAAAGGGATACCGAAGGACAGCGTGGATTTCAGTCAGTACAAGTCTGACAGTCCCTCCCGCCTTGCCCGGGGCTGGGAGGACTCATTTTACCACGAAAAAAAAAAACGTAGCACAAGCGCTAACAGGACGCCATTTGTTAATGGCCGCTTGCAAATAACGTCCTGATGGCTCTTGCGCAACGTTATTGTTGTGTTAAGTATGCTTAAAGAGTGTATATCCCCATTATACCTCGCGATTATTATCGTCCCCGTCTTATACACTGTTCAACTAGGTGTCTCTATAAACGTGGTGGAAGACATCTGAATAATTTTAAAAGACAAAACTGTTCCGAAATACGGAGTTTGTTATTTGAGGAGGGCAGATCAAGTGGAAAAGTACCTTTCATAAATTAAAAATTATGTCAGCAGATTCAGGGCATATAGGCTTTGTGTCAGATATCTGTGAGTAAGGAGTCCTAAAAATCAAAGACATGCACGAATAGACAAAGACACAGACAGAGACCATTTTCCCACGTTTTTCCCACGTTTTTATACACTCACAATTCTTGTTTGTTTGTATGTTTGTTTGTTTGTTTGTCGTTCCGGTTGGACTTTTGCAACTCAATTTTGAGGCACTTCCCGATAAGCTAGCAAGCTGAAATTTTGCACACGCTCTGAGTTCTGATGACAATATATGACTAGCTAAGAAACGTCATAACAAATCCAATATGGCGGCCTCCCCAAGATGGCGGACTGACTGTTTGAAACCCACCCCCCTGATATGGGTATCAAATGAAAGGGTTTGCTGTCAGGAATACGAAAAAAATAGTCACGTGACTTAAATCCAATATGGCGGACGTCCAAGATGGCTGACAGGCTATTTGAAATGCATCCCTATGATGTGGATATCAAATGAAAGGGTTTGCTGTCAGGAGTACGAAAAAAATAGTCACGTGACTTAAATCCAATATGGCGGACGTCCAAGATGGCAGACTGGCTGTTTGAAATCCACCCCCATGATATGGGTATCAAATGAAAGGGTTTGCTGTCAGGAATACGAAAAATATAGTCATGTGACTTAAATCCAATATGGCGGACGTCCAAGATGACGGACAGGCTTTGAGGCACTTCCCGATAAGCTAGCAGGCGGAAATTTTCAGGGTAGCTTCAAACCCGATGAACAAAGATAAAAATAATAAAATAATTAATAGATTTTAAAAAATCTAAAAACCCACGTTTTTAAATGTCCTAAAAATAAGAAAATAACCCTACGGGGCTGAGAGAGGGGCCACTCAAAACGTGGGGGCGATATTTGCAAGTTACACCCACGATCACACATCATAATACTCGTCATGTAAATATGTCCCATAAATAATCCCTTAAATAATATACGCCCCCACGTTTTGAGTGGCCCCTCTCTCAGCCCCGTAGGGTTATTTTCTTATTTTTAGGACATTTAATTATATACTAATATTGCTTATACTCATAATTACTTTGTAAGTACTTGTAATGTGAGAGCAGTGGTGGCCCAGTGGTATCGGCCTCGACTTACGAGTTGTAGGTCGTGGGTTCGAACCCCGTCAGGCGCATTACTTTGTGTAATTTATTTCAACACCACTGCTCTCAAAACGGTGAAGGAAAACATCGTGAGGAAACCGGCATATCCTAGAACCAAAAAATCGAAGACATGTGACATCTACCAATCCGCACTGGGCCCGCGTGGTAGATTACGGCCCACTTCCTCTTACAGAGAGGAGGCCTGTGTCCCAGCAGTGGGAACATTTATAGGCTGATGATGATGATGATGACTTGTAATACATCACAGCCTTTTCGAGGACAACCTACCTTGACGCGTCACGTACGTTGTCTTACGTAATTATGACTACAATGAAAACAATGACCAATAAGTTACATTAGACGCTCGACATCGTTACATAATTAATAATTAACATTCAATCAAGCAGGGTTAAAAGAAAACTAATTATAGACCTAACGAGATAATGAGCCAGTTATTAATTGCTACAAGTACTGAATATTCGTAACTAATTTATGCGTGTGAATTAATTAGTGTTGTACTTTCTCGTGCCATGCTTTTTTTTCTTGTTACCATACCATGAAAACATGATTATGTATTTAAATTTTAAATTATTATGATTAGTCTGTATTCGGAGTACCTAAATGTTATGGAAATTAACCATTTATCTAATTAACTACCAACTTATATAGCCGTACTTTTCTTTATTTTTTCTTTGGTGGTAAAATCATCAGTGAAGACCACGTGAGGACTAAAAACCCACACTGTTTCTACCAGGGCCACGGTGTCCTATTAAGACGGACCCGCGACCCCGGCAGGCTAGTCTTAATTCATCATCATCATCATCATCATCATCTCAGCCATAGGACGTCCACTGCTGAACATAGGCCTCCCCTTTAGATCTCCACATACCGGTTGGAAGCGACCTGCATCCAGCGTCTTAATTACCTTTCAATAATTAACTACCTTTGCATACAAGTACTAAAACTAAATTGCACATAAATCATTAAGGCCAGGCTATTAATAAACATAATTACTGGGACGTCTAATTATCATTTACATTATTGTTGCACATTAGAGTTTATGTCGAATGGACTAAATAGCACATCTAATAACGTCACAGGCATGTAGAAATTATCTATGTACCTAGTTGAACATTAATTACTTCCTGTTTATTTTCTTTATAAAGCATCTGTCTGTCTATACGCGCATAACTTCCAAACGGCTGTATCAAATTGGATTTTTTTTTTGTTTTTTTTTTTTTATGTTAAAGTTTTTGGAAAATTGAAGGCTAGTGTAATCATATTTTTTTAAAAGATGTTTTAAAGTAACATAACATCACGGGTGTAATCCTCAAGTCGAAAGAGGCGTACCTAAAGTACTGAAACTTTTTGTCAGACCCATTAACGCGTTCATGTGAGTGAATGAGTGAGCTCATTACACTCAACTGGCCACAAATCCAAATAAATGAAATACACAACAACACAGTCCAATCAATCATAGCATATGCTCTGCAGTACCATTTGCGACCACTTGATCAACAGCGCCTTTAATATATATATTTTTTTTTATTTGAGTCTTTGCTCTTGACTTTAGTCTAGACACAAAGCCTAAAACGGAGCGAGCTTACCAATAAAATAAGCCAAGAAAGCTAGCCACGACAGTCAAATTCTTCACATGAAGCTGTACAACAAGTGGCCCATCTGCAAATACTTCTCTTAATCTTTGACAGCGTCGGCATCGTCAACAAAAGACATGCCGTTTAATTTATCGTAAACGCAGCGTGTTTGAGATGAAATACCGCAAAGTTGGTTGCAATACCCTGCCCACTTAGAAGTGTTAAGTAAGTTCTTAAGCTACTTAACCGTACATTAGCTGGGTTTCGGAGAAATTCACTGATCTACAGACATACAGCCGCAGTTAATTACAAACAGGTGTGTGGGAGATAAAGGTTAAAGCGTTTTTTTTTTTTTTTGCTTTTCAAAGACTTGCGTGAACTAGGGCTTGGTTGTGGTACTTATGATTCTTGATTTTCTATGCAACTATTTCATGATTCGCAAAAAAAATATGAGATCATTGGGCGACCTATAAATAATCGGGAGATACACGACCATATCAGTAATTTTTCCAACTTTCTTATATCAAAATCTAAAACAAATCGAAACAATTTCGTAGAGGCAACACAGCAATAGGCTCGGCCCTTATGATGGCCTTAAATATAAGTGACGGAAGGTGGGAACTCGAACCAGAAGACCCTTACTCTTAGAGCGCCTTCACAATAGCGTCCAGACAGATTGCAATGATTAGTTGTTGAAATGTCTGTCGCTTGTTTGAGTAGGTACCTACCGCACAGAACAAACATTAGTATGACCTACAGGTCTGCGATTTCCAGCGATCGCAGAAAAATCGCTGCAACACAATGGCAAAGTATTGCTCAGGATAGGACAAAATGGCTATCTTTGGAAGAGGCCTTCACCTGAGAGGGGTTCCTCAATATATCTATTAGATTAGATTAAATTAATAATTTTTAATTAAAGTTATATTTTCAACAAACTTGCATGTTCAAACATTGTAAATAGTTGTTGAGGAAATAAAAGGCTTTTTTATTTTTATTTTATTTTTACAGGTCTGCACACAACACACATACATGAGAAATTATCAATATGAAAAGCATTGGTATAGCGAATGTGTTACCTACTACGCAATTACTTCTTAGAGGTAATCCTAACCAGCACCTACTGATCTTCCCGGCAAAATAGTAGCCTTTAAAGACACCCTCAGGTATCCATCAATTAGAAAGAAAATTGCACACAAGAACTACAAGATAGCTTCAACTTGTTCCACCCATTCCAACGAATACCTACTTTAGTTAATTAGCGCATACGACAAGGATTCTTGAAAGTACTGCAAATGAACATCTGCAAAATGACTATAATGAATGTCCATTTATTTATTAAATAAGATGAATATTCCAGGAATAACTTGTTCATGTTCTTGGTATTTTATTAACTGTTAAGATAGGGTTTTGCCCAGCAATGGGACAGTTTAATAAAAAAAGGTAGTGGGAAGGAGGAAAAAGTTGATTATTGTCAATAGGCGTCTACTGTGATGGGTTTGATTGATTGATTTTAATATTGGAGGCTCGTTTCTGAACTCGATTGTGACAACAGTGAAATTGACAGATGTCACGTCAAACTTATAAAATTAGAGCCTTTGGCATCTCAAAGATTTGGTGTTTTTATATATCGGTATCAACTTAGATGTCTGTAGTACGAAGTTTAGATTTAATTACTTGACTGTGCAGTTGTAGGCCGTGTCTACTTTTACAGAAAATCGAAAATGAACAAGTTTTACGCTCAACTTCCCCTGAGGGGCGCAGGTACTGGAAATAGTCGAAAGGTCAGTATTTAGTACCTACCACACAGAGAAAGTTTGCAAATCAAAATGTCAGGCCGATAGCGCAGAATGTGGGGATACTTACTGATAGATCGACCCCATTTGGAAATTAAGAAACTGAACTATCTAATCTAAACGAGAAGTTATCCCAAAATAATGCATAGTACCTACTGCACCTGCTTATTCGATTTGACAAAACAGGCCTTATTACCACCACAAATAAATTATTTCAAGACATACTTTTAAACGTCATTCACAAACCCGCCAACAAAGAAAGACCGCGAGATTTAAAATTAAAATTGGAACGCGTTTTACTTTTTAAATTCTCACACGGCACGGCATCCTGCCATCCTGCCTGTCATACGCGAGCCTACTTAACGGATACGTTTAATCTGACAGGTCGGACGCGTAGGATGTTTTGACAGCAAGCCAATTACCTGCCACTTTGTTTGGCGGGCCCTGTACGCAATGTTTCACATCCTGCGGACCTGAGTTTTGATTTGGGGAGAGATGGAGATAACCTGAGAATATCTAAAGCAACATGGATTGTGGATTATTCTCTTTGCCGGGTCGCGACTCGGTACCGGGTCATCAAATTAAATACTGAGTCGCAGGTCTGTTTTTACCATTAAAATTTTACCTAATTGTAACTAGCTTTTATTTAAGCCCAGCTTAGGTTAAAAGTTTTATGTGGGTCACGAAGAGGCAGTGTGATTACCAGGCTATGACAGAACAATGTTTGGGAAACACTGTTCTATGAGGGCTTGTCCATTTATTTTGGATTGGTTTGGCTTTATAATTAAAATAAGAATTAAAAACACTAATTTAGATCCCTTCAGTTAAGACCAATACTTACGTAACAGTCAAATTCTCTTCTAGAACTGGTTTTTTTTTTGGGGGGGGGGGAAAGAATCAATGAACATTTTCTGCCGCTATGGGTAGAACGGAAGATAGTCTCAAACTTCTACTGACTAGAAACTCCCTGTTCTTTCAGTGCGGTCTGCGATAACTCTTTCGAATAAACCCGCAACACTGGGAGTTGTAGCAAAAAAAAATGTCTCCGTAACTTGAAATTGGCAAAAACCTTCGCAATTTTTTTTTAAATAAATAATGTCGATTGCCTTCTTCATAAACACACTAGATGTGTTGAAAAGTCTACACATTGAAATCAGCACCGAAAAACACATACCTAGCTAGGTAAGTTTTTTCAACTACCTATCCATAAAACGTCGATGGACAAAGCGTGGGAATTCAGAAGTGAATGGTGGTGCTAAATAGCACATTACTAAACACAAATACTAAAATAACAAAGCGAGTTAGCTTAAACACGCGATCTCGTTTATGGTGGTTAGCTAAAGCCGGCTGGCAAATGAAAATGCGAGCGTTTGGTTCAAACTCCCTTGATCGCCTGTAGGAAATTTAAAGACAAGCATGATCGAAGTCTATACTAAATACTAGCTGACCCGTGCCCACTTTGTTGGGCGATAAAATATACATGATATCTCTATAATTTATAGCACTCACGAATAATGTAGCTTTCGACCAGTGAAACAATTTTTAAAATTTGTTCATTACTTCCGGAGATTACCCCCTACATACAAACAAATTTTACCTCTTTATAATATTATTAGTAATTAGTATTAGTACATACAGGGTGTAAGAGACATCGACGCACAAGCGGATACCCGTTTGTGCGTCGATGTCTCTTACACCGTGTATAAGTATTTAAATTATAAAGCTGAAGTTAGAATTTGATTGTTTGGTTTTACGCGCTTATCTCAGGAACGACTGGTTAGAATTGAAAAAATATCTTTTGTGTTGGATTTGGATAGTCCATTTATCGAGGAAGGCTATAAAAGACCACGCTACCACCAATAAGAGCCGAGCAGTGGGGGGTTGAAGCCACGGGGAACAGCCAGTTAGCCTATAATTTTCTCACTGTTGAGACAAGCTTGCTTTATATGAGAGGGAAGTATAAAATAATCCACCAAGCGAGTCCAGTCATCATCATCATCATCAGCCTATAAATATTCCCACTGCTGGGACACAGGCCTCCTCTCTGTGGGAGGGAGTGGGCCGTAATCCACCACGCGGGCCCAGTGCGGATTGGTAGATGTCACATGTCTTCGAATTTTTTGTTCTAGGACATGCCGGTTTCCTCACGATGTTTTCCTTAACCGTTTTGAGAGCAGTGGTGTTGAAATAAATTACACAAAGTAATGCGCCTGACGGGGTTCGAACACACGACCTACAACTCGTAAGTCGAGGCCGATACCACTGGGCCACCACTGCTCTCAGTACCTCTGCCTCTGAGTCCAGTACGTGATTATAATTATTGTGACATCTCTTCGAAATTTTGGTGCTATGGCATGCCAGTTTCCTCATGATGTTTCTCTGCATAGTTCGCGAACTTTATGGAGATAGGTAGGTATATGTTTTTTTATTAGGTAATAAAATTAAAATAAAAAACTTTGCCCACACTAGGAATTTCTCCTGTGCCGTGGGTGCGTTTACAAATATAGAAACTCACAAACACAAACTCCCAGACCCGGAACAACTACTTGTAGGTCATACAAATATTTGTTCCGTGTGGGCATCGAACCTGTGACACGCTACGCAGCAGCCCAATCGCTCAGGCTCAGCCATTGCGCTAACCGGGCTACATAAGCTTGTCTGAGATCGAATTCGTAATATAAAACCCGAAATCCGTACCTGTTACCGCGCCGTCATTTCTTTCGGACCCTCGCACCATTATAAAGCAATGGAAGCTCATATCAATCAAAATATGTTCAAACATGAATGATCATATTATGTACGAGGCAAAAGACTTTAATTTTTTTGTTTTGAACTTGCCCCTAAGACGACCTAAAGGGGATAACATTAATATTGATAAACGTTTTTCTTGAAAACCCTGAGACTACGTGATGAAAGCAGTGTTACAACTACATTATAGCTATAATAATATGATTATAAGATTCTTCTTTTGGTTAATTGTTAATAATACACTTTTATTACCATAAATCAAAGTTTTATTAAATTACCTATTTCTATTTTGAAACAGAAAAATGTAATACAAATCTAAAAATAGCAATATACCTACATCAAGCAACATTATAACAAAATGGAATATTTCCAAGTACAGTGTTTGAATGGGAATGTGACTGGTCAATCAATGGGGCCACTGTGTGAGACAGTGCAATGCAACCATCGGTTTAACATGTTAATGTGTCAGTAAACTCTGTTATGTCAGTCGTTATTGGCTGAGGAAACAAGGAGTTTGTATTTACTTGCATCAACCTCTTTTGTTGAAATATATGACTGGCCGGTAACATAGTTTATTGAAACCTCTCCACTAAATTTTTTTGGAACCATAAAGTTTTCAAATATTTTCCAGCCATGACTTTTTTTTAAGCCATAGAACTTGAGTTACTTTTTTGATAGGATTAGATTTTTCCTTGGCCACTATTGTTATCAAAATTGTGTTTACTACAAACAACATTGTGAATTATTATTCCGGTTTAGTTTATCAAAGTCAGTTACATAATACATGTGGCGTTAAATAATTAATTTAGACTTAATATTAATTAATTCAAGTAAAGTGTTTCCCATATAGTTTCCTTATTATTAAGTTCATGTTATGTATGAACTGAAGGACAACTAATCAGAATCTAATACAGTGAATTTATTTATTGAATGGGCTATCTGTTTGACCGAGAAACCAAAAAGATGTTATGTGTTTTATTACTTTTGAGTTTGTTTCTCTAACTTTATAGATATGGTATATTGTATTAGATTTGATAATGATATTTGTAATGATCTACAGGTAGGTCCAGGTTTGATTGTTCATGCATATGAGTTTCAATGTTTGTAAATATACATAGTAATTACACAGGATACAAAAATTATTACTATAATAGTATTTTTTTATAACCACCAACCAAATACTGGGTGAGCATATGTTTAAATGTTTTAAATAATGAATATAAATTAGATTTAGAATACTTTTCAGGCTTATATTCAATGTTTATTAACAGTTCAAGTGATTGCATTTTATTTGAAGTTTGTTGCTTTAATTTTATTTTGATTTAAGAATGGTAATGGACACTTTAATTTCAATGATAACTTAGATAAAAAAAAGGCTTTAAATAAACAGAGTTTTACCACAGATT
The DNA here is from genome assembly GCA_950005045.1 of Agrotis exclamationis. Taxonomy (NCBI): domain Eukaryota; kingdom Metazoa; phylum Arthropoda; class Insecta; order Lepidoptera; family Noctuidae; genus Agrotis; species Agrotis exclamationis. Next base: position 4,437,705 of record OX465431.1, on the reverse strand, counting down.
TAGATTTAACTTCATGGTTCTATACCCATCAAAAGTTTAATGTGGAAAAAACTCTTTCAATAACAATAGCTAATATGATGATTATGATGAACTCTTGGGGTGGGTTCATCGTGGGTGATATCACATAACACAGGGAGGACTCCCACTTGAAGTGAAGCGAGACTGTCAGATTCGAACTGACTAAAACCCACCCTGTTGCTTCAATTGCTCTTGGCATTCCTGGGCTGCGGTAACCTCATAAGACATTCCCATGGCCCATGCTAGGAGTTTAGCCGTAACATGTATAGACGAGGCGAAGGAGTATGTCAAGATTATAGCAGGTGGCGTTCAGTAGTTTCTGCCTACACCCTTAAGGGAAGAAAGTGTGAGTTTTATGTATGATGTATGTATATAGAACCCTTGACAACAGTTTATGACATTTGTTATTCATTCATACAGCCAACTAATTAGGTAAATAATTATTAACAAAAAAGTGCACTTGCAGATTAAGTAGATAAGAATGGTGACTATAATTGTGACTCATATTAACAAATATGAATAAAATTCATTCAATAATTTGGTTAGTTATGTAACTATACAAATATTATTTAGGCCTAGTTAGAATTACTTTCAACACTTTTGTTTGCATAGTAGCGCGATAATTAACCTGTTTTATACTGATAAAAAAAATGATACCATGTAGGTTTTTTTAAACATCGAAGTCTTTTCTACCGATTTTTTTTTTCTACTCACAGTGTTTTATTGAGGAAATTTTATTTTTAATTACGTATAAAAATATTAAATTAGATTAGTGATTACTGAAAACATTGTTGATAACTTATTCATTTAAAAGTAGATAGAGCTCGCATGATGATATGTAGATATAGCTGCCGGTTACAATTAAAATAAGTCGTATTCGTAAATACCCATGTTTTTTCTGCATAACATCCCACACCTTTATTAAAATCAATCAATCAAATTAAACAACAAAAAAACTCACCAATAAATAGAATGGTGAAATCCAAAATGATTTTTCGTAAAATAAACTTTGAATCTCTGTCTATTTTGATTGTGTTGCCACGAGAGTTCGTTTTTCGGTCATTTCTTTCCATTTTAACTTATTTTTATTCCAAACTACAGTCAGAAAATAACAAAAACACTCTCACTGCGAACGAATTCACGATTTTGTAACGTCAAAACGTTTATGAAAATTTGACAATAATCACACGTCAGACATCGGGCGCATGCGCTCGGGGACTGGTGCGTTCGGAAACAGCCGGTACGTTTGCGGAGCTCGCTACTCTATTCATGTCGTTTATTTATTGTTGATACTGTTGACAGCCGGCGACTAGCCGCGGTTTGTGTTATAACTTAAAACTACTGCGACTTTCGATCTTATTGTAAACAAAGTGATATTTCCGAGATAGGTTAATTAATATTCAGATAATATTTCAGTTTCAAGGTCGACATTTTTAAAGGTCAACAGCCACTTGTGCGACGATTCATGCTTCTAGGGTTCCAATGAAAGTTTACCTATACATACAGTTTTTTTATAGGTATAACGTAGGTACAGTACCTACAGCTAATAATCATAGTATCTTCCACGTTACACCATCAGCAGCATTATACCTACATGAGGTGATAGTTTCTGTATAATCCAACAACATTCCATTTATGATACCCCTTGGTTGTCGCTTTCGCCATATCGATGAAATTCCCTAAGTATTTATTTAAATAATTTGGGATTTCTTTAAAAAAACATCGCCGTGTCCAAAAGTAAAATGATAGGTAGTTAAGGATGAAGCCATAAAAATATCAAATTTATAAATTAAATTGATTTTACGCTCAAAACATTCTGAACATGATAACGCATGACTTATTTTTCTAGTTTTACAAATCCCGAACGAACTGTGAAAGATTGGATGCGACAAAGACCCTTCTAATCCTTTTTTTAGTTGTTTTTTTTGTTGAAGGAATGCCGCTGATCAGTAGCTATTGAGAAGACACCTGTGTATTTACCATTATTTATTTATTATTTATACTGTGTTTTGTATCTATTTAGCTGCCTTCCTAGCATGGCAGTAAAGATTTTAGATAACGATATTTTGAACGCTCATGATGAGAAAAGTACCATGATGCCGTACTTAATAGTTTTATTCGGACCTACGTTCATTTTTTTTGTTTTTTGTGTTTCATTCTACTTAAAATGCATTGCAGCTGAGCAAAGGTCGGTTTTAGCTTCTTCTATGCGCTATCAAAATACTTACGAGTACTTAAGTGCTACAGTATCTATTCATCAGAATTGAAGTTGAGATATATTTTGTAGGTAATTTTGGCGGTAAGAGTTATCTTAGTCTACCATAATTATCCAAAAAAAAAACGTGATTTTAGTTAGCAATTAATTACTTTTTACATTTAAATACTTAATTGAGATGAGCGAAGCGTGTAACGACCATAACTTAAGTTAACTAGGTACTGTACAGATGCCAGTAATTCAACCTACCTCAATCTGTCTTATTTTTTAAATGGAGTATTAACTTTATCACATGCGCAGGAGGTTCATTTTCGATTGAGAAGATTTTTAAAAATAGAATTGTTTGGCTGGTGTCTGTACGTCAAAATGATATTCATGAAAATATTTAATTCATAAAAGATTTTGTTAGATGTAGAATAGAAGATAAGATTAACAAAAAGAAGGCAACAAATTAACTGACATTCATTGGCACAGTCAAGAAAGTCTACTAACATTAATTTATAATCACAATAATGAAGCGCGTCACACACGGCTAAGATACTATAATATTTATCTTGGGCCATCACAGACGACGAAGATACGATACTCTTAAGATGTTATATTAATATATATTAGGCCACAGACGACGACGCATTTTGTATCTTATGATTTAAGGTAAGATATATTTTGTATCTTAAGATGTTATCGCTCTCTATCTTAAGATACGAAAATATAAAATATATATTATCTTCGTCGTGTATGATGGTTCATTGAATTGTATGGCTAGCGATAAGGTATCTAAGATAAAATATTATAGTATCTTGGCCGTGTGTGACGCCCTTTACTAACGAGAGTACGCTTATATCGCCTACTATCTCAAGTAGACAGGCGTAGTAAATAAGAAGGCTAATGTCCCGTTCCTAGCGATCAGCGGGTCCAAAATCGCCACTTTGTAAGTAATACCATTTGTCCCCCCTGTAAAATACTGATATTCAGCTACATCTGGTTCGACTGGAAACCGACCCCAATATAGTTGGGAAAAGGCTAGGCTGATAATGATAGCTGTTGCCCGCGGGTCCGTGGTTTCCCCCCCCCCACTCAGCCTGTAGCCTTCCTCGATAAACGGACTATCCAACACAAAAGAATTTTACAATTTGAACCAGTAGTTCCTGAGATTAGCGCGTAAAACCAAACAATTAAACAGACAAACAAACGAACACTTCTGCTTTATAGCGTTAGTGGCGTTAGTATAGAGTAGGTAGTACTATTAAGTGTTCTGTGGTATAGATTATTATGTCATTCAATATTCGTAACATACACACATCAAAAGTGTCTAGGGATCAAGCATTTTTATGCGGATTTCTTGAGATTGAGATGTGGCTTTGTAATAAATTTATGATTTTATAAATTTATATGGATCCTTTTTGGTGCATTTCATAATTTGAATCAGGAACTGTGAATCAAATTCGAGTAAAAGATGAAAATCAGCTGTCAATATTTTCCCTATAAAAACATACAACGCATTGAAGACATTATTAGTGCTACTGTTTCCCTACTACTGATTAAAACCAACGTTATTATGGAGCGGCGACGTCATTTAAGCAGGGAAGAAATGCTCAGAGCCGTGGGAATGATAGAAGCTGGTTCCCGGCAACGTACTGTGGCTTTAGCTCTGAATACAAGTCAGAGTGTTATCAGTCGACTTTGGACACGTTACCGAAGCACTGGTACCGTGGCTGAGCGCCATGGAGGACGGTATCGCTGCACCACACGGAGACAAGACCGATACATTCAAACCTTAACTCGAAGAGCTCCAACAATAACCGCCATGATGTTAGCCGTGAGGCTTCATCACTCTTCAGGGAACTTAATTAGCGACCAAACAGTCAGAAACCGCTTGCATGAAGTGAACCTTCATTCCCGAAGACCGCTACGGGTACCACATATAGCAATGCACAATCGTAGGATTCGATATCAATGGGCTCTTGAACACAGAAATTGGGCAGAAGAACAATGGCGTTTCGTGTGCTTTTCTGATGAGTCTCGTTTCGGTATGAGACCGGATACAAGACGTATACGACACTGGAGAACCCCTGGACGCCAACAGCGATTAAAATCCTGCCAGGAAGTCCATCCTTATAGTGGTGGAACCATCATGGTATGGGCGGGTATTTGGATCGGCGGAAGAACTGAGTTGATTTGGATCAGAGGCAACCTCAACGCTCAAATTTATGCTGAGACGATTGTATCAGACGTCATCGTTCCTCTACAAGTGCAAATCGGTCCCTTATTTCAGTTAATGCATGATAATGCACGACCGCACACCGCAAGAGTTGTAAGACAGACTCTCGCCGCAGCTAACATCAATGTCCTGCCCTGGCCTGCTCAGTCGCCAGACTTGAATCCGATTGAGCATGCATGGGATATGCTACAGAGAAGAGCTCTGCCGAATATGGAGGGTATCCAGTCGCAAGAAGACCTTTTTTTGTTGTTGCAACGAACATGGGCGGCCATTCCACAGCGTGATTTGGATGAACTCATTTTGAGTATGCCAAACCGATGTTCTTGTGTTGTTAGTGTTCGCGGTAGAAACACGGATTATTAATTGTTTAAGTTACCCAATAAAATTTTAAAGAAAACTGTTATTTCAATCTTTTTTTCGAACTTTTGTGTTAGTGGTTCAAATGTCAAAAATCCCTTTATTAGGAAAATGGCAAATTTCTTTATTAATGCAAAGGTGACTTGGTTTATCGTTACTGTGACAAACGAAAACACTTTATTTGATGAATCCTTAAAGAAAATTTTAATTAATATCAATCAGGAGAAAAGTTATTATATGTTGATCCCTAGACACTTTTGATGTGTGTATAATATTCCGGGTTGTTAAGACAAGAAACCTCCACGTGCGCCCGTGGACTGGAGTTCCCTCTCGGATACGTCCGGGGGGAAGACCAGTTTTTCGGGCCGGTGCACCCTGGGATGCGGGCAAAAACTCTTCCTTAGGCACTGTGTGCCTAAGGGGTCTCTTTGCCCGTATGCGAATAGCCTGTCGTGTGGACGCTCCAACGCGTGTCCCTCTGATTAGCAGAGGGCACAGCGGCGGAGCGGGCTTGCGGACGGTGAGTAATGGGTAGCTCGCCGTCCGACCAAGGACCAAGCCCGGGTCGGTGGCGCGTCGTGTCGTGTTTCGCGCGTGCCTTCGGGGAGTTGTCAGCAAACTGACGGGGCCCCTTATGGGGCCAAATGCCTGCTGGGGTCGCGGGTTTCTTAACACAGGATACCGTGGCCCCGGAACGTAAAGGGCATCCGAAGGAAAACGGTTGGATTTTAGTCAGTAAGAGTCTGACAGTCCCTTCTAACCCACCCAGGGCGGGAGGACTCATTTGATGATTATACCACCTAAAAAAAAACATAGAATATTCCATTGAAATGCTCAAGCAAAAGAGTGTAATTGATAAAGAACAATTTTAGCAACATTGAAAATTAGCCACGTTGCTAAAGTTTCGCATGGTTTTAACCCCGCTGTCGTAGCGTGATTTATAAAACATAAAGGCCTGAAGCCTCAATAAATAGGCTATCAAAAAAAAAATATATATATATTAAATTCACACCAACGGTTCCTGAGATTAGTGCGTTCAAACAAAAAGTCAGAAGTCATATAATTATTATTGTAGTAATCCTAACTTGATTTATTTTACAGCTCATACGTACGACAGCTATCAAAAAAGAAGCTCAAAACTTTTTATGCATATTTTATGCAGTCAGTATTTCACAGTATATGAATGTAGGTGTCAGTATTAATTAGGTAGGTATAATAAAATAAAACTAAAACATAGTTATAGGTATTTGTAGTCACACTGCTACACATCATGCTAAACTTAGAGCAATTCAACAATATTCTCTGATTTTAGGGTTCCGTACATAGTACCTCATAAGAAAAAATGGAACCTTATAGGATAATTTTGTAGTCCACCTACCCGTACTGTCCGTCTTTCAGTACTTTTTTTAAGATTTCTGAACCGCTGAAAATCTAATAAAAAGTTAGATTTTTAATAAATAAAAATCATTGTATACAAATTGAACCTATTCTCAAGTAAATGGTAAAGATAGAAACACGATTTGGAATAATCGGCTCGATAAAAAAAAAATGCCGAACATGGCACTAAATCACAATTTTAAACGTGTACTGTTAAAGAAAAATAAGAAGAAATGATAAAATATGATTTTACCATTATTTTAAAATAAAAAGTTCTATCTATTGATATAATTCGCAAATAAATAAATCCATGTCGAAATTAAGAAACGAAAAACATTCAAAATTCGGGTTATTTCACTCGCATTTTGGCGGGGATGAGGTCGTGCGTCCATACATTTTCACACTGTTCCAGTACTGCAACCTCGCCTTAGCCGACTGCAATAAATGTATGATGATGATGATGATGAGATGTTCTCCATTGACTGTTTCTTAGTTATAAAATAAAAAAAAAAACTTAAAAAAAAACAAACAAACCGCCTTTATAACCACCACAAAAAAGTGTAAAGTACTAATATTTTTGTTCTTTTTTTATTGCATTGCCATACAACGTGGCCATATTATTTTGTACACAAATGTGACGTTTGTACCTAGGTACTTACTTATACTTTTTTTCCATTAGACTTGCCTAATGGAAGTATCTACCTTTCATTTTGTCAATATCCTATTCCCAACTTAGCGCAGTGGGTAGTTTAATGTCTTTGGCAGTGGGTGAGCTATTGGCTGCTGCAATGCGTGTTATGAATTCGACACCCATACAAGAATATCCGTTTTACATACCACAATTATTGTTAGGTAGGTTAAGGTACCTATAAAATGTAATAAAATTAGGCTTACTGACTCTCATAGCCGAAAGTACTGAACTAGCCCTAGACCCGGCGGCGGCTGTGTCTGAGGACTCTGAGGTTATTATTTTGCCACCACTGCTGAATACGTCCATGGTACATGCTATAGCATATAAAAATTTGACAGAAAATAGAAATCAAGCATAAGTTATAGCTGCATCATCATTTTAGTACTCTATAAACCTGCTGACACACATTTTATTCTAATTGCTGGTGTAGCCTAAGTAATGGTCGCGTAAAAGCATATAAAATACCTTGGAGTAAAGTAACTGGGTCTTGAGACCATAACAATAAATTATATGTTTAATGGTTAGAAACAGCATGTAAAATACATAGGGTAAACTACCAGTCATTGGACACTTAAGGGCCATACATTGACGAAAAATAATTCTTGGACACATTTATGAATCTACGTGCTAGAATTGTTATTATTTTGCTTATTCAATATGTATGTGAACATAATTTCATTTTAAAAATTATACTTTTTAGCATTAACATAAAAAAAAATTCTGTTAAAAAAAAGTACCCAAATATATAGTCATTGGACAGAATTTCTATTGTTGGACAGTCTATACTAGTTAATGGACAGCACAATTTAGCTCATTAATGTTCTTTTATAAATCTTTATAATAGCAAATACACACATCAAAAGTGTCTAGGGATCAAGCATTTTTATGCGGATTTCTTGAGATTGAGATGTGGCTTTGTAATAAATTTATGATTTTATAAATTTATATGGATCCTTTTTGGTGCATTTCATAATTTGAATCAGGAACTGTGAATCAAATTCGAGTAAAAGATGAAAATCAGCTGTCAATATTTTCCCTATAAAAACATACAACGCATTGAAGACATTATTAGTGCTACTGTTTCCCTACTACTGATTAAAACCAACGTTATTATGGAGCGGCGACGTCATTTAAGCAGGGAAGAAATGCTCAGAGCCGTGGGAATGATAGAAGCTGGTTCCCGGCAACGTACTGTGGCTTTAGCTCTGAATACAAGTCAGAGTGTTATCAGTCGACTTTGGACACGTTACCGAAGCACTGGTACCGTGGCTGAGCGCCATGGAGGACGGTATCGCTGCACCACACGGAGACAAGACCGATACATTCAAATCTTAACTCGAAGAGCTCCAACAATAACCGCCATGATGTTAGCCGTGAGGCTTCATCACTCTTCTGGGAACTTAATTAGCGACCAAACAGTCAGAAACCGCTTGCATGAAGTGAACCTTCATTCCCGAAGACCGCTACGGGTACCACCTATAGCAATGCACAATCGTAGGATTCGATATCAATGGGCTCTTGAACACAGAAATTGGGCAGAAGAACAATGGCGTTTCGTGTGCTTTTCTGATGAGTCTCGTTTCGGTATGAGACCGGATACAAGACGTATACGACACTGAAGAACCCCTGGACGCCAACAGCGATTAAAATCCTGCCAGGAAGTCCATCCTTATAGTGGTGGAACCATCATGGTATGGGCGGGTATTTGGATCGGCGGAAGAACTGAGTCCCTTTATTAGGAAAATGGCAAATTTCTTTATTAATGCAAAGGTGACTTGGTTTATCGTTACTGTGACAAACGAAAACACTTTATTTGATGAATCCTTAAAGAAAATTTTAATTAATATCAATCAGGAGAAAAGTTATTGCAAAAATATATGTTGATCCCTAGACACTTTTGATGTGTGTAAGTAATAAAGGGGAAAACAACATTTTAGTAATGTTTATTATGATATTATTAAAATTGCTTTTAGGTACCTTCATATCTCTTAGAAAAAACATTAATTGCTTTCAAAACTACTCCGTCTTAGCAACTCTTATGTAATACAAAAAAAAACTTTCGTAGTCTTTCTCTTTCCCCTTGGGCATCTTTGATTTACTTCTAAACACCGTTGTCAGACAGTACCATTAGTTAGGTAGGTTTTAGTTTGGACAGGGTGTCCAATGACTAATTTTAATCTTAAAATTAGTCATTGGTCTTTGGACAGGGTGTCCAATGACTAATTTGAATCTCAAAATTAGTCATTGGACACCCTGTCCAAAGACGAGTAGAAGTTGCTTAAGAGCAACACGATTAAAAATGGTTCCTTTGGCCTAAATTTATAGGCAGTAGAGTCCAAAATATTTGCAATTATTTTTAATTTAAATAATGCAGTTATTGGACACTTGTCCAATAATTAGATTTTAAACAAAAAAGTTTTCAGTTATTGGACATTACATAATAACTTAAAAAATCTATTTGACTGTATGTTATCATATTAAAATCAGTACAGAATATCATAATACATTACTGTGCAAACTACTAAGAACATAGGATGATCAGGTAGAATTTAAATCGTTAAATAATGTATAGATAAACTTACCAAATTCCTTATTTCTCACTAGAATGACCGCTAACCGTCCGGACGCCGAGAAAAGGAAATAATTTTGACCAATTACTGACGTCTATTAGAAATGTTTTGAACTTTTAAGTATTACCAATAAACAGAGTGCAGAAAGAGTCAGTTGCATTATTAGACTCTTGAATCATAACCTTAATAAAAACGATTAAAGGGAGTGTAGCAGCAGCGGTGAGGTTGGTGAAGACGCAGGTTTTATATATGTGTAGACTGTGTTGAGGATTTTTGTAAATAAAAAACGATGCGTTGGCTTTAACGAACAAATTCTGTATATTGCCATCTTGGTTGTACAAAATTCAAGGAAGAGGGGTGAGGGGAACAATATTTTTCAAAACCAATCGCGGTCGAGATTTTGAATGACGCAGCGCATAGTATTTATTATTGCCCCGAGATGTCGCTGTCAGTCCTCTATGTGCATTTATGATTGAGGTCACAACATGCCCCCGGCCTTGGAAGCAGTGGCTTTCAATGGTCTTCAGTCGCTGCATCAGTGTCGATCACGTCCTGTGGTAGAGGACAAATCTTCGTAAACGCGCGCCTTACTACGCCCGATGACGTCTGTATATCAGCCACCCGGGATATACCATCCTTTCCTGGGATAGTACAAAGTACGCGTCCCAAATGCCACTTCAAAGGTGGGAGGTTATTATCTTTTATAACCACTAGTGCGTTTGGCTTGAGCTCATCCTTATTCGCCGTCCATTTTGTCCGCACCTGTAGCTCGGAGATATATTCCTTCGCCCACCGGTCCCAGAAGTGTTGGCGAAGTTGCTCTGCCCTCTGGTATCGCTTAAGACGACTAGCAGGAATATTGCGTAGGTCATCGCTGGCTGGTGCAGTCAGTGGTCGGCCAATAAGGAAGTGACCAGGAGTGAGCGGGGAAAAGTCATGAGGATCGGGGGAGAGAGGAGACAAAGGTCGGGAATTTAGTACGGCCTCTATTTGAGCCAATACTGTGCTGTACTCTTCGAACGTAAGGTGCGCGTTACCTATCACACGACGAAGATGGTATTTAGTCGACTTTACTCCTGCCTCCCACAGACCACCAAAATGCGGAGAATAAGGGGGAATAAAATGGAATTTAATATTTTGACTAGACGCGAATTCTGAAATATCTCTGTTACAATTAGTTAAAAATTTTGAAAATTCATTCATTACACCTACGAAATTACGACCATTATCAGAATAGATATCTGAAGGCTTACCTCGGCGTGAAATAAATCGTTTTAAAGTAAATAAAAACGCTTCACTTGAGAGGTCACTGACTAACTCCAGGTGTATAGCACGTGTCACGAGACAAACAAATAGACAAATGTAGCCTTTGATTAGCCTAGCACCCCTACCTTTGCGGTTCAGAATGAGCACAGGTCCAGCGTAATCCACCCCACACCGAACGAATGGAAGACTAGGTGTAACTCGCTCCCTAGGCAAGTTACCCATCATAGGTGTGAGCGTCTTACCTCTAATGCGAGTACAGGTAACACAACTATGCACGATCTGACGAGCCAAATTCCTACCTCCGATAGGCCACCATGATTCGCGTAAATGAAAAAGTAATGCTTGCGGAGCAGCGTGGAGAAGCTGAATGTGCTCATGACGAAATAATAAAGTGGTAAAATAATGTTTACTATGAATTAGAATTGGGTGTTTTTTACCGTAAATAAATTCATCAGAATTAACTAAACGACCACCAACGCGCATTAATTTGTGATCATCAAAAAACAAATTTAATTTAGACAAACAGCCTTTATTTTTAATAGTCTCATTATTGGATAATGCCTTATATTCAACGGGATAAGATTCCATTTGACAAAATCGAGCTAATGTTTTATCTGCATGGTCTAACTCGTCTACACTAAGGCTGCCTGTACGCTTATTATTTTTACATTGACTGTTATTAATAAAACGTAACATAAAGGCAGTCGCACGCCTCATACGTTTAAATTGAGAGAACCGATGGAAGGGAAACAAAGATAACTCGCAACATTCCTGAGCTACAACGGCAGTGACGCATGACTTGACCTCAGGTAACTCACGATGTCTGAACGAGTCCGAATCTTTGTGGTCGTCTATTGAAAAACTAGGGTCGCGAAGAAATTCAGGACCCTCCCACCACAAGGTAGACGAAGAAAGTTCTTCCAATCGAGCACCGCGTGACGCTAGATCGGCGGGATTATCTCCACTTCTTACGTGACGCCATGGGACGTCTAGTGTAAGGTCATGAATTTCCGCGATCCTATTTTGAACGAATGTCTTAAGTTGATTAGGCCTCATGTGTAGCCAGCCTAATACGATCGTGGAATCAGTCCAAAATACTACGCTATTAAACTTACAACGTAATGAGTTGCGTACCTTGTCATACAGACGAGCACCTATTATAGCCCCACAAAGTTCGAGACGTGGGATACTAATAGGTTTTAAAGGCGCGACCTTTGTTTTTGAAAACAATAATCTAACTGATACTGTTAAATCTTTGTTAACTGTACGAATATAAACACACGCGCCGTACGCCGTCTGAGACGCATCGCTAAAAATGTGTAACTGAATATACATAGGCTGTGTACCTATAGCGTGGCGAGGTATACGAACAGTGTTTAGCGCTTGCAATGAGATAACAAACCGGTTCCACACGCGCGCCGTGTCATCGGGAACTTTATCATCCCAATCTATTTTTAATAGCCATAATTGTTGTAGAAGAACTTTTACAACAATTATGACTGGACTTAACAAGCCGAGAGGGTCAAAAATTTGCGAAACGTTTGATAAAATAGACCGTTTTGTAATAGGCTTGTTATTTTCAATATTAACGTGAGAATTAAAATAAAAGTTATCGCTTGTGTTATGCCAGCCTATTCCCAAGGTTTTAGAACTAATATTTTCATCTAAACTTAAAGGTTTAAACTGACTAGATGACTGACGGTCATCATCGTGTTTAAAATTAAATATCCACTTCCTGAGTGGAAAACAGCCCGACAGCAGCGTTTTCTGAGTTCTGTCGCATAAATCTAATAATTTAACTTTATCATCTAAGCCTGTAATATAGTCGTCGACATAAAAGTCCTCTTTTATATTTAGAGCGACATCAGGATCAGGAGATTCAGAGGCTAACTGTTTCAGACACCTAACACTTAGAAAAGGCGCGGAGGCGGTTCCATACGTCACGGTGTTTAATTTAAATATACTTAACGGCTTTGAAGGATGGTCACGCCACAGAATCATTTGCAAGCTGCGCTGACCCTCATCTACTAGGCATTGCCGGTACATTTTTTCTACGTCGGCGCACACGACGTACTTGTGCTGCCGAAAGCGAAGAAGAATGGCAATTAGATCACCCTGTATAGGAGGGCCAACTAGTTGCAAATCATTCAGTGACTTACCAGAGCTCGATGGTGCGCTTGCGTCAAACACCACGCGCAACTTGGTGGTGGTGCTGAGCTCGCGGAACACGCCATGATGCGGCATGAAATAACACGGGGATTCATACGAATCTACCTGTGTCATGTGGCCTAAACTGAGATACTCCTGCAAAAAACTGGAATAAAGCACTTTATATTCAGGAGAACGCTGCAGACGTTTTTCTAGCGCGAGAAATCGACGTTCTGCTTGTGTATAAGAATCCCCCAAGGTATCAGGTGACTGATGGAGTGGAATGTGCACACAGAATCTACCCTCACTGTTGCGAGTGGTAGTGCGAATAAAATGATCTTCGCATGCACGTTCTTCATCAGTCTGTGCGTCTCTGACCTTAGACGGTTCCTCAATTTCCCAGAACAATCGAAGCTGCGTATCTAAAGAATTAATAATATTGCAATGAATTGGCGCATTTTTGCGCGTATAATTAATTATAGGTCCTGAAATAATCCAGCCTAGTTTGGTGTTCTGTAGAAACGGACCACTAGACAAACGAATCTTACCGTCTTCTAACAGATCCCAAAACCTATCTGCACCAATTAAAATATCAATATCTTTGTGGTCTAGAAACTCCGGATCGGCCAACCGTATGTTGTCTGGAATACAGACTTGCGCGCTTAATTTACACACGGCAGGCATCGAAGCCGTAATCCTAGATAGCACATAGCAGTTAATGCGCGTAGTAAATGAATTATCGACGCAGGATTTGATAACGATATTACAAGCTTGTGAACAATGTACTATCGAATCACCTACGCCTCGAACTTCGTTTGTGGACTGTATTAATGATGCGTTTAAGAGCTGACATAATGATTTAGAAACGAAACAGCGCTGGCTTCCATTATCGAGGAGCGCCCGCGTTTTATGATATCTACCGTGTACATCTGCTACTTCAACGATAGCTGTCGACAATAACACGGACTGTACACCTATAGACTTAATCGATTGTGTTTGCATGTGTGCCTTGTTTACCTGAATAGGGACAACGGATTCCGAGGCGGCTGGTGAGGCCGCGGGGAGGTGCGTAGGCGCTTCACTCGCATTAGCACGCGACGCCTCAGTGATCGTTGTGGAATGGCAAGCAACAGAACTATTAGCGATATTATTGTGCAATAATGAGTTATGTTTTTGATTGCAGTGTCTACATGGCCCAAACCTACAATCATTTACTGAGTGTCTCGAACGTAAACAATTCTCACATAAGTTGTGCTCGCGTACAAGTTTAAGCTTTGTGTCTAAATCGCAATCAATAAACTTTTTACACGTGTACAGTGGATGGTTCGCGTTACACTTTGCGCATGTTAACTTACCGCGTTGTTTATTGGATTGACTCGGCCCGCTGGAAACGTTGCAGTGTGACATATTGTGACATTTTTGTTGTTGTTTTTTGCTGTCAGTGCTTTGAGCTTCTTTGCTATGTGAACGCTGCAATGCCTCCAACATGTCCGCTTTGTTGCGCAAAAAGTTAATTAAAACATCCACCGATAAACGCTTAGTATTTTGCTCGTTTGCGTTCGGGAACAATGTGCACCTATGAGACCCCCATTCTCTTTCAGTTATTTTATCTAACTTCGACACCATGATATTAATAATTAAACTATCCCAGTATTCTGTAGGCTCACCTAAGACCTTAAGTGCGCGTAAATTTTTCAAAATAGTGTCTATTAATTTTCTAATCGAAGAAGGCGACTCTTTAGTTATTGCAGTAATATTTAACAAAGCTTTGATATGATGATCAACTAAAAGTCCGCAATTATTATATCGGTTGAGCAACAAATCCCATGCAACCTGATAATTATCAGCAGAAAATTCTATGGAATGTATAACTAGATGTGCGCTGTCTTTTAGGGACGATTTGAGATAGTGAAACTTTTGTATATCGGAAATATCTTTAGAATTATGAACTAGTGAGGTAAATGTGTCTCTGAATTCTAACCAGTGCTCATAGGAACCGTCAAATGTAGGCATGGAGATAGTGGGTAACTTCACAGAATGTATTTGACTATTATTATGACTATGACACGACATGGAGGAGTCAGCAACCTCATCAGTGTTCAGCATACATTCAGCAAGTGATATTAAATTGTAGTAACTATTTTCAAAATGTTCTCTTTGATTTAATTGTTCCCCTAATTCACTATCAGAAACTCGTTCTTCTATTTTAGTTTGAATGTCGTTAAAGTCAGAAAATAAAGTAGTACATCCTTTAATCCTCAACTTTAAATCAATGCGTTTTTGATTTGGAAAGTCATGATCACAATCTTTTAAAGACTCTAAATAATTATTAAATTTGGTAAGCCTGCCCCTAATAATACCACGCTTCCTAACTAAATCGCGAACTAACTCACTACTTTCTACACTTAGCAAATTAGGAGATTTGTCACGGGATTTAGCGGAGTCAATAGACATTTTGGTGGTCAGTGAAAGGAGGAGTACTCACGGTTTTACAATCGTCAGCTCAATCACACTCGGCACTGATGCTAGCAACGTCACCAGGTTAGTGATTGACGGGAAATCTGATGTTCCGAGAATACCATGCGGCAATTTCACTGAAATGAGAGCACAGACACACTATAGCACTAAATAGAACTTAAAAGACGTGGGAAAGGAATAAGGATTGGCCCCACCGATTGCGTATTATATTCGATGGAAGCTTGTGCGTTTTCTTCTCGATCCGCCACGTGCAAGGGGTCCACAGGTCCAAAGGTCGCTCGGCGATCTGGTAGGCAGTATCCCAATATTCGGCTTGGAAGGTCCAAATGTAGCAGCAGCGGTGAGGTTGGTGAAGACGCAGGTTTTATATATGTGTAGACTGTGTTGAGGATTTTTGTAAATAAAAAACGATGCGTTGGCTTTAACGAACAAATTCTGTATATTGCCATCTTGGTTGTACAAAATTCAAGGAAGAGGGGTGAGGGGAACAATATTTTTCAAAACCAATCGCGGTCGAGATTTTGAATGACGCAGCGCATAGTATTTATTATTGCCCCGAGATGTCGCTGTCAGTCCTCTATGTGCATTTATGATTGAGGTCACAACAGGGAGTTCTGTCCAATAACTGATAGCGTCCAATAACTGGTAGTTTACCCTACGTACATAATAATAATCTTATTCATAAAATTTCGAAGGGAATATAGTTTTTGAGAATAGTGCCATCTATCCATTTCTAAGTGAACTGATGTCACGACATCTACCGGTACATTGTGAAACTACTTGCAACACTTTAAAACTTCGTGTTTATCGTAGTCTTACTCTTTTCTAACAGATGGAGCTTTTACACATACATCAATTTATTCATTGCAACAATAGATGGCACTTAATTAAAATTGATAGTTTACTCTTCAGATACATAGATGGCACTACTTAAATATTCACCACTTTTGAAATGAACATTGTTTGTTCAATTTATTTTGTTATTATTATGGTATCATTCTAGACTTTAATTAGGATATTATATTGTTCTTGAATAACTTTTTTAGCACACATGGGATCAACGGGGCTTTTTTTTGATAGTTACGTTTATTCCTACGGGTCCAGGCTCTCTTCCAAAATTCAGTTGTGTCGGAGTTTTTGTTAGGGTCAGTTCAGACCGAGACGCGAAGCGACGCGACGATGCGCGCACTCTTTTAAGAGCCATTCAAAATACGACTTTATTTTCTACACCAAAAGATACATATTTCGTTGTGAGAATTTAGAATACGTTGAGATGCGTCGCGATGCGCCGCGATGCGCCGCGCGACGCCTCGCGGCGCAGCGCGACGCATCTCAAAGCAGCGGTGCTGCGCTGCGCCTCTCAAGGTATCACGACGCAGCGCGGCGCAGTGCGGCGCCGCTTGACGTCGCTCGCGGCCGCTCCACGATGCGAGGTGAAGACCGGGAGCTAGAGGTGACTTAGTATGCATAATTGTGAGTAACGAATTTCGCCAACCGATTTAAGTTAAGAAAAGGTCAAAGAATAACAATGAGAACTTGCCGGTCAATTTTTTGGTTCATTTTTTTTCGCCCTCTTCTCTTTATCGTAAACGGAATGTATTGAGTACATGATTTAAAATCATTTTAATGATTATTTCCGTAAAAATTTAAAGAAAAATCAGATCACAGCTTTTTGTGGGACAGATAAAGCGCATAATAATATTATGTTTATGAATTCGGTCATAGGGGAACAGTGTATAAGACGGGGACACGAGGTATGATGGGAAATCACACACATAAGGCAAACTTAACACAAAACTAACGTAGCACAAGCGCCAACAGGACGCCATTTGCGTCTGGCCGCTTGCAAACGACGTCCTGATGGCGCTTGCTCTACATTAGTGTTGTGTTAAGTATGCCTAAAGAGTGTGTGTCCCCATTATACCTCGCGATTATTAACGTCCCCGTCTTATACACTGTTCCCCTAGTTGCCGTCACTCGGATTTTGCATACTCAACTACCTCTGGCCCCTGGACTATGTAGCTGAGGCCGACATTTGCAAATGGGACTGCGGGAGGACGCGGGGCGGGGCGGCAACACGTGGAAAATCTAGACACGTTCTGCTGCACCGCGCGGCGTCTGGATGCGCCTCGCGATGTTGCGATGCGTCTCGCGGCGCAGCGAGGCGCATCGCGGCGCCGCGAGACGTAGCGCGACGCAGCGTGAAATGACAGGCCTCTTCACGCATCGTCGCGTCGCTTCGCGTCTCGGTCTGAACTGACCCTTAATTGAACACTATTTTCATGTCTAATTCGACCGAACTATTACTTGCTTGTATGTGAATCGTACAATGACTACTTATACCTCCATTATGATGTGTAGGTATTAAGGCGATGACAAGAGCTAATGTAGGTACCTCTCGCTCGCACGTTTCGACATTTTGAAAGATATAAAATCACTGATCCCATTTTTGAAAAATTGCAATCAACTATTTTTTGTGCAATCACATTGCACAGTTTAGTAAAAAAAAAAACATTTTAATCAACTCAAAAATTTGCTTAAGTACTTACTAAAACTAGTAAAGCAAATTTTTGAGTAGGTAAACTTGTATCGATTAAAATGTTTTTTTTTTTACTAAACTGTGCAATGTGATTGCACAAAAAATAGTTGATTGCAATTTTTCAAAAATGGGATTAGTGATTTTATATCTTTCAAAATGTCGAAACGTGCGAGCGAGAGGTACCTACATTAGCTCTTGTCATCGCCTTAAACAAGAAGTGTGATACCTGCATACCCGACGGCGCATGCACAGAAAAATAAATGTGAATAGTGCGTCCCCACGGAGCGCGCAGCCTCGCGAGGCATTTTCCGCGCGAAGCAGCTCGGTTGGTGTGGACGTGTCTCGGGCGAGGCAAGTGACAGCGCTGCTGCGGTCGAGCGATCGAGCGCCCGAGCTATCCAGTGTACGGCTTTTGTTTTGCTCGCTTAAGTCCGAGTCGAGTCGCCTACTAAGCCATTGTTTCGTGGCTCGGTCGAAAAACAATAGACGCGTCCACATAGAGTGAGCAGCCTCGCTTGTCAGTTTCCTCGCGCAGCAAATGCCTCGCGAGGCTGCGCGCTCTGTGTGGACGCACATAATAAGTAGGACACTTGCATAAGGACAGACAGAAAGTGGGAAGCGACTTTGTTTTATACTATGTAGTGATAATGAAGAAAAAACAATATAGGCGAGCCAACACTTCAGTTCTTAGAATTTTTGCCTATGTGTACAGTCGGTGCCCATCATTATGCGGAACCGTCATTATTATGACGGAATAATCTTAAAAAAAGGTCAAGTAAGTAATGTACTCGTATAGTAATGTGCCATCAAAACGGACGTGAAAAAGTTGCACTTGCAAGGTCGGCAACGCGCAAGCGATATCTCTGAGGGTCTGATGATGTTGCAGGCGTCCCTATGTGACCGCACCATCAGGCGGGCCGTATGCTTGCTTGTTAGGGTCGATACTGGAAATGTGTATCTTTTCGTGTAGATACTAAATAAAGTTAGATGTTGAGTCGCTCTATTGAAATGTATGAAAAAAACATGCTTCTGCTAAAGTTACCTAACCTTTTAAGGGCGCATAACCAGAAAATTGGCAACGTCGCAAATGGCTGTCAAATATTTACAAGTTTTAATTAATTTGGCAAATTTACTGTATGTAAATAAGAAATATTGCTCTGTAGTGCGACATTATGCTGAAATGGGCCTATTTGGCGCAGCCGTGAGTCACACAGTGTAAATATGGCTTTAAAAGTGTTTAGTTTTAAGTTCTTTTTGTTTCTTTTCATAATACTGTGTGCACTTGTGGCATGTGCCAATAAACGTTTTTTCTTTCTTTTCTTTCTTTCTTTCTTTCTAGTGCACTAAAAAATAGTTATAGGAATGCAATTAAACACTGAATTTGATGTTGTAACCGTTTCAGGTACCTATAAAAAATGCATTTGACAAGTTTCCAAATACTTTTTTTACATCTAAAACTATATGTTCGGTGTTACGATATTAATTATTGCATTCCCTTATCAATTTTCTAGTGCACTACAAAGCCATATTTCTTATTTTCATACAGTAACATTGCTATTGCTAAATTAAAACTTGTTAATATTTGACAACTATGTGCGACGCTGCCAACTTTCAGAATATGCGCTCTTAAAGCCTCCTTCACGACGATTCAAACCAGCCAACGGAAATACGTAAAAAATAAAGATATTCCAACTGATACCAGCAACACAAAGTAGATGTTAGATCTTAAGCTCAACAAAGTTTGCTTGTCTACCGCCTGGTCGCAGTAATCCAGCTCAAGAGCTAAGCTAAGCTAAGCTGAGCTGAGCTAAGCTGTCTTCGGAAGATATTGAAATGTTTGCTCTTGTCGGGCAAAGATGGATTACCTGCAAGTACTTGTTTGCTTTATGAGTAGTTCGGTAGAATATTTTGTAGGATAACAATGTTGTTTGTGGTTTAAACTGATTGAAACCTTGAAGTGGGGTTTATGTGGGTTGTGTAAGCCTTAACAAAGACGTATATACTAATCTGCACAGCCTTTTCCCAACAATATTGGGGTCGGCTTCCAGTCGAACCAGATGCAGATGGATATCAGTATTTTACATGGAGCGACTGCCTATCGAACCTCCACAACCCCGTAACTGGGTAATACGATACCCCATGGTAATACTGGTTGTCAGACTTTACAGCTTCTGACTAATAGTAACGACTGTTAAAGATCTACGAATGACAGCCGGGACTAAATACGGCTTTACGTGTTTTCCGAGGCACGGAGGGAGGCGAGTTTCCCGCTAAGCCGGGAATTCGCTATGAAAAATGGTCACCCATACAGGTAGATACTACCCCGACGAATATCTCCATAATAACCAATTCCGATGAAAAAGTCATGGTGCTATTTCTATAAGTTCAACAAATTCCCATGATAAAACTTGAAAATGTAAAAGAATGAATGGAGCTACGAAGTAACAGACAGACACAGATGTTTGGACAATTTTTTTTTGAGATATGTAAATTATTATTATTAAAAAAATTGTCCAAACATCTGTGTGTCTGTCTATGACTTCGTAGCTCCATTCATTCTTTTAGATTTTCTAGTTTTATCATGGGAAAAGTTACAGTGGCGAAAATTTAGCATAAAGCCATAAAGATTCTTTCTGGTATATTCTTATGAGTTTCGAAGTCAGAGAATTTAATCTCATTTGTTGTCTATCTTAACAAGAAAAGTGGTTATAACTTTTGAACCGTAAAAATTTCACAAACATACTCAAAGGTAAATAGATTGGAAATGCCGCTATTCGATTTCATCTATACTTTCAGAGACACCTTGAATATTGTAAATTTTGAAAATAAAAACCAACCTACCCACTACCATAAATAAATGTTTCACAACTGCGATTTTCCATTCCATAAAAACCAACTATTATTTTTGAACAATTTTACTGTTAATTATAAAATGCGTGCAGGATAACTGTATAGTGACCGTTTTCTAAAGACACCCATAATCCGTCCCCGAATCGATTAGGTACGAGTATTTGTCAATAACTATGTTAATAAAAGAAAAACCCCCAATAGTAAAAAAAAAGGAAAAACATAATGCCCACAGCAAAGGAGTGGAACTCTTTATATACTTGCGTCTGTATTTCCGAACGCATGGGTACAACCTGAATCTCAAAATTATGTAAGCTTAGGTACTTCATCGTCTACTATACCTTTTTCACCTCTGACCTAGAATACAGTCAAGAGCTAACCCATCTTAACTAAAAAGGGTTTCTTCTAATATCGTCCATTTTTAATTTTTTGGCACGAAACTGTAGATCTGAAATTATTGGAGGGTGAGCGGCGGCGGTGGCGACATCCCCAACGATTTTCCTCGTATTTTCTTCTGTACATTCTTATGCCAAAGATTTTTTCACAAAGATCATGTAATTAACGCAATCATATACCATACAAGTGTATGTTTGTCACAATATTCAGTCTGGCGCTAAGGTCAAGCGATTGACTGCTGCGCTGGGTGTCGTAGGTTGAATTCCCGCTCGGAAGAAATATTTTTAAGATTTCCAAGTACCTACCTACTTGTTCCGGGTTCGGCTGTTTGAGTATGTGAATTTAAACGGACGAAGAGCAAGCGAGGAACACTGGATTGTCGAGCGCTACTTAATACATTTTCACAATCGAGTTCTATCAAAGGCCTCGCCCAGAGTGTAAAGCCAACTTATAAACTGTAACCATTCAATTTACACTCCACAGAAACTGCTCTTCCATGAGCTGCACGCTCAAACGTTTAACATCAGCTGCAGCTAAGAAGCTAACAGAACAAAGATGAGATTTCATAGCAAGCCCGGACGCGCCGACGAAAGCGACGGTGCTCCCACGAACGAAATAAGTTCCGCACACTTGTAGCAAGTTAAAGGGATTAAGGAAAAATAAGGACAAAATCAAATCAAAACGGATCTGAACGGAAAGGAGACGCAAGTCTTAACAGCGAGAGTGCAGATTCCGTAGAAGTGTCCTTCCTGCTAGGTTTGCGCGTCATAAACAAGTCACAATTCAACTATGATCGACTATCACAACTCAAATGAGATAATATCTCCTCTAGAACAGTATCTATAGATAGGACCTCAAGCGAAGGGGAGACGAAATATTTATAAAGAATTGGTTTAGTGTTTTAGAGTTGAACTTGGTTCCTCAACCCTAAAAAAATAAAAAATTAAGCAGTGTTAGCCCTATCAAAACAAAAAAGCCAGTATAGGTATAATCCAATATTCATAGAGCAACACAAAAATACACGATAATATCGCCAACGAAATCCGAAAGCCGCGACAAAATAAATAACGCTCTAACCAAAAGCGCTCAACACAAATAAGCAAAAATATTCACCAAATCCTAACTTTGTATCACAAATTCTGTACAACGGAATCCCGCGAAAATTCGTTCATTAAAGCCAACAATGCCTTCAGACGGGGTACATACAAATAACCGACCGAGTCCAATTTAAATAACAGGCTCGCAAAGCTGAAAAACAAGCCTTAACCGAAGTTGGGAATAAATTAGCAACCCCCCTTGAACACCCCCTTACCCCAATGTGTACATTGTGCAAAATATTATTTGCCTTGCCAGACAATAATAGGATCTAATGCCACGCCCTGACATGTTAGCTTTTGGGAGCTCCGCCCACTGAAATCTCGTCGGCAATTGGTGTACTTTTATCTCTATCCCTATCTTTGCTGTGTTCTGGCTCGCTCCCTCGTGTAGCTTTTCCCTCAACGCCCGAGGGGTAAATGTTATGGTAGGAAACATATACGAGGGTTTTCTAGTACCGCGCTCGCATTGTCATGCCGCTTTCACGAATATTTTTTACGCAACTTTTATTTGAAGATATCTACCTGAATGGAGTACTAGAATTCGTTTTATGAGATTTTTTTTTCGATACGCGAGTCTTTTAACGGATTACGGGATGAGGATGTCTTTGAAAACAGTTTTATTCGTAACGTGTTGGATTTTATTTTACCTTGCTTTGAGTTTGGGTCTCTTTATTTTTAGTAGAGTTGATTCGCTTACTATTTATTAGTAAAACTGCATAATTCATCATCAAGTAGTAATACTGTATAGTGGCGTGGTTATACTGATTATCTTACTGAGTACAATTATCTTATACTTACTAAATTGTACCAAAACTGCTAGTAGTTGAATTCCTAATAAAAATCTATCAATAGTGGCAATTAAATGATACCAAATAAACTACGAGCACATATGAGTAATATCAAGTACGAAAAAATCGATAGCGTGCTAAAGAAAACTGAAAATAAACAACATTATCACAAAACTAAAAATAAATACCACAACAAAGTCGAATCGATAAACGCGAAGCGGCCTAATAATTATTAGTCGACGGCCTGAAATTCATGCACAAAGCTCCGACCCGCAGTAATAATAACGACAATTGTTGTGTTTAGTGGAACGTAAACGCGGGCCGGTGCGCGGGGCTGGGCGGGGGGAAGCCGGGGGTGCGTCCGTGGGCGGAGCCACCGGGGGCAGAGCCTCCACACGCGAGGGCGAAGCCGCAGTCAGCGCCGCGACACGCGCCACAACGCACCTCTGACATGTGACCGAAAGCATGGAAGATTGTGATCTTGCCCAATACCGCGATATGATCATCGAGGGCGAACTACCGCTAGACCTGCGACCGCCGCCGCGGTTGTACCTGCCGCACTACTTGCGGGACGAACGCGACCCTGACTATCCCCAAGACGACACATACGTCTCCGTAGACGAGGACACTCCTGAGGTCCCGCCGGCGTCCAGCGACTCAGAGCGATACGACGCCTCCAGTCCGACGGAATCAAAACCATCCACACCAAAGAAACCAAAGCAGAAGTCGTCATCACAGCTCATCAAGCCGCCTTACTCCTACATCGCACTCATCACGATGGCCATCCTGCAGTCTCCACACAAGAAACTGACACTCAGTGGCATCTGTGAGTTCATCATGACGAGGTTTCCGTACTATAGAGAAAAGTTTCCCGCGTGGCAGAACTCGATCAGGCACAACTTGAGTTTGAACGATTGTTTTATAAAGATACCGAGAGAACCGGGGAATCCTGGGAAGGGAAATTACTGGACGTTAGATCCTTTGGCGGAGGATATGTTTGATAATGGAAGTTTCTTGAGGAGGCGGAAGCGGTATAAGAGGCCGGCGCCGTCACTGCAGCACGCACACGCGGTGGTGGCGATGCTGGCACGGGAGGCCTACGCGCCATTGCTGCCGCTGCCGTGTTACCTTCCGCCGACGCCACTGCTGTCACTGCCTCGCCCGCCGCCGGCAACACTCCGACCCGTCCCTTTACCACCACGCGTCGCTGAAACAACGGAACCACGAAGTAAGCGATCCCGAAATGGGTTCTCTATCGAATCTATCATAGGTTCCCAGGATAGCTCAATGAACGAGCCGAGGAGAAGTGCCTTCTCGCCTCTCCACCAAACCAACTGCCCGCCGGACGACTGGGCCAGATGAATGTATCTAAACGGGTACGGTTCTAGTCCATCCCCGTTTTAAAACGTCCCGACGGACGCGTGAGCCTCGCAGGTAGACTGATGTGTTCCGACAAGAATGTGGTGTTCGTACAGTGATATACGATGAACAATTGTAAAAAATAATGTACATTTTTGAGGGGTGTCGATTTCCTATGTCTGCTTAGGATTGCCAAATAGTTTAAATGTTACCATTCCACAATTCCGTTTATTGCCGTGTGAGTATTTTTTCTTCAGCTGAAATTATAGAATTGTTTATTTTTTGTGGATTAAATGTTAAATACCTCATGTAGCATTTTTCTCGTAATTATGCGTCCTGGAATTAGTTAATGACGTACCAAAAAGATTAAAATAATAACTTTGTTCCTTTTTCCAACGAAATTTAATTTTATTTGACAATAAACTTAAATGACTTAATTCATAAGAAATAATATAACAAAAACCTGTACAGATTATTAAGTTAAAAGTTTATTTTTATGAATTCAACTGACAGTTCTTGTTATTGTTTTCAAATGTTTTTCGCGTAATTAAATTAACTACAATTTAAGTTTTATAGTAAAAAATATTACTGACCACGAAGATTTTTTGTTTAGTTTTTATTTTTTAATCTTTTTTATCACTTTGCCAAATGTGTTAAAAATAAAAAAAAGAACTCCGACTATTATTTATGTATTTTTTAATGTATTTGAATCATTATTTTGTAAGATTTATGAAAAAAATAGTGATCTATAAATAAGTCTAGTCATTCTATGTACAAAGTAGGGTCAAGTTGTAAATCTAAGTATTATTTAAGTCTTAATGTAAATATTAACTTAAGTATTGTAAGTAAACTATTGTTAGTCGATATTAAATGCGGTGATGGATATAAAAACTGAATAACATGATGATTAATCATTCTGGCAGTAAATATTGGAGAATATTGTTTTAGCACTACAGAGCATTTGCCACCAACTTTGCTGTAATATCAATTTCAATTACAAATTCTTCACTAGCGAATTTAGCCTTGAAAGCTTTTTAGGGCTAAACATTTAGATTTTTTTTATAACCACTTGATGTTTGACAGTTTTTTTTTTTTAATTATCACTGTGAAACTAGGGCCAAAATAAAGGAAAGTGCCGTTAATCATGACGTGAATGGACGTTTATACGAACATTTAAAGACTAGTTAAGCATCGCAAAAATCAACGGGAAATGCCGTTGGTGTGGCCCGGCTATTAGCTCTAAATTCTTTTATTAATATTTAATACTAGTGGGTCAAAAAGTTTTAAAATTTTATTGGTTAAACGGGCGTTTGTTACTTCATACATTCATTTTACGCTGTTTTTAATTTAGATTTAAAATAATATTAATTATATTTTCAGGCTTTTGCTTAGATAACTACAAGTAAAAACCGATTTTCACCAAAATTACGCAGATGTATTTGAATTTATAATTATGTAGAGAATCAAGTTTGTTTTTCAAGATCAAGTTTTAGTGAATTATGGCCAAATTTTGACTACTAGTACAATATAAATACTTGTAGATAATTCAACTTCGCCACCCTATTTAATGTCGACTGCCACCATTGCAATATTTCTTGTAAAAAACAACTGATTTGGTTCAAAAGAGCCGTGATGTATATCTAAATGTCATAACTGTAGCTATTTTGTGTAATACATCGTATTTTTAAGGAAGAAATATAAAATAATGTGAATGATATTTTTTCGTTTAATTTATTTTTCTTTAGTCTTGCTAAAGCGAAAGTTAATCAAGAGAGTATCGTAAGAAATCGACCTACTAAATACACACCAAAAATTCTCAATTTTCTTTTAATTAGGTGCGTCCACACAGAGCGCGCAACCTTGCGAGGCTTTGCTGCGCGAGGAAACTGACAAGCGAGGCTGCTCACTCTGTGTGGCTGTGGACGCGTCTATTGTTTTTCAACCGAGCCACGAAACAATGTACGCGAGCAAAATAAAGCCGGCACTGAATGGCTTGGGCGCTCGGTCGCTCGACCGCGGCAGCGCTGTCACTTGCCTCGCCTGAGACACGTCCACACCAACCGAGCTGCTTCGCGAGGAAAATGCCTCGCGAGGCTGTGCGCCCTGTGGGGACGCAGTTATTGGGAATTGGAAAAAAATTAATGAGTCCTCCTGTGTTTCTTGTAGGCATTAGAAAATTTATTTTCTGAACTTTTTCTCAAGTGTGCGCATTTCCATAAGATTAGTGAATCAAAAGTATCTAATAACTGTTTTGTTTGCAGTGGTAGCCCAGTGGTATCGGCCTCGACTTACGAGTTGTAGGTTGTGGGTTCGAACCCCGTCAGGCGCATTACTTTGTGTAATTTATTTCAACGCCACTGCTCTCAAAACGGTGAAGGAAAACATCGTGAGGAAACCGGCATGTCCTAGAACCAAAAAAAAATTCGAAGACATGTGACATCTACCAATCCGCACTGGGCCCGCGTGGTAGATTACGGCCCACCCCCTCTCACAGAGAGGAGGCCTGTGTCCCAGCAGTGGGAACATTTATAGGCTGATGATGTTTTGTTTGCAGTCTGTGTTTACAAAGAGTGGATCAGAAGGGACTGTTAGACTCGTACTGACTTAAACATACCCTGTTCCAATTGCCCTTTGTGTTCCAGGGTGGCTGTATTTTCTCAAGACATTCCCGTAAACCTGGTATGTCTTTGGCATTATTGGGGTCAGGCAATTCTGCTGACAGTTTGCCTTCATATTTTATCTACCTACGATACTAAACAAAAATTGTTGTCTATATGTTTAACGAAACTTGCATTATATCATAATATGTATACGTATAATCTCTTAGAACCTTGCAACCAAAATTGCAACCTTGATTTTCAGTATTGTCTGTAATTTGTGCAGTGTGTAAGCTAAAACAAAGCTAAATCAAATCAAATGAAACGCGCAACAGTGAACTAGTTTATATTTACACGTGATTTATTATTTTTTCACAAGAGACAACACCTTATAACATACTTGGTAGCCAAACTAACTACCCACAAGACATATCATATGCATATACAGGCATATATATTATAACCGTGAGGTGTAACCAAAGGGTATATATGACTGAAAAAATCGAATTAGTCCATCTTTTCAGTTAGAATCTAACTAAAATATAACTGTTAGATTATTAAAAAATATTTGACACGTTTAAAATTGGCAAAACGTCACAAGCAAGTGCAGTTTTTTCACTGTCGAATTTTGATGCGTTTTATCTTTGTACTTAAATAATTATGCATTGGTTGATTGAAAGAAAAATACATGTACGTTATTTTTCAAAAATCTAGCTGTCGGACTAAGCAATTTATTTTTGCTGTCAATTTTCTTATTATCATCATCATCATCATCAGCCGGAAGACGTCCACTGCTGAACATAGGCCTCCCCCTTAGACCGCCACGCCGAACGACAATTCGCCACTTGCATCCATCGGTTGCCCGCGACCCTCACGATGTCGTCGGTCCACCTAGTGGGAGGCCTACCTACGCTGCGTCATCCTGTCCGTGGTCGCCACTCGAGAACTTTTCTTCCCCATCGGTTGTCAGTTCTCCGAGCGATGTGGCCTGCCCATTGCCACTTCAACTTGCAAATTTTATGAGCTATGTCGGTCACTCTGGTTCTTCGCCGAATATCCATGTTCCGGATTTTATCCCGCAAAGAAACTCCGAGCATAGCTCTTTCCATTGCTCGTTGAGTGACTCGTCTCTCTAAAAGGCCAGCAGTGAAAGACCACGTTTCAGAGCCATATATAATATTATTATGTTATCAGTCATGAATCGTTCCTTTATTATAATGTGACATAAATATTATAAAAACGTTTATAGAAATATTTTTTGGATCCTTTCGTCTAATTTTCCATCTTTCAGTGAGTGCTTATCCACTTTCGGCTGGACTAGTGAAGTGAAGTATGTGTCGTAGAAGATAAAGTCAAAAATTAACAATTTTAAGCTATTGCATAGATTTTATCGCGGGCTCTGAACGCGGCGAGTGCCACACGATTTTTTTTGTAGATATATATTAGATGGATAGATTAGATATTTACCACTGCCACATACAAGTTAAAACATTGATAATTTGATACACTTATATACCTACATTACCTACCTATCTCAAAACTAATTAAAATTTTCTTACTTAATTATTATTTTGACCTACTGAGTAAAAGTTTTGTAAAGTTCAAAAAGTTTTCTGAAATACTTTGTTCTATATTGCAATTACACTATACGACTGTAAGAAAAAAATAAACTATGGATGAACATCATGAAATAGTGGCTACATGTGCAAATAGAAATTGTTATAAGTTTGCTATGCGTGTATGTGTCTGTTTGTGGCACCGTAGCTGCTAAACGGGTGAACCGATTTGAATGCAGTTTTTTTTAATTCAAAAGTTTTATATTTAGTTACTTATTTTAGCATGTGAAACATAGACGGACTTAATGCTACAGGACATTTCATACCTACGTTTTCTAGTGATAATTTCTAGGCATGTTTTATTATAACCAATTTCAGTTCAGCCATTTCATGTTAATCATTCTTTTGTTACTTATGCGTTGGGAGTTTTAGATTTTTTAAAATTAAACTTAATCAATTGTTTTTTTTTTTTTGAGAGAAGAATGCGCCTGCCAAAATGTAAAGTCAAGTCATGAAGTCCATTAAAACGACGCAAAGAAAAAAAATAAAAAAAGAACAACGCAATTATTATTTTTTTAAGAATTACCTGACATAGAATAAAATTCTAAAAATTCCTACAAGATTCAAGTTTAAACCTCGACGTGTGAGGTGCCCTGCCGTCGACAAACACTTCAAGTCCGGGACAGCGAAAGCTCCCGGATTACGGAGCTTATCACTACGGGCCGGTGATAACGCGAATTACGTCACTAACCTCAAATACTCGCTGTTGGGTGGTCTGGCTACCTCATAGAAGTTTGAATTGTTTTAGGAATACTATGCATAACTGCACTATTTATTTCGAGTTTTCGAGTCCGAATTTGTGTGATTCTTTTTTTAGTCAATTAAGTATTCTTGTTGTTTGGTTCTATTAGTTCTACTTCTATACAATTTAATTTACTGTTTTCGCAAAATTATAATTTTAAGACAAGAATTTGTGTCGCTTATCTGAAATAAAAATTTAAAAAAATTTAAACAAATACCGTCGTACCACAAAAACTTTTAAAAGTCTGTTGAACACTTTTTTTAAAAAATGTCAGATTATGTCGTTGAAATAAGGTCCGTTTTGCAGTCACACTTTTTTTAGACAAGTGTTGAACAGATGTTTAAGTTTTTGTAGCAAGGCTGTGTATGTTTAAAAAGACATAAATAATGTAAGTTATTTTACACTATTTTCCACAAATCTTACCCAGTCAATAACGAACACAACATTTTTCTTTCATCCAAAAATGTCGAGCCGTTTTTGAGTTTTAGCGAAACTAACTGTAGGTATTTGATTTTAACTAAAAGAAGATAATAATGTGATTTGGGCCGATGACGCTGATAACTCATTGTCTTAAAATTGTGCATAAAATAATAATTTTTATAAGTGATTGTGTTCAATGCCGGAAGGTATTCAATTTGGAATGTATAATTATTAAAATATATTATTATTTTTATAACAGCATGCAGACATAACAAGGTCGAGCGTTTTGTTGTTTCAGGTGTAGGTTCTATAATATAAATATATAAATAATATATTCTTTTACGTATTTATTTTTAGTTTCCATGGTAGTTACTAACCGGATGCTATTTTATTTTTGTGACTTATATTAGTAAAAATCTTTTCCCACAAGGACTGTCAGACTTGTACTGACTAAAATCCGCGGTGTCCTTCAATATCCCTATACTTACCGAAGCCACGGTTACCCGATACTAAATAAAAATGTATATTTTGTCCCAAAATAAATTCAACACTAGTAGGTATTAATTTAATTAAAATATTTAAAGTGTCCTTGTATGAGTAAATAACATTTATTTATGGAAAATTTTCGTGATGTAGGTACCTATATATTTTTCGCATAACGATAGTTTCTGAGTTTTAAACAGCTGTGTATTTTTTTTTGGACTTTGCCCCACACTAGGAATTTCTCCTTCATCGTGGGTGTGTTTACAAACATAGAAACTCACAAAACACCCAGGACCCAGACCCGGAACAACTACCTGCAGGTCATATAGGAAATATTTGTTCCGTGCGGGGATCGAAGCCACGACACGCTGCGCAGCAGTCGATCACTTAACCACTGAGCCAAACGTGCCGTCATTTAAAAAATAGTCTCGCTAAAGGCGATTTATCAACGGAACCAGTACCCATACCATGAGTTGTCATAACGATACTCGATCATCGATATCGACCGCGTTTGGCGCTCTCATTGGCCCGCTCCAAGGTTGTTTGAACTCTCAACCAATGAGAGCGCCAAATGCAGTCGATGCGTATGTTCGAGTATCGTAATGACAACTCATAGTATGGATACAGGCCCTTTACCCAAACAGCACACGACAGCAGACGACAATCGTTATCGCTCAGCAGTCACTAATACATTTTCAACTTTATAGCCCAGCTCGTAAAGATGAAAATCTAATGAAGTTTATAGATCGTTTTCGTTTGTTTCGTTCGTTATCGCTCAGCCGTATTTAATAGATTTTCAAACTTTATGTGCTAGTTTATAAAGTTGAAAATGTATTAGTGACTGCTGAGCGATAACGATTGTCGTCTGCTGTCGTGTGCTGTTTGGGTAAAGGGCCAGAGGACACTGTGGAGTAGGTATAGGTACAGTTGAGAGCTGCCCCTCTTGGGCGGATCATCAGCCTATCGTCACGTAGGCGAAGTGGCGTCAGGGATTGTGAAGGACCACGAGTCGTCGGCGCGGTGATGGCAAATAGATATAGGTGCCTGATAGAGCCAAATGCCTGCCGGCGGCGTCTCGGAAATGTCTAGAGAAGTCCTGAAACTTGAAAGACAGTTGAAGAAGCAGGGTATTTTTTGCTCAATCAATATACATATAGATATATAATATAGGTTTGATGGTTCGTTCCGCTCCACCCAGAGCGGGAGGACTGCAGCGATGTTGTGTGAAAACGGGTTATGCGCACTTCGTCCCAATTATTGCACTTCGCGTCGCGTTTGAATTTGGTCTTATTCGCGGTTCGTCCCTATTCCCTATTGGTCCCATTCGCAGTTTGTCCCATGCAAATAATTTGTAATGGAAGAGAAAAGTTTAAACGGCCCGCGCCCGGTGATTTTTAGATCATCTATCCATATTTTCAACCTACATAATTTCTGCTCATCATTAATTTGATAAGACCTCAAAGTTTCCAAGGAGGCACATGACATTTCGCAATAGTCAAACAACATACGAAACCCGTAAATAAAACTAGCCACAGTTTTGTGTTGAATGAAAAAACAAACCTTACTGTTTGTTTAGAGATCTGTGTACTAGTGGTGACAAAAGTGTTATTAAAAGCAGAGTAGAGTTGAATCATAGATTATAGAATTTCAAGATTCATAGTAGGCCACTGAGAATTGAAGCCAAAAAGAAGGGAGAACAATTTTATCCCTCTTGTATTAAAATAAAAACTATTTTTTTTATAAATATGTTTTATTAAAATTAAACATATTATTTTATAAAAAAGGGGCTTCACAAAAAAAATGAAAAAAATATGGATTTGGTCTCCATACAACGTTTGTGGCTATAGATTGTTTGAAGTTTTTCTTAAAAAAAAACTGTTTACGTCATTTTACACGTTCTGCAATTTAGGCTTTCTGATCAACATCGGAAGCGCCTACGCCAAATGGCATTTCATACAAACTTTATGGTCTTTATTTTTCGATATTCTGAATTACTGAACTAATTTTGAAGAAATAAAACTTTATACACATAAGCAGCATAATCATAGGTCTAAAAAGTTTGGGAAATCGTCAAGTAGGGTTAAAATGGGATTAAAGCTTACATTGCTTTATATTAACTTGAAAATTCAAAGGTATCCTTATAATAATTATAAGGATATTTGATTGGATATTTTTGAGTCATTTATTATCAGATAAAAATTGTATATGTATAAGAAAATCTTCGGAAAATCCACTAGGCAGGTAAGACTAGTTTGAACCGGTGAATAATTAACTTAACCGTTCCGCCGTTGTAATCGACTGTACAGTACGCAATGCGAGTAATTTAATGTTAAACCAACACAAGAAGTGTTCTCGTTTAAAAACATTGTGACATTTTGTGACATCTCGACGAGTTATGATAGTGTGTCGTAGCGCAGTTTAGAAATATGGTTTTTTGAAAATTTTCTTAGTGGTATAAGTATAACATAGGTTTTTTTTTGTTTTAGCTAGGTGATAGGTCAGGCTTACGATGAAAAATAATCCGTACCATGGATTGGTCTATATAGGTAGTAGGTTACGTCTTCCAAATACTTTCACTTTTCACATAGGTTTTTATTCACGTCATTTATGCATGACAGGCCTGTTGGTCTACCCTGACTGCCGGAGGTCGTGGGTTCGATTCCCATCCAGGACAAATGTTTGTGTGATGAGCACGATCATTGTTCTGTGTCTGGGTGTAATTTATCTATAATATGTATGTATTTAGAAATATATAAGTATGTTTATCAGTTGTCTAGTACCCATAACACAAGCTCTGCTTAGCTTGGGACTACATGGCGTTGTGTGATAGTTGTGGAATATTATTATTATATAGGTGTACACACGGGTACATATCAAGCTATTCAAAACCAGTATAAGTAAAGCGAGGCCAAGATTAAACTGGTTTTACTTTTAGAAAATGAAGTTAAAAAGATAACTTTCTGCACTGTACTTCAAATATTTTAACGATTCCTTTCAATTCCTCCGTCCACGTGATTTTCATAATAAGGGTTACAAAGATTTTGCTTCACGTTTTCTTATTAAAGATTAAGTTTTTCTCCACTTTCCAGATAGACGCGATATGGCGAGCCAGAAAATTCTAAAAAGTTAAAAAATTGAACTTTTCCAGCTACACATGAGAGTCATCATAATTCAAGTACATAAGTACTTATAAAAACAGTGTGAACGAGCACATTTAGTGCGATTACTTAATTTACAACTAGTTTACCTCTGTTATCTTTATTTTTCGTAACACTGCAGTAAGAGCATTGTCTGATAACTCCAGATTGACACACGAAGAATTTGGTAAGACAAATAATGTGCTCCAATTCTTTTTATGGTAGGTATTTGTTATTTTTTTAGTTTTTAATGGAGTTTCTTGCCCATACGAACCTACCCTTGCGAATGGGTTCCCATCCCCTTCCATTCCATTTAATTTTAAAAATCGATCGTTCAAAAGTGCCTGATTGAAATAAATGATTTGACTTTGAAATATTGCCCTACTCGTTGCGTTTACAAACATAGAAATTCACAAATACCCGGAACAACTACTTGCAGGTCATACAAATATTTGTGCCGTGCGGGAATCGAACCCCCGACACGCTAAACAGCAGCCAATCGCTCACCTTTCTTGCACACAGTCACTAGCAAAACAATGGACAGGCTGAAACTAAACACTCTGAGATAATATTTGTACAAAGTAGCGCTATGTAGTATGTACAGTAACTTCTATTATATCATATTTAATTCAAGGTCGAAAATACATTGTTATGTGTTTGTGTATGTTAAACATAATACTTACTTGTAATTGTAGGTTATTTATGTTTCTAATATAAGATGTAACTGTGTGTAGATCTTGATAGGACGAAATATAAACTTTACGTTTGTATTCTCTCTCTTATGCTACTGCTCCACCTGCGTCTTAACGCGTAAATTAGTACGTTAATTTAGGCGTTACGTAAATGTGGCCAACGTTTTAATGTGTTAAATTACAAACGGCATTACTAATGGCATTAAACGTTAAGCGATAGCTCGGGTGTCGGTTTTTTGGACACATCAAAGAGTTTTAGCGCGTAGTTCAGCGCGTTAAGCGATGTTGGCTACATTAACACCGTCTCATTCTGCGGGACGAGCGCGCACAGCAAGGACGAATGTAATTTGTTTGACATAGTACCTATCTAAACCAGGCTATAATGTGTATAAATTACGTGTTGGTTTTCGCTTACCGAGTTGGACGACGAAACGACAAAAAAAAAACGAAAATGTTGGATGATTCAAATGCATATTTGAATCATCCAACATTTTCGTTTTTTTTTTGTTTTTTCTCTTTTTTTTAATTACATAAATGCATAAAATAATTTATAGCGCTCATTGTTGCAGCTACACTAGTTAGTGTAGCTGCTTTAAGCTCCATTGTGTGTCTTACTTTAACCTCCATTTTAACGCGTGACTTCTTGAAGAATTAACTCTTAACGGCATTGTAACCTAAATGTAGCCAACGCGCATTTTTAACGCCTTAATTAACGAGTAGTTGGCCATTATCATTAACGTTAACGCTAACCCAGGTGGAGCAGTAGCATTATGAAACTTTGGTACGTACTGGGTAACTGGAATCGATTACATTTCTTCGTATTTTACATTCATAAATAACTTTTGACTGCTTGCTTTGGATTGACGGCAAGGGTGGCAGAGTGGCTGAGAGATCGACTGCTGCGCGCCATGTCACGGGTTTGATTCCCGCTAGGAATAGATATTTGTTCCGTGTGTGTATGACAATTACAAGTTATAACGGGTCTGAGTGTTTCTCCATGTGTGTTTCTATGTTTGTAAACGCACCCACGACACAGGATAAATTCCTTAATAAAAAAAGTCTTTCTACAAAATAGATGAGACCAGAGTTTCGTACCTGACTACTCTAAGAAGAAAGAGCCAAAACAAACTCAGAGGTCACAATCCCTTTTTTTAGTAAGTAGAGAGATTTGACTAGCAAGCGCAGCGTAGGACGTCCACCAACGAGGTGGACAGACGACCTTGTAAAGGTCGCCGGAAGACGCTGGATGCAGGTCGCTTCCAACCGGCGTATGTGGAGATCTAAAGGGGAGGCCTATGTTCAGCAGCGGACGTCCTATGGCTGAGATGAGGATGATGAGAGAGATTTGATAGGCTTGGTTATACGAGAACTATGCAGGTTTGTGTTACTACTGATCTCAATTAAGTTCCATCCACAAGCATTATAGGCCGTACTCAAGACGTGGATGGGCCGTGCTTCGCGAGGGGCCCAAAAATATCTGTTTTAACATTTTATAGATATTCTTCTCTCAAATGGAACAACAGTCAGAGGCCTGTCACGTCCCGGGTAGGGCCCTGACATGGGTAGAGAAACCTTAAAAATATTTTGAAAATTGTCATTTTAAATTATTTGGTTGGGATAGAATAGAATAGAATATAATTTATATTGTACACCAAAATCGTTACACAACTATTTTAGAAAATTGCTAATGCTAGGGTTACAATGGCGGTCTTTTCGCTAATATAGCTAATGGGATTTCTTTCGATATCTTCTTCCTAGAAAGAAAAACAGTAGATTTATAATTTATTTGGTTATTGTTCGACTGCAACACCCGCCGCTACCATAAGAATATCATAACATCTTACGATATCTCCTAAACCGTAGATGATACTTGTTGTTTCATGGAATTGAGTGCCTATATGATAGAGCCTTTTACGGGTTGGCTGATGCAGAGTCGAACTGGCCATGTAGTCGATGTGACGTTTGACAGTACCTACTCTTGCGACGTAAATGTAAATTAAATCAAACAATTCGTTTACTTAATTAAATACTTTTTTTATGGTTAAACCCAAGCATAACATCCCTGAATCTAGTTTTAATTTCTGAACGACGATCCGGGCTTGTTGGGAGCCACCCAGAACCTTGCGGCCTAGTCCGACCCTGGGCACTTGGGCAGGTGCCACATGTCTTTAAATTTTCGAACAAAAACTTAAATAACTATAAAATATTCTCTTCTCGGGATTTTTTCAACTCGCTAATCACGATCTTCTAATCAGACTACAATAACAATATAAGTACCAAGTATCATCACAAACAGAGCTAAACAAACAGTAATTTCTCTGTTATTTGTTAAACAAATATTTAGCAACACTTGTGTGTTAAGACAACAGACATTAACAACATTGTAACAACAATAATAATTAAATTAGACGTTTGTTTTAACGTGTCGAGTGCGGATCCTAGTGATAGATAGATTATTGTGTTTGTTCTGTCATTGTGTAATGTTGCTGTGGAATCTTTTGATGATTTTGTAGTAGTTGAGCCCATAAATAGTTGGCAAGAGGTCTACAGTCAATTCACAAATATTTCACTTCTGATAACATTACCGCAATAATGTAAGAAATATTACTGTCATGACCATAAAATTATAGTTAACTTTTCATGGGGGAGGCCTATGATCAGCAGTGGACGTCCTATGGCTGATAATGATGATAATTTTTCATAGCAATTTTGAAACAGGCTAAATATAGTTGTTAGAACTGTCATGTTATGTTATTTTAATCTTTATATTTCCGTCTGAATTATCCATGACAGATACTACTTCTACAGGGTCGAGTGCAGTGGAGTCTCATGGAATTCTAGTTGGTGGATTTAGTGTCTCCAGTAAGCCTCACTTTTCCTGATACAAGAAACAAAATGACCAGTATTTGCAAGATTTTCTGACGAAAACTCAATCTTGATTTGACTAACGTTACTCTGAGTATAGTGCATGTTCGTTTCCACACACTGCTTTATAGTTCCGCCAGATACAATTTACTGAGTCAGGGACAGTATCAGTAGTCAGAATCGTCTGTAAAGGACACCGTGATCCTGGAACATAAAGGGCTACTGAAAGAACATGAATATTCTGAACATTTTTTTGCGCCCGCTCCTTGCAGGGCGGGAGGACTCATTTCATAATTGTACCACCCAAAAAAAGGAACAACCACAATTTTTTTTTAGATGTCATACTTCATAGTTGTCATATTCGAGACACCAATAACGTCACAAATTCACAATCACAATACATTAAAATAGTAGTTTATGAAACTGTCACATAATGAGGGGTATTATACACGAGTGTGAGTTTAAAAAACGAGCGAAGCGAGTTTTTTAAAAGTATCACACGAGTGTATTATACCTAGTTATGTGCAGTTTCATACACTACTTTATCTACTCTCATTGAACACGAATATAATTATCAAATAAAAGATAAATATTGTTAATAAGTGTTCATTTTGTATTTATAATTGAGTATGAAATTGAATATGGAATTGTGTATCGTTGGCGTTAGACGTACTCCCAAAGCGCGCGCAGCCACAGATAATAAAATAAATTCATGTATCTATGATCTGTAATCCGTATCGTAATGAAAAAAAATTTTATTATAACATTATTTTGTTAGAGAAATAGTGTCATAATTTAATTTTTTAATTTCATTTCGATATACTGTGTGTAAAGTACGTCATTATAAACTCGTTTTGAGTTTTGTATTTTGAATTTAACGATATGAGAGTAGATAAAGATCGTTATGAAACACATGTATTGAATAAAAACACTCTTCTTCATAGACGTATTTGACGTTCAAGTTTCCGGACATGAAATACATCTTTATCCGCACTAAATCGACTATTAACAGACTCCCCACAGTTCCTAAGACATATCTGTTGTAGTGCGCATAATTTGAATCGTAAAGTTAACGCAATGCGCGCACAATTGATCGGAGCGAGGCTTGTTTGGAGCGCATAATCGCTTTGTGTTTCGGATTGACAGAGATTAAGTGTGTGCAGATGGGATACTGATGCCGAATGGAGAGTTTCTTGAGTGACATGACTGTTATTTATGTTTGTATGATCAGTTATAAAAGACAAAGTAAGGAATATTAGATGAAGTTTGATAAGGGCGCTTGTTACAGAAAATTGGAAGATGATAGGTAGTATCACAGTAGATTAAGTATCACGATCAGTGGCAGTTAATCAACTATCAGTGGTAGTTAGGTAAATAACAAAGTAACTAACCACCACTGATAGAAGTAAGTTAAATTCACAATGATCTTTATTTTTGCAACAAAGCTTTTTGGCTTAAGATACTGTGACTTGTTGCTGTCAATGGACAAATATTGTGTAATTGCCAAGTATTCTATATAGTGGCCAAGTTAGTATAGCACAAAGAAATAGATTCTCTGGTATTTCAGACCAAAAATACATCATTGCCCATTAGATACAGCTTGTTTGTTTATGAAAATAATTATGTAGGTATCATCAATGACGTATTATATATTATAGACACGCCATGAACGAACATCGCGGCGCTTAAAAACGGCGACAATACTAGAACTTCTTATACGCGTGAAGAAAGAGAAAGAAAATATGACACCGTGCGGCGGGAAGGAGACGCAACTAAGCGCAATGTGGCCAATTGGCTTCATTTTTTGTTGCCATTTTAGAGTGCGGACAACGTATCTATAGTTTATATATCATTGGGTATCATCGAAAGTATATTCATGAAAAAATACATTGGAATTTTAATCGCTATGCTGCAACTGTCCTCTCAGAGTAAACCGCATAACTTTCTACCTACTTCCACATCTACATCACACAACCCCTATACTTAACAATAATGCCCTAACAAATGTATCTACATACATATTATGACGTGGGCACTCGAGTGGGCACAATTGTACTGAACCACTAGACCACATGTACCATATCTTATTGAATTTGTTATTTGAAGATGTTTTTTCCCCACTTCAATGGTTCTGAGGACGTACGAGTACTTAGTTCAGCTACTGTGCATAATATGAGAATAATTGTGAATGTGTCATGTTTTTTTGTTGAGAAGTGATGGTGGTTGGATTTTAACTTTCGATTTTATAAATGCGAAAGTTTTGGATACATTTTTTTTTTAATCAATCATTGGCTGACTATAGGTTTTGTTCACGCCGAAATGTTGTCGTCCTTCTCTTGCATTGGGCAGCGGCCATTGGTAAAACCAGAGCGACGTGACCTTCAATCGATACAAGGACAGTGAAAGTCTTTAACGTGCGCTTGAGACCATCCACCGTCAATACGCAATCTACCTCCACCCGCTCCGCAACCACTCCAAAAAAATTCGGTCGTCTTCGGGATCGCGTAGGTCCAGGCCACGCAAAGACCAGCTCTGAGAAGTCCAAAGGTTAGTGCCAACCCAATCAACATTTCCCGGAATCAACCAGGCGATCCAAACCCGCATCTCATAAAAAATATATTATTTTAGAAATAATTTCACCCACAAAGCTTTACCAGGTTTGTTAGACATAATTATACGTTAAACCCCTAGAGAACACAAACAATAAGGTTGAGTATCCTACTCAACGTTATTGTTTGTGTTCCATAAATAAATAGCTTTTCTTTTTTGTCGTAGTAAAATCATCAAATGATTCCTCCCACACAGGGCAGAGAGGGACTGTCAGACTCGTACTGAAAACCACGGTGTTCTTCAATAGCCCTTTACGTTTCGGGGTCACGGTAATTCGTCAGTCCCACGACAGTTCCTTACATAGCTTGTGGAACACTCGTTTTTCGTAAAACGCAGTGACAATA
This sequence comes from Agrotis exclamationis, assembly GCA_950005045.1. Taxonomy (NCBI): domain Eukaryota; kingdom Metazoa; phylum Arthropoda; class Insecta; order Lepidoptera; family Noctuidae; genus Agrotis; species Agrotis exclamationis. The sequence continues at coordinate 4,397,832 of OX465431.1, read as the reverse complement.
ATTATGTAGTTTCTGTATAATAAATTACAAATACAGTTATTTCGTTAGTTAGAATTTTGAAATATAATGGACAAGCATTCCTTTTTTTAATCAATAAATATTAAGCCTCCTGCAGACACACGCGATTAATCGCGCGGGGCGACATGTCGTGGTCCATTCGCAGTATTTTTAGAGTGGAAATTAGCTTGGCTCGTTGTCGCAGCGCGACTAATCGCGTGTGTCTGCAGGAGGCTTTAACATAGATAAAACGTATCAAATTCAAAAATGGAGAGTTGGGGCTCGTGGTGTTAGAACTCAAAAACATCCGAATTGAGAAGAACCTCCTCCTTTTGGAAGTCGGTTGATAAAATTGTATTAGATTGCGTTAATGTATCTTTGTTGATTTTGGTTAACGTAATGAAAGAAATAATACGTGTAAATTGTTTTTGAACTTAACCTAACTAAGGACTCATTAGGATTTTACAGTCAAATTGCCCATTCCTATAATAATAATATTTATTTAGACACAGATAGAGGTATACAGTACATGTGAGAGTTATAAAGTATGCATAATTTTAAAGACATTGTGTACATATACTCGTAGGTATACAAAATTGTTGGGTGACGCTCCTGCTCTCCTAACTAAATCACTAAGTGATCTGTATTGAGGAGAGACAAATTCCTATGTAGATTAAATATCTGTTTATCTCTAGTCACTATAATCAGTCTTTTTTTATCGTGGTAAAATCGTTAAATGAGACCTCCCACCCAGGAAGGCATGGGAAGGACTTGTACTGACTAAAATCCACGGTGATCCTTCGATAGCCCTTTACGATCCAGGCTCACGATTACCTGACGAGACATCTTACCATCTAAAGGAAGGAGAGATATTTGGCTATCATCATCATCATCAACATCAGCCTATAAATGTTCCCACTGCTGGGACACAGGCCTCCTCTCTGTGAGAGGGACTGGGCCGTAATCTACCACGCGGGCCCAGTGCGGATTGGTAGATGTCACATGTCTTCGAATTTTTGGTTCTAGGACATGCCGGTTTCCCCACGATGTTTTCCTTCAGCGTTTTGAGAGCAGTGGTGTTGAAATAAATTACACAAAGTAATGCGCCTGACGGGGTTCGAACCCACGACCTACAACTCGTAAGTCGAGGCCGATACCACTGGGCCACCAATACTCCACAAACCACTCCACTTTGGCTATAGTCAGTCTGAAATATAAATCTGATATTTCTTATCTCATCCATAACATATGAAATTTTTCAAAATAAATAGATACACATCACAAGCAACGTTTTGTTCGACACATATTCAATCAATTCGTCGGCAAATTGTTTTCTGAAAGTCCCTTGAAGGGATGTTTATTAGATTTACCGAAGGGCCGACATCCCTTCCCATATAATCCTTATATTGTGTACTATGTAAAGACACTGGGATTGAGCTCTAATATCAAAATGTTCATGTTTGTAAGCTACCATTTTTATGAGTATTTTTTTTATTAGAAATGGGGTGTCGGTTGGTTTTTAATTACTGTTCATGATATTTTCAAATCAAATCAAATCAAATCAAATCTTTAATGCTGAACACAGTATAAATAAATACATTACAAGATGTTGAGTGAATGCGCAGTTCACTATGTTCTACCAATTAAGGCATGCAAAAATATAGTGCGTCACATGACAGTAAAAATGTATGTTAATAATATTACAGTCAGAAACAATAAAAACATTACACCAAATAATAAAATCGGACGTAGAAAATGTTCACCTCAATGTCAACAAAATTAATATATAAAATCTTAAATAATTAAACGATCACATATTTTTATCCATTAGGTACTCTTGTATTGTATAGCAAGTCTTATTTATTAGGAACTTATTCAGTTCTGTCTTAAATATATTAATGTCATTAATGTTTAATAGAGCTTTAGGTAGTTTGTTGTATATTTGCGGCGCCATGCCTAAAAAATTTTTGAAGAATAATGCTTTTTTGTGTTGTCTATTACGTATCTTATTTTTATGCCGTGTGCTTTTTAGTGTCTCGAACAAGTGAAAGTTTTTTTTTACAAATAAAGCCACCTCAAATATGTATAGACAGGGCATTGTTAGTATTCGAAGACTTTTAAAAAACGGTTTACAGCTTTCTATGTTTTGTATACGACATATAGCCCTAACACACCTTTTCTGTGCTCTAAATACCATCTCTTTATTAGTGGAGTTACCCCAGTCAATGATGCCGTATCGTAATGTGGACGTTACAAATGCATGATACGCCGTAATTAAAACCGTTTGATTTACTTCTTTTGCGAGATTGTGTAGAGCATATGAATGTTGACTTAGGCGCTTACAAACACTATTGGTGTGCGTTTTCCAAGACATGTCTCTATCTAATTCTAATCCTAAAAATTTAGTAGATGCAGTTTCTAAAATGGATTTGTCACGATATCGTATGTCAAGTTTGTTATGATTAGTCCTTTGCTCAAATGTCATTATTTTGGTTTTGTCAATATTAATTTTTAAGTTATTACTGTTCAACCAATCTATTAATGTCTGAAGACAGTTATTAATCTCGCTCCCGAGTGTCATGTCATTCTTATTGGAACTGAAAACTACCGTGCTATCATCAGCAAACAAGACCATTGGATGATGTGTTACCTTTGGCATGTCATTGATGCCAACTAGAAATAATAGAGATCCCATAATACATCCTTGCGGTACTCCATAGTTATTAAGCCTCTGGCTTGAAGTATACGTACGCTCGATTTTTGAGGTAATACATGTTTTATTTATCTGTGTCACTTGTTTCCTGTTCGACAAGTATGATTTTAAAAGGTTTAAGGCATTACCTCTTACTCCATATCTTTCTAACTTCTGCAGTAGTATTGTGCGGTCTACGAAATCAAATGCCTTGCTCATGTCCATGAATAAAGCTGCGACCGGTTTTTTTTTATCCATATTTACTATAATTTTTTCAAAAACTTTGAAAATTGCCAAATTTATGTTTTTTTTTCTTCTAAATCCAAATTGTTCATCAGCAAAAAGATTATTACGTTCAAAGAAAGAGTATAGGATATTATAGATTACCTTTTCTACTATTTTGGAAAATATGGGTAGTAAAGCAATGGGACGATAGTTAGCTGGGTCTTGTTTGTTACCTTTTTTATGAAGAGGTTTAATAATTGCCAATTTTAATCTATCCGGAAAAACACCATTTTCTAAACATAAATTAATTATATAACTAAGTACTGGCGCAATAATTGTAGATACAAATTTAATTACATTTGTTGTGATGTCATCATATCCAGAACTACTTGTATTATTTAACGAGTTGATTATTTTTATTATGTCAAGAGGAACTGTGGGAATTAAAAATAGGGAGTCGCAATGCATGTCAATTTTAAAATTTTGATTGTTAGAATTATTAATGTCAGATCCAATTTCAATTTCGTCAATAAAGTAGTCATTTAACGTTTGTGCAATGCTTTTTGGGTCAGTTATTATTTTATTATTTATTGCAAGTTTTTGAATTCCTTCTAGAGGGCCATTATTTTTACCCCTGTTTATTATTTGCCAGGTAGCTTTACTCTTATTTTTTGCTTTATTAATATAATTATTATTCTGGGATTTTTTTGTAAGACGTATTATAGTTTTTAGACGCTTTGCATATTTTGGTAGTTCACTTCGATATTCATCAATGATTAAACCACTAAAATTTTGATAAACTAGTGATCCGCCCTGACTTCGCACAAGTGATATTTAAAAAAAAACTTTATCAAAAAAATGTAACCGCCTTCAAAAACAACCACAAAAAAGGGTAAAATAACCTACAAAATAACTTTTCTTTCAGAAGTCGGTGCCTTTATTTTTTTTTCATTACATTGTCTTTTTTGCCACCGACTTCTGAAAGAAAAGTTATTTTGTAGGTTATTTTACCCTTTTTTGTGGTTGTTTTTGAAGGCGGTTACATTTTTTTGAAAAAAAAATTATTTAACTCTTTTAAGTTTAAGTTTTCAACTCAAATTCTTGTCAAATAAATCATTCTCTTACATGTATGTGCACTAAAATTTTGTAATCCGTAGCACTGTAACAACATCGCTCAAGTGCACAATAAGCTAATAAAATTCCCTATCTCAAAAACTACATAACCGATTTTCATGAAACTTGCAGTATTCCGTAAGTTAAACAATACTTAGTACAACAAAAAAAGAATTACTTAAATCGGACTTGTAGTTCCGGAGATATGCGAACACAAACTAAATCAGTCGATACCTACTCCAAGATGTTGAGGAGTTGTACCTTCCATCATCAGCTCATCCACCTGAGATGGTGAATATGAGATGCAAATACTTGAACAGCTTTAGAAAATATATGAAAATTGTACTATTTGCCTATAAATTTTGAAGGTTGCCCTCGATTTCCCTGGGATCCCATCATCAGATCCTGACCTGATGATCATGGGACCACTTGGGAAGTATACCTTTTCAAACAAAGGAAAAATTTTCCAAATCGGTCCAGGCGTCTTCGAGAAATCGGGGAACATATATAAAAAAATAGATTCCGACGAATTGAGAACCTCCTCCTTTTTTTGAAGTCGGTTAAAAATAAAACGTAGCTTAGGCAACTCAAGAATATTATAGCTTTCTACTATTGAAAATATTTTCTAAATCGTTACAATAATTTCAGAGATTACTTTCTACAAATAAACTTACAAACTCGATTACTTATATCGTAATATTAGTAATAGTACACTGACAAAAAAATAACGAATTTGTGATTAAATAATACCCGAAAAACTTCACCTACTATGACAAAATAGTGGTGCAAAATAGTGGTAAATGCATTTCATGTAAACAGTTTTATTCAGTCATGTACAGTATTTTTAACCGACTTCAAAAAAAAGTAGGTTCTCAGATCGGCCATGTTTTTATGTATGTATTATTTTGTGTATAATATGTTTGTCCGCGTTTTCAGAAAACTAATCGTTACATTCGGGGGAAGGTTTTAATATAATAACAATAATGGATATCTCGTGAAGTTACCCGCATAGATTCGTTTATGTTGCTTTTTATGATTGTAAATTATCAAAGACGCTGATTATAATAATATGAAGATTTTTGTTGGATATATAAACGAAAAAGGGAAAAATAAAAAACTTTTTGAAGAAAGGGAACCGACTTCCGAAAGAAAAATTATTTTACAGTTTTTATGTGTTTGTTTTTGAAGTCGGTTCCCTTTTTTTTTCAAAAAGTGTTTTTGTTAGTTTACTTTTTCAAAGGAAGAAGGCTATGACAGTTTACATAATGATGAAAATAAAGAAATAAATTAACATTATCACTTGCCTAAGCTAAGTAAGCTATCTAAATTTTGTTTTTTTAACATCCGGACCACACTAACGGCAATTCACGTTGATTTTCGCGATATTTATATTTATTTAGTTTTTACAGTCAGTTCACACCGAGACGCTACGCGGCGCCACGTGACGCAATGATACTTCAAATGTGTATCTTTCCTTGTAGTAAATAAAGTCAGATTTTGATTAGCTCTATTGAAATGTGCGCGCAGCGTCACGTCTCGGCTGAGCTGAACCGCCTTGTTATTTTAGTTGTGACAAGCGCGACTGCTGATCATGAATTCTCGGGTTCGATTCCCGGTTATATCAAAGTGTTATTGGGTTTTTACATTAGGAATTTCTCAGTAGCAGCCACGGAATTTTGACATCTGCCTGGTTGATGGCAATAGACTCTCCCTTTATTATGGAACTTAAATATAACTGGAGAAATGAAGGTGTACTAAAAGTACACTCCTGTGCAACGAATACGAAGGTGTGATGTTATGTTATATTAATAATCATCATATCAACCGTAGGACGTCTACTGATTTTTTGTTTATGCGAAAGCGAAAGTTTATGTAAAAAATCTAAGTACAAAATTTTTAAACCGTATCATAAAAAATCAAAAAGTTATAAGCTTGTATATTATCCGGTTGTCCGTTCAGTGATTGTATTGTATTTATTTAGTAATAAAATTTAATTAAAATATTTTTGAAAAAAATATAACACGGTGTAAAATTTTTTGGAATCGATTCAGTTACTGATTCTGAACAAACTATATTCAGATTTCGCATATACTAAAAATAATGTTGTAAGGCCTCCTCCATAGGTTTCCAATAGGACCGAATGGAATCGGCTTGCATTCAGCGCGATCCTGTGATTTTCAGATCGTCTGTCCACCTTGCTGGTGGATGTTATATTCATTCATATTCAATAGTTTTAATATCCTTATCAAACATCCATTATCATTTAAACTTCCGAATAGGACGCTCAATGAATTGAAAAAATAAAGGTATTTAAAATCCAATTAACTATGCAAATGAGTGAAACAGAACTATTAAGTGCAAGCCACCTAGTGTCTCAGTTGACGAACCCCACAAATATTACATTCAAAATTAAGAGTCCTGTGCACGTCTATCTGAATTAAACGCATCTCACTTACACCCTTATGCAAAACCACTATCGAAAATCACAAAGAAAATTCAACTTTAAAACTTTCAACAAAAAGTTTAAAGTTTCTCAGCAATTTTAATGACAATGGGTGTACGTTTGATCGCGGTATTATCCTCACAATAGTGTTCCGCATTGAAGCTACGTTGACAAATTGTTGACAATGGATTTTCGACTTTAATGTTGGAGAATAAGGTTGTTTTCGACGGTGGTTCGGTGATAATACCGCCGCAGGGGTCGAAAAATCCGGCCCTTGATAGTGACGCCCCGTGAAGTAAGCTATGATCTGTTCGTATGCTGAAATGTTGTAGATAAAGTTTGAAAATATGGAAGTTTTTAAAAAGACTAGACCATGACTCCAGTGCAATTTGTTCAAGTTGGTCGTGGCTGCGAAGGGGAGCTGTACCTACAACAGTAACTGTTGATTGAATGAAATTATCCTGGTAATTAGGTAGATAAGCGGTAGCAGTAATCTATCATTTATAAGAGAGCGATATTTTTAATATGATTTTTCTAAATAACATTTTCAAGAAGTGTATACATATCTGTTTTGGCATTATACCTTATCGTTTTTTAGGGTTCCGTAGCCAAATGGCAAAAACGGAACCCTTATAGATTCGTCATGTCTGTCTGTCTGTCTGTCCGTGTATGTCACAGCCACTTTTTGTCGAAAGTATAAGAGCTATCCTGTTGAAACTTGGTAGAAAGATGTATTATGTGAACCGCATTAGGATTTTCATACAAAAATCAAAACAAAACAAATTTTGGGGGTGCCCCCCATACTTAGAATTGAAACTCAAAATTTTTTTTTTCACCAAACCCATACGTGTGGGGTATCTATGAATAGGTCTTTAAAAATGATATTGAAGTTACTAACATCATTTTTTACTAAACTGAACAGTTTGCGCGAGAGACACTTCCAAAGTGGTAAAAAGTGTGTCCCCCCCCCCGTAACTTCTAAAATAAGAGAATGATAAAACTAAAAAAAATATATAATGTAGACCTCAACAAAAACTACCAACGAAAATTGGTTTGGATGAGATACAGTTAGCAGTTTTTGAGATATAGTACATTTTCAAAAACCGCAAATATAACTTTGCCATTCATACAAATACTATGAAAAACAAAGTTATTTTTATTGTTTGTGTATATTACTTACTAATCTCAATATAATTATATCTCTAATCTATGCTTGCTGCTACGGAACCTTTCATGGGCGAGTCCAACTCGCACTTGGCTGGTTTTTTTTTTAAATTATTATCTTTCCCAGAAACAAAATGCGCGCTACGCATTATTTTTCAATGCCTGCTTAGCTTAACTTACAGCTGTAGTTATCATTGTCACTATAAAAAGCTAAAAAAAAAGTTAAAAATGTCCAATTTCACACTTCCACCGCAACACAGATTAGAGCCTATGAATAGAAATAATGAAATAAATATTATGCCGGTGTGGGGCAAATTGTACGACGCCCGGCTGCACAAACCCCCAATTTAACGCTGCCCGGCCATTTCGCAAAACACCCGATTGTGTGTGGTTAAGGAGCGTGGATAATTTGCACCGCGTGAGATTGGGTGGAAACTAACTACCGGTAGTATTGTAAGCCGTGATATGTCTTATGATGTGTGAAGTCGCCTTTATGTGGCTTCAGGATAACAGAAGCTTTTTTATTTTGGTATTTTTTTCGCTTCTTCTGTCGTTTCAGCAGTTTGTTGTTTGAGAACAACCGAGCTCTGTAACATATTATCTACTTCTCAAAATTTTTTTATCACACACGATAATGAGTGAAAATAACTCGTACGTAACTACCGGTAGTTTTGTAAGCCGTGATATGTTTAATGATGTGTGAAGTCGCCTTTATGTGGGTTTTGAATAAAAGAATCTTTTTATTTTGGTATGTTTTTTGTTACTTCACTGTCGTTTGAGCAACTTGTGTCGTCGTTTAAGTACAAAAAGCTCTGAAACAGTATTTTCTTTAACTGTATTGGCGATAGCTATGAAATGAATGATGGCTGTTTGGCTTTTAACCTTTGGTATTTTTATGAAAATGGTTATGGTTAACAAAACCCAACTCAAAAAAAACCAATAATCTGACCCAAAAATTAAACAACAACAGAAAACAGTAGAATAATCGAGTAACTTAAACAAGTGTTATTTGTTGAACAGCTGAGTTGCCTATGAGAACATCCCCATCTGCAGTGCAACAATAAGCAGTAGCGCAAACAACTGCTACTCGTATAACCCTCCGACGGCGCGGGCGCTGTGTAGCTTGGCGGATTTTAGATTTACTTGTAGAATGCTGGATAAGATGTTTAAGTTTTAGATAAGTTGTTTTAAGCGTAATATTATGGATTCTTAACATTAAAAGTGCGGGCGTTCCAAAATTGACCCGTTTATTACTCGTATTTTTCGTATTTTTCATACTCTTATTACTCGTATTAGGTATCCTAAGTTTTTATGACTTTTCATGAAATACGAGATTATTTATACCATACTTCAACCACGAAAATGCAATATAAATATATTTTTATATCCAAATTTACCTCTAAGCGCGATGTATCAGAGTGTTCGGCGCTTCTAGTGTCTTCTACAAAGCATAAGTTAATTTAAGTGTTAAGGTCGTACGCCGTACGGCATTTTAAGTCCTTATTTTTGGAAATGACTGAACTGAAATGTTCTTAACATAAAAATAACGCGTGTAAGCAAAATATATGTATTAGGTCTATGAATTCTGCTTGTTAAATAAATGAAAGTGAAGTTTCTTTAGAATCAGTTCAGTCATGTTTTCATGTTATTTTGCGTAACTCCGTTTTGTCTCCTACTCGTACTTGATACGGAAAGAGGAAACCATGCTTTTATTAACTCTCGTCATTTTATTTTCTGACAGGGTCCCCGTTAGAGGGCCAAAGCCTGTCGCGGTCCCGGGACTGTCTCATCAGGAAACCGTGACCCTGGAACGTAATGGGCTGTTGAAGGATCACCGTGATTTTAGTCAGTACAAGTCTGACAGTAGGGGTGGATACACCCAATTGATGATTTTACTTCGAAAAAAAAAAGTTTTCTTTCTGACGAATTTTGTTAGAAGGTCATGGACAGTTCAGTTATTTTTCCGCGACTCGTCGAGCTTTATTGCAAACTTCAGAAAAATGTTCTGACAGTTTCTAGTTATAGGTTCTGCTTTTTGATTTAAAATAGTTAGTATGTCCATTTTAGATTTCATAATCTATTCGAATTACACTTATTTCGATGACGAGTAGCATAAGTAATCCTGATTTTTATTAAAAATAAGTAACCAATGTGCGTAAAAAAAAAATATTATTTTTATTTGACAAATATTATCGCTAATCTAACACAATCGACTCAAGTGTGCAAACAAGCTACTCTCCCACAGGATTACTTTGATTTCAATCCAACGTGTCCCCAAAAAGTGCTAAACTGTTGACTTTGTAAACTAAAAACTACAAATAAGATTTAAATGAGAGCGGCGACATTTTAGGGTTGAGTTTAATATTGGGGAACGAATTAAAGGACTGGGTGATGAGTAATGCAGTTTATGTATTTTAATTTAGGAAAGTTCTTAAAGGTAATGTTGTATTAAAAGACATAATAAAACCGAAAGTTATATTTGAAAAAATAAAACGCCTTATTTTACGCCTATTTTGCACTTGAGACCAAGTATGTAGCCTAGAAACATATATGAGGCTTTTTTTTTCGTGGTAACTTCATCAAATGAGTTCTACCACCTAGGGCAGGACAAGAGGGACTGTCAGACTTGTACTGACTTAAATCCACGGTGTCCTTCAATAGCCCTTTACGTTCCGGGGCCACTGTTACCTAATAAGACAGTCCCGTGACCCCGGCATGGCAGGCCAAGATGAGGCATCACATGGAACGAGCTCACCCAGAAGGTCAGTACCTTCTGGGTGCAGGAGTTCCAGTGAACTCCTGCACCCACGGATCACAGTAAACAACTATTTAGAACCGGACTCCGATAGGATGGTGGTCGGTGGTCGCTAGCTTGGTACCCCTGTGGCCATACCATGAGTTGTCATTACGATACTCGATCATACGCAACGATCGCGTTTGGCGTTCTCATTGGTTGAGAGTTCATACAACCTTGGAGCGAGCCAATGAGAGCGCCAAACGCGGTCGATATCGATGATCGAGTATCGTAATGACAACTCATGGTATGGGCACAGGTGGGTGCTACCACCACCCCAGTAGGATCGAGCAGCCTATGGTATCTGGAAGAAGGATCCCACTCATTTCGAAATTTCGTGTTGTAAATCTAAGGAGTTTTTTTATTGTTTCTTTTAAGTAGACTAGACTTTCTAGGTAAAAATAAATGTGAAAGCGATGTACCCGGAAAGGGTACATGATATCAAATTATAACGATTTTGCACAAAAGATTAATTAGTTTAACACTGAATGAATAGACAGAACAATGGTTTAAATAGATTCCTATGCTGCTCTCTATTCGAGTTATGCATTTAATAAGCCTGAAGTAACAGCGTTCATTGACGTCATTCCGTACTGTTCGGCAGTTATTAGTCTCATATATAAATGCTTGTCATACAGACCTACCTACATCTTTAGATGTAAGGTTGGGTGTATTATGTTTCCAAATCATGGCATGGCATGGTAGGTAAAACCTGGAGATACAATAAAGAAATCTGGAAAAAGGATGGAGCATGAAGATGATGTATGATTTAACGTGACACCACATGATAGCAATAAATGTTTGAGTTTGAGTTTGAAACATTCAAATTCATTTTTTATTAAGTGTTGAAATCATCAAATCAGTCCTTCCATCCTTGGTGGAGCAGAAGGGACTGTCTGACCCTTCATCATCATCATCCTCAGCCGATATCAACCACTGCTGAACATAGGCCTTCTCCTTAGACCGCCATGCCGAACGACAATTCGCCACTTGGAACCATCGGTTGCCCGCGACTCTCACGACGTCGTCGGTCTACCTAGTGGGAGGCCTGCCTACACTGCGTCTTCCAGTCCGTGGTCGCCACTCGAGAACTTTTCTTCCCTATCGGTTGTCAGTTTTACGAGCGATGTGGCCTGCCCATTGCCATATCTAATCTGACCCTTTGTACTGACTAAAAATCTAGCCTCTTCCCTAGGTTGCCCTTTGCGTTTTTGAATCAGTCCCACGACGCTTGCAGGCAAAGGGACTGTCTCCTTTCTATCCAGGGCAGGAGGATACTTGTAAAAATACAATCCCAAAGCTTACCATCGCATCGTCCTAACAATATACCCAGATGTAGCACATAATCGAGTCATAAGCACCAACTAAGCCGCGTGCACACTGCAGGTGTGATACCGTCGGTGGCGACTGACTTAATCTCACTTGTGTTGCGCTTAGCGCTCACTTCAGACGTGTCATCGCACTGAAAGCCACTATTTTTGTTCCAGCTAGGGAGGGGAATTGGAAAGAAGTGATTTTTCAGGTTTTAAGGATGTTTTTTTTTGGTAGTACTTAGGTTGTTAAATAAAAACCGCAGCGGTTAGAACGACCGCTTCGAAGGTAATATATAGTTATAAATGCAGCAATTTTTGAGTGTCAATGTTTACATAAAACAGTTTCAAAAAGCGGCCACCCATGCACCAGTATGTCATATGATTATTCCCCATGCCAAAGCTGTTTAAACTGATGGTCTGTCACGCGTCAGTTCAGTACCCAGAAGCACGAATGTCTTTAATGTAATTTTGTTTGTTCTGTCCTGTGTGTTCCAATAAATCTCTTTTCTTTCTATCAGGTCTTAAACTGGGTTGTTGAACCCAGATACAGATTACTAGATGATACCAATAGCTTCGCCCGTGTAGGTAGCTCAAAAATTGCCTTTTTTTGATTTTGTAATACCGTACCGGGATAAACGGTATCCATGTGCTGTTTCAGACTATAAAAGTTTTTCTGTCTGAGCCCAGACTGAAGATCCGTTCTGACGTGATTGAGTAACCAACATGTCTATCCATCCAAAGATCAAAGCTTCCACATTTATATTATGCATGAATTTTATTGAGAAAAGTTTTCTAGCATTGATATACCTACGTAACTGAAAAAATATCGTCAAAGCCGCTGAAAATCTTTGTAGGCGCTTTATTTTTTCAGTACCTTTACGCTGATCGGGTTTCGGTAAACACTGCAGTCTCTTATATAATACAAAAAAAATCTAATCCTAGTTCGTCGATATAGTACGGTCCCAACCGGTTCGCGTACGGCAGCAGGAGTGCCGGTTTATTTGCGCTTATATTGTGTGGACACAATACTTCAGAAGGATCATGTCGCGAGTCGCGACTGTACTAAAGGACCTACAGATATGTATACTGATATTTATGTACCAGTATTTGTATGTATACAGGGTGATTTGCAATTCGATGCGGTCCTTGAAATGGGTGATACTTGGTGAACCACAGAAAGAAAATGTTGGGTCGAAAAAACATTGCAACCGATTAGGTAACAACCCTCATTTTCTGGTCAGACACTAAAACTAAAAGTAGGTACTGTGGCACCATTTTAGAAAGGTAATGAGACAAGAAAGTTTTTTCTGTAATTTGTAAACCAAGTGTCATACATTTATTTTTTTAAATATGCTTTGAAACACAAGGGAAGTTTTCAGAAAACTTCAAAACAGAAACTTTATGACAGTTTATTTCCCAAGATATGATTAGTTTTAAACAAACTTGTATTCGCTAGATTCAGTCATTCATATTCTATCAGAAAAGTATAAATTCTAAGTGGTGACCATCATTACTTTCTAACAATAAGCACTTAATGATGGAGAGGTAGAAATTTTTCGAAAAACCTTTAAAGTTCAATATCTCCAAAACCAGTCAGTTTAGACCCCATGTTGTCGGCGTTAAAATTGTTGAAAAAAAGGTCTAGTATCACCCATTTCAAGGACCGCATCGAATTACAAATCACCCTGTATGATGATGACCCATGTTTATGATGATGGAGGGAAATAGGATTTATAACCAGTTTAAAATTATACTGGTTTATGCTCGCGACGCCACGTTCAGTAACTAATTTCCCGTAAAATACCTACCCACTGGAAATTAACTAATATTAAAACTAGGTATCAGATTTCACATAAAGCTAATTACAACAGTTCAAACAAACATCCATCCATAAATTCTCACAAACTTTTATATCAATGACTAGAAGATGGTAGCTGGTAGTGGCTGGATGAAAAAAAGCAGGAGATCGTGCGCTGTGGCGCTCCTTGGGAGAGGCCTTTGCCTAGCAGTGGACTGCAATAGCCTGAAATGATAAAGAAAAAAATACGTGGGGCACTCGGGGACTGCCGCGGTAAAGCTACTGCATAGTCTCCGTCTCCCTCTGCCTCTCCCTCTCCCGACGACGACGACGATGCGTGGTGTCAGGTTTTTTCGTTACATTTTTCGCGCCGCGCCGCGCTCAGAGCCTGCGATAAAAGCTATGCAATAGCTTAAAAAACATGTTGAAAATGAAAATGCCAACTGAAACTAGGTACAAATAATTATGCCTGGTAACAATTTGTGTCATTAAGGGCTGATTTTTCAATAGTCAGATAACTTTTATCTGAGGAATAAAAATGGCGGTTTGACAGCTTTTCTATGTAAAATATGTTAAACCGCTATTTTTATTCGTCAGATAAAAGTTATCTGATTATTGAAAAATCAGCCCTAAAGCAGAAGAAAGAAAAGACGACACATATTTATTTAGTCGCTAGGTATTGACGTGCATAACATAACAAACATACTCGTAACACCTGTAATAATATAATAAAAACATTCACCAACATTTACCTATTATTTTAAGCACGATTTTTCTTTTAAATTGAAAAAACATATGCGAAGTTATTGTACTTCATCGCTTTGTAGGAAGCACCTTTTCATTTCAGACTTGTGTAGGACATAATTAGAAGAAATACTAGCGAAATCTTTAGAATAATAATAATTGCAGACCTAAAATGTCACAATCCTGCATCCATTACAAAAATTTGGACGTTTTTAACTTCATCAAGAAACACATGTTCAGGAATTGAGGCATGTCTTCACATTTCAAGGCTTCAAAGTCTGAAAGATAGTACCAGCAGGCGTAGCATGGCGCCGTAGAAAGGGGTTTTGTCGATGGAAGAAAAGACAAAATGACAGAACGTAGAAATAATTTTAGCGTTTTAAGCATGATCATATAAAAAATATATAAAATAAACGTTCTATTCTTCAATAGTGTACGAATGGTGTCGTAATTTGAGCAAAAAAACAGTCGATTTGTATAGAAATAACGATGAAATAACTTTGTCTATTCTTGGTAGAATAGAGATAAAATCGCCATGCTACCCGTGCTATTATTATTTTTATTTTATTGTAGTATTTTATGTTTGTATAGTTAATTTTGTTTTACGTAAGTATAGGTATTATATTTATTATTTGTATACATTAAAGAATATAAATGTAAAAATAAATGAACGTAAGATTGACAAAAAAAAAATAGTTTTTCCTAAGGCGTGTATCAAAGTAGTCCAGTTTTAAGAATGTGTGAAAAATGTAAGGAATTTAGAGAGCCTTTGCCCAGCAGTAGACTAAGATGTGTAGAAAAATACACGCTTTCCAAACTATATTTTCTCTACCAAAAAAATCTTATTTTACATTTTATTTATTTATAACAAATATAAATAATACCCTCGTGAACATCACAACAAACATCAAAATAAAGCCTCGTTTAGACGCAATAAGTGTTAGCGATTGATAAAAAGGCGTCGATTGATTACGTTGACACGTGTCATGGCGGACAACAAAGAACATGGACGGTGACATGGGACATCAAAAGTGTGTCGATTACATGTCGTTTCACACTACGTTGGATACCAAAGTGTTTTGTTAATTTAGGAATGTAATTTCCGCTAGTGTTGTTTGTGAGGGCTTTATTTGTTTTATTTAGGGTTCCGCAGTCTTGTAAGATATTTGCCTGCAAAAGAGATGCGCCGCGCTACGCTGCGAGGCGTCGCGGCGCAACGTATTCTAAATTCTCACAACGAAATGTGTATCTTTTGTTGTAGAAAAAAGAATCGTATTTTGAATGGCTATTGAAAGTGTGCGCGCATCGTCGCGTCGCTTTGCGTCTCGGTCGGAACTGACCCTTACGGTTTAATTCTTGATAATGTGTGTGTAGTGTGTAACAAATAATTTTATTATGCCTAATTGTCTTCTCCAGTTATACGTAAGTACTTATTAAGTTTTAATCTTTCTATGATTTTTTTTTCTGGGAGAATACTTTCAGTTTACTTTCACTTTCAGAATACTTACTTTACTTTTATTTCTTTAGATTCTTCTTTCACGTTTCTCACACCATGTTCATTGTTTCTGAAATACAAAGGCAAAAAACAGAATCCAAACTATGCATAAATATGATCTACTGATCATTTAGTGAATTTTCCCTCTGAAATTAAATGCTTTGTCTCCAATCATATCATCAAACAAAACTAAATACCACTGTTTCTATATAAAACACTCCAAAATACAAATTACAACAAACATTCTGATCGTATATGCCAAGTACGTGTAATTAATACAGTCCCCGCGGGGGTATTTGCGATTCGCACTGTCGCACTGACGCGCAGTCGCGTGTCTGAGCCCGCCCTTATAGATGGCTTTAAGCGTGTAGTGACAATCGCGATTTATTTGCTAAGTTGAAGGGGTATTTAGTTATTGGCTTAGCTGTAGTGGAACTGCGGGGTTTTAAGAGGGGTACTGTGTAAAAAAATCCATATTATCCGTTCCAGTAGGAGTATTTCACCACCGTGGTCGCGTGTCTGTCTAAACTGGTAACCGTAACCCTGGAACGTAAAGGGCTGTTGAAGGAACACTGTGGATTTAGACACTAACAGCCTTACTACAAAAACTTAAACATCTGTTGAACACTTGTCTAAAAAAAGTGTGACTGCAAAACGGACCTTATGTCAACGACATAATCTGCCATTTTTTTAGACAAGAGTTCAACAGACGTTTAAAAGTTTTTGGGTACGACGGTAAGAGTTTAAAAGTCCCTTCGGCTCCAACTAGGGCGGGACGCCTAAAAAGAGGTGGGGGAGTATAAAAATTTCATCAACTCAGTCTATTATTGACCAATAGCTATAAGTCTTTCTCAAGACACGCATCAATTACCCGTCTTTTACATTCCACATCTAGTATGTTACCTCTTTTTTAAGCCAACTAGCCATATAGCCTCTCACATCATGTTGATAAGCGGTCGCCAAAAACTATCAAATCGGTGACCACTTTTATTAATCTATACATATAACAAATCTGTAGCAGATTCAATTCTGTACATTGAAAATATTGAAAAAATAAATAGCGGGGGGTGTTGCTGGATCGATACCAAACCCAAATATGTGATTAAAAAAAAATGTGTCTGTCTGTCTGTATATGCAGGCATCACGTGAAAACTAACGGTTCGATTTCGATGAAACTTGGTATAATTATACCTTATTATCCTGGGCATAAAATGGGATACTTTTTATCCTGGGAAAATACGTAGAAAAAAAAATCTTATTTTTCAGTTTTATTCATAGACGTTGTTCTGTAGAACCGCGAACACACGTTGCATTACCCGCAGTGGATTCAGCGCCGTAACCTGTAGCGCCGAAAGTCAGATTTGGCTTGAACTGTTTGCGGCACACGCGGGCCACGCCTCCCCGACTCCTATATAAGGAGCCGCGTTCCGCGCCGCGCGATGCATATAAATTCTGAATATTGATGCGAGCGGACGTGTCCAGTGTGGCGAGCGGTCGTCCGTGGAATTAATAAAATAAAATAAATATTGTATGCGTGTAATTTTAAACCGTGCTTTTCAGCGCGACCTTTTTGATTACAGTTCCGGTCAGTTATTTGTAAATACAAGGTCGGAATTACTATGAAAAAAATACTTTCTACAGAACGCGAGCTCAACAGCAGTAGCTCAATAGAGGGCTCTCCTTAATTATTATAGGCTTAGCCGTATTTGGGTCCAATAGATATTTATAAGATGTCATTGTCAGAGTTACTCAAAATGGAGAAATAAACCATCCACGCGAAGACCGACATCCTCGCGGACGGAGTCGCGGGCGGAAGCTAGTTTAGAACTAAAGTCCTCCAAGATATGAAATTGAGGTGTACAGTGTACACATGGAAGCGCGCGTTTCCTCTTGGTCCTTTAATCACTCGGTAGCAAAACGCGCGTTTGTAAGCGGCCGTTGTGAACCCGTTCTTTATTAAACGATAAAATACTGCTGAACTGGTGACATTTTTTGTTTTCAAGATACAGTTAATCCAGTTTAAATAGGTACATACTGCATCTACATGCCGTATCATTCTAGCACACGTGTAAGGCAATTAATTATAATGTAACGTTGAAACACGCTTAAACTAATTGAGTTGATAGTTTCGAGATCTCACCAGAGGAGAGGAGTTTAACTGACATCAGTATGTAGGTTAGCAGTAAGGATCTTGGGTACAAATGCATTGGTTATTTAATGTCATGTCCCGTGTTAAATACCAGAGTTAGCTCAGATTGACCTTTTCGAAAGCAGTGACTTACGAGTTCATGCATACCACCAGCACGCGTAGCATGGCGCCGAAGAAACGGGTTTTGTCGACGGGAGAACAGACAAAATGACAGAACGTCAAAGATTTTTATCGATTTAAACATAGTAATGTTTAAAATATAGAATATGTTTCTATTCTTTAATGGTGTAAGAATCGTGTCATACTTGTGCAAAAAAACAGTCGATTTGTATAGAAATAACGATGAAATAACTTTGTCTTTTCTTGGTAGAATAGAGATAGAATTGCCATGCTACGCGTGCAGGGGTATGGCCAGTGGTATGTCGTGGTTTCGAACCCAGTCATGGTTCATTACTTTGGGTAATTTATTTCATTACCATTGCTCTCAAAACAGTGTAAGAAAACATAGTGAGAAAACCGACAAGTTCTAGAACAAAAAATTCGAAGACATACAATATGACATCTACTAACCCATACTGGAACACACTCGCGTGGTGTATAGCCCACTCCCTCTCACAGAGACGAGGTGTGTGTCCCAGCTGTGGGTACATTAGTTATACGCTGACTGTGATGATGATGATGATGATAATGAAGCTCAGACTAAGATAGCTGATTGACCTGGACCCATGTCCTTTATCATCCGCTCAGCTTTTTCTTAAGAAGGCGTTCACACCATCTAAAATTCTGGTATTCAGCTGCATTCGAAAGCCGACCCCAGCATTATGTAGTAAAGAAAAGTAAGCTAGTGATGATTGATGAATCACCAATCTTCTTTAATTTTCTAAAAATTAAATTTAACAAAGTAACGTAAAACATTCCATTCTTCGCAGCAAAATGGTCCGTAATAAAAACGTTTAACGTTATAGCATTAAGTAGTTAGTAATGGGCGGAACAAGCGGAGCGAGCGGAGCGGAGCGGGATGAGCACCGGCTGTAATAAGTGTTAACTCACCAATCATGAATATTGTACACCCCATTCTCATGGTGATATGTTCAGAGTGAGATACTGTGGGATTTTTCAATAATATTTTTAAGATTTCTTGACTTTTGTACGGCTGTACTCGAAGCTTTTCAACGCGATCATTCGTAGCTAGGCTGAAACTACCACGCGCTAAGCAAAATCTAATTATAAAAATACTACTTTTGCAAACAATGGAATTTCCTGTTTTTTACGGTCTAATTCTTCTTTCTAACATATTTTGTACTTATGTTTTACTGCCCCAACGGACCATTCGAACCGAAAGTTAATTTTTTTTTAATTATAAAAATAAAACAATATTTGCCCAGACTCCTTTTCCAAAACATCCATTCTTCAAATGTGTTTTTTCCCACCATCTAAAAGAAAAAAAAAGTTTGAGCCTTATTTATTTTTTTTGTTGCTTTTCTCATACTATGGCAGTTGAACTCCAGCCTCCCAATCCGAACGCCCCAAAACAGAATGGACCCGCTGAATCTGTCAGCGTTTTTAATAATTGAAATATTTATAATTGCGCGGCAGCTCAACGTTTCATTGCGTGACGATGAAAAATAAAGTGTCGTTTACTGCTATTATTGTTTTTTCCTTTGCCTTTCTGTCTTAATGAACTGCTCTTCAACTTAATAGGATATTGTCTTGGTTATATTTTGTGGGGGATTTTGTTCGTATTAGGGTTGAAGCGGTTGAAGTATGTTCGATGTCTTTGATGATGGATGACATTTAAAGAAGTCATCATAATTCAAAACGTCATAAAGTTAAGTAGTTAAGAAAAGTTTTCTTATACGAGCGAGCGCCACTGGTCTAGGAAAAAGTAAGAAAATAATTACCAGAATATGGATGGATATAATAATAATAGTAGAGGAAGAACAAAGAAACGATGGATGGACCATTTGTGATAAATGTTTATAGATAGAAAGAAGGAAATGATGAGATGAAGTATGTAAAAGACAAAGAAGTATGGTAAGCCATGCTGCGCTGATCCCAACTAAACTAGGTTTATTGTAACTGTTATTGTAACTGGGTGATTTAGCAATAGTAGACCGGGTGCTAAACCATGTTATTACCTAGACATTTTTTCGCTTCGGCCGCGTATGGAACCAGATATGTTTTTAGCAGTAACTTAGTAAGAAAATTAAATATTTAGCGGTCCTGCAGAAAAGATGGATGGATTGTCTAAGAAATGATATTAAAGAAAAACAAATACAAAAAAGTTTAAAATAACTTTTCTTTCGGAAGTCGGTGGCAATAGTCAATGACACAACAAAACAAAGCCACCGACTTCCGAAAGAAAAGTTATTTTAAACTTTTTTGTATTTGTTTTGAAGTCGGTACTTTTTTAAAAAAAAGTTTTTATTTTACCCTTTTTTTATAGTTTATTTATTACATATTCAACCCAAATTCTTGTAAAATACAAAAATTTTCTTACATATGCACTAATCTTGTAATCCGTCACAACATAAAAAAATCCATATCTCTAAAACTACTGAACCGATTTTGATGAAACTTGCAGTGTACCCTAAGTTGAGTAATACCTAGTACAACAAAAAAAGAATTACTTAAATCGAACTTATAGTTCCGGAGATATGCGTGCACAAACATAAAAACATACATACATACATACACTTATGAAATTTGGCACATTTGTTCAGACGCTGATGTAGACTAACATATATGAAAACTGGGCAGTTCTGATAATATTACATACATACGGGTCGAATTGATAACCTCCTTTTTTTTGAAGTCGGTAAAAAGGAGTAAATGATACTGTGACGTCTGATAGGGGAGAATGGAAGAAGAAAACGTGTTGCGCCGACCCCAAGT
Organism: Agrotis exclamationis; assembly: GCA_950005045.1. NCBI lineage: Eukaryota > Metazoa > Arthropoda > Insecta > Lepidoptera > Noctuidae > Agrotis > Agrotis exclamationis. The sequence goes on along the minus strand of OX465431.1, from coordinate 4,377,010 downwards.
AGAATGTGATAGGGGCAGGAAGAAGAAGAAGAAGCGGTCCTGCAGAGAATTTTACTCTCAGTAGGATTATATGACTATTGAAAAATCGACAAGTCAAAATAATTTATTATTGGAAAATATATATTATATTATCGTTCCAATCAGCAAAGCAGTTTAGCTTTAAAAGAAATTCCATGCGTCGTTGTTTCTCACAAATCAAATCAAGAAAACTTTTCAAAATTTTATGACATTTCCAAATCAATGCTTTATAAAAAAAAAACAAGAAACATGTTTGTTACTTCATCAAAACACCCCAATTTTAACGGCAAATTGAACGGCAATTATCGCAACACCATCTTAATATTAGAGAGATCAATTCCCATTGCACGTGGCACACTTCAAGCCCGATATTACATTTTTATTTGCTTCGCCCCCCTTCAATAGTTGTCAACATGTAACGACCGAACTATACTGGGGTTACTTTACATTTGACAGCAAAAACACAAGCGAATATAAACCTTATGTCTTAGAAGGTAACGGTAAGGGTCTGACTGATAAAATTGCCAGGGAAAATTGAACTTTCAGTCGATGAAACAAGAAGGTACTTGTCAAAGTATAGCCCGCAAAACGTAAGTTGGCATAGATGTCTGTTTTTCGTTTGCACAACGGATATTAGTGTGCCAAAGTAGAGAACTATTTGCACATGTACTTTGTGATGTTCCCATGGAAATCGTATTAGGATTTTGTTGTTTTTGAATTTTGGACGCGTTACGGCTTTAAAGCTTTTTAGAAAACCATAGCGGATTTAATTGTGATGTGAACATTGCTGAAATATAGCCAAGAAATTAAAAGAAATATTTTTCAACACATTTGCTCGAAAAATGCATTTACAAAGCCTGTATACATTGTTCGAAAGTTAAAAATTACTCACCATGCAACGGAACGTGCGGTAAAATAGGTACTCTCACCTAAGTACCTATTTTACGGCATAACCCGTTGTAGAGCACCGTGCGTTTTCTTTACGGTTTTTTTTTAATTTCCATAAAAAAATATAAGAATGCCACCAAAGAGTTTCATATTATGAAAATAAACAACCTGACTGATCGAACCTCCTTGGAAGCGCTTTTGCTCAATACGTTGTCTCACTTTAATAATAAAGAGTAAATGAGACGAAAGATGTAGTTCTAATTTTCACCACGTGCATGTGGCGCCATTTTCATATTAGAAACTTCAAAAATTGTTGCGACTAAAGTTTGTTTAATTACATATTGTACTGTTTTCTCGTAAATGTGTTGAAAAACATTGTATGACACACGTGCAGAAATTGATATTTACAAACTCGTGACTATGGTAAGCCCTCGACTTCGTCTACTCGTTTGTAAAAACCAACTTACCGCACAGTATCATAAATAACTATTACCAACTTCTTTTAAATTTTCTTTTCAATTTTGTTGCCTGTACTGTAATGTACTGCTAGCTTGCATTACCCCACTGTTGGTATCCAGGGTCAAAGTGGATACTGGTCGTGGGGAACTGGGGACCACTAGGTTTTGTCCATTTATCATCATCATTATGTACACAAACAATACCTATACAGGATGAATTTTTCAACTGGGCGTGGATGGCTTTGTCCGAACGAACGAAAAAAAATAACCTTGTTTTTTGATAGTCCTAATGACTACCAAAAAACAAGGTTTTTTTTTCAAATAATGCAGTATTAGTTTCCGTCAAAATCGGCCTCGAGACTCCTTTCAAAGTTTTTCGTTTTTTTTTTTTTTTTTTGATAATTTCCTCTTTATGAACCGAAAACAGAATATAATAGGTACTATAGTACAAAGAAAGTTCGTATATTGTGCTAAAGAACCATTAAAAAGCCAAGAGAGGCTTTTGAAATTTTGCAAAAATATTTAGATATTTAAATCCGGTGTTTATTTGGTTTTTCAAACAGTATTTTTAATGTTGTAATAGCAACGTGTAGTTTCAGAGCGCCATTTGTTTTCATTAAAATATGACAGCTATCTTAAGTCAAAATTGGACATTGGCATGGCGTTTAAGTGGAGAAAGGAGTAAATAATTTTAAATGCCAGCAGACCAGTGAAACAAAAAAGTGAAAGTGAATTAAATAACCTAAATAAAAGTAACTACACTCATTTTCGTACACATTTTCCTTCTTCAAAAATAAACACGACCCAAACAAAAAAGTCGCGTTAAAAAAAAAGGTTTTCACCGTTTTTCCTTTTTTTTAAAGAGCTCGAACGGGGCTTAATCAACGAAGTATTTCATTAAGATCTTATCGGATAGAAAGAGCCTGAAAGAATAGAGCCTCACATTCTTTCGCGGCTCTCTCTTGTTATGAAGAATGTTCATTTTATAACTGGCGTTTGTCTTAAATTCTTTCGTCTTTTGTTTTTTCTAAAGGACTTTTTGTTCTATTATTTCATTGAGTTTGGAGATTGGTATGTGTGCGTGAGTGTTTGCGTGTGTGTATAAACTTATCGAAATATTTATTATGTCTTATTATGTTTGTGTATTATCGAAGAAAGAATTTATATAGTCTATATAACATCACGCTACGCCTTATAGGAACCGAGCAGGGGAAGTCAAATAGGGTGGATTTGATATTTGGTACATACATAGTTTATTATCTGCATTAACACATGGGATGGTTCTTATCCTAATTTTATCTTCGCGTTCCCTTTTGAATTGTAGCGGCTGCTGCCAACCGACATTAACATATGGCCGAGTAGCCTTGACTCCAATGCGACTTTCCAATGAAAATAATACGAAGAAAATACACTAAAACAGTCATCCTTTTTTGTTTTTATTTAGATATTTATTTGAGATCCGTTTGCTCTTGATTCTTGTCTAGGTTAGAGGTGAGACAAAATCTATGATGGAGTAATAAGCTTACACAGAAGAACCCTGTTCACTGTAACTTTGAAGAGATTCGGGTTACGTTTTTGGAAACACAGACTTCGTGCACGGTGAGTTCCACACTTGCTGTGTGCATTATAAAACATGTTTGGAAACGCTTAATTAGTGCGAATTTATGGAGTAGCAACTAAGTAAGGATGGTAATTTGCAGTGCGTCTAGACGTCCGATGGTAGGTCTTCTTATACACAACGATTTAATTCGGTATGACATAAATAATGCATACTGAATAAAATAACGCAGTTCCTCTACTGTAAAATGGACTAATATCTGTCGCAAAAATAAAACTCTAAGTGTAAATTCGCGCGATTTAGGTAGGTACATCGCGATATAAACTACACTAGCGAGCAAAACTATGAAATCACTAACTTGTAATAGATACGGAATATCTCCTTTCAATAAATTTGGTATCAATTTAAAATTAACAGCGAAACCTTTAAAATAGTACTATTTTTATTATTCTTTACTAGTTATTAAGTACTCAAGGTCGAGTGGAATCGCAGTAAATGATTCCACACTTTTGCTAGCGAGTGTAAATCTAGGAGGGACACAATAATATTGGCAATCAAGTCAATGCAGCAACTGAGAATTCTCAACAACATTCTTCAGTGAATATTAACTCGATTTTTTAGCTTTTTTCCTTCAGATCCTGAAGCGAGAAAACACGAATCGAATATATTTGTAGAGGTTACCGGCTCAATTTATATTGCTGCGGAACGGAAGTGGAGGCGCATATTTGTAGCGAAATCTTCTATATAAGAGTTTCTAACTGTTAAAATTCCCGAGAACGTTGTGTGAGATATCAGACTCAGGAATTTGCGTGCAAATAAGATACCAAGATATACCGAAAGAGCTTCTTTCATTTTCAGTAAATACAGTCTGAAAAATAAATGTCATGTGCTTTTTCAGGTGGCAATATAAACAAACGAGTCCTCTCACACTGGATGGAGCGGAAGCTGCTTAGACAGGCCCTCAACCCCTAAAAAATCCTCAATTTATATTTTACCAACAAAACACCTACTTTGCAAAGTAAATAAATAATCCACTCCTGTCCATTACTGTACATAATATGCACCAGTAGGGTGGCAACGCGATGCACTGTCGGCAGTATCGACCCGCTAAGTGATTTGTCCGCTTGCATGCATTATTGATGTGCAACGGGCCCATTTCCCAATTCACTCCAAACTCGATACACCCTGTATATACCTATAGATAGTAGCTTATATACGGAATGAATTGAATTTCTAATTAGAGGTTTGTAGGCAGGTATTTTTAGTATTAGTTTGGAGAATGAAATTCCTGGATTTTTCTTTGTTTTGACTTAGAATCAGTGAAGAAAATCCATTTTTTGTAGGTGTCAAATCATCAATTGAACCCTCGAGCCTTAGCCTTAGGTAGAGGACTGTAAAGGTGCCGGCTCGCGCGCGAGACAGCGACAGGAGACCGAGACAGGAGACCGCGACAGGCGACCGCGACTGAAGATTGCTACCGTATCTGTCTCCTGTCGCTGTCTCGCTCGCGAACTGCCACTCATACATTGCCTAATGTTAAGTACTGGGTCTACTGTCGCGGTCTCTTGTCGCGGTCTCCTGTCGCGGTCTCACACGCGAACGCACCTTTAGACTCTTACTGACTAAATATCGACCTTTGGTCCTTTGGTTCAGATAGACAGTAACTCTACTTCAAAATAACGATAAGTTTCACTGCATCCAGTTCTACTGGAAGCCGACCATGTGACGAAGTGCGCATCTCAAAATTAAGTAGTTGGAAGAAGGCTGAGTAGCTACTCACACAGTTGAAAGATGTTCCCAGTACACGCCACTGAAAAAAACACTTTTATTTATCCATTTAGAACACGGATTTTGAGAAATTTTTATTCATCAGCCTAAAAAACAGATAACACCCAACCTCCCCAGGGTGACATTATCACTGAGTGATAAAACCCAAAATAAAGATTTAAAAAAAAAAAACCCAACCTCCCCAATTGGTTAAACATAAAATATAATATTATAAACAGACTTTTAAATCTTATAATTTTCTAGAAGACATTATCTACACCGTGACTTTTTAGTCGTCTTACAAAAGAGGTCCACTTAATGTATCCGACATAAAATACCTCTAGGCGTGATTATTTAATTTTTTTTCATTAATAATAATTTTTATCATAAATAAATAGGTACGTTAGAAAAATGAAACACCCTGTAAAAATGTATACGTATCGAACTGTAGAGTATACCTACCCAGCGCACGAGTCGAGCAGATCATTCCATCTCCATTTTCTATGAGACAAGGGTGTTTTTAATTACACCTTGCATCATAATAATGAATAATATTTTTATTTTTAAATTATTAAAATCTCATAAATCCCTATTTTTTTATTATAAACGTGTTCTAGTCATTGGGGACATGAACTGGGCTGCCTTTGTAAGACGACTAAAAAGTCACGGTGTATAATGTCTGAGTGATTTTTCGCAATTTACAAACTTAATGGCACCTTAAAAAATAAACATACACCCAAACGAATTTATGAGAAGATGTTATATCAACATTATGGTATGAATTATACACCTTATTATAATTTCCCAATTCATTATCCCTAACATTCTTTAACAATTGATTAAACAGCAACCTGGTTAAAGTATATAAAATTCGCTTAATTACATGCAAAATGTACGTGTAGTAGTAACTTGAGAGATGAATAATTCATCAAAGTATTAATTTGCAACCCAAATTCTTGGCAGTACCCTCTAATAAATTGCTTTAATCTTTACTATAGAGTTCAATGGAGAGTGAAGAGCTTGCTGATGAAGTTTGAGGTTTTTTTTTTAATTTATACAGGCTATATGACCAGTTTAAGTGACAGTTAAGCTGACAGAAGGTTCCAGGAAAAGCAGGACTTAAGGCTAACACAGGGCCGCCTTAAACTTATTGGATGTCCTATCTAGAGAATCATAGCAATGTGTGAACAAAGAACTATACAGCAACTATTTATGGTTTATTCGCAAAGGAGATAATGGAAAACTTTGCACATAACTTAAACTAATGAATTTACATAAAATAAAACGCCCGATGCTGAACTCCGCAAGCGAGAACCACACAACTGTGTAAGTTTTCATTAAATTTTTTAAACAACGTAAATTTATTTGGTATAAATTTTATTGTAATTTGTCCCTTTAAAGAAACGATCATCACCACCAACAAACCATCTTTCACCATACTCCACCATCTATAAAGGCAGCATCACACACAACATTACGACATCCAAACATAAAACATACAACAGTATCGATCGCCCCAAGCCTCACTGTCTTCAAAGCCACATCCGCCCAATTGCGTGCACATAGTTCAAGCGCAGTGCAACTCGGCGATTCAATTTGAATCGGAGACAAGGGATGGGAGGGTGACAGGGGGTGGTTAGGGGGGAGGGGGCGACTGACGACGCCGCGCTGATGGCTAAATCGTGTTCGATTCGCACCTGTGATGTGTGGTGGTCTGAATGAGGCTTTACTTCGCGGATGAAATGATTTATATTTTGAGATGGTGTTGGTGGCTTTTAAAAGCTGTTGTTAACTTTGGGGGCAACTGTCATGGCGTACTAATGTTCTGCTATAAAATTTGGTCGTGAGAATGTCTTGAAAGGTTAACGCGGCCCTCTTATGCAAATTTAGAGCAACTGATGAAACAGGTTGGTTTACAGTCATTTATGGCTGACAGTCCATATCGCTTCACCCACTGTGGGATAGCTATCTTTTTGATAATTTTGCAACCCAAAACGGCTACACAATGTAACTTCTACAATTATTGAATTTCATAAGACAGCCTTCAAAATGAATAGTTATTTCGATAATGGAGAATTTGCGGATCAAACTTGCCAGCAACACATTTGTCCATTAAGGCCCGCTTGCAGAAGCCCGGGTTATCTTTTAGTTATCTTTTAGTTGCTAACACAAGGTCAAATTGACAGTTTGTCATACAATATTGTCAATTTAACCTCGTGTTGGCAACTAACTCTGAGTTCAAAAGATAACTCGGGTTTCTGCAAGTGGGCCTTAGTGTACTTACTTCATGTGTGGTTTAGACTTGTTTTAAACGTAATTGGACATTGACTGCAACATCGACATAAATTATTATCAAACGATACATTTTTGGTCAATTTTTGGAATCAACCCAGAAAACTTAGACAAATATTTTATATATTCCTATTTCATTTACTTTTGACTAAAATAGATGAACTAGGAAAGAAAAGCTTGCACGTGCTTGTTTAAATAAGAGTAATTTCTTCACACAGACCTGAGAGAGGAGAATTGTTATTCAACGTTTGTTAAACAGAAAAAGACTACGATTGACTTCACAAACCATATTTTCCCCAATCAACTCCCAAAATTCAAGTAGAGCATCCTCCAAGCCGTTCGCTCCATCCGACACTAGCGACACGACACGCTAGGACCGCAATGTTCGCCACGGTAAACTGTCACCTCCTCGGCTCTCGGCGTTAACCGAAGCACTCGCGGCCACAAGTTTCCCCAACAACTTCGTAAGTTGCGAAGCGAATATCGAAAAGAACTTTCGACTAGTACCTAGTTCCGGATCACTGATGTTCCACTATTGGTATTTAATACAAGTTTTATTGAAGATGCAGTTGAATGTCGGTTTTAAAGGCGGTTGTTAAGGTTGAGTTTTGTTTGAAAGTTTGGTGTGGTAGTAGCTAATAGGAAAGTTTTAGATTAGTAATTAGTTGGTAGGATAAAAGTTTAGTAGTTTCAGGTGAGTTAGGTGACGGATTTTATATTGATTTTTAATTAATTAAATCTCTAATGAACTTTTACTCAGACTCTTCTTTTGTGGGGCAATCTTTCAGTTAGGTAGGCGTTTGCCAGCGGCTTCGCTTGCCTTCAAATTTTATGCAAAACAATTAACCGCCCAAAATCGTCTCCATGTTACAATATCTCTGTACCAACAATCATCAAAAACGGTTCAGCGGTTTAGTCGCAAACAAACAAATTCACTTAGGCGTTTATAATGTTTAAATTTTAATTTTGAACGCAATTTTAACTGTTGTTTTCCTTTTTGTTAATTAAAAATGGGCATCTACTTAGCTCAGAAGCAAAAACGAGGCTTAAGGTAGAGCGAACTCTCACAATTTTTTAGGAAGTTGAACTCCTGCTGCTGCGCATTGAGAGACACAGTGAAAACTGTTTGGCCGGCGCCAAAGATGTAGGTAATATAGATAATTATGTTTCTTAATTTTGTCCAAAGAAATTCTACTTAACTGAAAGCCTTATGACACCGTTTCATCCAAGCGTCCTGAAAACATTTATTTTTCCTTGCTAGTTCAAGAAAATAATCATATAAATCCCTTAAAATTACCCACATATCTTCACAATATGGGTAAAAATATCTAGGAAAAAAATACCAACATGTAACAACAAAATACTTACTACAAGAAGAAATAAAACAAGATAGAGCTCCGAGCAAAATTAAATTTCGTACCATATTATTTTCTTCGCAAAATTCATTATCCATTTACGGTTTCACAGGCAATTGTTTTAATCCGATAGCGGGAGCGGCCCAATGTGGAATGAAATAATTTAATAGCCCCCCTCCGCCCCCCCACTCGGATCCAAGATGGCGGCGGGGCGGGGCTGGAGGTGGGGCGTGCCGCCTCATTTGAATTTCGAACGCGAGCTTTGCGAACGTGTGTTCGGATGGGTTTTCGGCCAATTAATTTGTCGGTAATTCGTTTTCTGCGTGAATCGTGTGATGGCTTCATTGTGATTTAATAGCTGGTTTATATTTGAGGGATGGTCACAGAAGCTTTTGTCCTTTTCTGTCGGTATTAATTTTTTGTTGCACATGTTTAGAGGGATGAATAATAAAAGCGGTTAAGTACAGATTTTTTAAACTGCAATGAATTTATTGATATTTAAAATAAAGTTTTTTTTTACTTTTTACAATTGGCTAACATGCCACTATTATTTTGTTTGTCATACAAAAAAAAAATTAGTCTCAAAAAAACGAAACCACAAAATAATTTCTAGAACCTCCACTTGAACTCAATTCCACTAAAACACTACAGTAAACACCGTCCTAAAAAGACAGCCACCTCAAAGTGCTCAAAAACCTAATCCGAGTCACCTCGTAGTACAGAAACAAGTCGCAATTTTTCTGAGCCTCATAATACGTCCTGGCAAACAGAGCATTGTGAGAAGTTTCACAATATTATGTGGAGTGGTGTAATGCCGACACAAAGGCTTCTCCCGGCTCGGTAAATAACGCTTTGTTCTACGAAGCCAAATTTTGACAATCACTAGCTCTCTCTCATATAGCTATGTACACGGGCGGTTGGCAAAGATTAGACAGGGAGAGATGATGTTTTATGTCTTTAAAAAAATGTTAAAGGGTTCTGCCACTCAAAACGGCCACTTAAACAATATTACTAATGATTTATTTCGTTAATGAATATTGTAAGAATAGCTAATGACGTTACTGTAAGTTTAAGAACTTACCCCCTTACTTATAAAAACTTGTGTTGCTTAGCTACCGATTAAATATCACCTGTCCTTGTCATTTCTATTTCAATGAATAGAGATGGCAAGTGACTTAAGAGCTATTTAAGATAAGTAACGTCTAATCAATGTTTATAAGTAAGGCCCTGAATCATTAGAAATATTGCTTAGTGGCCGTTTTAGAAATTTGAGAATTTTACTGTCTGACAATTTGAGTACTTTAAGCGGCCTACCCAAATGTCCTTTCTTTGGTATTGTTCGTCGTGTCGTTGAGCTCCTTGTGTTCTGAGTCGAGCTACACGATAACCGACAAATGCTTGCACTGACTGGACAGGTCCACTCAAATCTGTGTGGTTCTTTCCTCAAAAGACCATCTCAGACACCCGCATGGTCCTCGTATGACCTGAGCAAAACAATGTCTGGACTTTAAAAGAGACTGTGACCTCTGAATTTGTTTCGGCTGTTTCTTCTCAGAGTAGTCAGGTACGAAACACCGGCCTCATCTAGCTTTAAAAATATTGGTTATGACGTGTAAAAGTGTTTTTTTATGACCAACTTACAAAATAAATATCATTTATCATTTATTTATCATTTATCATTTAGACCTGATGTTATACATTTTATCGATTTTATAATTTGATTTCATGACGTCAACCTTATATCTCCCCAATCCATAGTAATTAATACGATTTAATTGAAACGCTTAATGTGTCAAAAAAGTCTACTATTTCATCTGTGTCGAAGAAAACATGAGGTTCATTACGGGTAGGGTTGTTGGTCTTTGCCTTGTCCTGGTTTCCAAATTTTAGAGATGGCAACCCTAATTATGGACAACGACACCACAGTAGGTTAGCTGTAACCTGGCGGTGACGTGACGGCCTCGCGATCACTCTGACGTGGTACCTCACCAGGGCTGCATGTCTTGCGTGCGACCACCATCCTGTCGGAGTCCGGCGCCAAACAGTTTTTACTGTGTTCCGTCGGTGCGCAGGAGTTACAGTTCCTTCTGGGTGAGCTCGCTCAATCTTAGGACTCATCTTTGTCTCTGGGCTAGATAAAGGCGAAGAGAAAATCAATTTAAAATAATGATTAAATAAAAACTTTAGATAAAATAAAAATGTACAGACGCCAGCAGATCAACCTACCCGAAACTGTCAGATTTTACCAATCGAACATTAACCTTCCACTATTGTGATAAGGTTGAAAATCTTTTAAAGAAATTTGGCAGATTGTGGTAGCTTGATGTGCTGGCGTCTGTACCTACGTGAACAGAACAATAAATACAAGATCATTAAACGGCACCCCGGAGGTTACTTAAACCAACTGTATTGGTTTGTTAAACAAGTAAGTACTTAGTCAGTTGTTTAATTGATAAAAGCTATTGTTGAGATAATATTTCACACCACCTGCTCGTAAATGTGAATAAGTCAAACAAACCTTATGTAAAACAAGTTATTACTACCTAAGGCTTGAGCCGAGCAGTACCTACTATTTTATAATATCGTAATTTATAATACGTGATCTTTAAAAAAAAATACGAGTACCTAGTTAGTATGGTATGGATTGATATTTTTACTGTAGAGTTCTCTTTGTTTGTTTTAAAAACAGTCGATAAATGTAAATGTTGAGTAAATTACTCAACAGTTTATGTGTTTATTTATGAAACAATAATAAGTTATAATCAGGCGTTACATTGCGGATTAGCATGCGTTAAAAATAAATGAAAAACGTACCTATCTAGTTCTTGCGGAACAGAAATATCAATTTAATAAATAAAAAAAGGAAAATTTTACAACATTAAAAATAATAATAAGAACAATCAAAATAAGCGTTACCAGAATCGGACTTCATCTTCTGAAAATGACTTTTTTGAAGTCAGCTAGCTAAAAAAGTGAAAAAAAAATCCCAAACGAAAAACGTCTCATCTGAAATTTAAAACATCCAACATAATCTGTGTCAGTTTTCCCCTGTGTGAGTGTAGAGGCAGGGAGACGAGGGTGGCAGGAGGGGACGCGCCGGTTCAATGTTGACAATTGATGGATATCTCTTGTCTTGAAAAGGCAGGATTAATGCTCTGTCTCGGGGAGTACAATAGTGGCGATTCTTGAAGGATTACGCACTTGAGAGCGCGAAGATGTGCTCCAAAGAATGAGGAATGTTGACCGACAATGGTGGGAGTATATTTTTTATGGTGACGGCTTTCTACAGTTGATTTTGTTTGAGGAAATTGTGAGAGAAACGGAGACAATGTTTTAGGCTGGAATTATTTTCATTACCATCGTTTCAGAGGGCTGGCCTATTTTTTGGTCAAAGGATCAACATTGCCATCCAATGTGGCAATGCTGCCAGCATTCTAGGCACTTTCCCCATTCACAGCGATGTGAATGAATTTTTTGACGCCCTGTAAATGTTAATTAATATTTATTAGTTTTAATTTAGTCATTTTTGTAAATATTTCTTTTAATTTTAGTACCTGGTTATTTAAATATAGTAGGTATGTATGTATTAAAATAGAGTGTACAGAGTTTTGAATAAAACATGTTTTACTCGAAACCCTGAACTTTGTTAAGTTCACTGTCGTAAAATTGACATTTATGTAACGTTAAGATCAAAAATTATTATTGATTAAATGAAGCCAAGTCTAGCGAACTAAAAAGCCATTTCGTATAAAATTGGAATAAAGAAAAATAAGGTAGTAAAATCGCACCAAAAATAAAATGCAAAATAAGCCTGTAATTTTTGCGTTGCAAAAGATATCTACTACGTCCGGCGGCGACGGCGCGGCGGCGCGGCCATCTTTACAAATACTTGTGTATATTTTTATTGTGTCGCGACGCTAACATTGTCGGTAGTAGAACTTGTAGTAAATATGTAGGCAGGTACGATAGGTAAGTGGTAGGTGTATGTATATTCTTCTTTTCATAACACCTACTCTGTTATGTCGAATTGTAAGCACCTACGTCATGCAAACCTATGATAAAATAATTCAATATATTTTATCTCAAGTTTCTATTGAATTTTGATTATAATTAATGTAAAAAAAATATTAAATTTTGATTTGCTTAATAACTTTATTAAGATTTTAATTTAAAATTATTTTGTTTGACCGTTGTAATTTAATTGCCAAACCATTGTAATTATTATGGATCATGAATAAAATAAATGAAATAATAGGTAATTATAATAATGACTGTCCTAGGCTCCAGCGGCATAAATAATGTGATTTGGATTTTAAATAAAAAATAGTAAGAAAACTTTTACCAAAGTTTTTGATTTGTTGCATGGTTTTAATTGCAATCGACGATCAATATATGTAGTTACTCAACGTAATCGTATTAATATGTGGAATATAAGATACAGTAATGTAAATAAATTAACTAGTTATAAAATTTTGAAAATGCTACAACAATAAAAACAAATAAATTCTGCGTAATTCAAAACTGTAGACTATTATTGACTCGTCCTTTTAAACATTTTTGAAGTAATGGCAGCAAGTGACCACAGCAGCTTATAGTCTGCTGTTATGTTCAAAGTTGGCGCGAGACCCCACATTTCAGTAACTATGCCAGCTTTGCACAGGATCGATTCTGAACCCTTTCGCTAAGCTCGGGTGTTCATCATCATCATCAGCCTATAAATGTTCTCACTGCTGGGACACAGGCCTTCTCTGTGAGAGAGGGAGTGAGAGGGAGAACCTACTTCTTTTTTTGAAGTTGGTTAAAAATTACAAATACCTTAGTAGATATTATGTTTGTATAAGCCTTTGAATCCAACAAGTTATTATAACAATGCTATATTCACAAATAGGGACCACATAAGAACACAACTGAACCAATAATTGACAATAAGACTACATCTAATTCATATAAGTAAAGTTAACTTGATAAAAACATGGAACAGACTGTTTGATTCCAAAATAACTCAGTCAATCATGCCTATAAATTGTTCCAAACTAAAATATTTTACAACATTAAAACTATTTTAGTTTTAAGGTAGTTAGTTTAAAAAATATTATAAAGGTAGTTAGTGTAAAACTCAGTTGTAAAATATTTTAGTTTAAAGGTAGTTAGTTTAAAGGCAAGTAAAACAAACCTTTAAATGATTCAAACGTTAATCACGATTTGTCCAGTGACAAACCCACACGTCATCATAAACCCACCTGTACTGCTCATAAAGTAGAAAATCCACTGAAGACACCTAGCTACTGATCGTAACTTCAGCGCTGCAGTGGCACTGAGTCTATAGAATAGTATAGCTGTCGCTGCCTAGCCTTTCGCCAACTATATTGGGGTCGGCTTCCAGTCGCACCAGCTGAATACCAGTATTTTACATGGAGCGACTGCCTATCTGACCTCCACAACCCAGCAACTGGGTAATACGATACCCCGTGGTAAGACTGGCTGTCTGAATTTTAGAGAATCGTGTAGCTGGTTTCTCTGAGTTGGTTCTGCTGATTCTTTTCTCTATTAGAATTCATTAAATGAGTCCTCAATGCTAGGTTGTGAAAAATGATGGATGAGAAACGATTGCATGAAGCGGAGATGACGATGTTGAGATGGATGTGTGGAGTGACAAGGATGGAAAGTAAGGTTGAGGCAACAGAAGAGGTCGGATACCTCTCTGTTACAAGTTTACAAGGGAAAGTTTGAAAGTGACGCCTGTTACAGAAAGAAATGAAAGGGAACCGACTGTCTTGGTATGTACATGTGATGAGGAGGGATAACACTCATGTGACTAAGAGAGTGATGAGTATGAATGTTGATGGATGGAGAGGAAGAGGAAGGCAACAAGCAACAATTTGGCTCTACCGGTCCTGTTAGTTATGCTGGCAGCTCGGTGATCTTATTCGCCGTGTCTATGAAAGGGGGCTCTATTGACTAAACTGTGCCAATGGCTTTGGTAGTGGTTTTAGAATGATCCCTCAATAGACCGGACAGGAGCAGGATAATGGCTGGAGCATCATTTGTTAGGTTCCTTAATGATAATGAAGAAATGGTAGAGTTTTTTATTTGGAATGAGCACTCATCACAGGTTAACTCAGTCGATGTATGGAACTTATATGATGATGATCAATGTTGTATTAATAGTTGTAACTAATGAACTGTCTTACTTGAAACAGAACAGTGAATCTAGTTATTCTCCAACGTCCAAAGAATATGTGGAAATTCGATGTTAATAATTGCTTGCATTTGAAGTTTAATTTTAAACCTTATTTATAATTATTGCATTTATTTCAGACATCACGGCCTATTCAAAATACAATTCACTAATACAATTTATTTAAAAATATCTTTAGACACACGAAGTTACTTGTAGGTAACACTTCCGCGAAAACGCCGCCGGTAGACTACACCCTTCGGCCAAAAACCTTCTTTGAAGTACTTACGTATCGTGTTGTTGTGCCAGGAAATGCCACTGAAGTAGTAAGACAAGCACAACTAACCATTATAACGCCCAATAACACAGTACCTTACAACTTAAACATCACTTCAACGGCACGAAACAAAGACCCAAATCACGCTTGGTCCGGTGACAAGCCAACATTATCGTTGACAACGTTTATTACGATCTATATATACAAATATGTTGTCTAGTCTCGGCATTTGTCCCTCCAGCACTACATTATTGACTCGTCCAATAAGCGTGCAATGTCCGCGCGCCTTTTATCAGCTATCTGCTGGGTTAGGGTGGAGACGGATCTTGCTGATTTTCTGGAGATTTTGTAGAGAATTCTGCTGTTTTAATTTTGATGGATAATTATGACGAAATTTTTTATACATATTGATAGGGCCAAATGCCTACTAGAGCTGTGAGAATGTATAAAGAAGTTAAGTTAAGTTAGAAGACTCTGGAACGGACTAGAATTTTTATTCCAGTTTCCTGATTCCTCAAAAAAAGAAGCGGTGCTCATGTGAAAATTTAAAACTAGGTAGTATAAGGATTCAAGGAAGAGAGAGTTCTATGTCGAGGCAGGCTAGAGCGAAGAGAGTAGAATCGTGGTGTTTAATTAGGTACTTTACCAAGTACTAGACCGCGGTCGTGCCCATCGATCGTGGCTTTTGCCCAGTGGTGGGGTTATATAATAATATGAACTGATATAATAATAACAAACACTGCGTCGCATTCATGATCATACCAGCCACAATTGACTCACTGTATCATAAAGGTTTATGAAGATACAGCCAATGCTTGTCAATTTAATCATCACATTTGCGCGTGGTAGATTGGCAATTTCTTAGACACTTTGTCTTGGTCAAAATTACTACTTTCGTCTTTCTATTTTCAAGCTATTTCCATTAGATACCTAGCTACTTACAAGTGCATTATCTTGCCTTATTTTAGTGCCTGAGCTGCAAAGGCCTTAAAATCTATTCCGTCTCCACTCTAACCGACCCTGATGGTCTCCTTATCCTGCAAATTCCGTCGCGTGATTAAATGAGCCGCCGGCCATCGCCATATTGCCGGTCGCGAATACATGTGCCGACGAGGATTGCCTCCCCCACTACTTCAACCCCACTAGAATATGGATGGTGTGTCTCCGGAATCTTTGTTAGTGGTCAAATGGACAATATTTGTTGCTCATAACAATTTCTATGGTGTTTTCTTGCGTTTGTAGTGCTTGTTTGGTATTTTGTTGGCTTGTAAGTCATTGTTGAAGTTTGTTGTGTGTTGTAGACGTCCTTGGTGCGTGGAACCTCTTTTATTTATTTTATAACCTTAAAAATTAGCTGAAAAACAACACAGTCTAGGCTCTAGGAATTGTGAGTTGTTGTACAAGAGCTGATAGTAATATGAAAGGCGAGAACTTTTTTATATTTATTACATAAAGTAGGGATGAAAAGTTGTATACTGAAGAGATATCAATTTTCGCCGTTGAAGAATCTCATCAGCGTCATGACAAGAAGCTTTTTAAAGAAAATATAAGGAGTGTATGATTGTATACCTATACTCAAATGAAACAGAGCGGCAAAAAACATGTTTCTGACATTGAAATTGAATACCGATTACCTACGTGTTATGGTAAGTTTAACACATACACAAATAATGCATTAGTTCCACTGCGGCTGTTTAAACAAAGGTTTATATGTATAATTATAACAATACGTATTAAGCATAATAGTATATAAGTATTATTTTGTGCCAATTTTCATAATACCGTAAAAATGTGTTACCTTAGCAACATCTTTGAATTAAACAATGGTAAATGTATTAACAGTGGTTTTGATGAAAACCTATTCTATTTTCATATACAATGCTTACAATAGTTATGATGACGCAAAAAAAATAATAATAAAAACATAACTTGACTTTGTATGTATTGAATAAATAGTTAACTTATTTATGGATTAAAATTCTAGGATTAGCAAAAAGCTGCGTCATATTAATTTGTTTTGAATTTAATTATGTTTTATAGCGACCCGTCCCGGCTTCTCATAGCGAGTGCAATGATGATAAATACTCGTAATACCTACATGTAATCATCCTCTTGAATCACTCTCTCTATTGATGAAATCCGCATTAAAATCCGTTGAGTAGTTTGAAAAATCTAATCGTACAGACGACGCGCGACGCCACGGAGGGAAGCGTCTTAGTTTTTACTTTTTACCCGAATACCTACGACGAAGCAAAACGGAGAGTAGGTACGTAAAATGTAGAGAAGACTTTAGTTTCACACCTAAGCGTTTAGATTAATTGGGCATTCTGTATAATCAGAAGGTCTCACTTAAAAAAAATCACATAAAAACATTTTTTCGCATAGTTAGCCAAATTATTACTTTGAAAATTCCTTCCCAAATAATTGTAACGCAAACTTCATGTTCGGTAACTGAACCACAGAATAATAACTTGTTTATAAAGCAACTAATCGCACTTTGATAATTTTTATGTAGGCAAAAATGTCAGTTGGTAAAATATATTTTACGCAAAATAAAATAAGCCAAATGCAGACTTAGAAATTCTTCATCCATTCCCAAAATCAACCAAACAGTCTTTTTCCCCTGAAAACCTGAATCAGGGGTAAGTATCAACACAAAACATAGACGAAGTATGCTCAGTTTTCCCGGTCAATATTCTGCGACGGCCATTTGCAAAGGTCCGTCGGTACCATTAACCTTCTAAATTCATTAGGTGCGAGCCCAATGGATTGCTTTTGGGAAAAAACGTTTCTTTGGACACGTCCTTGTATTAATGTGTTAGGGTTACTGTTGTCTGTGGGTGTAGATATATTTTGTAGGGAAAAGGAGTTGTTTTGTTTTGTCGTGGGGGATCCGGTTTTTTTTGAGTTTCATTAGGTAAGTATCTACTATTGTTTTCTTTCTGTACCTGTTTACTGCTGAAACTCTTACTATGATTTTGGTGGCTAGCAGGTTATATAACTTTTATTTTTTATTGATTACTTGACTGTACCCATAATTTATTAGTTGGAGAACGGACCATTAGTCCTCAAAGGTAGTCCCCGTGCTCCAGCCAGTTGGAGATAATAGTTTGAGCACTAATCCGCATTTGCACCCTATTTTTACTACTCGTGAAGCCAGACACACATCAAAATTAACATAAGTACAAATTATAAAGCTCCTCTATTTGATGAGTTATTTTTTAAGCTTTCCCTATTCACCTTTGTTATAAAAATAACTCTTTACCTACATATGTATGTATAAACTGTGAGAAGTTCTATATATGGAATCAACTTTGACAGTCTTCATTCCCTGAGAAACAAGCCACAAATAATCACTCCAACATTGACCCCTTCAAGCGTACCCCACCTTCAACTTAACCCTAAAATCATCCAAAAAGGCACTATCTACTATAAACTATCCAAGATCCAACAACTCCGCTACCTATATAATACGATATAATACAGTGAATAGCGTCGTATTTATATGAAGGCAAACATTTACGACAAAGTAATACGGCCGATGGTGGCTGGTACATTTTTCAGAGTAACAAAGCGAATATTGGAGAGACTCCACAAAGGGCACAGGCGGCACTGGCATTTGAGGGTTGGGGGATGTCGATAAGTGGAGTGTCGATAGATTGGATTCTAGACCTGACAATATTGTTAAAGAGTTGTGTTCACAGTTTTAGTGTAGTAAATTCTATCTTTCTAAAATCCGAGAGTTTAGTTTGTATCAATAGCCACATACCGACTCCATATAATTATTGCTTTAGATTTATAAATGGCTTCGAGGCGGCGGTGCTTCGTATAAGAACAGCCTCACTGTGGTTGCGGGTAAGTGGTAGCACCAACACGCTTCTGACCGTGGTGTCGGGTAGAGTGGACACCCAATTCCTTAGGCATTGGTCGCTCATGCATGTCCGTAGTAATAGTCATTTTCAATTCAATCAATTCTACTAAAATATCTATAAGTATCTGCCTACTAACATAATTATGGACTTTTTTTGTACGAATTTCCCTGCTTGGTCTGAAAAAAAAACATTCTTTCATATAAACAGTAGAAACTTTACATAATTTGAGATTTTAATTAATTTTTGATGCATCTTGGATACGTTATAGGATTTGATATTACACGAACACGGGGCTACAAGGATTCTGGGCCAGTGGCACATGCCCAGTGTTCCTGATGGAGATGGTTAAACGCTGGGCTGTCATGAAAATCGACAGCAGAATTGACAGGGCCATTGTCCCCAGAAACGGGCACAGCACTGGGGTTAGCAGCACGCGTAGTATGTTGCCGTAGAAACTTGTTTTGTCGACGTAAGAAAAGACAAAATGACAGAACCAACAGAATGTACAAACATTTTTACCATTTTGCATGTTAGTTGGTAAGTGTAAAATGTTTCTAATTTTCAATGGTGTATGGATCGTGCCATACTCGTGCAAAAAACAGTCGAACTCTATAGAAATAACGATGAAGTAACTTTATCTATTTTGGTAGAATACTGATATAATAGATCATGCTAAATGTGCAGGAATACATTTCCTTGCCAAGCTATCATCCCTTCCTAGACCACATTTTAAAAGTCCCGACAGCAACTTATCTATATAATCCCAACCCTAGCAACTGACTCAGCTCCCTCCAGAGTGCCTCATGGTTACATACGTAGGTGTAATTGTTGGTAAGTACATTTTTCTTTGAGGTTACTCTCTATTAAACGCTCAAAGTGAAATGGGACGCAATGGCTGTTACCTTCAAAGGTGTACCAGGGCTCCAAAGGTCGGCCAAGCTTAATTGTTCCTCAATTATTATGAAAATTTCATACGAGGTACAGTCAAAGGGCTGAGTGGTCCTGGGCGGTTGTTCAGGTTGACTGTGGGTGCGATCCTGGTGTGGGTTAAGGAATCTGGATTTTTGAAGTCCTATTTTTAGGACAAGTAAGGCGTGCTGTTTTTGGAATCAGTCTTTAAAGGGATCCGTTGAAAGAAATGTCAGGTGATTTAAGTTAAGGGTGAGTCACCTGAGATTTTTTGGCACACGCCTTTTCAAAACGCAAAGGTATGGTTTAGAAGTTTTTAAAAAATAATGTTCTTTGTGAAGCTCGAAGTGGAATAGGGTTGTTAATACCTACATAGAATTATTTGTTTTAAATGTTATCCATTATATTGACTACATAAACCTAAATGTTGTAAAACCAATGTGTCTTTAAAGACAGTATTTATATCATAAGGGAAATCGAATACTACTCTGCTCCGACGGAAAAGCGAAGGGAATGCATGCAAAGCTTTTTGTCTTATTACGATTACCTACAAGTTCTTTTACGTTACGAGTTGTTTTAAGATTTTAATAACTGAAAAAAAAAACATATAAATGCTACACAAAAAAAAAAGTTTTTCAAAAAAAAAATACTAACCGCCTAAAAAGTTATTTTTAGTTTAGTATTATAAAGAATCGAATTGAGAACCTCCTCCTTTTTTAGAAAGTCTGTTAAAAGTTTAAAACAGCACTATTACACAAAATTCCCATCACAAAAACATCATAAAAGTAATCATAATTTAACAATTGTTTACAAACCATCTGTAGTTAGTTCAGCCCCTTGCTTGGTAATTAATTTTCTCATAATAAAACGTTAATAATCCTTCGTATTACGAGCAGTTGCTTACCCTACTGTAAATATTTACAAAGCGTCATATGTTTGCCGTGATTTTATATCGTAAATCTCTTTAAAGATTGTCTTTTTAAAATATGTGGCGATATTCCTGAAAAAAGGGAATCCAGAAAACAACCCCTAAAATAACGAATACACAGATTAAAATACCTACCTCATGCATTTTCTAAACTGCTAAGATAAGGTAAAAAATATTATAAAGTAGCGGTAAAATACCTCTTCTTCTTCTTCCTGCCCTTATCCCATTCTACTTGGGGTCGGCGCAACACGTTTTCTTCTTCCATTCTCCCCTATCAGACGTCACAGTATCATTTACTCCTTTTTCTTTCATATCATTCCTTAGACAATCCATCCATCTTTTCTTTGGCCTTCCTCTTCCTCATACCTACCGACTATAATTTTCGTTGAAAAACTTTACCACAAAAAAGGTCTTCTAACTCACTTCCATACGAACAAGACCATACCTCCTTGCTCTATAAACGCAAACTCATAACACTAGTGTTTTACAAAGTACAACAACGAATCCATAAACAATAAAGCTTGCATTTATATCATAACCAATACTTATCTTTACGGCCAATATTAACGGGGAACGCCATCTGTCGACAGATTTGAACATCGACCTAATACCAACTTACTAATACACTCTAAACCTAAAAAATTTAATCGATTTTGAACCGTAATGTCGTGATGTAGGGGTGGTGGTAAGATTTGGGGAGGTGATGAAATATGTTTGTGAAGTATTAAAGTCAAAATGTAGAGATGAATCGCGGGTGGTCATACCAGCTGCGATGACACCGATGGCGCGAGGGGCGCTAAAATGTGCTTCGATGGTTATAAATGTAGTAGGTATGTAGAATTAAGAAATAGGAAATCTCACTTTGACTGAAGGTAAGTATTACTTTCATTCCTCGCTACATGAACATGATACAAATTAAATGTTATTACAGATACTTACTTTTTTTTTTAGCGTGGTAAAATCATCAAATGAGTCCTCCCACCCATACTGTCAGACTTGTACTGACTAAAATCCACGGTGTCCTTTATTAGCCCTTTACGTTCCAGTGTCACGGTAATGGAATAAGTCCCGCGATCCCGGCAGGCTTTGGCCCTCTAGATCGAGCCCCGTCATCTTGCTGACGCTCTTTGAGGCGCACGTGGAACACAACGCGCTGCCGCCGTCGTATTTACGGATACTTAAACAAAATGTCTTCTCGACTATACTACCCATTTAAAAACATTATTAACAAACATATAATATTGAAAGTCAAAAAAAATTCATAAGGATCCACATCTTATTCAACTTCGAAACGTACCTAACACAACAAACAATAGGGAATTGCCTTCATATCATTTTATTCAGATGAAGAGACCCCTCTATGAGGAGTGGCTGGATAGGCGTCACTGAGGGCACACACGGGAGGGAGGACTCATTTGATGATTTTACCACCCTATAAAAAAACTACATCCAAGAGGCACACCACAAAAAATCATCGCTTTGACACTCAGCAGCATTTTAGTGGCCCGCCCGACCTCTTGGCTAGCAAGCAGGAATCAAATCCACTATGATCCGATTCATTAAACACTTGCTCAGAACAAGTGTCAGTAATAGGATTATGTTTTATTGGGCACTGTCATGCACGTGGTTAGCGAATTTGTTTTAATTTAATTTGGATGAACAAAAAGAAAATCAATTGGTTAAAACTTAAAAGAGAAAATCAGTGGTCTTGTGAAAGCGGTACCCACCAAGGCGGACACTTTTAATATATGTATAAACAGCCTATAATCTTTATTCTGCTGGGACAAAGGCTCTCAAACACATACGATACCTTTTATCCCGGTAATACATTCACAGGGGCCCGAACAGAGAGAGGTTTGGGCGGAAAAAGCCTAATTCTCAGAATGGGCAATTCTTAAAAGGCCTAATTCTCAAAACGGCAAATGATCTTTGGGTATCAGTTTCCAATTAGGTTTATTGCACTACTTTGACAGACACACATAATTATACGGATACTTTGATAATAATATATATAATAACACAAAAATCTCCTGAGTTAGAGGTTCTAAAGTAAAACCTAATATTCGTCCTTTATCGTCCGCCATGAACGGAATCAAATCTCGTGAATGAGTAATGTTGATGCAGGAAATGAATGACTGAATGACAACTGGCAGGGCTGCCAGTTCAGAATATTTCGAAGTTGCCACAGATCAAAATACGAAATAATGGAAGCATATTTTTAGAAATAAAATATTTCTACTCTTCGGTGATGCAAAACAGCCTTATATTTTTCTAGCCAATTGAAGAAAATTTTCCATTTTAATCGTTTGCCATTTTGCGGCTTTTTGCGCCTAAACCCAAAGGAAGAGAGACAGAAGCCGCCCGGAACAGCTAGTTATCAATATTTTTAAAATTCAGAACCTCAATGCTCTTTTAAACCATTCTCTTTTGAGTTTAGTTTGAGCTTTCGGCGAATCTTGAAAACATCCAGCGGCAGTCAAGACAAAATTAATATTTATTTATTCAACTAATAAAACCATAATAATCCCACGCCATTCTGAAACATCACGCCCTTGCAATTTGGGGGTGAATAGAGGGTCTAAATGATCGGGTATTTTGTCAGGACAGATAATAAATTAAAGTATTAGTACATATTGAACGTTATTGATATTTGTTGGTTGAAATGGCCTACTTGTGGCATATGGATGCACTATTAATTTATTATGATAGCTTCTGCCGATTTTGATTGTAAACATTTTTGACATAGTAGGGTAAACAAACGTATGACTTGCATTTATTTGAAATACTAGTCTTGTCCGTGACTTTGTACGTGTGGAATTTAGTAATAGTATCAACAAACGGAATAAGTTCATTTTATTCCTGTATTAAGAATAGACCTCCTCCTTTTTGAAGTCGGTTAAGGTTAATAATAGCCCAGATTCATGTTCTGACTCAGACTTCTAGCATGTAGCAATTACAGCGGTGAAAACTGCATTGCGTGAATAAAAATGCAGACAAAACTTCAAAGAACTATTGTTTTGACTTCTGTCGCTCTAAAAAGACCCACTTATTAGTTTAGTTTTTCTTCAATATTAACAGTGCCGAAATCAAGAAAACTCAAAAAAAATATGGTAAACATCTCGTTTTAAGTTCTAATGATTCATGAGTTTCATGACAGAAGCAGAAGTCTAACTTACTAAACTAAGCGACCTCATCCCTATAAACTTAAAAGTCATTGTAATCCAAGTCAAATGATTTATATACGTGTTTACCCAGATTTAACGATTTGTGGTCACTATTTTAATATTTGTGGTCAGTGTGGGAACTAAACGGTTAATACTATTATTATAACGATGAGATTTGAAGCAATTATAAATTGAGGGGTTCGCCGTTTGAGCTGGCTGGGATCATTAGAAAATGGCAACTCATACCTAGATTATTTTTTAATCGAAGTATCATAATTAAGTACCTAGGTTATCGTGTTTATTAATTACCAGTTCAAAAATAATTTCCTAAAGTTACCAAAAAAAAAAAACATCGCTGTAGGTAAATAAATAATAATAAGTGTTAACAAAAATACAAAAATAAATCTGAGAGAGCGCAATACAAATTCACATGATC
Source organism: Agrotis exclamationis (assembly GCA_950005045.1). Taxonomy (NCBI): domain Eukaryota; kingdom Metazoa; phylum Arthropoda; class Insecta; order Lepidoptera; family Noctuidae; genus Agrotis; species Agrotis exclamationis. The sequence continues at coordinate 4,352,910 of OX465431.1, read as the reverse complement.
GGGCGGCAGGTTTTATTGGCAATTTAGCACTGATTGTTTCCAGTGTCACTAAGATTCGAAAAAATTGAAACTTTCTTGAACACTTACGTAGGTACCTAGTGTACTATCAACTTTAGAAATAGTAAAAACAAATCCATTGTTTTTAGAAATGAGAAAGCCTACATATAGCTATACCTAATAATCCCATGTAAGTAGGTAGGTACTTACTTATTTATTCAATAAACAAAATACTGATAAAATACCTACCAATGCATAATAGTTATATGTATACCTACTTACTTCTGACACTCATAATATGAATTATGATTATGATCAAAATGTCAGATGCTATCAAAGAAAAAATTCAAACACAAAAATTATTCCTGCCTCTCATAATAAAATTATCGACAATCAAATGCTCCAAACAACTGTAAATGACATAAAATCAAATAAAAACGAGTGATATACAAATAATACCGTTTTAAACGCACCACTTGTGTTAAACAATAGGTTATATTGGCGCCAAAACGGGGTGCGTTCCCGCCACTTGACCATCTGTGAGTTTTTTTTTAATTCAAAGCTGTTCAAAGCAGTAGCAATGGTCGGACTGCATTCAGCTTTAAGAATACAATTTCGAATGTTTCTACTTTGAAAGTTCTGTTTTTTTTTTAGTTTTTATTTATTTATAGATCACGGTTGGCACGGTGGCTGAGCGATCGACTGCTGCTGACGCAGGTTCGGTCCCCGCACGGAACAAATTTAATATTTGTATGACCTACAAATAGTTGTTTCGGGTCTGGGTGTTTGTGTGTTTCTGTATACCTATTTGTAAATGCACCCACGACACGAGAAATTCCTAGTGTGGGGCAAAGTTAAAAAAAGTTGATATTTTTGTTTTGATGCTTTTATTCTTTAAAAAATAAGACTAGTCATACTAGCATTCTCTCTGATCATTCATGACGGGCCAGAATGACGACAAAAAAGGGGATTTCAGTTTCAAGCATTAAAGCCAAATTAAAGCTCAATTAATGCTCAATTAATGAAAATGGACACTCAAAGTTATTTTCGTCGTTTTGTGGATTAAAATCACAACGGGCGACTGAAAACTAGGAAGCGTCAAGCATGATCCTCAATAATAGAGGTTCAGCATCGGACAGGGCAAAATATTCGAGGTGGCGATTAGATTTTAAGACATGGCGTTTGCCAGCCGGTGCCCAGCCTACACGGACCCCCACGGGCCTAGTTTGTGGGCATTCCCGCAAGTGGTAGGTAGGTACCTAGGATCAGAGGCCTACGCATGCTAGTCCACTTAGGTTCCACCTCTTGCCACTTAAATGTAAACTGGATCTGATAAGTAGTTCGTTCATAAAATTGAAGAGGAAATGGTTGAACCTAAGCAGGCAGGTAGGTACTTGAAACTAGAAAATTTCTGAACTGAGACAACCTGGGCCTGGCATAGACACGAGGGTACTTTTGGTCCAGTCCGACCCTTGTATTACACGAGCTTTGTATTTTATTGGCAAGGTAAATATGTAGGAACAGGAACATAATAATTTAGGATCAAGCTGCGTAAGATCTGAAGGCGTAGCCCAGTAGCTATGATTTCCAAACATTTTTATTTAAGCAACGACTTTCAACATTCTACAGGTTTCGACTTTGGTACAGGAATGGCCTAAGATTGTTTGAAATTTGGGAAAAGTGCTTGAGGCACGCTGAAATCTTGCTCAATACTTCTTCAATTATCCCCATATAAACACAGAAATAATGTTTTGAACGAAGCCAGACGTAAGTATTTTAAGATGCATTTTTTTTCAAGCATTTAACTACGCAAAAATTCAACGAGCTCTCGTAGTGGTATGAAGTAGCAGGAACCACAAACTATATAATATATGCAGGAACCGATGAGGCTCAAAGCTGGTACAGTTCATGAACATTCTACTTACATTTTTGACGACTACGACAAAGGAAGTAAGATTTACTTATCAAGCAAATTCTCTACAGCTCGGCTACTACCGCACTTAAAATAACAAAACGGCACTGTTACTGTTTCTTATCTCAATTAAAATAAGTTTTGTTTGTGTTCCTCGAACATTAATTATTAATATGCGTTATGGAACCTCGTGTTAAACTAAACATAACAAAGGCTCAGGTGTCTGGGTGTCAGCAGATTTGTTATAACTGCGAGTACAGTCAGCTTCAGAAAAATCTCACCGCCTTTAGTACTGTCACTACCAAAAGAGGTGAGTATTGAAGCTTACATGGCCTACATTATGTTCTACCGCGTAGTTAATCTGAGGCCATAGATTTGTGGTCTATTGAAGGAATTGTAGGACTCATTCAGTACCTGAAATATTTATAATACCCATTTTGAACTCCACACCATATCTCCTTCTTTATTATCTTTATGATCTTGCCTGATGAGATGTGTCGACGATGAAGCATTATTTTCTCTCTCACACAATTCTCGTACCGGAGAGATGTCCGCCATGATTGTAACGATGGCGTATTGCCGTACGTCTTCTAGTCCGATGATGGAAAGGGCCTGTATCACACAGCACATACACTTACAATATTAAGATTATAACGATTGAGGTAACACAAATCTGCATCCTACGTGTTTGGTCAATAAAATGACATAAAGCAACAAGCATACCTACCTACATAACATAGGCTGTTAAACCCATTATCTTCCGCAGTCGGGTAATAAAATCTAGATATCCTCCCCTTTCAAGTAATGAGACAGCAACAATTAATTCAAACAAATTAAACATTATTTAAGTATAATGCATTTTATTGTCAGCACTTTAGCAATAGTGAGGGGATGCAGGGGACGTGAGGGTTTAAAGCATAGCTTGCAATGAAGGGGTGGTTTTGATCACAGCTCGTCAGGGGGTGAAATTTATAACTGTGGTCAATTGGTGTGTGATAAACGGTTGCATTCATATTCTAAGTTGTACGTTTTTAATCGACTTTTGTTTTCATATTTTTTTGTTGTTTAGTAGGTAAGTAGGTAGGTAGGTAAGTACATAAGAAAACTTCAGAGAGATTAAGTAATAAGGATAGGTACCCACTTACATTGAGCTAATCACCTAGTAGGTACTATGTGCATGTCGCAGGGAAATTAGAAAATCAGGGATTTCACGAAATGCCTAGGGATATCAGGGATTTCACGAAATCCCTAGGTAGGTATAGTCTGACACACGAAACGAGCCTGGAAAATAGAGGCAAATTCAAAAAATCTACATCTAAAATCTCTATATATCATATAATAGTAGATTATTTACCAAGGGGATAAAGCAGTGTCTTCTGTCGCGGGTGACGACTTAAATCGCGAGCGTAACGAAGGACTCGAGGTTTACTCCCGAGCGTAGCGAGGGTGTTAAAAACTTAAATCACGAGCGGAGCGAGGGATTTAAGACGAGTCCTGAGTGTAGCGAGGGATTTATGTTCACCCAAGACTAAGACAGCTTTATCACCGAGGAAAATACTCTACTTTTCGTACCATTTGCGAAAAAATTAACACACTAATAATATGAGATAAGCATTTATTAAAAATAATGTCTATTAAAATAAATTAAAGTAAACTTAACGTTTATGTATTTGAAGTAAACAAAAATGCGGCAAATTCCTAGTTGAATATTTTTTGTCGGAAAAGCAAAGGCATCAACCTCATACGGCCTCGTCGGTTTTCGTAATTTTAACTGCATAATAAATGCGTATTCCTTTTTCAAAAAGATGTATGTGAAGATGTGTTTATATACAAACTCAATGGTGTAAACACAGATGTAGTTCAGTATAAAGTATTCCAAATTTAAATCACATTCTCCCCCTAGAGGATGAATGAAATTCAGTACAATTTTCTTTCCCTGTTTTTAACAGATTAAAAATGACTATTGTTATGTTCGCTTTTTGTGGCATAAAATGTCACTTTTTTGAGCAAGTGGTACGAAAAATACATTTTCATTACTCATACTCTGAAAGTAGGTCATTACATGTCTGATTAGCCGTTTGAAAGTTATCCATTGCCGCCCTAGGGAAAATCGCTTTCAACTGACAGCTGCCAAATTTAAGAAAAAAAAACTAGTTATATTTTGACATTTCTGTTGAACCATGTTCAAACCTTTTATACAGCCACGAAATTACAGAGCGATTTAAAATTAAAATAACATAAAGTTAAGTATTAAGAATATAAATAATGACTTTAAAATAATTTAGTTTCAACTGTTTCTCTAAAATGATACAGATTTCGACAAAATCTTTGCCAATTTTTAAATAATGAACATGAAAAATCCTGGCTCTATATATGGACGACCACAGCACAAAAATTAAAAAAAAAAAACAAGCGGCAAAGTGACAATCCGATCTACACTCATTTTTTCTTTAGCTAAAATGTATGTTGTTAATTTACTTATTTTTCCTCATATTCGTAATGAAAAGCACAGTGTTTACCTCGGGTAAGTTACTTATTTAGTCCCTCGAACTATTAGCGCCCTCACTACGTTACGGGCGCCAAACCCCGTCTCGGGACGTAAATAAGTAACTTTCACGCCTTGGATAACAATGTACTATTTGATACTTGAATTTACATCATGGATTACTTAGTAATCCATGATGTAAATGCAGTGATACCAGATGTAGATTTTTTGAATTTGCCGGCTATTTTCCAGGCTCATGTTTCGTGTGTCAGACTATATATCACGAAATCCCGGAAGATGTGGAATATTCGTGTTTACTTATTACCCGTCTTCTTAATCAAAGTAGTGATACCTATGACAAAATACTAAATATAAAGTCGGAGATATGTCATTTCACTAAAGTAAATGTAGTGAAATAAAGAATACCTAGGTACTAAATTGATGATTTTTCTGTCTACAGGGTTTTAATGAACCTAACCAAATCGAACCTCGGGGTGCCAATGAAGTCCGTCTTCTTCTCGTTCAAATACAAAAAAAAATGATCAGCTGGGATTTAAGTAAATAGGAGTGTACGAAAAGGGGCACAGAGAAAGAAAAAATGTCGTAAAAACGACTGGGGGCACCCCGACTCGGACATGTTAGTTTAGAAGGGGATTGCGGGGTCTGGAAAACCCCGCCATCCCCTTCGTGGTTATTTTTTTTAAACCACCCAGAAGTAGGAGCACCGCAAGCGGTGCTCCGTCGACGTTTTCTGACATTTTACTCCATTTAGTTTGATGTTTTGTTCACTAAATTCTTTTTAGTAAGAAGACGTAATAAATAAGAATATTCCGCCACAACTGCCGGAAATTTGTGAAATCCCTAGGGATTTCGTGAAATCCCTGATTTCTTCATTTCACTGCGACACGCATATCTTTTCATAATTTCCAGGGCGGGAAGGACTCTTTTGATGATTTTAAAAAAGGTCCCTTTATAATATTTCAAATCAAATAATTTATTTTGTAAAACATAGGTACCTAAATTGTATAGTAGACTTCCTTAATTTTATTGCGCAGTTGGCGCTTTTATTTAGGTTAACACTATTTTTGTTTTCTAGATATCGTACCGGACCCAAGTTTGTCTTTTCCTAATGTTTTAAAAACGGCACCTTACATCGCCATCTATCGGTGTAAGCTGGTCTCGGTTTAATTGCCTGACAAGTTCTACTTAAGTACTTAGAATGGAACGCAAATGAATCATTCAGAAATATAAAGGTGAAGATTGATGTTTTTGTTTGAATATCTTTTTGCTGGTATTTTATTTTCATGCTCTCGAAGTTTTACTATTTTTAACAAGTGGACGTTTATAATACAGATTTTTAACGATCGTATATTTTAAAAAATTATGTTTTGCAGTTGATGTTTCTGAACTGTTAATATTACGTCACCGTTTTGACAATCAACAGTGACATTGGACTCAGTGTTGCCAACTCAGCACTTTGAGTGCTAGATTTAGCACTATTTTCATGTGCCTAGCACTGAAATTTAAGAAACAGCACCCAGCACTAAATCTAGCACTAATTTTGATGTTGTCTGTTCGCTCACAAAATGCAGCTGTGGCTGAAGTAACAAAACGCAAACTAGTGTAGTCTGTAATCTGCGGCATTCTCTAAGATAACTCCTTCTTTGTCTAACCTTGCTTGTTTTTCGTTCATTTTCCCACGTTTTTTTACACTCACAATTCTTGTTTGTTTGTTTGTATGTTTGTTTGTATGTTTGTTTGTTTGTCGTTCCGGTTGGACTTTTGCAACTCAATTTTGAGGCACTTCCCGATAAGCTAGCAAGCTGAAATTTTGCACACGCTCTGAGTTCTGATGACAATATATGACTAGCTAAGAAACGTCATAACAAATCCAATATGGCGGCCTCCCCAAGATGGCGGACTGACTGTTTGAAACCCACCCCCCTGATATGGGTATCAAATGAAAGGGTTTGCTGTCAGGAATACGAAAAAAAATAGTCACGTGACTTAAATCCAATATGGCGGACGTCCAAGATGGCTGACAGGCTATTTGAAATGCACCCCTATGATGTGGATATCAAATGAAAGGGTTTGCTGTCAGGAGTACGAAAAAAATAGTCACGTGACTTAAATCCAATATGGCGGACGTCCAAGATGGCAGACTGGCTGTTTGAAATCCACCCCCCTGATATGGGTATCAAATGAAAGGGTTTGCTGTCAGGAATATGAAAAAAATAATCATGTGACTTAAATCGAATATGGCGGACGTCCAAGATGGCGGACAGGTTTTGAGGCACTTCCCGATAAGCTAGCAGGCTGAAATTTTCAGGGTAGCTTCAAACCCGATGAACAAAGATAAAAATAATAAAATAATTAATAGATTTTAAAAAATCTAAAAACCCACGTTTTTAAATGTCCTAAAAATAAGAAAATAACCACTCAAAACGTGGGGGCGATATTTGCAAGTTACACCCACGATCACACATCATATACTCGTCATGTAAATATGTCCCATAAATAATCCCTTAAATAATATACGCCCCCACGTTTTGAGTGGTTATTTTCTTATTTTTAGGACATTTAAAAACGTGGGTTTTTAGATTTTTTTTGTTTTTCATTCATCGTGTCTTTGTGCGCAATAATTATCTGATTAATAGTATTAATCATTTTATTAACTTAAATTTGTTTTGTGTTCGGTGACAGTGAGACGAAAATGGATGTTCCTTTACTCAAAAAGGTACTTATATTCAAAATTATAGAAAAGAATGGGAGGAAGATCCAAAATACAAAAAGTGGCTAAGACCTGTGCTAGGAAATAGTTCAAAAGCAATGTGTTCCTTATGTAAAATAACGCCGCCATGTTCTTAATAATATCACTTCTGCTTCTCCTGCTGATATCTGGAAATTCCTTGGAACTCTAGGTATCGGTAGGTCGCGACATTCGGACCTTCCCAATACTTTTAGCTTAGACGATCTAAATCGCCATTTCACTACTGTTCCTATTCTTGACAGTCTAGCTAAATGTCAAACCATCGACTACCTTGCTGGTCTGACGCGCCCCCAAATTACCCCTTTTATCTTCACCCCAGTTGATCCGGGAGAGATCAAGAAGACTATCCTGTCCATTAAATCCAAAGCCGTGGGCTGTGATAGTATAAGTCGCCACATGATTGTGTCGGCTCTTGATCAGCTCCTTCCCGCAATTTCCCATATTGTGAACTTTTCCCTTTCCTCCGGTGCTTTTCCGTCTCTTTGGCGGAAAGACCATGTTCGCCCTTTACCTAAAATTCCTAACCTCACTCTTCCCATACATTTCCGACCAATTTCCATCCTCCCCTTTTTATCTAAATTACTCGAGGCATGTGTACATAGACAGCTATCCCATTTCATTCACAAAAACTCCCTCATTAGTCCTTTCCAATCCGGGTTCAGGCCCGGGCATAGTACTGTGACAGCCCTCCTTAAAGTGACTGATGACGTGAGGCGGGCAATGGAAGATTCACAAGTTTCCGTACTAGTGTTGATTGACTTTTCTAATGCCTTCACTACAGTCAGTCACGAAGTCCTTTTATCTATCCTCTCCTATCGCATGGTCTCTCCCGAGGTTCTGGATTGGTTTTCTTCCTATCTTCGAGGGCGTCAGCAATCTGTTCTTGCTGGGGATTCGTCTTCCAGCTGGTGTGATCTTGATACTGGCGTCCCTCAAGGCGGTATTTTATCTCCACTTTTGTTCTCTATTTTTATAGATCTCATAACTACCGAGCTTCAGTGTGCGTATCATCTTTACGCTGATGACTTACAACTTTATTGTCAGGCAAGTGTCGACAACGTATCCGATGCGATCGAGGAGCTGAACCGGGATTTGGAAGCAGTAAAGAACTGGGCTGATCGTTTTGGGGTGGCGGTAAACCCATCTAAGTGTCAGGCTATAATTATTGGGAGCCCCCATAGCTTGCGTAGGTTGAGTGGGTTGACAGTACCTCCGCTTAACTTTGATGGCGTTGTCATTCCATTTAGCTCTGATGTGAAGGATCTGGGTGTGTATGTTGACACTTGTCTTGACTGGCGTAAGCAGGTCGCGACTGTGAGCAAAAAGGTCACTGGAACGTTGCGGTCACTTTATCGGCTGAAAAATATTCTCCCATCTCACGTAAAGGCAATGCTTGTTCAGTCCCTTATATTCCCCATAATTGACTATGGTGATATGTGCTATTATGACCTGAATGCAGATCTCCTCAATAAACTTGACCGACTTCTAAATAACTGCATTCGATTCGTATTCAATCTTCGGAAATATGATCATGTGTCTGCACATCGGTCACTTTTAAAATGGTTTCCTATTCGACAACGCAGAGCGATGAGAGCGTTGACAACTTTATTTTCTCTTTTAAATAAGCCCACTTCTCCTTCTTATCTTACCTCTCGTTTGCAATATTTATGCTCAGCGCACAATAAAAATCTTCGGTCTTCCTATAATTGTCTTTTACGATGTCCCTCTCATCGCTCTGGTTTCTTAAAGTCATCTTTCTTCGTTCAAGCAGTTTTTCTCTGGAATGCGCTCCCTCAGGATATTAGGACGGTAACTAGTCCGTTCACGTTTAAGGTGAAAGTTCGCGAACACTTGTTCAAGAATCTGGCAGACTCGTTGTAAAACTCATTTGTTTTTAATATTTTCCCCATATCTGTTGTTATCTTTCTTTTATAGATTAGTTATATATTATATATATATATATATATATATATATTATATTATATATTATTTTATTTTTCTTATTATCTTTTAAAGTATGTTTGCACCCATACCAGGCCTGTCTCACTCCGCGGTGTAGGCATAAAACTGCAAGTAGTTGCGGGGCCATTATGTCGTGGCCCATTCACTACGGCTGCCACGCGCCACCCGTTCGGCACGCGCTCCGTCTCCTTAATATTTTTGTTACGTTACGTGTAGTTACGCACAAGTTTCTTGCTTTATGTGCTTTTGGGAAATTAATAACACAATATTATTATGAAGAAAAAAAATATAGTACATATTTAGTAATGATCAACAAAATTATCTCCCTGCTTGTGAAGTATGGGCTTAACTGATCATGATTAGGTAGGTTACAAGTTTGGAAATGAGTCGAGATACTAAGTCCCCCACTTAGTATCTCAACTCATTTGGGGGGTGTGAGCCTACTAGACGACCAAGATAAAAAGACGACACTATCACTCACCTTAAGCTGAGTACCAAGAATTAAGATCGGTAGAAAGTAGAAAGATGTTTGCGTTGTTGTTTAAAAGTTCTAACTCAGAAAATGGCCACACTACGCATTCAAGGTCAGCGATCGTAATTCGCTGCGCGACTTTTTTACCTACCTACAATGACACGCAACGCGGGGCCTGTGACAGTATGCGGTAGTAATTGGTCGGTTACTAGGTTGAGTGCAAAATAATAAGGACTGGCTATTTTGCCATAGCCGATAAAAATCTTTTAAATATTATCCTTTTTTTTTGGTAGATGTAATGTTCAAAAATATAACAATAATAGGTAGAAAAGATAATATTATTATAAATATTATTCCTCACGTAAGGTGCCGTAGGTACCCACTATTAACATTCTGTGCTAACAATCAATAATGTATGTAGTAATCGATGACGAAACCAAAAAGATATAGGCTGATGATAAAAACAAAATTCCTTGAGGAACATAGGTATTTATGGTAATAATGTAATTTAACAATGCATAAAATACGCATAGGTACCTACCTATTCGTGCCTAAACTCGCAAGTCGCAACCCTATTGAGCTTGACCCATAGTAACCTTTTAATGTCGTTGGCGTCAGATAAACCAAAATAAACTCTCGCGCGTAATCATTCAGTACATTTTTGCTTGCGCACGGGAAGTTTAGGCTATTATAAAAGTAGGTGGGCGGTACGGCTGCCAGTTAAAATGTACTTTATTCTCTCGTACATAGATTTTACATTTGTTTAATTTTTTTTTGGAGTGGGACTTCTGTTGTACTATTAAGTATTCTGTGCCCATACACCATATTTGGTTCTCTGCATCACCCTAAGGTAGACTGGAAGAAAATGCCCATGGCATTAAGTCCGCCTTTGTGCTTAATTGTGCAAGAAGTTTTAAATAAATAAATAAAATAGAATTTAACGCAAGAATATTTGAAATCAAACGGCATTCGGAATCAAAAAAACATATAGATAAAATTGAAAAAACAAAAAATTATTCGAAAATTAAAACATATTCTGTTATGTGTTTTTTTTTTATTAAATTCATATATTTGGCACTATTTTTGAAACTTTCTAGCAATTTAGCACTATTTGAGATGTTACTTAGCACCCAACCGTGGCATTGAGTTGGCAACCCTGATTGGACTATAGATTGAGGTTATCAATTCAATTTTCAGGAAATAATCTGCGTAATCTTGTTAATTAAGACTAAAAGAATGTGTAAATAAGTGATTTTTATAAATAACAGTAAGCATACTTTTAATAAATTTTTAATAAAAATGTGGCAGTTAATGCAAATGAACTCATGCCAGCTGGTTAGACAAAGGTAAATATTATTGTACAAGTTACAACATACTTCGACGAATAAACATGAATTATACATGCACACTTACATGCAACTTTTATTTCAGGTTACTGACAGCCAAAAGCAATGTATACTTCACAAATCTAATGAAAAGCAAGCCATCAAATGTCGTGAAACGATACTTTTCTGAAGTCAAAACATCGTCGGAGAAAAATTCAAAACCAGGATTATTACTGCTTTGTAGCCCGTGGAAGTTATGTACGGGGGTCAGTTTAGCGCTCGGGGCTCGATATTTGTTGAGCAACGGCCCAGCATACTGTAAAGCCGTAAAACCTCCTACTAGGGTAGTACAGAGAAGGCCGAACGTAGATGAAGATACTGCAAAGTTTGATTGGGAGAAGTTTCTCTCTTATCTCCAGCCATATAGTTTGCTGTTAGCTGCTGCCGTTGCGGTAAGCTCCTACAAGTTTTAGTTATCCTGTTACCATATTTTAATTGATTTACAAGTGTATTTGATCTGGCTCTTCAAGTTAATTAATTTTTGCACTCATTTTACTTGTTACCTTTCTTTATCAGCTAATCTAATTATCATTAAATTTTCTATTTATAATTAAGATCTGCATATTGTGATTTATGAAATTTGCCGCATGGTATAGCCATTTCTCTTTTACAATTTTTTATTTTAAAAATTATGAATTTTTTTTTGTGGAATGTTTTAGGCTAACATTAACACTTTTTTTTAGATTCCTTAGTTGACCTAGTCTATAAAATTCAGATAGATTTTTTCACAGAAAAATATTAATTTGTTTAGTTGCCATATTTTAATTACAAATTCATTTGATCCACATTTTCTTCAATTCCAGTCAGCATTAATGGTGGCATTTCTGAATGTCTACATCCCGGTGTTGTTAGGAGAAGTGGTGAATGTACTTGCAAACCAGCGAGTGAACCCTGCCTCCGATTTTCTTGAGAACATCAAAGTGCCAGCACTCAAACTCATGGGGTTATATGTGGGACAGGTGAATTATTTATTTATCTTTAGAAATATAAAAATGGAATGCTGTTTGTAAGTCTCTCTAAATCTCGAATAAGGTTTGAGAATATGAATTTTAAAAAAAATGTGTTCATAGTTCAGACAAGATTTATACATATAAGAGAAAATATTTGTAATATCATACTGAAACACACATTACCCTCTGCCATCACATCAAGTAAAAAGTAATTTTGTCTATTTACTTGTGGAGTAGGTATCACTTCACAATACAAAAAAATGGGGACCTTTTTATTTTATCATAGAACCATTCGCAAGTTTTAATCAATTGTTCAGCTAAAAGGCTTACAGATGCTAAACATATGGAATTATGGAACCTAATTATTAATTTATAGCTACCTTGTTGATCTAGTGGTTGCAAGTGTGAAGTGCTACTGCTGACCATGAGGTCCTGGGTTATGTTACTGGGTTGTGCAGTGTTACTGCGTTTTCCATTAGTTTGACAGGCCTGTTGGTCTAGTGGTTAGTGACCCTGACTGCTATGCCGGAGGTCATGGGTTCGATTCCCACCCGGAACAAATGTTTGTGTGATGAGCACAATCATTTGTTCTGTGTCTGGGTGTAATTTATCTATAATATTTATGTATTTCGAAATATATTAGTATGTTTATCAGTTGTCTAGTACCCATAACACAAGCTCTGCTTAGCTTGGGACTAGATGGTGTTGTGTGATAAGTAGTTGTGGAATTGTGGAATAGGCTCGCTCCACATTAGATGAGATTTAAACATAACTGGCGATATGTTGTATCATTAGGTACTGCTCTGTCTAACCCGATTGGTTATTAAAAACTCGTAATGACGAGTTTATGTAATCCAATGTATGCTTAGGTCCTTCTATAATACTCCTTTAAAATAATCTTTATTTTCCAGGCATTTTTCACATTCATGTACATCCATTTGCTATCACAAATTGGTGAGAGTGTGGCTGCGAAGATGAAACAGGACTTGTTTGAGTCCATACTCAGGCAGGACATGACATTCTTTGATCAGGAGAGGACCGGCGAGCTGGTCAATAGGTATGATGATGTTGTTGTTGCTTTGTCAGTCTTGTACGCAGGTAATACTGGACTGTCCACCACAAAGGCCCAAGGGAGCAGTCCCTTGGGCCTTTGTGGTGTATTACAGTCCAGTCCCTATCACAGAGACGAGGCCTGTGTCCTACCAGTGGGACATTATAAGCTGTTTATGAATTATGGCTGTTCAACTGACAATTTATTCTCTGTGTTTAGATTCAAACATTCACTTTGTTAACATAATTTGCAAAACTTATCTTTGGAAAGAAAAATTCGAACCACGAGCAGGATTATAACCTGCGACCGCCGAATTTTGTACACCCGACGCTCTTTCCAACCGAGGTTCATGCCTACTGCATCGAATTCTTCAATCCAGGTCGCAGGTTCAAATCCTGCTCGCGGTTCGTATTTTTCTTTCCAAAGAAGGTAATAAAAGGAAAGTCTACAATTTATGTAAACAATTAGCAAACTTTTTTATGTAACTTGTTTAAAACTTTCCATAAGTCACTCGACTTCGGGCACGCCGCAATCGCGGCGGTAAGACCCCTCTTTGAGGAGTGGCTGGATAGGCGTCACGGCGTCCTGGCCTACCGCATGACGCAGGTCCTCATCGGACACGGAAGTTTCGGGAGGTACCTGTGTCTGAGGAGAAAGGAGGAAAGGCCTGGGTGTCACCACTGCGAAGATCGCCCGGAGGACACAGTAGAGTATACGGTGCAAGACTGCCCCGCTTGGGCAGAGCACCGACGTGTCCTCACGGCGGCGATAGGCGGAGACCTCTCGCGCCCGGCATTGGTCGCGGTCATGCTGCGGGGCGAGACGGAGTGGGAAGCGGTCGCCTCCTTCTGCGAAGCAGTCATGCTCGCGAAGGAGGAGGCGGGCCGCGTGAGGGAGAGGACAATGTCCTCCCTCCGCCCCACCCGCGGTGGTGGACGCCCACGGCGATAGGCGTCGCAAGACGATCTCCGGCCACCGTAGGCGCGGGCATGCGGGCGGCGAGTAAAGGGCAACTCGCTGCCCGACCATGGACCATGCCCGGGTCGATGGCGCGTTGTGTTCCACGCGCGCCTCAAAGAGCGTCAGCATAATGATGGGGCCCCCTCTCTAGAAGGCCAAAGCCTGCCGGGGTTGCGGGACTTATCTCATTACCGTGACCCCGGAACATAAAGGGCTATTGAAGGACACCGTGGATTTTAGTCAGTACAAGTCTGACAGTCCCTCCCGCCCTGCCCGGGGTGGGAGGACTCATTTGATGATTTTACCACTAAAAAAAAAAAGTCACTCGACTTATGGAAAGTTTTGCACAAGTTTGCATTTATAATATAATTATAGTGTTATGTAATTTCAGGCTTACAGTAGATGTACAGGATTTCAAGAGCTCCTTCAAGCAGACAATTTCTGGCGGAATGAGGGCTATAACCCAGGTAATAATTTACTTCTGAAGTCAACTTTGGCGTTACTTGCAAGCTTAAAAAAACCGAATTGACTGCCTCTTTGGTCTAGTGAATATTTGTTTTTTACATGGAGCGAATGCTTGTCTGAGCTCCACAACCCAGTAACGTGGTAAGACTGGTTGTCAGATATTCAAGCTTCTGACTATCTGATCAGTAACGACTGTCAAAGATCTGCAAATGTCAACTAGGAGCAACTTTACGTGCTTTCAGAGGCACGGAGGAAACTGGCTACGATGGATATAGACACCTATCCACAGAATACTTGTAACCTCGGCAAGCGCCGTTCAACCTCTTAATCTGTGCAGCTGTTGGGTATACCGTTGCCTAAAGGCCCATTTACATGTTGTAAGAAATTGCACGCAAAGCGCATGAAAGTTTGACAACAGACTATTAATGGACAATGAATTCAGTTGATCAAACAAATACCGCAGTGTAGACAAACTTGTATGCAAATGGCATGCAATTTCTTGCATCGTCTAAATGAGGCTTAACTCTATGGGATTACAAGCAAGATTTTTTTACTTTCAGATATTGCAAATGTCATTTCTTTCTTATTTCCAGATAGTAGGATCTTCAGTGAGTCTCCTAGTCATATCTCCTCAACTGACGGGCCTGACGCTGCTCTGCGTACCCTCGGTGGTCATTGGCGGTACCTTCATCGGGTCACTGCTTAGGAAGCTGTCTAGAGAAGCGCAGACACAGGTATAATTTTTTATTTTTGGGGACATCATCAAATGACTATTTTAAGACTAGTGTCGGTACGGAAAAACGTTAGCTGGTTGCTCAAACTCAGTATTCTACTCCGGCGTGCGTAGTATACTTGGATTACTTGGTCTATAATACGAGAAGAACGGACTTTTTGAACTCCACAAAAAGTCATTTTGGATATACCTACATGATAATTTTTTCAACCGGGCCATGGAGGCCAAATTTGAAATAAGTAATCAAGAATAGAATTTTATTGAAAACCAAAACTGCATCATTTGATTTTGGAAAATCAATATTCATGGTTAGGAACCGAAAAACACATGTCGTATTATTACACCATTCCATAATAAGGATCATATTCTGGGAAGCAAAATGTTGAATATAAAAAAAAAAACTTCCTACTATATATATCTATTTTCAGGTAGAAAAATCAACGTTAGTAGCAGAGGAAGCGATATCAAACATGCGTACAGTTCGAGCATTCGCCGGTGAAGAGAACGAAGCTCGTATATTTGCGCAGGAGTGCAAGGCGGCCGCTGAACTGAACATGGAGTTAGGACTTGGGATTGGACTGTTTCAGGCTGGGACCAACTTATTTTTAAATGGGTATGTGAAAATTGAAAGAAACGAATTAGCAAGTTGAAATGGCAGTGGGCAGGCCATATAGCACGCAGAACTGATGGCCGATTGGGCCGTAAGGTTCTCGAATGGAGACCTCGCACCGGCAAGCGCAGCGTAGGACGTCTACCCACTAGGTGGGCAGACGATCTTATGAAGGCCACAGGATCACGCTGGATGCAGGCCGCTTACAACCAGTCCTATTGGAAGTCTAAAGGGGAGGCCTATGTTCAGCAGTGGTCGTCTTACGGCTGATATCATGATGATGATGATGTGAAAATTGACATCTAGGCTGAGCCTTTGTTGGATCACTTCGTTTAGTCACTGGACCCACCCCATCCTTGAAACCCAACCTTTCCGCTTCGGGGTTTTTTTTGTTTGCCCGCCTAATTCACTTCCAAGTGTTATTCAATTTCTTTTCCCTGGTAATCATCATATCAGGAGGAGCTCGTGGCTAAGTAATTATAGGCGCACATGCCAATCTTCCGGGTTAAGCCGCGTTTGCCGAGGTTGGTCTGGATAGCTGGATAGCAATGATATATGGTCACCGGATGGGTGACCATATATCATAGCAAGTTTCCTCCATGCCGCGGAAAGCCGTTAGTCCCGGCTGTCATTTGTAGATCTTTGACAGTCTTTAATCACATTCAGAAGCTTCGAAGTCTGACAACCAGTCTTTCCAAGGGGTATCATATTACCTAGTTACTGGGTTGTGGAGGTCAGATAGGCAGTCACTCCATGACTTTCACACCATTTATAATACTGATATTCAGCTGCATCTGGTTCGAATGGAAGCCGAAATATCTAATGAGTCCTCCCGGTTTAGGAAGATTTGGAGAAACTGTGTGATTTAACAGACTAAAAACAACCCTGTTCCTTCAGTCACCCTAGCGTTTCAGGGCCGCGGAGCCCTTTTAACACAGTCCCGCGACCCGGGTGCCCAATTTTCTCAAGTTAAAGAAGAGAAATCTGACAGAGTATTATTTTTATCTTTATGTTTCAGCATGGTTCTAGGTACAATGTTCATGGGCGGTCATCTTATGTCTTCTGGTCAAATGTCAGCCGGTGACGTCATGGCTTTCTTAGTGAACGCACAAACTGTACAGCGATCGATCGCGCAATTGTCGCTTCTGTTCGGATCTGTGGTGAAAGGCATCAGCGCTGGAGGACGTGTGTTTGAGGTTAGACCTTATTGCTTTCAGGATAGGGTTCATTTTTGTGATAACAGTCTTTCTTACTGTGATTGAGGTTAGTTGTTATTGCTTTAGAACTAGGGTTCATTTTTGAATGACAGGAGTCCTTAGTGTGTTTGAGGTTTCTGATTTTAATGTTTTAGTGATAGGTTTCAATTTACAGTGAGCATTGACAGTGTTAGGCTGCTTTTCCACCAGAGATGCGCTATGCTACGTTGCTGCGGATGCGTTTGATATCCACCAATCATATTCACTGGTTTACATAGCACAGCACTGGTGGAAACGGATTCTTGTGACAGCACATCAACGTAGCGCAGCTACGCATCTTCATAGCGCAGCTACCTTGTGACAGCACATCTTCGTAGCGCAGCTACGCATCTTCATAGCGCAGCTACCTTGTGACAGCACATCTTCGTAGCGCAGCTACGCATCTTCATAGCGCAGCTACCTTGTGGCGGCGCATCTTCATAGCGCAGCTACCTTGTGACAGCGCATCTTCATAGCGCAGCTACCCATCTTCACAGCACAGCTACATAGCGTAGCATCAGTGGAAACGGTCACACAGTTTCGTAGCTCAGCTTTTACATCCTCGCAGCACAGCTACATAGCGCATCTCTGGTGGAAAAGCAGCCTTAGACTGTGTTCAATGACAGCATTAGACGTCATGATTTTGTTACTGGAGGACGTGTGTTTAAGGTTAGACTTTACTGCCTTAAAATAGGGCACATATTTGACTGACAATAGTCCGGCTTGATTTTAAACCTTATGTCAAAAGGTACAAGGTTCGTGTTAAAATTACAAAAGTCATTCTAAATAAAAAGTTAAATCAATCGCCATACGACTCATCGTTGATTCGGTGTTTAAAACTTAGGAATTTTAAACACCGAATCAACGATGTGAAGTTTCACTTCCAAATACAATTACTATTGTTGAACTTCATCTTTAAACTCGAAGACATAAAGTTCATATTTTAAGGAACATTGTAATTTTTCAGTACATCAACAAGAAACCAACAATGGAACAATCAGGGAAGGCGGTGATCAAGTACCATGAATTCCATGGTGATATAGAATTCAAAGATGTCAGCTTCTCATATCCTAATAGACCTGAAGCTGTAAGTATTCGCCTTTAGTAATATTATTTACTGGATTTTTCACACACCTTTGTCATCAAATTACAGTCAGCAAAACAGGTATATAAGGCAGGACTTTTCTAATGGTATTCTTGTATATTACATGCATGATATTCTGCTGTATGTACGCACTTAGGCCTCCTTGATCGGACGGCAAGCTACCCACTACTCACCATCCGTGCCTACGGTATACAATGGTCGGGAGAATTGCCTCACCCTCGCGCGTAGCGCCTTCTCTTTCGCTAACATTACTGCTTCGAAGGAGGTGATTGCTTCCCACGCTCCTTCACTCATAGTTTGGATCACGATCGGACACGAAAGGTCGCCTCCACCATTCAAAAAAGGCAGACCTCTACCGTATGCTCCACCGCGTCCTCTTGCGATCCCTTAACAGCGATTTTTAACGTCAAAAATAGAGTAGTAATTTTTGTTGGATGTTGAGAACACAGAATGAAAAGCCAAAATCCCATTATTATTTAACTTTAGGTCTGCTTTCCTTGTTATAATCTTATTAATTCTTTATGTATATTATCTTCAGATTCAGATATTTATTTGCAACAATGTAGGTACAGGTATAAGATGATACATGGTTGAAGGTTTCCGCTACATTCTACCTTACGGCATGCAAATTTACAGAAATACTTTACGTTAATTACAAATATCATGTCATTTTATGCAAATTTTAAATATTCAAATTTAAAGAAATAAATACTAAATTAATTAAGTATTATCATTAATTACATATAATTATCATGTTGTTCAATTCAAATTTAAAATAAATAATAAATCAATACTTTAACATTAATAACAAATATCATATCGTTCTAATTATCATTAATAAATACAATAGAAATAGTCACTGAAATGAATTGAATTATATATAGGCATAAATGGTCATTCTACGAACACAAGTGAACACTTACAAATTACATAGTCATATTTTCTTATCATTTAAAAAGTCATTAATACAATAATAGCATTTTTCTAATAATAGTGCAGTCAGCTTAGATTTAAATACACGTATAGGGTGTTCTTTAAAACTGTGTGGAATTTTTAACCGACTTCAAAAAGGAGGAGGTTATCAATTCGCCGGTATGTTTTTTTTTTTTTTTTTTTTTTTTGTATATTTTTTACGCGATTACTCCGCCAATTGTGGACCGATTTTTAAAATTCTTTTTTTTGTTCGAAAGGAGGTACCGCGGAGGTGGTCCCATAGTTACCAAGTTGGGATCTGATGATTGGATCCTGGAGAAATCGAGGGCAACCCTCGAATTTTATAGGCCAACACATCGTTTTTCGCAAATTTTATGAAATAATTTAAGGACTTGCGTACGGTAATCGTCATCTCATGTAGCTGAGCTGATGATGGAAGGTACAACTCCTTAACAGTAAAGAGTAGGCATCAACTGATTTAGTATTTTTTTTTTCATTAAGTATTTCAAAGCACTACAATTTAATAAAGGTCTGGAGTATATCTGATGATGGAGCCGAGAGACAGTCGAGGGAACTCCTCAACGATTCACAGCAGCTATCTTGTGTTTGAGCTTGATTAATTTGTATTGATAAGAACGTTACACCTGATGAGTTGTAACTGTTATTAGGGGTCTGATGACGAAGACGAAGGACAGTTCAGGGAATTCCTTAATGGTTAACAGTAGCTACCTTGTGTTTGGACTTAATTCATTTATATTGATGAGAACTTTACACCTAGATGGGTTGTAACTGTCATTAGGGTTCTGATGATGAAGACGAAGAACAGTTCAGCGAACTCCACAACGGTTTATAGCAGCTATCTTGTATTTGGACTTAATTCATTTATACTGATGAGAACTTTGCACCCATATGGGTTATTGTTAAATGCAGTATACCTGCCATTTGGTCCCATAAAAAAATCATTTATTTCGGTGTTCTTGCTTATTGGGGACATGGGCGATGTTATAACCGGTGCTACGGATAGTAAAATTCTAGTGCATATGTAAGAAAATAATGTATTTGACAAGAATTTGGGTTGAATATTTAAACTAAAAAGGGTAAAATAAAAAAGTTTTTTTAAAAAAAATATAACCGACTTCTAAAAAAAAACAAGCACGAAAAAGGGTTAAATAACCTACCAAAAAACTTTTCTTTCGGAAGTCGGTGGCAAAGAAAGTCAATGAAATATAAAAGCAAAGCCAACGACTTCCGAAAGAAAAGTTTTTTGGTAGGTTATTTAACCCTTTTTCGTGCTTGTTTTTTATTATATATGATAGGTCCCATTGACATAATAATTCTTCTTTCAGATTGTATTGCAGAACTTTAACCTAAAGATTCCAGCTGGTAAAACAGTGGCACTTGTCGGAACGTCTGGCAGTGGCAAGACTACTATTGGCTCTCTATTGGAAAGGTAATGTAATTTATAAAATCTCGAGACACAGTACTTTGTGGTTGAGGAGTTCCTTCGAAATGGTTCGACCGACTTTTAGTAGGCATGATAGATAGATAGATAGAAAATTATTTAAAAAAGGGCTTAGGGCTCCAGAGAAAAGACCCACCTAATGCGCGCCGTGTCCTAAAGATCTGCTTTCTGATTCAGCTGCCTAACGAGAGCCTCCTTAGATGTTGGTCAAGACTCTTGGCAATTAAGCCATGGGCCGACACGACTATCGGCACAATGATCGCTGAATCCACATCCCACATATCGACAACCTCGCGAGCCAAATCAAGATACTTGATTTGCTTATCTTTTTCAGCTTTCACGAGGTTCTCGTCGTGCGGGACGGTTATGTCAACAATCATTGTGCGCCGCCCTGATCGATCCACCACCACTATATCAGGTCTATTGGCTACAATAGTCCTGTCAGTGATGATGGATTGATCCCAGTACAGTGTGATATTGCCACTTTCAAGAACAGGGTCGGGCACTTAGTTATAGTACGGCACTTCCGATTCCACAAGGTTGTATTTTAGAGCAAGTTGAGGATGGGCCGGGCATGCGGGCGGCGAGTAAAGGGCAACTCGCTGCCCGACCATGGACCATGCCCGGGTCGACGGCACGTTATGTTCCACGCGCGACTCAAAGAGCGTCAGCATGATGACGGGGCCCCCTCTCTAGAGGGCCAAAGCCTGCCGGGGTCGCGTGACTTATCTCATTACCGTGACCCCGGGACATAAAGAACTATTGAAGGACACCGTGGATATTAGTCAGTACGAGTCTGACAGTCCCTCCCGCCCTGCCCGGGGTGGGAGGACTCATTTGATGATTTTACCACGAAAAAAAAAATGTTGAGGATGGGTACTTACATACTGATGGATACTTGTTATAATTCTCTCTGTCTTCCAAGCTAGATACTCAACAACTTAATGGTCAAAATACTTCAGGTTCTACGATGTAAACGAGGGCAAAGTCACAATCGACGGCATCGACGTTCGCGACATGGACGGGAAGTGGCTCCGAGGTCGAGCGCTCGGCATCATCAGTCAGGAGCCGGTGTTGTTCGCCACCAGCGTCAGAGAGAACATCCGGTATGGACGACCGGAAGCCAGCGATGAGGAGGTAAGGAACCGATATAGCGCCTCTTATTCCCGAATATTTAACAGTTTTAATAGGACACCCATATTTCGCCAGTTATGTTTCGAAGGACAAAAATGTAGGCTCCGTGGCTGCGATTGAGAAGTTCCTAATAAAAAACCCAATAATGCTTTGGACTTTAACTTTAGACGGCACGGTCGGTGCAGTGCAACTTATAATAATTCAGGCTCCGTGGCTGCTACTAAAAAGTTCAAAATGGAATACTCAATAATGCTTTGGACTTTAACTTTAGACGGCACGGTAAGTGCAGTGTCTGAGCGTTCGACTGCTACGCAGCTTTTCTCGGGTTCGATCCTTGCACAAAACAAATGTATGACCTGCAAGTTGGTCCAAGTCTGGGTGTTTGTGTATGAGAGTTTCAATGTTTGTAAACGCATACACGATAATGTAGTAATTCCTAGTGTGGGGCAACGTTCTTTCTAAATTAAAAAAAAACATCACCTTTTTACCCGACTGCGCGACGCAAAGGAGGGTAATGTGTTTATTTATCAGTCTATGTATGTTTGTATGTTTGTTTCTATGTGGCGTTCTAGAGAACAAATGCGTAGGCCGATTTTGATAATTCTTACGTCAATCGATTCGTCTTAACCTTGCGAGTGTCACTAAAGACATGACAGTAATCAAAATTCACCACAGCGACAACCAAACGCCATATTGTCAAAATGAAAAAAATAAAAGTCGATGAACTATATCAAGTGGGGTGTCGTTGAATTTAAAGTTGTTTAACATTTAACACAACAATCATTCTTTAACATTTAACACAACAATCATTCTCGCAATTTTCTTACTTGTTTATTGATTTAAGTTTTTATTTCAAGTATAAACGATATACAAGCAAAAAAAAAACAGTGAACAATGAATCGTAATTAAAAAGTATAATTGAAAAAAATATTTGAAGAAAAACAAAAAACCCGACTGCTTCATAAAAACTAATTTTAAAAAACTCACTGTCGGGGCCTATTAAAATTTTATCAATCAAATCCTCCCAAGGGGCCCCGACTGAGTCTTTCTGTTCTGCTTCTTCCTGCTGTTCTGTTGGGCTTGTTTCTTTCTTTTTAGTTTTTATTTAAGTTAATTTTTTCACGAATTTTTTAAAATTAGTTTTTATGAAGCAGTCAGGTTATTTGTTTTTCTTCAAATGTTATCGTCTATAAATGTGTCCTCCCAAACTGGGCGAAGCCGAAGGGACTATCAGACTTGTACTGACTTAAATCACCGTTTTCTAGCAATTGCCCTTTAGTTCCGCGACCTATCTCAGTTCACGCATACGTCTTCTTTCACCCCTTCTTACTATATCATACTACCTCAATTTTACTCTCCCAATTTTCCAGGTATACCGAGCAGCTCAAACAGCCAACGCACACAACTTCATCCAGGGCTTCCCTGACGGATACGACACACTCGTGGGAGAGAGAGGGACGTCCCTCAGTGGAGGGCAGAAGCAGAGGATAGCTATCGCCAGAGCTGTGCTTAAGAACCCTCCTGTTATTATATTGGATGAGGCTACCAGGTAGGAGAGTATACACTGGTATTTTTTTTAAGCTATTGCATAGCTTTTATCGCAGGCTCTGAGCGCGGCGCAGCGCGAAAAATCTAACGAAAAAACCTTAGGAAAATAGTTGACACCACGCATCGTCTAACGTCGTTTCAGTTCGGGAGACTTCGGCAATCATAAAGGTACGGACAGACGTACTCATTACTAGCACAAAAGCATGCTTTTATTGAGGGAGAGGGAGAGGGAGGAGAACGTTTCTTGACGTGTCACTTGATTGACGTGGCTCACCGTAGCCTAATTAGTACAGTAATAAATATAATAAATAACCCCCTTACTTATAAAAACTTGTGTTGCTTAGCTACCGATTAAATATCACCTGTCCTTGTCATTTCTATTTTAATGAATAGAGATGGCAAGTGACTTAAGAGCTATTTAAGATAAGTAACGTCTAATTAATGTTTATAAGTAAGGCCCTAAATAATTATAATTGCATAAGTTGATAAAAAATGCAATAGCTTTACCGCGGCAGTCCCCGAGTGCCACACGTATTTTTTTTATATTCCTACTCACTAGAAATTTCTCCTGTACGATTCAGGGTGCGTTAATAAACATAGGAACTCACATTTATACAAACACCCAGACCCAAATCAACAACTTGTTCTATGTGTTCACACAATATTTACTAACTAGACTCACTCCCTTTGTGCCTATTGGCCTTGCTTTGTTCTGTCTCCTGCTTGCATGGAGGGAAGTGGAAACATATTTTTCCTACTCCTCCACTATTCTTTTCTGATTAATTTCGTGCAGGATCCAAGACAGGTAAATTCATTCTCCGGGACACGTCGAGCTTCATTGTCTTGGCGCTTTTCTGGTGGTTGCCACTGTTGATTCTGGCTCTCAGGAGTTGCAGTGGTTTGGGAATAGTGTGGTGGGTTTAACTAGACTCAGGCTCACTGCTTTCACAAAGTTCCCGTTCGAGGTTTTAGTTTCCTTTGTCCCGGGAATATTTTAAAACGGTAACTTGGCAATATAAAGAGCAAGTGAATGTATTACTTAAGTCTGACAGTCCCCTCCAATCCATCCAGGGTAGGAGAAGACATTTGATGATATTCCATCGCATTTTAAATATTTATTTCACAAATGTATTGTGGACGCCCCCCGGCAAGATGGAAATAGTGGGAGATCGTGTGCTGTGACGCTCCTTAGAGGAGGCCTACGTCCCTACGTACAGCAGTGGACTGCAATAGGCTGAAATGATGATGATGATGATTTCATTTGACTTACTAAAAACTCAAGTCATCATCATCTATACCCTTATCCTATTTTACTTGGGGTCGGCGCAACACGTTTTCTTATATCATTTGGTGTTCCCTCTAGACTAAATATTTCATCATCATCAGCCTATAAATGTTCCCACTGCTGGGACACAGGCCTCCTCTCTGTGAGAGGGAGTGGGCCATAGTCTACCACGCGGGCCCAGTGCGGATTGATAGATGTCACATGTCTTCGAATTTTTTGGTTCTAGGACATGCCGGTTCCCTCACGATGTTTTCCTTCACCGTTTTGAGAGCAGTGATGTTAAAATAAATTACACAAAGTAATGCGCCTGACGGGGTTCGAACCCACGACCTACAACTCGTAAGTCGAGGCCGATACCACTGGGCCACCACTGCTCTAAATATTTGCGACCATATAATTTATTCATTGTCTTTTTCGCAGTGCTCTTGACTCCGAAAGCGAGGTACTGGTGCAAACAGCTCTAGAAACAGCTGCTAAGGGTCGCACAGTGTTGGTGATCGCGCATCGACTCTCCACCATCATGAATGCGGACCTTATTGTCGTACTCAACAAGGGAAAAATCGTGGAGGTGAGATGATTATGAAATACCAGCCTGTTTCCATTTCATGGCCATTGAAGAATCGTATCTTTTTTAATACTCAGCATTTGCTGAGCTTTCATATTGTCCCAATTTATTGTTTCAAAATACTCATTCATTCATCAAGGAGAAATTTGATTCCATTAGATTTTTTTATTTTATTTAGCAATAGGTTCGCGTTTTATTTAGTGCCGGCCAGCTCTGTTTCATGTAGTGATCATTTTTTCATGTAGCGGAAGAAAAACATTTGAACGATGGGAGTTGGTCAGATTTTCTAAATAAAGAAAAAAACGTTTATTTGGCAGACCGGACCAGAGCACACAACATAAAAAAAACCTAAACATCCAAATAACAAAGATAACACTGTGTGTACCACGGCTACGCCAAATAGGTCCTGTTCAGCAAATTTTCGAGCAACTAGTGCTCGACGCTGGTTTAAAAAATCATTTTCTAAAATTAGAAGTACATTATTAGTTTACAACACAGCAAACCGCATAAATAACGTGTATGCACTAACATTAAATAAATGCAAGAAAGTTAAGTGTCTGGCTTCAACGATTGGACTATACTGAAACAGAGAAAATTGTTTATTCCCATGTTTTTATACACTCACTTTTCTTTTTTTAGTTTGTTATGTTTATAACCTAAAAACCTCTCACACAGCATATCTCTCACTCATTCACACTACACATCACTCACTAACACACAATAAATTCTCATTACTCACACCTACACAATTCATATGTCTTTTGTAATGCACAACTTTGTATTATGTAAAAAATAATAGAACTTACTTCTACTTGGTCACTTACCGTTATCTCTTATTAATTTATTTTATTTTTCATTGTCTTTTAGTTTATTACAGTTTTATCACTTATGTACCTACCTAACTTGATTTTTTTTGTCAAAAATCAGAGCGGAAGGCGTTGTCGACTGTGACACAGTTTATACTAGTACAGTCGGCTTCGTGACCTCTGATGACCATAATTATATCTACAAATTCAAAAACTTTGTATATTTGTTATAGCTAGAATATATATAGGGGAACAGTGTATAAGACGAGGACGATAATAATCACGAGGTATAATGGGGACATACACTCTTTAGGCATACTTAACACAACACGAACGCAGCGCAAGCGCCATCAGGACGTCATTTGCAAGCGGCCATAAACAAATGGCGTCGTGTTGATGCTTGTGCTACGTTGGTATTGTGTTAAATTTGCCTTAAGTGTGTGATTTCATATCATACCTTGCGTCCCCGTCTTATACACGGTTCCCCTATATTGAGTTGTTAATAAACTATTATTATTATTGAGTTACACGCGATTATATTCTACCTTTTTTTTAATTTCAGATGGGTACCCACACTCAGTTGAAGAAACAGAAAGGTTTTTACTGGAACTTAATAAGACAACAGGATCCGGACGATAAAGACAAGTTATTATGAAACGATGATGTTGAGTAGCTAAAGTATAGTAGTTCCAATTGATGTAGGTAGACTACCTACCCTAGAATGAGTATAGTATGAAGATATATGACGGTTGATTTGATTTGACACTTTAGAATAGCAGGCCTGTTGGTCTAGTGGTTAGTGACCCTGACTGCTATGCCGGAGGTCGTGGGTTCGATTCCCACCCAGGACAAATGTTTGTGTGATGAGCACGATCATTTGTTCTGTGTCTGGGTGTAACTTATCTATAATATGTATGTGTTTAGAAATATATAAGTATGTTTATCAGTTGTCTAGTACCCATAACACAAGCTCTGCTTAGCTTGGGACTAGATGGCGTTGTGTGATAGTTGTGGAATATTATTATTATATTATTAGGTAGACTACCTATCCTAGCAAGAGTATAGTATGAAGATATATGACGGTTGATTTCACTTGACACTTTAGAATAGAAACTTTTTGAACTTTAGAAGAGATTTCCACAAAGGGCAATTATAATGCATGATGGCTATATCAAATAATAATAATATGATAGTTTCATTTTATTACTTAGGCCAAAAAGATTCGCAGAAAACTTATCAAATTAAATGTGAAAGTAGTAGGTAGATACTTCATCACATTATAGTAATAATAAATAACTTATAAAAAATTATGTTGACGATATAAATTTTTGGTTTCAAGTCAAATCAACAGATAACTAAACAAAAATAGTAATATAATTCGATATTTATGGCAACGAACGAGGCTTAAAGTTCGGCGCACACTGACGTCTTGGTTTGTCGCGGCGTGGCAAAGAATTTTTTACCTAGAAAATTAAATTTGGGAATTTTGACCTTATTTCAAACTATAATGATTTTATTTGAATACCAAAATGTTGAAACAACTGGCGTGCCGATAAGACGAGGCACGGCATTCCACAAGATTTCACAGTTATAGGAATGTGAGTGCTAAGTA
The DNA here is from genome assembly GCA_950005045.1 of Agrotis exclamationis. Classification (NCBI taxonomy): domain Eukaryota; kingdom Metazoa; phylum Arthropoda; class Insecta; order Lepidoptera; family Noctuidae; genus Agrotis; species Agrotis exclamationis. The sequence goes on along the minus strand of OX465431.1, from coordinate 4,325,473 downwards.
ATTATAATAAGGTTCAATCCGGCCCGTTGGGGCAGCAATGTCAGTGACTAGCACGAGCTCTTATTTTTGTCTTGTTGCATGACAAGGCATGCCACAGCGTACATTGCCACGCCGCGCCGTGCCATGCCTTCAGTGAGCAGCCGGCCTTAAGCATTTCGAGTACAGTTCGGTTTACTTTCATTAGTTAGAGTAATCGTAAATATAATTATGACAAATTGAGCATAGTACGTCCAGTGTAGTTACCGTAGAGAGTAAAGTTGTATAGAGATATTGAAACTAAAATAAATCATAGTAATTGTTAGTTTTGCCTGTTTTGATGAACAGTAGTCGACATCTAAATAAGTGTGTGTTGAATTTTCATAGCTGAGCTCCGCCCTGAGAGTTGAAATTTAATCAATACTAAACCATTTAAGCATTAATTTAGGTGTTGTTTAGTGTTACAGAAACATGGCAAAAATGTGGCTGTTGGTTAGAAATAATGTAAAGCCTGTACTGTAATTGTAAGTAAATAATTTGCCTTAAATCAATAATTCTGTTAGATAAGTATTTAAATAAATGTATTTTTAGCCAAATCTTACTCGGATCGTTTAGGGCTGAGATCTATAAACGTTACTTAGCTTGTGTGATATTCAATTCAATTCCTGTATTTCCCTAAAGGTGCTCTGGATCACCAGAAGCATTCCCGTGTAATGTAACATTTCAGTTTCGACTTTCAGCGTCCTCGCTGACTGACCAACATTCGCGTGTAATGTAACATTTATACCTGTTAGGTACCTATTACAAATTCTATTACACATTGTGTCATTACAACATTACCATCCCGGAGTAGGTAGATTGATTTGGGGTCAATTACCTAAAACGTATATATTAATATGGACATGCCTCCGGGATTTCGGGATTTTAAAGAGAGGTTTCCGGAATTTTAAAATTGTTAGGAACCTTGATGAAGACATAAAGCACTGTTGCCCACGGCTTCGCCCGCGTGCATTTATCAATCCCGGAAGTACTGAAATGAAATCACGGGAAAAGGCTTATCCATGTTATGATTTCTATGACAACTCGTGATACAAATACATAAAATCAATTTACCTACTCCGGGCTATGGTCATTACAAGATGTGCGATGTAATGCTTGATTTTGACTTCGTGACTGATGTTATTCTCGAATCTGAGCCCTTATCATGAGTTTTCACTATTTTACTTTACAGCTTCTTCCCAGTATTTACAGCGTTTCTTGTATGGAAAAATGGAACAGCGCCTCTGGTGTGCAATGTCAAAGTTCCAGTTTACTTTACAGCAGAATAACTGAAAACTCACGATAAGGCCTCTGTGCCGTTACATTACAGGCGAACGCTCCCCACCTCATTAGACTGTGTAACAGTGACCAGTGACAGCATTAATTGTTAACAAAAGCTTTTGTAAACTTATGTTTAAAGATCTCGACCCTTTCCTCTTCGTTATTAAAGGTAAGGTGTAGATTGGGTTAATAAGTGTCCTTAAGAAATATATCGGTGCGGTACGAACCGGAGAAATCTTAAACTTATTGGTTAATATTTCTCCGTTTCTCCGCTCTGTAGCCTCACTCCGCTCCTATGTACAGACAGCCTTAAGGTATGATTTTGATCTCGGCACAGTGTTGCTCCAACACTACTGTTGTTTGGGGTCTCTTCAATCAATAAGAATGGACTGTTTGTAATGATGATGGTATAATTAAGGATGACAAGATTAAAAACTACAATACATTGGTTGTAAAAGTGACGTGTAATCTCGCGAGCCAGCCGGGCTCATTTTCGCCATTTTTCCACTTTTATTGAAGAGACCCCAAACATTGGTCCTTCGAGCCGGATTTTAAACAATTTCGTGAAAAAATTGTATGCTCAAAATGGCGTCAATGCGACCGTCCCCCGCTTAGCAAAGCGAAGTTAAAAATAATATAATGCACGTGCGAAATGCGAAATGAATAGCTTGTGCCAACTCAACTGTTCTCCATGCCATGTAATCTCATATAAACCATATAAGATTACCTATAAACCCATACCCCCTTATTAATAAACGTGGACTAAAGTTACGCCAAGGTTAATCTTCGGATTAACCATACACTTTTTAAGGATTAACCTTGGCGTAACTTTAGTCCACGTTTATTAATAAGGGGGATAGAGAATACCTGCTTGCCGCCTTACTCGAAGTTAGCGCAGCAGGCAGCTCTGCTGCGCAGTACCATAGTGACAGCGATTCTACAGCAGAACAATACATGTCCTGCCAAGATCAGAATCATACCTTAACGAAATAAAAAAACGTATTAACTATGTATAAATTCCAGCATAACTGATGACGAATTATGCTGTAAATGTTACGGGCCTGCCTTGGGTTGACGCCTTTAAAAGCCGATGACGCGCGGTGACGTCGTCGTCGAAATGCAATAACGCTAAAGAGATGAAATGACGCTTTTGACTTACAGTGATATTTATGAAGCAAGATGGCAACGATGACGGAAGCCATGAGGTTACTGCAATTAGGTGAGGTGACTCTGTCTTTAACGTGAAGATGCGATGTAACAACGTATAGGTGAAGTGACGCCGATGATTCATGAACCAAGAAACGATCATGAAGCAAAGTAACACCGTTGACGATGCGAAGTGACGCCGCCGGTGACATGAAAAAAAGTCACGTCATTCAGGTAATCATCGATCTGATGCCTATGACTCGCTGGCTAGTCGATGGAGGATGGAGGTGACGTAGACACAAAAGTGACGTCGATGATACGAGGTGACCTATATGGGGCAAAGTGACGTCAATGAGACGAGGTGACGTCGATGAGACGAGGTGACGTCGATGGGGCAAAGTGACGTCGATGAGACGAGGTGACGTCGATTAGACAAAACGAAGTCGATGATAAGGTGCTGTCAATGACACTATAATTAATAATAATTATCTATAATATGTATGTATTTAGAAATATATAAGTATGTTTATCAGTTGTCTAGTACCCATAACACAAGCTCTGCTTAGCTTGGGACTAGATGGCGTTGTGTGATAGTTGTGGAATATTATTATTATTATTATTATTATAATGAGGCTAGATGACTAGTTTACACTAGGTGCAATCGTTTTTCATCCATCTTCTTCATAGCACAGTGAACAACTTTAAGTGTTAAGTGCATTACACCAAACAGCTGGTATATAATATTTTGTTCCCATAATTCCATGTTACCTAGGTAGCTACCCAAAGTGCTTATGATTAGGTGTAAGGATATTTAATTTATTTAAGCAATAAATAATGGATTGTTATTTGTTAATTAATTTTATTAGGCAGATGGGTTTTTAAGGTGGTCGCACATATATATCAGCATTGTACGCACCGCGTTATGTAATGTGCGATCAGCTTTACCTAACCGTAGCGGTGTTAAAAAGGTGGGTATTGTTTTTATATACAGGGTGTTAGGGACATCGACGCACAAACGGATACCATGGGTCCAGGACATGATTCTGGACCCCCCCGTGTTGGAATTTTTCGTCGGCGTTTTTTTTTTTGTTTTTTTTTTTACTTTAGACTGTTGATAATCGTTATTCTTACCTAACCCAATGACTTTTTTAATAAAAAAGTAATTAATTCACTACTTTCACTAAAAGTAGCAATGTAAATAAAACTAGAAATGGTGTCTTCTCAGCTGTTTATAAAAGTTCAAATGAAAGGTCATCGTACCACAGCACCTGTAGTACCTCAAGCGCGACTCGTGAGCCACGCACTTTATTCGTACCGCCTAGCTAAAATCTAAACAAAACGAAATAACCGATATTCGACATTAATCTAACTACTGAAGGTCGGAAATGGATTACTTAATTTTGCGTCTCGAAAAACATTTTTATGAGGCGGCAAAACATCAAAGACGCGCCGCCAAAGTGCGCTGACGCCGACAAAGCGCCAAGCGGCGCACTCAAACAGGACCAAATACGCCGCTAACCTTCATACGAAAATTAAATTTTACAAAAAAAAGAAATAACCCATTTTCGACATTAATAAAAGAACATAAGGACGGAAATCTATTACTTCATTTTGCGCCACTATGAACATTTTGGTTTGCGCGCGCTTTCTCAAAGAAGCCGCTATTCTGACGGTAAATAATAAACAGTATTTCAACTAGGCTCATGACTGTTTTTGAATTTGAAATTTATAACATTAGTGTTCTGTAGTGATCAAACAATCCAGTTGATATTACTAGTTAACAACATACATACATAAACTCACGCCTTTTTCCCATGGGGATAGGCAGAAACAACAGACGCCACCTGCTACGATACGATTTTACATCCAAAATCGAGTTGAAGTAACTAATTTACAAATAAAATTTAAATAGGCATAATCTCATGGCATCGGTGAATATCAATAAAAGACGGTGCCTAGTTTATAACACGAAACAGTTACGAACAATTTTTCACTGAACAATTTTTACAACATCCTCCTCTTTACTACGTGTAGTTTCCTTACTGTCCATTATTGTTCTGTGGTCGTAGGTACTACTCTCATAACATTTATTTTGCATTACCGATTTTAACGGATTTTTTGTCAGTTTGTCGTTGACTTTGAATGCGAACAAGCGGCATTTTTGCGAAATTCGGTTTACGCGAGCGAGGTGAGAAGAAATACGTTTTGGCTAGATTCCAAAACTATTTTTTTCTGTGTTTGTGTTTTTAGGTGTTTTCGTGTGTGTGATTTAAAAATGTCATCTGGACATAACAATAACTACAGTGCCCAAGAATATGGAAAACGCTGAAACTCTGCGCCGCGCTCAGATTTGCGAGCGCGCTGAGGGCGGCCACTTCGAACCTTACCTGGTCAGGAGTGAGCGAGGTTAGAGTTGGTAAGATAAATGTTTATTATTTCATACCTACAAGTATGTACAAGCTTTTTTTTGTTATCAATCCTTACCGGAACCGTGATTTTAAGAGATTAAGCTTATAGCTCCTCTTAACTTCTGCATAAACATGTTCCTAACATCAATAAGTAGGTATTTATGAGTGATTAAAATAATTTTTATGTGAAATTATTGTTGTCGGCGATATTTGGCCTGTAGTCAGTGACAAACTACGTACAACGTTATCGCGCGTTGATATCGCGTTGTTCACAATACATTGCGCGCTCGAAAATGACAATTTCTGTAACCGATCATTAGCGAGATGAATGACTTTCACAATTTGATTAATGGCATTAGGTGTAGCCTTTTCGCGAAGTTTGCGTTATGACGTCAAAAACACCCTGTATAGGTTCAGGGGTAAAATATCAGTGAAAGAAATAATGCGTACAGAGGTTTTAGTACAAGTGCGTGCGTAAACGTAAAGTAAATACGCGGATTTTGAAAAAAAAAATCCCATACAAAATTTACTCATTATTATGGATTTATTTACAGCTATGGGGAATACTGGTTGACCTTTTCGCTAAAAATTGGACCAATATTCCTAATGAACGAAGAAGAGTATTTTTGAGAAAAAAACCGCCATAACGCATAACATTTACTTTGCATTTACGTCCCTCTTGTGCAACAAAAGAACAGAGGGTCTAAAACGGTTATTGATGACTAATGATTGAGTTCGTGCATTTCCAGGAATGTCATTAACAATTTATTCACAAAGTGAATCATTTGGAATATTGCTAAGTGTCCGTTTCAGATCCACAGTCTTTTATTTTGGATTCTGAAAAGAGTTTACTCGGATTAAATTTTGAAAAGATTTAAAAATGTGTTCGTTTGTTAATCATGGTGTGGTAAAGACAACGACCATTTATATCTAGACGCCTCATGCACGATCTGACTAACAAAAATTATTCTGTCAAGTCGCTGAGGTACGACGTAAGCGAGGCCGAGGGGGACGGGGTACTGCGTTCTGATTGGCTAATACTGCGTTCTGATTGGCTAACTCAAGGTCAGTGCGACAAGGGGACTCACAGGAGTGGTCGAGTCACGACGGTTTTAAGACTTTTTTACCTAATAAGTATGTTGACAGACATCGGTCGCCTGTGATTAGGAGTCTAGTTATAAATGGTCGTTGGGTAAAGATATCAAGAGAGAATAAAAATGTTGTTACCAAAATGTTGTGTTTTATTATAATTGATAACCTTCCATACAATGTTATTTCGGGGGTGAAAATGACCCACCAAAATAAAGCTAAGGTTTAATTTCCATTGCTTTGGTATATAAATGAACATCGAAAACTTACTGAGAAAGAAAAACTTGATGCTTATTGTGTGACGAAAAATATGTGGAGCGCATTCTGGACATTTTCGCAGTTGGGATCTTTTCTAGTTTTTAATTTTCTTCTAGTTGATTACGATCCGATCAGAGTTCTCACAAACTGTCGCAATTTTAAAAGTAGTCGGACTTACCGGTAACAATATTTAGCCCATGATAACACTGGAAATAAAGATCTAAGTAAAGGTACATAAAACACAAAATCCAAGGAAATTTATTATTTATTGCATACATGATCACCGAAATATTATTTACATTAAATGATTTTTAGTAACACTGATGAATTTATTTACAAATTAACTAATAGTAGGACTAATTTACTATGTTATTATACAAGATGTAAATAGACCCTTTACGAAGTCCTTAGCCAAACATTTCTATACATCAAAATGAGAAAAACATATTGTAATTATTATTTTTTAAGCTATTGCATAGCTTTTATCGCAGGCTCTGAGCTCGGCGCGCGCGAAAAACGTAACGAAATTTCCTGACCACATCTGACAGCACGCATCGTCTAACGTCGTTTCAGTTCGGAAGACTTCGGCAATCATAAAGGTACGGACAGACGTGCTCATTACTAGCACGAAAACATGCTTTTATTGAGCAAGGTGCAATTTTATTGAGGGAGAGGGAGGAGGAGGAGGAGAGGGAGAGGGCGGATTTTTTTTTTGGTGTCATTATAGTAGTTTTTGCGATAAGGCAAACTCTTGTCTAACCTGACGCACTCAAACATAGACTTATTTCTACCATGTTAAACATAGTTATGCTTAGGACGTATAAACCTTTATTATATTCCGTCAGTTTGTTTGTTCTTCCGTCGCGTTGACAAAACCCGTTTCGACGCGTGTTAGAACTTTGACTTTGAATATCTTTAAAGTCATGATCCAGATAAAAAATATATAGGTATTGCAAAGATGGGGATGGAAATGCGTCTTTGAACTTCGTTAAAGGTTTATTTACACCTTTTATTATTATTATATCGTGGTATATTTACAAGAAATAACAAACTTTTAGAATCAAACGTTCAAATCTTAATTCAAGTATACTTGTGGTACCTATATTACATTACTATTCTAGTCTATGGTTTTACCATAGGCTCATGGTAATGGCATATCTAATGGTAAATTATAATATATTTTTGACTTTGGTTAGAAGACATCTGAATATAATTATATATCTATATTCTCCCTCCCAGCCAAGCAGCTTTTAACTGATAAAAGAATTTTTGAAATCGTCCAATAGTTTTTAAGTTAATTCATTTCAAACACACAAAAACAAATCTTTATATGTAGATAAAATATATTCAGATGTATTATGACCTAATCAGTTGTTACAATAAATTTCCTAAATTAGAAATATCTTAATTTTAATTCCTGAGAATGTACCATTAATAAATACAATATCCATGAATCGATAAGGTCGACAATGCTTTGACAAATTTTGAAAGAAATTGAAATATTTATTTTATAAAAATTCTGGCACAGAACAATGTTATTCTATAATGACTTGAACAGCTTTTTACACTTCGTACGTATAATTTAATTGACCTTATTTTGAAATCTGTTTTGAGATGAAAATTTCCTACACAAGTTGATTATAAACCTACATACAAACAATATTTTATAATATGAAAGGTATTTATTTTCAATTACAAAGAACAACTGATATTTCAGGTTTGGAATAATTGTTAAAAACAATACTTTATAAGTTCTATTCATTTGTGGGCTAAAGCCGAAACTAAATCTAAAAAATGTAACAAAAAAAACTGTAAAAAACAAAAACTTAAATGTTTATTTTATTATTTACATTTTAATGATAGAAACAATTACATAGACCATCATAATTATATACACACGAGTATCAGAATTGTTTATAATTTTTGAGCATTATTTTAATGATGACAGGATGTTTTTACTTAATTGTTAACACTTTTTATAATTTTGTAGCTTAATTTTTTTGAGAACAACAATTTATTTTTAATTTTATAATTATTCGAATCTTAAGGGTTGGATTCCAATGTTCTTATCATTATTCTATTTTTATAGTTGAATATTAGGGTGTGTATACACTTACGTACAAGGTACATTTTTTACCAGTATATTCATAAGTGTGCACATACCTTTACAGTAAAATCCTGTTCGTTTTTTGTAAAATTTTCTGAATAAAGCCTTTGGGAATATTTGATTACCAAAACGTCCCACATTATTATTAGGTACTAAGAAATTTTTTAACTGTACAATATCGAGCCTATAATAAATACAGTCTAAATAAATCTAAATAAGTAACTAAGTTACGTCATTATATTTGTTACTTTAACTAAGTAATGTTACAATCAACTTATGTTACAATTCAATGATTGGTTTATTTTAAATATTTAATTATTAAGTATTATTTTATTATTCTACGTTGGCACTGTATGAGGACAATCTTTGACTTCTGATATTATGACTATAAATAAATTATGAATTGAAATAAATGCGTTCGGTACCTAATAATTTTGTGGTTAAATTCCACCAATGCAACCATTCCCGACTTCAGGCGTCGCACCTGCTTATAACTATGCCTTTCAACTAAGAATAGGATGGTCTGGCCGCCATATTGTGATGTCATAGCTGTCAAGTTAGGTGGGTCAGAAATAAAAAAAATACTTTACTATTTTTTTAGAAAAAAAAAAACTTGGCAGTAAAGCCAATAAAAATACATACCTACTAAATTAAGTAAACGTTATTGACTTTCTCGGAAGATCTAGATCTTCAATTGACAAACGTCATCAAAAATGTAATTTTTTGGTTAAATGATATACCTATAACACTTGCACGCAATTAAATGAAAAATAGTAATAATATGAAAACAACATTTACCGGATAATACTACTATTGAATCTGTTGTTTGGCTAACCGTACTTTTCAATTGACGTTGACGTCATGATGGAGTTCATTGAAGCTCGTATTTTTATTTGAAACACATTATGGTACTCACTGTCTTCACTTGAGTAACATCTTTGAAAGTACGCGTCGCGGTGACTAGTGGCATGCCCTTACTACTGGTAACAAGTCAATCCGTGCATCTCTTAAATGCATTCTGGAATAGTCAAGTTTCATTTATCCACGAAATAATGGTTTAGGCGCAAAAAGCCTAAATCGCAAAATGGCAACTTAGTCGCAAAAGGACAAGTTCTCAAAATGACTAATTCTCTAAACGCCTAATTCTCAGAATGGTCAATTCTCTAAAAGCCCAATTCTCAAAATGGCAAATGATCAAAGTGATATATTTTTTTTACATTTTTGAATGTAATTCTTATTAATCTAAGAATTCTTCGCGTACAATGAAACTAATTAGTTAATCAGAGAGAAAAAATGTTAGATTTGTAAGAATTACCTACGTATAAAAATTCTATTTTCATCATTTGCCATTTTGCGAATTAGGCTTTTAGAGAATTGGCCATGTTGAGAATTAGGCGTTTAGAGATTTGGCCATTTTGAGAACTTGTCGTTTTGCGACTAGGTTGCCATTTTGCGAATTAGGCTTTTTGCGCCTAAACCGAATTTGTCAAATTCAATTTCACTTACGTACAGCTTGGCAAAAATGTCCTGAAACGGTACTAAAAATTATCATCGTTGGCAACTTCACCCACTGTCACGTCTAGTCAGTACATGTAATGTCATTTCATGTTATCGCTGGCTGTTTTTTGTGTATTTTTTATTATTGTGTTGAATTTGGTGACTCAAAGGGCTCAAAATGAATAGAAAAACCATTCGCAGCTCCGCTAGAGCGATAATTTATAAGGTGTATACCAGATGTTTGGCGGAATTTGAAGCCGGACAAATTTTATCGAATATAAACGATGTTTATGAAAGAACTGCTGAAATGACAGGTAAAATGTTATTTTATTTAAGTAATTAGGTATAATATGTTTGTCCAAACTTACAATAGATAGTTTAAACCATTAATATATCTGTTAATTACATTGAAAAACATTGATGAATTAGAGGTTATGTTTATTTGCAAAAGATGGACGCTCATATAAGTTTGATACTTTTTGTGTTACTTCCAGAATGAAAATAACTAAGTTTTTTTTCTAGGTAAATCCGTAAGTACCATACGGCGAATTGCTAAGGAAGGGCAAACAAACAAAGGTATTTTCTCCACTCCAGGGAAACATAAAGCAGGGCGACCCAAAAAACAGTTGTATGATTTTGACTTGTGCGCGATCAGACAAAAAGTTTTATTCTGTTACACTGTCAAAAAGATTGTTAGTCGATTTTTTAACCATTTAATATGATATACACCTAAAAAGATACAATTGATTTTCTATTGTCGCTTCAGCAACAATTTACCTTTTGTCTTTAGACACATTTACTTTGTTATTAATAAAAACCACTTAAAAGAATCATTGACTTTTATTTTCCTCATAATGAAAATCAATATACACACGTACTTACTTGCGCATTACCATACAAAAGCGAGTGTGTAACGAGTAGAGAAATTTGTTTATTTGGTTTAATTTAAGTTTAAGTAATGTAAAACCCGTCAAAGACATTATCATCTGCCTAGCCTTTTCCCAACAAATTTTGGGGTCGGTCCAGTCTAACCGGATGCAGCGTAAACATTAGTATGTTACATGGAGCGACTGACTCTCTGAACTCCACAATCAAGCAATTGAGTAATTCAATACCACTTGGAAAGTCACGTTTTCAAATTTTTGAGTTTCTGACGCACAGTAAAAATCTACAAATAACATACAGGACAATCTTCAATCATGGCTTAACCTTGAAGATTGTCATGAGCGGTTGTTTTATTATTTAGGGGCTAAATAAGCTCCTCTAAAACCCGTCAAAACACATTTAATAAAAAAATATTTGAAAAAAAAAATCAAAGTATCAAGATCGTTATTGCCGTACTATTAGGGTTACAATATGTACGATAGAGGCGCCACCATTATTTTCACGACTTTTTTGCCAAGCTGTAGGTATATCGATACATTCACGACTTAGGTCTAAGCGGCGAGCAGTGCGATGGACGGCGCGAATAAGACAATAATTTTGAAAGTATGCGTATTCGCTACAAGCGGAGCCTCGTGATTTGTTTCAAACATCTCTAAACATTTGATTTTACCGCTAGCCGCCCCGAGTCAATGCTCACTACGACAAGGTCGTGAATGAGCTGTATGAGTTTCTATGGTAACTATATGGGAGTAATACTTTACAAAAATTGATTTTGGTTCCTCGATTTATTTATTGAGCAGTCATAATGTGAATATTTAAATGATGTGGAATGAATTTTCTGTAACCTACAAATTCGTATTGCTCATGCTGTATGTTTTTTTTTTGGTCAATTTCAACTACGACGTTTTATGTGCAAACCCTAAAAATGTCACAAATGAAATGTACAGAACATTATCAAACTGAAACTCTCTGAAGATGACGTGATGGTCCGGAGGTGATGCTTTAGAAGGCCTATCATGTTTTTGAGATCAAACCCGGGTCAGTAGATAATTTATAAGTTTTTGTTGGACATCACTGACATCGGTGAAGAATAACATCGGACTTCTAAGCAATATGTCAGAGGGGTTTCTGAGAGGCAGGTTAAATAACTCACAATAAATGAGAATAGAGTGTCACATCCTCACATAAAAAAGAAAGAAAGTTGTTTATCCCTGGTTTGATTTCCCCACGGAACAAGTATTTAGGTATACGGGCTACTGATAGTTGTTTCTGGTTCTGGCTGTTTGGGTATGGGAGCATCTGTATCGTGATAAAACTGTTAATGTTACGTCACAATACAGGAGAGATTTGATTTGATTTGATTAGCGCGACACTCCAGAAGTGAATTCTGCATCTACAAGACGTTTCTTCCATCATTTTCCCCCCTTAAACAAAAGCATGAGCAACAACCCCCCCTTTCTCTACCTATCTCCCTCTCATACAGTGCCACATGTCTCTCCTCCCGTTCTACCGTCATCGGAGGCCGAAGTGCAGCAGCACAGACGTCAGCAACAGCAGGCAGGTGCCGCTCGTCGTGATGCCGTGGATAGCGCTCGTATTGCGACGGAGGATGGCCGCCATCTTGTTACCTGGAATGGAGAGTGGTTTAGGATTAATATTAACACCAAATGAGTCCTCCAGCCTTAGGTGGAGCTGAAGATACTGTCAGACTGACGAAGTCCTTCCTTTTTCCTTCGGTTTCCGAAGACACTTGTGTGCCATGGGCCAAGAAATTCTGTTTACACAGTCATCCAAGACTAGCAGGCGTTTGGTCCTACGGTTGCACGTCATTTTGCTGAGAGCTCCTTGAGACGCGAGTGGAACACTACGCGTCATTAATAAGACCATTAATAACGGCCCATAAGCTAGCTTAACTTCAGTCACATGCCTATTTGCACAGTCATCCTCTCTGTGAGAGGGAATAAGCTATAATTCACAATGCGCGTTGATAGACGTCACATATCTTCGAAATTTCGATCTTAAGACATGTCGGTCTCCTCAAGATGTTTTTCCTCACCGTTTTGAGAGCAGTGGTGACGAAATAAATAACACAATTTAATGCCTGGCTTGGTTCAAACCCACAATTCGCAAGTCGGGGCTGTTACCACTACTGTTCGCTAGTACTTATGCTCATAATAAAGTTTGTAAGAAGGTAATACTCACTGCCTTCAGAAACGAAGACATGTATGGAAGCAGGCTCGGTGTTACTGGCGCTGCAGGTGTAATTCCCGGAGTCCTTGAGCGTGGCCCCGCGGACTGTGAGCCGGGACTGCGTACGGGCCCCGGGCTCTGTCTCCACCGTGATCCCGCCCCGGGTCGCGTCGTAGTTGATCATGCGGTCATTGTGGTACCAGAACACATATTGTGGCGGGGTTGGGCTCTGGAAATGGAAAAATTGAATTTTACAATTCAATAGTCATTCAAATTATTCTCAGAAGTGAAAAGTAAACGTGAAAACTACATAAGACTGCCCTTGAGTTTTTGCCCTTCACCTTTAATTTCTTATACTGGGGTCACACTAACGGAAAATGTCGTTAATTTTACAGCGATGATGGACGTTCGTTAGTATAAATATTTAAAGTTTATTTTCGCAAAAAATAACTACATATAACGGGAAATGTTTTAGCTGGGAAAGAGAAGCGATGACTACTCCCCAGCATCACAATATCGCTGCACATAGGCGCAATTTGAAAATAAATTATAAAACCTATGTTACTCGCTCATAATGTAGCTTTCTATAGATGAAAGAAGTTTGAAAATTCATCTAAGTAGTCAATGTTAAGTTTATTCATCAAACATCAGTGAAGCGGAAGGTACTGTCAGGCTTGACTGACTAAAAAACCCTTTGCGTTCCAGGGCCTGTCTTAAGACATTCCTGCGACCCTGGCGATGGGAAGCTCAAGTTTAATTTTAAACTTTTCCCAGCTGAAAATGCCAACTATAACCTCATTAACTTCAAGGCCGAATAAACACAAAAACTCAATCGATTCGCCTAAGAAAGGCCTTCGTAAACGCCACAAATGAGGCTCCACATCAACCGTACCCATATGAATAGAAATAAAACCGAACCGATTTTTACGAGCGTGACGGGACATCGTATAACACGTCACTTCGGTTGTAAACATTGTAAGTATGAGAGCAGTAAAATGAGTGACGTCGATGGAAAACACCGTGTTTTTTATTGATAATAAGGTTTATTTTCTCCGGTCGTTAGATGCGGAGGATATTATAAAACATCGTAAAAACACCTGATTTTTTAATGTTGAGCAAAAATTTAGGTCGCAGGACTGCCTTTAAAGGGCACCGAACACAAATGGTAAACCAACGAGGAGGGTGGATTTGAAGTCAGCAAGAGTGTGTGTGACAGTCTACAAAGAGCGGAAGGACTCATTTGACTATTTGATGAAGGGAAAAGGGGATCAGGGAATGATGCGATGAAGCCCTTTTTTGCCTTTACTTAAGTGGTGGGTCTGGATGTGGAAGGCAGGGGACAGGGTGATGTGACGCAGTCTGGGAGAGGCCTATATCCAGCAGTGGACTGCCCACATGGTGTACGCAAAATTGCATTATTTTTTTGGGATATTTCGGACCTAAACGACACACTTTGGTTAAAATTAAGTTAACCCGGATAATACCTAGACGGAGTGGGAAGCAGTCGCCTCCTTCTGTGAAGCAGCCTAGTCATGCTCGCGAAGGAGGAGGCGGGCCGCGTGAGGGAGAGGACAATGTCCTCCCTCCGCCCCACCCGCGGTGGTGGACGACCACGGCGACGGACGTCGCAAGACGATCTCCGGCCACCGAAGGCGCGGGCATGCGGGCGGCGAGTAAAGGGCAACTCGCTGCCCGACCATGGACCATGTCCGGGTCGACGGCGCGTTGTGTTCCACGCGCGCCTCAAAGAGCGTCAGCAAGATGCAGCCCCTCTCTAGAGGGCCAAAGCCTACCCCGGCAGGCTTTGGCCCTCTAGAGAGGGGCTTATCTCATTACCGTGACCCCGGAACATAAAGGGCTATTGAAGGACACCGTGGATTTAAGTCAGTAGGTACAAGTCTGACAGTCCCTCCCGCCCTGCCCGGGGTGGGAGGACTCATTTGATGATTTTACCACGATAAAAAAAAAAACCCGGATAATACCTAAGTTAACCCTTATATCGAGCATTATCCATAACACAAATACTACTAGTAAATCTACGATGCGAAACTACAACATTTAAATCGCATCAATGAATCTCTATTTGGGTGAACACCGGTAGGTACATTAGGAGCAGAGCATTAATTACTGCACCCAACTTGAATTAAGCGATTAATGTTCACGCCCATCGGAACACTAATCTATCGAATGCGCATTGTTGCATAAACCAAGAGCTTAAATGCGATGTCTATTTAGAGTCAGAGATATTAATCGATTCGTGAATAGACTAACAATCGATTTAGCTTGTTGAGATGGAACCGGTGATTACCTATTCGTCAAGAAACACAACACGTCGTGACGGCGGCGGCGGGATTGCAAATAGAATCGTGACCGTGATAGGTCAGAGAGTTTACTGTCTTAGTCCATCAACGAAGATACGATGCGGGTTCGTACCTCGAAAGTAACTCGAAACTTTTGAGTCAACCCAACTCCACATTATTTTCGAATTCATGAGTTTTGACAACACATACAGGTGAATAACTGGCCAATTTTATCACTAACTTATATTTTATGCCCACCTTACTAATTGTATTGTGTTATTGAGTAGAAAATGTCTGAAATATTGACCGAAAAAAGGATTCTTGCTTAGAGAGCAGAACTCCTGTTTCGTTGCAAAAAACGATGATTCGATTCGTGTTATAAACGATGTAATTATTAAAGACGGTACGTGCTTTACGACGTGTCTTTTCACCATTTGAAATGAGTTATATGAAACGTGTTTTTTCACGATTCATTTTTTTAAGCATTCACAATACTTAAAAAAATGAATCGTGAAAAAACACGTTTCGTCAATCCTTCTCGTGTGAGTGAGCCATAACACAGCATATTATTATGACGTCTGTAATCCTCAAAGGATAAAGGAGGTGCGTGAGTAACTGAGGTCCTGAAAACACCTCTGTCTAATCCTTCGAGGTGAAATGTGGGTCAGTAGTACACCCATATATCGCCAGTTATGTTGTCCCACGTAATCGGGGTGACCCTATTGCGATCAACCGGTTTTTGGGTAATAATAATATGCCTATTTGATCTCCATAACCCCGTGTTGGGGTAACACGGTACCCCTTAGTAAGCTTATTTGTCATACATCAAAAATAGATCCTCCATTGGTAATATAATATATTTTGTGCAGTGGCGTAGCTAGGCCAGGGCCAAGGGCCCCAAACAAGTTTTGATACGGGGCCCCCGTAATTAGAAGCTTTATAGGGCCGCAACATTTTATATTTTTATTTTTAGGGACGATTGGACACTGCCGGCCCCCGACACTTGGGGGGCCCGTATAATCGACACGGCTGATACGGCGGTAGCTACGCCTCTGGGGCCGTTCTAATCTAAGTATATAATTTTGCAGAATAAAGAAAACAGCATCTCGTGTAGCCAATGCTGATAGATTGCTATAGATATGCTCTAACTGATACTATTGACAGAATTTAGAAGGAAGCTAGTAATTGAGAATGTTGATCGACTGATCAAAGCTCATTTATCCGTGGTCGCGGGGCTGATGAGACAGACTCGCGTGACACATGTTCCAAACATCGGGGCCCTTGAAACTTGGGGGGCCTGTTTTACTGATACGGCGGTAGCTACGTGTTGTGTATAATGCATATTTATGTGTTCTTTTCTCTTTCTTTTTTTCTTACGACTTCTTCGATCGCGGGACTGTGTTAAAAGGGCAGCACAGGCTTGGAACGCAAAGGGCATGTTGAGGAACCGTGTGCCGCTTCCTCCGGGCGGTCCACACTATGGTGAAACCTGTTTTGTTTAGCGTGGTAAAATCATCAAATGAGTCCTCCCACCCAGGGCAGGGCAGGAGGGACTGTCAGACTTGTACTGACTAAAATCTACGGTGTACTTCAATAGCTCTTTACGTTCCGGGGTCAGGTAGCTGTTTAGTCCCGAGACCCCGGCAGGCTTTGGCCCTCCAAGGGGGGCCCCGTCATTGTGCTGACCTGGGCATGGTCCATGATCGGACAGCGAGTTGCCCAACTGTGGTGATACCTGGGATCTGTTTTTATCTTACACGGCAAATCTGGTCATTTAGCACATTCAAGTGTCAATGTGCCCATACTGTCCATAGTCATTTTGGCAACAAGGTTCGCATTCTAAAATTTTATGGGCAATAACAATTTTCCATGCCCGTAATATGCGAACACGAGAGGCGATTATAAAAATAAATTGAGGTGCTAGTACGCGATGTTAAGGAATTACCAACTGTGATTTTAAAATTAAAAACCGGCCAAATGCGAGTTGGACTCGCCCATGAAGGGTTCCGTAGTAGCAAGCATAGATTAGGGATATAATTATATTGAGATTAGTAAGTAATATACACAAACAATAAAAATAACTTTGTTTTTTCATAGTGTTTGTATGAATGGCAAAGTTATATTTGCGGTTTTTGAAAATGTACTATAATTATCTCAAAAACTGCTAACTATATCTCTTCCAAACCAATTTTCGTTGGAAGTTTTTGTTGAGGTCTACATTATATATAGGAACTTTTTAGTTTTATGATTCTCTTATTTTAGAAGTTACCTACAGGGGGGGGGGACACATTTTACCACTTTGGAAGTGTCTCTCGCGCAAACTGTTCAGTTTAGAATAAAATGATATCAGTAACCTCAATATCATTTTTAAAGACCTATCCATAGATACCCCACACGTATGGATACGGTGAAAAAATAATTTTTGAGTTTCAATTCTAAGTAGGTATGGGGGCCACCCCCAAAATTTGTTTTTTTTTATTTTTGTGTGAAAATCCTAATGCGGTTCACATAATACATCTACGAGTACCTACCAAGTTTCAAAAGTATAGCTCTTATACTTTCGACAAAAAGTGGCTGTGACATACGGACGGACAGACAGACAGACAGACATGACGAATCTATAAGGGTTCCGTTTTTGCCATTTGGCTACGGAACCCTAAAAAGCTACTTGTCGTGGGTTCGATTCCCGCACGGAACAAATTGGATGACCTACAAATAGTTGTTTCGGGTCTGAGTGTTTGTGGATATGAGTTTAAATGTTTGTAAAATTGTACCCACGATACAGGAAAATTCATAGTGAGGGGCCACGTTTAAAAAAATCGTTTCTTACAAAATATTTACTCAATGTTGTGAATTTATTATATATCTATGACGAATATTGTTTATCCTTGTGTCAAATCTACTTTATAAAAGAAAAGTGAGTGTATAAAAACGTGGGAAAAATAAGTCGGGTTTTCCTTCCTGACGCTATAACTCCAGAACGCTTGAACCGATTTCCACGGTTTTGCATTCGTTGGAAAGGTCTCGGGCTCCGTGAGGTTTATAGCAAAGAAAATTCAGGAAAAAAAAAAATTTTTTTTCTTCTTCTTTTAATCACCGAACGAAATGTTACATAAAACGAAGCCATCTGGTGGCGAAACGGATTTCGCCGGGTTTGCTAGTATTTTATATAAATGTTTAAAGGATACTACAGGAAGGTATTTTCGTCAAAAAATTGGCGTATTTACTTTACTTTTACTTCACGCACTCATGCCTCTGCGTTGCAGTTTATAAGAGCAGCTTTTTGCATGATATTAGTAATTCAGTTGTTGAAAACATGCTTTAAAAATGTTTATGTTTTTCCCAGATCCTGTTTCTAAATAAAGAGCATAATTCTAACAGTATAAAGGAACATACACGAGCAATTAAACTTTACTACATCCGGCGTCCGATATACTGTGGGCAGTCTACCATACTAACCTAATTCTCACAATTTCGGTTTAGAATACCGAGTAGAGAATTGAGAAAGACAGTGAGAGATATTAAAATAATAATGATGATGTTTTTCGGAAGTACATGTCAAAAATTACATAAACAAAAAAAAAACTAGAAGTGGTCGGTTTTTCGTCTCTTTCTGGTAATTCTGAGAAGAAACTACCGCAACAAACTCGGAGGTCATTAGACTTTTAAAGTCCAGACATTAATGCCATTAAGGCCCGTAGTACAGAACATCCCTAATGACTCAAGCGTTACTCAAAACTAGCTTCAAGCAATCAAATGGCTTGAATCTAGTTTTAAGTAATCCTTAAGTATTGAGTGACGTTTTGTAACACGGGACTTTTTTTTTGCGTGGTAAAATCATCAAATGAGTCCTCCCACCCCGGGCAGGGCGGGAGGGACTGTCAGACTTGTACTGACTAAAATCCACGGTGTCCTTCAATAGCCCTTTATGTTCCAGGGTCACGGTCACAGGGATCACGTTAATGAGATAAGTCCCGCAACCCCGGCAGGCTTTGGCCCTCTAGAGAGGGGGCCCCGTCATTATGCCGACGCTCTTTGAGGCGCGCGTGGAACACAACGCGCCGTCGACCCGGGCATGGTCCATGGTCGGGCAGCGAGTTGCCCTTTACTCGCCGCCCGCATGCCCGCGGTAACACGGGTCTTAATTAGTGTCAATGTGTGGCGGTCAAAGCGCAATCGCATACTGTAAGAAATTTCTGTGCGGGAAAATTCTGATGCACCTCGCATACTATCAGAAATTACGACCCAGCAACTTTTACAATAGAAAATATTATGCACCGAGTGCCTTCAGACGAGTATCAGAACTTTTTTGACAGACAGAATTTATTTACAGTATGCAGTCGCAGTAAGGCGGAGGCTTTTATTCAGCAGAGGTCGCCTTCCAGCTGATGATGTAGAACGTTATAAAGTAGAGGATTTGACCCCAAAGGTTCTGTGGGAGGTAACTACTTACGATACTATACATGTTTGAAACTGTAGGGGAAAAATAAGCGTACAAAATTCCATTCAATACAGCTATCTCGCACATTCTGTTGCATCACACGATACCAACCAATATAAATCTAGATAACCAACTACCCTCTTTTACCGTCGCCTTTAAAACGAAAATACCCAACTAAGAGGCGGTAAATAGATAGATTGCCACCGCAAACTCGACCTTATTGCTTGTAATTAAACCGAAGCGATTCTACATACTTCCCTGGCTAAGCTTCCTCGTTAAGAAAAATAATGTTTTAAAAAGAAAAAGGTTCGAGCGAAAATATTATTTTTTTGTAAAACAAGCAATTAGTCCGCTCTATAATTTGCGGGGAATTTTTTGAGATCGTTTCTAATTGTTTTTTCTTTCTTTTATTTTTGAAGTAGGTTAAGGATTCTTGTGTTTGTGGATTTTTGTAGATCGTAATGTTAATTGATAATGAGAGTTTCTGTGGTTGAGAGTTGTTATTAAATTACCTAGCTTCCATCTCTGTGTGCAATGAAAATAAAGGACAGAGCCAAGAAGATTATTGTGAGATCTGGTGGCCTACCATGAACTGTTAACGCGATCCAGTTTAGGCTGTGTGAAAGAGATGGCGCTAGATGACTTGTATAGCTCTATCTCTTTCCCTCAGCCTAAACTGGATCTCGTTAAGAGCTCGTGGTAAGGCCCCTGAACTGAAAGTTCTACGGCTTTTAGGTTGATTAAATATTTGATTATTATTTATTGGAACTAGGCTAAATATGAACTCTAAACGGTACCAAGCGGTACTTACGTCGACGAAAGCTGACAACTAATATACCCTGCATATAAGTAAAATGTTATAAAGCAGATTCCTTGAAAACATTACCCTGTAACTACCTGTTAAAGTTCAATCGAATTGCCTGGACTGTACTCCAGCCACCAACTTAATATAGACCAACTATTGAAATAACAGCCAAAGTCCGGTGTCCACAGCTAGATCGAAATCCGGTCCGATTGACTTACCCTACCTTTAGTAAAAAAATAAAATATGATTTACCTTTTCCACAATGCAAATGAGATGTATGACGCTGCCGAGATCCACGTGGTGTTCTCCGGAACCTAGAATGAAGGCTTCTGGCACCACTATCTGGAGTCGCACGTAGTGAGACACGATGCCTGTCCGAGTTGACACCTGGAATACAAAGAAGAGGTGGTTTTAATACTAGTGGAAATTGCAGGTTGATTTTTGGCGAAAGATGGCCTCGTGAGGTAGCCATGGCAGCATGCGAGTGTTTTGTCGAGTGCAGATGCTGCAGTTGAAGGTATAGGGATGGATTTAATGGAGGGGAGGGCTCGTTAGATGATTTAACCACATTAAAAAGGAGTTTATCAGTCACCCTCAGCAATTTTTTCATCTTTCTTCTTGCAAGTTGCTGTCACAAAAGACAATTGAACATAGTTCTTTGGCAATCTTTAACCGAGTTCCAGTATAGTTCGGGTGATGATTTTTTGTAGACCAGTGGTGACCCAGTGAGAGAAGAGGTGGCCCAATGGTATCGGTCCCGACTTACGAGTTGTAGGTCAAACCCCGCCAGGCGCATTGCTTTGTGTTATTTATTTCATCACCACTGCTCTCAAAACAGTGAAGGAAAACATTGTGAGGAAACCGGCATGTCCTAGAACCAAAAATTCGAAGACATGTGACATCTACCAACCCGCACTGGGCCCGCGTGGTGAATTATGGCCTACTCCCTCTCACAGAGAGGAGGCCTGTGTCCCAGCAGTCGGAACAATATAGGCTGATAATGAATGATAATTTTTTGTAGAAGGTACAGGTTTTCTTACTCTTGAGAACCTATGGAACCCTAGATTGTATGCTGTATCTTAATTGCTTTTGACAGTTGTCATCATAAAGGGATGAAGAAATTATTCTTACTATATAATACTAGTGGCCCGTCCCAGCTTCGCACGGGTATATTAACAACCGCTCGTCCGATTTTGTGCAAACTTCACATAAAGCATCTTCTAAATAGTTCGAACAAAGCCTAAACATTTGGTTTGGATATGTGAGCCCGTTCTTGAGTTATAACATTACAACGAAAAGTGGCATTGATTCTTATATATTAGAAGAAGAGATGTAATAATTAATCATTCAAGTAGGCTTGTTTTACAGCGAACTTCAAAGAAAAAAAATCCTCATTTCTGGGAAACTCCGCTGACAAAATATATTAATGGACGTGAAAATTCACAGTCCACTTTGTTTATTTGGCAAACAAAGGGAATTTATTTACAGAAGCTACGCACAACTAAAATATTTTTTTTTAAACAATGTTATTAGAAATTCCAAAGCTATTTTTGTTGTATTTGAATGAATTGCTTTAAAGACCCTCGCCCACTGACTGCTGCGATGCAAACGCAAAATGGCCGTTTTATTGTCGCGAAGCTGTCTCTAACTGTATGCATTAACATAACGTTACTGCCACGCTACCACAATTCTGTATCAATATCTACATACTATCGCAATGAAAACGCGGTTCAGCATCGTTACAGAAATGCACTTGACTCTTTCTGTATTCTTCGTTTCCGTGACGTCATGGTCATCAGGAAATGGTCGCGCGTTTGTTTGTATATTTGCTATACATATCCGATGCTCATGCGCCTGCGCGTTTACTTTGTTCCTCGCGTAGTAAATATGACTGGTTTAATAGAACGCGCAACTCTTTTATGAAACACGCGACATATTAAAGATGATATTTTATAGGTACCTACATAAAAAAAATTGAGAATTATTTTAAAGAACATGTATGTATTACTTTCCAGATTTTTATACTGACATAATCAAATGGAATAATAAAACAGTGTTCTTTTTTTAATTAAACGAGGACGATTAGTTATTTATAGTTAAATCCAATGTGATAACGACCTAGTTTTATCAACACGCCAGAGACTCCCTTTAATTTTTTTCGCAATTTCTCATAGTTCAGATTTAGCTACCCACGTTCAGTTGGAAAATTCGGTCTGAATAGTTTATAGCACCTACAAAATGTCACCGTGGGCGACAGGCCTATCACATTGTTCAGGACGGCGCTCCAAAAATAACTGCCAGAGTGAAGCTTTACTAATATAAGAACGTAATAGGCGATACAATTCACGAAAAAACTTTTTTTTTAAAAAAGTACCGACTTCAAAACAAATACAAAAAAGTTTAAAATAACTTTTCTTTCGGAAGTCGGTGGCAATAGTCAATGACACAACAAAACAAAGCCACCGACTTCCGAAAGAAAAGTTATTTTAAACTTTTTTGTATTTGTTTTGAAGTCGGTACTTTTTTAAAAAAAAAGTTTTTATTTTACCCTTTTTAGTTTATTTATTACATATTCAACCCAAAACTTGTAAAATACAAAATTTTCTTACATATGCACTAATCTTGTAATCCGTCACAACATAAAAAATCCATATCTCTAAAACTACTGAACCGATTTTGATGAAACTTGCAGTGTACCCTAAGTTGAACAATACCTAGTATAACAAAAAAAGAATCACTTAAATCGAACTTATAGTTCCGGAGATATGCGTGCACAAACATAAAAACATACATACATACATACATACATACATACATACATACATACATACACTTATGAAATTTGGCACATTTGTTCAGACGCTGATATAGACTAACATATATGAAAACTGGGCAGTTCTGATAATATTACATACATACGGGTCGAATTGATAACCTCCTTTTTTTTGAAGTCGGTAAAAATTTTCTTTTACAGAAAAAAATATTCGCACATTTAGATTTATTTGGCTTCTCGGCTTTTTAGTGAGGTAGGCGCCTATCTACCTTGAATATTCTCTGGTAGAAAATGTCGTTGTTTTTCATACCCACAACTGTTTGGATTCTACGAGCAGGTGTTTTTTGAGAATAACGCAGGGTAATAACTGTGGAGTGTTTTTGGTGTTCAACTCAGAAATTAAGATGATCTATCATGCTAGCAAATGCCATTTCATACAACTTTCACGCATATTGTGCCTGCTTTAAAGTTCAAACTGGTATTGTCAAATTGCGGACACCCCGGTACTGAAATATGTGTCTTCGTATCAAAGCCGTACAGGTACAGCTCTGTGGATGGGTGATCATCTGATCATCATGAGTTTCCTGCGTGTCTCGGAAAACGCTAAAGCCGTTGGCTCTGGCGATCATTTGTACATTTGACCGAATTATTATAGGGCATTTGAAATTGAAATAGTCTAAGAGTTGTTCATCTTCTTGTTCTCATTTTGATAGCATATTTGTCCAGACTTAATTTCCTTCTCAAATACGAATTCAATCGTGTTAAAGTCTCTCCCACTTCTCGCATTCATATTAAAATAACAATGTTCCACTCAACTCCACAAAAAACCTTAAGATAGTCATACAAGGATGTGCCATTATACAATTGGGGGTGTAAGGGGGAATTCTTCACCCATCTGAAGAACCCGAATTGTAAGTTGTGAAATCATTTTCGTTATGTAAATCGAGCACGATACCATCTGCATACGGTGTACGTTTCGTTCTAAAAGACGACGCCATCTTGATTTTCAAATCTTGTTATTTTTATTGTTTCAGAGGGGAATACGAGGCGGGGAGTTAATCCTGTATATTGGGGGAATCAGAGATGTTCTTGAGTATTGCTATCATCGAGGGTTCTTTTAAATTCCGTCGGGTAATTTATGGGTTGTTAATTTTTCAGTTCATTTGTATTGATAGGTTTGGGGATGAATGGGATCATAGGGCTTTGTGTGTGGAATTGATTCAATGTGAAGATCAGTGTTGAATCAGGAATTCACTGATTTATTGTTGTAAGATTCGAAATGTTCGCTTTGTTTTTTGAGACTTTGTTTCTACAAGTGGAGGCTTAAGAAGCAAAAGCCATGTTGATCAAAAAAGCCTCTAAATTCGATTTATCCTCTAAAGTTGGCGTCTTGGACATTCGTGGAGATGGTTGGCTCTCTGGGAAGTTTTTTTTCCCCACACAAAGAGTTTTTTCCTGTTTTGTGGGTGCGTTTACGAACATCTAAAATCACAAATAGCCAGACTCAAAACAACCACTACATTAACCCTTAGTTGGTCATGTGGGTGTTACGCACTTCATCGCATCTTCGAAGGTCTAAACCTTAAGGTCTTACCTTAGAACTTTCAAATAAGTATTGAGAACTTGTTTTATGAAAACACTCTTATAATCATGTTGAATTTGTATTTTATTTAAATATAGTCAGAGTATAAAAAATATTTATTCTACAGTTTTTGATAGTTGTTTTTGAAGTCGGTTATTTTTTTTTAACTTTTTAGTTCTAATATTCAAAACATTGTCATATACCTACATAATTTTATCACTTGCTTAGTGTGCATGTAAGAAAACTATTTATATGATCTTTGAAAATTTTCTAATCCGTAGTAACGTTACTAACATCATCCAAGCAAAAAATGCTTATAATATAAAAACTAGTAAGCCACACTGATTTAAACGTTTATGGGACCAAGATATGACAAGTATACTACATCGAACAAAAAAAAACAGTCGCACAAATTGGACCATAAACCTCGCTGTACATACATAAAACAAAGAAAACCACTGACTGAATTGAAAACATACTCTTTTTTGAAGTCGGTTAAAAAGTTCTGAAGTGCATTCCCTATCATAGCCTTGCTGTATTTATTACACAGGTTACCTGCTTATTATTCCGCGAACAACATAACACGTTAACATGCTCACCATCCCATCTCGTCTCAAGTTTAAAGCGAACGGAGAGAAATAGGTCACTATGTCAGCATTAAACTTGTAACTACGGTAACTGGCTATCGCTTATGTATTCACTAAAAGTCACTTTATTGTAGTTCACTTTACTAGTAGTAACCCGTCCTTGTTTCACAAGGTTTTAATGACTTGATATAACATTTCCATGAACTGTAAAATGAATGTGCATTTATTAATTTTATCCCGAATTGAGTCTAAAGGCAAACTTAACGTCGAAGGCTGTCATTAAAATTAAAAGCGGGATATTTACCATGTTTATTCTTTTTTAAAACGCATGAAGTATATTTTTAAATATTTTATCTACTCTCATATCGTTAAATTCAAAATACAAAACTCAAAACGAGTTTATAATGACGTACTTTACACACAGTATATCGAAATGAAATTAAAAAATTAAATTATGACACTATTTCTCTAACAAAATAATGTTTTAATACATATTTTTTTTCATTACGATACAGATTACAGATCATAGATTCATCCATTTGATTTTTTATCTGTGGCTGCGCGCGCTGTGGCTCATGCGCGGTGATAACGGGAATTTTGGCGCCATAATACTGTGTCAATCTTTATCTTTTATTTGATAAATTCGTGTTCAATGAAAGTAGATAAAGTAGTGTATGAAACTGTACATAACTAGGTATTATACACTCGTGTGATACTCGTGTATAATACTCCTCATTATGTACCAGTTTCATAAACTACTATTTTATTATTTATCGTTCTATAAAAACAAAGATTAAAAAAAAATTGTGAATAGTAGTCCACCAGCATTGAGAACAAGGCTCGGGATACCGGCGGCGGCGCATGGTTATCGAGGCTCCTGAGATAGGAACCTCTTAACAATACGTGCTGTGTCCAAATATACTGCGTTCTAGATTGGCTTGATCCAGCTGCCTAGCTGAAGCTTCCTCAGATATTTTACCATAATTTACTTGGTTCTGTTTTATTAATTTGTGTAGATGTACGTATCGTATTAGTGGAATTAATAGTTTGTATTTATCTCATGATGGTTAAATCCAGATCAAGCTGTTTCGCTTTTTAGCTTTAAAACAGTAAAATATAAGTATTGGAAATATTATTTTTAGCTTTTGTTCTTATTATTTTTAGGTAGGTAGGTAGAACAAACTAGTTGTGGCATGGAATTCACTCTGTTTCTTGTAGCAATCATTTTGTAGAAAGATCTTATCAAATACTGAATTACAAAAGGCGATTCTAAGCCATGACAATACACTATACCGGATACTCAGGAAGGACCGGTCGTTACCGTTTATAATGCATCGGAATGGAAGCTGAACCGTACCTCGCCATCCATCCTTATGCATTGATAATATTCAAAGTGCCCGTACAATAAGGCTAAGGACACTCACACGATACAGCTGCTCCGCGCGGAGAGGCGGTCGTCCACGCAGACCAACGTTTTACATGTGATACTTTGATTAAAATAAAATAGCGGTAGATATGTCACTACACGATAGCGCATGGACCGCATAAATTAGGCTAAATTAGCCTAACAGTCCTCAGTCGCAATACGAGTAGATTTCGGTTGAGAAGTGGGTGAGTGTATATTTCAATTTTGAAGAGCGCGATAGAAACATACAAAGCGATAATGTGCGACACGTTTGGCTAAAACAAGGCCGCGCCGCCGCCGCCCGCCGCCACTCGGCGTGGCGACTACTAACGAACTAATACGAAGAGCGGTGATGCTCCATCTTGGTCGTACGCCACCTTTGTGCATTATTCTGTCTCTTTCTTTGTTGGCGTGTAATAACAATGATTGTTTGTGCGAGTAAATGTGTCTGTGAACGTATAAGAGTCACTGTTTGAATACTTAACGTCTTTCCAGGGTCACGGTTGGCTGATGAGACTGACCCGCGACCAGTATCACCCATGCAGTCGTTTTACTATTTATTTGAATACTTAATATGCACCTACTTTGGGTATATTATGTACATACATACCATCCACAGTCTTTCACACGTGTGAATTACAAAATTTATCCAAACCAATGCGACGTGAGAGCCGCTTCATCACTCGATCGCGCGTACGAGCGGTATTCTGTGATAATTGCTTAAGCTTTCATACGATAAAAAAAAATGTCGCCATAAATTCGTGCTCAATTTCAACTCTAAATAACTTCTAAACAAAAAAGACATACAACGTTAATATTTCGTCTGATATAACGCAGAGCCTTACCCCGAGTAATATCTCCCCAATATCGATAATTTTACGCCTGAATAGAATATATTCTTCAAAGAGAAACAATCAAAGTATTGATAACGTCGATACCGCTTCCAATGTGAGAGGTGTACACACTGTACAAGCCTTGTTCGGTTATTTCTTTGAGGGCTAAATTCGGAACAAAATTATTCTGAAGGGGCCCGATTTATGTAGCTTACAGAATAAGTATGTATAGTGATGGTTTACGGGACTGTCTGAGTAGGTTACCTCGGCTCTGGAACGCAAAAGCGATTTGAAAGAACAAGCAAGATTGTGGGAGTCCTTACCTACCACTCCACTGAGGGCAGGAGGATTCATGGAATGATTTCACTACCACAAAAAAATGGGTGATAGAGTCACTGAACACGTTTGTCCTAATCTTATATATTACAGTTGGTAAGGTAAACTGGTGAGCGGATTTGATTGAAACTAGGTGTAACTTATAGTATAAATGCAAGTTATGTTTAAATCACCATGTAATGAATAGGAATCAGCCTATTGCCAATCAAGCACAATTCCAGATTCTGTTTTCTACTGAGGAATTTCACATAGCAAAACCCAATAACACTTTGCCCAAGCCTAAGAATCGAATCAAGAACTTCTTGCTTAGTAATTACGCTTGCGTCTAATGAGGCAGTCAATATTCTACATATTATTCAATTAGCTTCTGCCCGCGTTGTGCCACGTGTGAAGTTCGGTATTTTTCTCAAGTTTGACGTAACTTGAGAAAAATCCGGGTCAAATCCGTTCAGTAATTCTTGCATTAAGGAGTTACAAACATCCATCCATCCATCCTCATAAACTTTCGCATTTATCGCCAGACGGTACCGAATCATATCGGTCTGAAGTAATGTATAGGAGCCTTAATATGAATTCAATTTCTAACTACTGTTACTAAGATCTTATCTATACTGTGTCACTTCTATAGGCAACTGTCGTTTGAATCGTCGCTTGATGGCATTATTGTTTCAATAAATAGGGCATGATGGCGGCTCTGTGGTTTAAAACTAGGTAAAGGCCATTTGACGTGAGGTTTCTTGACGATGGCGGTTGAACGGCAAATATTATAGCATAGCTTCATTATCTGCCTATATTTTTTTAACCTAAGTTGAGGGCAGCCTCCAATCTAACTAATATTTTACACGGAGCGACTGCCTACCTGACCTCCGCAACCCAGTAACTGGGTGATACGATACCCTTTGGTAAGATTGGTTGTCAGACTACTCTTACCATTTCTTTATTAGTCCTAAGTACGCCAAAGAAGATACGGGGCCATACGAAAGTAACTCGAAACTTACCACCTATTATCATATATTTTAGGCGCCTTGGCTATTAGAACAAATCATAATGGAAATCAATCATATAGAAAATAAAAATAAAATAGAATGTATTTTAATATTTTATTTGTTAATATCAAGTATAGTTTTTATGCTACACCTACTTAATTTTTTTTCTCTGCATCACCCTAAGGTAGACTGTAGCCTTATGGCATTAAGTCCGCCTTTGTACGATTTTGTGCATAAAGTTATAAATAAATAAATAAAAAAGTTATAAATAAAATAAAATACTAATTTGCCCCACCTGAGAATAGAGCCCAAAACTTAATTCTCAACAATGACACTTGGACAATGAAGCAGCAGTAGTTTAAGTTTTAGCACGACATTATATCAATTTGAAGAACATTTTTTCATGTGAGAGTGTAGCCAACCTTAAGTGCCAGAGTTAATTATGTCGCCTCTGGGAACTCCAAGATCTGACATGGCTTTAGACTTATCTTGATTGTCATCATCATCATCATCATCAGCCTATAAATGTTCCCACTGCTGGGACACAGGCCTCCTCTCTCTGTGAGAGGGAGTGGGCCGTAATCTACCACGCGGGCCCAGTGCGGATTGGTAGATGTCACATGTCTTCGAATTTTTGGTTCTAGGACATGCCGGTTTCCTCAAGATGTTTTCCTTCACCGTTTTGAGAGCAGTGGTGTTGAAATAAATTACACAAAGTAATGCGCCAGTCTGGGTTCGAACCCACGACCTACTACTCATAAGTCGGGGCCGATACCACTGGACCACCACTGCTTTAGACTTAAATTGATTGAAATAAGTTCAAGTTTCCTTATGATTTTTCCTTCACCGATATCAGTGAAGTCTAAGATAAAACTTAGAAAGACACATAAACATTAGAAATAACAAAAAAAAATTGCTTCATTCTCCTAATCCTAACATTGCTCACTCAGCACCCCGAAACACAATTTACGTCGAAAATAAAAGCTTGTTGTGTGTGTAAACATAGTTTACAAGTAACAATGTGTTCTACCGGAGCCTACAAAACAATCAGGGGGGACGTGACGGGACTCAACATGACGCTGTAATGTAGCGCCCACTGTGTGAAACAACACAGAAGGTTTATTTCGTGATCTATGTGCTTTTGGTTTAGTCATAACCAGCAAGTAAGTCGATCTTTTACGTTTAGTAACGCTTGACGGGTGACTTGCCGTCCGTCATGAACAACAACCATTTATATCTAGACTCCTAATCACAGGCGACCGATGTCTGTCAACACATTAGGCAAAAAAGTCTTAAGTTCGTATTAGTTTTGAGCACTCCTGTGAGTCCCCGTCGCACTGACCTTGAATTAGCCAATCAGAACGCAGTACCCCGTCCCCCTCGCTTACGTCGTACCTCAGCGACTTGGCAGAACATTTTCGTTAGTCAGATCGTGCATGAGGCGTCTAGATATAAATGGTCGTTGGTCATGAACCATGCAAAAGTCGGCGTCGCGTCGTGTTCCACAAGCGCCTCAAAGAGCTATCAGCAATCTGACGGGGACTCTTAGAGGGCCAAAGCCTGCCGGGGATGCGGGACTGCCTTTAACTACTAACTGTAACTGTCCCTGGAACGTTAAAGGCTTGTGAAGGACACCGTGAATTTTATTCAGTACGAGTCTGAGAATCCCTCCCACTCCAGCCAGGGAAGGAGAATTCTTTGCTGACTTTATACCGACAAGATAAAGAAGGTGCGGTGGTCTTGTGCGCTAGTGGTACCAGTCCCGATTTGTATTTTGTCACAATTTCATAAAATACTTTGTGATTGTAAAGCCACCGTATGCGTGAGCTGACAGCGAGAAACTGGTAGCTCGCCGTCAGATCAAAGACCAGGCCTGGACGACAGCGTTGTTATCACCAAACTGATAGGGTCAAATGGCTGTTAGAAGTCGTAGGAATTAAAAAGGTCTTAGAGGTTGCCGCGGCCTTGGAACACAAAGGGCAAATGAATGAACATGGTGGTTTTTTGTGGAACATGGTGCTCGCCTTTCACCCCGAGCACTATATCCCAATTGATGATTATCCACCACCAATTATGCAATATTCAAAGATTATTTGAAGCATCACATACTGATTTTCTGCTTAAATATATTTAATATGGTATCTCCATTATACCTTTGAAACAATACCTTACATCTTGTGCAAATATCATTAATGTCTTCCAGAAAATTCATTAGCATTACATTGCTTCAGCCTTAGTTTTTAGGGTTCCGTAGCCAAATGGTGAAACGGAGTTCTTTTACTAAGACTGCGCTGTATGTCAGTCTGTCTGTCTGCCACCAGGTTGTATCTCATGAGCCGTGATAGACAGTTGAAATTGCCAATGTTGATGTATTTCTGTTGCCGCTATAACGACGAAATACTAAAAAATACATGTGGCACTCGGAGACTGCTGCGGTGAATGCTTTTGCATAACATTTTTGTTATTTTAAAAGAATAAAATCGCCTACCGCGTATATTTAACGAGAATATAATATTTTTTTTTAATGTTTGTGGTGCACTACTGTAATAAAGAACTTCTTTGTTGTAGGAGAATTTTATAACTAGGTTTCATTGTGAAAACTCCTTTTGTAGCTGGCCGTGTAGAATGTAAGAAAAAGTAAATTGTTTTTATGACGGATATTTTTATGATTGCTGAAGTCTCCCGAACTGAAACGATGTTAGACGATGCGTGGTGTCAGGTA
Source organism: Agrotis exclamationis (assembly GCA_950005045.1). NCBI lineage: Eukaryota > Metazoa > Arthropoda > Insecta > Lepidoptera > Noctuidae > Agrotis > Agrotis exclamationis. The sequence continues at coordinate 4,293,827 of OX465431.1, read as the reverse complement.
TTTTCCTTAGGTTTTTGAATTTTTTTTTATTCGGTCGCCGCGCCGCGCTCAGAGCCCGCGATAAAAGCTGTGCAATAGCTTAAAAACAGGATAAAATTAATATTTACGGGTCATTGGTCGCGGAACTGTCTCATCAGGTAACTGTGACCCTGGAACGTAAAGGGCTATTAAACGATTATCGTGGACTTTAGTCAGTACAAGTCTGACAGTCCCTCCCGCCCTGCCCTGGGTGGGAGGACTCATTTGATGATTTTACCATCCAATAGACACATTTTTTTTGCAGTTTTTATAGATAAGTGTACGGAACCCTTCGTGCTCGAGTCCGATTTGCGCTAGGCCGGTTTTTGTAATTTATTAAGATGTGAGGAGGAAAAAGTTAAGCGTAAAGTAATTCTGTTTAAGAAAGTCGTTAGTATTCTTCGAAACAATGACAACTTGCTCGGCCTTATTTAGATTTCAATGAAAGTTTAGCAACGTGTCAAGAATAAATCAAGAAACCACTGAAAATTTATTTTTGATTGGATGTCTACTATTGTAGTTTCTGCCTCTTATGGAATAAGGCGTAAATTTATCTTGTTTGCTTTTGCTTGCTAGATAGACTATGTTTTATTATACATTCGCCAAAAGCTTTACCAACCTTTACTAATCCAACATTAACTTTCTATCATTGTAATTAGGTTGAAAATCTGTTACAGAAATTTGACAGATTGAAGAATGTAGATGTTCTGGCGTCTGTACATTAAGATTATTACAACTTTGTTATTATAAAGTTGTGTAGTACTCGCAATCGGCGTGCTTGTATGACCAGATGTATGAATGTGGATGAGGTGAAAGGAGTATATGAACGTAAGCTTTATGATTCCCGCCCACTGGAAAAACGTGTAAGTTTACGCCACTTACAATATTTTGAAATTTAGCGATCTAGATATGGGTCTACGGGGGAAAGAATTTTTTCATACATAATAAACTCACGCCCTATTTCCACGGGGGTTAGCAGAAATTACAGAGCGCCACCTGCTATAATAATAATATTCCACAACTATGACACAACGCCATCTAGTCCCAAGCTAAGCAGAGCTTGTGTTATGGGTACTAGACAACTGATAAACATACTTATATATTTCTAAATACATAAATATTATAGACATCGTGCTCATCACACAAACATTTGTCTTGGGTGGGAATCGAACCAACGACCTCCGGCATAGCAGTCAGGGTCACTAACCACTAGACCAACAGGCCTGTCAAAACTATGCTATGATCCTTACATACTCCTTTTGCCTTATCCGCATTCTCTTATCCATACATACTCCTTTCGCCTCATCCGTATTCATACATCTGGTCATACAAAAATTTCGGTTGCGAGTACTACACAACTTTAACAATCTATCTACATATTAAAAGGAAACACAAGGGCCGTTTTTCCATACAAACGTAGTCCCCTGTTTCCTCCCTGGATAATGCCAGTAGAGCAATCACTTTTTTACAAAAATCTATGGCCACTATTGGCATGTCTCTATGTTTGAAAATTTGGCGAGATTTTCCGCTGTGTTCAAATATCCAGAAAACAAATTTGACGAGATTATATAAAAAAACTTTTTCAAAAAAAATGTAACCGCCTTCAAAAACAACCATAAAAAACGGTAAAAAAACCTACAAAATAACTTTTCTTTCGGAAGTCGGTGTCTTTGTTTTCTTAATTTCATTGTCTTTTTTTGCCACCGACTTCCGAAAGAAAAGTTATTTTGTAGGTTTTTTTACCGTTTTTTATGGTTGTTTTTGAAGGCGGTTACATTTTTTTTGAAAAAGTTTTTATTTTACTCTTTTTAGTTTAAATATTCAACCCGAAATCTTGTCAAATACAACATGTGCACTAGAATTTTGTAATCCATAACACCGGTAATAACATGTACACAATAAGCTAATAAAATTCCCTATCTCAAAAATTACTGAACCGATTTAGATGAAACTTGCAATATTCCCTAAGTTAAATGATACCTAGTACAACAAAAAAAGAATTACTTAAATCGGACTTGTAGTTCCAGAGATATCCGAACTCAAACTAAATCAGTCGATGCCTACTCCTTACCATTAAGGAGTTCTACCTTCCATCATCAGCTCAGCTACATGAAATTATGATTACCATACGCAAGTACTTAAATTTTTTCATAAAATTTGCGAAAACCGGTGTGTCGGCCTATAATATTCGAGGGTTGCCCTCGATTTCTCCAGGATCCAATCATCAGATCCCAACTTGGTGACTATGGGACCACTTCAGAAGTACCTCCTATCGAACAAAAAAAGAATTTTAAAAATCGGTCCACAATTGGCGGAGTAATCGCGTAACAAATATACAAAAAAAAAAAAAAAAAAACATACCGTCGAATTGATAACCTCCTCCTTTTTGAAGTCGGTTAAAAAAGGAAAATATATGAACACGGCCAAAGCCTTTTTTTTACTTTTTAAAGAAAAAAAGTAGTTAAATCGGTTAAGTTTTGGAGTTGTAATCAGGGGACTACAAATCGTTGATTTTGTGTTCATTTGATAGATATTTTCGGTTCAAGATGCAGTTGTCTCTATCGCGCTCTGCGGGGTTCGGTTCGGGCACTGCGCGACAGCAATAGATTTTACAAATACCTATTTTTCAATTCTCTAGCCCTTGGTGTTTTCTCTTAAATCAAGCAAAGCAAGCTCAGTGTCGGTCTTCATTTCTTTTTTTTTTACTACATAAATCTTCAAAAGAGACAGTCCCTCCTACCCAGGGAAAATCCACGGTGTCCTTCAATAGCCCTTTACGTTTCGGGGCTTCGGTTACTCGTTAGTCCCGCGACCCCGGCGGCGTTGGTCTTCGTAGGGCGTCCCTCCAAGCGTTACCACTGACATCTTCCTTATTAATTCCTTTTCAACGTTTCGCAACGTTTTCTTATAACCTCATCCCTCAATTTATCTTTTGAACACTTTGAAAAGTGTAACTTTAAATGACTAAGATCATTTAATTTAATTAGTCTACAAAACTAAAGTGTAAATGCATATTGTAGTCACTGTTAATAGCTACGCGGTGCTACGAGATACTACGACGCTACGAAATTGCTACGACGCTACGGAAGTGCTACGAGGCGGCTACGAAATAGATCTCGTAGCACAGAGGAGCTTGTACAAAATGCTGCATTTCTCGGATAATAGGTTGAGGGTTGTTCGAGAAGTTATATAAGCCGTTCACTTAATGGCTATACATATTAGATTTATAAATCTATACATATAATAAATCTGTAGAAGGGTCAATTCTGTACATTGAAAATATTGAAAAAATAAATAGCGGGGGGTGTTGCTGGATCGATACCAAACCCAAATATGTGATTAAAAAAATTTTTGTCTGTCTGTCTGTCTGTATATGCAGGCATCACGTGAAAACTAACGGTTCGATTTCGATGAAACTTGGTATAATTATACCTTATTATCCTGGGCATAAAATAGGATACTTTTTATCCTGGAAAAATACGTAGAAAAAAAATCTGTAACAAACCTTATTATGGAACCACTGGCGACACAAGACTCGGCTACTAAGTTTTATCATAAAGTTAAACAGTATTTCAATTCTGTTATTTTTGGTTTAGAGGACCAAACACCCCTGCCTTCGTCCTCCCTGGAAAAAGGTGGTCGGGACTTGTCCTATTTTATATAAATAATTTGTACGTTGTGGACAAAAAATCTTTGTCAAGAAACCGAACTTCTCTTCGTGCCGGCAACGGTGACTAACATCCCTTAAAAATCTTATTTTTCAGTTTTATTCATAGACGTTGTTCTGTAGAACCGCGAACACACGTTGCATTACCCGCAGTGGATTCAGCGCCGTAACCTGTAGCGCCGAAAGTCGGATTTGGCTTGAACCGTTTGCGGCACACGCGGGCCACGCCTCCCCGACTCCTATATAAGGAGCCGCGTTCCGCGCCGCGCGATCCATATAAATTCTGAATTTTGATGCGAGCGGACGTGTCCAGTGTGGCGAGCGGTCGTCTGTGGAATTAATATTGTATGCGTGTAATTTCAAACCGTGCTTTTCAGCGCGACCTTTTTGATTACTGTGAAAAAAATATTTACTTCAGAACGCGAGCTCAACAGCAGTAGCTCAATAGATCTCCTTAATTATTATAGGCTTAGCCGTATTTGGGTCCAATAGATATTTATAAGATGTCATTGTCAGAGTTACTCAAAATGGAGAAATAAACCATCCACGCGAAGACCGACATCCGCGCGGACGGAGTCGCGGGCGGAAGCTAGTTGAACATAATTAAACGAAATTATTGGTTAGTGCAGTGACTGCACGATCTATTGCTGCACTGCGTGTCGCTACTTCTATTTCCGTACGGATCAAATATTTATATGACCTACAAGTAATTGTTTCGGGTTTTCGTTTTTTTGAGTTTAAAAAACGTCTCCCCCAATGATTTTTATGGGACCAAATGGCAAGTATAATGCACGGAACAAAAAAATAATCATATACATAATTCGGACCACAAACCACGGAGCAATCGATGTACACCCATAAAAAAATACCGACCGAAATGATAACACCTCCTTTTCGAAATCGGTTAAAAAATAAATGGTACGGAACCTTTCATGCGCGAGTCCGACTCGCACTTAACCGATTTTTATTACCACAAGGAAGCTATGCAAGGCCCCCAAAGCAATATTACTCTTAATAAATAATTACGTTCTTGGTGAGAACCTGTGAATTTTATTTAAGACCGCTCCTGATAAATTTTGTTGCCGCAACAAAGATTTTACGACCAAAAGCAAGCATGAAAATCGAAATTTATAGAGTGTAAAATTTATACTCAATAACATAAGATACCTATATTCTATAGTATGGCCGCGGTCATCACTTAACGACATTGCTACGAGGCGCTACGAGGTGCTACGAGGCTACGAGAGAGCTACGCCGTAGCTAGAAGCTTGCATAACTAAATGTCGTTAGTGACCGTACTAGTTATAGGTTGCAAACTATGTAGGTTATATTGTTTAATATTATGTTATATTCAAGATGAAGGGTTTACTGTTAGAACGGTGTTACTAGTTACAACAATACAAAATAATTAAATATGATTTACTTAAAATGAGTTTCGCCTCCTACTTTTAAGCCATCCTTATCATACCGATAATTGCATTCTGCTCAATGCTAAATATGTTATTATGTCACATTTGTGTTTTTATCCAAGTTTTTCCGGAGATCCTTTATTTGCAGTACAGCATTCAAATTAGTGGGTGTTTGAATACTGTGATGACACCTGAATCTGTTAGAGTTGAGCAATGAACTGAAGTCACTTGCTGGAATATTAGAGATTTTTTTTTTGGCGAGGCAAAATCGTTAAATGAGTCCTCCCGCCCTGGGTGGGGTGGAAGGGACTGTCAGACTCTTACTGACTAAAATCCACTCGTGTTCCTTCGGATGTCTTTACGTTCCGGGGCCACGGTATCCTGGATTAAGAAAATTCCGCGACCCCAGCAGGCATTTGGCCCCAGGGCCCCGTCGGTGACGCGTGAAACACGACGCGCCACCGACCCGGGCTTGGTCCTTGGTCGGACGGCGAACATACCCATTACTCACCGTCCGCAAGCTCGCTCCGCCGCTGTGCCCTCTGCTATTCAGAGGGACACACGTTGGAGCATCCACCCGACAGGCTATTCGCATACGGGCAAAGAGACTCCTTAGGCACACGGTGCCTAAGAAGAGTTTTTGCCCGCATCCCAGGGTGCACCGTTCCGAAAAACTGGTCTTCCCCCCGGACGTATCCGAGAGGGAACTCCAGTCCACGGGCGCACGTGGAGGTTTCCTGTCTTAGCACCCTTTTCCTGTCTTAGCACCCCGGAATATTAGAGATAGGATACTTTTTATCCCTGTAGCCCATACCTTTTTTTCAGATTGATTAATCGTCGAATGAGTTCTCCCACCCTGGTTGGAGCGGGAGGGTACTGACTAAAACCTACCGTTTTCCTTCAATTGCCCTTAACGTTCCAGGATCTTTAGTTAGTGTTTAGACAGATCAGCAACCCAAGGGGCCAGTCTATGCCTGTGGGTTAGGCCGCGTGGAGAGCGCTCTCTAGGCGAATGCTGCGAGCATAAGCTGCTTTGAAATAAATGTTCGTATTGTTGTAAAGTACCTACATTGGTGATTGAATTTGAGTGCTATCCATAACCTCAATCAATAAATGTAACTAACTACTAACAGAGCCGTATCTTGGTAAATATTGGAGTCAATTTTATGTTAGTGTAGCAATGGAATCCAGAAAGCCAATGTTTTTTCTAGACAATTTCATTACTAGAATGTCAAGATAATAGAGCGGTATAGAAAAAGTAATCCGTTATTGGTTTTACTCTGCAAATACAAGTGTAGGCAGTTATATATTGGAATGACTATGTCATGTTTACTTTTTAAATAATTATTATACCAATTCTTTAAGAGAAAAGAAAAATCTGATTAATTTGCACAAATTAGTTGCTCATTAAAAATAATGAACATAATGGAATAAAAAGTAGACAAAAGCTTCTATTTGGCTAACGCTGTTTTATGTTAATAAAAACCACGACTTTGTATTTTATTTTTAATTTAAATGAGTTTATTTTCGAAGTTTTACAACATAATTACAAACATTATTTAATAAAACAATAAAATATAGTAACCAAACTTGCTTTGTATTTGGATAACAATGTTTTTAATTAAGTTAAAGCAGTGAGAGAATAAACGCATCAGTCATAAAATCTGTGTCGCCTTTATTGCTATAAGCAACGACAAATATGAACATCGTCACACCATCACGGCTAATCTCCTAAGCGATGTGATTATCACAACATCCCCTAGGATTATACAGGGTGACGCTAAAACTCAACGACAAACATTCACGACCCGATCCGATGTCGCACGAACCGTAAAACCGAGGATTTATTAAAATCAACCCTGTTTCATAACAGACGCAAGAAAATCAGATTCCAACCCGTTTTTACCGATCTTAATTGATTTTTCCAAACGTTTCGACCGAAGCCGGCACGAAATATAACAAAGGGTGATTCAATTTTGCGTGGATAATTTTTTTCGGGGCGAATTTAATTCCGTCGTTAATTAAAAATTTCGCTTCGTATATACAGGGGATTACTTTACGATTTCTATAAATTTTATTTGCTGCGAAATATTATGGAGGTTCCACGGGTGAAAATCGCAATCAGTCAGTGTATTTTCGAGGTTTTTATTGCGTTTATTTATTCAGCAATTTTTTCGCGGGCGAATTGTTCGGCGTTGACTTTTTAAATTGCATCGTCATGGTGTATTGTGTATTGGGTAAGCGAGGTGAAAATTTGATTCATTACAGCATTTATTGTGAGAAAAGAATAATGATAATGGGTTTTCTGAATCAGTGGTGATTCAGGTGTATTATTTCTGGAGGGATTTCGCAGTTCGAGATTTTCGGAGAAAATTTACACACACACAAACATAAACACACGCTTTTGTTGGACTTTATATTCCATTTGCCTCATCCCCATTCTTATAACATATCTTACTAATTATAATTACGAAAGTTTATGAGGATTACAGATGGTTGACGTGGGTGAGATTAGAATAGCTCTCGGACAGCTACATAACAACAAAGCTCCGGGGGATGACGGGATAACCACAGAGCTGCTCAAGGCAGGGGGAACACCTGTCTTGATAGAGCTTGTAAAGCTCTTCAATTCCGTCATCCACACTGGCATATCACCGGACGCATGGCACAGGAGCGTGGTGGTATTATTTTTCAAAAAAGGCGATAACACGCTTCTCAAGAACTACCGCCCCATTTCGCTCCTGAGCCATGTCTACAAGTTGTTTTCGAGAGTTATCTCGAATCGTCTCGCCCAAAAGTTCGATGACTTCCAGCCGCCGGAGCAGGCCGGGTTCCGAAAAGGCTACAGCACCGTGGACCACATACATACCCTCAGGCAAATAATCCAAAAGACCGAGGAATACAATCAGCCTCTGTGCCTAGCGTATGTGGACTACGAGAAAGCCTTTGATACTATCGAGACCTGGGCTGTGCTGGAGTCCATGCAGAGATGCCTCATCGACTACCGCTATGTTGAGGTGATGAGATGTCTGAATAAGGCCGCAATTATGACCATCCAAGTACAAGAACACAGCTCAAAACCAATACAACTGCGTCGAGGGGTAAGACAGGGAGACGTCATTTCTCCGAAACTGTTTACAAACGCGTTGGAGGACGTTTTCAAGACGCTTGATTGGAAAGGACGGGGCATAAATATCAACGGTTAGTACATCTCGCACCTCCGATTTGCGGATAACATTGTCATCATGGTGGAATCTCTGCAGGAGCTGGAAGTAATGCTGAACAGCCTAAGCGATTCTTCAAGGCGTGTGGGTCTCGGAATGAATTTAGACAAAACCAAAGTCATGTTCAATGGTCATGTCAATCCGAGACCTGTAATCGTGAATGGTGCTGCCCTCGAGGTTGTGCAAGAATACATTTATCTAGGCCAAACTATACAACTGGGCCGGCACAACTTCGAGAAGGAAACAAACAGAAGGATACGCTTGGGCTGGGCGGCATTCGGGAAGCTGCGTCATATCTTCGAATCATCCATCCCACAATCCCTTAAAACCAGGGTTTACAACCAGTGCGTCCTACCCGTAATGACTTACGGAGCCGAAACGTGGACACTTACCATAGGCCTGGTCCACAAATTCAAGGTTGCTCAGCGTGCAATGGAGAGAGCAATGCTCGGAGTCTCTCTGGCGGATAGAATTCGGAACGAAGTCATTCGCCAGAGAACCAAAGTTATCGACATTGCGCGTAGAATAAGCACGTTGAAGTGGAAGTGGGCCGGCCACGTCTGTAGACGGACCGATGGTAGATGGAGCAGACAGGTGCTAGAGTGGAGACCGCGAATAGGCAAACGTAGTGTAGGACGCCCTGCGGCAAGATGGGTCGATGATTTGAAGAATGTGGCTGGCAGCGGATGGATGCGGGCTGCCCAGGACCGGGAGAGTTGGCGCTCTTTGGGGGAGGCTTACGTTCAGCAGTGGACGGCAATAGGCTGATAATATACAGATGGTTGGATATTTTTACGCTTGGACACGAAACTGGTTAAACTACGCAACCGGGTTATATAGGATAAATAACAAATACCCAATATCGCACATGCGAAGCCGCGGGCACAATATTGTATGTACTCTCCTCCTTGTCTTCTTAGGGGTTTGCACGGTTTTTGTACTCGAAAATGAAGAGAAATTGTTTATCAACTCTTTGAAGTACAGATTACATTTTATTCATAATCATATATTATACCTAAATGATAATAACAATACGCCAAAACGTTACAAAAAAAAGACTCGCGCACGAAGCGTTCCGTACTTTATCTATAAAAACCGGCCAAGTGCGAGTTGGACTCGCCCATGAAGGGTTCCGTAGCAGCAAGCATAGATTAGAGATATAATTATATTGAGATTAGTAAGAAATATACACAAACAATAAAAATAACTTTGTTTTTCATAGTATTTGTATGAATGGCAAAGTTATATTTGCGGTTTATGAAAATGTACTATATCTCAAAAACTGCTAACTGTATCTCATCCAAACCAATTTTCGTTGGTAGTTTTGGTTGAGGTCTACATTATATATTTTTTTTAGTTTTATAATTCTCTTATTTTAGAAGTTACGGGGGGGGACACACTTTTTACCACTTTGGAAGTGTCTCTCGCGCAAACTGTTCAGTTTAGAAAAAAATGATGTTAGTAACCTCAATATCATTTTTAAAGACCTATTCATAGATACCCCACACGTATGGGTTTGGTGAAAAAAAAATTTTTTGAGTTTCAATTCTAAGTATGGGGGGCACCCCCAAAATTTGTTTTATTTTGATTTTTGTGTGAAAATCCTAATGCGGTTCACATAATACATCTTTCTACCAAGTTTCAACAGGATAGCTCTTATACTTTCGACAAAAAGTGGCTGTGACATACACGGACAGACAGACAGACAGACAGACAGACAGACAGACAGACAGACAGACAGACATGACGAATCTATAAGGGTTCCGTTTTTGCCATTTGGCTACGGAACCCTAAAAACGGCAAAAAATACGTTTTTGTATGAGAGCTCCCCTTAAATTTTTTTTTTATTTAAATTTGATCTTTTTTTTATTTTTTCAGTGAATATGTTACTTAATATTATGTAAATATTTCAATCGTCTACCTGTGGCTGTTATCATTTTTTTTTTGCTAGCCTGCTCTGTCCACACTCCTTCCACTTCCCGCGAGCCCGCGCTTCCTCTTTCCAGTTCGGAAGGAACCTATCCAGTTCGTCCCGCCATCTTCTTCGTGGGTTTTGAGCTATTTTGGCCCACAGTTTGTCCGGCATACGACAGACATGTCCTGCCCAGTCCCATTTCAGTTGGGCAGCCTTCTGAGCCACGTCAGCTATATTCGTCTTGGAGCGCAGTATTGTGTTTCGAACGCGATCCGTTAATTTCACACCTAGTATACTGCGCTCCATTGCTCGTTGGCAAACCTTGATTTTGGACTTCTGGATGTCTGTTATCAATATCGAGGAAAAATTACCAAATCGTTTGTTGTATCTGAGGCCCCTTAAATATTTATTTTATTCAGTTTTTTTAGTATTTGTTGTTATAGCGGCAATAAAAAACATCATCTTTTTTTTTTCCTCTAACATCTTGCGATCGGCCGAACAAGCCCTTAACAGATTTGTTGTCGGAATTCATTGGCAGGAGAGACTGTTCCTCCAGTGAGGAAACCGTCTCATATTATTTTAGGAGTTGTTACTGAACAAGATCCCATATGTGTTGTCTTTTCAGCCTTCTGACTTTTATTGGTTCATTAACGATGTTGCTAGGTTGTTGGTGTGAGCTTTTATACGGTTTTTGTAAGCTTTTGTTCTATGTACGACTTCCTCTTTAACAGGTGTAATTTCTGTGTACTCATGTAATTCACTGGTTCTGACGAATAGAGGTGCATCAGTTATCATTTTGAGTGCTTTATTCTGAAACCGTTGTATGATCTCCACATTAGAGTTTTTTGCTGATCCCCACAACTCCATTCCATAAGTCCAAACTGGCTTAAATATAGTTTTATAGATAGGTATCTTATTTTCTATGGTGACGTGTGATCTTCTGCCTATCAGCCAATTTAGGCTTCAAAGCCGTATATTTAACTCGTCTCGCTTTTTTATAATGTGAGTTCTCCATGTTTGCTTCCTGTCAAGATGCATGCCTAAGTATTTTGTTGAATCTTGGTGGGGTAGAACGTCATTTCCAAGTTTAATTGGGGGGCAGTTGTCCTTTCTCAAAGTAAACGTGACATCCACCGATTTGTTGGAGCTGGCCTTGATGCGCCACCTTTCCATCCATTGGTTAACTTTATCTAGGTGGTTCTGCAGCACCAAAGACGCTACACTGGCGTTTCCATGGTTGCAGAGCGCAGCGGTGTCATCAGCGAAAGTGGCAGATAGTATATTTTCTGTTGTCGGTATATCTGCAGTGTACATAAGATATAGAGTAGGGCCCAATATGGAACCCTGCGGTACCCCGGCTTTATATCATGGAAGGCAGAGTAAGTGTCATTGATTTTGACTCTTAATATTCTATCTTCCAAATAAGACTTTAGGAGCAGGTAGATGTTATGAGGAAGTTGGTTCTTCATTTTGAAAAGCAGGCCTAAGTGCCAAACCTTGTCAAACGCCTGTTGTACGTCGAAGAAGACAGCAGAGCAGTACTGCTTTTTCTCGAGGGCTTCCCTTATTTTATTGGCTACGCGGTGGACTTGTTCTATGGTGGAATGGCCAATTCTGAAACCAAACTGGTGTTGGGGGATGGTATTATTTTCGTTGAGTACTCGTGTTAGCCTTCGTAGGATTATCCTCTCAAATAATTTTGATAGTGTTGGCAACAGACTAATAGGTCTGTAAGAAGACACAAGATGCGGAGGTTTGCCAGGCTTCGGAATCATAATAATCTCTGATATTTTCCATATCATCGGAACATAATAATATCCAATCCTCATAATAGAATTAAAAAGGTGTGTTATGCCGACAACGGCCACTTTGGGTAGTTGTCGTAGGATTTCAGCTGTTATCAGGCAGAAACCAGGGGCCTTATTCAACTCAAGATGTTTTATTTCTCTTAGGACTTCGCGGGGTGAGCAGCTTTGCATTGGAAGACATAGTTGTAGATCAGTTCCTAAGTAGTCTTTTATTTATTTTTCGGTTTCTACATCACCGTCATTCGGAGTGAAAACTCCTTGTAAGAATTGTCCAAACGCCTCGGCCCGTTATTTATCGGTCCTACTAGCCCAAGAGTTGTTGCTTTTTATGGGATATTGTGCAATGTGAGGGCAGCCCTACTACTTTTTACAGCGTTCCAAAGAGAATATTCGTTTTTAGCTTGGGGACTCAAGTTTGAAAATTTATTCCGTAAGCTTTCTTCTTCAATATCTTTAAGGTACTGCTTTAGTTCAGCAGTAGCTTTATAAAATGCTCTTTTGTCTTGAGAATGTCGGCTACAATGCCAAACTCTTCTGAGTCGTCGCTTTTTTTGGATCTTTGCTTTAATGACCTCTGGTACATTACTACTAGCCTGTTTCAATAAATCAGCTGGTGTCGATTTCCATGCGGCTACTTGTATAAGGATTGTCAGAGCCACTGCATATTTCTCGATGTTATTTTTTGTTTTAAGTGCTACTTTCAAGTTGAGATTTTCATTTATATAGTACCTGAATGCTTCCCAATCGGTTTTTTTTTTGGTGTACAGTCGTTCTTTTACTGGTCTTTCAATAATGGTAGTACTTATTGTGGCAATAACTGGAGTGTGGTCTGAGCTACTGTCCAGAGAAGACTGCACACTTAAGTAATGGTTTGACAATCCTTTATACACGAAGAAATCTAGAAGGTCCGGTGTTTTGTTTGGGTCTGTAGGCCAGTACGAGGGTTCATTTGCACTAAGTATATACAATTTATTTATGTCTAAGCTTCTTTTCATTTCTCGACGTCTGGGTAAAGTTAGCCCCGATCCCCAGTAAACGTTTTTGGCGTTCCAGTCCCCTCCATAAATGAATCTATGACCAAGGGTTTTGAAGTAAGATGTAAATGCTTCTTCCTTTATGGTGTGCTTTGGTGGACAGTATACAGCCGATAATGTTATAGATCCTCGTTTATCTTGCACCATTACTGTAGTTGCAGTGGCTCTGTTTTATATTCTGGAAGAATTTCGTGCTTGATATTTTTCTTTATAATTATAGCTGTGCCTGCATGAGCTGTTCCGTCCGGGTGGGATGTCCAATATATATGTTGTAATTTCTGATCTTTATATTGTGATTTGAGGTTAAATGTGCCTCAGATACCAAGAGTACGTCAATATGTTGGTGTTCCAATAGAGTTTGTATGTTATATTTGTGTTTAATCAACCCATTCGTGTTCCACGTTGCTACTTTCAGAGTGGCCATTTCAATGGACAATTTTGTTGATTACTGTTGTGAGAAGGTTCATCATTGTTGACATTAATTGTTCTAATAGTTTATCTAGCTTGTTGTGTGAGGAGTTTTCCTAAATTATTTCGAGGTGTTGAGGGATATTCTTTCAAGGTGTCTGCATAGGAAAAAACATCATCTGTGACAATTTCAACTGTCCAACTATCACTATTATTCATGAGATATAGTCTGGTGACAGACGTACAGCGGAGTCTTAGTAATAGGGTACGGTTTCACCCTTTGGAAACGGAATCCTAAAAAAGCAACGATATTAAATACTAGCAAAGAGGTCATTACTTTTGTAATAACGACGGTTTCGGAGAAAAAGTTTTATTCAGTATCTTTTTTTCTTTTATACGATTACCTACATTATCTGAAAGACCTTGTTAAATGACTGTTTATTATAATAAGGATACTCACAAAGAGTATTTATAAAGCTTTTTGTGTTATTTATGGTTTATGGAGTGTGTGTGTAACCCTACATATCTTCTAGCGTGTGGCTAAAACCACCATTTTGTTTTTTTTTTTTTTTTGTGAAATAACTGTAGGTAACTGGGAGAGGCATTTGCCCAGCAATGGCACTGCCCACTGTTAGTCAAACTTACTTTCGCATTTACAGTAAAATTTCGGATTACGATTTACTCGAAAATAACCGTATAAAATGATGAAAGAACCTACAAAAGAATGACTCCGCAACAACAATTTTGATGTGTTTATATATTTTTGTAAAAAGACAATGGTCAATAATTGTTCTGAATCGCTTGCCAGCTAAATAATCTCAGCTAACAAAATCCTAAGCACAAAAACAAAACACGTCCCAACGCTCGTTTGTTTTTGTCTCAAGAATAAAATGCCATTTCTCCTCAAAACATCTAAACTAGCTTCAATTTGCATTACAGCGCCGTTTCATTTAATGCAGCAGAACACGGTATAAACGAAACTACAACGATATTACTATTTAGTTAGAGAACAACGACACTTGCCTGCGATTAGGGGCAGTTCACATTGACGCGAGTAGACGACCACTTTTTTAAGATAGCGATTCATTATATAGGACTTTTTTAGCGTACGATGATTGTCACATTACCTCGCTTCATGTTTCATATGCAGAAGGTTGTGCAAATGTTAATGTATTTTTAAATAAATAATTGTAATGTAGATACTTGTAAAGTGCTTATTTTGGACAACTCTAACATCGGTGAAGGAAATCATCGTTAGGAAACTTTGACTTATAAATCAATATAGGTCCAAACCTGTGTCAGAACTGTGGGGTTCCCAGACGCCTTCTCAGAGGATGATGGCAGGTGGCCACAATATCACACGAAAAAAAAAAGATTATAAAAGTAAAAACACAAAGAAGTATTCTGATGGAATGGCGGAAACTGCGGCCGGAACAAAGACAATTTCCGCAGATGGCGGTTCATGGACGGCAAAGACTTCAAGTGTTTATGCGGTATCCAACATAGATAATATACCAGTTTCCGTGTTGTGCCTATTTAAAGGGGCTTCCATTTAATAGCATTATTGTCCACTAAAAACTACATTGGCCACAAAACTACTAAGTCAGCCACGAATCAAATAAATTGATCAGAAAATGTACAAAAAATAGGCCAACCGAAGGCGTAGTCGATGGAACCCCGTTGCGCGAGGCTCCTATTTCGGTGTGCAGGGTTAAAAACTAAAATTGTTGCCGAATTGTAATATTCGTGTCTGAGTTAGTAATTTTGTGGCTCGGATTATTATTTTTCTTTTTAAAACAATATCAGTGACTGATGTCCATAAATATTTTACCATCGATATGAGTCTATGCACTTAAGCTCCACTAACCGATTTATGGTGAGCAATATTTTACACGTCACTAATAAGTTACACAAACAAACAGTTTTAAAAGTAAAGTAACATAATATCATCATCAGCCTGTATTCGTTGACTGCTAGACAGCGTCTCCCAATCTCTGGCATTCACCTGTATCCGATTATACTAGAAAGGCGAGGCATGAAGACGCAAAGTCGCGTCGAGTCGCGTCTCGTCTCGGTGTGAACAAGTCCTTAGCACGAGATACACCGACACTTGCTTGCGCGCCTACGATTACCGTTCCAAATTGCTTTTGCCTAAATTTAATTTCACCACAACCATTTTGAGAGCGAGTTTAGACTTAGTTTGGACCATTTTGGATTATTATTATTATTGTGTAAGTAAAATGGTTATTGAATTTGAAGTTATTAGATCAAGTGTATGTTAGAAAGTAATTTAGATTTTATAAATAAGACTCGTTTACCATTAGCTTAATGTTATTGTCTGCGCGATGTTTGGTTATTTTCGCTCGGGAACACTTATTCAGGGATAAAATACGAGTACATACATCCTATTTGTTAATCCATGTTATAACTACCTATGTGCTAAATTTCATACTACCGTTTATTAGTTTTTGTGTGAATGGTTAACGAACATCCATAAATCCTCACAAACTCGCATTTACAGTAGTTGTCAGAAATATATAAAAATGAATACGATTTTCGTTTCTGTATACATCTGTGACTATGTTGATATTTTAAACTGCGTAACGAATTTTGATGAATAAAAATGTTTCTATCATTGTAGACATAGCAATTTTACTCGACAATGAACAGGTTACTTCTAGGAAAGCGTGTTTACCGTCGACCACATTATTGCTTACCGTTAGAATATGGTGGTAAAACAAGAGCCTAAGATAAAAAAGAATACCAAAATATTTAATTATGTATTTCAAAAAAATCACGCGAAACGGTTTGCTTAAGCTCCCCAGCTAAAAGGAAAACAACAAATCTTTCTGTTGCATTTTAAAATGAAATTTTAGCTTTTAATATTGCCAGCCATTAGTAACTACCAATGGAAAGTAATCAAGATTACCCTCGATCTAGAGTCCATTGCATTATCTGATTTTAAAATAAAATTAACTCATCAATAATAAGAAGATCTCGCATCTAATTCTTACCTGACACTCGTAGGTGCCGTTGTCTCTCTTCTGCACGAACTTGATCTGCAGCGTCCAGTCTTCTGAACCTTCTCCATGTAACACCTGGAAAGATGATACAACATCAATACATCATCATAATTCTTCCTAACTTCTTCTTTCGGTCGCTTAAATACTAGGAAGTTGCGAAGGAAACGTTTTAAGGGACTGTTTTCAACGGTCTGCTGTCAAGGGGTCCCGGGACTGTTTCTGCAGGATATTACAGCCCTGGAAGTGAAAAGAGCAGGGTGGTTTTTAATCCGTGAAGCTATTGTCAAACAGACAAGCGAAGCGAATGCGATCCGAATCCTGTCATATAGAAAAGCGAAAGCGGTCCGATAGTCTATGTGACTGGCTGCAAACAATTCCATACATTACAAACAAAAACGCCTCGGCACGCATTCGGTTCGCCTGTCTGTTTGACAATAGCTTAAGAGTCTGACGTACTTTTCGCTTCAACTAGGGTGGGTGGACTCATTTGATGATTTTTAGGTACAACTCAAAAAAATAAGGACTGTTTTTTTCAAAAAGTACTAAGTTCAGCCTAATTTTAATAAATTACTTTAGATTTTTGTCTCTGATGTGGGTCTCCCCAAGTATTTCAAATAGCAACTAGTTTATGTCAAATTTTACCAATCGAACATAAACCTTCCACTATTATAAGGTTGAAAACCTTTTGAAGTTTAACAGATTGAGGTTGGTTGATGTGTACATTGAGTGTATTATTTGAGCTTTAGCCGCTAAATAGCCCTGAGTCATCGCGGCAGACCTTGTTAATGACGGGATGATCTAGATCAAACTAACGAGCTCATGTAAGCCCTGGATCAGAATAGTTGGAAGTCATCAGGACATTTGGCCAGCAGTGGGATACCACACGCCATTTACAACTCAACAGTAATATTTACTAAGAAGTCTATAATAAAATACTTTATATACCTTTTCTGAGTTAATAATAAAGAAAAGAAGCGTGGTCATCAAACCATCAGCTAAGTTCGCAATATCCTGTCTTGTCAAGTCGAAGGCTAATGATTGAAAACGGTGAGGATCTGATAATTCAATAATAATAAAATGGTACAAAAATAAAAAGCAGCTTAATCATTCTATGAAATGAAATACTATTTTAGATAGTCATGCTTATTATTATTTATAGGAGCTGTGATAGAGGTTATTTTTGGTCACCTGGAATTAGTTTTATATATCTTTAAAATGAAATAAATTAATTTTCTTTTATTTGGTATCTAGTTAGTACTTATAAGTTAAAAAAAAAATAACTCACGAAACAACTATTCCTAAAGTTTCTTTCAAACGAGGAAGTCCACTGTGGATTCAGAAGCTTTATCCGCAGAATTTGCCCAGTATTATTATAGTCTGAGAAAAAAACATTGGTGTTCCAAAACAGGTAACAAAAACAAAAAAATATTCACAATTTTAGTTCCTTTAAAGTTTCTTTTACTACGAAAACAAGCTTACACGACAAAACTTGAAAATACTGAGAAATTCCGCTTCCAATCCGCAGTTTGGCATCGCATGGGTGATATAGGAACAAAATCCAAATTCAGTCTGAATCTGCGAAAATACAGTTCTCAAATTCGGTTCAGGTCAATGCACATTGCTTTACGATCTACAATCGGGTAAGTAGAGTAACGATCCTAGGAAGTTGTAAATATAACAAAAACTAGGGCCGAGATGTATAAACGTTGCTTAGAACGTTTTGATTAAGCACTATTCTTGTCAACAAATAATAAAATCGATAGAAATTGGAACATGTCGAAATCAAAGCACGTGCTCACTAACGTTTATAGACCTCAGTCTAAGGCTTGTTTTACACCTACCACAACCACACTACGTCGCAGCGACAATGAAGACGATGAACACGGTGATGAAGCAGTAGTTGCAAGTGAATAATGTTAAGTAGGTACTGCGTTTTTTGAAGTTGCGTTGTGGTACCGGCAAAATGTGCATGAGGTTCTCTTTTCTTCTTTCTAAGCGGTGTGGTTCTTGCGATGTGGCCGGGCTAGTGTTTGTGACGTGACAACGATGTGATCAGTATCACCAAAATGATCCGTGTAAATTCTTCTACTTATTTACGCGATTTTAGGTTCAATTGTCACGAAATCATTGCTGTTTTGAGCATACTTATTTTAAAATTAAATAGCGAGAAAAAAACACTTTAAAAGCCTATTACAAGAATCTTAGATAGACATGAATTTAAAACCCGGGAGACACATTGGCAATACAGTCAAGTTCGACCCACCCAGAAACGAACCCGTAATCCGTAGCACTTTAATGACTGATCGAGAGTCTAACTCACAATTATTTTTCCCTGAGTTAGTTAATTAAAAAGTGCGCTCCGCTAACTCAATGCTGAGACGGACGAATTTCATCAAATCAACTGTCAATTTGACGTTCAAATGAATCGGCCTTTTTTAAAAATGGCGACGGGAGAAAGTTCTTAAAATTGAGGCGTGAAATTATCGAGAGGAAATATTAATTAAAAAAGGAGGAGGAAGGAATTAAATATGGTAATTAAGCAACTTTTATGTCGACGTAAAAGTTGATGGAGGGCGATTTTTTTACGTCAGAATTAGTAACGCGTTATCAAATTGAATTTTAATTGAATTAGAACGAAATTCTGTTTTTTATGTAATGGATCGCCAATTACATAAAACATTATTTGGGTCCGAATTCATTGCTTTTGAAATTTCATGCGACTAATGTTATGAAGTCTTGAGAGGAAAAAATAATAATCTAATACAAGTTCAATACATGAAATTACCTTTGATCTAAAAAAATAACGCGATCTTTACTCACCATACATGACCAAATGTAGTTAATAAGCTTATCACTGGCTTTCGTGTTACTAGGCCGAATGATTATGAGCCTACGTAATTACCTACTAAATATGGAATACACAGAGAGGGAGTTTACTGTATCCCAGCTTTTGTGCATCCAAAGGATTCCGACTACTAATCTCCTGACGCTTTTGAGCTCAGCGCAACCCATTAACCCTGTTGACTTCAGCAAATTGTACCGAAAGCTCCACAGCAGCTATTTCCCTATCATTTTCAGAGCAACACGGATATAATACGCAGTAATCCTATGTCCAAGCTGAACAAGCCAGCAAAGATGACGTCGGCTAAATTCGGGAGCACGAACATTGCCGAAGCGAGTTAGGTTGATGCCACACAGATGAATAGTCAGCGCATAAATTGTTGCGTGAGGCTAGAGTACGATCTGATTCAGGTCGGCACATTTGATTTGGTATTTCCATGAACCAACTAGACGGTTTCCAAGAAAATAGGTACACATGTGACATACAAATCGTTTAACTCCGTTCCATTTCTAATCGGGATCGGTGCAATTTGAACTTAGCCAAGCAGTATTTCCCCGAAAACAAATAATACATGTACGGCTGAACTGAATTTCGCATACCTAGCGAACCAAAGCATAGTTTGAGTATTGCGATGGTCATAATGGCCACCTCACGCTACATCATTTAATGACTTAGGTCTCTGATTCAATGTGTCATGGAGACCAGGCTTTTCGTAGCGCAAAAATGTACGCATATTGCAAAAAGAGCATATTAAAAAATACATGTGACACTCGGAGACTGCCGTGGTGAAGCTATTGCATAAATAACGTTCAATTTTATTTTAAAAGAATAAAATCGCCTACCGCGTATATTTAACGAGAATATAATTTATTTAAAATGTATGTGGTGCACTACTGTAATAAAGAAATTCTTTGTTGTAAGAGAATTTTATAAGTAGGTTTCATTGCAAAAACTCCTTTTGTAGCTGGCCGTTTAGAATCAGTAAGAAAAAGTAAATTGTTTTTATGACGGATATTTTTATGCTTGCCGAAGTCTCCCGAACTGAAACGATGTTAGACGATGCGTGGTGTCAGGTATTTTCGTTAGGTTTTTGGAAATTTTTTCATTCGGTCGCCGCGCCGCGCCGCGCTCAGAGCCCGCGATAAAAGCTATAGCTTAAAAACAAAAATATGTTTAAAAGTTTGGGATAAGTTGACGTGCTGGGTTAAAAGATACAAGTAATTTTGAAGATCTTTTCTGTGACTTCGTAATCCAAACCTTCAAAATAACTCCAAAATTAAAGGACCTAGCTGTGTGTCTTCGGCCTTAGGTGGTAGTAGATTTCTAGACCGTGATCGAATCGCCTGACGCAGCACAAATCAGAAACGACGCGTCAATGACGAATTGAGGCCGACGAGACCCGAAAATAGCCGGAAAACACAGAAACAACCGTTCGGCCATAACTTGTTATAGGATATTTTTTTGTTGTATAAAATGAGTTTCTGCGGCGACGTCGCCGTCGATATGAAAAGTGTGTCAGCGGTTTCTTGAAGGCAATTTTTCTTAGTTCTGTCTATGATTTTACGTCGAGTATAGTATAGAGGGAAATAATAAAATAGGGGAGGGAGGGGGGCGTCGTTTCTGTTTTATATTCTGCTTGAGTTCTGTGGTGCAGATGTCAGATTACTTTGCATGACGCATCTGGGTTTGAAAGGATATTCTTCTATCTTCATTACCTACGAAAATAAATTGTTTTATGTGGAAGTTGTTGATAATGAGATGTCTCCACACGACCAGTGCGATTCTTGTACGTTAATAGTTAGCGAGGAATTACAGTGTCTCTTAGGGGCCTTCTCCACAACGCAGAGAATCGTGACGATACTGAGCTTCTGTCATAGGGATGAGCGAATGAGCGGAAGAGTGATTATTCCACCAGCATATTTTATAGTCTCGACTCGAATCAGACTCGCCGCGCGTTCGCGATGTGGCGTTGTGTAATTGTGGGAGTTCAATTGGTTTCTGGACGAATGCGTTTGACAGCGCGTCACGTTTCGCGGCGTGTGCGCGACTATAATTATGTAATTACGTTTCGCTCGCACTTAGCCACATAATATTACAACGAACATTACATTTACAAGTTAAATAGTCACGCGAATCGTGTCGACTGCAAATTTTCCCACGCCCGCACTCGGCTGAACTAAACTAAAGCGTGTTTTAATTCTCACTGTTATTATTAACGAACTATTTACTCACGGCACATTGTTACTATTTTAAAATGTCGCATTTTACGTTATTTCCTCGTTTTGATTACGATTTAGATCAAAGTTCCTGTTTTTGTTGTGTTATACTTGCTTTAGAGATGTAAGTAATTGACTCGGAGGAACGCAAAGCTGAGAGGCTCATTGGCGACGTAAAATTGGTGGATGTCAAGCTTCATAGCTTGACTCATAATAATAATAATAATAAATAAATTCTTTATTGCCATATAAAATTATATGGCAATAAAGAATTTATTATAAAATTTCACATTATATTGAGACCCTGGCTCCAGAGCTAGGTTATAGTACCTGTGTTTCAGGAGCCAGTGACTTCTTCCATTTATGTTACAGTTTTATTACATTAGCAAGCGTGATACAATTATATTTATGAAATTACAATTATTTATCAACATTTTAAAGAATAATTAAAACAATTTAAGTCGCACTTATAGCCGCAAGGTTGCTTGCCTGTCGGTGTTATACAGATTGTTCGGTGGATGTGCCCAAGAACCCCACGACGTCATCCCACCAGCCCCTTTCTTTCATCACACATCTAGAAGCACGGCAAATAATCATCTTTACCTGGTTGCTATTCCACCAATTCGGTCTTTTATAATGCGTTCAGCAAAGGAGTGAAATACTCTAGCTGCGTCTGTATTTCCGAACGCATACAACCCTAATCTTTTCACAGTTAGAGTCAACAGGCTTCTCCTGGGTAAGCTCGCTCCACTGTCGACTTTGTCTTAGTCACCCCTGATCTAGAATAGAGTCAAGAGTACTAATACATGGTCACACAAAAAATACTAACGGATTTGGATGAAATTAGGTGCACAGATAAATTATTATAACCTAGATTATATATAGGATACTCTTTATCCCAATTTTGTGTTCTTAAGCGGCTATCAGGAGGAGCAGTGGTGGCCTAGTGGTATCGGCCTCGACTTACGAGTTGTAGGTCGTGGGTTCGAACCCCGTCAGGCGCATTACTTTGTGTAATTTATTTCAACACCACTGCTCTCAAAACGGTGAAGGTAAACATCGTGAGGAAACCGGCATGTCCTAGAACCAAAACTTCGAAGACATGTGACATCTACCAATCCGCACTGGGCCCGCGTGGTAGATTACGGCCTACTCCCTCTCAGGCAGAGAGGAGGCCTGTGTCCCAGCAATTTATAGGCTGATGATGATGATGAAGCGGCTATCAACAGTTATTTATTTCATAACTTTAGTTACGTTTTGTTTCGTTTCTTATTTAAAAATTAACTTATCTAGAAAAAGCAAATACATTAACGAATTTCAGGATTTTCTTTCAGGTCTTGTTGAAGGCCTGGAGTAAATTTCATTAGCACTTATTAAGTCACCCTCTTAATACCTTTTTCACGGCCTGATATTAGGCACAGAATTAGGACGCTCTTAAAAGCGATTAGGTACTTTCAGTGCCTACCTAACTACTTAATTATATTGTATTTCGTCTTCTTATT
Source organism: Agrotis exclamationis (assembly GCA_950005045.1). Lineage (NCBI taxonomy): Eukaryota > Metazoa > Arthropoda > Insecta > Lepidoptera > Noctuidae > Agrotis > Agrotis exclamationis. Next base: position 4,270,761 of record OX465431.1, on the reverse strand, counting down.
AATTCTTCATGGAGTACTAAACGTTAGCTTTACACTGTTACTCATAAACTGGAAGATTATGGATAATTGACCGGCTGACTGGCTGGCTGGCGTATGGATGCGTTGTGTGTCACGGGTTCGATCTCCGCATGGAACAAATATTCCTGTCTTATACATTACATGGGTTTATTAAAATCTGCTAGATATACCTCTGTTTGGTCGCAGGACTAAAGAACACCATGACCTCGGAACGTAAAGGGCTATTGAAGGACACCGTGGATTTAAGTCAGTACAATTCTGACAGTCGCTGGGTGGGAGGACTCAATTGATGATTTTACCAAACTAAAAAAAAGGTACACCTCTGTTTAACCGTTTTCGTTATTGTGGTAAAATCACTAAATGAGTCCTCCCAGAGTGAAAGGGACTGTCAGACGCGTGCTGAGTAAAATCCATAGTGTTTCTTCAATAGCCCTTTACGTTCCACGGTCACGGTTAGCTGTTTAGACAGTCTACTCTGTTTATCCCTTCGAAGATTAAACGGCGTGAAGTTATGTGTGTGAAATAACAGTGCATTATAATGTATAGTTTAGAAACAAACTGACAAAAAACAGAGTTCCCTAAAAATAAACCCAATTCACGCGGATACGCACTGCGCATTTTAACCAGCGACACAACAATTTCGGAATGTGGGGCACGTTCACAAAATTACGTCAAAAAATGCATTTCTATCTGTCATGGCGATAAGGATCGCTCTTACAGCTTGACACGGATTTGGCTTCAGCAAAGCACATTCTCATTTATGCCGTGTTGTACGGAATTGCATCTGCGTTTATTGCGCTGTTAAGTAAAGAGGGCCGGAGCTAGGGAGGCACATTGTGGGGCAATACCTCTCCTTAAAGTACCATAGATAATCTATATAGCCTGAAATTCTCGAAAGGTTAAGTAGAAGTGTAGTTAATAGCACACTCGTATTTCGCCAGTTATGATTAAGTTCCATGTGATACAAACATGAACTAATTACAAAGGGCACAAATCCAGACATCTTGTAGCCACCACTAAAAAAATCACGATTTGGTCATTGAAACCAACACTTTTTAAACAGCAGTCGCGCTCACGACCATTACATCTACGAGGCAGTATTTAATTCCAAAGATTAACTTTAAAATGGCAAATATTATGAAGGAATAAATAAATATAACTCGTGTAGCGGCTACATCTTATTTCAATTCTAAACAAATCATTCACTCCAAGTTTCTTAATCGTACATCATTACTCTCGATTTTAATTTTTACATTTTTGCCCTACATAAGTTCAATCCTAGCTACGACCCTGGACAAGTGACATGTATAGCTGTAAAGCTGGCTGTGTGAGGCGTTGGGTTTATTGTGTGGGGTTATTCTAGGTCAGGCGGTGTCTGTGTGTGGGGAGTCGGCATTGTTTGAACATCGTTTTGTGGTAACGTTCCGAAAAACACGAAGTCTTAATTGAAAAATGTATAGGTTTTCTTAATTATCTGTATTAATAGTAGGTACTTTTATTTGAAGTCCGCGAAACCCCTATTGATGTTTTTTCCCTCCCCACAGAGGCTACAGATGTTAAGTCTGGGCAAGAACTAATTTAACGTTTTCAATTCATGTATTGGGAATTCTATTATATTTACTAAAGAAAAACTGATAGCATATTTAAAGATATACTTATAAAAGCACTTGCCTCGCAGGAAACTTTAATAAAATCTGACATTATCTTTCACAAAATACTAGACATATTTTAAAGATTTTTTCTCAATATTTTAAAATCATATTTGAGCAGAGAACAGCCAGGAGTATAATAAAATTACTTTAGCCTGTCTTTTAAGATTTGGTTGTAAATAATTTGCCCAGCATTGAGAAAGTAGGTAACAGGTTAATGTTATTGTTTTTATATTAATCCTAAATCCAACAGACATTCTTATTAAAGCCAATAGTAACCATTCAATTCAATTAGACCCCTTTCCAAATTAAAAGCCTACTGCAAAATAGATTCTAACGACATAATAAGTACGGTACATGAGACTGTGAGCTGCATGGCCAATGCACTCTAAATTGTCCCTAAATTGCTTGACCGCAAAATTAACGCTCTCAAAATGCTAACGAATATGTGATCCAACGACCACAGCGGTCGAATTTGAGCTGGAATGTGCTAGAATTACGGATAATTCAGCCATCATTGAAATTTCGAGAGCCAGTAGCACGTGTAATTATTTTAGAATAACGCTTCGTACGATCTGATGCGTGAATTCGGATCGTACGGTATTAGTATTAGGGTGCAGGAGAATTTGATTACGTTAATTTGAATGTTCGGTATTTAGCAAGTTACGATTGTGAAATTGTCGTAAAGTACTCAGCAGGTTATTTAACTTTAATGGAGGGTTGTAGACCCAAATACTACCTATTTCGTGTTAATGTAAAAACTATGCTCGTTACTAAATAAAATTACAGTCGCACAGCCCGCACTGGCCACAATGGGTTTATATTCCGTCTTTTATTATATAATTTAAAATCTGTTTATATTCCGTCAGTTAAAATATTGAAAAATAAAGGACACATTTATTTTTAGTTTTTAAAATAATGAATATTAACAAAAATAAAACGCTTCCAAATTCGGGAGTGGGGGTTTGTGACGTCATAACGCTTGTAAAATAATACCAACAGAGTGACGTTTTGTGATTTTTTGAAGCTTTGTATGTATCTTTGTTAAGTTTAGAAAAAGAGATTCTAATGTTTTTTTTATAATCTATATTTCGGACTATTAACTTTTTTGAGTAAAATACGAGTAGCCTATAGCCGAGGTTGGATTGTGGATAAGGATCATCTATCATAGCAAGTTTCCTCCTAGCCTTAGAAAGCACTTAAAGCCGTTGTTCTCGACTTTCTTTGTAGGTCTTTGACGGTGGTTACTGTTAGTCAGAAGCTCGAAAGTCTCACAACCAGTCTATTTCCAATTCAAGCTATTTGTATGCAAATGTGACGTCATACTTGTTTTCAAGACTTGCCTAATGGAAAAGAGCCTTAACACGTTCGCTGCGGCAGTGATTTTTCTATACTTTCCATTCCTACGGTACAAGGTCTATACACCTGGTAGTAAAACTTCCATTGCACGGCACAAGGCTTATAATAATAGACCCTGTAACATTTAAGAAACATAAATCTTTTTTTGGTTGATGTAGTATATTCATCTCTTTCCTAAACCGAACCAAAATTAAAGTTATGCCTTTCGCACGACAAGGAAGTCTATACTTTTCTTAGCCGCGTTGTAAGCAAGGCGTATACAAGATGTTTAGACCTGTTATCGCACTCAACGTGTTAACTGAACATAAATAAACTAAATTCTACTTTGCATCAACATAATTTTCATCTCAAAATTTAATCTAAACATACTTGATTAACATTTCTGACTAACTTGAGTAACACACCTACGCATTGTATTCAATTTCCAACTGTTTTTGCGCCCATCCGTTTAGAAACGGAGGCACTGTATCAACTTCTTATCTACCACAAACACACGAGAACAATCCGCAAGTTTGTATGGAAGTTTGTATGAAACTTTGTATGGAAGTTGCCCGGGCAAGTTCGCAGGCGTCGGGGCTTCGCATGCACTGTTTCAAGGTCTTTCAAAGTCTTTGTGTAGTTGCAAGGTTTGAGGAAATGGAGAATAATAGAAATGTTTTGTTTTGTATTTACTGTGTTTTGTTTTCAGTTCGATTGAGTTGTGCGCTAGATTGATGTACTGTGCGTTTGAATTAAGGATAAGAAGATTTTGGCGCCATATTGAAAAATATTTTGAGCAAATTAGTTTTACTAATATTTATTATCGCGATAATTTTCTAACGATAATTGTTCATTTAAAAGTGTAGGTACATGATATTACATGACTTCGAATGCGTTTGATTTAGTATCAAATATTTATATTTGAATATTTAGGTAGGTAGTCATATTTTCTGCAGTAAAATACAACCTTTAAACTTCTTGCAATTAATACAATACTGTGCATTTTGCTTAGACACTACGTTACATCATTTCCCGTGTAGTAGTTTTGGCATGATGCATGGAAATAAAAATGTTTTTAAACTTACCTGAAATCTTTCATCATTGGTGTATGTGAATTTCCCGGAGCTCAGGATGTGCCAATCTCTTTTCCTGATCCACGACACTTGCTGAAATACAAAGAAATACATTAAAATTAAAAATATAATTTCATAATATTAGGGTTCTGTTTCCTAATGGGTTAACCATCAGTTTTATAGACTCAGACCGAGATTAGATATACTAGCGTGTGACTAACGGCACCACGGCAAACATTTTTGCCTGGTGGCCTACCATGAACTGTTAACGCGATCCAGTTTAGGCTGTGAGAAAGAGATGGCGCTAGACGACTTGTATAGCTCTGTCTCTTTCCCACAGACTAAACTGGATCGCGTTTAGAGCTCGTGGTAAGGCACAAGATTTGAGATTTGAACCTATTACCTCATCAGTTGAAATTGCGAATTGCATAACTAACTAGTGAACGGGCGCTAATTCGCATGAATGCAATGGCGAGGTCACGTCAAATAATAATGTGTCGCCTTAACTAACTATAATGTTAAAAATGTGAAAGTTTAAATGAATGGATGTTTGTTTTTAAATAACGGTTGAACGGATATAGATATTTGGCTTATAGATAGGTTATGGTCTGGTATAACATATCCGTTGATCTTAATGCTGATGCCGTTTATTCCGGTATAATTATTGGGTGGGATAATTTGTCGAGCTACATGCGGTGATGAAGGTGACAATAGCTAGTAAATCTATGTTATTTTATATATTTCTGGGATAAGTTTAAGGTAAATAAACCTCTCGGAACATTTAGTTGGTAGTTGGTAGAAACCGCATGAAAATTAATTGTGCAGTTTAGAAGATCTATACGACCACACAGATGTTGAAAGCGACTTTATTGTATACTGAGTGAGATAATATTAAGTAGAGCGATGTATAATTTTGAATATCTCTGGAAATTAATAATGTATCTCGGTTGCAATCTTTGTCTCTAATTAAGAACTGAATTTGCATATCCGAGTCTTAAAAAATCCAACCAAAACCAAAAAAATGGATCCAGATTAGGATTGAGATATTATTATTTCGGATTCAGATTTAGATTTCGCCGTAAAGCGTACCAGACGCTTCTTATGACTCACGGTGTAGTTTTTGTCTTAGAACAGGCTAAGGCTAATCTATATTGCCATATAACGTAGCAACTCTCCCAGTTTATTGGGCACAGTTTTAATCATTGTAGATTTGGTTACTTTCATTTATTTAATCGATTTTATTTATACATGCAGTTAGTACTTAACCGACACAATTTTTAATAAAAATAGCAGTGCCACAATTACTGGCATGTGTAATATTAACCCTCGGGGAATGAGCAGCGGCGACAACGCACAAATTGTCTGGCCGTGTCAATGTCGTGCGAAATTACAGGTTGACTTGACACACCACAAAATACGCTGCGAAGTACAAGGGGACTTATTTGTTACTGCTAAATGTTTGCCCCTTTGATTATAGTATTTAGTTTCATTTTGCACTTGAATTTATCAACAGTAATATTGTGAAAACAGTATTTCAATGCCAAACAGTATTTAATTGCAAAGGTTCAAATTGTTAGATTCACCACCACGACATGATCATGTTTCTGTTTTAAACCGACTTCAAAGAAGGAGGAGGTTATCAATTCGACTGTTTTTTTTTTTTATGTTTGTTACCTCAGAACTTGCGACTGGGTGAACCGATTTTCATGATTCTTTTTTTATTTGAAAGCTGGTGCTTCCCGTGTGGTCTCATTGTCACCATTTTAATATCTGATAATTGGATCCTGGAGAAATCGAGGGCAACCCTCAAATTGTATAGGCCCACACATCGTTTTTCGCAAATATTATGAAGTAATTTAAGAACTTGCGTATAGTAATCATCATCTCATGTAGCTGAGCTGATGATGGAATGTACAACTCCTTAACAGTAAGGAGTAGGCGTCGACTGATTTAGTAAATTATTATTTTTTTCATTAAGTATTTCAAAGCACTACAATTTAATAAAGGTCTGGAGTATATCTGATGATGGGGCCGAGAGACAGTCGAGGGAACTCCTCAACGATTCACAGCAGCTATCTTGTGTTCGAGCTTAATTAATTTGTATTGATAAGAACTTTACACCTAGATGAGTTGTGACTGTTATTAGGGGTCTGATGACGATGACGAAGGACAGTTCAGGGAATTCCTCAACGGTTTATAGTAGCTATCTTGTATTTGGACTTAATTCATTTATACTAATGACCCATATGGGTTATTGTTCGATGCAGTATACCTGCCATTTGGTCCCATAAAAAATCATTTATTTTGGTGTTCTTGCTTATTGTGTACATGGGCGATGTTATAACCGGTGCTAAGGATAATAAAATTGTAGTGCAAATAACCTACCAAATATCTTTTCTTTCGGAAGTCGGTGGCAAAAAAATCAATAAAATAAAAAAGTAAAGCCATTTTACCCTTTTTAGTGGTTGTTTTTAGAAGTCGGTTACATTAAAAAAAAACTTTTATTGCTTCAAAATAATAAGTCATTCATTCAAACTAGACTGATATAGAAGTTAGTTATAGTGGACAAATTTTAAAATAATTGTTTGGAGTAGGTAGTTCCCCCGTTTTATTCATTAGTCATACGGGACATGTGTATTTAGAAGTCATTTGCCACAAGTATGGTATGACACTTTTATGCTATTAGGCGCCATATTTTCAATATGGCGGTGCGAGCGGCAAAGATATGAGGTCGCAAAGTTGCAATTCAAAAAAAGCATGATATCATCGTTTAGCCTAGCCTTTTCTTAACTATATTGGGGTCGGCTCTCAGTCAAAACAGATGCAGCTGAATAACAGCATTTAACATGGAGCGGCCGCCTATCTATCTATAAAATCTGTTTGGAAAGAGCCCAACCGAAACACAAAACAAAACTAACAAACTACCTACTAACAATTTTAGGTGAAACTACCAAATTTTTGGATTATTTCATATCTAAAGGTTAAACGGGCAATATTTTGACAACATTAAAGGTCAGCTCAAAAAAAAAAAACTCGTAGGTAAATCTTGACAATATGTCTTAACCAGCATGGCTCATGCATTGTGTCTTATGGCCAGACCAAAAATTAGAGGCTTTAAGGCCGCATCGGCGTCGTACTCAAAATATTATCATTTATTCCAAAGTCTGACTGCATTTGCCGGCTATTGTATTGCAGCCATACCTTGTAGTAAAATATTGCCCGTTCAGACGCGACTTTAGTTAACAAATTCACTTTATTAACCAATTGTATATCTTTCATCATAGGTCAAAGTTACTGAGTGAGTGGTATCTGAGAGTTTAGGCATCAATGTCAAAAAGACTTAACAACTTCTAATCAGATTTAGCACTTTTGCTCCGATTAAGTTTATCACTTTTACGACAAAGTTATCTATAGTGCTGTGTTTCTTTCGCCTTTTATGTTAGGCTTTATTGGGAGGATTTTATTATTCCTTTTATGTGTGTCATTCAAAACGGTTTCAGGGGAAATAATTTACAAAATGTAAGGCAGATCTTGATAGAATTTTAACGCCATCATTGTCCATAATTTTTACCTTAATAAATTTTGATTCTAATAGCTAATTTCTTAAAAAAATGTCTCGAAAGTCCAGTGATACTCATGTACCCGGGTAAATATGTAGTTGGTAGAAGTCTGAATTTATCACAGGTTGCATCCAATTGCCAGACTTAAAGAGTGTACTACTGGTATACCACTGCTTAACCCTATGGCGATGATAGTAGTAGTCACCATCATTTGCCCATGCGCGTCTCAAAGCGCTGTCAGCAATTTGACCGGGACCCTTTTACAGGGCCAAAGCCTGCCGGGGTGGGGTGCTAGGACAGGAAACCAAAGGTTTTTCTTAACACAGGATACCGTGGCCCCGGAACGTAAAGAATCACCGTGGATTTTAGTCAGTCCAAATCTAACAGTCCATCCCGTCCCGCCCTGGGTGGGAGGACTCATTTGATGATTTTACCAAATTATAAAAAAAAACACCCACCCCTCTTTCACTCAAGTGCCCCACTAAACAGTGGAGGTAGGCAGTCCCTCCCAGCTGTGCGGTGATATTGCTGACTGTGTTGTTGGCTGTGACGTCAGCCGCAGGCTGCACGCCCGCGCGCCAGCCGCGAGCTCTTGAGGTGCCGTGGTGTCCTGGTACCAAAAAATGGAATTAATAGAAAAAAACATTATTTGAAACACTCAGAATTTTTTATAATGGGTCGATTCGACCTCTTCCCCACTGGGAAGAGTTCTCATTTTGGATGAATGCATTCGGAGCGAGAAGACAAAAATATAGTTTTATTACGCAAGATCTTGGGGTGTCACAACATCGTAGTAGCCCTATGCTTAGGAGTGGGACAGTATAGGTTTTAAAACAAGCTGTTTATGCTGGAGCTAACAAAAAACTACAGCAACAATGAATTAAACTAGCCACCAATCACCAGATGACGATTTCTCATCATTATAACATTATTACAACATTAATATTAAAATGATTATGTTAAAAAGGTTTCATTTCATCACAATCGGGCCCATTTATTAACTTATTAGTCATTCTGTAATTAATGCATTATGATAATAAGCTTGAGGTTGATGACGATTATTGGCAAATATATACTTATCTTGCCAACACAGACGAGCTTAATGGCGACAAAAATTTACCTTTTTTTCATAAATCCATAGCACTCAGAAAACATAATTATCTTCAATTTAAAAAGATTATTCGATCACTGGTATTAGGTTGGAATAGCATTATAACCAGCCTATTTTGATTTTCCCTCTGTTGGGAACTTGGGACACAGGCCTCCTCTCTGTTAGAGCAAATGGGCAATGTGGGTTGCTAGATAGCACATTCCCTGTCTTCGATTATGGCGGTTTAACCCCTTCCGTATTGGCACCGTGCAGGACTTTAGCGCCACCTACCTTTCAGAACTTTTGTTGGAAATGACCGTTCTGACGTTTTGAGATTTTGAATTTAAAAATTATTATTTATTTTAATGTAAATTTATATAATTACTGTTATTTTGGGTGGACAAAGTCAAACAAATCATTTTTGACCATTCAAATGGAATGTGGTGAGTAAAATATATTCAATAATTGTGTTTATACAGATTACAGATATCCAACAATAGTCCTACTTTTCGCCACCATGAGCGCTGCGATCGAATAGTACTACCCCCACCTAGTACTTCACACCCAGCGAATACGCTTCAGAGAAAACTCACCCTCTTTTTTAGTGACATCACACAACCAAAGTATTGCGTACAGCTTATATTCCATTTCTTTCTCCAGGTATGCTAAATAAGTATGTGCTGATCTAATAAAGGTTCTAAGTTAAGGGATAGAAGGTAGACTTACGTATGTCTCCGGTGGAAGATGTGAAGAGAGGCAGCATGCAGAAGATGGCCGCCGCAAGCTGTATGCCCATGCCGCCAGTCTGTCGCCATCTCATCTGAAACAAGGAAAAGAAATAATTATTTTTTCAGCTTGAACATTATTTTAACATCACGTTTTGAAATTCAGTCAAATAGGTGGTCGCTCGGAAGATTACGATGGGAAGAGCCTTACTTATGTTTTAAGAATTTTATAAAAAGAATCTTGTCTATGTCCGATATGATGTACAGAAATTTCTCTTGTAGAGAAGAAATATGTCTTCCCCCAAGTATCAAAAGTAGAGAAAATATTGTCGGCATGCTTGACGTTTGAAGACTAGTGTCTATCGTAGAGAAGAAATATTTATTTTCTACGTGTCAAACATCGCCAAACTTAGGACGATAGAGATCTTTCTTCAATCTGTCATTTTGCCGATTCTCCCGTCGATAATACTCGTTTCTATGGTCGTCGTGATACGCGTAAAGAAATACAGTAATAAAACAAAAAACTTAAAAAAAAAAACGTGTGGCACTCGGTGACTGCCGCGGTAAAGCTATTGCCATAGCATTTTTTTGATCAACTTATGCAATTATAATTGTTTATTTATTTATTATACCTATTTATTACTGTACTAATTAGGCTATGGTCAGCCACGTCAATCAAGTGAAACGTCAAGAAACGTTCCCTTCCTCCTCCTCCCTCTCCCTCTCCCTCTCCCTCTCCTTCTCCCGCTCCCTCTCCCTCTCCCTCTCCCTCTACCTCTCCCTCTCCCTCTCCCTCTCCCTCTCCCTCTCCCTCTCCCTCTCCCTCGATAAAATTTTAGTGGGACCATTCGGGAAGTATACCCTTTCCAACAAAAAAAGATTTTTTCAAATCTGTTAGTAAACGACGGAGTTATGCCCGAACAAACACAAAAAAATATAAACATCCGAATTGAGAACCTCCTCCTTTTGGAAGTCGGTTAAAAACATTTAGCCACGCCTACGCAGCGTATACGTCCAACTAACGCCGCTGCACAAACATTATCACGAATACATAAACCAAACTTTAGAACAGTATAGAACATCAACGTTATCAGCGCCGGGGAACATCTAGTTCAGACAATATCTCTGTTTATTCTTGGGTTATAGTTCGACGCGGGTTTCAGAGTAGCCAATCAATACCTTTGATGCTTCCTAGGCGGGGAGATAGTGATTGTGTTTTTGATGTTTTCGTGCACTTAAAAACGAATAAGGTTGCTTTTTATGTTTTTGAAAATGAAACCATTTCTTTAAAAAATCAACATCATAATCATCTCAGCCTATTGCAGTCCACTGCTGGACATAGGCCTCTCCCAGGGAGCGCCACAGCTCACGATCTCCCGCTTTTTCATCCAGCCTCTGCCAGCTATCTCCAGGTCATCGGGCCGTCTTGCCGGGGGCGTCTCACCTAACGTTTTAGGTAAAACCTTTCGTGTGTAGAAAATAATACTTATTCATTATTGTTTTCCTTAGGTTAATGTTTTTATTGTTCATTTCGTAAAAGTTTCTTTTGATAAACAGTTTGTAGGAACCCTTGTATTATTGTTTTTTTTTCATATTATTATTTCTAGTAGATGTGTTTTTATTTCAAAATCTTTTGATCCAATAACCTCAAACATTCATACAAGAACAAGATAATTTAGCATTTATTCCGTACAAAGTATTTGTAAGTGAATTGCAACTTTATTAAAAAAAAGTGTATATTTTAAACTTTGCATGCAATGGATGCATGCCGGTAGACACAATTGTAATTTTATTTTATTCTGAAAATAGCGGACACGCGATGAAAACGAACGGTAGTTGACATTTTAATCAATGCAACAAAAATATTGTTGGAATTTTATTATTCAGCAATTTGTTCACTGTCATCCAGAAAACCTGTAAACATGTTGTACTGTTTCTGTTATAAATAATTTTTGTATTAACGTATGTAAGTTAATGATTTCTTCCAATGTTTTAACCAAGGGCAAAGGAAGGAACATGATGATGATTTCTAGTCAGTAAGAGTCTGACAGACTAACGGGGCCCCCCTTAAAGGGGTAAAGTAACCGTGACCCTGGAACATAAAGGGCTATTAAAGGATCACCGTGAATTTTAGTCAGTACAAGTCTGACAGTAGTGTAGGTGGACTCATTTGATGTTTAAAAAAGAAAAGATTCTGGGGTCTTCAAAAAGATTTTGACGAAACCTTTCGATCCACTGAGGGACCTAAAAAAAATCCTCATTAGATCTCTGTATAATTTTTTTTTTTTTATTAAAAACGGTTCAACGATATATGCGTGAAACCTAAACAAACCAACTCAGTTCCGCATTTATAATGTAAGTCCAAGTTAACAATCTTAAAGAATATCTAGCTCCTAGTCTATAAGCAGCGGAAAGCAACACTATACCCAAGACGATATCTTTAACTAAGTCCAAAATCAGTTTCCGCTCCATCTCGCGTTTCCAATCAGTTGCCGAGGACGAGAAGTAGGTATGATACAATGTACAAAGGTATGTATATACAGTAGGACAAATACGACATGTTAAGAGCGCTTATTCTGAAAGTTGGCAACGTCGCAAATAGTTGTCAAATATTAACAAGTTTTAATTAATTTAGCAATGTTGCTGTATGGAAATAAGAAATATGGCTCTGTCGTGCACTAAAACATTGATAAGGGAATGCAATAAGTAATATCGTAACAACGATTAAATAGTTATAGATGTAATAAAGTATTTGGAAATCTTCCAAATGCCTTTATTAAACCAGAAACGGTGACAACATCAAATTCAATGTTTTTATTGCATTCCTATATCAATGTTTTAGTGCACTACAGAGCCTTTTTTCTTATTTTTATACAGTAAATTTAGCAAATTAATTAAAACTTGAAAATATTGGATAGCTATTTGTAACGTCGCCAACTTTCTGGATAAGCGCCCTTAAGGCGGGTACTGACCGGCGTTACGGGGCGTAATGTTTTCCCAGCGAGTGTTCTACAGCTTTTTTTTATCATATTGAAATCATCAAATGAGTCAGTCCTACCCAGGGCGAGGCGGGTAGGACTGCCAGACTATGTCTGATAAAATCCGCGGTAATACTTCAATAGCCCTTTACATTCCAGGGTCACGGTTACCTGATGAGACTATCCTGCGACCCCGGCAGGCTTTGGCTCTCTAAGAGCCTGCCCCACACCTTACCCATTGTTTTCACAAAGAAACAAGTTAAATATTAGTTTGATTCAAAAATTGTAGAACATTTGCCAAGATAATTATAATTATTTGTTTTAAACATACACGCCTTGCTTTCATCAAGGTATAACATAGTAGCAAGCATAGATTAGGGATATCATTTTATTGAGATTAGTAAGTAATTTACACAAACAATAAAAATAACTTTGTTTTTCATAGTGTTTGTATAAATGGCAAAGTTATATTTGCGGTTTTTGAAAATGTACTATATCTCAAAAACTGCTGACTATATCTCATCAAAACCAATTTTCGTTGGAAGTTTTTGTTGAGGTCTACATTATATTTCTTTTTTATTTTTATCATTCTCTTATTTTAGAAGTTACAGGGGGGGGGGGGGGCACATTTTACCACTTTGGAATTGTCTCTCGTGCAAACTTCAGTTTAGAAAAAAATGATATTAGTAACCTCGTAAATCATTTTTAAATACCTATCCATAGATACACCACAAGTATGGGTTTGGTGAAAAAAAAAATTGAGTTTCTATTCTAAGTATGGGGGGCACCCCCAAAACTGGTTTTTGTTTTTATTTTTGTGTGAAAATCCTAATGCGGTTCACATAATATATCTACTTACCAAGTTTCAACAGGATAGCTGTCATACTTTCGAAGAAAAGTGGCTGTGACATATGGACGGACAGTCACACATGACGAATCTATAAGGGTTCCGTTTTTGCCATTTGGCTACGGAACCCTAAAAATGTAGGTATTCAAGTTTTGTATAACAGTCGTGTTTTATAAATGGTTGCGAAAAACTAGAAGATTGCACAACATTTGTAAAATACACGTATTTTAGTGAAAACGAGGAGTTGAAAACGATGACGTTCCGTGACCGTGGGTCTTCTAAGGCTGTATACAATTTGCAATTGATCATGACAGTTCTTTTAATTAGTACGGGGAAACAAAGCGCTCGCCAAGAGAAACAAGCGGCTCATTGCTCGCTACGAATGGTACCTTACGGTCAGTAAAGGGTAGTTCTTCGAAATTCGATTCTTTGACTGATTCATATGGTCAAATTTTAATTTCACTTTCAGCTCAGTAACACATGTTCATATGAAAATAGATATTCCAAATAACATATATTTGTATGAGGGACTCGTTTTTACAAAGTAGTTTTTAAGATATCGACGTTTAAAAATTTAGTGCCCAGATGAATCAGAATTTTATACTGATGAATCAGGAACAGAAATAAAAATGGAAAACTTTAAATAAAAATGGGCTCTGTATTAAAAAAATAAACAAAATATTATAACAACAATAATATTTTTTTATACAAACAATTTATCAGTGATCATATCAAGGAAAAAATCTGGTCAATTCAACAATAATATTCTTGTTTTTCAGAATAATATTTATACAGAAATAAATACTTACAGAAAAGCGAGAATTTTGTTATAAATAGGTACCTACCAGATAGTCATTTTAATGCTACTTTATAATGTTCTCTCAGTTTACTTTGGTTTTTTCTCCCTTTCTTTTCAAATATAATAATTTTAATTTCCACGCAGCATACTCGTCTGGATCTTTTCTTATTTTCCAATTTCCATCCTAGAAGGATAAAAAATTCGTACGTTCTAAGAGTCTCTTTTTCTCCTTCTTTTCTATTGTTGATAGTGGCATTGTTGTGATATCAAAATAAAAACAAACAGATAGAGTTTGACTTATGAATAAATACACTCACACACACTGTACACTCTACTGACTTGGAAAAGTAAAATAACGTAACAAAACTGTTCCTTACATGCTGGAAAATGGGAAAACTAATTTATTTTCAGATTCATATGGGCTTTTGAACATATCAATCAGGCACAGATGAATCATGATTTTGCCTAAAATCATGCATAACTCACCATTCATACAGACTTCAGTATTGTCATTTTTCTACACGAATCTATAACCCAAAAGCATCACACGAAACTCAGATTAAAGTCTTAAAACAGCAAAATAAAATTAATAAATTAGGCATTGTAATCAGCAAGGTACCTAAACCAAGCACAGATGAATCAGATATTTACCTTTGTTTCACCGGGTTCTAAGCCAACCAGCCTCACGTCCGCTTTCTAGCATGTCCGTTGTACGACAGGCTTCCCCCCATGCGGGATCCCAGACTCTCATTATCATTCCTCGACCAAGTACGGTCAAGCAAAGCTTACTCCATATTAATCAGTATTTTACGCCGGACACTTCTTATTTACTTAATTATAAACACACTAACGTAGTTACAACTATTACATATTTTTTTTGTAAGAGGTCAATTCATTACCTTTCGATATAACTTTAATTTATATTGATAAATCAAAGAGAAAATGCGACATCGACCATTTTGTTCCGGAAAATGGGAAACGGACGCCCCATATGAATCAGGAGAACAGACTTCAAAATTTTTTATTTTGTATCTAGATAGCTACTATTAAAAAAATATAATTTGTCCTAGTTAGATCTAAAGCTAAAGTATACAGAAAAAAATATTACATGCCGTTTTGTTAGTTCGTTACGGAAATATACCCACAGACATCGAAAATTTTGTCTCTGAAGAACTACCCTAAAACTGGTCGGTCAGTACCCAGCTTTATACATAAAACTATATATTATATGAATACAATGTTGTCTAAGGAAATAAGGATATTTGATACACCCGGGCTCTCGCAGACGACGCTTTCGTAAAAGTAGGAGTGATAATTTTTGATCAAAAACCACGATTTTTATATCGCGTAAAAACTACAGCAATACTATCTAAATAAGTATATGATTACGTATATTAATTGTTATATTTTGCATCAGATTTATAGTAATCAAAACCTAAATAATATTCTTGTAAATCTTCATTATTGCTTCATCAGCATTTATTTTTATAAACCAACGAAAAAGTGCCCATTGGTTGAACACGGAATATATTTCCGTGTTCACTCAATTTTCATTCTCCTCAAGTTTGGTTAACCTACTTAAATAACAAGATAAAAAAAAAATTTAGGCCTAGAAAAGCCGGACCTCTACAGAGATTGATGTACCGTTGATTATGTTCTATCCAGAATAATCCTGTTACCCTCCAAACCAAATTACATTTAGATTGATTCGCGGTTTGCTCGTAAAATTGCAATTCCCTAAGGTCATGGCTGTATAAGAACTGTCAGAAGTTTCAATTGATATGATTTAGAAGCGATATAATATAATACTTTATTTTTAACTGACTTCAAATAAAAAAAAAGTAGGTTCTGAGTTCAACCTGTATGTTTGTTTGTTCGCGATTATCTCGCATTTGGCTGAACTGATTTTGATGCGGTTTACAGAAAAGTGTTCATTACATTCTGGAGATGGTTTTAGTATATAAAAATAATGGATATCTTCTGAAGTTGCCCGCATAGATCCGTTTTTGTTGCATACTAGGATTGTAGATTTTCAAATACGCCGTTTGTATGAAGATTTTTTCGGAAATTTAGGAATCGAAATTTCAATAATCGGAATTCGTGTTTTTGTAGTTTAGGAAAATTATTAAGTCGGAATTTTTTATATTCGGAGTATTGAAACTCGGTATTTTGAAAATAGTACTTACAATAACGTTAGGAATATTGGAATTTCGGAATTACGAAAATAGGAATATTTACTTTAATTCCTAATATAACAACTCCGATTGATCATTATTCCTATTTTCATAATTCCGTTTCAACCATTCGGAATTATGAAAATCGGTATTTTGTAAGTAATTCGTATTTATGAATTTCGGAATAAAGTTTTTCGTATTATCGTAGTGTACCCCCTTCACTCTGCGAATCCCAGTCTATGATTCACATCACATCAATTTTACGATCGGGTTGATGTCCCCACCACCGTCTTCGGACAAAGCATATTTTAACCCCAGAATTCATGTAGTATCTAAATTGCTCAAATTACATAGGGATGTCCCGATGTCACCACATCACTAGCATAGTTATGCATGCAAACATTACCTACGTGATATCGAACTTGCTTGCATAATGTCCGATCGGACTGCATTTGATATTTTAGCACAAAGTTGGGTTTGGTTGCGATAGAATACCAAACGAAAGGAAAATACTGCTTGATTTCGGTGACTATTAAGGGAATTACAAATAATAAGGGAATTACGAAAAATGTAAATGACAAAAACGAAAATACCGCGCCAATATGTTGTAACACTCATGTTACTAAATTCAACAAATTTAGTATTATTAAAATAAAAATAGCTAAAGGCCATGTTAGAGACCTGGTGGCCTACCATGAACTGTTAACGCGATCCAGTTTAGGCTGTGGGATAGAGATGGCGCTAGACGACTTGTATTAGCTCTGTCTCTTTCCCACAGCCTAAACTGGATCGCGTTAAGAGCTCGTGGTAAGGCCCTTGTGGGCTTCCCAGAGGTGGGTTATACAACTCTAAACAACAGAGGGCGACTGTGGTGATGCCATTTTCACTCGAAAAGTCAAGAATATTGAAGTAAGTATTGAAGATTGGATATCTTCGGAACTGCTGATTAGGTTGTGAAAATAATTTCAGAAATGAGAAGCTAAGCTATCTTCGAATGTCACAGATATTACACGTTCCCATGAGATAATTCCATATCATAACCATCATTTCGAATCGACGAGCAAAAGCTAGTTCTAATGGTTATACGTGATCGGCTTAAGCTGACTAATTGTAAAAGAATAAAGGCAGACTAAGGGTGGATTCATATCTGACGGAACATCCGTCGCGTATTGTCGGTCGCGGAACGCTAGAGCAGACAAATGTATAGAAAATCAATTGACCGTTCACCTCAACGGATGATCCGTTTGTGCGTAAAGTGTGAACGGTCAAGTGTTTATATGTATATACTCGTAGATGGGTAGATATGAACCCACCCTAAAGGAGAAAGACACTTAGAGCCCGCGTACTATAAAAAACTACATTCCATATAGATCTCGGTCACATTCATCATTTAGTCGTTGCAGCGTACAGACGTGCTCGTTAGCAATATTTAATTAATACTTTTATAATTGTGACCTACTTGCGTAATACATGTCAGCAATGTTGTTTACTGTGTAGTTTAGTGAATGATGGACACGAAATAGTGAACTTTTAAATAAACAAAATGGATAACAGCCCCTCCAGTCCCAAGGGACCAGTGCACTCCACCGCCTCGCCTTCGCAGTCGTCGTCGCAAAACCGAGCCCCCAGGTCAGACACAGCCGAGTTTATCGTATCTACACCTGAAATTCAAAGATGGATGGCTACAATCGAGCAGCACCTTAATGAAGTTTGCTCTATTGCCACGGATGGAAAATTAAACTCGGAGCAGAAAATGAAGTTTTCAAATCTATGCCGTAAAATAGGTTCTGGTACATCGCAGATGGCAGTCCTGTATCAGTCTCTGAAACAAAAAACCATTTACGCAGAACAGGAAATAAATATTCTTCACGAACAGCGGAGCCTGGCAGATCATATTTCGGACCTCAAGCAGACAATGTCGCAGAGCACTAAATCTACAGGAACGACTTCTTTTGCCGATATGGTAAAAAGAGGAAATAATGACTTTGTTCGACCTAATCATTTGAGTACCATTGCCATTTATCCCAATGATGGACTCAAAACAAGCGACGAAACGAAAGAACTTGTGCAAAAAATCATTCGACCCGAGCAAATGAAGCTGCAGGTACGTGGTGTGAGAAAAATAAAAAATGGAGGCGTAATCATCAGTACCGAGACAAAACAAGACGCCGATAAACTGAAGAACGCAGTTCAGCTGTCTACATCTGAACTTACCGCTGACGAACCCAACAAGCGCAAACCCCGGATCGTGGTTGTAGGTGTGCCGAGTTCAATGGCTGAAAATGAGGTTTTCAGCTGCATTTTCGAACAAAATTTAGTAGACTCGTTACCAGAACTGACACTAGAATCCTTCTTGGCCGCGACAAAATTAAGCCACAAATCTGGTAAAAGAGACACTGCGACTTGCAATTATATAATTGAAGTTTCAGCCAAAATACGAAAAGCGCTCATGCTTCAATCACGAGTCTTCATTAATTGGTCGTCCTGTCCTGTCAGGGACTTTACATTAGTAACGAGGTGCTACAAATGCCAACAGTATGGCCATGTAGCCAAATCATGCAGAGAGGTGAATTCTACGTGCGGTCACTGCGGGGAAGCAGGTCATATGATGTCCGAATGCACGAAGAAATCTGACGCACCCAAATGCGCGACTTGTTCACGTTTTAAAAAACCCAGTGACCACAAAACGGGAGACGCTGAATGCCCAGCTAGGAAAATAGCAGAGCACAGATACATAAATTCAATCGATTACGAAAGTACCTAGTATGTCATGTCATACTAAGGCCAGTCATCCGTATGATATTGTTGCTAACTCATCAATACTTATACGAGACCACTGTGTACTGCGTTTGTCCTACTTACCATTATTTTTGTCGCTGCATGGGTAATTTATTTATTTACTCGACCACTAAAATGTGACATGACGATAATTTTTGTCTCTTTAAACAATTCTGCTGACAACTTATTTTTGTATAATAGTGAAGTTACATAATAATTATATAGAATATTATATTTGACGTGTATGGCCCTTATTTTGTTTTTGTCTCGGTTATGATAGGATTTAGGTAGTTTAAGTAGGTTAGTACCTAGTATAATATAAATTTCATAATTGTTTCACTATTTTAAATATTGTTAACAATAATACAATTCCATAGTCCAACTAGTTATTATAAATATTAGCTCTAGTGCGCCTGTGATACAGGTATTAATTTAACCTAGTACAGGCATCAAACATTTTAGACTAAAATTATTTTATATACCTTTTGTTGTATTGTACCATTTTTTGAATGCTGAATAAAATTTATTATTATTATTATTTATTATTATTTTATTAAGATAAAAGTTAAACAACAGTTAAGCTTATTTTACTTTAAGGTGCTGATAAACGCTTGAGCATTCACTTGTAACAGAACACTGAGCATTCGCCGTTTTAATTTTTTCAAACTTAACAACGATTGAGCCAAAAATTGCTACGAACATTTTCTTCATTCTAGCGAACGATCTAGTCGTATAATCGTCAAAATTTTTTTCTTCATGAAGATGTCGGACTTGGCAGCCGGCTTGGCAAAGAGCTCGTTAGAATGCTCTCTAAAACGCTCTCGTTTGTTTTTCTGTAATGTAACATTGGCAAGAATGCTCATTGTAAGTAAATGTTCAAGGTTTTCATCACCTTTATAAGATATTGCCATGACCAGGCCATGTTTCAAAGTGCTTGTATTTCAGGTGAATTACTGTCAGTTATTAGAAGCAAACCTTCTTTACCTTTTTCTATTTGGTCTCGAAACGAACTCTTGACAAAGACACGAGACAGGATTTGTCAAGTTATCCGATTCTCGTTTGATTGATTAAGTGCCGAAGTATTTTGAGGGATATCGTTCCCTTTCTTCGATTCTTTTCCTTGATTTTTTGGGAAGACATGGTTGTAAGTAATCCAGTTTCATGTTTTTATGTCGATTGGTGAGTTATGGCACTATTTTTCGTGCCTTTTATTGATAGTTTTCATAAATAAGTCTAGAAGCTCGTGGCTAAATTATGACAGTCGATTGATAAACAGAGTTAGTTTTCAATTGAGTGTAGTTTTCCATGTAGTTTCTTTCCGGTTCTTCTCCATGGAACCGACTAAGGGCCTATGCAAACCACGTTTTCTTAAATGCGCTGTCGACACGCCTTTTAGAAACGCGCGTCGACGGCGCGTTTTTATAAAACAGAGCAGTTTGTTGTCGTTTGTATTTCGTCAAACGCGCGGCGCCAGCGCGTTTGTATCGCGTCAAACGCGCTGCACCGGCGCGTCTGTACGCGTCAACGCGCCGGTTGCATATTAGTCTTTGGTATCTCTAGTTGATATTTTAATGCGGATTAACTGGGTTTCTCTATAGTATTTCGAGGTTAGGTTCAATTGAAACATACGGTAAATATGGCCATCGAGTGGCCATATTTTCGATATGAAAATTTGTAAACTAAATACATAGGTTTCTTTTTTGTTTATGTTTTTGTTTTTCATGGCGCCGCGTTATATTAATAAGCGTGTTAAAAAGAGTTTGCGAGGAAATTGGAGTGAGGCTCACCAAAGAAGACAAGCAGAACATTAATTGATCTCTTGTCAGTATCAATTAATAAGATATAGGTTTTTTTATAGCTTAGTTGTCTTTCTGTTAATTTGATTTTTGTTTCTGTTGTTTTCTTTAAAGCTTTAATTAAAAATATTCTTTCTAATACATTTTTTCTTTTTAATTTGTTTAGTAATAAGTCCCTAACTAAAAATAATATTGTATTGTAATATATAACGGGCTAGTATCCGTAACTCAATCTACTAATCTCAAAATCTATTACAAATAGGTCGAATTTTACACGTGAACATGTTAGTTAGATAGACTCTTTATCACATGATATGAAAAATAGAGTAGACATTAGTCGTAGGTAGCATGAGAAAATTCTTATCAAGCCTTAAGGTGGCTTTAATATTTGACCCAGGTACCTTAGTTAAAATAATTTGGATGATGAAAAAAAAACCTATTTTTTTTTGTCACTAACTGTGTATATTTTAGCATCATTTTTGTCTCAGTTGGATAAAATAGCAAATAAGAAAATTCCAAGTAAAGATTTCTAGTACCAGACCAGGATTTATAAATCTCCAGTGATTTATTATTCTAGTTATCTGTTGTCAAATAGGCGCCTTGAAACTACGATTTATGGACATTACTTTGAGAATTGGTTTTATTTTCTCAAGATCTGAATCAGAACCTTTTATTTTAATAGTGAATAAGGGAAGGTCATAATGTTGACCCTGTAATACCCTAAAGGCCACATAGAAAAGTGCCTAATGGAATACATACATTTCGCCTGTTATCTTTAAGGGTGGGTTCACATCTGACGGAACTTCCGTCGCGTATTATCGGTCGCGGAACGACAGAGCAGACAAAAGTATAGAAGAACTGTTGGAATTAAATAACTGTTGCTAGTAATAACTGGTTTTATTACGAATTACTTTGAAAATTGTACAGCACGTATCAATGTTCCACAGAGTAGTAGTGTTGACAGAAAAAAAAAAAGAGATGTAGCAAAGCTCGAAATTTAAAATTGCACAGATAACAAAATAATTACTTTTAACACTCCCTTCAAATTC
Organism: Agrotis exclamationis; assembly: GCA_950005045.1. Lineage (NCBI taxonomy): Eukaryota > Metazoa > Arthropoda > Insecta > Lepidoptera > Noctuidae > Agrotis > Agrotis exclamationis. The sequence goes on along the minus strand of OX465431.1, from coordinate 4,248,887 downwards.
GAGCCTTCCTTCATCAATAACAAATTACTAAATATATCTTAAGTTATGTTTAACATTCCAATACAGTTTCTCAATAACTTAAATCTATCTCGAGGCAAGGCTTTAGTAAAAATATCAGCGAATTGATGACTTGTGCTTACATAGTTGAGTGAGATAAGTTTGTCACAGTATTTTTCTTTTACAAAGTTATACTTTACATCTATATGCTTACAACGTTTATGAAATTCACTGTTTTTAATAACATTTATGGCACTTTGATTGTCAATGTTTAGGCATACAGAACTTTGTTTATACTCTCCCACATCACAAAATAATTGTTTTAACCACATTATTTCTTTGGTAGCCGCACAGGCAGCCATAAATTCAGCCTCGGTCGTAGATAGTGCTACACTTTGCTGGCGTTGACTAGACCAAGTTATAGCAGCACCACTTTTGATGAATACATATCCTGTCATAGACCGTCTTGATGTTACATCATTGGCGTAATCCGCATCACTGTAGCCAATCAAATCAGTAGTCTGTGGCTTAGATTGATAACATAAGCCAAATCCTATGGTTCCTCTCAAGTACTTTAATATTTTCTTTACTGCATTCCAGTGAGACTCATTGTAACAGTGCAAAAACTGACTTACCATACTAACTGCATACATAATGTCAGGTCTGGTTACAGTTGCCAAGTGAATGAGAGATCCAACTGCTTCTCGGTATGGCAGGTTTTTCACTGGTACCGTCTCACTTTTCTGTAACTTCACAAGAGGATCAGCTGGAATACTATTTGGGTTAGCACTACTCATGTTGAATTTTTGCAAAAGTTTCTCTGTGTACTTAGTTTGATGAATAAAAATATGACTTTTGTTTTTCTCTATTTGCATACCAACAAAATTAGAGGGTGGACAGGTCTTTATGTCAAAGTTTACTTTTAATTCATCAATTACCTCTTTTAACACCAGGTTTTCTTTTGACATTAATAGCCCATCATCTACATATAGGCATAGATAACAATTAATCCCTTTAACTTGACCAACATAGACACACTGATCAGCTAAGCTTTTAACAAAACCAAACTTTTCTAAAACTGAGTTAAATTTTGTGTTCCAGCACCTTGGAGCTTGCTTGAGACCATAGAGAGATTTATTGAGTTTACATACAGTATTAGGTGCACATTCTAATCCCTCAGGTGGGATCATGAAAATCTCTTCTTTTAATTCACCGTACAAGAAGGCTGTTTTCACATCAAATTGTATAATTTCTAGATTTTGTTGAGCAGCTATTGATAAAAGAGAACGTATGGAATCATACCTGACCGTCGGCGAGAAGATTTCATCATAGTCTATTCCTTTCGTTTGTGCATAACCCTTTGCACACAGACGTGACTTATAATGTGGGCCTGTTGGTTCATCTTTAATTCTAAACACCCACTTACATCCAATTACCTTGGCAGTTTTAGGCTTTTCAACCAATGTCCATGTCTTGTTTTTACTGTGAGATTGAAGTTCTTCACTTATAGACATTTTCCATTTCTCAGAATCAGCTGATGTAATTGCGTCATTGTAGGTCAGAGGTATATCCAGATTACCTTCATTGTAGCATAAATAAGTTTCAAAATCTTCAGTTTCAGGATGTACCGGTTTGCGTCTTGGTCTTAGTGTTATATTTGAAACTGGCAAATCTTCAATTTTCCTGTCTGGTACATAAATGCTGCTGTTTGGTGATTCAAATTCATCACAACTTGAAACTGAGTTTGTGGAAGTTGACTCTAGACCTTCACTAGCGAGCTCTTCACTGATAGGCTCATCATTTGGTTTAGTCAAGTCCACCGGAACAAAATTTCTGACAACAGTTGATTCCAGAAAAACAGCATCTCTGCTTTTTACAACCAATCCAGAAGTAGGAATAATAAACCTGTAGCCTTTGGTATCACTACAGTAACCAGTGAAAATAGCTTTCTTTGCTTTCGGATCCCATTTCTTTGTTTTCTCTTTCGGTAGGTGTATCATAGCTTCACACCCAAATACACGGAGATGATTGACACTTGGTTTTCTTCCAGACCATAATTCTTCAGGAGTTTTGTAAGACAACGATTTTGTTGGAATTCTATTAAGTAAATAAGCAGCAGTCTGTATGGCCTCTGCCCAGTACTGTTTAGGTAATTTAGCATTAAGCAGCATGCTTTTTGCTTTCTCTACTAATGTCCTATTGAGACGTTCTGCCACTCCGTTTTGTTGAGGAGTGTAAGGCACGGTTGTTTGATGTTGAATTCCATTACCTTTAAGAAGATCAGAGATATTTTTATTGATGAATTCCAGACCATTGTCTGTACGGAGACACTTCATTTTGCATTCTAGTTGGTTTTCTACAAGTATCTTAAATTCTTTCAATTTATCTATTACTTCTGATTTCTTCTTTAGGAAATAAACAAATACCTTCTTTGAGTAGTCATCGGAAAAGGTGAGGAAATACTTGGCTCCACCAAGGGATTCAGTCTCCATGGGTCCACATACATCGGAATGCACTAGTTCCAGCAGTTTTGTAGCTCTCGTCCCTTTATTTTTGAAGGGTAAACGCGTTTGTTTAGCTTCTAGGCATGTTATGCATGTTAAATTATCCTTTTTCTTCTGAAATTTTATACCTTCGGTATTTTCCATCATTTTATTTAAGTCATTAAAATTCAGATGACCCATACGCTGATGCCACAGATATGCATCATTTTCAACGTCAGATATGTAGGCATGTTCATTGTACATATTCAAGCGATACATGTTATTATTTAAAACAGCTGTTGCCACTATGTTGTTTTTATTCAGAATAACACATCCCTTGCTGTTGAATTTAACTTGGCCACCATTTTTAATTATTTGGCTAACTGATATAAGATTAGTTGCCAATTCTGGTACATAGAGCACATTTTGAAGTAAAACTTTACTGCACTGACCTCTTTCATCACATATATTGAGACTTACTTGTCCAGAACATTTCACTAACAGGGGTTTGTCGTTAGCAACTTTGATTGTTTTGATAAGTGATTCTCTTCGGTGTGATAATAAATCATAGTGCCTGGTCATGTGGACGGAAGCTCCCGAGTCAATGTACCATGCATCACTATTGTTATCTGAAGCAGTGAATGCAGCAGCATAGCTTGAACTTTCCACTTTACCTTTCTTCTTTGACTTGCACTCGGTGCTAATATGTCCATGCTTGTTGCAGGTATAGCATCGAGGTCCCTTTTGCACAGACTTTTTACTGCCTTTCTTTTTAAAGTTTTCTTTTGTTGCGAAAGCTGAAGTTTGACTCTCATTCATTTTAACATCTTGCAGGATTTTAGATTTTACAGAATCTGCACTAATTTTTAGTCCCGAACTTTCAATAGCAATGATCATAGGTTGATAGGACTCGGGTAGACCTGAGAGCAGTAAGGTTCCTAGCCACTCGTCATCTACTTTGAAACCAATGTTTCTTAATTTGTGAGCTGTCGTCATGATCTTACTCACGTATTCTTCTACATTTTGGCAACCGGTGAGTGATGTTGTACACAGTTCCCGAAGTAATCCAACACGGCGTGTCAGCCCTGAGTCGTCAAACGCTTTGGCTAGGTTATCCCACACTTCTTTAGCAGTCTCGGCTTCTTGTATGTGAACATAGTTCGTTGAGTCAACCAGCAATATCAACTTGGATCTGGCTTTTATGTCACGTTTCGAGTCTACAGCGCCCTTGCCCTCCACACAATCCCACAGCTCCTCGTGCTGGAGATATGTTTTTACTGCAAATCTCCACGTTGAGTAATTATCTCGGCCGGTTAATTTTTCAATTAATGCCAACGAGTTGTTAGAAGACATATTTATAACGCTGAGCTGATGACTTTTAAATTTGCTGCAGGCCACGTTTTCACTTTGAGGTTAGGAAAATTTTGCCGGCTTGTTGTAGTTGACGTTTTACAAGAACTTTACGAATTTTTGTTATCACTAGGGCTTACTGGGCACATAACCTGTTGGAATTAAATAACTGTTGCTAGTAATAACTGGTTTTATTACGAATTACTTTGAAAATTGTACAGCACGTATCAATGTTCCACAGAGTAGTAGTGTTGACAGAAAAAAAAAAAAGAGATGTAGCAAAGCTCGAAATTTAAAATTGCACAGATAACAAAATAATTACTTTTAACAAGAACAATTAACCGTTCACACTCAACGGATGATCCGTTTGTGCGTCAAAGAACATTCGATGATCCGCTCGACGGATGTTCCGTTAGATATGAACGTACCCTAATGCTATTGTCAAACAGACAGGCGAAGCGAACGCGAAGCGAAGTGTTTTTGTTTGTAATGTATGGAATTGTTTGAAGCCTGTCACATAGACTATCGGACCGCTTTCGCTTTTCTTTATGACAGGATTCGGATCGCATTCGCTTCGCCTGTCTGTTTGGCAATAGCATAAGAGCGCTTTTACGCTAGCATTTGTCAAACGCTATGACAACGTCGCGTTGTCGCTGCGTCTCCTCTAGGTCACATAAGTACGCTTCGACCTTCAAATCAAACACAAACCTCATGCTTAGCAGTTGCACTGTGACCACTACACCATCGGGGTCGCGGGACTGTCTTATCAGAATAACCGTGACCCCGGAATATAAAGGGCTATTGAAGGACACCGTGGATTTATCTGTACAAGTCTGACAGTCCCTCCCGTCCCGCCCTGGGTGGGAGAACGCATTTGATGATTTTACCACGTAAAAAACCAATACACCATCGCTTTATCTCATTGTTTTTAGTTCATTTTTACTTAGAGTAGTAAGTTTTTTATTATCTTTTAGGTACATGTATGTATATTTAATTTATTTTCATATGTACATAGGTACAAAATATATTTGTTTCCTAAGTTAATGTAAGTATTTATGTATTTCACAAACACACACAAATCACGTTTGGATGTTTTAAGACTGTTTTGCGTCCGTCACGTCATCGTCCAGGTCCAGTTGAAAACCAGCGTAGATCACTAGCTGCTCGACAATTTTCTGAACTGGACCTATTTGGCGTAGCCGTGGGACACACAATGTTATGTTTGCTATTTCGTTGTTGTTGTTTTTATCTGATATGTGTTTTTTTTCCTCTTCTTGTATTTTTTTATATTGTGTGTATCGGTTACCCAAATAAACGTTTTTTCTTTCTTTCTTTCTTCTTTGTTAACGCACTATAGTCTACATAATAATAATAAAAAGGTGAGATCTACCTCCTAGCGGTCTACCCCAGGCAACAGCACCCCAAACTACCTGTAGATAATCTGCGGTGACGGCTGAGTGATTTCAATGACCGTTGTAGGCCTGACCAAGGCCGCCTCGCTCGCGATTGCCGTCCTGTTAGAATCCAAAACTAAACAGTATGTCTACTTTCTAAGTCCGTCAACGAAGATACGGGAACGGATACAGATGTACGAACGTAACTAACGTCAAAATCTAATTGCGGACGGATAATAACGCCACCGATGGATGCAAGTGGCGATTTGTCGTTCGGCGTGGCGGTCTAAGGGGGAGGCCTATGTTTAGCAGTGGATGTCTTCCGGCTGATGATGAAGATGATGAATACCGCCACAACTGATGTCATTTTGACGCGGCGTTAGTGTCTATGTCAGTACATCAAATTGTATTAAAATGTAGTACCACGAATTTTCCCCAGGTCAATGGTTGTGCGGACACTAATATGAGCTATCTGACAAATCGTAATATCATTCATTCTCAATTCGGGTTTGTTGTCAAAACGTCTGGGCCGAAACCACGGGTTTGTGCTTAAAGATTAGACCCCAGTTTTACTGTGTTCCATCGATGCACAGGAGATCACTCAATCTAAGTTATCATCTTTGCTCCTAGGCTAGATTGAGGCCAAAAGCAAGGATGAAGTAAATAAAAAGAAAAACTCTCAAACTTCAATTTGTAATGTAATTCTCTTTTACACAAAAATCCAATACGTACAGGCACAAGCAAAAGTTTTAGCATCGTGTTTTCTTCAAAAGTTTGGTCTGACAAGTAAAGTCCAAGTCTTTCCGTGTCGTATGCGAGTGTACTCGTACAACAAATCAGAACTTTGATGAGTTCGTACCGTTCTTCGCCGTCAATTTTATCAAAGGAGAGAGATATATTTTCCGTGTATATGCTATTTTATACTTTGGAGTAGTAGTTTCAAAGTTTATTTTACAATGTAAGTTTACGTTTATTCTTACTACTACTTGTACAAATCAACAAATATAAAGCGGTAAACAAATAATTGTGGAAATAAGTAAATGTTTTATTATTTTTATATTCATTTAGCTGTAGAGCTCTCAGCATTACGTACGCGAAAATCAGTATAGTTTATCGCAATTGAATAGTGGTTCAAAAGTAAGATAATTTCCCAATACGTGATTAAGCCCATGACCTTTTCCTCCTGCCGGGGTCGCGAAATTATCTAAGCAGGATATTATAGTCCTGAAACGCAAAAGGCAAACGAAGGATCAGGGCGCACTTTAAGTCAGACTCAAAGTTAGACCCCAAAGACTTTCCCCCTTACTTATAAAAACTTGTGTTGCTTAGCTACCGATTAAATATCACCTGTCCTTGTCATTTCTATTTTAATGAATAGAGATGGCAAGTGACTTAAGAGCTATTTAAGATAAGTAACGTCTAATCAATGTTTATAAGTAAGGCCCTAAATCTTTAGCATTCGTGCTTGCTACTCGCAATCCATTAACGTACCTACTTATAGAATTCAAACCCGAAACGTGTGAATAGAAATTAGGCACCTCATTGTCTATCTAAATAACATTCTTACACAAACATTATTATGTACCGACATTATCACAGGATAATAACTGTCGTGTTAAACCTTTGTTTAACAGAATAAATACCCGGCAATACCGAGATACGTGAAGTCCTTAGAGGTTTTCCTAACAATGTAAAATTAGATACAGGATATAATTTACATTCGCGGTTCGCTGGCTTCGAAATATTGAGTGTGGTTTTGGAATACGAGCTTAATTATGTGTGTTAAAGTGTTGAAATAAGATATTTTTGAGTTATGAGTTTGGAAGGTGGTAAAATTGACTTATATTACCTATGTTAAAAGTAATTTTGTTCCAAATAGATAAATAATTTAAATTATATGAGACTCTGCCCGTGTAACAGATGCAAGTGGCGAATTGTCATCCGGCGTGGCGGTATAAGGGGGAGGCCTATTTTCAGCAGTGGACGTCTTCCGGCTGATGATGATGATGATGATGAGACTCTGCCCCAACCCCCAACAGCCATAAGCTATATATACCGAAAATACATTACAACATTTTAAAAAACTTTTTCAAAAAAAATGTTACCGACTTCCCACAAAAAAGTTCAAAATAACCTACAAAAAAACTTTTCTTTCGAAAGTCGGTGACTTTCTTTTTTATTTCATTGACTTTTTGTCACCGACTTTCGAAAGAAAAGTTTTTTTGTAGGTTATTTTGAACTTTTTTTTTGTGGGAAGTCGGTTACATTTTTTTTGAAAAAGTTTTTTATTTTATCCTTTTTAGTTTCAATATTCAACCTTCTTGCATGTACACTAAAATATTGTAATCCGTAGCACCGGTAATAACATCCCCCTTGTATGTACTCTTACACAATCAGCTAAAAATGAAAACTACTGCACCAAACTAAATGAAAATTTTATGGAACCAAATGGTAGACATACTGTATCGAACAAAAAAAGAATCATCAAAATCGGACCAGAAACCTCGGAGTAATCGGTGTAGACAATGTTGAAAACTTTTTAGGTTTTCGTTGTTTTTTGTTGATTTTTCAAAAAGTGCTAGTCCGATTTCGATAAAATTTTAATGGGACCATTCGGGAAGTATACCCTTTCCAACAAAAAAGATTTTTTCAAATCGGTTGGTAAACGACGGAGTTATGCCCGAACAAACATAAAAAAATATACACCGTGACTTTTTAGTCGTCTTACAAAAGTGGTCCACGTAATGTCCCCGACCTAAAATACATCTAGGCGAGTTTAGTTTTTTTTTACTCGTTAAATATATTTTTTATTATTAATAAATAGGTACATTAGAAATATGAAAATGTTGACGTATCAAGCTGTAGAGTATACCTACCCAGCGCAATAGTCAGGCAGATCATTCCATCTCCATTTTCTATGAGACAAGGGTGTTTTTAACTACTCCTTGCGTCATAATAATGAATTAAAATTTTATTTAAAATTTTTTCAAATCTCTTAAATACCTATTTTTTTATTATAAACGTGTTCTAGTCATTGGATACATGAACTGGGCTGCCGTTGTAAGACGACTAAAAAGTCACGGTGTATAAACATCCGACCTCCTCCTTTTGGAAGTCGGTTAAAAAATCTACAATGAACTGTCCAAAATTTTACCATAATAGTTGCTTAATAATAAAAATATACTTGTTACTTTTCAATTCGTTAAAATATTCTACAGTAACTTTTAACTAGTTCTCTTGTTTGCATTGACGGTCGGTCAGTTTTTTGATGGTAAACTTTTTGATTTATTTGTTCTTGTTTTCAACTATATATACTTACTGTAATAATTGCTTTATTAGGAGTGAATGAAAATGTTTGTATTACAAATTTTAAATTAGGAATTAATTGATTTCTGCACTTTTCCATAGAAACATATTACTCCGTTCGCGTGCCTAATTTTCTTAAGAGGAGGTCTCCTTTTCCTTTATAACTTAAAATTATGTAATAGGTACGAGTATGTAATATGGCCATAGACCACTGGACGACCACTAGTACTAGTATTTGGAGTTTCATGCCTGTTCTTTTCCATAGAGATCTACACTTTTTTTTTTCGTGGTAAGAGTCCTCCCAGCCCCGGGCAGGGCGGGAGGGACTGTCAGACTTGTACTGACTAAAATCCACGGTGTCCTTCGGTAGCCCTTTTGCGTAACGGAGTCGCGCTATGCGTATGTCCCGCGACTGGAATGGGCACCTACAGAACTTTCACAGTTATAATGTCTTATTATTGGGACTGTTATTTGTTTTTTTTTATCGTGGTAAAATCATCAAATGAGTCCTCCCACCCATACTGTCAGACTTGTACTGACTAAAATTCACGGTGTCCTTCAGTAGCCCCTTGTATACGGGGGTCGCGGTATACGTGTGTCCGGCGACCCCGCCAGGCTTTGGCCCTCTAGAGGGGGGCCCCGTCATCATGCTGACGCTCTTTGAGGCGCGCGTGGAACACAACGCGCCGTCAATCCGGGCATGGTCCATGGTCGGACAGCGAGTCGCCCATTACTCGCCGCCCGCATGCCCGCGCCTACGGTGGCCGGAGATCGTCTTGCGACGTTCGTCGCCGTGGGCGTCTACCACTGCGGCTGGGGCGGAGGGAGGACGCTGTCCTCTCTCTCTCGCGGCCCGCGTCCTCCTTCGCAAGCATAACTTCTTCTTGACTATTGCAAAGTGTCAGTAACTAGCCTATTTGCTCTGATTTTAGATACTGAATAAATATGTAGGTTCAACTTAACTGTGACGTCATAGTTATCTACTTACCGTCACTTTGGTGGTTTCAGCCCAAATCTAAAGCTCTAACTAGTGATTCTAGTGAACATCAACATTGCGAAACAGAACTGCCTCAGGGCTCTCTAGACCCTCAAAGTGAACACTGGCTTAACATTTAGATCTTGTACTTATAGCCTGAGGGCACATCACACAAGGATAATGCGCAGAATCGGGCTTTTAGACCTTTGTCTGTAGGGGAACAGTGTATAAGACGGGGACACGAGGTATGATGGGAAATCACACACCTAAGGCAAACTTAACACAAAACTAACGTAGCACAAGCGCCAACAGGACGCCATTTGCGTCTGGCCGCTTGCAAATGACGTCCTGATGGCGCTTGCTCTACGTTAGTGTTGTGTTAAGAATGCCTAAAGAGTGTATGTCCCCATTATACCTCGCGATTATTAACGTCCCCGTCTTATACACTGTTCCCCTACATAAGTAGACAACTTATCATCACTATAACATCTCGTCTGTAAATCCTGAAGAGTAGGGCAGAGGAGTACCTGATATAATACTCCTATATTTTGCCAGTTTTGTATAAATTTTATGTAATAACTAGCGGCCCGCCTCGTGCTTCGCTACGTGTTACAAAAAATGTGATAAATGAAGAACCACTCGACCGATTTTGTGCAAACTTCACATAAATAATATAATAAATAGTCCGTACAAAGCTTAAACATTTGGTTTGGATAGGTGAGCCCATTCTTGAGTTATAAAGTTACAACGAAAAGTGGCATTGATTTTATATACGAGTATATACATAGATTAGTGAGCTTTTTGTCGTCAACCTGGCACATATCCCATGTGCCTAAGTGTTCCTGACTGATTAATGTATTTCTGAGCCAAATTTCATTAAAACCCGTTCAGCGAGACTGACGTGTATCTGTAACAATCCATCCTCACAAACTATTTATGATATTAGTGAGATAGATAGATCAGTAGGTCTAAAACGGTCACTTTAAGCAATGTTTCTAATGATTCACTTGGTGCATTTCCAGCAACGTCATTGGCTGTTCATTCACGAAGTGAATCATTTGGAATATTGCTATGTGGCCGTTTTATTAGACCATCAGTCGCAAATAACAAAACATTTTGTTTGTATTTATGACACTATGAAAATGGACCAGCTTTGTTATCTAACCTCTTGAACAAAAATCGTCAAACCACTTACGCAATAATAGAGGTAACCTATCCTTTATTAAATCCATGAGTCTACCTCCATAAGGCTCCTCAAATTACAGTACCTACTACAAACCAAACAATTCAATAGGCGGCCATAAATAAAACTTATTATAAGGCAACCGTAATAAAAATAAATCTTCCATAATACCAGACGTATAAAATAGAAAATCATTGAAATAAATTACAGGTTTTCAGCTCGGCCAGTGCTTGCTGTAAAGGTGTGTACAGATTTTGGGTATTTACTTGTTTAGTACTTTATGGGGTACGAGTAACAGGGTGTAAAGTAACAGGGTATAAAATTATATGGTGTAAAGTAACAGGGTGTACGAGTTACAGGGTAATAATTACCCGTTGATTCGCTGACCATACGGAGAATTTTCTCTCTCTATTCAATGTCAAACATGTTCCGTGTGAGGACGGTCAAGAATACGTAAGTCCACTCCGAAAAATGGCAACAAATGCGCTTCGTAAGAAGCGACAAAACCATGGCTTGGTTACAACCAAGCCATGGTTTTGTCTGGTCTACAGACCAGGTACCCTTTCAGAATCGGACTGTTTGGCGACCACCCACCAATGCGAGCGTCTGCGAAGGTCAACATCGCCCAGGCAATATCTCTGCGTGTGTTCATAGTTACTGAGCACCCCCTTTTTTATTGTGGTAAAATCATCAAATGAGTCCTCCCACCCAGGGCAGGGCAGGAAGGACTGTCAGACTTGTACTGACTAAAATCCACAGTGTCCTTCAATAGCCCTTTACGTTCCAGGGTCACGGTAATGAGATAAGTCCCGTGATCCCGGCAGGCTTTGGTCCTCTAGAGGGGGGGGCTATCTTGCTGGAGGGTCATCTTGCTGACACTCTTTGAGGCGCGCGTGGCACAACAACGCGCCGTCGAGCCGGGCATGGTCCATGGCCGGGCGGCGAGTCGCCCATTACTCGCCACTCGCATGCCCGCGCCTACTACGGTGGCCGGAGATCGTCTTGCGACATCCGTCGCCGTGGGCGTCTACCACTGCGGCTGGGGCGGAGGGAGGACGCTGTCCTCTCCCTACTGAGCACCCCCTTAGAATCTTAGAATCTGACTGTCTGGGGACCACCGGGTACTCGCTCAGGCATTATCCCTGGTGTTAAAGGTAGGCTACTAACTGCTTTCCATCAAGCAAGTCAAGCTTTTTTTTTCTTAAATTGTATACAATTTAAGAAGATGGGTGTTGTGTCTAGTGGCCTATGCCCGATAGTTGTTGTCGGGTTTTTCCGTAACGAAGAACTCTAATAAGGTGATGCCGGTATTTCATACCAGTTCTTCATTTTCTTTAATGTATCTGTCATTCTGGTAGAAAATAGTCAACTTGGTGTTTTACATTGACCTTCACGACACACCAGGGCATGTTAATGTTACGAACGAATACTACAATACAGAATTGTAGTATTCGTTCGTAACATTAACATGCCCTGGTGTGTACTCTCCTTAATATTTATTAACTGCAAACGGCCTATGATTGTGCGGTAATATGGCCGATTTTGAGAACCTCTGGATAAGACCAGAATGCAGAAATTTTGGTCATCCAGTAAGCTATGATCACATACTTAAAATCCAAATGTTTCAAGTCTCTAGGTCATTCAGTTCCGAAGTTAAGTGAAAGCAAAGTTTCGCATTTACGACAGACACATATAAATAAGCAGCTCTATCGAGACTTGGGCTAGTTTTTTACAGAATGTTTTGGTGGGATATACCTACTTGTTACTTTTCAATTCGTTAAACTATTCTATAGTAACTTTTAACTAGTTCTCTCGTTTGCATTGACGGTCCGTCAGTTTGTGATAGTAAACTTTTTCATTTATTTGTTATTATTTACTGGTTTGGAAAATGTATAGGCATTGAGGGATTTACAACTACGCTTACTGTAATAATTGCTTTATTAGAAGTGAATGAAAATTTTTGTGTTACAAATTTTAAATTAGGAATAAATTGCTTTCTGCACTTTTCCATAGAAAAATATTCCTCCGTTCGCGTACCTAATTTTCTTAAAAGGGGGTCGCCTTTTCCTTTTTAACTTCGTAAAAATTCCTTTAAATGTTTTTCTTTACTTTTTGTACATGTTACTAGTTAGTTTTTATTTATAGTTGAAACCTAATTAATGACTTTAAGAGAAAGTTAATTGAGAAATGAAACTTCGTATATTTTAAATTAAAAGATTCATAATAAATTTAGGTTAGGTTAGTGACCCTGACTGCTATGCCGGAGGTCGTGGGTTCGATTCCCAACCAGGACAAATGTTTGTGTGATGAGCACGATCATTTGTTCTGTGTCTGGGTGTAATTTATCTATAATATGTATGTATTTAGAAATATATAAGTATGTTTATCAGTTGTCTAGTACCCATAACACAAGCTCTGCTTAGCTTGGGACTAGATGGCGTTGTGTGATAGTTGTGGAATAAAAAAATAAAAAACAACTTAAAATTATGTAATAGGTATGTAATATGGCCATAGACCACTGGGCGACCACTATAATAGGTACTAGTATTTGGAGTTTCATGTTTGTTCTTTTCCATAGAGATCTACACTTTGGAATGGGCATCTACAAAACTTTCACAGTTATAATGTCTTGTTATTGGGACTGTTATTTTTTTTTTTTTATCGTGGTGAAATCATCAAATGAGTCCTCCCACCCCAAGCAGGGCGGGAGAGACTGTCAGACTTGTACTGACTAAAATCCATGGTGTCCTTCAGAAGCCCTTTGTATACCGGGGTCGCGGTATACGTGTGTCCTACGACCCCGGCAGGCTTTGGCCCTCTAGAGGGGGATCCCGTCACTATGCTGACGCTCTTTGAGGCGCGCGTGGAACACAACGCGCCGTCGACCTGGGCATGGTCTATGGTCGGACAGCGAGTCGCCCATTACTCGCCGCCCGCATGCCCGCGCCTACGGTGGCCGGAGATCGTCTTGCGACGTTCGTCGCCGTGGGCGTCTACCACTGCGGCTGGGGCGGAGGGAGGACGCTGTCCTCTCTCTCTCGCGGCCCGCGTCCTCCTTCGCAAGCATAACTTCTTCTTGACTATTGCAAAGTGTGAGTAACTAGCCTATTTGCTCTGATTTTAGACACTGAATAAATATGTAGGTTCAACTTAACCGTGACGTCATAGTTATCTACTTACCGTCATTTTGGTGGTTACAGCCCAAATCTAAAGCTCTAACTAGTGATTTTAGTGAACATCAACATTGCGAAACAGAACTGCCTCAGGGGTCTCTAGACCCTCAAAGTGAACACTGGCTTAACATTTAGATCTTGTACTTATAGCCTGAGGGCACATCACACAAAGATAATGCGCAGAATCGGGCTTTCAGGCCTTTGTCTGTACATAAGTAGACAACTTATCATCACTATAACATCTCGTCTGTAAATCCTGAAGAGTAGGGCAGAGGAGTACCTGATATAATACTCCTATATTTTGCCAGTTTTGTATAAATTTTATGTAATAACTAGCGGCCCGCCTCGTGCTTCGCTACGTGTTACAAAAAATGTGATAAATGAAGAACCACTCGACCGATTTTGTGCAAACTTCACATAAATAATCTAATAAATAGTCCGAACAAAGCTTATACATTTGGTTTGGATAGGTGAGCCCGTTCTTGAGTTATAAAGTTACAACGAAAAGTGGCATTCATTTTATATCCCATGAGCCTAAGTGTTCCTGACTGATTAATGTATCTCTGAGCCAAATTTCATTAAAATCCGTTCAGCGAGACTGACGTGAATCTGTAACATCCATCCATCCTCACAAACTATTTATGATATTAGTGAGATAGATAGATCAGTAGGTCTAAAACGGCCACTTTAAGCAATGTTTCTAATGATTCACTTGGTGCATTTCCAGCAACGTCATTGGCTATTCATTCAAGAAGTGAATCATTTGGATGTGGCCGTTTAATTAGACCATCAGTCGCAAATAACAAAACATTTTGTTTGTATTTATGACACTATGAAAATGGACCAGCTTTGTTATCTAACCTCTTGAACAAAAATCGTCAAACCACTTACGCAGTAATAGAGGTAACCTACCCTTTATTAAATCCATGAGTCTACCTTCATAAGGCTCCTCAAATTACAGTACCTATACTACAAACCAAACAATTCAATAGGCGGCCATAAATAAAACTTATTATAAGGCAACCGCAATAAAAATAAATCTTCCATAATACCAGACGTATAAAATAGAAAATCATTGAAATAAATTACAGGTTTTCAGCTCGGCCAGTGCTTGCTGTAAAGGTGTGTACAGATTTTGGGTATTTACTTGTTTAGTACTTTATGGGGTACGAGTAACAGGGTGTACGAGTTACAGGGTAAAAATGACCCGTTGATTCGCTGACCACGCGGAGAATTTTCTGTCTCTATTCAATGTCAAACATGTTCCGTGTGAGGACGGTCAAGAATACGAATGTCCACTCCGAAAAATGGCAACAAATGCGCTTCGTAAGAAGCGGCAAAACCATGGTTTGGTTGTAGACCAGGTACACGGAAAAAAAAGAGTCTGGAGATTTTGTTCAATTAAGAAAATATATTGTTTTAAACATATTTCCTTAAGTCAAAGTAAAACGTCTTAAAATACAGTTATGTTAAATTGAATTGAATCCATCAATTTCTTAGTTTTATTCAACAATATTATCTTAACTTAATGCACATTTATTTGCTCCAATAGTATAAATCTTCCTTGCCAAAAAATAACTCAAATTCTTGTTTCAACAGTCAAATTTGCTTGTTTAAAGAACATATCACGTCAAATCAAATATTTTGTAATCTTTAATGTAAATGAGCGACACATTCCAACTGAACTAATGGAATGGTAGGACAATGCAATATTACTTTACTTCAAGAAAACGGTTCTCTAGTTTCAAACCAAGCAATCTTCTCGGTTGGAATACACGATAACATAAATAAAAACACTCTATTATATTCGTTTGAGTTTGTACTTTACTTGAATGCAAACCATGTCTTATAATAGAATTTTGTCACAAATATTTTTTTTCTTGAAATAAGTAAAAACATACAGGTGTTTTAACCAATTTAAGTAAATAAACTTCTTCACTCAAACATACTCGTTTTCTTGGATGGAAAGTGACAAATATATTGAAAGGAGTCGATAGAATATCCATTTAATCTCGTGATGGTCTCAGTTTAACCGTTTTTTTTTTCATAGACGAAATAGTGTGATTTTATTATATGGAGACATTTTACATTTAACCCGATCTAAATGTTGTTTTTCGTTTGACTATTTTTGATTTTTAGTATGAATACTGATGGACTCGAATTATTTAGTGTTGCCCTTCGACAGAATAATGTCGATAGCATTGTAATTTATCGATACTCTATACCTAATTATAAAAAGAATTGTTATGTATCGAAATCCAAAGCCAAGAAGGACAATACCTACCATACAAAAGCACCAATATTTTTAAGTGCCGGCCGTTATTTTATTACTTATTTAGGCGTTCGGTTAGCAACCTAGTCACTATTTAAAATTACCCTTTTCTATCTACGAGTACATAGAAAAAGGTAATTTTAAATAGTGACTAGGTTCCTAACCGAACGCCTAAATATAATAGCCCATCTACATGGTGGCTTCTGTGTTTAACCACCTGAGTCTCTGTCTAATCCGTAAGCAATCGAGGTGAAAGTACGTTCTTCGTTGTCTTTTCACGTATTCTACATTGTGAATTTATAGTAACTAATACTTGCGGACCCGACCGACCTTGTACTAGAGTCTGGCCAACGAAAGCTGTCCACGCAAAAGAGCGGGAAATTCAAAAAAATCAAGGCATGACAACCCCGGCTACACGCTGCCAAAACGGAGTTGATACTTGTTATTATTCAAGACCAATAAGGGATATTATTTATATCAGTATTTCATATTGTTAGATTACAACCATAAAAATATTATCAAATAATGCCCTAGCAAATCCAGGATAGTATTTTTAACTTCTGCATGCATTGAAGTCTACATCTCAACTTTCCTGGTACGACATATTATATCGAAAGGTTGAATAAAAAAAAAGTGTTTTACTTAACGTTTATTTGAGGGAATAGTTACCTTTGACAAGGTTAAGTTACAATAGTTAAATCAACACAACACAGGGGTTACGAGTCATAATCGAAATCGGATTTTAAGTACTCTACACCTGATACTGTATAGTTTTGTTTCCTCGTCTTCGCCGTTAGTATTACTTAAAAAATATAAAAACCGTGAAAAAAAATTTGTATTATTTTGTAAATAAGTGCAAATGTATCAAGATGTTTCACCTATATGAAAGTTCAGTGATTTGACAATATTGACAGTCCAAAAACATTGCCATATCAAAAGTTTAGAAAATAGGTCGTGGACAGCTTTCGTTGGCCAGACTCTATCCTTACGTTCTTCCTGAAAATGCGGTCCCAGTGGCATCTACTGGGTTTAATTGTATTTTCAAACAAGATAGCCATGCAAATATACTCACAAAATTTCATCCAAATCGGTCTAGCCTTTCAGGATAAAATTAGTAACATACCGACTGCAGCGCCACATACCGGTCTTTTTTATTTTATTCAGATACAAGTTAGCCCTTGACTGCAATCTCGCCTCAAAAAAAAAACCTGGTGGTAAGTGATAATGCAGTCTAAGATGGAAGTGGGCTAACCTGGGGTATGGCAGTTTTCATTGAACCCATACCTTTTTGGTTTCTACATGGCATCGTACCGTACCGGAACACTAAATTGCCTGGCAACACGGCTTTGCCGTTAGGGTGGTAACCAATGATATTATAAGTAAAAAAGGTGTAGAAGATACGTTATACGCGCTCAAAAACATACGCGCTTAAATGTGGTTGATTCACAAACCTTGACCTCAGTCCGACGTTGCCAGCGACAACGGATGCACTTCACGTACTACAGAGTGAGTCAAAAGTAAAAGTGACTCAAAACCACCGAAAATGCCGTCGTGTGTGATGAGATATTGTACAAATTATACAAGCAAGACTTCTAAAAGTCAAAGAATCACTTATCATTCGTAAATATATTATTTATCTTAATATTTTCACAAATAAAACATTACGTTTCTATAATATGGCGTCGTAAAAGAAAGAGTGCGAGTGAGAGTGCGAGTGAGATAAAAGAGAGAGCGTCACCATCTAGCTGTCACTTTTTTTCATATTGGTTTTATCAAGCTATCCTTTTTACTTGTAGTGAAATGTAATGTGTGTGAATAAAAAGTGTGTATGTGTGCTGCCTCTCTGCGCGGTACGTTTTTTTCTGTTGTTTTGTACGTGTATAACATATCTATGACTTATAATATCAGTGGTGGTAACTAACCACGGCCAAAGCCTGCAAACACCTGCCATCGAACCCAGGAACTCCCACTAATAAGCCTACTGCGCCAGTGAGGACGTCTAGTTATATTTTCAAACCATCTAGGACCCATTCAAATATCCGCACACAATTTCATCAAAATTGTTCCAGTCGTTTAGGAGGAGATAGCTGACAAACACGTACAAAAGATTCCCTTTCACAATCTTATATATACCTAACTATTATTATTATATTATATAAAATCAATGGAAATTTGCTGCTATATTCTTCTCTAAGTATGTATCACCAGATACATACTTAGAGGTTAGACCAAAGTATTATTCAGTATCAATTCGTACAAATACACTTATCGAATGGATCATATTACTTATTGATGATCTCTGTACGTACCGGTCGATACTCGATGTAGGCATCGATGTTCATCAATGGCAAGGCGCATCCCTAATTTCCAACCCGCAACCGCCATTTTAGTTTATTGCTTGATCGGTGCGCACGCACGCGTTCTATCCTGTTCTCAAGAAGTTATTTCTAATAGTAAGTAGATATTATAATTAAAAACAGTATAAAGTTTTAAAGTAAATAAAATGGAAGATTTATCAGTGCTTTTAGCGTCGTGGGCAATCCCCGAAGACGTAATTGAAGCCTTTCGCAGTGAGTACCTACTTTCTTTAAACAATTTGAAAATGTTTTGGTAATTGATGCTCAGATTTGATGATATACCTACTTACTTACCCCAAAAAAAGTACTCTAAACTAACCTTAAGGTTAGTTCAGTTGCCGTTATAATAATTATGTAGGTACCTGAGACGTAAGTACTCAAGTGGTGGGTACCTACTTGGAAGATCGTAAAGAAGTTTAATGTACAACCCGCGCGACCTAACTAGACACCTGGCTTGAACGACTTTCGTATTAATTTTTTGCAATAAAACTCAATCTTTTAGTTATTATGATATCGCGCGATGACAGAGATGCAACCCACGATAATACCACGATGATACGACGTCGCAAGACGACGGCGGGTTCTCGCGGCGGGGTCTCGCGGCGGGTAGAGGGAGGGGTGTCGAATTTCGAGTGTTCGAGTTCCAGGTGTCTAGTTAGGTCTCGCGGGTAGTAGGTAGATTCTGTTTCTGTACTCAATAGCAAAGGCGCTCTTCCGTAGGCATAATCGATAGCATTTTAAACATACGAGTTGCAAATTGCATGCAACTTGAACAAACCTGCCGAGCTACAAGTTGCATGCAGGGTTGTAGTTTGAATTTGAACTTGTACATTTTTATTCAACTAAGCAATTTATTAAGTATTAGGTGATGCGCGCGGCTTCGCCCACTTGGATTAAGGTTTTTAAAATCTCGTGGGAAGTTTTTATTTTCCGGGATATAAAGTAGCTTAATATCGACGGGTTCCGGGCTAATTGTATTAAGCGACACTCTGAGCGATATAGACTTTTATACATATTTGGAATCAGCGAATTTTTCTGCGTCATTTGAGCTGGGTTTGGTGACGATCGGAGCACTTTTTTGTCGCTTAATACAACCGCATTTTTTGGGCCCATTTTGGACTGCAATGAATGAAGCGACATAAAATATTGACAAGTTTAGGAACTGTGTACCTAAGCTGACTACCAAATACCAGGCAGTCGTTTAAACGTTTTTTCCTGGAGCAACAATTTACAGGCAACGTACGTTAAAGCATTTAGCCTGACTTAATAAATATATAGAAATGTCGCTTCATACAATTAGCCTCTTTGTTAAATTCTTATCCAGTGTCGCTTAATACAATTAGCTTTACATTGTAAATATACAAGAATGTCGTTTAAACCATTTAGCCTCTTTGTCAAATTCATACCCAGTATCAATCCATACATTTAGCTCTGTACATGAAATGTTAGATGTTGTCACTTCAACCATTTAGCTTGCAGTAGATAAATGAAGTGTCGGTCGCATGAACTATTTAGGATTTCAACTAAACATTTAAAGATTATGGTTAAACCTATTTGTTTTATTCTCCGATGATGAAGTGGAGACTATGTATGAGGACATAAGTAGGGCCATACATAGTTCCAAAACCCACTTCACTGTTGTTATGGGAGAATTTAACGCAAAGTTGGGCAAGAAAAGCGGTGATGAGGTGAGAGTGGGGCCATTTGGGTATGGGCAACGGAACCCTAGGGGACAGAGGCTGGCCGACTTTCTGGAGAAAGAGGAACTCTTCATGATGAACTCTTTCTTCCAGAAGCCGCCTCACAGGAAATGGACCTGGTTGAGTCCCGATGGTTTCACGAGAAATGAGATAGACTTCTTCATGACCGACAAGAAACGGATATTCAGTGATGTCTCTGTGATCACCAGGGTAAAAACCGGTAGCGATCACCGAATCGTAAGAGGCTCGCTGAATATCAATGCTAAATGTGAAAAGTCCAGCCTGATGAAGTCTACGCTCCGACCTACTCGGTTCCATATTCAAAACCCCGAAAGCTTTCAACTCGAGCTCTCTAATCGCTTTGCTTGCCTTGAGAACTTAGTTTCAGTGGACGAGATCAATGACGGGCTAGTGGAAACTGTCCGCACGGTAGGGTCTAAGTTTTTTAGACCCTGCCGTAAAGAAAGACCTCAGAAATTGACCGAGCAAACCTTAAACCTCATGGCTGAACGACGCTTGCTACAGTTGCGGTCTTCCGATGTTGTCATATAGGCAGCTCAATAGACTTATATCTAAGTCCTTGCGACATGATCTGCGTCTTTTTAATATGAATCGTGTTACAGAGACCATACAGCGAAACCAAGGCTCCAAAATGTTCGCAAAGGACAAGTCTATTGGGCAAAGTCGGATCACAAAGCTGAAACGGGAGGATGGTAGCATAGTGTCGACCAAAGAAGAGGTTTTTTTAGGCGAGATCGAGAGGTTCTATGGACAGTTATACACTTCGGTCGCAAAGCCCGTTGACAGCTTGGTAGGAGATCCAAGAGCCAAGCTGTCCCGACATTATACCGAAGATATCCCGGACATCAGTCTGTACGAGATTAAGATGGCCCTGAAGCAGCTTAATAACAATAAGGCGCCGGGCGAGGACGGAATCACTTCAGAGCTTCTGAGAGCGGGTGGAACACCGGTATTTAAAGTCCTCCAGAAACTCTTTAATTCCGTCCTGTCCGAGGGCAAAACGCCTCAAATGTGGAGAAGGGGTGAGGTGGTGTTGTTCTTCAAAAAAGGTGATAACAGCCTATTGAAGAACTACAGACCCATCACGCTTCTGAGTCATGTTTATAAGCTGGTTTCAAGGGTTATCACGAACCGTCTCGAACACTGACTTTATGACTTCCAGCCTCCCGAACAAGCCGGTTTTCGAAGACGCTATAGTATTATAGACCACATCCATACGCTGCGGCAAGTTATACAGAAGACGGAAGAGTATAACTTGCTATTGTGCTTAGCGTTTGTGGACTATGAGAATGCCTTCGATTCGGTGGAAACATGGGCGGTACTTGAGTCACTCCAGCGATACCGTATTGACTATCGGTTCATCGAGGTGTTGAAGTGTTTGTATAATAACGCCACCATGTCGGTCCGAGTACAGGAGCAGAGCACAAAGGCGATTCCATTGAGAAGAGGCGTAAGACAGGGGGACGTTATCTCCCCGAAACTGTTTACCTACTGCTGCAATGGAAGACGCCTTCAAACTCGTGGAATGGCAAGGCCTTGGCATCAACATCAACGGCGAATACATCACTCACCTTCGGTTTGCCGACGACATCGTAGTCATGGCAAAGTCGATGGAGGAACTCAGCATGATGCTCGATGGCCTCGACCGAGTTTCACAACGGGTGGGCTTGATAATGAACACGGACAAGACGAAAATTATGTCAAATGCCAATGTTGTGCCCACCCCAGTCTCTGTTGGAAACTCGGTACACGAAATTGTTGACTCATATATCCATTTCGGACAAGTAGTCCAATTAGGTAGGTCCAACTTCGAGAAAGAGGTCAACCGCCGAATCCAACTCGGTTGTCAAGTCACCGATATAGCCCACCGGATTAGCAAGCTGAAGTGGCAATGGGCAGGCCATATTGCTCGCAGAGCAGATGGCCGATGGGGTCGAAAAGTGCTAGAGTGGAGACCGCGGACTAGCAAGCGCAGCGTAGGACGTCCACCAACGAGATGGACAGACGACCATATAAAGATCGCCGGAAGACGCTGGATGCAGGTTGATTCCAACCGGTATATGTAAGTATTTTATTTTTTATGTGATTATTTTTAAAAGAAGTTATCTTATAGATAAACCTTTTTTTTGTAATTGAAGAGATCTCAAAAAATAAGTTTTTATATACTCAAATGTTAAAGTTTAGGAATGAAGAAGAATGAGAATAATTATTTCAGATAATAAGATTGTAGGCTACGTAATAAAAAGACTGTTTAACTTCTGATTCCTATAAAATTGTGATAAAACTTTAGTTGTTACCTTGGTAAGGTAAGAAGTTACTGCTGTTCCTAGGTGATTGTCATTTTAAATAAAAAGCTTATCTTTAAACAATTTATAATGTGTTTTATTTCTCATTTAATGTACCTTTTAATTTATCAATGTTTTACCCGCCAATTTCTGCAAACTTCATTATTCAAGTATGATTACAAACAATTTATTTTAAAAAAATCAGTCGCATAAACTAATTAGCCGTACATTAATAAGTTTAAGATATGGTAGTTAAATCAATTAGCTTGGGTTTGAAATATGACCAACTCTTTGATTAAAGCACTTAGCTTAGAGCCATTATTTGCATGCTTAGGCGGTTAAGTCATTTAGCTTGGAACAAGAAATAATAAACCTAGGCGGTTTAGTCATTTAGCCTGGAATAAGAAACAATAATCATAGGCGGTTAAGTCATTTAGCCTGGAACAAAAAAAAGTAAAATATGGGTCATTTTGTATTAAGCGACATTTATCTTCGTTAAAAATAGGAATATTCGAAAAAAATAATAATCTGATTATGGGGAATATGTTATAAAAACA
Organism: Agrotis exclamationis; assembly: GCA_950005045.1. Lineage (NCBI taxonomy): Eukaryota > Metazoa > Arthropoda > Insecta > Lepidoptera > Noctuidae > Agrotis > Agrotis exclamationis. The sequence continues at coordinate 4,225,833 of OX465431.1, read as the reverse complement.
GTAATATCCTTCTTTTTAAAGAAATAATGCGATTTGCTAAAGTTATTATTTTTTTTCTAAAAATCGAAACTTTAAACTGCTCTGGTGTAAAGTTTCAAAAATGTCGGTTAATACAAATAGCCCGGAACCCGTCGATATGTCCTTCTCCGGGATGCAAGTTATCTCTATACCTACCAAATTTCGTAAAAATCGGTTGAGCTGTGAAAGGCTAGCAGACAGACAGAAACACTTTCACATTCATAATATTAGTATGGATAGCTTTCTGCATGCAATTTGCACACTCGGTCTGTGGGTCATCTTAGGGGCGGATCACTCTTGAAAATATGTTTCCATTGCAAGCAACTTGTATGCTAGACTTGCTTAATGGAATAGCGCCCGAGGAGCCATCAGTTAATCCCATTGTAGATTGAATAGTGAGAAAAAATAATAACTAATCCTTATGAGTTTTATTTAATAAAATAACATTTATTTTCTGACCTCTTAAATACATTTTACAGTATGTTAAAAAAGATACAATTTGTGTTGCGCACATACCTGCACATTCAATGTATGGTTGTTATAATGTGCATCCTCCCATACATTTTCATTGGCCTATATAGCTATTTGGTGGTGTACCTTATTCTTTATTAACCTATTATAGTTGTCCACTGCTGGACAAAGGCCTACCTAGGTGTAATAAATGGTTAATGTTATGATTTCAGGTAATGGCATCACGGTTGATGATCTAGATCAACTAAGTCAAGATCATATAAAAGAAATTTGCCCACATTTAGGCAATAGACTAAAACTAACAAAGAAAATCAACGAATATTTAGAATCAAAGGTTTGTAGATGAAAATACATACTTAAACAAGCTTTTCTTTTCTTTGATAATATGTTCATTTATAGAAAATTTCATTATTAAATTTTAGGCTTCCACTGTCAGTGTAACAACATTTGATAGTGACTCCATCGCAAGTGTAGGTACACTCATCGCTGAAAAGAATGGTGACCTTAGTATTACACTAAGCGACTTGTTTCCTTCAACAAGTGTAAACCAGAGTTTTCCAGACTTTGACCTAAAAACATTGTTAGAAACTTCACCCACTGGAAAAAGTATACTGAATTTTTACTCTAGTAATAACAAATTGGATACAAAAAGAAAAAATCGCTTAACAGATATTATCATCAGGCATTTATTCACATTTATAATAAATAAGTGAGTATTGAATGGTAGATTATTAAGCCAGTTAACTGTGTGTGTAATTAAATTGTTATTGATATAATTATCCTTTACAGGCGACTCACTTATGATGACTACAATGTATTAACCGGAAAAATTATTACTTTATTCCCTAAAGAGTGTCCTGGTACATATTTTACCAGGTCAGTAAGAAAAAGTCTTTCAGGGTCTGGAAAATCCATTGCAGCCAGAGGAAAACTGGTCGACAAAGTTAGAAACTTCTTATTTCAAAGTAATGAAACAAAGCGAGGTGCAGAGTTAGAAAATAATCCTGCAAAAAAAAGAAAAACAAATGAGATTTTATTAAGTATGTATAAATGTATTAATTCAAATTTCTTATATCTTATTTCAAATGTAGGTTTAATGTTGGCTGCAAACTGTATTTATTGATTCATTCACAATTTTTAAGGTTCCAATTTGTAAGGTTTTTAAGGATCACTTTGTTGTCTGTTTGTTCTTCTGTCTGTCTAGGGTATGTACTTCCCGTTGACCTAGAATCATGAAATTTGGCAGGCAGGTGGATCTTATAGCACAAGTAAAGAAAACAATCCGAAAAAAAATATTCTTTAAAATTATCTAAAAAATTCATTCTTTTCAGGTATACATGAAGATGACATTGAATGGCTCAATAATAATTATGAACCATGGTCAGAAATAAAATCAAAATGGAACAGAACTGCACAAATTCGCCAAGAGTTGGAATATACTGATGTGCATGATTTTATAACTAAGTGGAAAGTTTTACAGCTACCGGCTGGTGCTGAATTGGTAAGTTAAATCATGCGACCATATTGTCTTTAAAGAAATAACATTGACATTTAAATCCGAAATATGCAAAGTGTATGCATTACAATTAATTGGTTTATCATCACATAGGGGTGAGCAGATCTTGACATCCATTACCACAACTGAAGACCGTAGTAAGGTATTGTTAGGATACAAAATGTAAATCTTATGCTTGCAGATGTTTGTTTGTATTATTATTAACATGATTTTATTATTAAAGAATGGTATTAATCTTCTATGATTTGAGTATGCAAATTTTTTGGCTTTATGTTTTAATTTTTAAAGGGTTTGGTTTTGTCTAAATGAGAGACTGGTACTACCAATAATCTGTAAATTGGTTTGGTTCATACAGCATGAGATGGGTGTATATAAGAGGGGAAATGCAAAATAACACATGGCTATACAAGCAGTGGTTGTTAAATTATGTTGCTCACCATGCTCGTTTGTGCAGTGCATGTAAGGTTAATTGGTTGTTGTCAGGCTTACTTTTGATTTTGATAAAAAAATGTTATTTCCAGATTAACGATGATTTTGCTATATATTGTATCCTGATAAAATAAATCGCTTTCGAGAATGTTGGAAAATATTCATGCAAAGACTTATTGAATTAAAAAAAGAAGAAATAAATTCAGATGAACATAAGAAAGATTTGCTCAATTCAATAAATTCTAATGACACTGAAGGTAAGTGATCAAGTTATTCTTTCGCCTGAATACAAAGCTACACACAAAACACACATATAATATACACATATTTATTACCTGAAAGCTTTGTACAAAAGCCTTCTGAGTAGAGTAAATTATTATAAATAAATAAAATATCCATCAAATAAGAAATGTTTTTTTGCAGTTACATTACCCACGGAGTTGACATTACTTGCCAATGTTGTTCCACCAAAAGGACGTGTGTCTAAATCGGGAAAATTTTCAACTCAAGAATGTTTGGATAGTATTATGATAATAGTGGAGGTGAGTCTGAGTAATGTAATTTTTTCTTTCAAACTACTCATATAATATAATAAATAGGTGACTTTGTGATCACATTTTTTTACTCGGCCGATTTTGATACCCAATATGTATGGTTTCCTGTTAGAAATATGATCGGGCCATCTCTTCCCCTGGGTTTCATAAGAGCAGACTAAGGGATAAACACTTTGTCTGAGCACCTGAGCAGACTACCGAAGAATGGCGGTATATCCATTCCATCTAGAATAAGCTAGAGAGCAAATAAGTCAGTGACGAGCAGCAACAGCGTTACAAAAAAATTACAATCTTCCCAACAGTGCGATTGACAACCCAACAACATGAAAAGTGCAATCAGGGACAGAACTTTTCTTTCATATTTTTTTTTGTTTACAGAATCCTGGGGATATTGATTCTGTTCTACAAAAGCAGATCGACATAGCTGCAAAAAGGAAGTTACAAGTCCAACCTTACGTCATTCTACTTGGAACGCCACAAAAAGTCCATCAAGCCTATATTGTTATAGACAAAATTAGATATACTTTTGCATCTGTTACAGAAGCTTTTGACATTCTATTCAAATCATATCATGTTTTAAATGCGCGTTATCCAAAACCGAGTGATCACATTCATTTAATAATTCAGCAGTGTGTCTATAATATCTATACCAAATTTGATAATCCAGTTCCATACATTGCTGACATTTTAGCTATAAATATTTAATTATTTGAATTAATCCCTGATAGTCCAATACAACATTTCTTATAGTACAGTTTCTCATCATGAAATGTGTAAAATGTTGTGTAGTTTTTGATGACCTTCAGAAGTATTGTTTTCACTTGCAATTGTGTTATCAAAATGTTAATTATTATCCTTGTCCTAGTGTAGGCTGTGATAGAGTTTTTAACAAAAAACGTTCTCTTAAACGTCACTTCCAATTAGACCATATCAGTACAAAAGACGTAAATTTGACCACTACATTTCCTCACACTTCAAACATATCACTAGATAATGTTAGTAATAGTACACTAAATAATGAAAATATACCAAATACTTTAACAGATTCAGAACGGTATAAAGAAACAAACTTTGAATCTTGGCTAAGACAGTTGATAAATGCTTTTGTGGCTAAATTATATGACAGGCTAAACTTAACTAGATTGTCTGTACAAGAGATAATAGTAAATGTAAAAAAAATGTTTATGGATATTGTTTTCAATCTAAAGTCAGTAATGACACAGAAAAGTGACATTAAAAGTGAACTTGACTTATTGACTAATTGTTTCACAGACGTTGATACAGAATATAAAAGACTACAACATTTTGAAAGATCAGATAAATATGTAAAACCAGTTTTAAAAGTTATTGGTTCAATTCAGGAAAAAACAAATATTAGTAATACTACAATCATGAGTCTTAAAGATAAAAAGTTATGCTTTATACCAATCAAAGAAAATCTGCGATTATTTTTCGAGTTGCCAGGGGTATATGATACTATTATTAAATACCAAAAAGAGTTGACTGATGAAAAAGGTGTTATAAGAAATGTTGTACAAGGTAAAATGTGGCAAGGCTTAGCTCAAAAAGATCACATTCCCTTAATAATCTATTTTGACGATCTTGAAACTGGTAATCCTTTGGGTAGTCACGCAGGGAAAAACAAAATAGGAGCCGTGTATTTTTCAATAGCTTCGATACCACCAGCATATGCCAGTAGGTTAGAAAACATATTTTTAGCAACTTTGTTTTACAGTAAAGACCGAATACTATATGGCAACAGATCCATTTTTGAAATGTTGATTAATGAATTAAATTCACTTTATGACGACGGTATCAAAATAAATGTCAACGGGGCTATTAAGACATTGAAGTTTACTTTAGCTTGTATTTCTGGAGACAACTTGGGTGTACATGGTTTAATGGGATTTAATGAAAGTTTTGCATCCTTGAATTATTGTAGGTTTTGCCTTTTGACTAAACAACAATGCCAAACACAAGTCTCTGCAAATCAAAATGTTAACCGTAAACTATTTAATTACGAAGATGATGTCACCAATCGCAGGGGGATTAAGGAGTTGTGTATCTGGAATGACGTCAGAGAGTTTCATGTTTATAAGAACTTATATTGTGACGTAATGCATGATTTTTGTGAAGGCATTCACCGATATGGCATGGCACTTATAATAGGTAAATTAATTGCAGAAAACTTTTTCACTCTTGATCAACTCAATCAAAGGATAAAATTTTTTGATTTCAAATCCAGCAACCCACCACCTCTTGTCACAAAACCTCATATACAACAAGGTTCAATTATAGTCTCTGCTTCGGAAATGCTGTGTTTAGTAAGACATTTTCAATTCCTTGTGGGTGATCTAATACCTCATGAACATGATATTTGGCTTTACTACTTAACTATGTTGGAACTTACCAATATTGTTATGTCACAAACTTTCAATTTTGACCTTTTGCAATATTTAGAAAATCTTATTTGTGAACACCATGAAAGATATATAGAGTTATTTGGTACTCTTAAACCAAAACATCATTTTATTACTCACTACCCAAATGTGATTGAAAAAATGGGTCCGCTAATATTAATCAGCACTTTTAAATATGAATCTAAGCATTTGGATTTGAAACGCGTGTCAAATTCAATTAACACTCAAAAAAATTTACCTTTGTCTTTGGCAATCAAATGCCAGCTTAAATGTTGCTATAGATTTTTGTCTAAAGAAAGTTTAGCTGATATTATTGATTATGGTAAAGTTAAAGGCGTGCAATTTCTTTCACATGGCTATGATGATGATAATACGACGTACAGTAAAGTAAAGTGGATAAAATTTAATGGTATTAAATATTCTATTGGTGATTATCTGGTACATGATTATGATAATTGTGAACCTCAGTTTTGCAAAATTGAACAAGTGTTATTAGATAAGGAAAATTGTATTGATATTTATTTTTATACTTCGAAATTGAAAACTTGCCACTATGATAAACATTATCAATCTTTTGTTGTAGAAGATATTGAAAATAATTTTAGTTTATTGCGTTTAGACGATTTGTTTAACATTATTCCGATGAAAATGAACATCATATCGGGCTCTAAATATATTCATTACTTTGATTAACGAAGGGTTAACCTTTTTTAAAATATTATGTCTAAAAATTTTGTATTTGTTTAAAATGTTGCTAAATATTTTTTTTTTACTTTAAATAAATAAATTACTATATAAATCTCTTTTATTTCTCAAATCAATCTTTGAAGCCCTACACGCAAATTAAGCTTAAAAGGGAAACTGACAATGTTCGTCTATATTTTTTTTTAATCTTATATGTTGTTTCAGCAGCAGTTGGACCTAGATGTTCTCGACTCCATGGGATTGTTGGTTAGGGGTAAAATCTTATTAACGTAGCACTGTTATGCATTCTTTACTCATACATACTGAAACTGGGCTTTTTAGGCATATTGTGACTCACAACGGCTTAAAAGATGTATTAGTGAACAGGTGTGGGTGCCAATATGCTGTAAAACCGATGTCCAGTATGCATTAAGTAAGGAATGCTGAACGGTACTAACGTAATGGGATTTTTCCCTTAACGAATACATATTTTTGAGTCGAGCTTTTGTCAGTTTCCTTTAAGAACACATTATAATTTAGCCTTAGACAATACTTTCTCACCAGAATATTTGATTCAATTGAGGGAAGTAAAATGCATAATTATTTGAAATACTTCACTTTTAATCCAATAAAGCTGCATTTTTGGTTTAAAAAATAAAATCTTGACAAGAACTCTACTATACTTTGGGCTAAAACATTAACATTATTGAATAAAACACAAAATAGTTCAGAACAACATATATTTCACTTTATGTCAATCGAATATGATATTCAGACAATGTTATAATTTTTTCTGTCTAAGCGTACGCGTTTTTATCAGAAATATGTGAGCTTTTGTTCGTTACAATTATTTTCTTGGTACAAAACATTATTTTCTCTGTTGAAAAATATGTCACCTTAATTTAAGCTAACAGAGTTCAAAATAAGAGAACCGCTATCTTGACTGAAAGAAAGGAAAAGCTTACAAAGAGTGTTTAAGTAAACTAATCTTTTTGAATTAAGACAATAGTTAATTTGGTTTAAGATTGTATTAGTACTTGACTCCTATTGGAAACAATCTATTGTCTTAGTTTGAGATAAACAGAGTTCAGGACGAGACATCCGTTACGTTAGGTTTACGAATCGATTGTCTTATATATTTTTTCAAATACCCATTCATTAGAACGGAGAGAATCATAATCTATATTCGAGACTTTATCACATTCAATAAATCGTTTATATTATTTTGGTTGAATCTATTTTTTATTTACTTAATTAAATATTATTTTGAAATTCAAAGCAATATGACATCTTAACTGGAGACAATTTACTGCATGGTGCATATATATGCGAATATTTGCTTGGATTAAAGAATCCTTTTTTACCGTGTACCCTTTCAGAATCGGACTGTTTGGCGACCACCCACCAATGCGAGCGTCTGCGAAGGTCAACATCGCCCAGGCAATATCTCTGCGTGTGTTCATAGTTACTGAGCACCCCCATTTTTATTGTGGTAAAATCATCAAATGAGTCCTCCCACCCAGGGCAGGGCAGGAAGGACTGTCAGACTCGTACTGACTAAAATCCACAGTGTCCTTCAATAGCCCTTTACGTTCCAGGGTCACGGTAATGAGATAAGTCCCGTGACCCCGGCAGGCTTTGGTCCTCTAGAGGGGGGGGCTATCTTGCTGGAGGGTCATCTTGCTGACACTCTTTGAGGCGCGCGTGGCACAACAACGCGCCGTCGAGCCGGGCATGGACCATGGCCGGGCGGCGAGTCGCTCATTACTCGCCACTCGCATGCCCGCGCCTACTACGGTGGCCGGAGATCGTCTTGCGACATCCGTCGCCGTGGGCGTCTACCACTGCGGCTGGGGCGGAGGGAGGACGCTGTCCTCTCCCTACTGAGCACCCCCTTAGAATCTTAGAATCTGACTGTCTGGGGACCACCGGGTACTCGCTCAGGCATTATCCCTGGTGTTAAAGGTAGGCTACTAACTGCTTTCCATCAAGCAAGTCAAGCTTTTTTACGTATACAATTTAAGAAGATGGGCGTTGTGTCTAGTGGCCTTATGCCCGATAGTTGTTGTCGAGTTTTTCCGTAACGAAGAACTCTAATAAGGTGATGCCGGTATTTCATACCAGTTCTTCATTTTCTTTAATGTATCTGTCATTCTGGTAGAAAATAGTCAACTTGGTGTTTTACATTGACCTTCACGACACACCACGGCATGTTAATGTTACGAACGAATACTACAATACAGAATTGTAGTATTCGTTCGTAACATTAACATGCCCTGGTGTGTACTCTCCTTAATATTTATTAACTGCAAACGGCCTATGATTGTGCGGTAATATGGCCGCGGGAAATTCGCCTGGTTAGTCCAAATGTGTGTTTCAGGGCAATTGATTATTGTTCTGTTGGAACTAGCACACGAATAAATAAAAGCCGGCTTAAGACTTGAAAGAGGTAGGTATTTACTTATTTCAAGTTTAATGCACGTTTAAATTGAGTTTATTTTCGTTAATTTGTTGATTTAGAGTTGGGTATGAGTATAATCTTTCCTTTTTCTTTACTTTAAAGTTCTCGAATGGAGACCACGCACCGGCAAGCGCAGCGTAGGACGTCCACCCACAAGGTGGGCAGACGATCTTATGAAGGCCACAGGATCACGCTGGATGCAAGCCGCTTACAACCGGTCCTATTGGAAGTCTAAAGGGGAGGCCTATGTTTAGCAGTGGACGTCTTACGGCTGATAATATATGATGATGATGATGATGATAATCTTTCATCTATAATCTTAATCGAATAAGTAGATGTTTATCGTAACTCTACCGCAGTAGGTTCAATCGGGTTTATTTTTCCCGTTCGTACCCGTTACCGGTAACCGGTAACGGTAAGTGGTGACAAAACCAGTGGTCACAAATGGGAATAGACCTTGAATGGAGATTACCTAAGACTGGAATGGTTGGTGCTCTTTGGGGAGACTTACGGCCAACAGTGGATGGCTATCGGCTGATATGATGATGACAATTTTATTTGCTAGTTTATTACGTTTATCCGACTACGGCAAAGATGGAGGATTCGGTTCGATACAGGTGACGTGACCAAAAGTGAATTTTATAAGTAATACAATAAAGCCCATTTGCGACACTGCTTAACTCACTAAATGGAAAAAATTAATTCATAATGAGGGACTGATGAGTGACTGATGAGTGACGGATGAGTGAGACGGACTTATTTTACTGTTCTCTGAGTGAATTCACAAGGAGTGCTTTGTTTGTAATTAGTTATAAGTAATAAGTAAGTTAGAATTAAATAGTTCGCATTTATCGCATTGGTTTATCCTGTAATGGTAAATGTATAAGCAAATAAATAATATAACTTGTTTGTGCCGTTTTAAAACGATATGTTTAAAAACATTAAAGTTATCCCACACTAGATATTTCTGCTGCATTGCAGTGCATTTACAAATACATATTTTAATTCGCATAGAGCTTATTTGTATAGTGGTAAAATATCAATCTGTATATTATGACGAATCACAATGAAAATATATAGCTTAAATAGACACAAAATTTCCTTTAAAATAAGGTACAATATCTATGTATTAATTGATTCTGTATATAAATACTGCTATAGGCGACAAAACTACAGCTGTGTCCCTAATTGAAAAATAATTGAACTATTAGTGACTTGAACACGAACACTAATAATAATGGGTTTCTCATAGTGACGGGAATCCAAAACATTGTCAGTAATGTTTTTTTTTTATGTAAAATGGGTTTGCTCTTGACCTTAGTCTAGGTCAGGAATGACTAAGACAAGGTTGACGATGGAGCGAGCTTACCCAGAAGAAGCCTGTTCACTCTAACTTTGAAGAGATTAGGATTGTATGTATTCGGAAACATAGACGCAGGCAGAGAGTTCCACTACTTCGCTGTCCGCATTATAAAAGACGTTTGGAAACGCTTAGTGCGAATTGGTGGTATAGCAATGAGGTAAGGATGGTAATTAGCCGTGCGTCCAGATGTGCGATGATAGAAGGGGGCTGGTGGGATGAGGTCGTGGAATTCTTGGGCACTCTCCGAAGTACAATCTGTAGAAGACCGACAGGCAGGCAACTTTGCGTCGATGAGTATTTATGTACCTAAATTATCTGATCATTTCTTTTGAATTGTTACATTTTTGTGTCATTATTTCAACCCTTTTATCGTTTCAACCCTGCTACCCGACTCCTACTGATCATAGCGTGATGTTTCATAGCCTATAATATTCCTCGATAAATTGACCATCTAACACAATTTTTTTTTTCAATTAAAACCATTTGTTTCTGAGATTAGCGCGTTAAACCGAGTAAACTTTAAATCTTTGTTATATTCGACGACGAAGGCTTAATTGGTTCCTAGGACTGACTAACAAAACTTATCATCAGTTTGTACAAAGTAAAAACACGAAATTACATCTGCTTTTTTAGAGGCTGGAAAATCATGAAAATAAATGAGTCCTCTTGCCTTGTATGGAGTGCAGGGACTTTCAGACTTGATTGTCTAAATATCTATCCAATTCCTACAGTTCCCCTTTGCGTTCTAGGTTCGCGGTCCTTATAAAGTCAGTCTCGTGATAAGGGCTGGAGACTAGTGGTGATGACTGTTGGGTTAGGTTAGAATGCAGCGCTGTTCCAGTGTTAAAACTAAACCCACAAACAGCTGTAGTTATTCGCTTTCAGCATTGTACACAAGGTCTTATCATTAGCGAATAGCACTGCTGAACACAGCAAAAATACTACCTACATAGTAGCAAAAAAACAAGAAATTTTAATAAAAATACATTTGTGGGAACTTCCCACTTAATACAACATAATTATAATTTAATAACATTTTAATTCTTAAAAACTCCACTTAACTCATCAAAAAAAGAACACAGTACCCAGCATAAATATTCATTTGACCTAAATAAAGATGGCGGGGTCCATACCCGCAGCGGATGGGACATATTTGTGTAATATAGTCCATAATTTTCACGGTTCAACTCATTTCAGTGATCAAAGTGTACCTAATCGTTTGGGGCGGTTTGACCATTAAATAGAGTGGTCACCACCAGCTACCGAGATATAAATAGATGCTAGAAATTGGTGTATACTGGGTTACTATTTTATGACTACAATGGTTCTTTTAGTGGCATGGTAATTAGTACAATAGTAACTTGGCAAATGTGTTTTTTTATCGTGGTAAAATCAGAGTTAACCCAGAGCGGGACGGGAGGGACTGGACTAATACTGTCTAAAATCCATGGTGATCCTTCAATAACCCTTTACGTTCCGGGGCCGCGGTTACTCGATAGTCCCGAGACCCTGGCAGGCTTTGGCCTTCAAAATGGGCCCCGTCATATTACTGACAGCTCTTTAAGGCGCGCGTGGACCACGCCGTTTCTTTAGTGACATGAGTTTTCACTTATTGTGTCGTAAAGTAAACTGGAACTTTGACATTTAATTTCAAGGAAAAAATTAGTTCCTTCTTCATACACCAGAGGCGCTGTTCCATTTTTTCATACAAGAAACGCTGTAAATACTGGAAAGACGCTGTAAAGTAAAATAGTGAAAACTCGTGATAAGGGCTCAGGAACGTATTTTTTATTTTCAACTTAATGCAACAAAATGTAATAGGCGGACTTAATATCTGAGGTATTCTCTACTAGTCAACCAAAGATGGTGGAGGTATGGCAGGTGCATTAAATATATTATTTTCTTTGTGTAATGAGAAAAAATTATACTAGGTAAGTAACTGAAAACTACCGCCGTAGTTGGTTATAGACTTTGGAAAGTCTAGTTAATCAAAGTAGCAAAATAAAATAAATAAAAGCAGATTGAAAGTAAAAGTCTAATAAAAAAGTTATACAAGTCTATTACATTTAATAAAATTGTTTCAGGTCAATGTCTGTACATTAAAGAAATTGAAAGAAAACTACTATTCCTTTAATAGAGGAAAACATAAGCCAGAACAACAGTTTTAGAATATTTATCTGTCTGTATGTCTGTACACGCATTACGCAAAAACTACTGCATTGAAAAGGCTAGTTTTGAAAATTAATTGACACGTATTTAGTCTTTCGTTAAATCATTGAATGTTCACAAAGATAAAACTTGAAAGTACCCTACTTTCAAGTTTTATCTTTTACTTGCTTTACTTGCTTGTGACATCAGGACGCACTAAAACAACACAATTTTATAAGCGTCTTATTTTCATCAATTTTGGTATTATAGTCCATACAATTCAGTCCAGACAATTACCTATTATTTCATTCGTTATTTTAAATTTGGAATTTTATTTTTACGTAACAGATGCTGCTTAATCAGGAAATATATTAGCTAGCAGTATACGCGTGCTGCATAGAGATACGCGTACGGCGTGCATTCGCTCAAGTTTCCTCGAGTTATACAAATAAAAAAAAATCCCGGTCAAATATTTTTTTGATAAATCTACGAACGGACTAATTATCTTTTTAGTACATAAACCTATTAAATGTAGTTTTCACCAATTTATTGCTAGAGGTCTAACTTAGAATATTGATCTCCATTTTACAAAAATATGTCTCAGCAAAAGTAAAAATATAAATAAGTACTTGATTCAAAAAATCCACATGTACGAATCCGCAGGCGAAAGCTAGTGTAACATAATGTCAAACTAAAACAGACCGTTTAACTGTCATTATAAGGGTTAGAATTCTAGCAATTTCTTTACAAAGTATTCAGCCAGACGCCACTTGATGCTAATACAAAATAAAACTGCTATTTTCTTAATACAATTATGTTTATACCATTCTCTGGTGCTTCAGGAGCGAGCAATAACTAAGGCATTAGGAGAAAAAGGCTGTTTTACCCCACTACGGATAGGGTAACCAGATCTATAAAATCTTACGGAAAAGAAACCGGGCATTTGATGAAAAATCCGGATTATGTTTTCTTTATAAATTATTTTTCTCTGCGATTATTTTACAAATTTATGCAATATTTTGCAAACATTGTTGGCTGATTAAAATAGAAATAAAAACATAAATTCTGGCTCTTGATATCAAAAACTATAGGTGCATATTTGTTTAGTTGGACGTTTTATCAATGTTATCAATTTTTTTTAAATTCTACACATATTTTACTTTACCTGATAAGATCCTTACAAATTAACCTTTTTGACTCTTATACGATCATTCATCCGGCTATACACGTACAATGGTTTCGAATGCTACGCACTAACTTCCCAGCATTCTCAATTTCGGACATCTCCGGAAAAACCAATATGCATGGTAACCCTAATAACAAAGAAAGCAGTCTCTAATAGCGGAATAGCGTGACATCACGCAGAATTAAAAAAATAAATGTTCACACTTAATAGCGTATTACAAGTTTCTTTGTCTGAGGTTTTATGCAAATGTAACTGTTATATGTATATTCAATAAGGTATGTAGTTGTACAACTCAAATCTTAAGAGATATCTTTAAATGAGGTACCGCCCAAGACACGCGACTACGACAGCTGTGTTGGAGAAAATAAATGAAACAAGCTGGTTAGAGCAAAATGTTATAAGGTAACTTTTTAGACCTTATCCTTCAGTATGTTTTATTAAAATCGCTTCAGTCATTTCGAAAATTTTGCTTTAAATACCTAAAGGCCTAACCACTCTTAAAATTAATTAATTAAGACAATCTGTGCCTAATCACCTACTAACCCTTCGAGGAAAAGCAATAATAATAAATACACATACGAGTAATATCCACATTCTGATTTGTTCTGATAGTTACCAAGCGAATAAAATGAGGCCAAATACGAGTTAGACAACTAAGTATTGAAGTGTTGAGAACCAAATAGATGTTTATATACGTATTTACATATAGCGTATACAGTTTCAACTCTTATATACATATAAACAACCCCTCAAACATTCTCTATTCACGCTCCAAATGTTTACTACATAGAACACAATTCATCTAAATAATCAAGAGGCTTTGTAAACTACATTCTGTTTAAACTCGAGCGTTCACCGACTTAGATCACAACTACCAAGTACCTTTGTGCCACAGAACTTGCCGAAAGTGCTGAAATTCAATTGGCAGCCATTTTGATTCCCGTATTGGACCACCCGAGATTCAATTTTGATGACAGAGTCCTCTTTTGAGGTAGAAATATATTAGGTACCTACCGGTTTTCGCTCGCGATCTCCCGCCCAGATAACGGAGATCCCTCAAAAGGGGGAAAGTTAAGGGTCGAAGGTTCAGCAAAAAGTGGTTTTTCCAATTTCTTTTGGCTTGACGTTCCCACTGTTCATTATTGACTTTTCTATAGTGTATCTCGTTTCATATGCTGATGTCGACAGAATGTGGCAGTTATTTGATATTATATTTGGTTTATTAACAATTTTCTATCAGGGGTCTGGAGCAAAAATGTCGTTTATACGTCGAAAACGATGAATATCTGTCGGAAATATGCGGTTTGAAAAAAAGTAAAGGAACACATCGTAAGAAAACCTTACGGCGTAGTTTCTAGCTTCTTATACCTACCAAAATGTTCGATAGTTCTAATATATTTTTTTTTTTCATCATTGTTTCAGGCCCTCTTTTTCATTGGATGGGAAAACATCAAAAGAGTTCTCTGGTTCTGGGCGAAGGGACTGATAGATTTAATTGAGGAAAAACGACTCTGTTTATTTATTTGCCTTTTGCTTTCCAATATTATTATTAGAATATTCCCGCGAACCAGCCAGGCGTTTGGCTCTATCAAGCTATTTAAAACAGCTACGAACTTTGGGTTTCCTCATTTTATCGTCAAAAATTATCACACGGGAACGTCTAGACCACGACGAGGGACAATGTTATTTCCAATGATTACTGACAGATTTTTCAGAATCGGATCAATAGTTCCAAAGAATACGAACCTCTATATGATATTTACCTCTTTATAATATTTAGTATGGTTAAAGGCTTTTGCATATCGAAGCGAAGTACAGGCTTTTAATAACGTCAGCTTTTACAAAAAACCCAGTCAAGTTTTCCGGTGTAATGCAATCACAACGAAAACGGCCCTTTTCCCCTCAAAAAATAAAAGCAAAAATCTTAAAGAACACTTTTAAAATATTACGATGTTTTTTTTTTCCTTTTTAACAAACTATGAATTTTAAAAGAGTAATTTTGAAAATGGCTGCCGTAAAAATGGCGGCGTATAAATTCTAGGTTGTATAAAAAGCATGGATTAGGATTGTGAAGCTGGAATTATTTAGTAGTATTAGAGAGAATTAGAATTGTTCTGCATTTTCGAGTACAGAAAGAATACTTTTTGATGTAGCTATAGCTATAAATGAAATAAAAACCCTCCAAATGTGAGTCGGACTCACCCATAAAGGGTTTCGCAGCAGCAAGTAACATAATATAAAATTTCTTGTAGTTGGTTGTAACTTTGAAAGGTAAGTTGCGGTTTACGATTTATGACCTAAAAAAAAACTAATTAGGTACTTGATCTCGTTCAAACCAATTTTCGCTGGAAGTTTGTATGGCAATGTACATCATATATTTTTTTTAGTTTTATTATTCTCTTATTTTAGAAGTTACGGTGTGGTCACATATTTTACCACTTTGGTAGTGTCTCTCGCGCAAACTGATCATTTTTAGAAAAAAAATGATATCCGTAATCTCAATATCATTTTTAAAGACCTATTCATAGATACCCCACACGTATGGGTTTGGTAATAAAAAATTTTTTGAGTTTCAATTCTAAGTATGGGGAACCCCCAAAATTTGTTTTTTTTTTGTGTGAAAATCCTAATGCGGTTCGCATAAAACATCTACTTACCAAGTTTCAACAGGATAGCTCTTATACTTTCGAAAAAAAGTGGCTGTGACATACGGAAGGACAGACAGACAGACATGACGAATCTATAAGGGTTCCGTTTTTTGCCATTTGGCTACGGAACCATAAAAAGGATCTAAACAAACTTAAGAGAAAAATGTCTCGAATGAAAAGATAGTGTCAAATACTGTCATTTCGGTAAAAGGTCGTTATTCTTTGAACTAGAAAAAGTTCTTACTTTTTGTTTTTCCGGGTCTTTGTGCTTGTCTCCAGGAAAAATTATTTATTTTGTCGATAACCACAATTGTTAATTTTGTTAAAAGGTAAATGGCAAACTTAGATTCAAAGATAAGTTTATCAAAGCACAAAATGAGAGATGTTGGATTAGGAGTATTTCTAGAAGTACGATATTTGTCCAAAGAACATAAAAAACTCATAAAGAAAATCGTTTATTTATAAGAATTAAACTCCCAATTGTAGACAATTTTCCATTTCCTATTTTGAGAACTTAGCTAGCTGCGTTTGTGTCATCATCATTATCTCAGCCATAGGACGTCTACTGCTGAACATAGGCCTCCCCTTTAGATCTCCACATATACCGGTTGGAAGTGCGTTGTGTATGTGAGTTTAAATGTTTGTTAACACACCCACGATACAAGAGAAATTCATAGCGTTAGGCTACCGTTTTTTTTTTAAATATCGAATGACCCAGGTCAAACAGACTCAATCTACTCTCCCCAAATTCGAACAATTCAATCCCAAACTTGCTCCAAATCTACCGTGACCGAACACCCTCTCTATTCCATCTCACTCCCACTACATTCATTACTACCCTGTCATTTTTCTCCCAAACAACTACGATACATCCAGCACCCAAGTATTTCTCCCAGGGTCTTTAATCCGTAGCTTTTCGAAACCGGCGAACAAATGCGTACGGGTCCTAAGATCGATTGCCTGAGCTTTTTCTCCTCTACTTAGATCCAAGTTAAGAGGTGGACCGATTTCTTTATTCACTTATCTTAGGGTCAGTGTATAGTTAATGCGATGTGAGTGGGCCAATGGGGAGAACTTTCGTCGAATGTGATTGTTAAAACAAAGTACTAACTCAGTCTTTAGAACATTTGCGCCGAACATCAATTTATACAAGTTCTTATTTTTCGGATTGACTGATCCGATTTTATTGAAACCTTACACCATCATCGTTATCATCATCAGCCTGAAGACGTCTACTGCTGAACATAGGCCTCCCCCTTAGACCGCCGCGGTCGTCATTAGTCGTCCGCGACTCTCACGATGTCGTCGGTCCACTAAGTGGGAGGCCTGCCTACGTTGCGTCTACCGGTTCGTGGTCACCACTCGAGAGCAAACCTCTACACGCAAAATCAGAATACACAGGTAAAAAAAAATGAGAGATAATTTTAGATAAATAGTGTTACATCTAAATCAGACAGATTTTAAACCTTCCGTAGCAACAGAGATTTTATAAATCAGAGTTTTCTAAAATTTTCCCTGTTAAATTAGTTGCCTGATATAATTATAAGCAGTATAAATATTATAATAATAGCTGGTACTAACAGGATAATTTTTGCTTTATGATACTTAGCACGTGTTGTGTATTATGGTCCATTATAAGAGGTCTCTTTTCTCACTAAATAACCCGTAATTTCGGGAAAAACAAAAGATAGGGCCTAGGTTTTAATAATGTATCTAAGTAGCAATCTTGATCTGCAACCGAATTTGCTTACCTGAGTCTTAAAAATGTCAAATCAGAAGCAGCCGTCAAACAAAACCGATCAAGATTTGGATTGAGAAACAATATTATTTTGGTCGTTATGCGAGATAAAATGTTAACTTATTTTTTCTTCATTTACTTCATAGATGTCGCTATTATTCTTTTTGCTGTCAAATTATGTCAGCTACATTTATCCCAATTCATGTTGAAAATGTTTTCACTAACAAAATCTCACGTTACGGTCGTTTCTGCCACAAATATAATAGTCCCAGCGTTCAAACGTGTGGTTTGAGTAATTTAAATCTTTTATGCCCTCGTAAAATGAGGAAATATATTTCATGGCATGGTAATTCATATCTCCAGCATTATCTGTCGCCATTTCGAGAACATTATGCGCGATTAGAATTTATTGGCTGAGCCACGGAATTACTGTTTTGGACTGCTTTTGAACGGTCGGAATAGGTATCAATGGATTTTCATCGAAACTGTGCAGAACCATGATTGACCTAATGAACTGTTAAACCGTTGATGAAAATGAACAGTGAGTGAGTACCGGATTTAGTGGAAACTGTTTTTGTGTTCCCAAATATAATTATGTATTTTAAGCTAAAATTACTAAAGGGCGAGTAATTAGTTATAAAATGTATAGGATTTAACAAATAGGTAACTTAACTACTCATTAAACAACTCGCCTTCATTGGACTTTTTATCTTAGATGACCAAAACTAACGTTGTTTATCAACTACAATTTTTTTTTTATGTGTAAGGTCATCAGATGGGTCTTTCCACTCTGGGTGGAGCAGAAGACTGCTGACAAACTTGACTGACAGAAAACCACCCACTTCTTCAGTTACTCTTTGCGTTCCAGGGTAATGGTGCCCTTGAATCACACCCTCCGGCTTAACTACCCTCATAGGAGAAAAGCGTTCGTTATACAACAAAGTTTGGGAGTTAGATACTCTATTTCTGATCTTCTAGATTATTCTAGAGAACTAGGTTTACCAAAAAGAGACTTTGTTCAAATAAATTTTCAAATATTATATTTGCTAACGTTATTATTTTCATAATTATGATTATTGTTTATTTAAGAGCGTGCAAGTGTTGGAAAAGCCTGCATAAAGTCACAATATGGTGTCACCACAGATTTGTTCATACTGCGGTCTTATAGTTTAAGTGCTAACGATACGAAAATGCATCTTCTCATCACAAAACCCGATAATCCGCGAACCGCCGCATTTAACCTCAACCCAAATCATTTTCTTATCACAGGACCACAACACCACAATTCACTATCTTTATCTAAATAAGGATTTAGATAAGGACAGTGCAGTGCGTGCTTCCTTTAACTTATTTATTTCCAATTTCCCTTCGATTGAGGCGTACTCTTTGGAGGAGTTGGAGGGTTAATAATTCCAGAATACGTGTGCTGGTTTTCCAGTTTGAGCCACACTTGTCTAGGTTGGCTTGTGGATGGGTGAAGATCAATCATAGAGAGTTTACACTGTGCCATGAAGAGCACGTATAGCCGTTGATCCCGGGTGTTATTTGTCGACATTTGGGAGTCGTCACTGTTAGTCAGAAGCTTTTTTTTAGTGTGGTAAAATCATCAAATGAGTTCTTCCACCCCGGGCAGGGCGGGAGGGACTGTCAGACTTGTACTGACTAAAATCCACGGTGTCCTTCATTAGCCCTTTACGTTCCAGGGTCACGGTAATGGAATGAGTCCCGCGACCTCGGCAGGCTTTGGCCCTCTAGAGGGGGGCCCCGTCAGATTGCTGACAGCTCTTTGAGGCGCGCGTGGAACACAACGCGCCGTCGACCCGGGCATGGTCCATGGTCGGGCGGCGAGTTGCCCTTTACTCGCCGCCCGCATGCCCGCGCCTACGGTGGCCGGAGATCGTCCCTCGACGTCCGACGCCGTGGGCGTCTACCACTGCGGCCGGGATGGAGGGAGGACGCTGTCCTCTCTCTCTCTCGGCCCGCCTCCTCCTTCAGGAGCATAACTGCTTCGCAGAAGGAGGCGACCGCTTCCCACTCCGTTTAGTCAGAAGCTTGACAGAATGATGGCGGCAAGACTGGTACCAAGGAGTATGTCCTATTCCCAATTTGCTGGTTTGTGGAGGTCAGAAAGACAGTTACATCTGGTTCGATTGGAAGCTGACTCCATCCCCAACAAAGTTGGAAAAAGGTTGGGCAGCAAAAGCTTGACATTTCACGGATATTTTTTAATATATTTCCAGTCTAACTGAATCCAAGTAAACACCAGTGTTTAAAAGTAAAGGCGGCCTATCTGACTTCTGTATCTATTTGTTGTTATAAATGCGGACCACGTCTCACTTAAACCGAACGACGCCACAACGACAACGTGACGTGATTACACGTCTTCAGTCGGCTTAAAACACAAAGACGTTAATATCTTTGAAGGTAAGTAGGTAAAGGATTTTTGGGAATGTACCCTTTTTCGTCCCTTTTCAAATAGACGCGGTCGTGTGTTGACCCTCTAATCGTTCGACCTTGTATTGGATATTGGTTCTGTTGCTTCTACAATGGTTACATCTATCTATATATATAAAAGCGAAAGGTCACTCACTCATAGGACACGAAATCTCGGAAACTACCAGTGCTAGGGGTTTAAAATTTTGCAAAGGGGTTCTTTTTATGACGTAGGCGCTCGCTAAGACGGGATTTTGCGAAATTCCACCCCTAAGGGGTTGTTTTTGGGGTTGATAGTTTGTATGAAACTTTGTTACTACAGGTACTAGGAGTTTCAAAATTTCCATGCGGGTTCTTTTTAGGAAGTAGGTGCTACTTACGAAAGGGGTTTTTCGAAATTCGACCCTTAAGGGGTTGTTTTTGGTGTTGATAGTTTGTTTGAAACTTCGTTATTATAAGTGCTAGGAGTCTCAAATTTTGTATGGGGGATATTTTTAGGAGGTAGATGCTCACTTAGACGGGATATTGCGAAATTCGACCCCTAAGGGGTTGTTTTTGGTTTTGATAGATAGAGGTCTCAAATTTTGCTTGGGGATTCTTTTAAGGTCAAAGATGCTCACTAAGACGGGATATTGTGAAATTTACCCCTAAGGGATTGGGGGGCATGGATAGTTTGTATGAAACTTTGTTACTACAAGTACTAAGAGTTTCAATTATTACATGAGGGTCCTTTAGGACGTAGTTGGTACTTACGACGTGATGTTGGGAAATTCGACCCCTTAGGGGTTGTTTTTAGGGTTGATAGTTAGGAGTTCCAAATTTTGCATAGGGATTCTTTTTAGGAAGTAATTACTCACTAAAGCGGGATTTTGCGAAATTCGACCCCTAAGGGGTTGTGTTTGGGCTTGATAGTTTGTAAGAAACTTTGTTACTACAAGCACTAGGAGTTTCAAATTTTGCATGGGGTTATGTTTAGGACTTTAATGCTCACTAAGATAGGATTTTACGAAATTCAACTCCTAAAGGGTTGTTTAGGGGTTGAGAGGTAGAAGTTTCAAATTTTGCATAGGGATTCTTTTTAGGACGTAGCTGCTACTTATGACGGGATTTTCTGAAATTCTATCCCTAAGAGGATGTTTTTGGGGTTGATAGTTTGCATGAAAATTTTGCTTATGGGTTTGTTTTAGGACGTAGGTGCTACCTCAGGCGGGATTTTGTGAAATTTAAAACCCTGAGGGATTGTTTTTGGGTTGATAGAATTTTTGTTGGATATTGATTTAGATTTTCTAAAAGTATCCCATAAGGAGGGTGGCCGGAAGTAGAAATTCACAGATTAAAGTTCGAAATAAGCGCAGACGAAGTCGCGGGCGAACTGCTAGTACTTCTATATTATAAAGCAAAAGAGTTTTTTTGTTTAGTTGAATGTCTAATCTCAGGAACTACTGGTTCGAATTGAAAAAATCTTATTGTGTCGGATAGCCATAGAACAGCAGGTGAAACCACAGGGAACAAGTAGTATATGTATTTGTTTGAGTTCCTTAATTATGTTTGTCTCGATGTGTGTTTGTGATGGCCACAAAAGGGAATGCGGACGGCGAGTAATGGGTGCTCGCCGTCCAGTGCTGTCTAATCTCAGGAACTACTGGATCGAATTGAAAAAATCTTATTGTATCAGATAGCCATAGAACAGCAGGTGAAACCACAGGGAACAAGTAGTATATTTGTTTGAGTTCCTTAATTATGTTTGTCTCGATGTGTGTTTGTGATGGCCATAAAGGGAATGCGGACGGCGAGTAATGGGTGCTCGCCGTCCAGGGCTAAGGCAGAGTCGACGGGGCGTCGTGTTAAAGGCGCACCGACAGAGCTTCAGTTCAATGCGAAAATTGTCCAAACGGGTAACCATGACTTTGGAACGTAAAAGGCAATTGAAGGAACACGGTGGATTTTAGTCAGTACAAGTCTAACAGTCCCTCCCGTCCTGCCCTGGGTGGGAGGACTCATTTGATGATTTAACCACGCTAAAAAAAAAAGGGCGAAAGGTCTCGTTTGTTGACTTTTTTGGTTTCATAAACACCATGAAAAACCTATGGATCTTGGAATTGTAATGTTGTTATTTAGGCTCTCCCCTATAACCTACATTGTGATAGTTATTTTTAACTCGTAAATGTAATTGGTGAAAGTAATGTGAGTCAACTATTAAATACACCTCTGCCCAACCTTTCGGGATAACAGGAGTGATGTTATGTAACATTATTCGGAGCATGAAACTGACGCCATGTCTTAATGTAAGCAAAAGGCGACATCTTGCTCGAAATTGCCTTTGTTTGTTTGTCACGCTGTGTTATTACGTTTAATAATATTAGATTCACAAGTGTAGAGAAAGACACTAAGTATTTCAGAAAAGTTATGTTTCTTCAAAATATTTATTTAATCAACAACTAACGAGTTCTAGGTTTGAATTCAGCCAGAGTTTTTGTACTTCATGTGATCCACTAAAAATGTTAAAGGATAACATTGTGAGGAAATGTATACATATATTATGTTCTAAGACAAAAAAAAAAACGTGTGGCACTCGATGACTGCCGCGGTAAAGCTATTGCATAGCATTTTTTATCAACTTGTGCAATTATAATTATTTACTTATATTTTTAATTAGGCTATGGTCAGTCACGTCAATCAAGTGAAACGTCAAAAAACGTTCTCCTCCTCCTCCTCCTCCCTCTCTCTCTCCCTCTACTCCTTCTCCTCCCGCTCCCTCTCCCTCAATAAAATTGCCCCTTGCTCAATAAAAGCATGCTTTCGTGTTAGTAATGAGCACGTCTACCCGTACCTTTATGAGCACGTCTGTCCGTACCTTTATGATTGCCGAAGTCTCCCGAACTGAAATGACGTTAGACGATGCGTGCTGTCAGATGTGGTCAGAAAATTTCCTTAGGATTTTTCGTTACGTTTTTCGCGCACTCCGAGCTCAGAGACTGCGATAAAAGCTATGCAATAGTTTAAAAATGATGAAATTACATTTACTAAGCCGCACTGGGCCCGCGTGGGGGATCACAGTCCACTTTCTCGCACAGAAAGGAGGCCTGTGTCCCAGCAGTGGGCATTTTAGACTAATTATGCTTTATACTTTATAATATTATACGTTTTACGCATCGTGAAAATCAAAGATTTCCAATGGAAAAAAGAAAAATTTGAACAGCGAGCAGGACTTGAACCTGCGACCTCCGGATTCAGAACATCCGACGCTCTTTTCTACCGAGCCAACGAGTTTCATGCACGAATTCTTCAATCAATTTTTTAACGTCTCACGGTGACGTTTGATTACGCTATGATTAATGGACATAATTTTACACTATGCTCTTCGGTACACCCTAAAAACAACGCCTAGTTTAAATTGAACTGAAAACCAAACCCGGTTCAAGGCCGCTTGCGATACGACATGTGTCAGACGATAAACGCGCATGTCACTTGCTTCCTTCATGTGAGTGCTGACGTCGCTCCGCAAGTGTTGCGGTGACACGCTCTAGACAACTTCTTTCATTTGTTTTCTTTTACAGTCGCTGTTGTCGCAAGACGTGTGTCAATTATGCGTTACTTTACACGTAGCACAACTATACGACGTGGGTGAACGTATTGAAAATAAATTGTAGAAGTCACACGGGCCACATTTTGCCGCCATTATCATGGGTGATGCCCTACAAGATTTAGGGGAGGTAAGCCCAAAACCGGTAGTCCGCCTAAAACGGGTATGCATGTTAATTTATGCGTTGCTAATTGCTAATGAAAATGTGTGCGTGCAGGACGCGTCACCTTTCCCTATGAGGAGCCACGTCCTGCACGCACACATTTTCATTAGTAAGAACGACGCGTAAATTAACATGCATACCCGTTTTAGGCGGGCTACCCGTCTTTGGCTTACCTCCCCTACTTTGTAAATACCAGTAATTGACAAAGAACGAATGATGATCTTTTAAAACCTACCAATACAGAAGTAACCTAAACACATACACATCGCAACACCTTCGCAATACCATGAACTAAGTACATAGCTGATAAATGTCATCTTTTGTAGCTGCGATGTCGTTTGGTTGTGGTACCCCAAGGTTTCTATCTTAGCTCACCGTCCGATCAAGGACCGAGCCACAAGGAGCTGTCAGCAAACTGATAGAGGATTGCGTGAATGTCAAGGTTACCGCTCCCGGCTCGGCTAGGGGGCAAATCGAAAAGGTAATTGAAGGAAAAGAGAGGTTTTTAGTAAGAGTCTGAAAGCTCGTTCTATCTACCTATGGCTGAAGGAATCATTAGATGATTTTCCAATAAAAAAAAAGAAATGCTTCCGTCCCTCGAATACGAACCCCAGAAACTCAACGCCCCTCACCTTTTCTCTATAAGAAATTCGAGTTGTGAG
This sequence comes from Agrotis exclamationis, assembly GCA_950005045.1. Lineage (NCBI taxonomy): Eukaryota > Metazoa > Arthropoda > Insecta > Lepidoptera > Noctuidae > Agrotis > Agrotis exclamationis. The sequence continues at coordinate 4,201,356 of OX465431.1, read as the reverse complement.
ATACTTTTCTTTTTTTATTAAAGTAATAAATACCCTTTTTGGGCCGTAATAAAAATTTAATTCGCTATCCGAACACCTACTGTCATTGTACGAAGCATCCGAGCTCGGCCGATCAAAAGACACCTTTGTGTTTTAAATTGGCTATCAAGAAATATTTTTTTCGTCGATATTGTAGGTAGATTTTAGGAATGGTTTTGTGCGGCGACCTTTAGAGAAGTTTTTCATTTAAAAGCCTAGTATGTCAGTACCTTTCTTTTATGTACAGAAGCAGTCGGTACTGAGTTCTTTAAGCATTCCATGTTTGACTGATCTAACAGAGTCGTTCATCCCACTGCTAGCTATGACTTACCTACAGTTTTCACGATCCTGGTCAAAGTTGACCACTGATCGTTGGTTTTATCCAGTTCCGCCATCTTTTACGAGGTCTACCGCGATGTCTTTTTAATCAAAAACTGGACTAAGTATTAGGTGAGGTAAGGTTAATAAAAATGATTTTTCGTTTTTTTCATCGTGGTAAAATCATCAAATGAGTCCTCCCACGCAGGGCGGGGCGGGTGGAACTGTCAGACTTGAACTGACTAAAATCCACGGTCTTCAACAGCCCTTCACGTTCGAGGATGAGAACGTCCCGCATCCCCGGCAGGCTTTGGCCCTCTAAGCCCCCCCCCCCCCCGTCAGATTGCTGACAGCTCTTTGAGTCGCACGTGGAACACGACGCGCCGTCGAACTGGGCATGGTCGATGATCGGACGGCGAGTTACCCATTACTCACCGTCCGCATGCCCGAGTAAAAATGACTTGGATTGAGATTTTATTTAGTCGCCTTTTAAAAGCTGAAAAACTTATTCTCAGGGACAGTTTAAAAACATTTTGCTAAACACAATAATAAAAGTGTCTACAAACTCATATTCTGTTATCTTCCAAAAAACCCACAAAAAGAGAAGAAGGTTCACAATTATCCACCAAAAACATAGCTGTCGCCATAAACCTGTCTAAAAAAGGGTTGACGCGTCCAACAAAGAGTTTATACGTTATACACAAAAAACACAGCAAATGAGATTAGCCTAACTTTATGATATGTTGACAAGGGTCATTAGAAGTAACGCGACATTTGCAGTTCAGTGACCTTTCACCATTTCTGTTGGCTTTCAAACAACAAACAGTTGAAAAGCGTGTTTGCCTCAACCGCGGCATAAAAAATGAGAGAAGTTTCTCTAACAAAATTTTATCATTAGGTCAGTGACTTTTTAGTACCTGGATATATTTATTTTTTCACCTTTTAGTGTATTTTAGATGTGTACCTATAAAAGTTTATGTTTCTTATAGTGGTTTATGACAAAGCGCTCTAAAATAAGTATGTACTAAAGGCCAGGTTTAGTCGTAAACCTCGGTTTAAAGCTAGATTTCAGTTAAGATAAATGTGACATCTGTCTGTTTTAAGTCTCAATTTCAAGCATCATGACAAAAATAAAAGAAAGAAACAAAGAAAATACGTTTAATACCGAGTGGCTCGGATAGCAAATTATTTATTTATTTATTTAAACTTTTACGTACAATTGTGGTACATAAGGCGGACTTAATGCCACAAGACATTATCTACCAGTCAACCTTTGGGTCAAAAGGAGAAGCAGTTGAAATAGGTACAACTTATGGATCTTTGACTCGCCCAAAGTCAGCTTGCTTGACCAAAATCTACAAATGACAGCTGGAATAAACGGCTTTTCGTGCTATGGAAAAACTCGCTATGATAAATGGTCACCCATCCTCAAACCAGCCTTGACAAGTTTGGCTTGTCCTGGAAGATTGAGCTGTGTGACTGTTTTTATTTAGCCAGGAGCTCACAATGCAGAAAGCTACAAAATTTTCCATAACAATACAGAATTAATAGGAAAATCTCGAATTTATCCAAATAATTATAACGATCCTATTACAATGTCCCAATACGGGTTGGTTGATGTCACAAGTTTTCTAACTTTTGCTTCTAGGATATGCCGGTTTCACAATGACGGGGCCCCCCTTTAGAGGGCCACAGCCTTGCCGGGGTCGCGGGACATACGTATACCGCGACTCCGGCACACAAAAGGGCTACCGAAGGACACCGTGGATTTTAGTCAGTACAAGTCTGACAGTAAGGGGGTTGGGAGGACTCATTCGAAGATTTTACGACGAAAAAAAAAAAAAGGACATGCCGGTTTCCTTACGATGTTTTCTTCACCGTTTCACAAGTGGCGATGAAATAAATTACAGAAAGTAATGCGTCTATGTGACATCTGGCAACCCGCACTGGCCCTCGCTGTGGATTATGGTCTACTGATCTACAGAGAGGAGGTCTGTGTCCCAGCAGTGGGATCATTTATAGGTTGATGATGCTGAATGCACCTGGCTAGTTCAAACCCACGGCTTACCCAAATTGGGGCCGATATCATTGGACATACAATACTAGGCCAACATTGTTCTTACAATGCAGATAGCTACAAAATATTCCCCAGCAATGGTAACAGCAAAATCACGAATTTGCATTGTCTAGATAATTAAGATGAATGTGTTCGGTATGCGTGTGTTTGGGAAATCCTGACAAATGGCGTGCTTGACGTATTACTAGCGATAAACGCTATGCGTGTTGTCACGATGCAAGTGAGGCAGTAAGTTAACTCAATTCTAAGTAATGTTATAAATGCGAAACTGAGTTTGTTTGGTAACTGCGTTTTTATGCCAAAACTGCTGGACAGATTTGGAATGATCTAGAATCCTTTTTTGGGGGGTGAACATTCGTCCAAATTATTGTTGGATTTTTTTTTTTCATTTTCATCCATTGGTAATCTGGGTCACATCAACTTACATTATTTCATTATTATAATTTTTCTGTCAATCTACAGCAGATTATTTCGAGTCACATTACCTTTCACACATAATTAGCTTCTTTTATCTTCTTGTGCTGCTAAAGATTACACAAAGCAATGCATCTGGCTGAGTTCGAATCCATGACCTACAACTCAAAAAAATCTATTCTCTTTATCAACAAAGCTGAAGTCTTTCGAAACAAATGATACCTGCACTGAAACTACAATTTTTCAGCACAAAAACCTTCCTAATTCACTGTTACACGTGTGCAAACAACGTAACGATTGGATCAATACACAAATCAACTGTAACTAGGGATGTTTGCCGGCAATCGCTTCTAAACATCGCCATTGTTCAGTAAATAGGCGCTTGATGAAAACATTGTTGACACTACAAAATGAAGGAGTTTTCAGCTACCTTTTCGTTTAGTATTTGGTAGATTAGCTTTTAAGGGTATGAGGAATGGTCTGAATAGGATACCAAGGCCCTTTATTTTTAACGTAGTAAAATCATCAAATTAGTCCTACCACCCAGGGCAGGGCAGGAGGGACTGTCAGACTTGTACTGACTAAAATCCATGGTGTCCTTTAATAGCCCTTGAAGTTCCAGGGCCGCGGTTACTCTGTTAGTCCCGCAACCCCGGCAGGCTTTGGCCCTCTAAGGGGGCCCCGTCAAGGATACAATGCAATGTAAAGGACAATCGAAAGAACAGATTGGTTATTAGCCAGCACAAGTTCTTTTCGAATTATCCAGGGTAGAAGGTGTCATTTGATCATTTACTATAACAGAAAAGGTAGTTTGGAAGATGTCGCTATCAGCGATAAGACCGCGTTTATTGTCATAGAATAAGAAATTTTGATAAAGAACTGTTTTATTTTGGTGTACTATGCACAATTATTCGAGCAATCTATCCATCTTTTTTTAATGAAAGTGAAACATCACAATTCCTCTCGCAGCTGAATTTTCCTTTCCATAAAAATCACATTTCCGATGCGCGTCGCATGAGTTAATGCGTTTAAAAAGAATTGTTTAGTATCGTAGACGCTATTTCATTACGGTCAGTTCACACCGAGACGCGACGTGACGCAATGATACTTCAAATGTCTATCTTTTCTTGTAGTAAATAAAGTCAGATTTTGAATCGCTATTAAAATGCAGCGCGGCGCCGCGCTGTGTCACGCTGCGTTGCGAAAGGTGTATCTTTTCGTGTAGGAAATAGAGAAATGAAAAGATACACCTGTCACAACCCGGCGCGGCGCATAACCTTATTTACTACAAGAAAAAAATACACATTTGAAGTATCGTTGCGTCACGTCGCTTCGCGTCGCGTCTCGGTCTGAACTGACCATTATACAACATCGATTTGGTTATAATATCAACGTGTTGTTTGGAAGTAGTTAGAAACTAGTCCAAGAGATGGCGCCATGGGAATAGAATCTATTCCCTCGTTTGATCGTTTCACAGTAACGTTGAATCAAGCAACAAGCTGAATCTTCCATTCAATAGAAGATTTATAGCTTCTGAGAGTGAGTTGCAGTAGCCTAATTGGTAAGGCGCCTGGAGCACTTATCCAGACGATGAGGGAACAACGGGTATTTATGCGCGAAGCATGCGTTAATGTGTTTAAACATAATTAATATTTATATGCTCTTACATAAAGTTACTGTGTATCTCATTTTCATAATCCTACTGGGTATACAATAAGAATCCTTTTAAAGGACTCGTCAAAGTTTTGAGATTCTGATTATCCGTAAAGATTGTCGAAGATCACAACCGGGACCGATAAAACATCCACATTAAGGAATTCCTAATGAAAAATCCCAATAAAACTGAGCCCAACTGGGGTTTCATTAGGAAATTCCTTTTGGCAACCCGGAACTTGCCATTTAATTGCGAAAATCTCGATCCTACTGTTATGAACCTTACAACAACACATTTTTTGTCGTGGTAAACTCATCAAATGAGTCCTCCCACTCAGGGCAGGGCAGGAGGGACTGTCAGACTGGTACTGACTAAATCCACGGTTTTTTTCAATAGCCCTCAACACAATACGTCAAAAGTATTGATTTTATAAGGATTCTATACCTTTTTATGTTTCTAGTAATAACGGTTTCCTCACAATGTTTTCCTTTACCGTTTTGAGAGCGGTGGTGATGAAATAAATTACACAAATAAATGCGTTTCGCTGAGTTCGAATCCACAATCTATAACTGGTAAGGCACTGGGCTTTTTACTGGATATTAATTTATTTAATTAAAAAAGGAACATCATAACCCTATTAGGCTGAAGCGAGACGAGCGATTTTTTAGTTTTGAGTTGCGTAATTTCGGTTGGTTTCATAGAAGAGTCTCCCGACGAAAAATGAGTGGTCGCCACTATCGGAACACGAAATTACGCGACTCACAACTGAACTTACGCCCGTTTTACTTCAGCCATACCTACAAATTTTTAAAAGACATGTTACCTAACGGCCCGTTTATGAACTTACGTGGGGCGAGCGGTAAGATAAAATGTTTACAAATGTTAGAAACACGCCACCAGGCACCGTCCGTAGCGAATTCGCATATTTACAAAGTAATTAATGCCGCCGGTCGCACCGCTCACCGCTTGGACAAGTCGTGAACGTTCCATAACACTTCTGTCATCCCTGCCCTGTGTACAGACGGCACAATTCCATCAATTTCACAAGCGAACAGTAAGCGTAGTACGACTGCTTGTTTGTACTGTGAATTGCTTCAAAACGTACGATCGTTACCTACGCCGGAGGTTCTAGCACGAATGTAAACGTTCAGACAATCGAGACTTGAATGTTTTGGGTGATAAAACCGCACGGGTCAATCTTCGAAGTTGAGTCGTACTTGTCAAAGATATTTCATGTATGGGGGTGATCTGTCACTTTAAACAGAGTTTTCTCCGTTTGTCCAATTGGCTGAGTCTTTGGTTTAGTGGTGGATAGTGTGATTGTTTTTTTTTTTGGGCTGGCAAAATCATCAAATAAGTCCTCCCGCCCTGGGTGGGGCGGAAAGGACTGTCAGACTCTTACTGACTAAAATCCACCCGTGTTCCTTCGGTTGCCTTTTACGTTCCGGGGCCACGGTATCCTGGATTAAGAAACCCCAGCAGGCATTTGGCCCTATAAGGGGCCCCGTCGGGTGACGCGTGAAACACGACACGCCACCGACCCGGGCTTGGTCCTTGGTCGGACGGCGAGCTTACCCATTACTTACCGTCCGCAAGCCCGCTCCGCCGCTGTGCCGTCTGCTATTCAGAGGGACACGCGTGGGAACGTCCACCCGACAGGCTATTCGCATACGGACAAAGAGACCCCTTAGGCACACAGTGCCTAAGGAAGAGTTTTTGCCCGCATCCCAGGGTGCACCGGCCCGAAAAACTGGTCTTCCCCCCGGACGTATCCGAGAGGGAACTCCAGTCCACGGGCGCACGTGGAGGTTTCCTGTCTTAGCACTCCATAGTGTGACTGCTTAGCAAGAGGTCCGTTTCAATCCCAGGTCGGGCACGCTCGATGCGTCGATCGCTCAGTTATTACGTCAACCGTGCCGTCAAAGATCTGAGCGACTGTTCATAAGCGCACTGTGCACACGTGTACTTTAAAATAACAGATGCTATAATAATCTGAAATTCTATTGTATTGTTTCTCACCCCACTTTGATCAACTTAAAAGAGAGATTCAATTCACACTACAAGTTAACAGCTATTTTAAAACCCAAGTCGTATTCGCTACGATAAAACTGAATTCAGAAGTGGGGAACAATTGAAGCGATTTCATTAAGTATCGATAGTTGATATCTTTACGGTAGCGATACGGTATCGATACAATTGAAAAGTTAGAGAATAATTAATGGTCTTATTATACACGATTGGCCGCTACGTACAAAGTCTTTTTTAATGAAGCCGATTTTACAGAAAAAATATCTTCTATTCATTTTAAATTATTTATTCTGTGCTGTGCCCATCTGTAGGATACCATAGTCTTTTCAAATATTCTTTATTTTGCACATTTCAGACTGGTCATATATGAGCGTCAAAGTCTTCATATTTTTAGGTTTCAGTACATCCAATTGAAAGAAACCCAACCTTGTTATGGTCCTCAATACTTCGATTTTATTTCTTAACCTAAATTACGCCTTTCAATAAGGGAATATCATATTGCCTTCAAGCGGGCACAAATTAATAGAGATTCCAGGGCTGGGAATCAAATCCAGGACCTCAAGATCAGTGGTCTTGCTTGCGGTCAATACTATACCTACGAGAACGAAGACCTTTATACCATTCACTAGCGGATCCTCGTGGTTTCACCCGTTGCTTGGCTCCTATTGTAGCTTGATGTTATAATTATAGCCTATTTAGCCTTCCTTTGATAAATGGATACCCCAACACTAAAATTTAATTTTTTTCAATTTGAATCAGTAGTTCCTGAGATTTGATCGTTTAACCAACAAGTATATATATATATGTAATATAGAAGTATAGATAGACATTCCCAATACAACCATTTCACTAAATATTCCAACGATTTGCATTATTTGATAATACAATACACATTATTGCCTAGAACCCATTGAAGCCAATTCCGCAAAATTAACCGAAACGTTTACGGATTTAATGAAGTCTTCCGAAACACCGGAATTTATCGGAAATGAGAGGGCGTTATAACGGTTTTTGGCATAATATTAAACTTTAGACGGTTTTAATGTGCAATTTAACTTTTTCGAAGTGCCGCACAGCTTAGCGAAAGAACGATTTATATGATTACTTCTGTCTTCCAGTGATAAAATGGATCGGTTTCCGAACGTGTGAGTTTTGCGATAATACTTTCAATCCTTTTGGAAGCTATTTTACTGCTTTTTTATTACATTTAGTAAACTTAATAGATATATGAAATAAGTATTATAATACTGAGCTGAGGTTTGTTGAAAATAAAAATTGATTGCCACTTCCACTTGCTAATTTTACAAATGCAGTAGGTATTTTTTTTAAGTTACATTGTTTCATACGGGCGGCGAGTAAAGGGCAACTCGCTGCCCGACCATGGACTATGCCCGGGTTGACGGCGCGTTGTGTTCCACGTGCGCCTCAAGGAGTGTCAGCATGATGACGGGGCCCCCCTCTAGAGGGCCAAAGCCTGCCGGGGTCGCGGGACTTATCTCATTACCGTGACCCCGGACTCAAAGGGCTATTGAAGGACACCATGGATTTTAGTCAGTACAAGTCTGACAGTCCCTCCCGCCCTGCCCGGGGTGGGAGGACTCATTTGATGATTTTACCACGCTAAAAAAAAGTTACATTGTTTCCACTAATCAAAATCTGCATTAAGCTAGTTTTTAGGTCTCGATTTACGTCAAACTGATTTCACCAGCCGTATTTGGAGTCGTCGTCCCAGCTTTTGTCAAAAAAGCTTTAACAGTTTCTATCTAAATATTGTTAAATATATATTTATAACTTACACCATAACCATGATAACATCGGTAACTTCAGTTTTTGCTTAGGCTCGGTGAAATCTAATTTGGAAACATAAACTTAATTAAGAACAAATACTCGGTTTTCATCGACGTAAACGCGTACCTATTCATCTGTAAAATCCATCCTAAGTGCGTCCGATACCACCACTGCGAAGATCGCCCGGAGGACACAGTAGAGCATACGGTGCAAGACTGCCCCGCTTGGGCAGAGCACCGACGTGTCCTCACGGCGGCGATAGGCGGAGACCTCTCGCGCCCGGCATTGGTTGCGGCCATGCTGCGGGGCGAGACGGAGTGGGAAGCGGTCGCCTCCTTCTGCGAAGCAGTCATGCTGAGAAGGCGGGCCGCGTGAGGGAGAGGACAATGTCCTCCCTCCGCCCCACCCGCAGTGGTGGACACCCACGGCGACGGACGTCACAAGACGATCTCCGGCCACCGTAGGCGCGGGCATGCGGGCGGCGAGTAAAGGGCAACTCGCTGCTCGACCATGGACCATGCCCGGGTCGACGCGACGGCGCGTTGTGTTCCACGCGCGCCTCGTAGAGCGTCAGCAAGATGACGGGGCCCCCCTCTAGAGGGCCAAAGCCTGCCGGGGTCGCGGGACTTGTCTCATTACCGTGACCCCGGAATATAAAGGGCTATTGAAGGACACCGTGGATTTTAGTCAGTACAAGTCTGACAGTCCCTCCCGCCCTGCCCGGGGTGGGAGGACTCATTTGATGATTTTACCACGATAAAAAAAAAGAAAAAAGTGCGTCCGATATAGCTTGCAGCACGACGGGTGTAGCCCATAGCAAAATTTCCTTACGTACAATTTCCTACAGGAAATTCACAGACACGTCTGCACCCACCCACACCATATAGTGCTGTTGCCACTATTTATAAAAACAGCCAACCCACGCATGTTTTAACAGATGCCTCAGGGGGTGTGATGTTTTGCGTTGTATCCACGTCAAGAAAACATGTCTTATAAATATGAGGGTATCCATCCTTCGCCTACATATAAAACTTTTCTAAAATAACTAAGGAAGACCAAATGGTAAGGTATCGACGATTCGCGGGAATGTCTTGAAAAGTTTCTGGGCCCTGGAAGGCAGAGAACAATTGAAGAAATAGGTTGGGTTTTAGTCAGTACGAACCTTGACAGTCGCTTCCACTTCGCTCTGAACTGGAGGTCTCAGTTGATGATTTCACAGCCCAAAGAAGCTTTAACTCATCAAGATTTTGGCCACTTCCCAACTTACTATAAAGGCACTGTTGGCGTAGCGGTTGACCGATCAACAGCTGCGCAGCGTGACGCGGGTTTTATCCCCGTTCGATACAAATATTTGTATAACCTACAACTAGTTGTTCCGGGTCTGAGTCTTTGTGTGTGTTAGTTTCAATTCTTTTAAACCCACCCACGATACAGGAAAATTCCTAGTGCAAGAAACTGAATATTAGTATTTTACATTAAGCAACTGCCTTATAGGTTTCTTATTTATCGTCTTTCCATAACCTAGTACCTAATAGAATACAACAGTAAATTTTATGAAGCTAACAGTAAAAATATACGTAACTAGCTATCAATCCGGCAAAAACATCAAACCCAATCCAGCCTTTATTACCCGGTTCTCCGCAATCTGTCCCCTAAGACGTATGACCGCATTTTTGCCCAAAAATATTTCGAGATAAGACAGTACGATCCTATAATATAGGTACATTACATGCTTGCCTGACCATGTAGGGAATGCCAACTCGACCCTATTCATACGTATTTAAAATTTGCACGCTTAGGTTCACTCCTGCCTTCATATCCTATATGATTGCGAGCTAAAGATTACACCAGGATCGCGATAGGTCCCTTAATATTTTATGAAGAAATACTGTGGGTTATATTGTGGTGTAAGGCATAGGAGCTAGCGTTTTGACTTGTAATTAAATAGAGATTTGTAGTTTTTTTTTTTATTATTGATAGTTATATTATTACCCGCTTCTGCCCGCGGTTTCACCAGCATCATGTTAGGCGTTGGCCCTATGGTCCCGTCCCCATGAGTTCCCTTGCGCGTAGAACACGACGCGCCGCGACTCGGTACTCGGGACTCGGTTCCTCGATAACTGGTCTATTCAACACAAAAATAATTTTTCAATTCGAACCAGTAGTTCCTGAGATTAGCGCGTTCAAACAAACAAACAAACTCTTCAGCTTTATAATATTAGTATAGATACCCGCAGCCTTGCCGCGACTCCGGTACGCAAAAGGGCTACCGAAGGACACCGTGGATTTTAGTCAGTACAAGTCTGACAGTCCCTCCCGCCCTGCCCGGGGCTGGGAGGACTCATTCGATGATTTAACGACGAAAAAAAAAAAGTATAGATACTACAATACTAATATTATATACGAAATACAATAAGCTGTTGAAAGATACCTAAAGTCAAAGGCAGTTTTTAGTCAGTTTAGTCTGACAACCGCTCCACATAGGGTGAGGGGAATGGGAGAGCACATTTATGATAATTTCCCAAAAAAAAAATGATTAGCTAAATATGTAAAAATCCGGTAACAATTACAGTTGCCCACCAGACACAACGTCCTTTTATTGATTGCAAGATCTTAATTTTAAATGGAAGATGTGGGTAAAGTTTATTACCGTACCCTGATCCTCATACCTCGAAAGCTGCAAAGCATATCCCGACAGTAAAAAATAATCTTTTCCTACATCCCTTCGTTTACCTGAATTCCTCGAAAGTTTACATTTTTAGCCGAGACTTCTAACTACTGAAACACACGAGTACCTTTTGCAAGTGCTTGACCTTTCAAAAACCATGAAAATTATCAATCACTGAATGTAAACATCGGTTTCACAATTCTCTTCATATTTGTTTTAATTAACTTGAAACAACCACGTGTGAAAGGGATTTATTTATTCAAATACAAATACACGTTCCTGTTTGCCTAGGTATTTGTATTTAATTACAAATATAAATACTCAAATAGGTTAAAAAGATAATTATTCATTTTGAAATACGACATTGACACACGCAATGTTTTGATCGCGACGAAAATGTAATCAAAGTATTTAATTTAAATATTTTTAATGTAATACCAAATTTGGATACATGTGAATAGTGCCTTATCCACAACGGTTGCTTAGTGTGTGTTGATCAATTTCAAAAGTGTTTAAATCTTTTCAGAACGAAACCCGATATTTTCCTTAACCAATGTTGATATAACACGAAAAATCTTATTGAAATTCTACAAATCAACCTCCCAACATAATGGAGTTTTATTATACCATCGTAACACGTTTACTACAAAAATGTAAAATGAAGAAATTACAATTACTTAATACTTGTTAATTAAATATTCTATAACATAAACTTACCTACTAACTAAATCAAAATATTTTACATAAGGCACAAAATTAAAAATGAAAGTATTATAAAAAAAAACCACAAAATGGGAAAAGAGACACTTAGCTCCAACTCAATTATGAACATCATAGCAGGAAGGTACGATTCTCCCATAATTTGTGACCTTATAAGAAGATGTATCCCTCCTAGCCAGCTGGTCACAAAATTGTAACATTTAATTTTAAATTAATTTATTTTAATTTTGGTTTAATTTAATTTCGATTTTAATTTAATGTAATTTTGATTTAATTTTATAATTTCAATTTAATTTTGATTTAAGTAATTTTAACTTGGTTTGATTTTGATTTGATTTTAATTTGATTTTAATTTAATTTGAGTTTTAAATTTGACTTAATTAATTTTAATTTTGATTTGATTTAATGTAATTTGCATCAATTTTGTTTTGATTTAATGTAATTTGCATCAATTTTGTTTTGATTTAATTTATTTATTTTTTGGTTGTTCTATCATTACTAACATAGTTATAAGATTCTTAATTGTTTACCAACCCACTATGGATGTTACATGTCCGAATTAAAGAGTATTTTATTTTATTTTTATTTATTTATTAGGCGTCAAAGAACTAAGTTGGTAGTTTGGCATAACTTCAATAATTTTATAATCTCTTTTTTATATCCCTAAAGCTGCTGTTGTCAAACAGACAGGCGAACCGAATGCGATCCAAATCCTGTCATATAGAAAAGCGAGAGCGGCCCGATAGTCTATGTGACAGGCTTCAAACAATTCCATACATTACAAACAAAAACGCTTCGGTTCGCGTTCGCTTCGCCTGTCTGTTTGACAATAGCATAAAATCTATTAAAAAAAACTTCAAGCATGGTCATTAATATTCCTAATATGCCTGTTTTTAAAGTTCAATTTTATAATGAAACTTTTATTATCGATGAAACGCTTCAAGCAACAATGGCTTTTATGACTTCAAAGTTTTTAGGAGTTGGTCATTAATGTGCTGTTAAAACAGTATTTTTAGACATTTATTTTTAGTCAGTGATGTGGTTAAATATTGTTTTTTAACTAACAATAAAACCTATTATTATTTCTAAATTTAGCTGTTTAAGTTTTTAAACTGGAATGGTTACTAAAACTATCATAAAAAAAAAAACGTAAGCGTGGCTTGGTAACAATAAGTGATGTCATAGATTTCAACAAAAATTGAAATCGAAATAACCGAAAGTCAAAACAAACTGTAAGCATGGTAAATATCCTTTTCGAGTTGTTATGAAAATTTTGTTGTATTTCGAATAAAACTTAGTTTGTTTGGTAAGCTTGCTCTTGTGGATATTATTCGATTTTCATATTTTCAAAATACCGTGGCTTTAGAGTCTGGCCAACGAAAGCTGTCCACGACCTATTTTCTAAACTTTTGATATGGTAATATTTTTTGACTGTCAAAATTGTCAAATCATTGAACTTTCTGGTGAACCATCTTGACACTTTTGCACTTGAAAAAAATTGTATTATTTTGTAAATACAAAAATTTATTAATGCATATTTTTTCACGGTTTTTCTATTTTTAAGTAATATTATATTACCGGCGAAGACGAGGAAACAAAACTTTACAGTAGGTATCAGGTGTACTTGGAATCCGATTTCGATTATGACTCCTAACCCCTGTGTTGTGGCGATTTAACTATTGCTACTTAGCTAAGTCAAATGTAACTATTCCATCAAATATAATATCCCTTATTGGTCTTGAATAATAATAAGTATCAACTCCGTTTAAGCAGTGTGTAGCCGGGGTTGTCATGCCTTGATTTTTTCAAATTTGCCGCTTTTTTGCGTGGACAGCTTTCGTTGGCCAGACTCTATGTGGGGATTCTTTTAAGAAAGAACAGCACCTACTACTAAAAGAATGATAAAGAGGCATTATTATTTTACAAAAGATGCTTAAATATTTTTTAAATCAAGATGTTTCACACGATTCTATCAAGATAACTGGGAAAAAAAGTTTTTTTCGTAAATGTTTATTTACCCGCTTCCTCTCATAATTTACACTACAACATTCGTTATCCCCAAGCGATGTCCACTGATTGAACTTAATAAATAGATATCCAAGAGTAAATACGTGCTCTTCTCTTATTTACGATAAAAACGTACACAATGAAATTACCGGTCGGCTTTGTTAGGTAGCTGGACCATTGTAGGCACAATATCCTTGAGGAGCGGCTCTGTTTATTGCTTAATCTTTGGACATAGACTAAATAATTTGATTTGTGAGAGACTGGACAGTTCTTTCAAAGTGTGATTGGATGGATGTGCATTTGGTTGTTCAATATTTGCTTCCTGTCCAGATTGTGGACATTGATGGATAATTTGGCATATTACCTATATTATAAAAAGAATCTGTTATAATCTGATGTACAGAGCCATTACCTTAGTTTGTTCCTACAGATTTCATGACACCTTTTTTTCTTGGGGTGGCATATTATGAAATAGATGCAACCGCTCAGAGTGGCGTGGAAAAGACTATCAGCTATACCGATTAAAACCCACCCTGTTCTTTCAAATGCTCTTTGTGTATTAGGACCGCGGTAACCTCCTAACGTCCCCACAACCCTAACAGGCATTTGACACTATCAGGCCCCGTCAAAGGTTTCATCAAACGCTCAGTCTGTAATTTCGACTAATATAACACCCACGTTTACCATCTAAAAATATACCAAGTTTCAATAAAATCGTTTCCTTGAAAAAAAGTATTGACGTTAACTGAAAAACAAGAGTTATCTTGTCTCCTGTAATTAAACTGAAGTCTTTTCTTATATTTCTCCGAAAAAGGGTGGTAAAGGAACCCTCGGCGATTTCTTCCATAAAATGTCTCTACCTTGCGGAAACAATGAATTTAATCATGAGAAATGAGAAAATAATAGAGGAAAACCGTTTGACTTCCTTCTTTGGTAAACAATATCATTAGGTAACTGGGATTATATAGTAATTGAATTACAGAACATTACCCGTTTTAGCGTTTTTTTTTCTTTTTTTTTTCTTTCCCCGTAACAAGATACAGATAAAGATAAACCTAGTGCTAACTGGTTTCAGATAGGCAATCGCGATGTGTGAAATACGGGTATTCAGCTGCATCAGGTTTGACTGGAAGCTGATCATCACGGTCGGAAAAATGTAAAGAATAATGAAACATATTATTTCAATAACCTGATCATAATTTCGGAGAGAGCATGGTCGGAAATTGCATAAAATATACGGGTTTGAAAGGAAAAGAAGGCTGTTTCCCAGCCATGGGACATATTATAGGTATGTTTAAAAATAAGTTTCTTGCTCTTTTATTAAAACGATGAAAAAAAAAAAAAGGATTTCTTGGGATGGGTGTCCTACAGCTGCGTCAAATTGGTCCAGTTTATCAAAATATTGAGCAGCTTGTGCAAGTGCTTTGTAACGCATTGATAATGTAGCTTTTTAATTAACAAAAAAGAGTTTGTTAGCTTTCAGTTAATCGTGTGCAAATAACAATACAAAAAATATCCTTTTTACCGACTTCAAAAAAAGAAGGTTATCAATTCGACCCGTATGTATGTAATATTTCCAGAACTGTCGAGTTTTTGCATATGTTAGTCTATATCAGCGTCTGAACAAATGTGCCGAATTTAAAAAGTGGATGTATGTATGTTTTTATGTTTGTGTTCGCATATCTCCGGAACTAGAAGTCCGATTCAGTGATTCTTTTTATTGTTGTACTATGTATTATTCAACTTAGGGAATATTGCAAGTTTCATCAAAATCGGTTCAGTAGTTTTTGAGATACGGGATTTTTTTGCTTACTTGGGTTGAAGATTTTTAAAGTCGATTGTATGTTTGTCCGCGATTATCTCGCGTTTGGCTGAACCGATTTCGATGCGGTTTTCAGAAAAGTGTTCATTACATTTTGGAAAAAGTTTTAGTGTATAACAATAATGGAAATCTTGTGATATTGCCCGCATAGATCCGTTTTTGTTGCTTATTGCTTACTTGGATTGTAGATTTTCAAAGGCGCCGATTATACGAAGATTTTTGTTGAATATCTAAACTAAACTAATAAACTAAAAAGGGTAAAATTAAAACTTAAAAAAAAGAACCGACTTCGAATACAACCCCAAAAATTTTAAAATAACTTTTCTTTCGGAAGTCGGTGGCAATAGTCAATGACATTATAAAAAAACACAGCCACCGACTTCCGAAAGAAAAGTTATTTTAAACTTTTTTGTGTTTGTATTTGAAGTCGGTTATTTTTTAAAAAAGTTTTTATTTAGATTAAGGTAAATGTGTGCGTAACAAATCACTAAAATACACTGTGTACAAACCATTACCAGTTGTTTGCCAAAAATTACTGAAAAGCGATAAATAAAAACAAAATACATTTCTATTTTTGAAGCCAAATGGACAATAAAAATACCAACATTGTTCCCAAAATGTTTGCTTCGTGGAAAACGGCAAATAAATTAAAATATCCACTGACATTTACAAACAATTTTTATTATTAGTCTATCGACAGTAACATTTTTCATGAGTCAACGATCCGCCCCTGTTTCTTACGGGTCTGGCTGGCATTATGATTTTAAATGTTTAATCACTAAACTCACCCACGATAATAATATAAGAGACACTCCTAATGAAGTTTAAAAAAAAATAAGTGATAATAGTAAATAATATACAGGGTGTAAGAGACATCGACCCACAAACGGATACCATGGGTCCAGGACATGATTCTGGACCCGACAACTAGGCCATTGCAACCCACACCTGCAAGCTGAAATTCTCTATTCCTCGTTTGAACGCTTTAAGATGCGCGTCGCATGCGTTAATGCGTTTAAAAATAATTTCTTAGATGTTTATAATGAAAGGTCATCGTACACCTAAATACTGTGTCCAGTACCACAGTACCTGCAGTACTTTAAGCGCGGCTCACTATTAAATAAAACAATTATAACAAAATAAAAAAATAGGAAAAATCCGACGGAAAATTCCAATACGGGGGGGTCCAAAATCACGTCCTGGACCCATGGTATCCGTTTGTGCGTCGATGTCTCTTACACCCTTTAAATAACATATAGATATAGAAATAGATACGCCACTGATTTCAGAATTGGCAGGAAGACAAAATGTCTTCCGAATCGAATAGGAAAATTCCTGATTCCGAAGAAAATCCACGCATTTCATACATAAAATCAGAACTTCCTAATGTCACGGGGCATGATCTTATGACAGCTATTTTTTGTACATTGACACGATATATTGGATTGTATTAATAGAACAGGGAAGTGAGGATAAGGTGGCAGTAATATCGACGTTATTTTCTCAGCCGTGAACGATGTAAGAGCCTCAAAAAGGGACCACTTCTACCGCGATTAATGAATTAAGAATTACGGTTTTTATTTATATTTGGAAAATTGTCATCTCACTTCACGTTTTTATTTTTTTTCATGGCTTCAGATTTTGAAATGGACTTGAGTAACTACTCTAAAAGCTTTTAAAAATAAATCTGAGTGTTCCAATTAAATAAATTTCTTGCGATTATTCATCGGTAATCTCAATACTTTTACGTAAATTATTCTTTGCTTACCTTTTACGTTCTCATAACGAAATTAAGATTGGTTTGACCTTTCGATTTAATTTATTTATTTCCACTTTGTTCATTATTATTATTATATTTAACTTAATGTCAGGAGACAAAGTATTTGCTGGTTGTTTTTATTATATAAACTAGTTAATGCGAGCGGCTTGGCCCGCGTGTAACTCGGTAATGAACTCACAGGAACGTAATATCGAGATAATATCCTATGCAATATTATTCTAGATTTAACCTATCTCTGACACAAATTTCACCAAGATCCGTTCTGCCTTAATGGGCGACTCGCTGTCCGACCATGGACCATGCGTTGTGTTCCACGCGCGCCTCATAGAGTGTCAGCATAATGACGGGGCCCCGTATAGAGGGCCCTATAAAGGGCTATTGAAGGACACCGCGGATTTTAGTCAGTACCAGTCTGACAATTCCTCCCGTCCTGCCCTGGGTGGGAGGTCTGATTTGATGATTTAACCACGATAAAAAAAAGATCCGTTCTGCGGTTCTGACATAATATTCATCCATCCATCCAGCCACCCATTCACCCAAACATACAAAATAATAATAGTAAGATAAATAAGAAATCTATTTCACCCCCACGTAGCTAAATAGGGATTGTCCGCCTACGCGTAGGGGGTCATGTCAATCTGTACATCTGTGTCGCTACACATTGGAATGACTTGGCAGGTGACACAATTGAATTTGTGTTGAATATTTATGTAACTACATAAAATATACGATCGGAAAAAAGATGATTCAGCACCATTTATTTTGGTGCCGAACAAACTTTGCCGATCAGCACGAGCCGTATGAAAGTGTATTTTCGGGTCGGCTATGTCATCCAACAAATACTATCAACCGAAATGAATATGCCCGAAGTGTGTAGTCCGCCTTAATTTTATTCCGGAAACGCTTCTGTCCGGTGAAATGAAGGATCATTTTATTTTCTTTTTCCCCTACAAAGGGGAAAATCAAAGAATCGGATCTTTAAGGGATTGCTTCAACTTACACTAACACTGATAGCTTTCTTTATTATAACATAAAAGGAAAAACAATAACCTCTCTTTACCCGGATGAATATGAGTATAAGGGAGGATTAATCAAGAATTTCCTCTTAAAAGTAAATAAATATTAATATGTTCCAAAAGATTTAAATCATAGATTCTTTTCAACTGCATCAAAAAAAAAATGAAATGTGGTCTCTGACTGCTGGCCTTTTAGAGAGACTAAGAGTCACTCAACGAGCAATGGAAAGAGCTATGCTCAGAGTTTATTTGCGGGATAAAATCCGGAACATGGATATTCGGCGAAGAACCAGAGTCACCGACATAGCTCATAAAATTTGCAAGTTGAAGTGGCAATGGGCAGGCCACATCGCTCGTAGAACTGACAACCGATGGGGAAGAAAAGTTCTCGAGTGGCGACCACGGACCGGAAGACGCAGCGTAGGCAGACTAGACGACATCGTGAGAGTCGCGGGCAACCGATGGATGCAAGTGGCGAATTGTCGTTCGGTGTGGCGGTCTAAGGGGGAGGCTTATGCAGTGGACGTCTTCCGGCTGATGATGATGATGATCAAAATATGGTAACAATGGAGAAATTTGGGTGGTGCTGTCTCCCTCATTCTTACTGCTGATCGTATCTATTGCTTCATGTAGGTATTGCGACTATTCTTATCTTACAGTGGTATTTTTATTAACTGACTCAACTCCTGTCAAGCTTGAAACGGCACATTAACAACAGTACCTCTAGTTTAAGTTTATAAATTGAGTAAACAAAAAACTGTTTTTAAGAACTTTCCAATTATTAATCATCACAAATTATTAAGAAACGGCTGCTTATGGTATGATTAAGTTTTACCAAAACTGTACATGGTTGTGTTAGTCAGTAAGTAATTGGTACACTTATAAATGCGAGCATAATGAAATTGTAGAAGATGTGTGTAAACAATTGTTGACTAACCAGATAAATAAAAAAAAAAAAAAAAATCCATTTTTAACAGCGGCTCAGACAGCATATAAGAGTTTAGCTGACCCAAGCAATTGACGTTAGGCCAGCCTTGGATATGAGTCTGATAAAGTGTCATTACTTTCAAGAAACAAAATTACAGCAAGAGCACATCTACGATTTACATCTTCACATAGCCCCAATTTTTACACGGAGACGCGGGATGTTTGTCAATAATTTTGTAAACATTTGATCCGTTTAACGTTGTGTGGCTCTATGTGAATTATTTATTATGAATCTCGTACACAAAGGAATAATACTGAGAAAATATTACATTATATTTTTATTCTGGCTTTTATTTACCAAGGAAAATATTATCAATAAACTATTATAAGAGAATTTCTTTTCCACATCGAGGAGACATGTCAACTTGCTTGTCATTTTCAATGGAACTGTTGGCAACGATGTGTTCATAAAAATACTTAGATGTTGGCAAGTGGAAATAACTTTAAGGTACATAAGGCGCGCAAGAAGAATGATTTTTTTTAAATATTATTTGAGAAGGGATGCTTATAGGTCTATTCTAGGACAGAGGTGACGGGGTCGCGGGACTGTCTCATCAGGTAACCGTGACCCTGAAACATAAAGGGCTATTGAAGGATCAGCTTGGATTTTAGTCAGTACAAATCTGACAGTCCCTCCCGGGTGGAAGGACTCATTTGATGAAGTTACCACGATAAAATTAGGTCAGAGGTGACAGTAGCCTGTTCACTCTAACTTGCACTTGTTCTATATAAAATACTGGTATATATTTAAAGTTAACTCCAGCTCGAAATTAACAATTTATCTCGGTTGCGATCTTATTGATCCTGAGGCCTTACCACAAGCTCTTAAATCGATCCAGTTTAGGCTGTGGGAGAGAGACACATCTATACAAGTCGTCTAGCGCCATCTCGTTCCCTGAGCGTAAATTGGATTGCGTTAAGAGCTCGTGGTAGGCCACCTGATCTTAGTATTTAACCAATTGAGTATCGAATTTACTTATCCGAGTCTTAAAAATGACCAATCAGAAGCATCCGTCAATTGAGATAGAATATTAGTTTCGGGAGTTAGTGCATCCTGATCAAATCAGGAAAACGATCCAGCATTGTTGCGAAAAATTTATGGAATATATTCCCTTCTACTACTCTAAATTGTAAAACGACCTTTAAAATTCAAACCGTAAAATTCAAAAAGCAAATGAGTCTCTCTCAAATCAAAACAAGCCGTCTAGAATCGAAACATTCCTCTTTGAAAGCTATTAAAGCAGTGATGCGCATTTCCTTTAGGTGCTTACTTACTTAGGCCCCTGTCTTACTGCCAGCGATTAATGACAAAGCGAGTAGAACAAGAAATTAGGTGTTTGTATGTCAGAGTTCCAGAGAAACTGTTTCAATGGCACGTGATCTAGTCAAAAGTAATTTATTTCTTTCTTAACATTGTATGACGACCTAAAATATTACTATTGAAATCCTTGAATCCTTATGCAAAACTGTACCCTTAGCACGAGTTTTCAGTATTTGAGACGTAAAGTAAACTGGAACTTTGACAAATTCAAATTGTCAATTTTCAAGGAAAAAATTAGTTCCTTCTTCGCACACCAGAGGCGCTGTTCCATTTTTTCAAACAATAAACGCTGTAAATACTGAAAAGACGCTGTAAAGTAAAAGAGTGAAAACTCGTGCTAAGGGTACTGTACCCTTAGTTCCTTCTTCGCACACCAGAGGCGCTGTTCCATTTTTTCATACAAGAAATCCTGTAAATACTGAAAAGACGCTGTAAAGTAAAAGAGTGAAAACTCGTGTTAAGGGTACTGTATGTATTAATCGTACACATTCCGGAAATTGTGTGTTGCCAGTGATGGGGATCGGCCTTTTGCTATCTCTTGGGCTCGAATAGCCATCAATGACTGCTACTGCACATATTTATGGAAAAGAAAAAAAATGCTTGTTTTGGGAGCAGAGCAGCAGTTTGGCAGTTGCGGTTGCTACATTTGAATAACAAGGCAGCTAAAGAGCCGAGGTTGTCCCTTTTTAGTAAAAAAAATTCAATAAAAAGAATGGGTAAATATAAATGGGGAAATCGAACTTTTAGACTACAAAGTAATAACATTAAAATGTAAAACATTTTTTGGTCCCTGATTCGGGACGAAAAATATTTCCCCTGTTTGATCGGTAATCGCTTCCTCGCTAACCATGGGACATTGCCTTAGATACTTACTTAGAAGCTCTTGTAAAAGGCCTCCGTTCGCTATCCCGGCTTATTCCAGCCAGGGCTCTAAGCCATCTCAAAATGCAGATTATCCTACTAGTATTATGAAACTCTGACGTAAACTCCGATACGACTCAGAAATTCGACTTAAACATACTTTTGTATGTATTTTAGAGGTGTTGATACTTTTAATAAGCTATTTGACAGTATCAATAAATTACAAATCTAATAAGTCCGTTATTTAGAGTTTTGAAAAATAACGGACACATATTTTTTCTTATGTACAATCAATGAATATTTACCAAGATATAACCACATCAAGACTCGAGAGTGGGGGCTCGTGACGTCAGAATTCAGTAAAAAATGTACTAAATTGTGACGTATTGGCAATTTTGAAAGCATCATATCTCAGTCAATTTTGGTTTGCGTAAAAAAAGAAAAAATACGGGTCAAATATTATTTGATAATCTAACTGACGGATTAATTAGATTTTTTTAGTCAAATAGCCTATTATATAGCCTTGGGGTCTTCAAGTCAAGAGTTAATAGGTTACTCTAGGCAAGCGTGCTTCACCGACCACATCATCGCTTACCATTAGGCGACATAGTGGTCAAATCAATCAATCGTAAAATAAATATGCCACTGTTGGAAAACTCCTTCCTCCTCCTCTACCATTACCCCTGAGAGAACAATAAAACACTAAAATTTTCTTATCGTTGTGATATTACGAGCACCAGCCATAGTAACTTTGGAGCTTGAGTAATTTTTAATTTGATGGGCTTAACTCGAAAACTTTGTAGCATCATAAATTATCAAAGTAGGGAAAATGAACAGAGAATACTAATAAGGGGAATGTTTAGAATAATCAATGTTTATGGTGCATAAGCCGCAGTCATTTGGGAAGGCCTTACAAAGCTCATTGAACCTAGATGGCGTAAATGTATAGGCACCGGGAGGAAATGGAAGGATATAGAAGGACATGCAAGGAGATGGAAGGAGTTGGAAGGAGATGGAAGGAGATGGAAGGAGCTGGAAGGAGATGGAAGGATATGGAAGGAGATGGAAGGAGATGGGACAACCTAGCGGTCCACCCCGGGCAACGGCATCACAGGCTACCTGTAACCCTTTTTATACGAGGTATATAAAACCATCAAATGAGTCCTCTCGAGCCCTAGATAGAGCGGAAGGGACTGTCAGACTCGTACTGACTGAAATCCACCGTGTTCTACGAATTTCCCTTTTCTCTAAGGGCCACGGTAACCTGTTTAGAAAGTCCCGTGATCGTTTACCTTTAACCAGCTGAGCGATATCAATGCGAATGAAATGTGCGGTAGAAAGCCTCACCACGGCAGCCTGGCTTGTGACAATTTTATCAGCGTAGTGCGCAGGAGTTCTAGTTTCTTCTAGGTGAGCTAGTTCCATTTTAGGCTTCATCTTTGTCTGTTGGCTAGGTCGAGGCCAAGAGCATACCCATTTTATATATAACTAGCGACCCGCCTCGGCTCCCCACGGGAGCAATCTCTATGAAATAATGGCCCCACTCTACGAATTTCTCATAATATGTCGTGGGTGCGCTTACAAACCGCTTCGGCCGCGTATGGAACCAAAGTTTTGGAACCGGTTCCAAACAAGGCTTTTACATATAAACTCACATACACAAACACTCAAACCCAGAACAACTACTAGTAGGTCATTCAAAATTTGTTCCGTGTGGGAATCGAACTCGCACGGAGCCAAAAATCTCTACTTTATTATGCATGTGATAATTATACTTATAAACCTTCCTCTTGAACCTCACTCTATTTAAAAGATCTAAGCATACATAGGGACAGACAGACAGCGGGACTTTGTTTTATACTATGTAGTGAAGTGATAAGATGATAGCAAGTTTCGTCTTCTTGTGGTTGGCGCCCACGACGACGGACGTCGCAAGACGATCTCCGGCCACCGTAGGCGCGGGCATGCGGTCGGCGAGTAAAGGGCAACTCGCAGCCCGACCATGGACCATGCCCGGGTCGACGGCGCGTTGTGTTCCACGCGCGCCTCAAAGAGCGTCAGCATGATGACGGGGCCCCCTCTCTAGAGGGCCAAAGCCTGCCGGGGTCGCGGGACTTATCTCATTACCGTGACCCCGGAACATAAAGGGAACATGAAGGACACCGTGGATTTTAGTCAGTACAAGTCTGACAGTCCCTCCCGCCCTGCCCTGGGTGGGAGGACTCATTTGATGATTTTACCACGATAAAAAAAAAGTTTCGTCTTCTTAGAGCAAAGCTAAGAGTATGAATCTTGAAAGACATTACAAACTAGCAGTCAGTTGGAGATGACGTATGAACGTGCTAAGTTGAAGTTACTCGCGTTTAGAAACTAAACCTTGAAGTTATGAGTATTAGTTTCAACATAACTTAGTAATGGGGGTCTAAAATTGCCAGTTTATCAGTATCATAATATGAATTACGATTAAATTATTCTGTATATTTTTTATTTTGCTGCTCCACGCGGTTTTAGCCGCTGCTCGGGTCGGTTACAGCGTGAGCGTTCTTATTACATACATAAGACTTTAAAATTTTATAATAAAAATGAGCAATCTGGTTGTACATTTCTGTCTAATTCTTCGGATGATACCTAGTCTCGACACGAATCGAAGGCACTCCATGCAAAAATCACTTAAACATGAAAATAAGAAATAACACAGCAACCCGTCAGAGTCCCCAGAAATCACGAAGAATCGATGACAGCTCGAAACAATAGAACGCCGGAAATTCTCTCTCCTAAAATTCCAAGGACGTTGTTCCAATCAGTCACAACAAAGATAAACCACAGAAGATCGATGAATTCTATCAAAATTGAGTAATACTTATTAAATTAATTAGATTTTAATTGACCTGTACTGGCCTACTGATGGGAAACGACCTCCCTCCATTCTTTCTAACGGTCACGGCTGTGCGCCACATCTTTCTATATAATAAATTGTACGTTTTTTTAGAAGCATAAAAAACATACAGATTTGGGAATACAACGAATTTAAATGAATACTAAAGTACAGATGTAGCCACCCAACTTGAGAATAGCTCAGTTCTAGGCAATGAGCAAAAACTCACGCAGAAGAAAGTCTGAATTCTAATCAAAGCGACCTAGCCTTGATTTACGATGGCTAGGGCTCATTCACATGGAATTCAACATTGACGATTCGTCTAAAACACGATACGTCGCGTCGCATGTTCATATCGTAAACGACATATTTCACAATTTGTGAGAATTAAAAGGTTGTGTGGCCTGTTTTTAAAAGACGATTTGTGATGTCATTTTGCAGAATTTCTGGTAAGAATACACAGGACTAAATAAAAAGCATTGCCAACGTCAAAAAATAAATTGACGTTGTATGTTCTATAACATTTAAAAAAACGTTTCTACTAACCCCGTGTGTGTGAGCGTTAGTGTTGTTTAGGACAAAAACAAGAACAAAATGGTGGTTATTTAGTTCAATTTTGGTCACATACCAAATTAACCGTAAAAAGCTAAAGGTAAGGTACCTTACCTACTCGCCCGCTCACTAACAAATTCAAGCCTGATAACTGTTCTTGGGACCTTGTCATTTGTTATTCAGTCAAGTGTAACGATTCCATTAAGTCTAAGAACCAATACTTCTCTGCCTAAGAGATGCTTTATTCAGGCATAGAGTAGATAGACACAGAAGGCCTTCATCATACAGCTAACGTAACAGGCACATCCGTAGATTTATCTAGCAGGAGCTAACGTCCATGTTGATTTTTTCAATACAAAGAGCTCGCTCCGGATACTAATTCAAGCAACAAAAGAACTGTCAACCTTCTGTAAGTGCATACGTAGGGCTCATTCATATGGGATCCGTCATTAACGATTCATCAAAAACACGATACGTCGTGACGGTTAGACGTTCACATTGCAATCGGAATTTGTAATTTTACGGAACCGTCAAAAAATTTGTCATCACAATTTGTGGTTTTGACGGACGACATTTTTTAAAGATGACGCGAAACCGTTTAAATCTTGCTCTCTGGATACTTATCTCTTTTGGGGGCCGTACGTTGCCTCCTTCATAAGCCATCCTAAAAGCTAAAGGAGTTATTGTGTTATTCGAAGGTCCACCATGTGTGGCTAATTGAATTTGATGGGTGTCTTGATACTGTTGTCGTGGAAACTTAGTTGAGTCATCAATTCAAGTCGTTTGCTGAAATACTAGCGATAGAAATTCGTGGGTTTAAGTCGATCTAATAAGTCAACCTTCTATACTATTTTGTGCTACAACCTTTAAATTATGAACCCTTATTATTATTAAGACATTCTCATCTTATCTCACAGACCCTTTGTGACCAATGTGGCAGATTGAAGCGTACCATTTACTCCTAGTACCTATGTTTTATGTTCTGGATTTTATGCTCAATAAAAATACCTGTTCTATGAAAGATTTTTATACCTTTTGAATTTTCGGGCAAGGATTAGGGCTTGTATTAACTGATGCGGGACGGAGATATTATTATGATTTTTATTATTACTGAGTCTTTTGTGCGAGCACAGACTTTTATGAGTGTCGTAAAATCATAAAATGCTTGGTTTTTGTCTGCTGTGAAATATGAAGAAAGTTTTTGGTTATAAATAGTCTGTGGTTCTCATTTTCTCTTCTCTACAATGTAAAAATGAAATGTCAAAACAATGAACCTAAAAAGCGATGAGTCAAAATATTACGAGTACATCAAAATCAATATTATGTATCTACCAACCCTACTCTGTCTTGTATTTTTGTCTAACACAGAGAAAATACCTGTGTTAGGACACCGGCCTTTTTAATCGTGGAAGAATCACACTCAGGGCGGAGCCGGAGGGACTTTCAGACTTGTACTGACAAAAATCCACGGTGATCCTTCAATAGCCTTTTACGTTCCAGGGTCACTGTTACCTGATGAGACATTCCCGTGATCCCGGCAGGCTTTGGCCCTATAAGGAGGCTGTCATATGGCAGACAGCTCTTTGAGGCGCGCGTGATGGTACACGACGCGCCATCGCGGCGTCATTGTTCATACTGATTGAGAAGTTACTATTATCAGCAAAATTATACACCCTGAATGAAAAAGAAAGCTTTTAAGATTACAATACAACGTCATCCATTATGAAGTTATACATTAACTAGCTATTACCAGTTTCTTATGTGTTATTCCAGACAACCTATCGCTGATCCAAATTGTTTCAAAATCCGTATGGCCAGTTTGTTGTGATTGAGTGCCGATCACAACAACAACAAGAGGCGAAATAATTACATCCGCACATGCCGCCGATCTTCCGGGTTCTGTGGATGGGTGACCATCTATCATAGCGAGTTTCCTCCGTGCCTCGGAAAACACGTAAAGTCATTGGTCCCGGCTGTCATTTTTAGATCTTTGTCAGTCGTTAAAACCACAGTCAGAAGCTGACAACCAGTCTTACCATGGAGTATCGTATTACCGAGATACTGGGTTATGGAGGTCCGACAGGCAGTCGATCCATGTAAAATACTGATATCCAAATGCATCTGGTTGGACTGATAGCCGACCCCTATATAGTTGGGAAAAGGCTAGACAGATGATGAGTTACGAACATCCTTCCATCCCATAAATATCTGACTCGTGCAAAACTAGCTCGGGTCGCTAGTAAGAAACAAAATCAAGTTTTGCAATATCAGTAACAAAATTCAGCTTCACTACAATAAAATTAACTTTGCGAACAAGCAACGTTCCTTATTAAGGCCAATAACGAACATAATCAAAATAAAAGAGAACTGCAAGAGAAGCCGTTTCAAACTTCCGGTCTTAATAAAGGGAGGAAGTTGGTAAGGGGGAAGGGAGGTAACAAGGGGGTTTATGAGACCGGATGTGACCACTTTGTTATTCCTTTGTGTTATGAATGGCGATTGTAAGATTTAAAAAAAGTATTTTTGTACGAATCGTTTTAGTTTCTTCATCTTTCTTTTCTCGTGCCTGGATAATAAAATAACAGCCCTAACAGGTTACCTTTAAGATTAATCCGCTTAAGCTATTGTCAAAAAGACAGGCGAAGCGAATGCGATCCGAATCCTGTCATATTGAAAAGCGAAAGCGATCCGATAGTCTATGTGACAGGCTTCAAACAATTCCATTACATTACAAACAAAAACGCTTCGCTTCGCGTTCGCTTCGTCTGTCTGTCACAATAGTTTTAAAGAGGTCGGTCTATGGGTTGGTGACCATCTATCATAACAAGTTTCCTCCGTGTTTCAGAAACATGATAAGCTCAGGCTCAGGCCTAAGCCCTCAAAATTCAGACAACCAGTCTTATCTAGTGGTATCGTATAACCTAGTAAAGAAATCTAGTTTCTTATTTTTTCTTTCTCCACAGTAACTCTATATAATCAAACAAATGCTCACAAAATAAAAAGTATTGAACCAAATTGGATGAAATATTTATGGGACCAAATGGAAAGTATACTGCATCGAACAAAAAAAGAATCACACTAATCTGACTAGAAACCTTGGAGTAATCGGTGTACATACATAAAAAAAATACCGACCGAATTGTGAACCTCCTCCTTTTTTTGAAGTCGGTTAAAAGAAAACAATAACCAACAATGATCTATGTTAACAACCACTTTTAAAGTTCAAATTGAAATGGCAAGTCGTAACATGGATGTAACATCAATTTTCCCTATCTTACAGCATCGTCGAAACAATTATAGGGCGCAATAATTTAAAATAAATGGATATTCAATAATTAATAAATAATTATTAATTCTTTGTTAATTGTTGCGAGGACGATTACTGGATAATTTATTGTGGACGTTCCGAAATTTAATTCTGAATAAATATTTTATTCATTTGCATTTAAATAAAGATTGACTTTTAATTCAGTCCGTTAATTGTTTTTAATTTACCTTGTACCGTAATTGAATATTCGTATATAAATAATAATAATAATATTCCACAACTATCACACAACGCCATCTAGTCCCAAGCTAAGCAGAGCTTGTGTTATGGGTACTAGACAACTGATAAACATACTTATATATTTCTAAATACATACACATTATAGATAAATTACACCCAGACACAGAACAAATAATCGTGCTCATCACACAAACATTTGTCCTGGGTGGGAATCGAACCCACGACCTCCGGCATAGCAGTCAGGGTCACTAACCACTAGACCAACAGGCTTGTCTAAATAAATAAAGACTCGCCTTTATGAGATGATAGACTTAAACATAATAGGCAAAATGTGGGTGAACAGTTAGAATAATAATTTCTACGATTTTTTTTCTTAAATAGCTTTGCGTTCGTCCCTTATCTCGCCTGGGTATAGTATTTGGAATTTTGATAAAGAAGGCTTTGCATAGCGTTTACATATGAAAGTGGTTGTTTATCTTAGGATAATAATTATTATTTTAGAAAATGTTGTTCACAAAGATTTGTAAATTACCTGCAACTGAGCATAGTACTAAAAAAATAACTAAACAAAAATAAAATTGAAAAAGACTTTAAAATTACATGTTGATGTATCTTTTGTTTTTTTTTATTAGGGAAAAACAGACGATACATCATCTTAATAGGATTAGAGGACAAAAAATCTAAAGAAAATATAAAAAGCATACGATAGCAAGAAAGTTTCCTTAACCAATCACTGAATAAAAATAATGAACAAAGACGAATTACTGTCAGAAAACATATTCAATACAAATTGTACGATGGAATTCCACCATGAAAATAGAAAATTTTCAATGCAGCCGTTTCGACTGTTACCATAATCGCTGAGTCATGCGGGCGGTACTCTATTTGTCAATGCTAACACGAATTTTCCATTTTCATTCGAACTCGTAATATCACGATGTGATTGATAAAAATATTTCGTTCGAAAAGTTTGCTTGATATATCTGCAACGATTGATACAGTACTTTTTTTGTTTTTTGTGCATGGATATGTTCTGTTGTGTGTTTGTTATTTGAAAATAATTCCTACCTACAACTAAACGTTTCGTTTTTTTTGTTAGAAAATCATCAAATAAGTATTCTCGCCCTGAGCGGAACCGAAGGGATTGTCAGACTTAACTGACTAAAACTAACTTATTCCTTCAGGTGCTCTTGCGTTCTAGGGCTGCGGTAACGGGTAAAATTACCACATGTACCCAAAGAAGTCCTGGAATTTTCAGATTCCAGGAATCAAACCAGGACCAAAGTCGAGCAGTCTTTTTTTAAGCATTGTTGTGTGTTTTTAGATGTAAAACACGTATTTGGAAACCTTCCAAATGATTTTTTTATACCTGAAACGGTTACAACATCAAGTTCAGTGTTTTAATTGCATTCCTATAACAATGTTTTAGTGCACTACAGAGCCATATTTCTTATTTCCACACAGTAACATTGCTAAATTAATTAAAACTTGTTAATATTTGACAACTTTTTGCGACGTTGCCAACTTTCAGAATACCTAAGCCCTCTTAAACATAACTGGGGAGTGGCGAAATATGGATGTACTATACTATTAGGTACAATCGGCTGAATCATGGCCTGCTTTGACTATAAATCGTTTTAAACCGCCAAAATAACAAAGATCAAGGTCGTTACCATGGAAATGTATGTATATTCGAATTACAACCTCCTTGTATTTGAATGTCTGTAAGAAAATATATGCTTGTTTTCTTACAGACATTCAAATGGTGGGTCATATTTCTGTCCAATGAACACATCTGTACCCTTAGCACGAGTTTTCATTCTTTTACTTTACAGCGTCTTTTCAGTATTTACAGCATTATTTGTATGAAAAAATGGAACAGCGCCTCTGGTGTGCGAAGAAGGAACTAATTTTTTCCTTGAAAATTGCCAATTTGAAGTTGTCAAAGTTCCAGTTTACTTTACGTCTCAAATACTGAAAACTCGTGCTCAGGGTACTGCTTAACCTTTCACGGATTAATAGAATGATTTTATGTTACGTCGTGATTTTATGTCACGGATAATACCAAACGAGGCCACGAATGCCAGGACATAGCCACATAGAAATCCAAGAAAACGTCTGATTCCCCAAATTGCCGCGGCATTAACTTAACGTAATATACTTTTAGTGGAATCGAATGTACCATTACTTTTGTTTGTGGCTCTGGGACCCGCGTTATTACAGACATCAATGATACTCTGATAAGTTTTCCATGAGTTTCAGAGGTTTGGTAAACCTCTTTTTATTATTTACCAGCTAATCTTTTCTTTAAAAAAAAATACATGTGGCACTCGGAGACTGCCACGGTGAAGCTATTGCATAACATTTTTATTTTATAAAAAAAAAACGCCTACTGCGTATATTTAAAAGAACATACCTAATTGATTTAAAACGTTTGTGGTGCACTACTGTATAACTGTATAGAGAACTTTTTTGTTGTAGCAGAATTTTATAAGTAGGTTTCATTGTGAACTCCTTTTGTAGCTGGCCGTTTAGAATCAGTAAGAAAAAGTAAATTGTTTTTATGACGGATATTTTTATGATTGCCGAAGTCTCCCGAACTGAAACGATGTTAGACGATGCGTGGTGTCAGGTATTTTCGTTAGGTTTTTGGAAATTTTATGATTCGGTCGCCGCGCCGCGCTCAGAGCCCGCGATAAAAGCTATGCAATAGCTTAAAAACTAGTACTTCTTGTGTCCTGGGTGAGGTTTAAGGAACATGGTAGTCTTTAGGTAGTCAAATTTGACTGTCCCTTCTGGTTCCGCTCCATCCAAAGTGACAGTTGGAGAAATGGCTGAGCCATACGGAAAAAATATTTGTACCTACAAGTAGTTTTGTGATCTACAAGTAAATTTTCCGAAGCTGGGTGTTTGTGACTGTGAGCTTAAAATATTCGTAAATTCATGCACTGTCGATGCAGGAAACTTATCTAGTGTTTTTTTTTTTTTTTTTGCGTGGTAAAATCATCAAATGAGTCCTCCCACCCCGGGCAGGGCGGGAGGGACTGTCAGACTTGTACTGACTAAAATCCACGGTGTCCTTCAATAGCCCGTTATGTCCCGGGGTCACGGTAATGAGATAAGTCCCGCGACCAAAGTTGTAAAAAAACACTTCATTTGATGTTCAACCCAAAAAAAGATCTCACACTTAGTAGTTACTTGCAGACCAACGACGCAGTAAATACCGTACCAAAATATCGAGTATTTAACGCAATATTCTCACTATTTACTTTGCAAAGTAACAGCCTCAGAATCTAGAATTAGTGTTGCGAAAATGTACCTACGTACTTGTTTACATTCTCCTACAGGAGCCGAAACTGTTCCCATTTGTTTGCTGGGACAAAAGCAAACGTAGCTGTGCCACTAGTGTATGTATTTTGTATTCTGAATACGAATTGTGTCATTCATGTCACCTCTAGTAGATTCCGCAGACTGTGTAGTTTTTGAATTGACTAGTTTTGAATTTTTATGTTGTTCGTAGTTGGATTATTTGAAGTTTGAGTTTATAACATCGTACCAGAATATCGTATTACCCAGTAACTGGTTTGTGGAGGTCCGATAGGCAGTCGCTCCATGTAAAATACTGATATTCAGCTGCATCTAGTTTGACTGGAAGCCGACCCAAATATAGTTGGGAAAAGGCTAGGCAGATGATGATAATATTGTGATGAGGTTGAAAATCTATTGAAGAAATTTGACAGATTGAGGTAGTTTGCCGTGCTGTCGTCTGTGCCTAAATTATTCTCATTCTTTCCGCAAACTATTTTTCAGTAGTTAAGTATGTCTGGCAATGGAATTAAACTAATTTGTCAAACTTGAATCAATATTTTAACTGAAATAATTCGCAAACTCAAATTACAGTCAGCCGTTCTTTGTCAGTCATTATGAAATGTCAATAAAACGGCAAATTGCCATCTTGTGTCAATGTATTGGATAATCAAGCTCCCAAAACTTGTCAGACACACAGTTGCTTAGATTATAAAATGTTCAGTTGTTGTCATGTAACGTTTTTCGTAAAGCCAGTTTGAATGTGTGAGTAAGCGTTGTTTGTTTGTTGTTCACTTTATTTCACATAAGAATTGAACGAAGGGTTTAATTTTTCTTCCTTTTTTGGCTACAATTCTCAGTGGCCTACTAGGAATCTCGACATTGTATAATCAAAGCACACTTGTATTTTCTCAGAAGCATTGGTAGACGCCCACGGCGCTGGACGTTGGCAGACGATCTCCGGCCACCCGTAGGCGCGGGCATGCAGGCGGCGAGTAATGGGCGATTCGCTGTCCGACCATGGACCATACCCAGTCGACGGCGCGTTTTGTTTTCTCAAAGAGCGTCAGCATGATGACGGCAGACGTGACCACACGGTCACGGGATATATCAAATTAACATTTAACTTTTTTTTAGCGTGGTAAAATTATCAAATGAAGACTCCAACCCAGGGCAGGGCAGGAGGGACTGTCAGACTTGTACTGACTTTAATGCACGGTTCAATTTCAATACCCCTTTACGTTCTGGGATCACGGTAATTCGGTAGTCCCGCGACCCCGGCAGGCTTTGGCTCCTAAAGGGGGGCCCCGTCATTGCGCTGACACTTTTTGAGGCTCGCGTGGAACACAACGCGACGTAGACCCGGGAATGATCCATGGTTGGACAGCGAGTCGCCAATTACTCGCTGCCCGCATGCCCGCAACTATGAATACGGTAAGCCAACTTCACTGACTTGCGACTACACAGTCATGTATGCATTTTTCATGACCCGTAACCCGCTGAATGGGGCAATATTTGTATGCGAATTGAGTCAACGGAATAGAATACAACGTAGCTTGACGCTATGTGCAAAAGCTCCCTCTGGGTATGTATAAATGATATGCACCAATGCATATGCATATATGCGTTTCTACCCAAAACGGAGATGTGGTTTCACCAAACCCTTGTTGATTTATTTGAAGTCCAATAGAGCGTCTATTTTACAATTACCTGCAGGCAACGTAGACATACCTGAAATCAACAAAAGTATAACATTAATCAAGATTTTTCGTAGGTTAAACGTAATCTAATATAAGTAGAGTAGAAATCAATTATATTTTTTTAAATAATATCTTCTAAAATCCACATTTATCTATTAACTAGCTGACCGGGCAAACCTCGTACCGCCTCACCTTTTAAACCTTCCCTGGACTTCCACAAATAAATAATTCAATACCAAAATTAGCCAAATCGGTCCAGCCATTCTCGGGTTTTAGCGACACTAAAGGAACAGCAATTGAT
The DNA here is from genome assembly GCA_950005045.1 of Agrotis exclamationis. Taxonomy (NCBI): domain Eukaryota; kingdom Metazoa; phylum Arthropoda; class Insecta; order Lepidoptera; family Noctuidae; genus Agrotis; species Agrotis exclamationis. The sequence continues at coordinate 4,167,635 of OX465431.1, read as the reverse complement.
TTTTATAATATAGATTTTATTTGAATCTTTACCAATACAATTACGAAACACAAACAAAGACAAGCGTTTAACAGATGTTTATCTTTTTATGGAAAGGCGGTCCGTTTTTAGTTAAAATAAAAATACAATACCTATTGTTAGTATGATCATTATTTTACCAAACGCGATCAAACAAAATATCTGAAACCAAAAAAATCCACTCATTAAGAAGTATTTTGATCAACTAGAACTTACGAGTCTTCATACGACATTCGACTCACAGATCTTTACAATCAAAAGATACGTCAAACAAAAGAATTATTTTATTACAAAAATATTCACAGAACATAACCGATACCCAACCTTAAATAAAGACTGTAACTCACACGCGCGAACGATCCCCGAATAAATATTACCTAGAGTTCTCGAACAAAGATAAAAAGAGTTTCCCTAACATAATTAGGGACACCAAAGTTTGTGCCAAAAATACTTTGTCGAGCAACCTTTGGTACGCTTCAGTGGGCACAGGCCTTGAAGGACATTTACTTTGGCCCTGTATTTCGTTATAAAAGTATGAAATGAATTCAGAAACTTTATCATCACATAACAGGGACTTTCGTATCGTCTTTGTAAGTATATTACATTAAATCATGAAAGTTTTTCTTTAACTTATGTATATGTTATAATCAGGAAATATATGGATGATTTTTGTGAATGTGGCGTTTTTCTTCGCGAGTAGAATTGAATTCGTGGCGCGTTTGTAAGTATGTCACATATTTATGACTGAGTTGTTGGACTTATTTTGATGTCATGTTAAAAAAGTTGGTACATTGTCTTAGGATTCAAGTTATTCATAGAATCTACACTTGATCTACACTAATATTTTAAAGAGGAAATTAATTGTATTTGTGTGTGTGTGTAGTTTGTAATGGATAAATTTAAAAACAACTGGACCGATTTCAAAAATTCTTTCACCAGTTGAAAGCTGCTTTGGTCTTGAGTGACATAGGGAATAAGGGAGGGGGGTGAACGGGCTAAGCCGCTTGCAAAAGATAGCTTTATAACATAATTATGTTAAGTCTCGTGGAATATGTGCTATCATCATCATCATCAGCTGGAAGACGTCCACTGTTGAACATAGGCCTCCCCCTTAGACCGCCACGCCGAACGACAATTCGCCACTTGCATCCATCCACGTTCACCTAGTGGGAGGCCGGCCTAGGCTGCGTCTTCCGGTCCACATGGTCGCCACTCGAGAACTTTTCTTCCCCATCGGTTGTCAGTTCTACGAGCGATGTGGCCTGCCCATTGCCACTTCAACCTGCAAATTTTATGAGCTATGTCGGTGACTCTGGTTCATCGCCAAATATCCATGTTCCGGATTTTATCTCGCAAAGAAACTCCGAGCATAGCTCTTTCCATTGCTATCAACCAATCACAAATCCATACTCCGTGTCTGCTACTCCCTCAGAATTCCCACGAAAAACCCAGTAATACTTCGCCCGAACCGAGTGTAGAACCCAGGATTTCATTTAAAAATTTAAAAATAAAATGCTCAGCGTCACGATTGCGAGAACTAGACCAAATTGGCATTTAACAAACACACACGTAATAAATAAGTTTTTAGGGGAAGTTCAAAAACTAACGCAGGCGAACACACAAAGCGTAATATACTAATAAACAGTTTTGACATTGCTTTTAATATCAATAAAATGTTTTGTGGTTTTGTTTGTCCTGTTGTTGAGAATATTTTACGACTCATAAGGTAAGGTATGAAGTTACAATGTAGCCAAAATTAAAGTATCAAAAACATTGTAAAATTCATTATAGCATTTACCGAAGGAAATGTTTGGCGGTTTCGAAACCCAATATAATAAAAACGATAAAGCTCGTTCCTATCCATAGATACTCCACACGAATGGGTTTGGTGAAAAAAAAAACGTTTTGAGATTCAATTGTAAGTATGGGGGGCACCCCCAAAATTTGTTTTGTTTTGATTTTTGTGTGAAAATCCTAATGCGGTTCGCAAAATACATCTTTTTACGAAGTTTCTGTTGAAACAGCTATCCTTTTGGATAGCTTTTATACTTTCGAAGAAAAGTGGCTGTGACATACAGACGGACAGACAGACAGAAACTTCGACGAATCTGTAAGGGTTCCGTTTTTGCCATTTGGCTACGGAACCCTAAAAAGAGTGTGTAGTCAATGCTGTGGAGAAGGCTTACGTTTACCTATGAACTGATATAGACTGAAATTCACTAGTGACTGGCCAAATAGCAAAGTTGTACCCCACGATTTTTGCCTTGCATCGCTGCCTGACTTTTCCAGCAGTCAACTGTGAACGGCTGTCTTGACTGAAGATTCGTCCCGTATTCCGCGCGGGACTCGCCTCAGTTTGAGCAGAGCTTTACTCGTGACGTAATGTGAGCTCTGTCCGAGGTATTTTTAATAATCCGGACAGCTTAACGGCACAACTTTTCACAAGGTGATTGATCACATAAAAAGTTAGATTAGAAAAAACCGGCCAAGTGCGAGTTGGACTCGCCCATGAAGGGTTCCGTAGCAGCAAGCATAGATTAGAGATATAATTATATTGAGATTAGTAAGTAATATACACAAACAATAAAAATAACTTTGTTTTTCATAGTATTTGTATGAATGGCAAAGTTATATTTGCGGTTTTTGAAAATGTACTATATCTCAAAAACTGCTAACTGTATCTCATCCAAACCAATTTTCGTTGGTAGTTTTGGTTGATGTCTACATTATATATTTTTTTTAGTTTTATCATTCTCTTATTTTAGAAGTTACGGGGGGGGGGACACACTTTTTACCACTTTGGAGGTGTCTCTCGCGCAAACTGTTCAGTTTAGAAAAAAATTATGTTAGTAACCTCAATATCATTTTTAAAGACCTATTCATAGATACCCCACACGTATGGGTTTGGTGAAAAAACTTTTTTTGAGTTTCAATTCTAAGTATGGGGGGCACCCCCAAAATTTGTTTTGTTTTGATTTTTGTGTGAAAATCCTAATGCGGTTCACATAATACATCTTTCTACCAAGTTTCAACAGGATAGCTCTTATACTTTCGACAAAAAGAGGCTGTGACATACACGGACAGACAGACAGACATGACGAATCTATAAGGGTTCCGTTTTTGCCATTTGGCTACGGAACCCTAAAAACGTCATATTTGGAATTTGGACGCTTTTCGGATGACGACGGTTTGTTATATCTTTTTTTTCAGACTGTCCGCTTTTCAGTCGGTGATGGCCGCTATAATGAGGTCATGTTATGTCTCTTTTAGAATCGAAAAAGTTTTTTTGTGGTAGATTAGGTTCAATTTGATTTGTTGAGGTCCCAATTGGATTCGTTTTGTTGAGGCGTTTTTGTGAAATGGTTTCTCGTTAGGTGAATATGAGAGTTGATGGTTTTTTTATTAAGATAGATATCTGACGCTTTAAAATAACAATTGTCAATCATAATAACGTAATTTTATTGTTGTTTAACTTTGAATAACATAACGCGAGGAATTTAAAGAACTTGAAGAAGAAAAGAAAGTTTCCTAAGCATCATCTGACTGCGTCTTGATTGTTTCTTAAGTTTCCGTGGTGAACTTAAGTATTGTGTTTACTAAAAAAAAAACACTTGATAAACAAATCCTGTCACTCTAGGCTGTAGGCTAAGGCCAGTGGCTAACCAATTCCATCCAACGTGGCAACGTTAGTTATTTAGACTTATTACTAACATACAACGTAGCGGAGGAGTTCTTCTTCTTCTTCTTCCTCCTGCCCTTATTCCAATGTACTTGGGGTCGGCGCAACACGTTTTCTTCTTCCATTCTCCCCAATCAGACGCAATCCCCTATCATTTACTCCTTTTTCTTTCATATCATTCCTTAGACAATCCATCCATCTTTTCTTTTGCCTTCCTCTTCCTCTCCATCCATCAACATTCATACTCATCTCTCTCTTAGTCACATGGGTGTCATCCCTCCTCATCACATGTCCATACCAAGATAGACGATTCCCTTTCATTTTTCTGTAACAGGCGCCACTTTCAAACTTCCCCAAATAAACTCATTCCTTATTCGATTCAATATTTTTTTATTATGATCTTCTTTTGTTTTCTTTAGGATCTAAGGCGGCCATTACACGGTAGGTTCTGCCATGGCAAAACCATGGCAGAGATTTTGTCTGACGGAAAACCTATCGTGTAATGCGATGATTGACGTTTGCATGACGAAAATTTGTAGGCGATAAAAATTCCATCATTCATGATTGATGGTTTTGCCATGGCAAAACCTACCGTGTAATGGGGGCCTTAGTAATAGTATGAGAGCGTTACGTAATCGTAATTTCAAAACAAATGAAGAAAGACTACTACTTACTTATTCATATCCATCTCCATACTAAATTTCATATACCCGGATAACAATCGCTTCTTAACTGCCGTTCCGAAACACTTTAACTTAATCCTCTTTTAACAATCCCCATAAAAGCAAGTCAAGTATCTAATCAAGAAGAATAGTTAGAACTAATAGACAGTTAAAATGAGCAGTTAACGAGGACATTGTTAAACTTTTACTGTCTTTTTATATGCCAATGTGGGTTTACGATGTGGCCGAGATCTGGTTTAGACGTTTCGAGTAAATAGTTAGGCGGGTGGTGGTGATGTAAGTGATTTTCAACCAATTTCGGAGAAGAAGAGGGTTTGTGGTTTGCTTTTATTTAAGTCGCAGTAAGATAGATAAAGCCGTAACATAGTTATATCCCTAGGGATATAATTATATACCGTAACATAGTTATACCGTTGTAGAAACGATTGGGGGCACCCCGACTCGGACAGGTTAGGTTAGAAGGGGATGGCGGGGTCTGGAAGACCCCGCCATCCCCTTCGTGGTTATTTTTTTTTAAACCACCCTAAAGTAGGAGCACCGCGAAGTGGTGCTCCGTCGACACAGGTATAACTATGTTACGGTATATAATTATATCCCGAGGGATATAACTATGTTACGGTTTTTGTCTATCTTATTGCGACATATACATTAAATTTAAGCGAATCCTTGAAATGGAAGTTGTACGTGTCCACGTATTTAATTTTACAGAAAAGTTCGCTTATAATTTTAAATCTTGCGTTTTTTAACAGCAAAAAGAAAACACCGTGTTTTTTTTTGCTATTTTTTTAATAAAGACGGCATTAAATAATCCTTAAGCCGGAATGGTTCAAAAACATCGGTTTATTTTTGAAGAACCTTAGCAACTTGATCCATTGTTTACTTAACCACGACAATTAAACAACCCTCATTTTATGTAAAGTCGGATAAGCCTGTACCTAATTGTGGAAAAGAACAATAATAACAAATAAAATCCGTCGGTAAGGTAATCCCGTGATCCGGGACTTATTTCCGGGAATTCTGAGATTTGAACGTTGATCGCGAGATAGTGCTTTGTAATATTTCCCGGGAACTTTATGTTGGGTCAAGTTTTAAGAGCGTTTTAACTGAAAGTTCTGAAGTAGTTGTGAAATCTCGTGAGTTTATTTGGTCTAGTGATGCTATTTGGGGAGTGGAACATTGTTTGAAGCAGGTATCTTAACTCAAACCTGAATAGTTTGAGTTAGGACATTGGTTGGAATATTGCGTCTATATTGATGACGATACATAAAGAAAGAAAGAAAGAAAAAGTTTTATTGGACTCACACAGGACAGAACATCATAAAATTAAAAAAAAAGATGTAAAAATTCACATTAATAACATCAAGATATAATAACATCAAGTACTTATATCGATCATGAATAAAAAGGTCCAGCCTTTTCCCAACTATGTTGGAGTCGGCTTCCAGTCGAACCGGATCCAGCTGAATATCAGTATTCTACATGGAGAGATTGACTATTTGTCCTCCATAACCCAGTAACTGGGTAATAAGATACCCCTTGGAAAGACTGGTTGCCAGACTTTCGAGCTTCTGACTGTGATTAATGACTGTCAAAGATCAACAAATGACGGCCGGGACCAACGGCTAGGGAACGGTTTTAGAGAGTTTAAATACATGTTTATTTGCTTCGTGTATCGCGGGGTAAATTAATCATTTTACTAACATACAATATTTTAGATCTGTTGTAGTGTAGAGCATTTAATTTGAAGTATTTACTATGATAACTTTAGTACCTACTGACCGTGTATAAAAGGTCCCTATAACATGAATCCTTAACACAAAAGGTGTGCAAAAATAAAGGACTTTACTTGGCACATTATTTCACAGACTTCTTGTCAGATAGATACATTTTTTTTTTAGGGTGGCAAAATCATCAAATGAGTCCTCCCACCCTGGGTGGGGCGGGAGGGACTGTCAGACTCTTACTGACTAAAATCCACCCGTGTTCCGTCGGATGCCCTTTACGTTCCGGGGCCACGGTATCCTGGATTAAGAAAAATCCGCGACCCCGGCAGGCATTTGGCCCCATAAGGGGCCCCGTCGGTGACGCGTGAAACACGACGCGCCGCCGACCCGGGCTTGGTCCTTGGTCGGACGGCGAGCATACCCATTACTCACCGTCCGCAAGCCCGCTCCGCCGCTGTGCCCTCTGCTGTTCAGAGGGACACGAGTTGGAGCGTCCACCCGACAGGCTATTTGCATACGGGCAAAGATACCCCTTAGGCACACAGTGCCTAAGGAGAGTTTTTGCCCGCATCCCAGGGTGCAACGGCCCGAAAAACTGGTCTTCCCTCCGGACGTATCCGAGAGGGAACTCCAGTCCACGGGCGCACGTGGAGGTTTCCTGTCATAGCACCCCTGTCAGATAGATACATAGAATACACTTTATTGTACACCAAAATTGTTACATAAAACGGTTTTACGATATTTCAAATTCTATGGTTACAAAGGCGGTCTTGTCGCTAACAGCGATATCTTCCAGACAACCTTTACATGAGCTTGAATCTAAAATAAAAATATGGAGAAATCATGTGACTTTAATTTGATAGTAACAGGCTTAAAATCATTATGGTTCTTCAAAATGGTTAATAATTAGCAATATCTATTAAAATCGCTTAACAATAAATGTATAATACAGCTGCTAAGGAAAGAATAAAAATATAAAAGTGCGATTAACCATTGCTATTCCTGATCGCCCATTATACAGCCCTAGCGTACAAAAGAGACACAAAAAGCGAATGTTAAGTTAGATACATTAGTACCATACCCAAAGATAAGTAGCAGATACAACCGAACCCCAGATAAGCGAGAAACCAAAGGATAATTACTAAAATATGATAAGAATCAGAACCTTTCCGTTATAATCCTAATTAACATAGAACAAAAATTCAAAAATGATACGGACCCACATTAATATACACGAATGCATTTAATGAATCCAAAGGAAATTTCCACATGACCCGGATTTTTAGGGTTCCGCAACATTAGGTACTTTTATAATTTTACTTTGTCTTTGTGACAGTCGCTTTGATGAAAAGTACGTTATTAACTTTTTTAAAAGGGTTAGCTGTTTTTTCCTGTATCGTGGGTGTGGTTACAAACATTTAAACTCACTTATACAAACAGACAGTAATTTATGTAATTCTCGTTTAATCACGGGTATCACACCTTAAACTGTTGTTGTACATTAAGGCTTGGCAACACTAGCGTGGCAGTCATAAGTCATTTATTTCATAACAAAATACATTGTGTTGAAAAAAAAGATTAGTTCATTAATTACAATAATACTTAATAAAATAATAATTTCCTTAATGTGAGATTCAAGTGTAAAATAAAAAAAAAAACGTAATAATTAAACGATTGCATAAATAAAATGATTTTAAATAAATAAAAAAGAGAATTAAAAATAATTTAAGAAAACAATGAATAAATATTAATTTAAAATATCTAACATAAAAAAAAAAAACAATAAATTGATTATATAATGTCTTCAAACAAGTAAATAATAATTTAATACCCATATGATAGATAATCATTTAAAAATCCAAACAATATACAATTACATGATCGTCATTACATTGTTTTGTCAATTATTGATCGTCATTACAGAATTACTATATATACTATTTACTGTCTTAAATTCTGTTGGTAACTTGTTATATAGGAATACGGATTGATACCTTGTGCTATGACTAGCCACTTTCAATCTAGGTTGAATCGTGTAAGGTAAATCTTTTCTACGAGTTAAATGTCTAGTTTGTCTTTGTTCTTCCGTTTCCATTTTGTGCAAATTCCTAACAAAGTTGGTTACCAAAACTAGAATATATAGACATGGCACTGTTAGAATTTTTAGTCTAATAAAGTGATCCTTGCACGAGTCTGTCTGTTTCATGCGAAGCATTGTCCTTAAGGCTCTTTTTTGAATAATAAATGCCGACTGGATATTGTATTTGTAGCTGTTGCCCCAAAACTCAATACTATATCTGAGTCTGGACTCAACCAACGCAAAGTACACCCCTCTTAGTTGACTTAAAGTTAATTCGTCTCGCAGAGTCCTGATTGCATAGCATGCTGAGCTGATAGACTTTGTTAAAGACAATATCTCAGCTTTCCAATTTAGTAGTGCATCAATGTGAACACCTAGGAATTTAACGCTATCAACTACTTCGACTTTTTTACCACATGATATCACCTCAATCTTAGCGTTATTTTGCACCGTCGACTTAAATAATATACAATTTGTTTTATTAATATTGACTTTTAAATTATTTGTACCAAACCAGTTTTCAAAAGCTTTTAAAACGTAAAAAGGTACCTACTTAGTTGAGAATTTTTTTAGGTGATAAATCATTTATCAAATAATCTGGGTGCAACGAAAAGGGTTAATTGTCAGACGTGACTGAATAAAAACAACCTACCTACTATATTTCTTCAATTACCCCTTGTGTTTCAGGACAGCGGTATTTCTAAAGATATTCCCGCGAACCTGGTAGGTATTTGGTGCTTAAAACAAACAAATTACAAGTTACAAGTAATACTAAAAATTCAAAGCCACTTTTGCCTCTCTTTGCCGGTGACCGAATTTTTCGTCTAAACTACGCATCTAATTTTGATTGAGACTTTCACTATCGAGTGGACGATTGATTAGTTTAGTAATGTTTAAATTACAAAGAATTATCTCAATTTGATAAACCATTGAAACGGAGTGGGTCAACTGTCTTCTCATCATCATCTGCAAAGCCTTTTCCCAACTGTATTGAGGTCGGCTTCCAGTTGAACTAGATGCAGTTGAATTTATTGTATTTTACATGGAGCGACTGCCTGTCGGACCTCAAACACCTAGTAACTGGTAATACGATACCCCATGGTAAGACTGGTTGTCAGACTTTTACAGCTTCTATCTAATAGTAACGACTGTCAAAGATCTACAAATGACAGCCGGGACCAACGGCTTTACGTGTTTTCCGAAACACGGGGGGTCAATATTCTCCCATAAATAAATTACTAGTGGGACTGGGCGAGCCATGTCTAAAGAATGCATCAGGATCGATGGGCTAGGGTCGTTACAGAGTGGGTGCCGGACGGGCGTCGATGCCGAGGGAGGCCTAGGAAACGCTGGCGTGACGACCTAGACACCTTCATGACAGATTGGCCGGAGAAAGCCGCACACAGGACAGATTGGAAGGTTATGGGGGAGACCTTTGCCCAGCAGTGGGACAACATAGGTTAAAAAAAATACTACAGAACCCAAACTCCATAAACAAATCGAGACATTTTGCAAATTTTTATCTTTCTCTTCAACAGCGAACATGTACAAAATATTTTAATATCCTCAAAGAAATTCTCGGTATGGAATTTTAATAAGGATACCGAATTTTTCTACCGCTTTTTCGATTACGGAAACAAAAGGGGGAAGGTAGGGGAATTATAATTTGTCACTATTTTAGGTAGCAAGGTCGTTTGTGTGACGAATTCACGGAAATGGGAGTTCACTCAATAGCTATAAGTGATAGCTATTGCTGACCTTGGCAACGGGTTTGACATGATAGGGCAAAATGTTTATGCATAGTAAAATTGGTTTGTGTTATAATAGGAAGTTTGGGGTTGTGTTTGGATTTTTCTTTGTTTGAAATGGTTTATTACAAACAAAGAAAAATCCAAATTACATAGATAAATTGGGTTGCAGAGAAAATAATCGTCATCTTGTTTTCCATACTCAGAAGTAGAAGCACCAAACAGAAGGGGCCACGTGAATTTACTGAATTAATTAAAAATATGAAGAATTAAGGTAGCTAGCTAACAAGAAATTATAATGTTTTTGTTGGATTTCTGTACCCTTAGCACGAGTTTTCACTCTTTACTTTACAGCGTCTTTCCAGTATTTACAGCGTTTCTTGTATGGAAAAATGGAACATCGCCACTGGTGTACGAAGAAGGAACTAATTTTTTCCTTGAAAATTGTCAATTTGAAGTTGTCAAAGTTCCAGTTTACTTTACGTCTCAAATACTGAAAACTCATGCTCAGGGTACTGGTCTTGAAATGCGACTGCTGAGGTACTGGGTGCGATGCCAGTGGAACCAGATCGGGCTGACGTGTTATTGGATTTTCCACACGAAATTTCTGAGTACCAGCCAAGGAGTAAGGATTCGTGTCCGGTTGATAGCAAAATATGCTCCCCATACTATATTGAAATTGAACAAAACTGGTCAAATGTGGCTTTGCATAAACGTGACCTCTCGAATTACAGTCAAAATGATGTTTTCATAAAGACGCCGTTTCACACAGCGCACACTGAAGGCAGATATTTTGTTTTATTAACGATAGTTTCATTTTTGACTAATATCTCGCCTGGTGGTAACCGAAGATGTACAACGGTGAAGCAACTTGACCAGAAGTAACCAATTCTCTCTTGACTTGAAGACCTCAAGGTTATAAAACTCCGGTACGTGGTAGCACTACGCTCAGTGCTACGCGCTACGCTATGAAGTAACTTTGCTACTCTACGAGGTAACTTTGCTACGCCACAATGTATGTACCCTGGCTACGGTCAATCTACGAAGATGCTATCAATATCTTACAAAAACAGCAGTTTCGTTTGCAGTATCTTGAGAAAAGAGAATACATGGAGGACGCCTTCATGGATTAAGCGATGTAAACTAGCACCTAGTATTCACCGATTTTGTTTTTTATTAAAACTGTTCACAATTTTTTTTTTATTTCGACTTCTTTTTTGCCGTGGCAAAATCATCAAAGAAGTCCACCCGCCCCAGGTGCAACGGAAGGGACTCTCAGACCCATACTGACTAAAGTCCACTGTTAATTCGCTTGCCCTTTGCATCCCAGAGCCTGCTTATACATACATATACACAGGACCATGAAAACATAATTTGACACCTATACAAAAAGAAAATTTAACATCTATTATTTTTCAACGCCACCGCTTCGCAAGGGTTTAAAGTACCATGCTCCCGCCGGGAATATAACACAGCGAGTGATCTGTCAAGCGAAAAATTACGACAGCACTGTTTAGCTATAAAAGACAAAATTCTTACACTAAATGGTCGGCAAGAAGGCTGTTTTGAGGGTTCCGTACATAAAGTTGGGGCGGAGGGACCCTTAATTTTAAAGCTTATTTTGGGTAGTCCCCCCTGGAGATATAAATAATTTATTTAATGTGTGGAGTTGTATAGGGTTACTGGTCTAAGATATAGGCAAGATGGTAGGTATTGCGTCTGTGTATTATGAGTGTGGACCCGCCCGTTTATAATACTTACGTAGGTGAATTGTTGTGCAGATTTGTGAGGGTACAATATACGTTTATTTTTTATTCAAAAGACGCTACCTAGTTTCTATTTTTATGTGTTTTTATAGACCAATTTTGAAACCGTAAATCATTGATGACTATCCGCCTTACCAAAAAATGATAAACGTCTGTTAAACGCTTGTCTTAAAAAAGTGTAACATAAATGCGACTCTTATATCAACTTGAAATATCGTTTTAACGTTGACAGTTTTTAACACAAGTGATCAACAGATGATTATCTTTCTTGTGGTAAGACGGTATTATGTTTGGTTATAAATTAACAACTAATTTATCCTCACTACTTATTCACCTGCTTCCATCCTACCAATTTTATAAATGCGAAAGGTAGAATATTTAGATAGATGGATGTATTTTTTTTATTTTTCAGGTATTAAGCCTTTGTGGATTAATTAGCGAAACATCACAGAGCTTATTCCAAAAAGGACGCAAACACTCTCCTTGAAAATTCTAGCTAATCCTTTATAAAATTCAAACTTACTCGTAACATCATTGCTTGCCATGCAAGCATGATTAATATCAAAGCTAAAGAGGAAAAAATAAAATAAAGTAAACATTAATTAAGGCGGGTACAAAAGTAGAAAAGTTGAGTTTGGTTGAGCCTAGCGAATTTTATTTTTTAATTAACCCGTTTTTCCGAGATTGGTATTAACAACGTGGGATGACAAAATGTTTTTTTTGTATTTCGTTTTTGAAAGTTTAAAAAATTGAGATTTTATTTGAAAATTGACGCGTAGCACAGGACGTGTCGTGATGCGTTTTTTTTCCGTTTTTGATTTGTTAGATACAAAGTTGAAAGCTTTTTAAGTTTAGACCGTTTATTTGTGAATAAAAATAAATAATTCTGTGGTTTATGAAACAAAAAAACGGGACTTAAAATAGTAAAACAAACAATAACTTTACAAATATTAATGAGTTCATACAGTCAGTATACTATTATTTTATGGCCATTTGTATAATAAAATTTGGAAAACATCTAAATTAATGTAGTATTTTAGTGTCCGTTTTTTACCAATTTACTTTAGACAGAAAAAATAACTCGGTTGTACCTATAATTAAGTATCCGATGACTAAAGCTTCATGCTATGCTATGTTTTTAATTAAATTTCTGAATCAGGAAAAATTCGTCACAATTTGTAAGAAAACAAAAAAAGAAAAACAAATTATTTTCCTAATTATTACTTAACGCGTGCAAAGAGCAATAACTACACAAAAACCTTTGTAGTGAAAACAAATTGTTTTTTTTTTACAACAAATTCATTTCATTACGTCACCACCACAAACAATAGACCGCGGTCGGCCACTTCAAAGGGACCGGACGCTTTTCTTTTTTTTTCTTCCACATTTTGAATTATTACATCGGCAAAGGCCTTTTACTCAAAGTCGTAACCGTTTTTTTTTGTGTTTGTAATGAGAATGTCCCGCTTTTTATTTTTATTTCATTGGACAATTTCTCTTTTAATAGGGAAAGTATTTTTTTTTTCGGAAACTAGGTTGCCCATGCGTACTTTTCGATTCAGACGTTCTGTTTATGAATTTCGTATGAAATAATATACGTGTAAATTAATTTGCGGATGTTTTTGACTTTTAAAATTTTTAGACGACGTCAGTTATGAGGAGGGTGAAGTTAAAAGATTTTTTTTTTTAATATTCAATTGTGAGTAAAAATAATTGTCAGGCTGTTGGTCACGGCTGTCATTTGCAGAACTATGATAGTCAATCTTTAATACTGATATTCGGCTGCATCTGGTAAGCATGGAATACGACCTACGAATGTCTAGGCAGGTGATGATGATGAATTACTGAGAAAGCAATTCAACAATATTTTTTTATATTAAAAATAATATATTATAAAAAAAAAACTAAAAATATATAATTATGTATTTTAAATTCAAGCATCTAATTATTGTTTGTTTTATGTTATGAATTAAGTATCAAATTATTATTATGAAATTAAAAAAAAAACAATCATGGAAACTTTAAAATTAATTACCTACTAAATTATGTATTGCAGATTGTATGTCAGGGACTAAACAAACATTTTCATTACTCATACTCTGAAAGTAGGTTATTACATGTCTGATTAGCCGTTTGAAAGTTATCCATTGCCGCCCTAGGGAAAATCGCTTTCAACTGACAGCTGCCAAATTTAAGAAAAAAAAAACTAGTTCTAATTTGACATTTATATTGAACCATGTTCAAACTTTTTATACAGCCACGAAATTACAGAGCGATTTAAAGTTAAAATAACATAAAGTTAAGTATTAAGAATATAAATAATGACTTTAAAATAATTTAGTTTCAACTATTTCTCTAAAATAATACAGATTTCGACAAAATCTTTGCCAATTTTAAATAATGAACATGAAGAATCCTGGCTGTATAGCTGGACGACCACAGCACAAAAATTTAAAAAAAAACAAGCGGCAAAGTGACAATCCGCTCTACACTAATTTTTTGTTTAGCTATTTGTTGTTAATTTTATTTTCCTCGTATTCGTAATGAAAAGCACAGTGTTTACCTCGGGTAAATTACTTATTTAGTCCCTCGAACTATTAGCGCCCTCACTACGTTACGGGCGCCAAACCCCGTCTCGGGACGTAAATAAGTAACTTTCACGCCTTGGATAACAATGTACTATTAGATATCAGGACCTATTTGATCTCTCCTCCATCCGGAATTTAAATCCTTTAAATTGAGGATAAATTATTAAAGCTCTTAATCGTTTTGTTACAGATAATTACAGAAATAGCTCAAGTTCATGTAATAAATTTAAATTAATTTCACAGAAATTTTAATTGTTTACATTCCTTAAGGCGAGGCGAAACAGAAAACATAAAACTGTCATTCAGAAAAGGTAGTGGTTATTTACCCCTTAAAGTACCCTTATAATATTTCTTCCTCACCCTATTAGAAAGGTTTACTTCCCCTAATTAATACCCTTTTACTACGGCCATAACTTCAAATTTTATATCCCAAAAATACACAAGAAACACCTTAAATGCACCGTAAAAATGTACAAGGTAATTTTTATGGAGTGCCGAAATATTTGTATGTTATCATACCTTAAAGAAAATTAATAAACATGTATTAAAAAAAACAAGCGTTATAATTTACTAAAGTATTTGTTTTGAAACAGTTTTTGACTTTTACCTGATGCCACGTGACACTTGTTTTTCGCAAAATGGCATGAGATGTACAAACTGTCAAAATTCTTCAATAGACTTTCACCCATGACACAATAGTGAAAGGTTAATGTTTGATTAGTAAAATTTTACAGATTCGGGTAGGTTGACCTGCTGGCATTCTGTACTAACGCCTACTGGTGTTGCCAGTCTATCTTAACCCTTAGCCACCTGACGTGTTTTTCAGTTACACTACCACCTGACGTCGGTCATAGAGACCGCTTGCGTATTTACTATGATTAATTATTTTTTATTTACATATTGTTATAAATGAAAGTCAAATATATATTTTTATTCTATTTTTTATTAATTTTAAGTTTTTAAACAATGAAAAGTCTTTATTTACTTATACTAAATCAACACATAAAATGAACGTATGAAATTTTAGAAAAAAAGAAGGAACTTTGGATATATGAGATCTGAATAGGAATTTTATTACTACATATTATAATATACCTATTTACTATCAGTCGAACATATTATCTTAAGTTAAAAATTATTTTTGGCTTAATCAAGGCACAATTACTATAAAATTACAAAATATAAAGTTTTACAAGTTGCGGCGACAATCAAGGCACATTTATTGGCTACATTCAATGCAAATTGGACTTTTACATACGAAACACATATATAGGCGGTTTTACTTTGATGGTTTCAGTTTCAATTGGTTGAAATTCAGCCTCTTCACCTTCGAATCTGACTGACAGTCACCATCAATAACGTGGTCTATTGGAACATCTTCTACGTCACTGCAATCTTCATTTGGAAGTTCTGGTACACTGAGATGGTTTTCAGAGTCTGACTTAGGATCCTCTAGCCAAAGTAATATACTTGCTTCAGCCATTAGGAGCCTACAATAAAATAAATACTATGTAGTCAAAATAACATAACAACCTGACGTCGGTCACTCAGACCGCACACAAAATATAATTACCTAAAATTCACAACTGCGTGCACGTCTGGAGCTGCCGAGCGCGTGGTGCTTACTGACGGGGAAGGGGAAAAAGTACAAGGACGCACGGTTGCACCGCGCGCATAGCAACAGATTTATTTCGAAAATAAAATCGCCAGAGTCTCTGAGACCGACGTCAGGTGGTTAAGGGTTAAAAGGGCAACTGAAAAACAAATTGTTTTATGATCAAATTTTTTTTTCCCTCCACTTTACACTAAACTTTACAAAAACTTAAATTACAAAAAAGTTATTTTTGAAAATGTGATCTAGTACTAAAATAGAACCACAGAAAAAAAATCGACGCTACATAAAAATAAAGCATCCTGTACAAATTGCTCTTTGAAAAATAAATCAGTACGAATAACTAAAACAACCATGAAAAAATAATTAGATTGCAGACTTTAAAAAAGGGGAAACACCATAGCATTAAATTAAGCGTAATGGCAACACACAAAATAAATATAAACTTTTTGTAGCTTAATCTACTTTCGCTGTAGGATTCCGGAGTTCTTCTCATTAAAATTAATTTTGCAGGCGACGTGGCTGCCATTACGGAGGCAGTTTAAACTAGATGCCTGCTTACACCCGCGATATTACAGGGATTAAGTTTCGAGAGAAAAAAAGGAGAAATAAACGAATTTGCCGTGAACGAGTCGACGACGTTCCTGTAATCCTTCGGCGTGGGCCACGAAAACAAATAGTGTTAAGATGAAAAATTGCTACGGCACTGGACAGAAAAAAAAAAAACTTATTAAACATTCAAAAGAAGTAAGTAGTGTGCCTATAATTGGTGCCAATCCATGATCCAAAAATCAAAAATGAAATCGCCTCAACGATTGACGAAGTGACTGTGCAATCTACTGTTGCGCTGAGTGTATTGTAGGTATTCAATTTCAACACGGAACAATTATCTGTATAGGTATAACCTACACATCGTTTTTCTATGTATTTTTGTGTGTGTATGTTTACGTTCACGATACATCAGACATTTTTAGTTAAAAAGAGAGAAATAAGCCATCTAACAAACAAACAAATTCATTTTCATAAGTTAGGATTTGCTCTTAATTAACTTATTTAGCAGAATTAATTAAAGAAACTGTATTTTAGTTCAACAAAACAGCTGATTGCTTACTGTAGTTTATTCAAAATTTGTCTGAACTATTGACAAAAGCAAGATAGAATAATACCTAATTCTAATTGTCTACAAAACTTTTGGTACAGTTTGACTTTATTAATCTGAGGTAACAATCAAATTGTTTTTGGTATCATTCATCCTTGTTTGTTCGTTTATAAAACCTTGTAATCCTACCAATACAACATTATTTTTAGTATATGAGAAACCTGAATACAGTTTGTTCAGAATCAGTAACTGATTCGATTCCAATATTTTTTACACCATGTTATATTTTTTTTTCAAAAATACTTTGATTAAATTTTATTACCAATTAATTTCAATACAATCACCGTACGGTTAGGTACCTATTGCCAAACTATTATCACGAGTGTATAACACAGGAGACGCGGTTTACGCGGGTGTACCGCGAAATGAGCATGTTTTTGAACGGACAACCAGGTAATATACAAACTTATAACTTTGTGATTTTTTATTATACGGTTTTAAAATTTTGTACATAGATTCTTTACATAAAAATACTACACAGGTGTATCGGGTTTCACATAAACAAAAAATAATGTTGTATACAAACGTTACAAGTTTCGATGTTGATTACTCAATCACACAAAATTACTGGGCTGATTTTGATGAAACACTGCGACGCACACATAAATATTAATGTGTGTGTCGCAGCATTGGTGGGTACACAGTTTTTAACCTGGATTAAATCATAGGATATCCAGTAGTATCCTCGGGGAAAGCTGTAGGCATTTTTTAACCGACTTCCAAAAGGAGGAGGTTCTCAATTCGTATGTTTTTTTTTTCATGTTTGTTGGGGCATAACTCCGTCGTTTACCAACCGATATGAAAAATTCTTTTTTTGTTGGAAAGGGTATACTTCCCGAATGGTCCCATTAAAATTTTATCGAAATCGGACTAGCGCTTTTTGAAAAATCAACAAAAACCTACAAAGTTTTCAATTTTGTCTACACCGATTACTCCGAGGTTTCTGGTCCGATTTCGATGATTCTTTTTTTGTTCGATACTGCATATCTGCCATTTGGTCCTATTTGGTGTTTCATTTAGTTTGGTGCAGTAGTTTTTATTTTTAGCTCATTGTGTACATACATGGGCAATGTTACTGGTGCTACGGAGTACAAAAATTTTAGTGCACATGTAAGAAAATTATGTATTTGACAATAATTTGGGTTGAATATTTAAACTAAAAAGGATAAAATAAAAATCTTTAAACCAGACCATTTCTTCAAATAAACGCAAGCCAGTCTAAAACACAAGTTTTTATTATTTCTAAACTGAACTCAAAATAATCAAGTCAATAACAAGAACGGATCTTAAAACTCACTGAACCGTCACAAACATCGTAAACTAAGATATTGGACGAAAAAACCCACTTAAATTCTACACAGCGTTCGCTCGTAAACCCGCTGACTCTATAGCCCCACTTAAGGCGGTATTTGCCAGCAAAATGCTTTGCAAATTGGATCATTAAGAGCTTAAACCGACAGTTTGAAGTTGCTTAAAAAACTGTTTCCGTATCATCCGAGTTTTTTCCTGATAATGCCTACTAGAAAGTGCCTTTTGCTGACGAAGAGATTTAGCGAATACTGCAGAGAAAATACTGTTTGACTTTAGAGACTAACTAGGCAAGGCCGGCGGGGATAAGCTGTTATTTCAGTTGATCAAACAGTCGTAGGTACTAGGACGTCAGAAGAAGAAATAAATTAAAGAGAGGAAAGTTTTGAAGGTAAATGTTGAATTCAATACTGATTTTTATATTTTTCACGTTGCTGATTTATTTACGATGTACGTGCCCAACCCCCTTGATATTACCTTAATTTGTTGGTTTCTAGGATACCCAATTGATGAAGTCTGTGTAATATAATTGATAAAACTAATCAACATGATTATTTAAGTAAAACACACGAGTAAAAACGAACTTTCAAAGATAAATTCACAAAACAAAAAAAAAAAACCCGGCCAAGTGCGAGTTGGACTCGCCCATGAAGGATTCCGTAGTAGCAAGCATAGAATAGGGATATATCTAATTATATTGAGATTAGTAAGTAATATAGACAAACAATAAAATAACTTTGTTTTTCATAGTGTTTGTATGAATGGCAAAGTTATATTTGCGGTTTTTGAAAATGTACTATATCTCGAAAACTGCTAAATTTATCTCATCCAAACTAATTTTCGTTGGAAGTTTTTGTTGAGGTCTACATTATATATTTTTTTTTAGTTTTACCATTCTCTTATTTTAGAAGTTACAGGGCACACATTATACCACTTTGGAAGTGTGTCTCGTGCAAACTGTTCAGTTAAAAAATAATAATATTAGTAACCTCAATATTATTTTTAAAGACCTATCCATAGATACCCCACACGTATAGGTTTGGTGAAAAAAAAAATTTTGTGTTCCAATTCTAAGTATGGGGGGCATTCCCGAAATTTGTTTTGTTTTTATTTTTGTGTGAAAATCCTAATGCGGTTCATATAATACGTCTACCTATCAAGTTTCAACAGGATAGCTCTTATACTTCCGACAAAAAGTGGCTGTGACATACGGACGCACAGCCAGACAGACAGACATGACGAATCTATAAGGGTTCCGTTTTTGCCATTAGGCTACGGAACCCTAAAAATGGCTGAAGTCAAGACAGTTGTAAAACTCCTTACTGTCTCACGGAAATAATTTCACAAAGGTTATTTCCCACTGTTGACATAAAAATCTTTTTAGTGTTTTGGATGTACTCGCAATAAAAAGGTACAATTTTGTCGTTGGTACATAAAGCTTGTAAAGAAAGGAGTTTTGGGCTAAACATAACCGTAGTATTTTACTGGTGGGGTAAATTTTCTTTTATCTTTACTATGGGCCTGTAATACTTACAGTGTTCTTTAACAAGTGGTACTTATGTTTTGGAAACGTTTTTGGCAATCATGTGAGTGGTTCTCTGTGTTCCAAGTTCTGATGCACGTAAACACTTACTTATTAAGCTATTGCATAGCTTTTATCGCGGGCTCTGAGCGCGGCGCGGCGCGGCGCGGCGACCGAATCAAAAAAATTCCAAAAACCTAACGAAAATACCTGACAACACGCATCGTCTACATCGTTTCAGTTCGGGAGACTTCGGCAATCATAAAAATATCCGTCATAAAAACAATTTACTTTTTATTACTGATTCTAAACGGCCAGCTACAAAAGGAGTTTTCACAATGAAACCTACTTATAAAATTCTCCTACAACAAAGAAGTTCTTTATTGCA
This sequence comes from Agrotis exclamationis, assembly GCA_950005045.1. Classification (NCBI taxonomy): domain Eukaryota; kingdom Metazoa; phylum Arthropoda; class Insecta; order Lepidoptera; family Noctuidae; genus Agrotis; species Agrotis exclamationis. Next base: position 4,147,360 of record OX465431.1, on the reverse strand, counting down.
GTAGTGCACCACAAACATTTTAAATAAATTATATTCTCGTTACATATACGCGGTAGGCGATTTTATTCTTTTAAAATAAAAAAAAATGTTATGCAATAGCTTCACCGCGGCAGTCTCCGAGTGCCACATGTATTTTTTATAAACTAGCTGGTATCAACGGCTTCGCCCGCTACAACTCGAAGATTACTCCACAGAAACATAAAATCAGGACAAAAACTATGCTATGTGTTAATCCAGGCTATAATAAACTATCTGTGTAAATAACCACCCATAACCCATGCAATCTGTTCAGCTGTGGCTGACAGCTAGGTAGCGGTAGGCGATTTTATTCTTTTAAAATAAAAAAAAATGTTATGCAATAGCTTCACCGCGGCAGTCTCCGAGTGCCACATGTATTTTTTATAAACTAGCTGGTATCAACGGCTTCGCCCGCTACAACTCGAAGATTACTCCACAGAAACATAAAATCAGGATAAAAACTATGCTATGTGTTAATCCAGGCTATAATAAACTATCTGTGTAAATACGTAGGGCACTAGATAAGTTTTGAGATATCGTTAAACTATCGAAAGTATATGCGTCAAATTGTCACCGACAATAGTGCATCTAATTAGTAGTCAGTATCAAATAAAAAAATATCTTTAACTACCCGCAATTTTATTTTGTGATTTTTTCTTTGCTTCAAGATGTCAGAGTTAACGCGTCGTGATTTTCGTGCAATTATGCTCTATAATTTCAAGCGGGGTTTAAGTGCTGATGACTGTATCAGTGAATTAAAATTTGTGTTTCGTGAGAAAGCTCCATCCCGTAGCTCAGTGTATCGGTGGTATAAACAGTTCCAGAGAGGAGATTTTAATCTGTCAGACGATTCTCGTTCAGGAAGGCCTGTCGAAACAGTGACTTCAGAAAATGTAGCAGCCGTTAAGGAACTAATTGAGCTAGATCGACACGTAACATACAAGCAGATAGAGGAACTCTTGAAGATTAGTGCACCATCAGTTCACACTATTTTACATGACCATCTTCAAGTTAGAAAAATTTGCACGTTGTGGGTACCTCACCTTTTGACAGCGACCCAAATGGAATGCCGTAAGAAATGGTGTAAAAAAATGCTTGTTATGTTCGATGGTGGAAAATCTCCTAATGTTAATTCTATAGTAACAGGTGACGAATCATGGCTGTATTACTATGACGTTAAATCTAAATCTAAAAATAAGATATGGATTTTTGAAGATGAGGAACAGCCCACTGTCGTTAAACAGTCTCGATCCGTGAAAAAGAAAATGGTCGTTGTGTTTTTTGGCAGAAGGGGTATAATTAAAAGAATATGTCTTGATGAACAGAAGACTGTTACGGCGAAATGGTACACAGACGTTTGTCTACCTCAATTGATCGAGTCTCTCAAAAATCTGCGACCAAACTCACGCCTTGACACTTGGCGGCTCCATCATGACAACGCACCCGCACATCGCGCTCAACTCACTCAAGATTTTTTGAGCCGCACTGGTCTAATTCCACTTGAGCATCCTGCCTACAGTCCTGATCTCGCACCCTGCGATTTCGGACTCTTCCCAATGATAAAGGATAAACTGAAAGGTCAACGGTTTGCCAATGATACCCAACTAATTCAAGCTTGGGACTTGGCGTGTGAGGAAGTCTCTGAAGAAGTGTGGAAGAAAATTTTTGATGATTGGTTTCGACGCATGGAGAAGTGTATTGCAGCCGACGGAAATTATTTTGAAAAACTCTAACATTTAGATATGAAATCTCAAAACTTATCTAGTGCCCTACGTAAGCACCCATAACCCATGCAATCTGTTCAGCTGTGGCTGACAGCTATAAGTGCATTCCGAGGCCTTTTTAGGGTTCCGTAGCCAAATGGCAAAAACGGAACCCTTATAGATTCGTCATGTCTGTCTGTCTGTCCGTCCGTATGTCTGTTGCATATATAAGTGTAGTTACTCATCTACCTTGTAACCGTTATTCATTCATTCCTTAATAAACGTCAGTGCGTAATCAACCTTTAAGCGTTTCACTTGTGTCACGTACCTAACAGTGGCGACGAGATACCCTCACGATTATTATTATAAAAAAAAAGTGAAGAATCATGGCTCTTTTTGGGTTATTAACGAGTTTTAATCATGAATCTCAAGCGTGGCAAGAGTATAAGGGACGGTTAACACAATGGTTCATCGCCAACGACATTAGCGCGGCCAGCGATGCCGCTGGCGTCAAACGGCGAGCGGTCTTGTTGAGCGCACTCAGCGAGCCAACGTACAAGCTTGCAGCTGACCTGGCGCTGCCTAAGGATCTCCAGGGGGTACCATTCGAAGACATACTAAAACTACTGGACGATCATTTCACGCCACAAAAATGTGGGTTTGCCGAAAGGTATAAATTTTATACAGCGGGGCAAAATGAAGGTGAAAGCTACCCTCAGTGGGCAGCGAGGTTGCGCGGGTTGACTGCTCATTGCGGATTTTTAAACGTGGAGGAAGCATTAAGAGACCGTTTTGTAATGGGAATGCTGCCGGGAGCAGAACGAGAGAAATTATTCGCTCAGGACATGAAGACTTTATCGCTGGCAAAGGCCGTGGAATGGGCGGAGGGGGTGCGATGCGCGCGCATAGCGGCCGCGCCTACGACGACGGTGGCTGTGGCGGCGCCCGCGCCTACTGATCAGCTCTTCAAGATTGCGTCGAAAGCAGAGTACGCGTCACCCGTAGTGCCGGTGTTAAAGCGCGACGGCTCGATACGTTTGTGTGCTGATTATTCAGTTACAATTAATAAACAACTGTTAGTCGACCAATATCCTTTGCCTACTGCGCATGAATTGTTTACGAAGCTGCACGGGGGACAGCAGTTCAGCAAGCTGGACTTGTCTCAAGCATATACTCAGTGTATTTTGGATGAAGAGTCACAAAAAGTAACGTGCATTAACACTCATAAAGGTTTGTTTATGTACACTCGATTAGTATTCGGCCTCGCTAGCGCACCCGCTATATTTCAGCGAATTATGGAAGGCGTGTTGTCGGGCATGGATGGAGTGTTGTGCATGTTGGATGACGTATTAGTAACGGGGGAGACCAGAGAGGTACATGTTAATAGATTACACGAAGTATTACGACGGTTGCAGGATGCAGGGCTTACGCTACAGAAATCGAAGTGTGATTTTTTTAAGGATGAAGTAGAATATTTAGGATACGTTATAGATAAACATGGGTTGAAAAAGTCACCCCAAAAAATTTCTGCCATTTTAAAAGCCCCAGTTCCGAAAAATGTTGGCAACTTGCAATCATTTTTGGGTCTTGTCAATTATTATAGGAATTTTGTGCCTAATGCGTCATCAATTCTTAGCCCTTTATATAGGTTGCTTCAAAAGAATTGTAAGTGGCATTGGGATTCGGAACATGGGAACGCATTTAATACAATCAAAAAGATTCTTGTATCAGATCAGGTTCTAGCGCATTTTGATACAACTAGGGAAGTTATCTTGACGGTTGACGCGTCTCCGAGCGGTCTCGGCGCTGTGTTGTCGCAGGTGGATGTTGATGGGGTGGAGCGCCCGGTGTCATATGCTTCACGTACGTTGAACGCGGCTGAACGCAGGTATTCCCAGATACAAAAGGAGGCGACAGCCATCATATTTGGGGTACGCCGATTTCACCAATATCTGTACGGTAGATCTGTTCCATTTATTCTCCGAACTGATCACAAACCCCTCATTACTATTTTTGGGCCACATCGCGGCATACCCGAAGTGTCCGCTAATAGGCTGCAGCGGTACGCAATATTTTTAAGTGGTTATAACTATAAAATAGAATACATTCGTAGTGTTGATAATTGTGCAGATTACTTATCCCGCGCGAGCTTAAGCGATGACACGGAGGGCCGCACAGCTAGCGGATTATCAGAAATAGAAGATAGGGCTACTTATGTGAATTTTGTAGTAGACACTAGTTTGCCTATAACACGGAATTTATTGCTTGAAGAAACACGAAAGGATGTGAAATTGGGTAAAGTGGCAAAATATATTTTAAATGGTTGGCCTAGGAAAATAACCGATCCTAGTATTTCCCCTTATTTTTTATGTAAAAACGAACTTTCCGTAGAGAATGGTATAGTCATGCGTGGTCACAAAGTGGTCATACCAGGAGTTCTGCAGAATAAAATATTGTCCGAACTTCATCAATCCCATTTAGGCATAGTAAAATGCAAAGCGGAGGCGCGAGGTAGGGTATGGTTTCCGGGAATCGATAAAAGTATCGAATCAATGATCGCGGACTGTAATATTTGTGTACAGCTCAGGCCATCTCCGGCGCGTGCACCGCTCGCTATGTGGCCGCACCCTCGTCAGCCTTTTTGGCGAGTACACATTGATTTCCTTGGACCAATTAAAGGTCAGACATATTTAGTAATAGTGGATGCGCACTCAAAGTGGCCCGAAGTTTACAAAGTGAACAACACATCTTCGGCCGTGGTCATAACGATACTATATGACTTTATGTCGAGGTTCGGATTACTACACACGTTAGTCAGTGACAATGCCACATCTTTTGTATCAGACGATTTTAAAAAATTTTGCAAGTCAAACGGTATATCGCATGTGACATCTCCCGCTTATCACCCAGCTAGTAATGGGCAGGCGGAGAGCTACGTTAAAGTGGTGAAGAAGGGCATAAAGTCTAGCTTAATGATGAGTTCTAACCCGAATGATAGCCACAAAAAATTATTAAAGTATTTATTTGATTATAGAAATTCAGTACACGCTACAACGGGCTCTTCGCCTGCACAATTGGTGTTTGGCAGAAAACTTCGTTCGCGTTTGGATTTGTTAAATACAAACTCGCCAACGCCGTCATCATCTGACCCGCTCCCTAATGTTGTGAAACACAATCAGTGTTTGCAGAGTAAAGCTTACGGAGGTACAAATAAACAATGTTATAAACCAGGTGATAAAATTATGTTTAAAAACTTTTGTATAAATAAAAAATTCACTTGGAGTAGGGGTATTATTGTAAGACGTATAGGGAAAACAGTTTATTTAGTTCAGAATAGTGAGACATTAGGTCAGTTGAAAAAGCATACAAATCAGCTTATACCCTACAAAGGAACGGACCAAGGGGTTGAAAACCAATATCGAGCTAGCTCGGTGCACAGACCCGATCCAACACCGGAAAATGACCTGACAACATGTGACGATGAGTCAACCGCTGAGACGCAGGTTAGTGAGGTGCAAAATAAGGAGGGGGAGGGAGAGTGCGACCAAGTATTGTTACCATCAGAAGTACCACGCCCTGAACCCCTGTCAGCAGAGGAAAATGAGGAAGAATTCTACGACGCTCCTACTACAAGTGGAAACGGGCAAGCTACTGAGCCGCAACACGAGCACGCTCATTACAGGTCCGAGTTAACAGGCAAAGCGTTACGTCCCATTACTAGGGTTAATTATAAACCATTCTTTTGTATAGATTTATAGGGGAAACCTGCACCTATTGTCATCTAAAGGTTGGGGAACTGTTGCATATATAAGTGTAGTTACTGATCTACCTTGTAACCGTTATTCATTCATTCCTTAATAAACGTCAGTGCGTAATCAACCTCTAAGCGTTTCACTTGTGTCACGTACCTAACAATGTCACAGCCACTTTTCTTCGAAAGTATAAGAGTTATCCTGTTGAAACTTGGTAAGTAGATGTATTATGTGAACCGCATTAGGATTTTTACACAAAAATAAAAACAAAACTAATTTTGAGGGTGCCCCCCATACTTTGAATAGAAACTCAATTTTTTTTTTCACCAAACCCATATGTGTGGGCTATCTATGAACAGGTCTTTAAAAATGATATTAAGGTTACTGATATCATTTTTTACTAAACTGAACAGTTTGCGCGAGAGACACTTCCAAAGTGGTAAAATGTGTGTCCCCCCCCTGTAACTTCTAATATAAGAGAATGATAAAACTAAAAAAAAATATAATGTAGACCTCAACAAAAACTTCCAACGAAAATTTGTTGGGATGAGATATAGTTCGCAGTTTTTGAGATATAGTACATTTTCAAAAACCGAAAATATAACTTTGCCATTCATACAGGCACTATGAAAAACAAAGTTATTTTTATTGTTTGTGTATATTACTTACTAATCTCAATATAATTATATCCCTAATCTATGCTTGCTACTACGGAACCCTTCATGGTCGAGTCCAACTCGCACTAGACCGGTTTTTTTACTGTCGTAATATCGTCAATGAGTCTAACCCAGGGCGGATGTGGGATGGACTGTCAGACTCGTACCGACTAAATACCACGGTGATCCTTCAATAGCCCTTGACGTGACGGACTACAGTTACCTGACAAGACCCGCGACCCGGCAGGCTTTGGCCCTCTAAGGGGGGCTCCATCAGATTGCTTACAACTCCTTGAGGCGCGCGTGGGACATGACGCGCCGTCGACCCGGTAATGTTCTGTGATCGGACGGCGAGACACCCATTACTTACCGTCCGCATGCGCACTTATCCACGAGCTCCTTATCACAGCCAAATACGAGTATAATAAGTAACCAATAAAAAATTGCAACCGAATCAACAATCAGGAACAAAGACCAATTATGTCAAATCGGTGCCATTTCCTCAGTCGCTTTCCTCCACCCTCCATCAACTTATTTGGTCGGCATAATGACGTATATTAAGTCTATATTACCTCTTTCATTTGTGTTATGACGTAAACAGTCGTATATGGCAAATTATCGCATAGTTTTCGGCCTAATCCCAAGTAAATAGACTTATTCGTTACATAAACAGGGGACGCAAACAAAGAGTTAGGAGCGTTACTATTGGTTCTCGAGACATTCTCGTGTTTTGTAATGTTTTTATCGCGAACCAACGCGGCCATCTTGTATAGGTATTCAATAAAATTTTATGAAATATTTTAACGTGCGGTCACATCGACTTGAGCGGAATCGGCGCAAGTTATTCTCACGTCAAATGATACTTACAATAATACAGAGTTATTTGGAACCTCTTTATTGATCCTATAATCAATAAGTGAACCGAAAAACTTTATGGACCAAGACACTTATACATAGGAAAAAGCTTTTTTGAGAGAGAATGGGCTGTAATCTATTATATATCAGTTTGGGTTGTTAAAGAACCTCTGGTTACACTTAGACTATTTAAATACTTCAAAAATGTCAAAAATAACTGGCACAGTTTTATGCCGAAGTGGAGATCCGATTTCCCATCAGTGTAAGCAATAGAGAATGCTTACTTTTCATAAAAATAATTACTCTTGACTTCGTGAGTTTACAACTCACCTCAAATTCGCTCCGAGAAAACAAAAGCGATAAACAGACGAGTTCCAATGGTAGTGGTTCTAATCTAATTCGGCTGAAGGATTGTTATAGGTGTAATAATATAACAGACAAACGATACGGCCTAATCAAGAGATGATATATCACGTACATACATAGGTATATAAATCTATACATATAATAAAATGGTAGGAAAGTCAAAACTGTACATTGAATATTTTTTTAAAAGAATACTTGGGGTGTGATCTACAATCGATACCGAAGCCAAAAATATAGTTTTTAGAATTTTTGTCTGTTTGTCTGTTTATCTGTTTGTCTGTTTGTCTGTATGTATGTCCGGGATAAACTCAAAAAGTACTGGACGGATTTGAATGATTCTTTTTTTGTTGTATAGGTATTAAGTCTGGCAAACATATAGGCTATAACTTATCTTAAAAACTTGAACACCTGGTGCAGAACTGCAACAGACCAGCTAAACTATAAGAGATACAAAAATGGAGCCGAAACAAAAATTGTTCCACATGATGAGCATTTTCTGCTGAGATAATAAATTTGAAGATCTGGAACACCTGATGTGGAACTCCAAGAGCCCAGCTACACTATAACATATACAGTAATGACGTCTTAGCAAGAGTTGTTCAGACTGATAAGCACTCTCTGTTGCCATATAAAAATTGAAGAACTGGAACATCTGATGTGGAACACAAAGAGCCCAGCTACACTATAACATATACCTACAGGAATGGCGACTTAGCAAGAGTTGTTCAACCTCAACCTGATAAGCACTCTCTGTTTCCGTATAAAAATTGAAGATCTGGAATACCTGATGTAGAACACCAAAAGCCCAGCTACACCATAACATATATAGGAATTACGTCTTAGCAAAGTTGTTCAGCTTGATGAGCACTCTCTGTTGATGTATAAAAATTGAAGATCTGGAACACCTGATGTGGAACTCCTAGAGACCAGCTACACTATAAAATAATATAGGAATGACGTCTTAGCAAAGTTGTCCAGCCTGATGAGCACTCTCTGTTGACGTATAAAATTGAAGTACTGGAACACCTGATGTGGGACTCCAAGAGCCCAGCTACATATAAGTATAGGAATGACGTCTTAGCAAGAGTTGTTCTGCGTGATGAGCATTCTCTGTTGATGTATAAAAATTGAAGATCTGGAACACCTGATGTGGAACTCCTAGAGACCAGCTACACAATAAAATAATATAGGAATGACGTCTTAGCAAGAGTTGTTCTGCGTGATGAGCTCTCTCCAGCAACATATAAGTATAGGAATGACGTCTTAGCAAGAGTTGTTCTACGTAATGAGCACTCTCTGCTGACGTATAAAATTGAAGATCTGGGACACCTGATGTGGAAATCAAAGCTATCACTAATTTCACTGTATAATTTTAAAATAACATAAGCTGGGAGTACCTCCACGCAGTAAAGGCGGTAACAGTTTAGAACTAATTTTAGATGATGAATAAAAATTTGACTCTACAGGCCAAAACTCCCATTTATTTTTTTACCCGGGCTCTTGAAATTGGACATCAGACTTATCAGATGTTCGATTATGACGACCCCGTGCCGCTGGCATAGTCAACAGAATCCGCGTACGAAGTCGCGGGCAGCAGCTAGTATGTATATATGTACTGAAATCTGTGTAGCTTGTCAGAAGAATGAAGCCATCTATCATATTTTGTGAGTATTAGGTTATGAGTAGAAAAACAATTGTTAAAGGATTTTTGGTTGAATTTTAACTTTTTATTTGTATATGTATTTTAGGAGTACCAGCAGCTATGACTAATGAACAATAGTGGTAACATGTAGCATAAAGCCAATAAATGGTTCCTCTAGATAAAAATAGTAAATATAAAAAAACAAGCAAAATTAAAAGCATTATTGCTTTTGAAAAAGCTGGCATTAAATCTACGTAAAGTCGTTAGTCCGTCATTGACACTTAAAATTTATATTTTTGTTAAGTCAGCAATTCGAGTCGGTTTTTGAGATTTTTGACTAAAAGTTTATTTCTTTATGTAAAAATAAATTTAATTTACTGGGAATAAAATTGTCGTCAAAAATGGTAAAGCAATGCAGGGTCAATTTTACTGAATAAAATCTTTAAAGGAAATAATTATTCATATCATATAATTATTTATGTTATTATCTAATATATAAAATTCTCGTGTCACAGTTTTCGTTGCCATACTCCTCCGAAACGGCTTGACCGATTTTGATGAAATTTTTTGTGCTTATCCGGTATCTATGAGAATCGGCCAACATCTATTTTTCATCCCCCTAAATGTTAGGGGTGGTCCACCCCAATTTTTTTTTAAAATTATTTATATGGCAAAACAACGTTTGCCGGGTCAGCTAGTTTATATTATATAATTGTCAAACAGTTTTGTTCCCATTCTACCAAAAAGATGGCCCAGTACCACATTTTTTCGTTCAGAAACATAATTACTAGGTGTGAACTACTCGTATTATAAAGTTCTTAGACAAGTTTACCTTGTTTCTTTAAAAAGTTAAATTACCAATAACAAAAAATAATTAACAAAAAGTTGTTGCCGTCAATTTCAAAGTTTTAGAAGCCAATTAACGAAAAACTGTTAATTAATTCACAGAAAATTTTCCATATTTTTAAAGCTTTTTAAATACCTTTACGTTTTTTTTATTTAACGATAGAGCCTAATGGTATGCTAAATATGGCTGACGGTGAAGCACGCTCGCCTAGAAGTAACTTACTCACTCTTGACTTTGTGACACTTTTGTTACTTTGTGACACTATTCAAATTAAGGCATATTTTTTATTTAACGATAGAGCCTAATGGTATGCTAAATATGGTAGACGGTGAAGCACGCTTGCCTAGAAGTAACTTACTCACTCTTGACTTTGTGACACTTTTGTTACTTTGTGACACTATTCAAATTAAGGCATATTTTTTATTTAACGATAGAGCCTAATGGTATGCTAAATATGGTAGACGGTGAAGCACGCTTGCCTAGAAGTAACCTACTCGCTCTTGACTTTGTGACACTTTTGTTACTTTGTGACACTATTCAAATTAAGGCACATTTTTTATTTAACAATATAATGGTATGCTAAATATGGCTGACGGTGAAGCACGCTTGCCTAGAAGTAACCTACTCACTTTTGACTTTGTGACACTGTTGTTACTTTGTGACACTATTCAAGGCACATTTTTTATTCGATTACGTAAAGAAATGCCAGTTGCGCACACGTTCCTTTTAAATAGGGGGTGAACACAAAATAGATTAAGTCGTCGAGCTGCTAAAAACCGTCATATCAGGTAACCGTGGACCCGGAACATAAACGGGCTATTGGAGGACACCCTGGATTTTAGTCAGTACAAGTCTGACAGTTCTGCCCTGCATGGGAGTACTCATTGCATGATTTTACCACGTAAAAAAAAAAAACCAATGTAATGGAGAAAAGGCTCGACTGATGAATGATGATTTCAGGTTGATGAATTTCAGTTCAATTTATCATCACGACGTCTGCTAGTGAAATTCCTGTAGGCACTGAAATTATTATAAATAGTACCTTTCTATTAACTTATTTATTTATTTAACTATAAGCACATGTAAAAAAAAAACAGTACCTATATAGGCGGACTTAATGCCTTAGGCATTCTCTTCCAGTCTCCCTTAGAGTGATGCAGAGTTACAAACATAATTCTATTTTCCACATTCACAACCATATATTATTAACAATGCAATACAAAAACATCCCATACAAACTAAACTAAACACAAAAGTATCCAGTGCCAAAACTAACGAAGCAAACTTTAACTTCGGGGAACTTCGTCAAAGTTCGGGCGTCTTCGGGGAACTGAACAGTTTCTGTGCCGAACTGTACCTAGGGGGTCGATGTAAAAAGTTACTAAACGTCTCCTGGGGTTCCAGTGTATCATGGTTGGAGTTTGGCCTTTGTATAACTACGTAAAGGGACGGACCTTCACTAAGTGAATATTGTGTAAACTTAATAATATATTTTTACACATCTTGTAAGTTTTTTTTTTATGTATAATGGGTTTGCTCTTGACCTTAGTCTAGGTCAGGAGTGATTAAGACAAGGTCGACGATGGAGCGAGCTTACCCAGAAGAAGCCTGTTGACTCTAAGTTTGAAAAGATTAGGGTTGTATGCGTTCGGAAACACAGACGCAGGCAGAGAGTTCCACTCCTTCGCTGTCCGCATTATAAAAGACGTTTAGAAACGCTTCGTGCGAATTGGTGGTATAGCAATAAGGTAAGTATGGTAATTTGCCGTGCGTCCAGATGTGCGATGATAGAAGGAGGCTGGTGGGATGAGGTCGTGGATTTCTTGGGCACACTCTCCGAAGTACAATCTGTAGAAGACCGTTTTTTTGGCAGCCATTTTTGTTAAATAAGAAAATGTGTCAGCTTTTTTAAAAAAAATAAATGTTAGTCAATCATATAAAAAAATCCTTTTATATGGCGAAATTTTCGACTACCACGCGACCTCTCGTTGGGACTCATGCAGCCTCTCTGTGAGAAGGCCTACAGCTGCCTTTTTTTGAGTATGTAAAACCAAAAGGATTCATTTGATGGTTTATCATCCCAATAAAAAGGCAGGAGTCCTCCCACGAGCTATCAGACACTGAAAGGGACTATCAGTCACAGACGATAGCTACACCTTGTTTCTTCTGTTACCCTTTGCGTTCCAGGGGCCACGGCGAGCGTGCCTGCGGGCACGCGGACGGCGAGTGATGGGCAATTCGTCGTCCAATCATAGACCATGCCCGGGTCAACGGCGCGTCGTGTTCCACGCGTGCCTCAAAGAGCTGACAGCAAATATGACTTGGCCCCTCTTAGAGGGCCAAAGTCTGCCGGGGTAGCGCGACTAGGACTATTGGGTAGCCGTGGCCCCGGAACGTAAAGGGCTATTGAAGGATTCTGTGGATTTTAGTCAGTACAAGTGTGACAGTCCCTCTCTTCCTGCCCTGGATGCGAGGGACAAAATTGACAGCAGTGTTCTTTTAAGACAGAATAGCGGTGCCTTTGCTTTACCAAGCTTTGAACATCAAAGAAAACTAAGTTTTCTTTACATCGAGGCTGAAAACCGCCCTCCAATTATAAAATCATCTATCTACACATCCATCGAACAAACCAATTACTATTTAAATTATATTTAAACACGCCTTTCGTCGCTTTTCAGTCGTTAATTAATTTGCCTAACTAACAATGACTGACGACCAGTCTTAGTTGATCCTTGAAAGTCTTTGAACATAGAGCACGAAGATGTCATGACTCGCTAGAGGTGGCATTGTCATACAAACTAAGTCCCGTATTACAGAATGTCTCTCAATACTGAAGTAATGATCGTGGAATTGTCGTATCAGATAACAGTGGCTTGGATTGTAAAGGGCTATTGAAAAATCACCGTGGATTTTAATAAGTACAAGTCTGACAGTCCCTCCCGTCCTGCCCTGGGTGGGAGGACTCATTTTGATGATTAGACCGCGATAAAAAAACATATACTTAAGCAATACTTAAAAGTAGATTCAAGACACTTTATTGGTTGAAACTAGTTTTCAGTAATGCCAATATTAAGGAGCCCTAGAAAAATAAAAACACACACTTGGCATTAATAGCGCTATGTCCCTATCTAGAAGCTGTGGACGGTTCTGTGGTCTATGTTTTCTAATTTAGCAACAATATGCTGAGTAGAGCCTTTTTGACTTAGGCAGTCACTTAGTAGCTTGATTGATACGAACAACAGATTGACTTTTAATCTCCTGCAATTCAAATCACAGCGGTACTTCCTTAACGCGTGACAGAACGGAAAAAAAATTGATGAGAGTTGTTCCAAAGCCTGTTGGGGTAGCGGGACTGTCTTATCAGGTTACCATGACCCTGGAACGTAAAGGGCTATTGAAAGGTCACCGTGGATTTTAAGGATTTGTCACACTGGATGCGTTCTGCGGGCTCCGGTCAGGTCAAAGCGAACGCAGCCCGCATGATGTATGAACAACATTGTCGGTATCAATATATTTTGTATAGAATGCAATCTGACCGTGCGAGCACAACCAAAGAACGCATGTTGGCCCGACAGGGCGGTGGGGAGGGAAGGACGCGTCCGGACCGGTTGGCTGCGGGCACGCGGGCTTGCGGGCGGCCGGCTGCGGGCTGCGGGCGGCGGGCAACGGTCAGTTTGTTGATGTTCGTCAGCGTGTTTTCTTCTTCCTCGGTAATAATTTTCCTCGATCAAAACCCAATAATAAAAGAACTGATTACCAGCACCACTGATACACGCACTCAAATAACTGAAATAAGATGGCCGCTGTTTGGCCTGCCCGCATCGCCCGGACCGCTGACCGGTTGCCCTGCCCGGATCGCTGACCGATTGCTCTGCCCTGCCCGCAGATCGATTGTCCCGACCGACAGCGTTGTTCATACATGATGCGGGCTGCGTTCACTTTGACCTGACCGGAGCCCGCAGAACGCATCCAGTGTGACAAATCCTTTAATGAGTAAGAGTCTGACAGTCCAATTCATCATCATTTGATGATTTTACCATGATAAAAAAAACGATGAGAGCTGCTGGTCCGCGCGGTTGTGCGGAGTATGTACCTACATTTATTTATTTATTTTAACTTCATGTACAAAAAGTGGTACATAGGCGGACTTAATGCCACAAGACATTTTCTACCAGTCAACCTTTGGGTACAAAAAAGTAGGGTATAGATACTAATACACACATACAGATAATATAAACTAAACAATATTATAGCAACTATGAGAAAATAAAAGAAGATAACTTAATAATAACTACTATGACTAGACTTGAAAAAGAGAGCTATTTATTGTGAATTTTTTTTTAGCGTGGTAAAATCATCAAATGAGTCCTCCCACCCAGGGCAGGGCGGGAGGGACTATCAGACTTGTACTGACTAAAATCCACGGTGTCCTTCATTAGCCCTTTACGTTCCAGGGTCACGGTAATGGTATATAAGACCCGCGACCCTGGCAGGCTTTGGCTCTAGAGGGGGGCCCCGTCATCTTGCTGACGCTCTTTGAGGCGCGCGTGGAACACAACGCGCCGTCGACCCGGGCATGGTTCATGGTCGGGCGGCGAGTTGCCCATTACTCGCTCCTCGCATGCCATTTATTGTGACTTAAATAAATGTTACGTAGTTTTCTTTTAAAAATGAAATATACTGACATTTGTAATGAATTTCATACATGGCAATCCGGCGTCTGATCCGCAAAACATAGGACAGTTTTTACCCCGATTTTATGATATTTGAGTTGTAGCGGGGAAAAACCGCGTATGGAAATAGGCACAAGTTTTCGTAATAATAAACATTTAAATTAAAATATTCGTTACTATCTTCTTACGGTATAACGCACAAAGTTGGTAAACTGTAACTGCTGAAAGTAACTAAGTTCCTACACTTTCTTCAGGGCAATAATTCCAGTGATTTGATGACCAGACGAACTCAAGTTATACTTCCGGTGGCTGCCCGTGAAAAGTCGTTGAGAGGGTGATTTCAAAGGAAACGTGACGGTTCCATGGTTCCGTAATCAGCATTTAGGGATCCTTTGATCCTTCGTCGCAGTTCAGTTAATTATCAAAGACATTGGTTAAAGTCTGTTATTTGGGATACTGAATTTTGAGCGGTTTTTCTCTTAACTCGATAAAATTGAGTTAATATTTTAAACTTCGTTTTGTTTCACTATTTTTCTAGAAATAATACTTTTTTCTTTAAATCTTCGCCTCTCGCTAGGTATTTCTCCTGTGTTGTGGGCGCGTTTACAAACACTTTAACTCACATACACAAACACCCAGATCCAGAAAAAACGAATTAAAAATCATACAAAATGTTCCGTGCGGGAATCGAAACCGCGACACGCTGCGCAGGAGTCGATTGCTCAGCCACTGCGCCTATGGTGACGTGCTGTTTTCTAGAAAGGATATTTAAATATACCTATTTTTTTATCGTGATAAAATCATCAAATGAGTCCTCCCACCCAGGGCAGAGCGGGAGCGACTGTCAGACTCGTACTGACTAAAATCCATGGTGTCCTTCAATAGCCTTTTAGGTTCCAGTGTCACTGTATGAACATTAAAGTCTACTGAAACGTAAAGAGCTAAACAGTTTTTCAACTGTATGAACATTAAAGTCTACTGAAACAAACAGTTCCTTGTAAGTAACCGACATCGACAGTAAAATCTACTGTTATAACTCAACTGTTTTTTTTTCAGTTAGTTTTACTGCTTTGGACAATAGGCTCTATTTTTACTGTCCAAAACGGTGAATATTACCGAAAAATCGGTTGGTATTACTGTTTTTTTTTTCAGTGCTCCCGGGTCCCGCCCTGGACAGGGGGAAACATTTGGAGATTTTACCAAGAAAAAAAAACATGTGCCTTCTGCTCATCATCTTCAGCTAATCCTTGCCTTCATTTTCAATAACACTTAGTATCAGAGGACCGTCCTACATTTTCACACAAAACTCATCGATCATTTTTCCTATTTACTTTTTATCAGACGATGAAATGGAAAAGGCTGAATTTTCACCGTCAATATGACAAGGAGAATCTCGGGCCATGTTATCAAATACAACCTTTCGATATTTATAACATTTAATATTATTTTCTCGTCATGTTCGACGTTTCCTGTGTGTAACTAGAAATGGGGGTGAAAGGTCTGTTTCTTTGAGGTATCTTTACCTTCTATAACTAGGTCTGATTTGAGAGGTATACGTCTCCTTATATTGTTATTAATTTTGTGTCAAAAAGAGATATTGTGTGTCGTTTGAACAAGCGTGTTTCTTTCATTCCTGGAGTAGGTTTTTAATCTACACCAATATTTTGTAGAGTTCGTTTGGTTGAACGAACTAATCTCAGGAACTACTAGTTCGAATCGAAAAATTATTAATATGTTGGATAGTTCATTTATCGAGGAAGGCTTTAGGCTATATAACATCACGTTACGACCAATAGGAGCGGAGCAGCGAGGGTATAACCGCGGAGAATAATTGCATAAGAAGAAGATGTATTTAAAATATTTCATTTAGCTTTTATTTTGACATTGATCTTTCTGTTAGGGAACATATTCATAAATTTTGTTCATAATTAGTAACTACAAAAATAATTAAACTAATCTTAATTATCTTTAAACATCATCATACCATAAAAACTATTAAAGATGTTCGCAAATCTCTTGCATAGTTCTCATAAAACAATATGGTTCAAATTAAAATTGTAAGTTCATGAAATAAACATGTTTGTCATGAGAACATAAAAATGAAGTACCTATTAAACATAATATATCTATTATTTCAATGTGTTTTGACTGTCCGATATTTCGGCACTGTTGTTGTTGATTTAATTAGTTAAACTTCTAATTTTGATATTAAGCCTCCTGCAGACATGCCGGATTACTGCCCTGGGATCTGGAGGCGACTGCCCTCCAGCGCGTCTATGAGTGGCGCGTGGAGGCGCAGCGCCGGGGAGAATTCCCGCTGCCCCGACAAGTCGAGGCGCGGCGGGAAGAGGTCCGGCGCGATCTCAGGGCAGTATGGAGGGGACGATTGTCGCAACCGACGGCCGGGCACGCCGCAATCGCGGCGGTAAGACCCCTCTTTGAGGAGTGGCTGGATAGGAGTCACGGCGTCCTGACCTACCGCATGACGCAGGTCCTCAACGGACACGGAAGTTTCGGGAGGTACCTGTGTCTAAGGAGAAAGGAGGAAACGCCTGGGTGTCACCACTGCGAAGATCGCCCGGAGGACACAGTAGAGCATACGGTGCAAGACTGCCCAGCTTGGGCAGAGCACCGACGTGTCCTCACGGCGGCGATAGGCGGAGACCTCTCGCGCCCGGCATTGGTTGCGGCCATGCTGCGGGGCGAGACGGAGTGGGGAGCGGTCGCCTCCTTCTGCGAAGCAGTCATGCTCGCGAAGGAGGAGGCGGGCCGCGTGAGGGAGAGGACAATGTCCTCCCTCCGCCCCACCCGCAGTGGTGGACACCCACGGCGACGGACGTCGCAAGACGATCTCCGGCCACCGTAGGCGCGGGCATGCGGGCGGCGAGTAAAGGGCAACTCGCTGCCCGACCATGGACCATGCCCGGGTCGACGGCGCGTTGTGTTCCACGCGCGCCTCAAAGAGCGTCAGCATAATGACGGGGCCCCCTCTCTAGAGGGCCAAAGCCTGCCGGGGTCGCGGGACTTATACCATTACCGTGACCCCGGAACATAAAGGGCTATTGAAGGACACCGTGGATTTTAGTCAGTACAAGTCTGACAGTCCCTCCCGCCCTGCCCGGGGTGGGAGGACTCATTTGATGATTTTACCACGCAAAAAAAAAAAAAAAAAAAGCCTCCTGCAGACACACGCGTTTAATCGCGCGGGGCGACATGTCGCGGTCCATTCGCAGTATTTTTAGAGTGGAAATTAGCTTGGCTCGTTGTCGCAGCGCGATTAATCGCGTGTGTCTGCAGGAGGCTTTATTCGTGATACCGCTAGTGTCAAAAAATTATCAACAAAAACACTGCCATTACAAAGTTCGATGATTTCTGATGGACACCCCCAGTTGGTGGACAGTGAAACTTTTCTAAAAAAAATGTATCTCTGCCCACCAATGGTGAACACAGAGAATACTCATGATTAAAATCGTCTCGCTGCCCTCCAGTGGTGGCCAACTGTAATATTTAATGAAATTTGTATCAATGTCTAATTGTCTACTAGCGGTGCCCATGGAGAAATTTTATAATAAATCTTCCTTTTGATCACCCCGGGGTGGACAGAGGGAAAGTTTTATATAAAAAGTTTCGCTGTCTACCAGTGGTGGCCAAATTGGGGGTGGACATCGGAAATAATCGTAAAAAGTTGCACTATTCCGATCAACCGAACTAAGGTTACTTTTAAGAAAATACGCTCCACAAGCCCGACTTGCGCTGAGCTGAATCAAAGACGTTTCAAGGTGGAAGATATCATGTGAGAACGGCATTATCGATTAAGTGCAATCATTCCTTATTTTGCAGGGCATGAGGGACAGACAGACTTGTACTGACTAAAAACCACAGTGATCCTTTAACAGCCCTTTACGTTCAAGGGTCACGGTTTACTCTAAGGGGGGGGGGGGGGGCGTCAGATTGCTGATTGCTCTATGAGGCGCGCACGACACACATGAAACACGACTCGCCGTCGACCCGGGCATGGTCGATAGTTATAATCGGACGGCGAGACACCCATTACTCACCGTCAGTATACCCGTTGGCCGGAAATGGCCTCACGACGTCCGTCCGTCTCCCGCTGTGGGCAATAATACCTTAAGGTTTTGTTTGCAGCTTTGTAGTTTGTGAAATAAACAAGCTGCTACCCATAGTTTCAGCCGCTGCTCAGATCCTATCGGTCGTAGCGTAATGTTATGTAGCATATAGCCTTCCTCGATAAATAGACTATCCAACACAAATCTGCACCCCTAGCCAAGTTACAACAAGTCGCAAACGATAATCGTAAACACTCGGTACTCCCCAATAGATTTTCAACTTTATAGCCTAGAGCCTAAAGTTGCAAATCTATTTAAGATTTCTGAGCGTTAGAGACAGGAAAGATCGAAAACGATAAGAAATCTTCACTTGATCTTTAACGTTATACCCAAGCAAATAAAGTTGAAAATCTATTAAAGTCTACTCAGTGTTTGCGTTTATCGTTTGTAACATGGCTACACAGGGCCTGTAGTCTATGAGATTAGCGTGTTCAACCAAACAAAACCTTCAGCTTTATTATATTAGAATAGATCCCGCCTAATCAATTGTATTGCTCCAAAAAAATCTGACAGCCCTTTATTGCTAATCAATCAAGGTATACATTGTCATTTTATATTATAAAAACTTCCATTTTCCATCCCACCGTCCCAGAACGATCATTTATCTTAGTAACAGTTATTTCTACAAACTCCCTTCAGTTACACTTACAAAATACCATTTAAATACGCAGCGGAACGAACTGTCTACCTCTATCACAGTTATAATAATACTTTAACAAAGCAGTCCACGAAATATTATCAACGAAAAACAGTATCTTAGTTTGTAAGCTTTCAAGCCTTCATTGTCCTTCTGGGAGAATATTGAGATCACAGAGCAGATAGGTACAGAAGGTGCACGCACTCGTTAACGAGCTTCTCAGTTAGATGGACTTTTTAAGACAAACTTTATAAGGAAGATGAAAAGCCGGTTGTCGTAGTACATCTTGGGCTTTGTGCTCGTAAAAATCTAACTGTGACTATCCATAGACAAATGGAATTGATTGGTTGACAACAACAAATAGACAATTCAATCGAAGTGTAAAAATGTAAAGTTTATTCTTCATATCAAAAACTCACCTTTATTATAAATTCATTTAAAATAACAAAAAAAAAGTTTAAGATCGCATATCAAGGTAGTTTCACTTTAATTTTTTTCTTTTATTTCGTACACTAAGAAGAGGGTTTTATGAAGATTTTTCTCTTAAGAGAAAGAGAAGAGGAAGGAATACTTTTTAAATGAACTCAATCCACATACGCAGTGAACTGAATGTCCCCATATTTTCACTGCCATATTCTGATACGTGGCGCGCGTACCTGATAATCAAATCAAATCAAATCATTTATTTCAAGTAGGCCTGTTACAGGCACTTTTGAATTGTCAAAAGACAAAAAAATAAAATAGTTAAAACAAAAAATAGTTATGGTGCTACAGTCCCAGTCACAAGACATAAAAACTGTGAAAGTACCGTAGGTGCTCATTCCAAAGCGTAGATCTCTATGGAGAAGAATGAGCAAGAAACTCCATGGACACTCTTTTTCAATCGCCAAAATTATTACAGAATCTTTGTTACATCATTCATCTTAAGATGGTACATTATGTGAGAACGATGTAGCAAATAAAAAAGTGCCCATAGGAAAATATAAAATAGACGATTCATGAGAATTATAAATCATTAAAATAGACCATGGCAGCTAAGAGATGACCAGTCACGACTGACGGCGCCCGTTCACGAACATGACACATGTATCACACAATTTGAATTAAATGATACACAAAGTTATTCACGCTCGTTGCATAAATTGAGCATTCTGTATTTATCTATTCTGTGGCACAGTTACCAGTACCCGCCTCTCAGATTTATGTCGGCCATACAAACGGGAGCAATTATCTCTTACAATTCCTTAGGCCCTAACGGTTAGCGCAATGCTACGCATATGCGACAAAGTTTGACGATTTGTCGGGCAATCAGTTGAGTGATGAGTTGATGGATTTACGTTTTGTTCTTGTCAAGGAGCGATTCATTGAACAAATGTAAAATTTTGAAGTAAATTGTGGTTTTTTTAAATTTTATCCCGAATTTCAAAGATTTTTCTTTCTAAAGTTTTTTTTTATTACCTACCTTTATAGATCTTTATACATTGTGGGAATATAAAAATAAAACAGGCCAACAAACCGCTCTGAGTGAAACGAAAGGGACTGTCAGACTTGAATGTCTAAAAACCACCCTGTTATTGCAGTAGCCTTTTACGTTCCAGAACCGCGGTGGTCTTTCATCATACTCCATAAATTACAACCGTGGAACTGTACTTAGCCCGTTTCATATAGTTTATTGCGGAAAAAAAAATACCCGTGGTACTACCAAGAGGTCTAGTACTCGTAGTACCACGGGAAATTGATATGGTTAAAAAAAACTGCGTTATTAACAATTATTGAGTTTATAATTTAGAAGTTCAAACAATGTTTCACTTTATAACATTTACTTTTGTTATGTGTTCGCTTATCAAAATATGACTAACCGGAGTGTCTAACACCAGTACCTAATAACCAATTAGGTATAATTATTGTTAAATTAAACTAACAATGTTGAACTTTGAACTTCAACAAATACCGCTTTAGTTACAAATACGTCTCAAATCGATACGGGCTTATTTGAGTGACATGCAAACATCACGCCATTCAAATCAACATTGGCCACGCAATTGGCTTGTTACACATCAACTTATAATGTCCCAATGCTGGGACATAAGATTCTTCTCTGTGAGAGGTCGTGGGTTGTAATCCACCATGATAATCCACCATGCAACATACCGTTGTCTCTGTTGAATATTTAAAAGTCAACACGAAAGGTATCGAAAATGATGGTCAACTGGCTTAAACCCTTACCTACACGCGTAGCATGGCGATTCTATCTCTATTCTACCCATAAGAGACAAAGTTATTTCATCGTTATTTCTATTTAAATCGACTGTTTTTCTGCAAAAGTATGACACAATTCTTACAACATTAAAGAATAGAAACATATCTTTTCTAAATTTTAAACATTGCTATGCTTAAATCGATACTAGGAAGTGTCGAAGGGGGGGCGCTTTGGGGGACTGTCTTATGTAAAAAATTGACCTTCAAAAAGTGCTGATGAATCAGCCTAATTTGAATAAATGACTTTTGATTTGATTTTGATAAAAATCTTTTACGTTCTGTCATTTTGTCTATTCTCCCGTCGACAAACCCGTTTCTACGGCGCCATGCTACACGTGCTACAAACTGTAAAAGAGATCCTGATTTTTTAACCAGAAAAACACGGTCAAACTTCGAACAAAAAATAACAAAACCCGTTCATATTTTATGCTCTGCGACCTATATTCGCAGTCACGGTTTCACTTGCAATTACCATACGGAACCAATTGTAACAGCGTAAGGGTCTGCCCTAATACTTTTAAAGGGACCTCAATAAATATCTATAAAATAAAACGTAAGTGCTTGCGGTCGCCCGGTCTTATCAATTCGACCGCATCGGACGGTTAGAGTCGCCATGATGCCTGTTTTTTTTTGAATTGAGAATCGTTGTTGAAGGTTGGAAATCACAAAGTCCTGAGGGCAAAAATGACAATCACCTTCAAAGCGTTACATTTTCAGTGGGATTGGTTTTTTGGCATATTGCTCGGTGGTGCTACTGGTTGGTGCCATGGTTCCTGTGGTTCCAGCCTTGGAGTGTGTTACGAGTTTGGCACTTTCAACAGCGTTGCCGATGTCGACGCCGGACACAATATTAGTTGTTCCATAATTTGAAAAACAGCATATCTCTTTTACACTTCAAGAATACAAAAAATTGTATCTAAACAATTTCTGCTACGACCCTTTAAACAACTGAAGACTAAAAACATTTGTTTTCTAGAATTTATACATCATGCATAAGGCGATAGAAATCTTTGAACATTCTGTTTTTTCGTTGCGTGCAGGGCAGGGAATCTATTAATAATGTTGCAATTATTGCAATGAGAGCAGTGGTGGCCCAGTGGTATCGGCCTCGACTTACGAGTTGTAGGTCGTGGGTTCGAACCCCGTCAGGCGCATTACTTTGTGTAATTTATTTCAACACCACTGCTCTCAAAACGGTGAAGGAAAACATCGTGAGGAAACCGGCATGTTCTAGAACCAAAAATTCGAAGACATGTGACATCTACCAATCCGCACTGGGCCCGCGTGGTGGATTACGGCCCACTCCCTCTCACAGAGAGGAGGCCTGTGTTCCAGCAGTGGGAACATTTATAGGCTGATGATGAGATGATGAACTATTGCAATGTTGAATAATTGTTCTTTATTAATTTATTATCTACTCTATTGCTTGAGGAATAGAATAGAATTTGACGGCAGTGTTGGCGCAGTGGCTGATCTATCGACAGCTGCGTGACCTACAAGTAATTGTTCCGGGTCTGGGTGTTGGTGTATGTGTGTTTCTATGTTTGTAAACGCAACCACGACACATGAGAAATTCTTAGTGTGCAACCTTTGCAACAAAAAAAATAGGATAGAATATTCTATTCAAAATTCCATTTTTCGATTTTGATCGCAATACATTATTATGATGTAGTAAAAGTGATCTTTTAGACCCAATAATGAGTGGGGTGTCAGACTCTCATTATAGGCTGAGTTAAAAATAAATTGAAAATAGCTACCAGAAGGCATAATGCAAAGCAAACCACATTGTGTTCATGATTCACTTTGGCAAAAATATTATTGTCATAAAGATGTACTTAGTGTTTCTATTTCAGTCCGTCCTGTTCTAATTATTATTCAACCTCAATTATAATTTATTTCAATACATTTCTGCTCACGAGCCTCACTATCATTAAATGATTCATTAATATTTTATGCAAAAATAATATTTGTTTAATATGAGGCTGATGAACTCTGTTTTATAATTCCGGGAATTCCCGCAGAAAACGATGGTCGGTTTGAGTCTGTTTTGGTGTTTGTGCTTATCGTTAATGTTTGTAAAACATTAGGCACAATTTGTGGGAACAAACAGTTTTTATCATTGCTCTTTATATTTAAATGGCGAACTGGGAGTACTAAGTTTATTTTGTTTTGTTTTTATGTATTTTGTAACAGATGAGTAGAAAATGGATGGAATTAATGCTTGATAATGTTTGCACTTTTGTTAAATTTTCTTTTTTTTTAGTTTTTTTTCTAACCTTTTTTCGGTTCCTTGCTAGTAAAAATCCTAAGAGAAAACTCCTGTGGTTATCCGATTTTTTATAGTGGTAAAGTGAAGTGGGTAGCGAGATAGGGTAGGGAGGGACTGTCAGACTCGTACTGACTAAAAATCACGGTGTCCTTCAATAGCCTTTTACGTTCGGGGGTCACGGTAGCTCGTTAGTCCCGCGACCACGAAGAAACGGGTATGATACGAATGTACGAACGTAACTAATGTTAAAAATTGGGGGCGAATATTACCACCATGTCAAAAGTTCTTTTGACGCGGCGCTAGTGTATTAAGAGCGCGTATTCTGAAAGTTGGCAACGTCGCAAATAGCTTTCAAATATTCACAAGTTTTAATTAATTTGGTAAATTCACTGTATGAAAATAAGAAATATGACTCTGTAGTGCACTAAAACATTGATATAGGAATACAATTAAAACACTGAATTTGATGTTGTAATCGTTTCAGGTGTAAAAAAAAAGCATTTGGAAAGTTTACAAAAACTTTTTTTACGTCTAAATCTATATACTCGGTGTTACGATATTAATTATTATTGCATTCCCTAATCAATGTTTTAGTGTACTACAGAGCCATATTTCTTATTTTCATACAATTTTACCAAATTAATTAAAACTTGTAAATATTTGACAGCTATTTGCGACGTTGCCAACTTTCTGGTTATGCGCCCTTAGAGCCTATGCACACCACGTTTTTTAAACGCGCCGTCGACGCGCGTTTCTAAAACGCTCGTCGACGACGACGCGCTTTTGTCAAACAGAGCAGTTTGTTGTCGCGATACAAAGCGTCTAACGCGCGTTTGTATCGCGTCTGTATCGCTATAAACGCGCGTCAACGGCGCGTTTAATAAACGTGGTGTGCATAGACTCTTAATGTCATTACATCAAATTGGATTAATGAATGTAATAAGACGAATTTTCCGCAGATCATGACTGGTAGCACAGACTCCAAGGAGCTATTTGTCAAATCGAAATATCATTCATTCTTAGTTCGGACTCGATGTCAAAACGTCACTAAGATCGAAACCACGGGTTTCGTACTTTTTCTTTGTGACGTGCGGGAGTCAAATCCGCGACATGCAACGAGGCAGTTAATCGCATAGTCACTGCGCCAAATCTTGCCGTCAAATATCTTATCTATATCTACTACTATTCGACACGAGACAAATGTTATTATTTGAATGTTCAAATAGTATTTGTGTATTCTCTCCATCTTGACCTACGGTTCACAAACTTGGTCTTTGACAAACATCCAAAAGTCCAAACTAAAGGTTTGCCAACGTGCTATGGAGCGTAGTATCTTAGGTGTTAAATTAACAGATCATGTTCGAAACACTACACTGCGCTCCAAAACACAGATCATTGACGTGGCTCAAAAGGCAGCCCAACTTAAATGGGACTGGGCAGGACATGTCTGCCGCATGCCGAACGAGCTGTGGGCCCGCAAAGCTCAGGACTGATGCCCTGAAACGGCGAGGCGGGGTCGAGGCAGACCGCGAAAGAGATGGCGGGACGAACTGGATGCCTTCCTTAATTGAGAATTGGAAGGAAATGGCGCACAATCGAGACCGTTGAAAGGAATGGATGCCTTTGCCCAGCAGTGGGACAGTAAAGGCTAGTAATAATAATAATAGTATTTTGTTTGAATATTAAGTTATTTAAAACAAAACAATGACTCGTGCCGTTTATATTATAACTAATATAATATTTAGGAATGCTTGCGTAACGTTGTTAGGAACTCGAGGTGCGTGTTCATTTATTTTAATGTAGGTACCATTCAAGTTTCCAAAATTGTATCTGTGTAATTGTATTGTGCTCACATCGTCACCCATATATGCCCAGGGGGTCGATAACGACCAAAAAGTACTTAAATACTTGGAATGCACTCGGAGAGCTAATTAACGTACCTACCAATTATTATGTAATCCCACTGTCATTAAATTCAATGCCCTATCGGTATTACCCTCAACAATCCGTCAATCTTTATTCAAGTAACATAATAACTCAATATACATTAGTAAGACTTAAAACTATATTAGAAACATTTAAAACAACAACAGTAACAAAAAACACATAAATAGTAGTGGATTACTACGGTGACAACCCATGTGAGATGACACAACAGTGACCCACGAAAACACAGTCTAGGCGACTTGAAATCATGCCCAGGATACTGTTGGAGCTCCCCACACCCTGCGCACCATGGAAACACACCTTTTGCGCATAGTTGTGTAAAAACAATCTACACACATCAAAAGTGTCTAGGGATCAACATATATTTTTGCAATAACTTTTCTCCTGATTGATATTAATTAAAATTTTCTTTAAGGATTCATCAAATAAAGTGTTTTCGTTTGTCACAGTAACGATAAACCAAGTCACCTTTGCATTAATAAAGAAATTTGCCATTTTCCTAATAAAGGGATTTTTGACATTTGAACCACTAACACAAAAGTTCGAAAAAAAGACTGAAATAACAGTTTTCTTTAAAATTTTATTGGGTAACTTAAACAATTAATAATCCGTGTTTCTACCGCGAACACTAACAACACAAGAACATCGGTTTGGCATACTCAAAATGAGTTCATCCAAATCACGCTGTGGAATGGCCGCCCATGTTCGTTGCAACAACAAAAAAAGGTCTTCTTGCGACTGGATACCCTCCATATTCGGCAGAGCTCTTCTCTGTAGCATATCCCATGCATGCTCAATCGGATTCAAGTCTGGCGACTGAGCAGGCCAGGGCAGGACATTGATGTTAGCTGCGGCGAGAGTCTGTCTTACAACTCTTGCGGTGTGCGGTCGTGCATTATCATGCATTAACTGAAATAAGGGACCGATTTGCACTTGTAGAGGAACGATGACGTCTGATACAATCGTCTCAGCATAAATTTGAGCGTTGAGGTTGCCTCTGATCCAAATCAACTCAGTTCTTCCGCCGATCCAAATACCCGCCCATACCATGATGGTTCCACCACTATAAGGATGGACTTCCTGGCAGGATTTCATTTTGATTTTATTTTGATTCGCTGTTGGCGTCCAGGGGTTCTCCAGTGTCGTATACGTCTTGTATCCGGTCTCATACCGAAACGAGACTCATCAGAAAAGCACACGAAACGCCATTGTTCTTCTGCCCAATTTCTGTGTTCAAGAGCCCATTGATATCGAATCCTACGATTGTGCATTGCTATAGGTGGTACCCGTAGCGATCTTCGGGAATGAAGGTTCACTTCATGCAAGCGGTTTCTGACTGTTTGGTCGCTAATTAAGTTCCCTGAAGAGTGATGAAGCCTCACGGCTAACATCATGGCGGTTATTGTTGGAGCTCTTCGAGTTAAGATTTGAAAGTCGGTCTTGTCTCCGTGTGGTGCAGCGATACCGTCCTCCATGGCGCTCAGCCACGGTACCAGTGCTTCGGTAACGTGTCCAATGTCGACTGATAACACTCTGACTTGTATTCAGAGCTAAAGCCACAGTACGTTGCCGGGAACCAGCTTCTATCATTCCCACGGCTCTGAGCATTTCTTCCCTGCTTAAATGACGTCGCCGCTCCATAATAACGTTGGTTTTAATCAGTAGTAGGGAAACAGTAGCACTATTATTGTCTTCAATGCGTTGTATGTTTTTATAGGGAAAATATTGACAGCTGATTTTCATCTTTTACTCGAATTTGATTCACAGTTCCTGATTCAAATTATGAAATGCACCAAAAAGGATCCATATAAATTTATAAAATCATAAATTTATTACAAAGCCACATCTCAATCTCAAGAAATCCGCATAAAAATGCTTGATCCCTAGACACTTTTGATGTGTGTACATGCGCATCCGCGAACATTCCCAATGCGCTGTCTATGATCGCCAAATCATAAGGATCTGATAAAATTTAAACTGTCTATCACGGTTCCTGAGATACAGCCTGGTATGAGACAGACAGACGGACGGCGGAGTCTTAGTAATAGGGTTCGTTTTACCCTTTGAGTAATAGGAATCCTTAAAATCGGCACCGTGGCCCTGGAACATTAAGAGTACCTAAAGGAACAGGATGTTTTTTTAGTTAGTAAGAGCCTAGCCTGACAATCCCTTACGCTCCACTCAGAATGGAAGAACTCATTAGACGATTTGGCAATATCCAAAAAAAAGGTAATCTGAATTCATCAACAAAATAATGAGCATAGTAAATACAATAATAACATTAAAATATTATTATGATGTCATCTGACATTCGTCTGCCAGATGATGACAACATGTGTGTTTGTTTTGGTGGAGCATATGGTCAATGGACACACAAAAGCTTTTAAAAAAAAATGTAATGGGTTTGTTATTGACCGCAATCAAGACCAGAAAGCAAAGGCGAGACGAGCTCACAAGGAACTGGATCTTTGTTGTACCGACAGAACACAGTCGAAACTGTCTGCCGCCGATTTCGGTGACCCTTGTGAAGTCTACCACCGCTGGTAGGTTTGCTAGAATCAAAACTTCCATTTGTTCTATCGTTGAACTATGAATTTGTGGAATAGTAAAAAGTAGGAATAAAGACCCCCATTCTCGCTCTACTATTTTACTACACCTAATCTCGTGAGACTATTGAGAAAAATAGATTTTAAAAAATCTAAAAACCCACGTTTTTAAATGTCCTAAAAATAAGAAAATAACCCTACGGGGCTGAGAGAGGGGCCACTCAAAACGTGGTTCATCAGCCTATAAATGTTCCCACTGCTGGGACACAGGCCTCCTCTCTGTAAGAGGGAGTGGGCCGTAATCTACCACGCGGGCCCAGTGCGGATTGGTAGATGTCACATGTCTTCGAATTTTTGGTTCTAGGACATGCCGGTTTCCTCACGATGTTTTCCTTCACCGTTTTGAGAGCAGTGGTGTTGAAATAAATTACACAAAGTAATGCGCCTGACGGGGTTCGAACCCACGACCTACAACTCGTAAGTCGAGGCCGATACCACTGGGCCACCACTGCTCTCAAAACGTGGGGGCGTATATTATTTAAGGGATTATTTATGGGACATATTTACATGACGAGTATATGATGTGTGATCGTGGGTGTAACTTGCAAATATCGCCCCCACGTTTTGAGTGGCCCCTCTCTCAGCCCCGTAGGGTTATTTTCTTATTTTTAGGACATTTAAAAACGTGGGTTTTTAGATTTTTTAAAATCTATTAATTATTTTATTATTTTTATCTTTGTTCATCGGGTTTGAAGCTACCCTGAAAATTTCGGCCTGCTAGCTTATCGGGAAGTGCCTCAAAACCTGTCCGCCATCTTGGAAGTCCGCCATATTCGATTTAAGTCACACGATTATTTTTTTCATATTCCTGACAGCAAACCCTTTCATTTGATACCCATATCAGGGGGTGGATTTCAAACAGCCAGTCTGCCATCTTGGACGTCCGCCATATTGGATTTAAGTCACGTGACTATTATTTTCGTATTCCTGACAGCAAACCCTTTCATTTGATACCCATATCAGGGGGGTGGGTTTCAAACAGTCAGTCCGCCATCTTGGGGAGGCCGCCATATTGGATTTGTTATGACGTTTCTTAGCTAGTCATATATTGTCATCAGAACTCAGAGCGTGTGCAAAATTTCAGCTTGCTAGCTTATCGGGAAGTGCCTCAAAATTGAGTTGCAAAAGTCCAACCGGAACGACAAACAAACAAACAAACAAACATACAAACAAACAAACAAGAATTGTGAGTGTATAAAAACGTGGGAAAAAGACTCCATCTGTTCTTCCGTAGAATTATTTAGTAGTAGAACAAATGGGAACAAATCCTTTTCGCAAATAAGAAATGACATATTCCCGAATAAGAATACTCAAAATCTAAATTATTTTCTAATATTTTTTTACTGAGGTTCAAAAAAAATCTCAAAGAAAGTGGCCAAACGAGAGAAAATAACAGATGTAACGTTCAGATATAAAGTTATCTTATGGAAAAAATAACAAGGTATTCCTTTTGGAGCTATCATCAATCAAATAGGAACAAACGATGCTGCAATAATTCCCTCTGAGTACACGCTCACTATGATCTATTATATTTGGATAGCTGCGGAGAAATTGTAAATAGAAAAAATGTTTTGACAAAACGAGTTGTTGTGAAACGAAGCTGGCTTCCATTTCTAACGTCACCTTGAGACATTAGAAATGGAAGGAAGAATCCGCCACGGCAGGTGAGAACCTCGGTGGCTCGGTTGGAAATGAGCGTCGGATGTACTGAATCCGAAGGTCGCAGGTTCGAATCCTGTCCGTGGTTCGAATTTTTCTTTCCGAAGAAAATCTTTGAAGCTGGAACGGGTTCGGAATTTTACAGGCTGTTGGAAACTACGTGATAATGATATTAAACTATATTACTGACTACTGATGTCACCCAGGTGAACAAAGTGTAATAAACCGAATCAAGCCGAATTCCCTGCCGGTGCGGCGTCTAGAGGAGGTACAATTATTTACGTCATAGCACTTCAAGTACTTACGGCCAGATACGTAGATTTTATGCTAGGGTCTTCTAGACTATGCGCTTCTTGTATCTTCTAAAAACACCGCCGCCGTGTGCCTTCGGATGCGCATGACTTTCGCGAATCACCCAGTGCGTCCCGATTCCGGGCACCAACTTTATCGCGATGTCCAAGCACACCTGAGACATTGCCACCGCTCATGAGGGCCGTGAAATGCAACAACGATAGTTAATTGTACTCACACCTTTGTCTATCTTCCTCCTAAAATAGAAAGGTGAACAAAGGTGTACCTATTTTGTACGATATTATTGAGTACCAATGAAAGACAGTACCAAAGCGAACCTTTGTCATGAAATAGGTAGGTAGGTACTTCGCAAAACAGGACCATTCAAGTCATTCGGATGCATAACAAATGATAAGTACCATGCAATATCCTGTGAACAATAATTGAGTGGAGACTTCACTTGATTATTTTGTTATCAATATTGTATGATCCAACAAATCCAGTTCACAATAAAATCTTTTCAGTCAGCCATTATAGCTATATCAAGGCCTTTGATTTTTTTGAAGGACACATCATTAATCAATAGCACCCAATAAAGCCAAATATCTGCCAGAGTTGCGAGAATATCCTAAGAGGTATGTGGACGGTGAATAATGGGTGACTCGTCGTCTGATCATGGACCATGCCTTGGTAGACGGCGCGTGGTGTTCCACGCGCGCCTTAAAGAGCTATCAGCAATCCGATGGGGCCCTTCCTTCGAAGCCTGCCAGGGTCGAGGGACTGTCTCATCAGGTAACCGTGACAGGAACGTAAAGGGCTGTTAAAGGATCACCGTAGTTCCGATCAGTACAAATTTGATATCCTCTCCCGGACTCATTTGATGATTTTACCACAGTAAAAAAGGCAAACGGTAGGTAGTAGTCTTATAATCCGTTCCACTCCAACTAGAACGTTTAAAAAAGGGAATATAATAATGTCAATAACTATTATCATTAACACTTAGTATTTTTTTTCATATCTCTTGATATTCGGGCATGCGGGCAGCGAGTAAAGGGCAACTCGCTGTCCGACCATGGACCATGCCCGGGTCGACGGCGCGTTGTGTTCCACGTGCGCCTCAAAGAGTGTCAGCATAATGACGGGGCCCCCTCTAGAGGGCCAAAGCCTGCCGGGTACGCGGGACTTATCTCATTACCGTGACCCTGGAACATAAAGGGCTATTGAAGGACACCGTGGATTTTAGTCAGTACAAGTCTGACAGTCCCCGGGCAGGGCGGGAGGACTCAACCGATGATTTTACCAGGATAAAAAAAAAAACTTGATATTAAGATAAGGATTTTATGAAACCGTTTTTTTTTTACCAATTAATCGTATTTTTTTAATAAGCGTGTTTGCCAAAGCTAAAACGCCTAAATTAATTGAAATAAACTCTTAGATTCGATTCGAAAAAGTCGTAAATTGTAGGTATATACCTATAATAATTGTGCGTATTTAAATTCGTCATGTATAACACAAACAACATTTCTATCTTTGTATTACTTCTTGCCCGCGGTTTAATTTCGTAAAAATAAAATAATAATTTGTTAGTTGCGACTCTATGAGTCATCCTGTTCATAATTAATCATTAAACAAAGAGCGGGTTCCATTTATTATCACTACGTCCGTTGACTGTGACAGAAGCTTTCGTTTATTTTGATAATTAAAACAATGACTCTAACATAGTGGAAAGAAATGACTTTCTTGGGAAGTGCAGTTACTGTGAAGTGAAAAAAAAAACTTTACAATTTAGGAAGTGCCAAAATGGATTTGAAAAGTTTTTTGGGTAGGTATTAATTACAATTATTTAGTTTATAATTAGCTGACCCAGCTAAATTTGTACCGCCTCAGAATATTTTTTTTAATCATTTTTACTCACATTTTAAACCTTCCCTGGACTTCTAAAAATAATTCACAACCACAATAATTACCCAAACCGGTCCAGCCGTTCTTGAGTTTTAGCGAGACTAACGAACTGCAATTAATTTTTCCCAATTATTTACCAATTATTAAAAGGTCTGTTTCCATTTCAACCAGAACTCCTTCCAAATTTTTTGGTTTGATCTTGAATCTAGTTTTTTTTTCATCCTTTAGGAGGTTGTGTGCTGCTTAATCGGACAAACCTGTTATGACCTTGAATATAAGGCCCGCAGCCAGGAGTCTTCTCATTCTAGTTTAAAGTAGATTTTATATATAACTAGCTGACACGGCAAACGTTGTTTTGCCATAAAAATAATTTTAAAAAAATTTTGGTGTGGACTACCCCTAACATTTAGGGGGATGAAAAATAGATGTTGGCCGATTCTCATAGATACCAGATAAGCACAAAAATTTCATCAAAATCGGTCAAGCCGTTTCGGAGGAGTATGGCAACGAAAACTGTGACACGAGAATTTTATATATTAGAAGATAGCTTGTTTCGGCGGTGCAAGCTATTATAAAATTTATTTGGTGAAGATCACAGGATTGCGCTGGATGTAAGCCGCTCCCAACCGGTCCTATTGGAAATCTATGAGGGAGGCCTATGTTCAGCAATGGACGTCCTACGGCTGATGTGATGATGATGATGATGCTGGCGGCGTTGCCCGCCTGAAGTACGGTGACGTTCTCACAAAAACGTCATACTGGTGCTATTATATAGGTTATTAACTATTTGTATACTAAAAGTATATTTTATGTGTATAATTTAGCACGTAGTTTTTGTGTGAAAGAATAATAAACATCCATCCATTGACAAAAACTGTCATATTTATGTTACCAAGTTAGATACATAAAACTGACGGTATTCCATGAAAAGTTCCCTAGATATTATTCTGCAATTTCTCTACCGACAAAACGAAATTTTTCAAGAATTCAAGTTAACACGAAGTCCCATTTCTTAATTTCAGGTCTTGTCGTATTTGCATCGGCCATTGCGTCATCAGCTGCGAGCTGTATTTTGAGCCACAAACATGATAACTGCAACTACACCATTTCCTGCACCGCCAATCCTAGCAGCGTCAACAATCCCGGCTGCGACGGGGACCCCTACGTCGTCTTCATCATCTCAAATTCTATCATAGAGACTCTCACCACCGGGTTTTTTGCCGCAACTAATTTCGACTCCAGAGTTAGGGAAATCAAAGCCTACGCAAATTCTTGGACACAAATTGACTCTTCCACATTCAGATATTACCCGAAAACCAACATTTTGGATTTAACCAACAATAAAATCGAAAAAATCTATAATGAAGCATTTAGAAACTTGAATTATATGCAAACTTTAAATATTTCCATGAACAAAATTGAAACATTTTACACAAAGTCATTTCTGATATCTGATTCTAGAAATAACATTCTACAAGAACTAGATTTGTCGAACAATAAGCTGAAAGAACTGTCAAGTGAACTGAATGACTTGCCCAAGTTGAGGAGGTTGCATTTACAGAATAACATGTTGTCGAAAATGGTAGATGATTGTTTCATGAATTTGAAGAATCTAGAGTATCTTAATTTGCAAAATAATCGCTTGTCGTATCTGAATTTGACCTTAACGAACTTGAAAGTGTTGAAGACACTCGATATCTCTTACAATTATTTAGTTAAACTATCGGGATATGAAATTAATCGTATGTTTGCTTTAGTTGACTTTAATGCGTCACATAATGCATTGACAACGGTGGAATCAAATTGTTTTAACCAAGCTACAGCTTTGGAAACTGTAGATTTTAGCTTCAATAACATCAACGTAACAATCGAAAATGTAAGATTCGTTGTCAACAATCAGCTTAGGTATTTGAACTTTTATAACAATCACATTACTGGCATACAAGAAAATTCCTTTATGCAGTGTAAGATAAATTATATCAATTTTGAAAACAATAATATTACAGGGGATATTAGAGAAAATACTTTTACTGGTTTACGAAATGTCACTAACCTGGATTTATCACGACAAAGTATAAGTCGCATCAAGGACAGGGCTTTCACAGACATGATAAGCCTCACGCATCTTAATTTAAGTACTAATAATATTCGAGAAATTGCGAATTCCAGCTTTTATAATTCTTCAATCTACATTTTAGATCTATCTCGTAATCAAATATCTCATTTATACTATCTACAGAATTGTTTGCCAAATCTTACCGAACTGTATGTCAATGGTAACAATATTTCTGTAGTACCAAAGAATATTTTTGAAAATCAGTCACAACTTAGAAAATTAGATCTTTCTATGAACAGGATTCAAATAATCGAACAGTATTCCTTGTCATTAATAAACTTGCAATATCTAAACATAGAAGGTAACCTTCTGTCTGGTATTATTCAGAAAAATGTGTTCAGCCCAGCCAAATATTTAAGGTTTCTAGATTTAAGTAACTTCAGAATTAATAAAATTGATGATTCAGCTTTTATAGATCTACCAGTACTGGCCCGTCTCAATCTTTCTAATAATCACATAGAAACTATAGATCCTAACAATTTCAAAGGCGTTGATAACATGTACAGTCTTGATTTATCTCACAATAACCTGACGCATTTATCCTTCAATAAAAGCATATTGACAAATAATTTGAAAGCACTTTATTTAAACAACAATAGACTCACAAACATATCTATACTTTTTGTAAACACATGCAAGTTGCTATACCTTGATATATCTAATAATAATTTAAGCAACCTCAGAGCAATTGGTGCTGATATATTTCCTAATATAACAGGTTTGCATCTAGCCAACAATAAGATAAAAACATTCAATAATCCACGTACAAATTCCTTAAAAACACTTATTGACCTAGGGTTATCTTCCAATGAAATAATTGACATAGACTTGAGCTACTTCAAAGAGTTGATGTCAGTAGATCTTAGTAACAACAATTTGACTTATCTGAATAGCTCGTTGTTTCGAAACAATGAATACTTACAGTCACTAGATGTTAGTAAGAATAATATTTCGGATTTACCTCCTGGTACATTTCAATTTATGAAAAATTTGAAGTTACTAAACCTATCATCTAATTATTTAACGAAACTTCGATTCGGCAGCTTAAAAGGACTCCATAAAACAGAAGTATTAGATTTATCAAAGAATTACATATCAGAGTTAGATGTCGATGTTTTCCATGAATGTGACGAACTAAAAACTTTAATAATCGACTACAATCGTATCAAAACATTTGACGTTGAAAGACTTATACTTATCTCTTTGAGAAAATTAAGAACTTTGAGTTTAGGAGGTAACCCTATTTCTTGTAAGGAGATTGTCCATAACATAAAATCTACAAATGAAACATTTTATGCTATCAGACAAGTCGCTGTTACTTCCATTGATAAAATATATCATGAGGATAATGTACATGGTATTAAATGTGGAGATGGTGTTTATAATGAAAGTATTACTATGAAACCGAAGACCAAAGATTTGCCAGATGATAAACCCGAGTCAGTATCAAATACAACTATAGTTTTAATTTGGTGTTCTTTACTAACAATACTATTAATTGGAGCAGGTGCATTTGCTTACATAAAACTGTTTAAAAAACGTATTTTAGTAGTTCCTAGCAATGTAACTATGCAGATGAGAAATTCAATACTTTCGGATGTGTCAGAATTTCAAAGTGATCTGTTGAGTTAGGCGTTTTCATTTGTATTAATTTTAGTTAGTTTATAAGTTGAAATTAATTTGTTTCGGCCTGTTATGTGATTTTATGTTTAAGTTGGCTAATATTTTGTTATTCTGTTTTTGACTGGAACTTAAAGTTTCTTATCCATGTCGTTAAAATTATCAAGGATAGACTGACATTTGTTTAACTTATGAATACAGCATGGATTGATGCGTCTCACTAGATCGAGTAGGTATTGTTTTGTTCCGGATAGCTGAATATTTTTTTACGATTGCGGCTAATAAAGGAAGTTGTTGTAGTTGATAGGCTGTACCATTTCCTTATAATATGACCACATCTTTTTGATTCATGCTAAATGTGAATGATTCATCAGATGTAAATCTAAAATGTTGCGGATGAGGCGCTTTATTTCATATTATATTTTATACTATAATGTTAAAGGAGTTAATATGTTTAAATAATGTTCTCAATATAATAATGTAACTATAAATAAAAGTTTAACAAACTTTATTTTTAATTTGTGTTTTATCTTTTACAGCTTTGGTTTCATAATTGCCCTGGTAGTTTCAGGATAACAGTACCCTTAGCACGAGTTTTCACTCTTTTACTTTACAGTGTCTTTTCAGTATTTACACCGTTTCTTGTATGAAAAAATGGAACAGCGCCTCTGGTGTGCGAAGAAGGAACTATTTTTTTCCTTGAAAATTGACAATTTGAAATTGTCAAAGTTCCAGTTTACTTTACGTCTCAAATACTGAAAACTCGTGCTAAGGGTACAGGTCTTAGCATAGGATTTCTGTTTTTTTACTTGAAGTACCTTATCATCATCAGCCTATAAATGTTCCCACTGCTGGGACACAGGCCTCCTCTCTCTGTGAGAGGGAGTGGGCCGTAATCTTCCACGCGGGCCCAGTGCGGATTGGTAGATGTCACATGTCTTCGAATTTTTGGTTCTAGGACATGCCGGTTCCCTCACGATGTTTTCCTTCACCGTCTTGAAGTACCTAGTAGGTATCAAATTAACGTCAAAGTTTTAAGTTTACTTTACGTCATAAAACGGACACAAAAGTCATGATAAGGCCTCTGAAAGAGTGTCCTTATTATTTTATATCGCCCATAAGTCAGAAAAAATCCGAATGTGACTTGGCAAGTAAATCAATATAGTAAGGTTGTAAATATTACTAAATGAGTAAAAAACAAATTACCGCAAAAATACAAAAGATCTAACAAAATGAGAAGGAGAATACCAAACAGAGTATTACGAAGTCTCTTAAACCCATTCGCACACAATAACTGGCAATAAAAACAATTTTACCTCAAAATAAAATACGTATTGATAAACTTTACTAAGCCAAAACAAATTACTTACCGCTAAAATTTTGCGGTCGGCCGAATCTAAAGCACCTGATTTTGCAGGATACGAAATTAAGGTAGGCTATTTCTACGTGAAATTTTAATAACGATTCCGAAATTCTACGAATACATTAGAGATTTTGTCGATTTAGTTTCGAAACTTTGATAGAATTAATTTCTGCGGTTCGAAATGTGTTGGAAGAGGGTTTTGAGCATGATTTATTCAATTAAATTCAATACGTTGTCAAATGCAAGCTCTATGATTTTGACGGATTTAAGTAGGTAAGATTAAGGGGCAAAAGGTTTGAAAGTGCAACGAATATAAAGGAAAAGTACTGGAACTTGGAAATGTACTCGTAAGTAATCATCGCGATATTAAAAATAGGCATAGGTAGGTACTGATTTGATGAGGTTCTACTGGCGTGGTGAGAGAAATAAATGTTTGAAATAAATACTTGTTTTAATTATCATTAAATCATATACGGGAGTTTTTATCTTATATTTTCAGCACTGTTGCAAGTGCCAATAATCACGGAAAAATATTCCGAAATTGGTCCTTTCAATGATTTTTTTTTGTCTTTAATGGAAAGATCATTATATTTGTTTCTTATACATCGATAGTATGTGTTACAACTTTGAAATTGTTATTGTAGAAGCCAGTTGACACAGTGCTAAGGAAATTCTTTGTCATCGTGACGTCACAACCGAGGCGAGCAACTGGGGCGCGTTTGTGTTCACGCAGTTCACGTCAATTTTGTTCGAATTATCAATTTAAAATTGGCTATAATTATTTATAAAAAAAAGCAATTAAGATTTCTTCTCTTCCACAAATTAATGTTCTTATATGTGGTGGCTTTATTAATTATGTAAAAAAAAATATTCTAAATTCAAATACCTAATTATTATGTAAGTGTGAAAAACGCCATCTAGTGGTCTGTAAATAAACAACTGACGGACGAGCGAGAGCGTTCATGAAGGCAACCGTGCGAGACGCTAGCGACGCTCTTCTTTCAACGAGTAGGTATTTGATAAGAACTTTTCACTTTGGCAAGGCAGGCACTAGGTTGGCCGACGACATCGTGAAAGTAGTGGGCAACGGATGGTTGCAATTTGCGGATTATCGTTCGACGTTGTGGTCTAAGGGCCTTTGTTTGAGCATGACGGCGAGTAATGGGTGACTCGCCGTCCAATCATGGACCATGGTCAGGTCATGTTGACGTGCGGATTCAAAGAGCGATCTGACGGGTACAAATGCCTGTCGGGGTTGCTATCTACACGGGTAATCGCGACCCTGGAACGTAAAGGACTTTTGAATCAACACGGTGAGTTTTAGTCAGTACGAGTCTGACAGTCCCTCGCTCTCCACGCAAACAAAGTGCCTTTATTCCTTGATGGATTCTAACCCCGGGATTTCATGCATGATAATAATTATTATGTTATCTTGTAGTGGATCTAAAACTAAAACAAAAACAAAACATGTTAATCCAAAATTATCCTCCAATACACACACAAACAAAACGTAACGTAAACGCAAACGTTTAAGTTCATACTTTATGTTGTGGTAACGCGAAGTTGGAATGTTGCCAGCTCTAAGGGCCATAGCTCCCAAAGTTTAAGGTCAGCCGAGAATTTATTGTATATCATCGGTTCATTGATTTGGGGAAATCGCGTGTTGAAACGACTGATTGAAATTCGCATTAATAATGGAAATTCTTTTTATTTACTCGATTGTAGAGGAGCTCGAAAGGGGAGTAAAATGTAGTAAGCAGCTTTGCGTGTTTGTCTGTGGGTTCGCTTACTTCTACTAAACAAGACGATTGATTTTGATGCGGATTCCAGATTATACAATAAGCAAATTAAAATGGCAGTTGGTTGGCCATATTTGTCGAAGGACTGATGACCGCACACGTACACGTTCACAGCCGTGACGAACACGATACCTGTATCTTTTGTGTTCTTCCTTACTTCTTTTGTATTATTGGGGCAACATTGTGTGCCTAAGGCTTGTCAAATAAACATATTTTTTGACGTGACAACGTCTTATAGCGGCCATACACCATACTGCCTATCGTACAATCGGCATGACGATCGATTTGATCAAATTGGCAG
The DNA here is from genome assembly GCA_950005045.1 of Agrotis exclamationis. Classification (NCBI taxonomy): domain Eukaryota; kingdom Metazoa; phylum Arthropoda; class Insecta; order Lepidoptera; family Noctuidae; genus Agrotis; species Agrotis exclamationis. The sequence continues at coordinate 4,107,952 of OX465431.1, read as the reverse complement.
TTCGTCCATATACACCATACACCATACTGCCTGTCGTCCAATCGGCATGACGATCGATTTGATCAAACTTCAAATCGGCAGCAGTGATGCCAACTTAGCAACTTTATAGCTATTATTCGGTGACAGACAGCTACAATTTTATAAAACTTGTGGTTTAACTTTTTAGCTACTCTTTTACAGACTTGTTTTTTTACCGATTTCGGAAAACATTATTTTGCTTAACGATAAGCAAATGTTTTCCGACCTTCACTTGTATTACCAACTGATTCCCACTAGTGGGATAAATCGGTAAAAAAACAAGTCGGTAAAAAAGTAGCTAAAAAGTTAAGCCACAAGTTTTATAAAATTGTAGCTGTCGGTCACCGAATAATAGCTAGATCAAGCGATTTTCGACTTTATTGACATTTATGCAAACACCGGATTTTAATGAAGGAGCAATGTTAGCTAACGAGAATGTGAGAAAAAACAAACTAAATTTTGAATCGCTTGAACCTGTTTTTTTAATTTGCTTAACGATAGCAAGTTAAAAAAAGGTTCAGGCGATTTTCGACCCTCCATTCCATTCCACTCCACTCCACTCCAAAAGTGTCGTTACAATTTTTTCCGCCTAGCCCCCTTTCGCAATGCACCATAAGGAACTTCGTTCCAAAAAAATATACGTTTCGAATTGAGAACCTCCTCCTTTTTTTACGTCGGTTAAAAAGTAGCTACCGAATATTAGCTAGATCTAGCTATAAAGTTGCTAAGTTGGTATCACTGCTGCCGATTTGAAGTTTGATCATTCCGATTTGATCAAATCGATTTGATCAAATTGGCATGATCAAATCGGCATCATCAAATCGGCATGATCAAGCCTATTGTCATGCCAATTTGAAGGATTCCACGCCCACACACGGTCAAATCAAACTGATCAAATCGGCAGCGTCATGCCGATTGTACGATAGGCAGTATGGTGTATATGGCCGCTATTATAATTCGATGGAGCCGGCTGCACGCATGAAAAAACATGACGTCATGCGGCGTTACCTCGCTCTGAGGCGTTCCAATTTTCAAGTGTTTATAGCAACGTACGTGCAGTATTTTCTTATGACGTTGTCACGTTCAACTATCGTCAGAGGCCCTATCATGAGTTTTCACTAATTGTGACGTAAAGTAAACTGGAACTTTTACATTTAATTTAAGGAAAAAATTGGTTCCTTCTTCGTACACCAGAGGCGCTGTTCCATTTTTCCATACAAGAAACGCTGTAAACACTGGAAAGACGCTGTAAAGTAAAATAGTGAAAACTCGTGATAAGGGCTCAGTAAACCGACTTTACAGACAACCGTTTTTTTTCTTTCGGTAGAGCAGACGATTTCAAAAATGGAGACAACGTATCGGCACGCGTAGTAATGGGACGTCCTGCAGCTATATTGACTGACTACCTAAAGAAAGTGGCTGGATGCGATAGGCGGAAGACAGTTTGATGTGGCGCAGCCTGGGTCACTCCACAAGTGGACAGCAATAGGTTCAGTTGATTGATTCCAGATGGTTTATGTATAAAACCTCATTTAGACGATGCAAGAACTCGAACGCGAGTTGCGTTACATTGCGAACTTTGTAGGTACCTACAACGAATTCAGTTGATCAAACAAATCGCAATGTAGTGAACTCGCATGAGTTCTTGCTCCGTCTAATAACTCGAGAAATTTTCAAGTGCCTCTTATTAGAAGTAGTTGATAAACAGATGTTTATCAGTGTAATGGTCGACAGTCTATTCTGCTGGGGTCCGTACTAGAATACTGTTTGTAAAAACGCATGTAAAATTCAGGGGTTAATTTTATTCTGGGGTAGAGTAAAAAATCTGAAAATAGATATTAGTAATTTTTGTGCACTTATTTTAAGTCCTTTGGTTTTTTTTAATCATTTTTAAAGAGCTTTTTCGCGAATGCGAATATGACACTCTGTGCACAAATGTGTTTTGACAGCCTCCATTTTTTTTAATCCCTCTTAAGTTTAATAAAGGTTTTTTGGATTTAAAGATATCGTATTTTATCGTACGCGCCAAAACCAGCCGGTAAGAAAAAGGTTTTATCGATAAAAATGCTTGCAAAATATCCTCTATAAAAAGCAATTAAAACACATCTACTGTATAATAGGCTGACTCAAATATTCTCATACCTACATGGTTTTCAATACGCCTCAACGGAATCCTAAATATTACCGTAATCTAGAGGCAACAACGAACAGCGTTATCATTACATCCTTTCTGTGGCAATCAGCAATGCGCGCGCGCCTAGCGCACAACGAGCATTAACAAAATAGAAGTAAAAATATGGATAAAACAATATTTTCATGTGAGTGCTTTATATTCAGTTTAAAAACGTGCCCGTGATTGATGAAAATTCTGTGTATCTGAGGGGGAAATAATAATGATGATGTGGTGGGATCATACATTTCGGTCAAGACGGTGAAGGCTCCAATGTAGTTACCGTTCGTGTGTTCGCATATGGCTTATGTAAACAATTGTGATACCTTAGTTTTAAAATATATGGTGGTTGTAAAAACAATGGAAACCAACATTACATAGAAAGATGAGCAATTTTTGCTATCAGTGGTTGTCTGATGGAGAATATCACCTTTAAGGTAGACTGCAGCAATGGTAATGCGATGTGAAGATCTGACCTTGATTGTAATGAAAACATGGTCGCACAAGATAGGTTTCGACGAAGAGAGTAGCGGCCTTTTGTCCAGCAGCGGAAACAAACAAAATACCAAACAATTGGAACATTTTCTTTTTAACCGATTTCCAAAAGGAGGAGGTTTTCAATTCGGATGTTTATATATTTTTTATGTTTGTTCGGGCATAACTCCGTCGTTTACCAATCGATTTGAATTTTTTTTTTGTGCTGGATAGGGTATACTTCCCCAATGGTCACATTAAAATTTTATCGAAATCGGACTAGCACTTTCTGAAAAATCAACAAAAACCAAAAACCTAAATAGTTTTCAATATTGTCTACTCCGATTACTCAGAGGTTTCTGATCCGATTTCGATGATTCTTTTTTTGTTCGATACAGTATATCTGCAATTTGGTCCCATAAAATTTTCATTTAGTTTGGTGCAGTAGTTTTCATTTTTAGCTCATTGTGTAAGAGTACATACATGGGCGATGTTATTACCGGTGCTACGAATTACAATATTTTAGTCTACATGTAAGAAAATTATGTATTTGACAATAATTTGGGTTGAATATTGAAACTAAAAAGGATAAAATAAAAAACTTAAAAAAAAAGTAATTAATAATTTCTTGGCGAATGAAACACGTGTGAAGCAATAATAGTACTTATGTATGTGTTCTTTATGTGTATTGTAAAACAAATCCCCTTTAGGAAATCTTTGAAGTATTTTGTATAAGATTTTACAGCAACAAATTATCTATATGAAAACTGTAAGTAACACTAAAACACAATTATTTGTTATCGCTTCAGTGAGTTTTCTGAATTGTAGGAGAAACGTAAAACTAGATAAACATTACTTACGTTAGCGTTTTGAAAATACTTTTATTTTGCGCACAGCTAGGGTTGCCAGTTCCCAGTTTTTCGGGCCGGTGCACCCTGGGATGCGGGCAAAAACTCTTCCTTAGGCACTGTGTGCCTAAGGGGTCTCTTTGCCCGTATGCGAATAGCCTGTCGGGTGGACGCTCCAACGCGTGTCCCTCTGATTAGCAGAGGGCACAGCGGCGGAGCGGGCTTGCGGACGGTGAGTAATGGGTAGCTCGCCGTCCGACCTGCCTGCCTGTAACTGGCCTACTTGAAATAAACAATTTGATTTTGATTAACAAAAAAGGATTAAAAAGCACAATGGAGAAAGCAACTGTCAAAATAGCGTTGCTTATTATTCCATAACACCTGTACACACAAAGGACTTTTTTTGTGAAAAACGTTTATCGATATTTTAACTTAATGTTTTGTAATAGTCTGCAAAAATGTCGAAACACACTTCACGCAGAGAAATGTATACGAGAACTTCTGGTTGCAACCGTGACAGCAAGACTCACTAGTTGACTTTACAACATTTCTAGTAATAAATACGAAGTCCTTGTTATCTCTACTACTTACTTTTTTTTTTTTTTTTTATCGTGGTAAAATCATCAAATGAGTCCTCCCACCCCGGGCAGGGCGGGAGGGACTGTCAGACTTGTACTGACTAAAATCCACGGTGTCCTTCCATAGCCCTTCATGTTCCGGGGTCACGGTAATGAGATAAGTCCCGCGACCCCGGCAGGCTTTGGCCCTCTAGAGAGGGGGCCCCGTCATTATGCTGACGCTCTTTGAGGCGCGCGTGGAACACAACGCGCCGTCGACCCGGGCATGGTCCATGGTCGGGCAGCGAGTTGCCCTTTACTCGCCGCCCGCATGCCCGCGCCTACGGTGACCGGAGATCGTCTTGCGACGTCCGTCGCCGTGGGCGTCCACCACTGCGGTTGGGGCGGAGGGAGGACACTGTCCTCTCTCTCACGCGGCCCGCCTCCTCCTTCGCGAGCATTACTGCTTCGCAGAAGGAGGCGACCGCTTCCAACCGCAACCAATGCCGGGCGCGAGAGGTCTCCGCCTATCGCCGCCGTGAGGACACGTCGGTGCTCTGCCCAAGCGGGGCAGTCTTGCACCGTATGCTCTACTGTGTATCTCTACTACTTACTTAGTATTTTTTACTAGAAATGTTGTAAAGTGAGTCTTGCTGTCACGGTTGCAACCAGAAGTTCTCGTATAGGTAGCCAGACATTTCTCTGCGTGTTTGCGACAAGTCACACTATCAATAAATAATGGTTAGCTGCTGTGACAACACAATTTGTATACGTTTGTTCACTGAGTAACAGCTGAACAAATATCCACCTGTGCGAAGCCGGAGCAGACCGTTAGTTGGAGTTCTTAATGGAATTCATTATTATCAGCTTAACAATCCATCAAACCATTTAAAATAATCTACACTAATGTTATAATCAGGAAAGATTTGATTGTTTGTTTGTATTGAATAGCTCCTAAACTACTGGACCGAATTCAAAAACATTAACCTTAGAACAAAAGTATCCAGCGCTATCTACAATATCTTTGACTCACAAACCCCATTTTTTCTAAATGCGTGGTAATACTGGGGCAATACTTACGGGAAATACCGTTAATTATCGCGTTAATTAGCCTATTAACGATATTTCCCGTTAGTGTGGCCCCGCATAAGGAAATGATATTCTTAGAAGATTATAAATTATTATTTATATTTTTTTATTTTTACACGCTGCAATAAGGTTGTATGCATTTAAAAACTAAATGAGGCACAGATAATCTCAAAATTACAAGTGATACTGACACTGTCATAGAATTATTGTTATTGATTTCCTTCAAAGTAATTCAATTCAATACTGGAAAGAATATTAATTTTATTATCTTCTGTTAGTCATACACGAAGAAATGAATGGAAGCAGAAAACCTCAAATACAATGGGTTGACGGCAGGAAAGTGATATGTCAGTAACTCATGTTTTTAGATTTTATGTCATTGTAGGGTTTACGGGACTGAGGTTATCGTGACTCTGGAACGCAAATGACAACCGAAGGAGCTGGGTAGACTTTTAGTCAATATGAATCTGACAGAGCTTCCCGCGGTCCTAGACAACTGGACTTATCCAAGTTTCAAATGTCCTCTTGTGCCTCATCATCATCATCAGCCGGAAAACGTCCACTGCTGAACATAGGCCTCCCCCTTAGACCGCCACGCTGAACGACAATTCGCCACTTGCATCCATCGGTTGCCCGCGACCCTCACGATGTCGTCGGTCCACCTAGTGGGAGGCCTGCCCACGCTGCGTCTTCCGGTCCGTGGTCGCCACTCGAGAACTTTTCTTCCCCATCGGTTGTCAGTTCTACGAGCGATGTGGCCTGCCCATTGCCACTTCAACTTGCAAATTTTACGAGTTATGTCGGTGACTCTGGTTCTTCGCCGAATATCCATGTTCCGGATTCTATCCCGCAAAGAAACCCGAGCATAGCTCTTTCCATCGCTCTTCCTCTTGTGCCTATTGGCCTTGATTTGTTCTGTCTCTTGCTTGATATGGAGGGAAGTGGTAATGACTTATTTTCCTACTCCTCCTCTAGTATTTTCTGATTAATTTCGTTGCAGGACCAAGACAGTTAAATTTCATTCAGTTTTCAGTTCATTTTCCGGGACGCGTCGACCTTCATTGGTTCGGCGCTTTTCTGGTGGTGTTGATTCTGGCTTTCAGGAGTTGCAGTGGTTTAGGAGTTAGTGTGGTGGGATTGTCCCAAAAAAGTCTCTTTCACTCCACCCAGGGAGGATATAGTTGATGATAACATCACCAGAAAAAGTAATTGCTATTGTTGACAGAATTTCATTTTGTCCAGGTCATTATTGTCATTGTTACTCAAAGGCCTATGAATTATTTGCAAGGTTGAACTATGGAATAATAAATCATCAATTTCTCATGAAAATCCCATGCAATTATGAACATTATTCCATTAAGATAACAAACGTTCATAGCGCGGCTACCAATAAGGTTGCAGCGATAAAAAATATGCTGTTTATTCACTTTCGTTTCAAGCTATTAAAGCCGTCAAGCGATTGCTTACAAACCTCCCTTTTGTGATGATATTCAGCATTTAATCTTCCCACTGCTGGGACTTAGGCCTCCTCTCTGTGAGAGCAAAGGTTATAATCTGCCACCCTGGATTAGTCAGAGTTTGTAGACTTCTTCTAACAGACTATGCTGGTTACAAAAAGCTGCTTTTCTTTACTATTTTGAGTTGTGGCTATGAAATAAATTACATAATTTTTTTCTGAGTACAAGCCCACACTCGTAAGTTGGGGTCGCATTTATTTAACGTAGAACTCTATGGTTTTAACAATAAATGGTTACATTTTATACGAGTACTAGCTGTACTGTTCTGGGTGGACTGTATGACTTTACTTTAATTAAACACTGCTACGTTTTAACACTTTTTATTACCAATTTACATAGAGCAGACACTTCACCATTTAAAACTGATTCACGTAATATAATCACAACAATTTTACTTCACTATTTACACTTCTGAACATAATAACAACATAATCATATATACAAGGCACGTGGGGCTCACAGTAGTACTTAAAACTAACTTGTAAATATTATAAACTATAAGAAAATAAAGGAAAAAACTGATTGAACTTGCTACTGAGAAAAATTGTCTTACTATTATAGTAAAACGCCACATCGTACGTTGTGGCGGGACCTTGCTGTGTCTCCGGGCCGTCTGACCAATCATAGCCCTTAAAGTGATTTTTCCTGGTTATTTTAGGGTGGACAGGTTCCGACCTGTCGGAAGCCCCGCCCACAATAGACGATGTGCTGCTTTCATGACCATATTTGGTAATGTTTTCGATATAACATGAACACAGTATTTTCGCTACCTTATAAGGAAATGCTGTTGAAAATAAGTTTCATAACAAAGTTTACATACATTTTCCGCCTTGTGCGGGCCTATCGTTTCCTTTATTTATCCTTATGCTAATTATAGGGTAATTAATACTAATTATACATTATATAAAGCTTATTATCTATAACGATAGGCTATTCGACGGGTACGGGTCTCGGCGTCTGCTTCATCTCTCCCCCCGGCGTAGCCTGCGCAGCCTCTTCTTCCTTGTGCAGCACGACGAGCTTACTGACGGGACGCTTAAAGATGCCGGTCCTCGTTCGCACGTCGACCACCCTGATGCCGCCGTCAGGTCCCGGGTAGAGTTTCTCGACGACTCCCATCGGCCACACGTTCCGTGGCAGTGTGCTGTCGGCGATGATGACGACGTCGCCGATTTCCGGCGGTCGTCGGTTGCTCTGCGGCTCGCCGCGGGGTACCAGTGTCGGAAGGTATTCCCGCAGCCAGCGTCGCCAAAAGTGGTCAGCAAGGGCCTGGCTGGCCCGCCAAGCACGTCGGTCGGCCTCGTCACAAGGCCCGGTTGAGGGTAGGCCCATGGAAGACCCCAACAGGAAGTGGTTAGGGGTGAGGGCCTCTGGATCGGTGGGACTCACGCTGACATGAGTCAAGGGGCGCGCGTTGATGGCGAACTCCGCTTCAGTGAGCAGAGTCAGCAGCACCTCTTCTGCAGGTGCCCTTTCGCGCAGAGTCGCAGCGAGGGCAGTCTTCACGGAGCGCACCAGCCGCTCCCACGCACCTCCCTGGTTGGGTGCGCCAGGAGGTATAAACCGCCACTCCATCCTGTGCAGCAGTCCTTCTTCTCGCAGCGCCGGTGCCCACTCCGCGTACGCCGCTCGCAGTTCTTGGTCGGCTCCCCTGAAGTTGGTTCCGTTGTCTGAATACATGAGCCGCGGCCAGCCGCGGCGCGCGGCCATCCTTCTCAGCGCCATGATTGCTGAGTCCGTGGATAGTGATGCGACGAGCTCGAGATGCACGGCGCGGGAGGTGAGGCACGTAAACAGTGCGCCCCACCGCTTCTCTCGGCGCCGGCCCACCTTCACCATCATGGGCCCGAAATAGTCCACGCCGCAGTTGGTGAACGGGCGGTGGAAGGGGTCCAGGCGGGCGCGCGGCAGGTCTCCCTTGGCCGGTGGTTGTGGCGTCGCTCGCAGCCTCCGGCAATACGCGCAGGCCTTCTCGATGGCCCGTACCGTGGGCCGCAGGTGGATGATCCAGTAGCGCTGCCGCAGGTCGTTCGTCACTCGTTCCCTGTTGGCATGACCAGCGGCGCAATGCTCGCGCATTACTATTAGTTTACATACCTGATGGCGACCGTCTAGAATGATGGGTCGCTTGACCTCCACTGGCGCGTTTGAGGCTTCAATACGTCCTCGCACGCGCAACAGGCCGTCTTCTATCACAGGGTCCAGTCTGTACAGGCGACTCGCCCGAGTGATAGGGCGAGCAGACCGGAACTTTTCCATCTCTTCAGCGAAGCTGTCCCGCTGTGCCTTCAGCAGGAGCTCCTTCTCGGCGCGCTCTATGTGCCGATGCTGTAGTCCAGTCGAGACGCGGCGGCACGCGTCTATGAATGCCAACACGCGCGCAGCAGCACGCACCAGCGTCTCGTATCTTGAGAAGCGGGCAGGGTCGGGCAGCCAGCTGTCTCGTTCAGGGCCCGGCACAGTGTGCAGGACCTCTTCTTCTTGTGTATCTTCTGACGCCGTTTTCCCAGGCCAGTCCTTCTCTGGCAAGTACAGGAAGCTCGGCCCGCGGAACCAGCGGTCGGTCGCGCTGATCGGCGCGTCAGTGAGTCGTGTGGCGTCATCCGCTACGTTGTGTTCCGTAGGCACCCAGCGCCACTCCTCTTTGCTGGTGAGCTCGGCGATTTCGCCCAGTCGGTGTGCGACGAACGGCGTGTACCTCTTCATGTCGTGGTGGATCCAGTGCACCACCGTGGAGGAGTCCGTCCAGTAGACTGTCCTGTCGACTTCGAGGCGGTGTTCCCTTCTGATGGTGTCGGCGAGTCGGGCCCCTATTACCGCTGCCTGCAGCTCCAGACGTGGTATCGTCTGGGCTCGCCGCGGTGCCACCTTTGATTTGGCCGCGACCAGCACGACCTCGATGCTTCCGTCTTCGTTCACCGCTCTCCAGTAGGCCACCGTCGCGTACGCTTGTTCGCTAGCGTCGCACAGCACGTGTAGCTCGATGCGCTGTGTTTTCTTGTTGAGGTAGCACCTGGGTAGCCGCAGTCTGTTCACCTCTTGTAGTTGACTCAGCCAGGCCGCGAAGAGCTCGTTTTCTTCCTCCGGGATTGGCGTGTCCCACGTTGTCTGCAGACGCCACAGGCTCTGGAGTACTATCTTCGCTCGTACTGTAAAATGGCTCAAGAGACCTAGCGGGTCATAAATCGACATCACGGCGCTCAGCGCTTCTCTCTTAGTGGGCGCACGGATTCTCTCTCTCACCTCTGATGGCACTCGGTTCATGGACGTGTTGAACCCGAGTTCGTCTCGTTCCGCGTTCCAGTACAGCCCGAGGATCTTGCTCTCAGGCTGCTCTCCTCCTAGCTGAGTCGGGGTGGTGGCGTGGAGCGTCTGGGGCACGTCGCGCAGGACCGTCGCATCGCTGGAGCTCCAGCCTCGCAGCGTGAAGCCGGCGGCCGCGTGCACCTTCCTTATTTCTTCTACCGCTCTCCACGCCTCCTCTGGATCGCTGTAACTTACTACCAGATCGTCCATATAATGACTCTTTGTTATGGCCTCCAGGGCCCTGGGATACTCACTGCCGTGAAGCTCTGCGTTGTGGTTCCGGACGTAGTGAGCCATGTATGGGGAACTCGCTGCTCCGAAAATCATACTTGTCATTTTGTAGTGGCGCGGGGGCGACGTCCTGTCCCGTCCTCTCCACAGGAACTGCTGAGCTGGTTGGTCCTCCCGTCGTATCTTCACCCGCAGGAACATTTCTTGTATGTCCGCGGTGACCGCCACTGCCCGCTCTCTGAAACGGAAGACTATTCCCGGCAGGGACAACAGCAAGTCTGGACCCTCCAGCAGCTCGTCATTGAGACACTTTCCGTAGCTCGTCGCCGCCGCGTCGAAGACTAACCTTTGTTTCCCCGGCTTGTTCGGATTCTGTACGGCGAAATGAGGAAGGTACCAGCAGACGTTACTCTCTTTCTCTGTCCCGTCGCATGGCACCGCGTATCCCTTCGACAACAGGTTGTCGATTTGTGTGGTGTACTGCACGGCGAAATCCGGTGACGCGTCCATCTTTTCTTCTATCTTTCTCAACCTTCTTAGCGCTGCTCCGTAGCTGGGTGGCATGACAACGTTGTCTGTTCGCCACGGCAGCCCCACCTCGTAGCCTTTGTCGATCTTCTTTATCGTCTTTTGCACGATATCCGCCGCCCTTTGGTCTGCCTCGTTCACTCGGGGCTTCCTGGCGACGCCCAAGGCTTCTATCTTGAAGTGCGCTTCGACTAGGTCGTGTAATTGTTCGTCTCCTTTCCTGTTCTCGATGACGTGCAGCACATTTTCTTCGTCAGCGACGATGCTTCGTGGCGCTGTTCCGTGCACCACCCATCCCAACTTCGTCTTTGAGGCAGCTGGCTGATTGGGGCCGCCGACTCGGAGTTCCCTGGTCACTATGCACTCCCAGTGGTCCGTGCCCACCAAGAGTCCGGGGCGGACCTGCTCGTAACATACTTCTTCTTTCGGCAGGTCTCGCAGGTGCTTGTGATCTAGCAGGGTGTCTGGGATGGATTGTTGATGGAGCCTCAAGTCCTTGATGGTTCTTGCTCGAAGCTCGTGCGACTGGCCGTCTTTCCGGATGCCTCTGACTTGCACCCGTACCGCTTTGCTTTCCTGCTCCTCTGAAGACATGTTCACGCCGCGTATGCGCAGCGGGCGTGAAGTACCCTCCGCTCCGATGCTGGTCGCCAGGTCTTCATCAATGAGAGTGACGGTTGCTCCTTCGTCGAACAACGCGTACGTCTTGACCTCCCCCCGTGACCCGGTGACTATGATGGGGCACATCTTCAGCAGCACTCTCTTTGGGCCGGCGGCGGACTTAGTCGCCACCGACAGCACTGCTTCCTCCTTGCTGGGCTCTGCGGTAGATTTCGCGGTCGTCGCTTCTTCCTTATTGGCCGCCCTCTCTTGGTGGAGGGAGGCGTGATGAGGTCGGCGGCACTGATTTACGCCGCACGCCTTGGTCTTGCAATTATATCGCCTATGGTTCTTCTCGGCACATCGGAAACATATGCCGTTGGCCTTCAGGTACTCCCACCGCTGGTCGACACTCATACCCTTGTACTTGGGACACTTTGGTAGCACATGATCTTGTTTGCAGTTAGGGCACTGACCTTTTTCTTCCTGGTTTTCGACGGCTGTGTAGACGGGGCTGGTCTTCTTCCTCGCTGTCACTGGCTGCCTGGTCTCCTTCTTCTGGCTGGCGGGCGCGGCGCTGGTGGGCGGGGCGTATGTGTATCTCAACGCCCTGTCAGCTTCCCGCATCAGGAAACGGGACAGCAACACTATCTCCGGCTCCGTCGTGTCGTCGTTGTCGTAGGCAAAGTCGCACCATCTTGCTCGTATGTGCGGGCTTAATTTTTCCAGTACCTCGCGTGTCAACAACGGGTTGTACAGGTATCCTCTTCGGTCGACCGAATTGATCACGCTCACTGTATTCTGCACCTTGATGGCGAAATTGTTCAGGTCCGCGGCTGATGCAGTGGGCTTCGTCATCCTCTTCAGCTCGTCGATAGCGCGATCGATGAGTACTTCCGGTCGGCCGAAACACTGTTCGAGTGTCTTCATGATGTCCCCTGGATCGGTAGCGGTGTGTAGGAGGGCAGACACCGCCTCCCTTGCTTCTCCCTTAAGGCAGCTCCTTAACCGTTGTATGTTCTCAGCAGGCGATATGTTGTACATGTTGGTAGTATCATTCACGGCCGCTTTGAATGGCAGCCACTCGTTGACACCACCGGAGAACGCTGGTAAATCCGTATGCCGCAGTCGGGGTCTTGCCATCCTTTCTAGGGTCGCTGCCAAGTTGTCGATGCTGTTCCTGTGCCTCGTCGGTGTCGGCGACCTTCCCCGTGGCATGTCGAATTTGATACGTCTCGAGTCCTCCGGGGGGGCTCCCGTGCCCCCCTCCCCCCGTGCTCTGAGGGGGTTCGTTTGAAGCCATTCGTCCACTCGACTGTGGTGGCTTTCCTCCTGGGGAACGAGGGGCTCGTCCCGCAGGCTCTCCTGTTCGTCCTGTATGACGGACACTTCAGCGGCTAGCCTTTTCTTGACCATGTCTGCTTCTATGTCAAGAGACTTCTTCTGTATGGCTGCTAGCTTTTCTGCAGCCTCTAACTCTGCTAGCCTTATGCGCGTTGCAAAACTATTCGTTGACCTTTGTGACCTCTGTGACCTCTGTGACCTCTCTGACCTGGCGGGTGACCTTCTTCGTTGTCCATGGTCTTCACTCAGTAGAAGTCCCGATGATGGTCCCGCCGTGGTCGTGTCCACCGTCGTAAGGGGCGCGGTATTTAGTCGTGAATTGATAGTACTTTGGTCACCTGTTACAACTGGTGACGCTGGCGGGTCTAGTGAAATCCTCCGTAGTCTCTCCCTTTGAATCCGTTCCGCTTCCTGGCGAAGAACTGCCTCCCTTTGCTCCTCTGCCCTCCTTTGTAGGGCCCGCCTCTGGTCCTATGCCTCTGCAGCATCACCTTGGCTTCGGGTGATGACCATCTTTCAAACTGATGGCTGACTTTAAGCGTGGAGCACAACACACGACAGTTCGTAACCCGGTTTGGACTTGTCCAGATCCGTTCACTACGACGTTACACTTACGCGCACTTCGACACTGTTACTATATCACGACTAGCCCTATTTACCGCGACGGTACTATATACTTCCGACGGACGACGCGGCGCGCACTATATACTATGGCGCGCTTATATACGATGCGTATCTACTTTTTACGCGACGGTCACTTCGTTTAATCGAGACGCGAACTAGTTATTTTTTCGCGACGCGGTCACTCCCGAAGTATATAACATCAGTATATACTTAATAACGCGCACAGAGTCTTATTTACACTTTACTGTGAGCCCCACAGTTCTACCGGTCACTTTAACGCGCAAGTTTTATATATCTGCTTACGACACTTTGTTTACGCGTTTTAATATACCGGCACTTTTCTATCACTTATTCGGCCTCGAATGGACCAAGATGTTCTGGGTGGACTGTATGACTTTACTTTAATTAAACACTGCTACGTTTTAACACTTTTTATTACCAATTTACATAGAGCAGACACTTCACCATTTAAAACTGATTCACGTAATATAATCACAACAATTTTACTTCACTATTTACACTTCTGAACATAATAACAACATAATCATATATACAAGGCACGTGGGGCTCACAGTAGTACTTAAAACTAACTTGTAAATATTATAAACTATAAGAAAATAAAGGAAAAAACTGATTGAACTTGCTACTGAGAAAAATTGTCTTACTATTATAGTAAAACGCCACATCGTACGTTGTGGCGGGACCTTGCTGTGTCTCCGGGCCGTCTGACCAATCATAGCCCTTAAAGTGATTTTTCCTGGTTATTTTAGGGTGGACAGGTTCCGACCTGTCGGAAGCCCCGCCCACAATAGACGATGTGCTGCTTTCATGACCATATTTGGTAATGTTTTCGATATAACATGAACACAGTATTTTCGCTACCTTATAAGGAAATGCTGTTGAAAATAAGTTTCATAACAAAGTTTACATACATTTTCCGCCTTGTGCGGGCCTATCGTTTCCTTTATTTATCCTTATGCTAATTATAGGGTAATTAATACTAATTATACATTATATAAAGCTTATTATCTATAACGATAGGCTATTCGACGGGTACGGGTCTCGGCGTCTGCTTCACTGTACCTACTTCGCAGTTTGACCTGGTACTCGGGTCCTATTGGTCTTTGATAGATGTTATATAGCCTATAGCCTTCCTCGATAAATGGGCTATCCAACACAATAATTTTTCAATTAGAACCATTTGTTCCTGAGATTAGTGCGTTCAACCAATCAAAGCCATTATTATTTAAGTTTGGATGTATTCCCATAGCTTAACGTGAATCAGTTTCAACACATTCTCTTTCTTACATATAGTCTTTTTTCAGGTCTGGTCATCATTTTCATGACACAAGCATCAGTGACAAACCTCTGTAAAATAGCTGACAATGGTAATTGTTTCCTCACCGTGACCTGTGAATCTCCTGCCATCATCAATACAGTTCCAGCTTGTGAGGGCACTGAGCCTTACATCACACTTGTTATCAAGGACTTTCCACTTCACAACGTTACAGCTGAATTCTTCAATACAAAATTTGATAAATATGTCCGTATCCTAACAGCCGTTGAAAATAACTGGAAGGATGTACAAAGTAATGCTTTCAGTAACTTTAAAAATGTTTTATACATTGATCTATCTCAAAATCAGATAAAGAATATAAGCAAGGCCTTCATGGGCTTAGCACAAATGGACTCTCTGAATTTATCGAGGAATCTTCTTGAAGTAATAAAACCTGAAGTTTTTATGATATCCAAACATAAAAACAGACTATTTTTATTAGACTTGTCATACAATTTGTTGACGTATTTGCCAGAAGATTTATTCGTGAATATTTACAACTTGAGAAAGTTATATTTACAAGGAAACAAACTAAAATTGTTGGGAGACCACTTCTTAACGAACTTGAAAAACTTGAACAGCTTAAATTTGTGTTGTAGTAACTTTACAGAGCTTAACATTACTTTGAAGAATTTTAAGTCCTTAAGAGAATTAGATTTGTCGTATAATAATTTAAAAGATATTGATATATCAGAGGTAGTGTCTCTAGAAACTATTAACTTATCTCATAATAATATTAGCAAATTCAAGTTTGATTATTTTAAACGATTCCCTAATCTTGTAGAGTTGGATCTAAGTTATAATAAGATAAAGAAAATATATGGGTCTAATAATATTCAAAATGCTAATGAAATCAAACCAGAGATTAGAATATATCTGAACAATAACAATATAAGTTATATGGACCAAACTTTTGTAAGTACTTTCAATTTAATTGGTCTCTTAGATTTGAGTTACAATGAAATCACTGAATATAAATTCAGACGATACACACAACTAGGTGACCAACGAGAATATTTTTTTGATCGAAATAAATAAAAACAAGAGTAAATTGCAGTTATTTTATTTTTGGGCCCTTCTTGAATCAAAAGCAACTGACTTAAGATTTTTTTTAGCCTATACTATCCCACTGCTGGGCAAAGGCCTCCCCCAATTCCTTCCATGGACTCTTTTCCCTGTCAGCTTCGAACCAACCCTCATGGTGTACGTTTAACTCATCTCGTCACCTTTTTCTCGCCCTCCTTTTTATCACCTCGGCGGTGGCGCCGTCCATCTCCCGGCATTAAACCCATTGTGGAGACTTTTGCCCAGCTGTCATCTCGCATGTGGCTAACGTAACCTGCTCAATACAATATCAGCTTTACTGACTAAGATGGACTCTGGAAAAAATCCAGAAAAAAAATATTGCCCCACACTAGAACTTTCTTCTGTGTCGTGGGTGCGTTTATACACATATTTACTCGTTCACACAAACAGGCAGATACGTAACAACTACTTGTACCGTCATCATCCACCATCATCATACAAATATAAGTCCCCTGCGGGAATATAACCCGCGACTGCTTCTTAACAGTCGATAGCTGAACCACTGAGCCAATCGTGCCGTCAAATCAATGATGTAGTTGCCAAAGAATTTGCTTGTTTAAATACGTACTGATTGAATTCTTTTGCTTTGCAAGACATAAACATCATTATTGTTGACAAACAGTATACCTACGGTACGGTATGTGTGAAGTGGTGGGGGCTATCAAATCAATCGCATAACGTGGTCAAAGATGGGATAACAGTTTCAAACACATTGGGGCGTTTTCCATACATTTTTACTTCCCCGGCACCGGCCGGCTAATGAAAAAAACGCCCATTCGTTTCCAAACATATTTTTTGTCATATTTTTAAATATCTCTTCATCATCATCAGCCTATAAATGTTCCCACTGTTGGGACACAGGCCTCCTCTCTGTGAGAGGGACTGGGCTGTAATCTACCACGCGGGCCCAGTGCGGATTGGTAGATGTCACATGTCTTCGAATTTTTGGTTCTAGGACATGCCGGTTTCCTCACGATGTTTTCCTTCACCGTTTTGTGAGCAGTGGTGTTGAAATAAATTACACAAAGTAATGCGCCTGACGGGGTTCGAACCCACAACCTACAATTCGTAAGTCGAGGCCGATACCACTGGGCCACCACTGCTCAAATATCTCTTACAAAACAAAAAAATATTCTAAAAAAAACCGTTTGTTCCCAGTAGTTCTACTGAACAGTTTTACGATAGAACTAATGCGAACTTTTTTCCCACTAGTTCTACGATATTAGGTAGAATAAAATAGTAGAACTATTGGGATTCTCTATTCCCACTTGTTCTACTTACCATAAGTTCTGCCGTAGAACTGTTCTGTAGAACTAGTGGGAATAAACCGTTACGGCTCCAGAGACAGGAACCTCCTCACAATGCAAGCCGTAGCGAGGAGTACTGCCTTCGAAATCGGGCTCTTGATCGAACCACCTAAGGAGAGCCTCGAAAGATGTTGGTCGAGGCTCTGTGCATTTAAGCCATGAGCTGACACGACTATCGGCACAATGATCGCTGAATCCACATTCCACATATCGACAATATTCATCATTGTAATTACAATATTCATAGTAACGGCTCCAACTGACGAGTGGGTTTGAACCCAACCAGGCGCATTACTTTGTGTAATTCACTGGGTTCGCGTGGTGGTTTACAGCCGGTTTATTCCACTTTGTACACCTGGGTGATATCACCTGGGTGAACAAAGTGGGCAACATTGGTGTCCTCGGAAAAATATCACCTGGGTGAACAAAGGTGACTTTTCTTCTACGATTTTGTGGTCATTTATCACCTATGTAAAAAGCAACAGACAATTTAATATTAACTTGTACTAGGAGAACAGGATCATGGAAAGGTGTTAGTACCGAAATTCAATGTGGAATCTGAACAAAAGTACTTGGAGAACAGGATCATAAAGAAGATGTTCTTGTCCCGCGCTGTCTTCAATAGAATAGAATAGAAAAACTTTTTTGGGTCAGATGATATTTTTCCGAGGTGAATTGAGGACACCAATGTTGTCCACTCTGTTCACGCAGGTGATATCACCCAGGTGAACAAAGTGGAATAAACCTTACAGCCCACTCCCTCTCACAGAGGGGAAGCCTGTATATTTACAGTGGGAATTTGAACATTAAAGGCTGATGCTAAATTGTCATCAGCTGACCTATACTAGTAATTATGCAGCTACAGGTTCGGCCCTGAGAGTATGCTATCGGCTAATTTCGGCTGCGTAGAGCGTTGTCTGTGTCACACATGGGGAAAGATAGTGTTTTTTTCAATAGCTTAGTTTGTATCCCTCTGCTGGGCAAAGGCCTCCCCTTTCTCCTTCCAAACCTCTCTATTTTGGGCAAATCTGGCCATGTCTGCCCCGTGAACACGATCAGATCGTCACACCACCTTCGCCGCGGTCGACAGATAGTGTAACATAAGCGATAAAACCAAATTGTTCAGGAGAGCAGTTTTTAGTTTGTTGGTTGCAATGAAAAACCATTAATAGCTACGGGAGTAAGTGTGAGTGAAATTTTTTAAGTAGGATGGTATTCAGGTTGATATACTGAATTCATGGTAACACAGACCCCTAACAATCTGCCCAAAATAAAGCCAAAAACTATATCTCCAAAAAAGTATTTCTATTTCCAACTCCCATAGTGGAAATCACAGCAGCTGTCAACGATTTAACGCATTAGAGTAACTCCGAGCGTGACCCAACAAATAAAATCGGCGCTCGTAACAAAATGCCACACGACAAAACTGAATAATCAACTTAATATCGTAATGCACGCAACTATGATCCTTATGACATACGACAGCAATCAGCCGTGATTGGAGTGTGCGGTTATGTTGACATAAACGATATTTATGTGGCAGGAAATATTAGCAAATGATGAGCGAACAAGCGTTGCTGAATATGATTAGAATCTTCTAGAATGTTTAGTTATAAAATAAATGTGTGGCGGCTTAACGCCCCACATATGTCCCTACCAAGTTACCAACCAATGTAGCAACGTTTAATTAAATTTTAAATATGTTATAATTAGATTGTAAGTAGGTATCAATGTAAATATTTTTTGTATATATCATCATCATCATCAGCCTATAAATGTTCCCACTGCTGGGACACAGGCCTCCTCTCTGTGAGAGGGAGTGGGCCGTAATCTACCACGCGGGCCCAGTGCGGATTGGTAGATGTCACATGTCTTCGAATTTTTGGTTCTAGGACATGCCGGTTTCCTCACGATGTTTTCCTTCACCGTTTTGAGAGCAGTGGTGTTGAAATAAATTACACAAAGTAATGCGCCTGACGGGGTTCGAACCCACGACCTACTACTCGTAAGTCGAGGCCGATACCACTGGGCCACCACTGCTCTCATTTTGTATATAGCTTCAGTTTAATTGTTTAGTTTTAAGATGCACGTAGCCAGTAAGTTTCTCACGCTTTGGCACGACGAAATCTTTTGTTTCTTTTTTGGTATTATCTATCGGCTAAGAAGCTTTGAAGTAATAGATACAATATACTATTATTCAAGCCATTCCGACTCATTACACAGCTGCAAGGTTATTAATGTTTTATTGCACGCAGCTGCAGTGTGTTGTTTTTGTAAATTGCATTGTGAGCTAGCAATTAGGAAAATGTGTTTGTCGGAAGTGTAACATTTATGGCCTGGTGCCATAAACGAAATGCCGACTGTAATGTTTTATTTTTTTATAACGTTGGGCTTCCCAGAGCGCATCTTTGTATTGTGATTTGGTAACAATGCTTACTATAGTTTTAGTTGTAAGAAGTTTGCCGCCAGCGAGTGGGGAAGACAAAAATGTATTTTTAGTGGACGCACAACCGCCACACGAAACAGTCGACACGCAACCTTCACTCGGGACAGTCGACTCGCAACCTCTACTCGGGACAGGCAGTGTTAACGGCCCAGCCACGAGTCCCGCAGAGGAAAGAATTCAAAGGCTAGAGGCCGAGTTATCCTCAGTGAAGGGGCTCCTAAAGGCCATGCAAGAGTCACAGGCCTCCGTATGCAGTGCAGAGCATAGCGCGAGATCACAGTTTCTATAGATAAGCTAAAGCCAGCATGTTTGTCGAGAGAACCTGAACAGTACCCGGACAGTATCGTAAATGACAACCCGGTCGAAGTCTTTCGGTTTGTCGGAAGTGTAACATTTATGGCCTGGTGCCATAAACGAAATGCCGACTGTAATGTTTTATTTTTTTATAACGTTGGGCTTCCCAGAGCGCATCTTTGTATTGTGATTTGGTAACAATGCTTACTATAGTTTTAGTTGTAAGAAGTTTGCCGCCAGCGAGTGGGGAAGACAAAAATGTATTTTTAGTGGACGCACAACCGCCACACGAAACAGTCGACACGCAACCTTCACTCGGGACAGTCGACTCGCAACCTCTACTCGGGACAGTCGACGCCCGACCTCCACACGAGTCAGTTCACTCACTCTGTTATCCCGTGATTATTTAGAAAATATTGTAATCATTCCTATGTTACGTTAGTTGTTATACATCTCTACTGCAAGAAAGGACTGTTTCATTCTTTTACCTACCGGCCGACCCTTGCAATACTTACATCCCGTACTACACGTTTCTAAAACGTTTTAATTCGCGTAAGCAACGCGAAAAATGAAAGAGGTGAAACTGAAAAAAAAACTTGTATTTTTAACCGACTTCAAAAAAAAAAGTAGGTTCTCAGTTCGACCTGTATGTATGTATGTATGTTTGTCCGCGATTATCTCGCGTTTGGCTGAACCGATTTTGATGCGGTTTTCAGGAAAGTGTTCATTATATTGGAGAAGGTTTTAGTACATAACACTAATGGATATACCGTGACGTTGCCCGCGTGGATCCGTTTTGCTTACTTGAATTGTAGATTTTCAGTGACCATTGCATGTTTGTCCGCGATTATCTCGCGTTCCGCTGAACCGATTTTGATGCGGTTTCAGAAAAGTATTTGTAATATTCTGGGGAAGGTTTTAGTATATAACAATAATAGATATCTTGTGAAGTTGCCCGCATAGATCCGTTTTTGTTGCTTACTAGGATTGTAGATTTTCAAAGACGCCGATTATTATGAAGGTTTTTGTTGAATATCTAAACTAAAAAGGGTAAAATAAAAAACTTTTTGAAAAAAAGGGAACCGACTTCAAAACCAAACACAAAAAAGTGTAAAATAACTTTTCTTTCGGAAGTCGCTGGCCTGCATAGTCAGTGAAATAAAAAACAAAGCCACCGACTTCCGAAAGAAAAGTTATTTTACACTTTTTTGTGTTTGGTTTTGAAGTCGGTTCCCTTTTTTTCAAAAAGTTTTTTATTAGGGAGTGTCATCGATAATTAGAAATTGCATGAAGTAGGTATATTTTAATTTGTAAAATAAAAGGTTGAAAATCTCTTTTCTTTTTGGTCTCATTCAACACTATTTTTTGTAAATTTTCTCGAGTACCATTTAGACTAAGGTTACATAAGGCAGCGATACATTTATTTGTTTTCATCTTTCACATTTCACAGATCGCGTCGCGTCGCGGCCTAGCGTAGCCTCAGCCTGAGAAATATGTATCGAACATAAACGTATCATCATCATCATTATCAGCCGTAAGAAGTCCACTGCTGAACATAGGCCTCCCCTATATACTTCCAATAGGACCGGTTGTAAGCGGACTGCATCCAGCATGATCCTGTGGTCTTCATAAGATCGTCTGCCCACCTTGTGGGTGAACGTCCTACGCTGCGCTTGCCGGTGCCTCGTTTCCATTCCAGAATCTTACGGCCCCATCGGCCATCAGTTCTGTGGCCGTTTATCAGCGTATAAAGTTTCGAAAAATAAGGACTCAAAAGTTTGTATAAAACGCCATTAGGCGCTTTTATGCCTTTCCATTCAAAAATGAAACCAATTTTTGTAAAATATAAAAATCATGATCAATTTAAAAAAAAAACTTGTGAAAAATAAATCTATTTTCAGTTATCAAATCGAACACTTCTTATAACAGTAAATTGATCCTGAATAGTTCATTGAATCCCTGAAACGTTCAGTTAGAGTTCACGGTAATGGAATTAATACGAATTCAATGAAAAAATACTGAATTGAACATTCAGGGCAAAATTTGAATCAGACCGTTAATGATTTTTTTTGCTATTTGGAACTGAATATTTTTCAATTTAATTTTGTGCAATGGTTGGACCATCCACGATAGTATTCCTTCCATAAAAGTTGCTAAATTACAAAAGCTGTGTTTGAGGTTCTAACAAACAGTAACCGTGACCCTGGAACGCAAAGGGCAACTGAAGGATGGATATTTAGTCAGTAATGCCTTGATTAGACATATACAGTCAGACAGTGCTCTCGGCCGTGTACTCGGTACGTATAAACATAGCACCGAGTAATCAGGCCTACAATGACGTCTTAAAACGAGAGTAGTTCCACTGTGAGTGAACGAGATGGCGCTAGACGACTTGTATAGCTGTCTCTATATCGCCATGGTAGGGAGGATAGTATACCGGCTGCCATTAAAAAAAAATAGGTATTTAGAAAAACTCGTGCTGTCGCTATCACACCTCCCCGACACCCGATCGTGCGATAGAGAGCGTTGCAGCTCGCGACTGACTGTAAGTATTTTTTATATGAAATTTGTTTCTCGGGAGAAAACGTTTTTCACGTATTAAATCACGACCAATCTCTTAGATTCTGGCGTCAATCGTTTCAGCATATTATGTTCTAGGTTTGTAAGTTTTGCTTTTCTGCTAAAACTTCTTTATTTTTAAAATACAAAGGTTTTACTTCAATGAAGATTTTGTCATAAAAATAGTAACTTTTAGGCGCCTGTAACTTTCAAACTATTATAAATTTTGAAAAAAAATTAAATCCTATAAACCTAGTTTTTACTTTGTCAGAAGCATTCTAAAAAATCATTGAGATAGGATAACATCTAGGGGCAGGAAAACGTTTTCTCTTTTAGTATGGACGAGCGCTCGGTAGACTATCGTCTTAAAACCAGGCTTGTTCCGGCGAGTGAAAGTGACAGAGCTATACAAGTCGTATAGCGCCATCTCGTTTACTCACAGGAATAATCCTGATTTTAAGACGTTGTAGTACCCCCCCTGCCCTCTGTTTATATAATTATACCGAGTACTCAGCCGAGAGCGCTGTCTTGTCCGATTGCTTGATATGTGTGATCAAGGCATAAAAGAGACTGTCAGTCCTTTCCGCTCCATGCAGGGCGGGAGGACTCATTAATTTGATGATTTACCATCAAAAGAAAAAGACTGATACTGAGAAATTTCTTTCACGTCCATTTTGTTGCGTATATTAGAAGGCTATATCAATGGAAGGTTTGTACCCCAAAAGGTCCTATTTATCGTGGTAAAATCATTAATCATTAAATGACTCCTGTCACGCTTTCTATCAGACTTGTACTGACTAAAATCCACGGTGATCCTTCAATAGCCTTTTACGTTCCAGGATCACGGTTACATGATGAGACAGTCCCGCGACCTCGGCAACTGCCTTTAGCGTGTGGTTGCTTAGTTTATAATTTTGTCTGTAATCACCTGGCTGGTGGCCTATTCAAGGTACACCACAATACATAGATATATTAAAGAAGGAGATATGGCGTGGAATTCAAAATGTATACAAATCCAGTGAAGCCACTATTGCCCCTCCATAACGCTAATATTACACACACACTTCTGTCAAAACAATACTACGAACAAGTGCATACACGCGCCATCGATAACTCTGTCATTTAATTATAAACCTGATTCTTTGCACTACAGCGTACTTTTTCCGTATAATTTACTCACACTAAAATAATTATCATTGGCTGATGTCCCGACACGGGGGCGGATATGACTCTCCCGCTCAAATACAACGGACGCACCATGCGACATTACGGCTTGGTGATGTATCGTTATGTCAGTTTTACATTGCTGGTCCAGTCACTCAGTGATAGACTGAGGTGGTTGTAAAAGAGCAATGTATTTAATGCAAAAACAATACAGTCGGAGTAATATAGGAAAACAAGAATAAAGTAGTACAAGTCAATAGCTGAGCGAAACGCTCAACACCTGGTCACCGACACGTCCCCTTGCCACTTCTCCTGTTTTTAATATTTCTGTGCCACAATATTATCTGGTTAGACAACTCAAAACCTCCTCTAGGTTGAACTGCGAGATGCCATTAAAAAATCCCACTGCCTCTGTTTCGTCAATGGGATAAATGTGTGATTAGGTTTAAAGAAACTTTATTCTCAATAAAAACATAACAATGTCACTTACTTGAGAACAATACTTAAAATTAATTACAAAAAGTTCGTCGTCATCAGTTACAGACTCTGTACAAACAATATTACTCATTCAATGCATTCATCTCCCCACAAGTGACCGATCTGCCATGACATACTGACTAAGTTTGGTTTTGAATACATTGAAAGAGTGTGTATTTCTAATACACGATGGTAGTTTATTATAAAGTTGTGCTCCTTCAAAAGTAAGCATTTTTTTGCCATAGTTTGTTCTAGTTTTGGGTAGGACTAGTAAGCTAGCTCGTCGTGTACTGCGTTGACTAATTTCTTTGGGCCTTACTTATAAACATTGATTAGACGTTACTTATCTTAAATAGCTCTTAAGTCACTTGCCATCTCTATTCATTAAAATAGAAATGACAAGGACAGGTGATATTTAATCGGTAGCTAAGCAACACAAGTTTTTATAAGTAAGGGGGTTTATGTTTAGTGAGTATTATGTTTGTATGGGTACTTTTATTAAGAATTTTTTTTATGAAAATACATGTGTTATAAATATATAATTGTTTGATGTTCATTAATTTAGTGTCCTTGTAAATTTTAAGAGTTGATGTTAAATAAGGATATCTGAACAAAATTTTTATGAGTTTATTTTGGATGACTTGAAGTTCTGATAATTTTGTTTTTCCTGAACTACCCCAAATTTCAATTAAATAAAGTAGATGCGGCTTAACTAGGGAATTATAAATAGTATACCGCAGCTTTAATGGAACACAACGAGCTATATTACGCAATGAAGCGGCAAGTGCTGAGAGTTTATTTTTTATGTATTCAATGTGAGCATTCCATGTGAGTGAGCTGTCCATTCTCAGACCAAGGTATTTTTCACAGGTTTTTAGTTCTAGCTGCACATCGTTAATTGTTAGTGGGTAATGAGGTGGAATTACTTTATTTTTGGCCTTAAATATAACATAGCATGTTTTAGAGGTATTTATTGTTAATAGATTGAACTGAAACCATGCAAACAAAGAATTTAAATCATCCTGCGCCTGAGAGATAATGTGATGAATGGATGAACCGAAGTAAAATAAACAAGTATCATCAGCGTACAAAGTTAGGTGTCCATGAAGTTTTAGTTCGTGTATATTATTTATATATATGAGAAAGAGCAGGGGACCTAGGATAGATCCCTGCGGGACGCCACACGTGATGGGTAATGCATCGCTTTGGTGACTGTTCAGTTTAACTACTTGCGATCGATTTTTTAAGTAAGACTCGAGCATTTTTAGAGCATTTCCTGTAATATTCGCGGATTCCAGCTTCCTTAGGAGTAGTTTATGGCAAACCGTATCAAAGGCCTTTTTTAAGTCGATAAAAATGCCTAGGACTATATTTTTATTATCTATGTTTTGTTTAATTTTAGTTATGAGATCAATAGTAGCTGTAGTAGTGTTACATTTTGGTCTAAATCCATATTGACGGTCAGTTATAAAATTAATTGAATTTAAATGCTTTTCTAATCGTATGTGAATTATTTTTTCGAGTATTTTTGATAATACGGGCAACACTGATATCGGTCTATAATTGCCGGGATCTGTAGTGTTTCCTGATTTAAAGATTGGTGTTACTTTTGCTCTTTTTAGTGTTTCAGGAAAGGTCCCTTCTGCTAAGAGTTTATTCAAACACATAGTTAAGTCATTTGCAACTAGGTTTTTTGTGCTTTTTATTACTTTAGTGTTTATCCCGTCTATGCCAGTACTGCAATTTGGATCAAGATTAGATATGATATTTTTTATTTCAGCAGAAGAACATGGACTAAAACTGGAAAGCTTATCAGTATCCTGAGACAGAGGTTTTGGTAACGCATGATAGTAGTCATCATGAAATGATTCAGGTATTTCACGTGCTAGTAGGGGCCCTATTGTAGCAA
The DNA here is from genome assembly GCA_950005045.1 of Agrotis exclamationis. Classification (NCBI taxonomy): domain Eukaryota; kingdom Metazoa; phylum Arthropoda; class Insecta; order Lepidoptera; family Noctuidae; genus Agrotis; species Agrotis exclamationis. The sequence continues at coordinate 4,082,068 of OX465431.1, read as the reverse complement.
AGTAATTATTAAATACTTGACAAATATCACTAGGCTCTGTAATGTTATTAGAGTCAGTTACTAGTTTTGAAGGAACACAACTTTGTTTTATTTTGTTAGCTGTGATGGTATTAATTAGACCCCACATTTTCTTGGGTTTTTTAATACACTTTGTAAATTTATCATAGTAGTAGGCATTTTTGGTATTTTCTATTAATTTAGACACATAGTTTCTTTTATTGATAAATTCTGTTTTTAGTGTATCGTCATTAGGATTCTTTTTAAATTCTGCCCACAATATATTCCTTTGGTTAATTTCAGCAATAATATTTTTATTAATCCAATCTTTCTGTGGAGGGTTGAGAATTTTGGTTTTAATGACTTTACTTTGTTCCATACAAGACTTTATTTTATTTTCGAATATTAAGTAATCATTGTTAGAATTTTCAAAGGTAGCTGTTTCTAAGAGGTTATACAACTTTGGGTAATTTATTGCTTGATATTGAATTTTCATTTTCGGAGTGGTTTTGACTTTTTTGAGTTCTAGGTACAACTGGTTGTGGTCAGACATAGAGGACTTAATAACTGCCACATGAAAGTGGTCATTTTTTAAATTGGTGCTAATATGATCTATGATAGTCATTGTAGTATTGGAGTCCCTCGTACAGTACTTTTTGCTAACTTTGTTCAGTATTAGATGTCCAGCTTCCTTGACTAGTGCTTTGTATTCCTTAGTTTCTTTATTTTTCTTGCTTAATAAATCGATATTGAAGTCTCCAAAAACTATTGATCTTTTTCTGGATTGTAGCTGTGAGTCATACTCTTGAAGAAATTCCTTGTAGTTGGTGTTACCAGGGTAGTATATGACTCCTATTTCAAGCGCATGTCTCTCCAAAACAATCCATAGATAATTGTTTCCTCCTTGGTACTTGGACTCTGATAATCTATGTTTCAGATCATTGTGGATGAATGCTGAAACTCCTCCCCCCTTTGAGTCAGTTCGATAGTTGTAGTAGTGGGTGTAATTTTCTAAATGCAGAGCTGTAGCTTGGGCTTCCGAGCGAATCCAGGTTTCGGTTATGAGAATGGCATGTACTGTTTTCGGTAATGATTTTAAGACGCATTTTAGTTCATCAAGTTTTCCTCTTTTACAAATACTTCTGGCATTAAGGTATAAAAATCGAAGGCGAGAATTGGTGGTATTGATCATACGGTAGTCATTGAGTACTTGATATGTGTTGCAATTTGTGTCGACAGAGGTACTTTCAGTTATTGACTGGAGTTTTTTGATGGTTTATTTATTATTGTTGGTGTACCGTGGATGTATTTTATAGTAAGCTCATTCTCACCATTATTTTGTCTTCGTGCTAATTCTTCTTTTAAACTCTTTAAATATTGCTGTTGCGCGGGTGTTTGGTCTGAAAAAATCTTTAAGTTCTCAGGTATCTTATCTTTATTACGCAAAAGGTATTTTGCGGAACTGGCGGCATCAAAACACACTTTAACTCCTCGGGTTTTTCCAGGAGTGTACTTTCCTATTCTAAAAACTTTGATAGGTTTTGAAAGATCTTGACATACCTGTATGATAATATTCGAAATAGCTTTTTCATCCTTCGATATTCTCTCCTCCGCGCTTGAGGCAGTCTGCTCTGGTAATCCAACAATAACAACATTTTTTTCTCTATTGTTACGGTCTGTTACTTCCTTAATTAATTGCTCGTTCAAGAATAGTCGGTTATCCGACTGAGACATTGAGGGTTGAGATAGAGTAGACAGCTTGAGGGCGTTGAGGTCTGATTCAAGTGTGTCAATTTTTTGTTCACCTTGACATATCTGTTTTTCTAATTGTGATACAGTTGAACGTAAACCTTTTTGTTCCGTTTCAATGTTAGACGTGGTGGACTTGATGACATTAATCTGTGTGATATTCTCACGAATCAAATGCACAGTTTGTTCGTTACATGATTTTAGCTCAGAAATTTGTGATTTGACCTCGGTTATACTTTCTTGCATTTTAATCATGATCTGTTCATTGGATCCAACATATTTTTCTAGTAGTGATCCTATGCGACTCAATTCAGAGCGAATTTCTTTAAACTCGTTTGCGCACTCACAATTAGAATCCAACAGTTGTTTACGTTTACGGAACGTAATTTGTGCCTCTGCCGCCAGTGCGCTTAACTTTGACAAATCGGGGTGAGATCCGTGCGTGGTACTTACGGCACTGCTCACACCCGACCCGATTGGGGTGCGTGGTGGAGATCGTGGAATATTCATCATTTTGTTATTTGATTGCAACAACAGGTAGTCAATCAAAACAAAAATATGTTATTCTTTAACGTAGACACTGATTAGCTCGAACGCGGAGTCCCTGTGCGAGCGAGTAGACGATAGCACTGTATTCGTTGCGCGTGAGCGAGACAAGGAACGCGCGGAGGTGCGGCGCGGAGGCAGCGACCGCTTGCATATCGCTACCTTCAAACCTTGAAAACACTTTGCGTATCCCAGAAATCGAACTCAATAAATATTGCTTAGCAATAACACATGCGAACACCAAACCAAACAGTCTACAAGCAAAACACGTATCGGAAGTGCATATACTCGAGTAGAGAATAAAACTTGAATCCGTGCACGCACTGCATAAAATATTTGCTATCATAAAAATGAGAACAGTTGTAAGAGGGAATATAAACTGCACAGGATAATAACGTTTTGTGCCATGATTTTAAAGCTCTGGGGGGATATTACAACGTCTTAAAACCAGGCTTATTCCGGCGAGTGAAAGTGACAGAGCTATACAAGTCATCTAGCGCCATCTCGTTCAGTCACTGGAATAAGCCTGGTTTTAAGACGTTGTAATACCCCCCCTGGTTAGCTTATAAGTGCTACATATTCATAGCTGCATATAGTTTTTATGTGAAAACTTCGCAAATGTGGTACGGATGAATTTGGCTCCTGTGCGCACTAAAATAGTTTTTGCTGGGGAAAGTATTATAACTAGATAATCTTTATTTTGGGGTAATTTCTTGGGTATCACGTTTCTGAATTAACTGATTCTGAATGTTATCAGCCTCATTTTTGCCCCACTTTGCTCTTGGTTGGTTCAACTTATTCATTCCTCACAGAATCTATTTATGTGACTCTAAAAAGATTCTCTCTCTAGTCAGATTATGTCGTTGAAATAAGGTCCGTTTTGCAGTCACACTTTTTTTTAGACAAGTGTTCAACAGATGTTTAAGTTTTTGTAGTAAGGCTGTAAGAACCTAAATAAATTCACTTATGAGCAGGAGCAGATGATCTGGTACCAAAATAATTAAGTTGTGAGAATAAAGATTTCGAGCAGGACTTGGAACTGGGACCGCCTGAATCGGTACCTGACGTAAATAACGCCTTACCAACTTATCGAGCAAGATTCTGATGGCCTAGTTGATAAGGCGGCGGACGGCGTTATCTGGTACTGAATCAGAATTTTTCTTTGCAATTTTTTTTGCGCGATGGAGGCATCAATGCGTATAAAATATTGAAAAGAATCAAGTTACTCCCTGAAACAAAAAAAAAAAACAAAACTTTCGATTAACTTACCACGGCGAATAACACTACCCATAGTGATGCAAACGCTATACAATTCCAAGTCAACATACATTGTGATTGAGTTCCAGAGTACGAAAGTCCAAAAGCAAACACCACAACAGACTCAAGAGTTCCTCCATCAAACGAAAATAACATTCGCTGAAGTTCTTGGGCACAAGTATCCAGTTAGCCGCACCAAGTTCCTATTTAACTTTCCCCAAATCAACAGGACAAGGATTCCTTTACCAAAATGGCGTCTGCAACTTCCGAATATACGAATTAAGATTGGGCCGTCTCTGAGAATTTGGGAAGTTCAACTCCAAATTCTCCCATTGTCAGACCAAGTTGGAATAATATTTTTTGTTGGATTTTCTTCGCTGGATTCATCTGTCCGTGTTTGAGTTAGTTCACTTATCATTATGATGTCAGTTCCAAGTTTATTTTCGGAATCTTTTGGAGTTTCTTTTTTTTATTAAATTTAGATCAGGTTTGATTTTGATTTCGCTCGGTTTACTTTGGTAATTTATACTTTTAAAGGTGCTTAATTTGATAAAGTTTTCTCAGTTGAAAATTTAAGCGCAAGTGGTCGTCTCTTTAGTAACTTTTAGAACAATGAACAGGGTCTCATTAGGGTCAGTTCACACTGAGACGCGACGCGGCGGGACGTGACACAACGATACTGCAAATGTGTATCTTTTCGTGTAGTAAAAAGTTAGATTTTGAGTTGCTCTATTGAAATGTGCGCGCAGTGTCATTTCTCGGTCTGTGCTGACCCTTAAGTTCTTACATTCCCGCAAATTTGGTCTCCTTCTATCTACATAGCCTATAATTCTGTCAAGTGTCCCATCTACTCCTGTACTTAAATTCATCATCTCAGCGACACATCAGCCCAGCGATTGACGCTTGAAAGCGTAATAAATAGTGAAACTCACATTTGCATTTATGATTTTTAGTTGTGACAGATCGCTAGTTTAAGAATAATTATGTAGGAGAATCCAGTCAAAAACCAGAACCGGCATTAGCCTACCTACCGAGCTAACAACAGCCATTTTCCCTGTTTTTCAATGAAGGTTCGAGGAACTTTACACCCTGGTCCTCATACTCTTAAAGTATTTTCTTGCTTATCAAATTAATTTCTTCTTTCTTCATTCAAAACTTCTACGATTTGAAGGTAATATGTTACGTATCATCAACATTTTTTTTGTACAAAATCTCTCTCCGCCCATCGAAACCACCTGCCGGGGTGGCGGGATTAACGAGCTACCGGGACCCCGGAACATAAAGGGCTATTGAAGGACACCGTACGGTACAAGTCCGACAGTCCTTCCTGCCCTACCCTGGGTGGGACTCATTTGTAGTTTGACGACGCTGCCAGAAAAAAATACAATATTCATTAACACCCCCAACATGACAATGTTCCTCTCACTCCGTTACGAGACAAGGACATCGCTATCTACTACTATCTCCAGCTCTTTCCAGCTTGAGGAAAATCACTCACACCACGATTCATACGTACTGTGATCAATTAAGTGAAGGGCCTCCATGCATTGAGGGATGTCATTAATCAAATTAATGCTATTACTGATACATACTAGATAGAGGTAGGTTGAGATAATGATCAGATTACAGTTTGACGGATGTTTGAGAGTCAATTTATATACAATGTAGTTCCACGGTGGGAAAGAAACAGAGCTATATAAGTCGTCTAGTGCCATCTCGCTTCCACAGTTGAACTACTCTCGTTTTAAGACGTCATGGTAGGCCATCAGGGTGAAGTCATAATAGCGCCATAATGTGACGTCATGCACGTTTTTAGGGTTCCGTACCTAAAGGGTAGCTAAGGTGGCTTTGATCCCCGCAAGAAACAAATATTTGAAGATCTACAAGTAGTTGTTACGGGTCTGGGTGTTTGTGTATGTGAGTTTCTATGTTTGTAAACCCACGATGCGGGAAAAATTAAAAAAAAAGAATGAGGCAAATAAAAAAAAAAACAGAAACGGCACATTTAGATTTCCGTCTGTCTGTCTGTTACTAGGTTGTTTCTCATGAACCGTGATAGTTAGACATCTGATTTTTTCTCAGATAATAATGTATTTCTGTTACCGCTATAACAACAAATCATAAAGAAATAGAAAAATAAAAACAATATTCAAGGGAGACAACTCCTATACAAAAGACAGTATTTTTTTGACCTTTTTTATTGAAAATGGTACGAAACCTTTACTTTACGTGCTTTCTGAGACACGGAGGAAACTATCTACAGACCAACCCTGGCAGGCGCGGCATAACATTAAAACCAACCTGTGCAGCATGTTATTATTTAGCCACAAGCTCATATATTTTACCTACCGTATTAAACTTGATAAAATTTGTCTGAGCGAACACCCGAATTCGAATTCTATATAAGTCCTCCTCCCATCCGCGTCCCTCCCGTCCCTCCGTTCACAAAACTTTTAGATGGACAGTTATTCTTTTCTTTGATCCTACATTTATATGTTTCCTTTGCCAGAGTTTTCAGGGTTCCGTATACAAAGGGTTCCAACGTGGCACTAATTCTAAGGCCCCACGGTCTGACAGTCTGTCATAAGGCTGATTACTCGTCGTTTCTACTGTAATAGGTAGACACTTCCCGCTTTACTACAAAAAGTTAAACATCTCTTGAACGCTTGTCTAAAAAAAAGTGTAACTGCAAAACGACCCTTTTTTAAACATAAACTGTCGTACCACAAAAACTTTTAAACGTCTGTTACACTAAACTTGTCTAAAAAAATGTCAGATTATGTCGTTAAAATAAGGTCCGTTTTGCAGTCACACTGTTTTAGACAAGTGTTCAACAAATGTTCAAGTTTTTGTAGTAAGGCTGAAAATGTCATTTTGACGGTGACAGTTTTTTTTAGACAAGTGTTCAACAGATGTTTATCTTTCTTCTGGGAGAACGGTTCTTGTTTATAGAGTGTGTATTACTATAACAGTTATACTATAATAGAAGTATCATTGTTTAAAATCCGAAAAAACAATGTTTTGTCGCTTAGTAATATTACATTATCTAGGTTGTTGTTGCCCTCCTTTTTCTTGCATCAGATTACGATTTTACAAGTAATGCAACGACGTGAAAATAGAAAGCAAAACCTTATCTAGACACAAAATTTCATCCTTATGGTTATAGTCATTGAGTTTTTTTTACAAGTATTTTAGTTTTTAATGATTAAATACTGGTGGCCCGCAGTCCCTCAGTGCACAGAATCCATTTGAAAACAAAACATAGCCTATGTTAGTTGTTAATAAAAATCGGTTTATTAGTTTTTATAAAACTCATCACAAACGAAATACAAATCTTTTCTGTTCATTATATTAGTGTAAATTATATGGTGGTACGGAACTCGCAAGTGCTAGTCACACTTGGCCTTTTTTCTTATTTAACTTTATCTCTTTTATTACATGCCAGTGTATTTTTACAAGCCTTTAACAGATGGTAGGGATCTCTTGTAAATGTGTATGTATGCGGGATTGTGGCGAAAGTAATGAATTCACATTTCAAATGGGTTCCGCGTTTAATATTTTCGTAGTTTTTCTAAGTGATTTGAGTATGACAGATAATATGAAGATTCGATTTTTTCTTTTTTCAGTGTATCATCTATTCCTACCTTCATGGTCTATTGTTTCATTGGTGATCTTACTTTAAGCCAAGCTAATTTCCACTCTAAAAATACTGCGAATGGACCGCGACATGTCGCCCCGCGCGATTAATCGCGTGTGTCTGCAGGAGGCTTTAGGGTAGCGACGTCTTTCTATTCCTTCTCACTTACTACGTACTTATTTTACTGTGCCACGCAGCGTCAGCCACTGCCAGCCAGCAAGCATTCGCTTTTATCCACTGCAGCAATCGCATCGAAATTAATCAAATCTTGTTAGGTTGGTACCTCAATCAACTTTTTATCTAAACCTACCATAATCTAATCCATACCTCAAAATCATTCAAAATTCGAATCACCCCACCGGATTTCCATTTTTAAACCAAATCACGGTTAAAACTCAATTACCGTTTCGAAAGCCGAAAAGTTTGAACAATTTGAATTTCGAAACGAACGAATGACTGTAGGTTCGAACGATAGATATTTAAATCACGTTCGTTTAAACTTGTATAATGGCTGACACAATAAATTAGAAAGGGCAACTATTTTTGGAACTAGTTACCTAAGTTTCGAAATCAGGGAAAATGGTCCTTCGGTTTGACACCTCGAGATAATTTACTTGAGGATGGATTTACTTAAAGATTGTGTCTACATAATAATTTAATTGTAAGGTACCCAATAGAAGCCGACCTAGTTTGGTCTAATTACTGTGTACTCAGATTGAATAGACTTTATTTCACGTGAACTTGACGCAATTTAACGAATTAATAAGAGCTCTAACTTGAGACATATTTTTGAACTAACCTACACTTTTTTTACCAAGATCGGGAAACCCTTGTTCTTTCAAGTTTTTCATAGAACCGGGAGCATGCCCTACTCGTTCGTCGTTCGTCGAAAACGTTAAGACATTTAAGAATTTAGTCAGGGGAACACCCAAATACTCCGAAATATTTTATTCAGAATTTCGATATTCCGATTTTCAAAACTCCGAATATCACAATACCTAAAAATTACAAAATCTATTGTTAAAAATCACGATATTTATTTTACCAAAAGTCGATTTGTTCGTTCTCCGACTTTCACATATCCGAAAAATTTAATGCTCGATGGGTTCTCGTTCCGAAAAAAGATATTCCGATTTTCAATGCTCCGAATAAACTGATCCCATTCTACAAAGTCAGTAACATAAACGAATCGCTGCAAACCGGCTCCACGTAGTTTTGTCTACCCTACTCCTAGAGTGTTATTTAAGCTTATGTAGGCTTCGTTGAGCTACCTTCATCATCAGCCTATAATGTTCCCACTGCTGGGACATAGGCCTCCTCTCTGAGAGAGGGAGTGGGCCATAATCCACCACGCGGGCCCAATGCGGATTGGTAGATGTCACATGTTTTCGAATTTTTGGTTCTAGGACATGCCGGTTTTCTCACGATGTTTTCCTTCACCATTTTGAGAGCAGTGGTGATGAAATAAACCATGCACCTGGCGGGGTTCCAACCTATGACCTACAACTCGTAAGTCGGGACCTATACCACGGGGCCACCATTGCTCCAGCTGAGCTACTTTGGTAGGTGGTAATCAGCAATTTGACTAAGGATGCAAGAGCGAGCGAGCTAATTAATCGGTATTTAATAATCGAAATTCGTGTTTTTGATGTTTCGAAAAATTATTAAGTCGGAACTTTTGTTATTCAATCTATTGACACTAGGTATTTTGGGTAAGTAAGTGTAATTTTAAACGTTAGGAATATTGATATTTCGGAATTATAAAAATAGAAATCAATCAGAGTTGGTATATTAGGAATTTTGAAACAATCGGAATTATGAAAATCGGTATTTTGAAATTCGTATTTGTGAATTTCGGGATAAAGTTTTTCGTATTATCGTAGTGTACTCTTTAGTCAGCCTAATAATGTTCCCACTGCTGGCACACAGGCCTTTTCTCAGTGAGAGGGAGGGGACTTTATTCCGCCACACGGGCCCAGTGCGGGTTGGTAGATGTCGTCTTCGAATTTTTGTTCGAAGGACGTCCCTTTTCCTCACGATGCCTACCGTACTGTTTTGATAGCAATAGTGATAAAATAAATCATACGAAGAATGCTTCGTTGAGTTCGATTTCGTAGCTTACAACTCGTAAGTCGGGGCCGTTACAACTGGGCCACCACACTGGTCCACATTTACCTACCGAGAATTCCTCAAATTATTGTAGCATGAATCGATAAATAATTACTTACAACTTATTTGCCTTTATATTATAGAAAGTTCTTTGAAATAAATTGCCAGATATTTTAAAACAATAAATTAGAAGGGAAACTATTAGGAGTTTAAATATTTCGGTCCAATCGTTTGGGTCGGCGGCGGTTCGAAAGAATCTCATGAATTTGTTACCTATATTACAATGTTACCCGAAGGGACGAATGTTAACCTACATAATAATATATGTATAAGGGAGTGATTGCTTCTGTTTTCTATTTAAGGGTTTATAGGTCACTTAAAATGTTAACGGAATTCTACGCTTATTTGCTTTGAAGAGTGGCAAAATCTTTTTCTGAAACTTAAAACGTTTTTTTTGTGTTAATAATATGAACAGATACTTTAGAAGTAAAATTTGTACGGAGAAGGAGTGCAGAAAGCTTTTTTTTTAATAATAATGCATCAGAAATAATGCCACGCTTTTCGAGGTTGGTATTTGAATGGGTGACCATCTAATAGCGAGTTTCCTCCGTGCGTCAGAAAACACGTAGCGCCGTAAGTCCCAGCTGTCAATTGTAGAATAGATTTTGGACAGTTGATACTGTTAGAAGCTCGAAAGTCTGATAACCAGTTTTGCCGAGGGGCATCATATTGCCCAGTTACTGGGTTGTGGCAGTCGCTCCACGTAAAATACAGATATTCAGCTGCATCCAACATAGAAAATAAAGATTAGGTACTATAGACGTTTGACACACTCTGAATGTTAGGCTGCCTTTCCACAGAAGCGTGGAGCGGTGATCGAATCCGAAATGAGGAGATCCGTAGACGAACTAAAGTCACCGATATAGCCCACCGGATTAGCAAGCTGAAGTGGCAATGGGCAGGCCATATTGCTCGCAGAGCAGATGGCCGATGGGGTCGAAAAGTGCTAGAGTGGAGACCGCGGATTAGCAAGCGCAGCGTAGGACGTCCACCAACGAGATGGACGGACGACCTTATAAAGGTCGCCGGATGACGCCGGATGCAGGTCGCTTCCAACCGGTATATGTGAAGATCTAAAGGGGAGGCCTATGTTCAGTAGCAAAGGAGGAGGCGGAACGCGTGAGGGAGAGGACAGCGTCCACCTCACGACCCAGCCGCCGCGGGAGACGCCCACGGCAACGGACGTCGCAAGACGATCTCCGGCCACCGTAGGCGCGGGCATGCGGGCGGTGAGTAATGGGTGACTCGCCGTCCGATCATGGACCATGCCCGGGTCGACGGCGCGTTGTGTTGTACGCGCGCCTCAAAGAGCTGTCAGCAAACTGACGGGGCCCCCTAAGAGGGCCGGAGCCTGCCGGGGTCGCGGGATTGTCTCATTCGGTAACCGTGACCCTGGTACACAAAGGGCTATTGAAGGAACACCGTGGATTTTAGTCAGTACAAGTCTGACAGTCCCTCCGGCCCCACCCTGGGCGGGAGGACTCATTTGATGATTTTACCACGCATAAAAAAAAGGCCTATATTCAGCAGTGGACGTCCTATGGCTGAGATGATGATGATGTGGAGCGGAGCAAGGCTGTGGAGCGGAGAAACGGAGATTTAGTGGAATTCCATTGGTTAATATTACTCCGTTTCTCCGCTCCGCAGCCTCGCTTCGCTACTGAGGACAGGTAGCTTAATAATGAAGTCAAACATTGCATATCAGAAATAAAGTCTATGACAATAAAATCAGGAATTTATTTCCAAATATTCTTCAAATCTGAATCATAAATATTTCCCTATAAAACATTGTTGGAAAATTAATAAACTCCTGAGGAATCCATTAGAATCGTATCACCTGATACCTTTCACATATTCAACAGGGGTTCTTATTCCAAGAAGAAGGGGTGAATTCACAAATAGAACACCTACTCTTATCGGGATATAAGGGGTGAACTAAGGGTGAGTTTTATGGAATTTCTTAAAGCGAATTGGAAATAAAGGAAGGGTTGAAGTGGAATATCAAATTGGAAGGTTAATAGACAGTTAAGTACGTTTAGTTATTCACTGAATAACGCTTGTTCTTCATGTGATATTTAAAATAATGTTGTTGTTATTGAAATTTCGACGTTAATCGAACGATGTATTTTTCTTCAGGCATTATTTTAGGCTGGGTACTGACTGGCGTTACAGTGCGTAATGTAACGTGTTACACAGTGAGCGTTCGTGTATTGGGAAACAAGGCGCTCTCAAAGAGAAACAAAAACTCGTAGCTCGCTACGAACATTACGACCCGTGACTCCGGTCAGTTCCCAGCATTATGTTTCATCAAAATAGATTAACGTTTAAGCACAAAAAAATACATAGAATTGTGAAGGAGCAGTATTTACAAAAAAAGATAGAATACCATATTGTTTTCAGCAAGCAGGAAAAACTTTTCAGCAATATTTTCGTACCTGAAAAAAGAGAAAAATATATCAGTATTGTTTTTAGAGAGAAAAAGAACATCTAACAGCTGAATGGTTGTTCAACGCCCTTTTAGAATAAAAAGAGCTTTGTCAACATTTTTCACAAAAAAAGATACTCAAGCTTTTGGCAGACGCCAGGTCGCCAGCACATCAAACCTCAATCTGACAAACTTTAATAGATTTTCAACCTCATCACCAAAGTGGAAGGTTAATGTTCGATTGGTAAAATTTTACAATTTCGAGTAGGTTGACCTGCTGGGTGAGCAGTGGTGGCCCAGTGGTATCGGTCCCGACTTACGAGTTCTAGGTCGAGGGTTCGAACCCCGCCAGGCGTTATTTGCCATTACTTTGTGTAATTTATTTCATTACCACTGCTCTCAAAACGGTGAAGGAAAACATCGTGAGGAAACCGGCATGTCCTAGAACCAAAAATTCGAAGACATGTGACATCTACCAATCCGCAGTGGGCCCGCGTGGTAGATTACGGCCCACTCCCTCTCACAGAGAGGAGGCCTGTGTCCCAGCAGTGGGAACATTTATAGGCTGATGATGATGATGATGACCTGCTGGTGTCTGTACATTTCCTCTTTCATCATATCAGCCATAGGATGTCCACTGCTGAACACAGGCCTGCCCTACAGATTTCCCATGTGACCGGTTGGAAGTGGTTTGCATCCAGTGCGATCCTGCAGTCTTCATGAGATCTTCCTTGTGGATGGACGTCCTACGCTGCGCGTAGTCTCCATTCAAAAACCTTACGACTCCATTTCCTTTTAACATTATTCACTACCAAAATAAAGTACATGAAATTTTCCTTTAGAAAAATAACCTAGTCTACACTATTTTCATTTATAAAATGTCGTATTTCCCACCAAACAGGTCGACAGGCCTCATTTCATAATTTGACGAGAGAGAACTAAAAATGTTATGAATAACGAACACTTCGTGACCTCTGACCTCGTTCCGTTTGGAAACACACGGTAAAAAGTTCGCGGCGATACCGCAGCGGCCTTTTATAAAATGTTAATTGCTTGTACATTTTGGCAGGTGGTAACGTTTTTTGGAACTTATTTTACGAGTTAAGTGAGAAAGTTTTGTTTCATTGTTATTTGGGATAATTACAACTTTCATGTGGTGACAGAATAATGACTTGTGAAGAATTAATGTGATCTTTAAAGGCCTCTTACAAATTGGTTGAAAACTAAACTGGCGTTTTTTTTGTAATATGATTTACCTCTGTCTGATAAATCAGGAAAACAGGGCATTTATTTTATATCAATTTATTTGTGGTGCTCAAATAAGTGCGCAGTGCACATTACCAAAAACTATTCCACAGTTTCGATTAAAAATTCTTCCTGTATATTTTTACCAACCCCGTTTAAGAATATTTACACACACATTTACAATTTGCTTTACAGCTTTGAAATTCAAGATATTCATGATATTTTAGTACTTGTTACCGTATCATTTACGGGTTGGGAAAATTAATTACCTTAAACGAAATTGTTTTCAAATATTGAAGAAGGGTTTTTAGTTACAAAAAGTTTTGGCCAAAAATATTTTTGTTAATTACCATATTTTGTTTGTATTATGTGCTAGGAGCTTGGGGCTTAATAATAAAAACTACACGGGTTTATTTTCAAGGTTAAGCCGTTTTAAAGTTAGTGAGTTGATGGGTAACCATCTAACCACCCATTACATATTCAGTATCCTCCGTATCTCGGAAAGTACGTTTAAAAATCCCTATCAATTTTGCGGTGTACAAGCAGAAAATTCCAATAACTGAACATTAAAATAAAAACCTGATATCTTAATGTTGTTGACTTAGCGCTGAAACATTGGAATTTTCAGCTTTAAGACTGCAAAATTGATAGGGACAATTAAGTCGTTTTAATTTATATGTAACGTTGTCCCATACTAGGAATTTCTCATGTATTGTGGGTGTATTAACAAACATAGAAACTTACATACACAAACACCTAAAGACAAAACGTTGACACAGGCTGATATTTGTAGTTCTTTGACAGTCGATACAGTTACTCAGTTGCCCGAAAGTCAGACAGCCAATTTTACCAAGAAGTATGGTTATACCCAGTACGAGCTAAATGGGCTGTAGGTAGATAATTATTAGAAAGGCAATTGCTCCAAGAAAACTTTTGACATTCTGCTGCATCAGCCAACATTGGAAAAATGCTGGCAGCTGATTACAATGTTTCTAAAGGGCTGATAAATTTGAACTTTTACTTGTAACGAGCATTCTTGCAAATGTTACATTACCAGAAAAAAAATGAGAGCGTTTTAGAGAGCGTTCTGGCCAGCTTTTTGCCTAGTCGACTGTCAAGTTTGAAATCATCATGAAGAAAAAAATTTTGACGACCATCAACTAGAGCGTTCGCTAGAAAGATTGTGAAAATGTTGTTCGTAGCGATGTATGACTCTGCTCGGCTTCTGTTCATTGTTTAGTTTTTTTTTTTATCTTGGTAAAATCCCAGGGCCACCCAGGGCAGGGCGGGAGGGGACTGTCAGACTTGTACGGACTAAAATCCACGGTGTCCTTCAATAGCCATTTATGTTCCGCGGTCACGGTAATGAGATAAGTCCCGCGACCCCGGCAGGCTTTGGCCCTCTAGAACCCTGTCGCGGTATACGTATGTCCCGCGACCCCAGCAAGGCTATGGCTCTCTAAAGGGGGGCCCTGTCATCGAGCTGACGCTCTTTGAGGCGCGCGTGGAACATAACGCGCCGTCGACCATGATGGCCCATGGTCGGACAGCAAGTTGCCCTTTACTCGCTGCCCGAATGCCCGCGCCTACGGTGGCCGGAGATCGTCTGCCGACGTGGGCGTCTACCACTGCGGCTGGGGTGGAGGGAGGACGCTATCCTCTCCCTCACGCGGCCCGCCTCCTCCTTCGCGAGCATGACTGCTTCGCAGAAGGAGGCGACCGCTTCCCACTCCGTCTCGCCCCGCAGCCTGGCCGCGACCAATGCCAGGCGCGAGAGGTCTCCGCCTTTCATTGTTTAGTTTGACAAAATTAAAAACGCCGGATGCTCGATGTTCTGTAACAAGTGAATGCTTAATAAGCCTATAGCAACTTTATACTTTTAAATGTACCTATGAGCTATTGTATGTTGTATTGCGTGAAAATATTTTAAGTTTAGCGGTTAGTTTACGACCCTATTGGGGCTTTCGTGTCGGGTCGATTACAGGAAAAATATTGTTCGAAGCTTTACCGTTGACAATTTGACAGGCTTGTACGAAACGTATTTGAAGGTCAGGGGTGCTGGCACGAGCACAGGGCACGAGTATGCTGAGGTAAATGTAAAGTGATGATCATCAACGCTTCTGTACGCGATGTGACCGGGTTTTCAAGACCAAGTTTGGTTTTGCTAGTCATCAGAAACTCACGATGACGAATAGTCTGGGTCGCTGTCGCCAGATACGGTGAAGAGGACATACTGTCATCATCTTCCTGCCCTTATCCCATTTTACTTGTGGTCGGCGCAACACGTTTTCTTCTTCCATTCTCCCCTGTCAGACGTCACAGTATCATTTACTCCTTTTTCATTCATATCATTCCTTAGACAATCCATCCACCTTTTCTTTGACCTTCCTCTTCCTCTCCATCCATCAACATTCATACCAATCACTCTCTTAGTCACATGATTCTCATAGGTGAAGAGGACATACTGTGTACTATACTAAATTTTAAGTAAATACTTCTATTTAAAAATTGAATATCTTAATTATAAGATGCAATTGATATCTTTGTCGGCACGTTTGGCGCAGTGGTTGAGCGATTGGTTGCTGCGTTGCGTGTCGCGGGTTCGATACATTTGAATGATCTGCAAGTAGTTGTTCCGGGTCTGGGTGTTTGTGTGTGTGAGTTTAAATGCACCCACAATACGGGAGAAATTCCTAGTGTGGGGAAAAGTTTTTTTTTAAATAGTCATTGTGCTTAAAACAAAAAAAAAATGACCAAAATTCTTAAAAGGATCATCATCATCATCATCAGCCTATAAATGTTCCCACTGCTGGGACACAGGCCTCCTCTCTGAGAGAGGGAGTGGGCCATAATCCACCACGCGGGCCCAATGCGGGTTGGTGGATGTCACATGTCTTCGAATTTTTGGTTCTAGGACATGTCGGTTTCCTCACGATGTTTTCCTTCACCGTTTTGAGAGCAGTGGTGACGAAATAAATTAAACAAAGTAATGCGCCTGGCTGGGTTCGAACCCACGACCTCCACGACTCGTAAGTCGCGGCCGATACCACTGGGCCACCACTGCTCTCAGTCGCGGCCGATACCACTGGGCCACCACTGCTCTCATGCTGCTCTTATCTTAAAAGGCTGCTTATTACAAAAAATATTATTACAAAATCGACGTTTACTTACACCACGTACTGATCGTGGTGGGTCTCTTTAATGTAAGAAGTTTCAAAAACATAATATTATTCGTTATTTGTTTTAGAATTTCAATATTAAAAGTAGTGCAAGATTACTGCAGCAGCACTGCTATTTGCTGCCGAGATTGGAATCATACTTTATGTTTAGTAGGTATATTGACGGTAAGTTAAAATCACTTAATAACACTTTGAACAAAGTAAACCACGCAACTAAATACACACTGTATTATTTCATATTTATTTCCATGCTCAGTAATTGATTAAAGCACATAGTTAAAATAATTTCCCCTTACAAGAAAGGGCGTGAACATAGCGAACTAACTGAAATAATATCTACTTATGTATAACGTTTGCATGTTACAAATGAGCCGAGCTAAGTTGGGCCACAGAATAGTAATATGTCCAGAAGCCCAGCTATGCTATTCTCTTTAAAACTCTACGGTGTTCTCGTCAACAACGCTGTAATAGGAATCCTTCTTAATGTCGCGGACTGAAACAGTTTGTCTTTAATAGATTTTCAACATAAAATCCAATGGCAAACCGTCAGCTTCAGTGCTGCCGAGACGCTGAGTTTTTAGAAAAAGAGTCCCATTCTGGGCTTCAAATGTTGTGCACTTGTCATAAGACCAACTCTTAAGTCAAGAAAAAATCGCCGTACCCCACATTTCAACAGTGTGCACTAATGTGCTGGTAGCTGATTATTTATCAAATTCAGGGTTGGCTAAATGGCAAAGTAAGTAACCTACAGGTATAATGATAAGTAAAATTATTTAGAGAAAGAAAAACTAAGGCTGTATTGTCGGTTAAATGTCAGTCACGCAATCGCTGGTATTTCATACAAGGGTGCCTTTATAAAAAGCAGGTTTTGGTACATATAAGTTGGTCTGAATGGGTATTGGTGGATAGGTAAAACTTATCTAGAGAAAACCAATAAATCTGTCAAATCCCAAGCTGTGTGTGTGCTATGTGCGAGTGAATAAGACCTATATAGACATTATGACAGACGAAAAACATAAATTTATTTTGCCGGCATCGACCACGACTTACCCCGTGCCTATACCGAAAACCTGCTTCTTCATAAATGCACCCAATCTGCATGTGCGTGTTCGCTCTCTGTATTTAGTTTATTCCGTGTCGCATGGTGCAGGCACGGGTGCACGGCAAATCGCATGAATACATTTTAATGATATGACTGAGTAAAGTTTACCTTTTAGCTCCTAGTTTAAATTCAACTGCTATTTGGTGTAACTTCTCAAAGGAAACAGTTTGAGGCTGTTTGTGCGTCATCGTCATTAAAATTAGTTCACACCTAAAATTCCTCTCCTCGAGAGGAATTTTAGGTGTGAACTAATACCGTTCTTTGAGAGGGAGTTGGCTGTAATCCAGCAGGCGGGCCCAATGTCTTTGAATTTTATATTTAGGACATGCATGTTTCCGCACAACGTTTTGTTTGACTGTTTTGAGGGCAGTGGTCATGAAATAAATTACACAAAGCTACGGCATCTTCATAAATCGGTCCAACTGGACTACTGTTCTTAATAACTTCGGGAAATGCAAAGAATGGGTTGCTATGGGCTGATATGATATTAATAAAATGGCATATTATAATATTTTAAATTCACAAAGCGCTATTAGAACCTCCTTCCACAAACCAATATTTATATCACAAAGCCAAAGAACTTTCCAGACGTAATAGTAGGCAAACTGTCCACAAGAGGGCGTGACTAGATTGTGTCATAAATCATAAGACATGCAAGATGTGCATGGCCATAAATTACGAAGCTCGGTCGCAGTCCGTTTGTGCATTGAAATTGTAAACTGCGGTTGTATTGAAAAAGAAATGGTGACGTTTCGTGGTCTAAAACGTCTGTTGTGATTTAAAACAGACTATTATTATGACCTTTATTCACTTTTATGAAATGCCGTGGCTAAATAATTACAGCCGCACAGGCCGATCTTCTAGTTTAAGCCACTCTTGCCGAGGTTGGTCTGTGGATGGGTGACCATCTGTTATGGCGAGTTTCCTCCGCACCACGGAAAGTACGTAAAGCTGTTGGTCCCAGCTGTCTTTTTTCAGAACCTCTAAAGTCACAATACCTGTCTCACCAAGGGGTTTCATATTACCCAGTTACTGGTTTGTGGAGGTCTGATGGGCAGTAGCTTCATATAAAATATTGATATTCAGCTGCATCTGGTTCGACTGTAAGTCGACCTTATGATGCAGCCGAAAAGGCTAGGCAGATAATGATTCAATTTTAAAAACAAAAATGTCAAGAAAAATGTTTTAAAATAGTAGTTAGCTGGTATGGGAGTAGGGTTCAAGCTACCGGTGGTTAGGGCTCCAGAGACAGGAACCTCCTCACAATGCGACCCGCATCGAGGAGTACTAGTATTTGATGATTTTTTGCACAGAGATGAATGAGACGGTTATAAAGGGGGAGAGGGCGGAGTTAATAAAAATAAATACCTATTTATATTTTCGACTCTAAATGAAAAGAGCATTTCCTTTTGGTAGTAGAAAGTCTTCTTACTACTAGCAAATGATTTCTCTAAATTAAGGTTTTATCGGTAGAAGTACGACATAAACCTAAGTTTCGCTTGAATTGGAGAAACCCAAGTGTATGAAATTCTTAGGAAAACAGGTGTTTCATTTTAATATGTATGAACACTCACTCCTTTGAAGCCTTCTCATCTCACGCTTCTCATTACAGGCAGTCAGTGGTTCAGAATTGAGTTAACACAAGGAACATTACTTCTTAGCATTTGTACCTTAGATGGTTGAGCAAACAAGACTTACCTTCACACTTGGAGAGCCTATTTTTACCAACAGGGTAGAAATTCTCGTCTGCTTTTGAGCTGTGCACATAATTATGCTTCGGGATTAGTGGGCTCCCTACTTTTGGGTGCGTTAGCTGGCAACCATTTAACACATTCAGAACTGCAATGACTACACCTTGACCATACAATTTTATCCTTGTGAAAATCGAACCCGTGCGAAAACAGTAAAGTAACCAATCGCTCAGTCACTCCTCCAAGAGTGCTTTAAAATATATGCGATAATATAGCTAGTTATATCTTAAATAGACACCACGCCATGATCGAATAATTATTGACAGAATTCAAATGCAAACCTCATCGCAACCGCATTGCCACCGATTATCCGATGGTAATAGCAAATAATTGGTGGTATAGCGCCTCTGACGCGGCCGCCATCCGGCTCGTGCGCGGTTTTGACTCGCATAAACATGTGGTTCTGGCGCCGGTTGTGTTAGGCTGGTCCCGGGCTGGTTTCGCGTTTGTTGGTAGCCTAAATTTTGGTTCACACCGAATGATGCTTCAGGATTTATTGGAAGACGATGGTATGCAAACAAGCTTTGAATGACGCAAAAAACATTGAAGCACCGTCGCTTCAATATTTTTTATGTGTCGTAAGACTGTCTGAGCAGGATACCTTACGGCCTTGAAACGCAAAAGGCGACCGAAAAGACAAGCCGCAATTTTATTCGGTAAGAGTCTGATAGTCTCTTCCGCTCCACCCAAGGCGGGAAGACTACCTTCGAAAAAGTAACAAGCATTTTAGTAGTTTGACAATATAGGCTGATTGAGTGCTGTGCTGTGAGTCCCTTGGGGTCGAGGCCCACAGGTCCCATAGGCTGGTATCATCCGTAGGCAGCTAAAGTCTCATTAGATCTTGCCTTCCGACGCAAGTGCGTAAGACAAACCTCTTTGCTTTTCTCAGAACGGAAGAATTGAGGAATTTCGCTTCGAAAAAAATACACTACCATCCCATCCACCCCAAAATATTTCCTAAAAACAAAACCCGAGCGTCGCCGCATTCCGCACGAGTATTCCAAGCCTAAACGATAAATTACTATGTTAAACAACATACAGAGCCTTTGCCTGACAAAGTTGGCAAGCCAGGGTTGATTGATCGCCCCCAAGCCATTTAACTCAAACCGAAGACATCTTTATCGCTACGTTTCATGTTTTAGAAAACTTCGTGTACGATGTTGACTCATGAATTTATGTTTTTAAAAGTCACTCTGTATGATGGACGGTTTTTTCGGTTATTGATATTATTATGAGAATGTTAAGGGATGAAGATGTGCGGTGTGACGTAAATAGATAAAAAAAGAAATTAGTAAACGTAGAGGACACCTGAAAATGGCTTGTGATGCGGGGGCATGAGGATAATATCGTGAAGAAAGTGTTGAATATGATTGTGGTCAGTTAAAGTGCAAAAAGGGGACCTATACCGAGTTATAGTGAGTCATCCCGGGCTGAAATAATCATGTTGATGATGATACGAGTTGAAGAAGACCAAAGAAACCATGATTATGTTGTGCCAAATCGAAAAGAATTGCGATAAAGGCAGGAGTAATGATGATGTTGTGATGGAAGTTTGAGGGTATGCTTCTAGTAGGTATAAAATATCGTTCTTTGGGGTTTCAGAGACTACTCTTTGTGGCAATCGAAAGGGAGATAGATATATTTTCAGGTTGGCCAGTGGTAAATAAGTTTTCTGTTGATAAGCCCAAGAGCCATTTCGCAATAACTGGGAGTCGAATAACAACCCTCCCAATTTGCTGCCATGATGTTATAGGGTCGGTTTCACTCTCTCCAAAAAAACTTACCAATCAGAGGTTTTACCAAACTGTCTTTACATACACTACATGTGTGACAATATTCACGGAAGACTTAAACCAATATTCTTTTAACAAAATGTCAACGGAATAAAATTCCTCCTCTGCCATATATAGCCAACTTTAACAAATAAATGACCGGAAAAATAACGCTCCAACATTTATGTACAAGAGAAATCAAAGCAAAAGCCAGTATTTGTGTAATATTAAAGCATTGTAGTTTACATTCCTCCAGTGGAGGTCAAGAATGTGTACATTTCCCTAACAAAGGAAAGTTACGTTCACTCTGTTTATGTTATGAATATAAACGGTTTCGACCCTAAAACAACAAGTATAAGGTTGAAAGTTAAATTTCAGGTCTCGGTGATATTAAAAAGGCTCAGAGCTATAGCCCTGAGAAATGTGAGGACGTATTATGATAGAAATTCGCGATAAAATTCTCTTGTTTTAAATGCCGTTCTTTTTTAAATTTATTGTTGGTAAAACACTTAGAAATTATATGCAACACCTCTTTCACGTCGGTTTAACAGACCTGAACTGTAGCCTAATGAGCTATTCGCAAAAACACCCTTTTCGCTTTGAAATTATCGTAGCAACTAATTATGCAACTTACAGGAAGTAAAAAATATCTTCATTGATGAAAAGGAAAAAATCCGAAAGCTCTTTTGCGGATCTCACAGACATAATATGCGGGTCTATAGTATTTGATATTAGAATAGGTAGCAGTATCCTTTCAAATATTTTTATGACATTGGCTCTGTAATCAGCAGTCTGTTATGCATACGAGTAGCATGCATATGTATTTTAATTTATAGCGCATACCAATATGCGCTATAAAAAATTCTTCCTTTCACTGTCGATTGTACTACGATTTTGACTACTACTAGCTATTTTGATCTGTCAACAGTCCAGCCAGCTAGAGATCTTAGCTTTAATCGGAAAAAAAATGCGTTCAAAATCATAATCTTCCTGATAGACGCAACACGTTATTTTATTCCATTCTACCCTGTCAGACGTCACGTCATCATAAACCCCATTTTATTTCATTTCATTCCGCACGCAACCCATCCTTTCCGAGTTCAAAACAAGGTGCCAAAAACCGAAAAACAATGCTGAAATTCGGAGCACTTTGAAAGCTATTGCCACTTGTCTAGTCTCTAAGCTTAAAGGCCTCTGTTGACCACCGTTGACACCATGTCACTTTTAATACTCCCTCGCCACACTGTGTGGGTTCTACCTTGGCCTATTTTTATCGACACACATACAGACAACACACTGTCTCTTTTCCGCTTTATGTGAAAATGAAACAAAGGGGTTTCACGGACTTGTTGAGACATGTATTGTTTTCCGTTGAACATGTTTAGTATAACGTTATTTCATTGGTGATGACTCATTGACTGAGGATGATTCGTCGGATCCAAAGAATCTTAAGTTACCAGGCAAGATGACTGAAATCTATTTTTTATTTATTTATTGATAGGTTCGCTTTTGACCACTATGTCGCCTGATGGTAAGCGAAGATGTGGTCGACGGTGAAGAACGCTTGCTTAGAAGTGACCTGTTCACTCTTGACTTGAAGACCCCAAGGTTATAGCTGTCGGGAAATACAGATGCCGACAGGGAATTCCACTCCTTATCTGTGCGCACAATTAAAAGTATTGCATTTACATGGTTCTGACGTCACAAGCACAATCTCCAAGTTTTTATGCGTTTTATCTTTCATGATCAGCCTACTATTCATGTTTTCGCTGCTGGGACACAACATGTCTTCTCTCTGTGAGAGATCCACAACGTGGGCCCGGTGCGGGTTAGTAGATGTCACCGTATCTTTGTATTTTTTGTTCTAGGACATGCCAGTTTCCTTACGATGTTTACCTTCTTCTTTGTGAATATTCAATAGGTTTGTCCTCACAGAGCGCGCAGCATCGCGAGGCATTTTTCGGACGGTGTGGACGTGTCTCGTGCATTATTTTTCAATAGCCTAACTAATGGTCTAAATTGATTTGAAATTTATAAATTACTATCATCATCCTTATTATCAACTGTCAGTTATATTATAATAACATTCTAGTTTAATTAAACCATCTTGTAATAGTAGGTACCTATTTATTACTATGTGTACATCTGTGACTGATTTGTTCTGACATCCGAGTGATGCATTGCTACTTGAATTAACTAACGCATATGTATTAGGCGTTTAGAGATGTTGTTGGTTGGTTACTATTGCTTCACTTAATTGGAAAATTGAGTCGTTATTAATTTGAGTTGAGTATTTTTATCATTAAATATCGAATCCGAAATGAGGAGATCCGTAGACGAACTAAAGTCACCGATATAGCCCACCGGATTAGCAAGCTGAAGTGGCAATGGGCAGGCTATATTGCTCGCAGATCAGATGGCCGATGGGGTCGAAAAGTGCTAGAGTGGAGACCGCGGACTAGCAAGCGCAGCGTAGGACGTCCACCAACGAGGTGGACAGACGACCTTATAAAGCTCGCCGGAAGACGCTGGATGCAGGTCGCTTCCAACCGGTATATGTGGAGATCTAAAGGGGTGGCCTATATTCAGCAGTGGACGTCCTATGGCTGAGATGATGATGATGATGATTTTTATCATTTAAGAAATTAAAAAGGCCTTGCGTGACATATTGAACGTTCTTCAGTTCCTTGCAACGATTCCTGCGGTTAGTAGCCATGGTATGTAGATGGGGACGTAGATTTAACTCAGTAAGAATCAGACAGTCTTTTCCGCTTTACATAGGGAGTTCTCATTTGACGATTTTACCACAGTAAAAAAGCTATTTGTTGATACATCTATCTGCTTCATCATCATCAGCCTATAAATTGCCCCACTGTTGGGACACAGGCCTCCTCTCTGTGAGAGGGAGATGGGCCGTAATCTACCACGCGAGCCCAGTGCGGATTGGTAGATGTCACATGTCTTCGAATTTTTGGTTCTAGGACATGCCGGTTTCCTCATGTTTTTTTTCCTTCACCGTTTTGAGAGCAGTGGTGTTGAAATAAATTACACAAAGCAATGCGCCTAACGGGGTTCGAATCCACGACCTACAACTCGTAAGTCGAGGCTGATACCACTGCTCTGCGCTGCTGCATTTATCTGCTTGTGTCACATTATTCCAGGCAGTTTTCCTATGGAATGCACTTCCTCGGGATATCAGGACGGTATCCAGTCAGTTCACTTTCAAGTTGGAAGCTCGTGAGTATATTACTAAGAAGCTGGCAGATTCATCTCAAAGTTAACTGATTGTTAGTTTCCACTTTATTTCTCTATACTGTGTATGTATGATTGTATGTATTGTATTTTTTTTTTTTTATAGCCTAGTCTGTGTCCCTCTGCTGGGCAAAGGCCTCCCCTTTCTTCTTCCAAACCTCTCTATTTTGGGCAATTTCTGGCCATGTCTGCCCCGCGAACATGATCAGGTCGTCACACCACCTCCGCCGCGGTCGACCTCGACGGCGATGTCCTCCTTCAGGCGTCCAGTGAGTGACGAGCTTCGCCCACCTCTCCGGGCGCATACGCTCAACGTGGCCCGCCCACTCCCACTTCAGCTTGGCAGTTTTAACTCCTACATCAGCTACTTTGGTAATGGAGCGCAGGGTGGTGTTTCTGATTCGATCCGTTCGCTTCGCACCTATTATGCTGCGCTCCATCGCCCGCTGGCAAATCTTGAGTTTGGACTTTTGTTGTTCGGTAAGTGACCAACTTTGTGCACCGTAGGTTAGGACGGGTAGGATGCACATGTCGATGAGTTTCCTTTTTAAGGTTATTGGGAGATTTCCCTTCAAATGCTCCTTAAGGGACCAGAAGGTCTTCCACGCATTTTGGACTCGTCTCTCGACTTCCTTGTCTTGCCGATTTTTGAAAGACACTATCTGACCCAAGTATGTATACTCATCGACATATTGCAACGCATACCCGTCTACCGCGACCCTACGTTTCGTGCTGTTGGTCATAATCTGGGTCTTAGATCTATTCATTGATAGTCCAACCTCAAGACTTGCCGTGCTCAGATCTTGGAGCATTTCTTGAAGTTCTGAAGATGATGTGGAGAAAATCACAATATCATCGGCAAAGCGGAGGTTTGTCAGCTGATGGCCACTAACATTTATGCCCCGTGACTGCCACGAATCAGGCAGCTTTTTAAAAACCTCCTGCAATGCGCTTGTGAACAGCTTAGGTGAGAGTGGATCGCCTTGTTTGACGCCTTTTTCGATGTTGAAATTTGGTCCGGAAATATGTAACTTAATGTTAGCAGAACTACTTTTATAAATTGTGTCAATGAGATCAATATAAGTATGCGGGATATTTTGGTATTCTAAGGCATTAATAACAGAGAGATGGTGTATACTGTCGAACGCCTTGGCATAGTCCACAAAGGCTAGGTAAAGAGGTTTGTTATATTCATTATATTTTTCAATTACTTGGTTGATGGTATGAAGATGATCGGTTGTGGAGAAATGGGGACGAAATCCAGCCTGTTCGGGAGGTTGGTGAAAGTCAAGTGTCGGGGCAATATATTGTATGTATGTATTATATATATGTATGTATTGTATATTATGTATATCTATGTAGTAATTTACATTCATTTTCTTATTAAGTAATTGTCTAGTATATTTATAGCACCTACTTTATTACCCTAAGGTAGACTGGAAGATAATGCCCAAAGCATTAAGTCCGCCGCTGTACACGTTTTAAAAACTTGTGCATAAAGTTTAAATAAAAAATAAATAATTAATTATTGATAATGGCACAGTTAGAGCAGTGTGACTGTGATGGTTCGATTCCCGCACGGAACAGCTATTTAAACTGGATCTGACTGTTTGTGTATGTGTGTTTAAATGTTTGTAAAAGTACCCGCGATACAGGAAAAAGCGTTAAAACAAAAAAAAAACTTCTCCCTTCTCTCTCGTTTTTTTCAAGCGTTTGTTATCCTCCTTTTCTAATCATTTTCTAATTAAAATGCCAATTAATTATTCCTTTGATCAATAACAAAACGTGAAATGCCAACACTCCATGATCAAACACTTGTACAGTCGCAATGACAAGTGTAAACATTTCTGTCTTGTTTACAATACCACTGATACCTCATTAATTTACCTTTGACATGATAAAGGGTTGGTCTCTGAATTATTTATTGCGTTATTATTTATTATTTGACTGTGAGAGCTTTGGTATATGGGAATAAGTGTGATAATTGTGTGCTGTGTATTTTTTCTATCGTGAGTTTTTGTATGGCTGGATCAAATGCCCGTTTCCATTAGTCAAGTCTTGCATACAAATATGACGTGTACCTATACAACTTGCTTTAATTGAAAAAAAAAGACATTCTTCAGTTCAAACTACCTACTTGCAACTTGAGTTGTATGCAGGTTTGTTCAATTGCATAAAATTTGCTCGACCTTATACCCCGTTCGTTAATTTTCATAGATTTTTTTTTCTAACAAGAGCACATACTCACACACATACGCGCCCTCAAATATGTGTAAACTGTGTGTGTGTGTCTCCACATATAATATACTGTACACAATTAGTTTGTAATAGTGCAGACCGCGTCACGATGTGGTTATCTCCCTTTAAAGCACCTACGCTTTCAAAAGGAACGTTGAAAAAAAAAAAAGAACGGCATCCGACTCTGATGCACAGTTTCGGCGAAACAACCCTTGAAAGTTGCCAAAAAATTATTAGTATTTTTAATATTTTTTTAATGCTTTACTTACTTTTTTTTTTAATTTATTTTGTTATACTTGGCAGTGTTAATAAATAAGCTGACCATTTTTGAAGCATCATTTTTTATGTCGGTTAAAAATCTTTTTGGGTCAACTGGCCACTTGGGGTCAATTCGGGGATTTGGACCACTCCAAGACCCAGATAACCACTCGCTATCCAGTTGTGTCTCCGACATGCTGCATACATGCCATTCTCATGCTACTTTGCTCAAAAAAAACGTTCTAAATAACTCTTTTCAAATATAGACAGTATTACCAAATAAAAAACCAAACAGCTATTATTACACCAAAACCAACGGGTAAATCAATAAAGGTCAGCCCTGTTTATGTCAGGCATTTTTATAAAGACGTGACCCGTCATGATATGGGTTCGTCTGATAATATAATCTACAGGGACAGGGGAAGGCCTGAAATAAATAAAAACGTAATTTATTACCCACCCAAGCCTTTTCTTAGACTAGAACTGGAATGTTCTAGGTTGGACTAGAGCAAAGTTATTTTTGCTTCGGGAAAAGGTGCTGCGTATAAATTATGTGACTTTATGTATTTCGAAGTTGTAAGTTGTTTGGTTTTTCAGAATTTATAGGGTTGTTTTTAAACATAGGCTCCTACGCTTTCTATCAATTGAGACCAAGGACGAGTGTAATCAATAGGAAAAGGGGAAAGTTTGTTATTGTATTCGGGGCAGAATTCTCAGTCGAGCAGTAGGCGAGGATATTGTGGAGCCGAGAACAGCAATGACAAATGTCCACTTGTTTTACTCAAAAGTTTACTAAAGCCAAAGTATTTTGTTCAAAGGTCCAGTATATTATCTACACAGCTACTAATCAAGCTATGAATAACAAGATTAAGCTGATCGTTCATTGTATGAGAAGCTCAGACAAAGCGGGGTCAAGTTAAATTGAAAATGTTTAGCTTGATGTGTGCTCCAGCTTACTCAGGTCCACTCGATATATTCCTGTCACGACTGAAACTCGCGCGTACATGACAGTAGGTGCTACCTGACACCATTTTCACAGGCTGACAAATACGACGATAGTGCTTTGCAAGTCTTCAGTACCCATACCATGAGTTGTCATTACGATACTCGATCATCGATATCGACCGCGTTTGGCACTCTCATTGGCCCGCTCCAAGGCTGTATGAGCTCTCAACCAATGAGAGCGCCAAACGCAGTCGATGCGTATGATCGAGTATCGTAATGACAACTCATGGTAGAGGCTTTGAACAAAGTCTGTCTTATAAAAACTGTAACATCTGGCGGCAGCTGATAAACGCCCTGGTGACCTACCATGACGACTTAAAGCGAGAGTCGTTATACTGTGGAAAAGAGACAGAGCTATACAAATCGTCTAGTGCCATCTCGTTCCCACAGTGGAACTACTCACGCTTTGAGACAATCGTCTACCGAGCGCTCGTCCATACTAAAAGAGAAAACGTTTTCCTGCCCCTAGATGTTATCCTATCTCAATGATTTTTTAGAATGCTTCTGGCACAGTCAAAAACTAGGTTTATAGAATTTCATTTTTTCAAAATTTATAATAGTTTGAAAGTTACAGGCGCCTAAGTGTTACTATTTTTATGACAAAATGTTCATTGAAGTAAAACCTTTGTATTTTAAAAATAAAGAAGTTTTCGAAAAAAAGCAAAACCTATAGAGCTTGAATATAATATGCTGAAACGATTGAACAGAATCTAAGAGATTGGTCGTGATTTAGTATGTGAAAAACATTTTCTCCCGAGAGACAAATTTCATATAAAAAATACTTACAGTCAGTCGCGAGCTGCAACGCTCTCTATCGCACGATCGGGGGTCGAGGATGTGTGGTAGCGACATCACGAGTTTTTCTGAATACCTATTTTTTTAAATGGCAGCCGTTATACTATCCTCTTAAGGCTAAGTTCAGATGAACGCGCGACGACGCGCGCTGCCACGCGATTCACCTGTTCAGATGGCGGCGGCTTGCGCGTGACAGTCTAGCGTGAACATTCAGTGAAAATGGATGTGGAGGAGGCAATTTGCTTGTGGGTTTTATACCGCAAACTGCGACGTCGCCGTCGAAAGCAAAGACGATACTGGGTGCACCCTATTTTAAGTCAAAGACATTCTTTAAGCCTGTTTGTAACTTTATATCCTACACTAAGATTCCAAATCGCATCTCTTTTTTCAATTTCGTCTATTAGTAAATCCATTGATATGCCGTCCTCCATTTTTTTCGTCGCTTCTTGCGTCCGTCCGCCTCAAACCACGCCGGTCAACTGAACAGGTCGATCCAGGAGTGTAGATCTTAAACGGCGCGTCACCGCGCGGTGGCGTGCGGGTCAAAATTTAGCGCGCGGTGTATAGCGGTGCGCGCGAACACGCGCGTTGACGCGCGGTCATTTACACAACAACATTGATTTATTACAATCTCAAACCGCGCGCCGAGCCAACCGCGCGTCGTCGCGCGTTCATCTGAACTTAGCCTAAGAAGTCATGGTAGGCTACCTGAGAACCAGTCCCGATAGAATGACATATAAAGAATTGTCTTCTAATCGTAACTGGGTCAAAATCAAAATAATTGCTCATTTCATAAATGTTACTTTTATGTTACAATAACATAAAAATAACATAAAGGAAAACAAGGGCTGCATTCACAGTTGTAAATAAAAACAGTTTTTTATTCAGACATACAAAGTCGTTTTACGTATTGATCCCAAACTGATATAAATCTCATAATATTGATAACAAACTGAAATACTTGTCTTTGCCAACGACACGGCAATGAGGATTTTAGTTTGTATCACTCAAAACACTGACTACGACCAAAAAAACATGTTTATTTTTTATTAATTTTCTATTTGTTTAATATTTTAAAAGCATGCTGTGGACACGCCCCAACCCAATTTTATGTAACGTAACATAAAAAAATGTTACATAAGTGTGTCATAAAGGAAGAAATAAGCATGTTTTTCTACAGACTAACCTCAAATCACAGAACATAATTAACTCGATCGTTGCAGCTAATTAGCGATAGAATAGCGCTAACATAATAGTTTCCTGACAATACGAAATAGTTTAAAGTTACTTACCTGACGTATTTTTTCAATTTACCAAAAATAAAACAGTTTTTTGTTTTTTTTTCGACGCACACTTTACAATCATATTTTTGCCGAGTACAAAATGGCTGCTGCCCTATGATTGGTGGCCTGAGGTTCAGACAGTGACAGCTAATGTTGCCAGTATTAAAGTTTTAAAAAAATACCTTTTTTGCGACTAAATAATGCGTTACATAAATGAAATAACATCGATGAAGTAATTTTGAGACCAGTTTTAGTTTTTATTTAAAACTATAATTTATATTTCAAATGAATTTTTAAGGATTCTACGCACATTTTACAGTGTTATTTGAGAGGATAGCCAATTTTGTTTAATGGTAAATATAATACTTTTAATGTTTTTTCAAGTTTAAAATATCAGTGCTGGAAGTTGGACAGACGTTTTTTGTAGGAAGACCAGAAGACACGCCTTTAAAAATGCCACAATATTTAAAAAACGAGGTATCAACTACCAACAATGACATTTAAAATACAATGTAAAGAAGGGCTTCTTTGTAATATTCAGTATTTTATTAATATTGCCCTGACAGTTTTTTAGTAGAAATTAAGGAAAAATGATGGACAAATAAATTTTCTGAAATGAGCAATTATTTTGATTTTGACCCAACTAATCCTTATCAAGTTCGAACATTTATGAAACATCATCTGTTAATAATAATTGGAAGTCTCACAAAGCGGTGGACAAGTGGCAAAACTGGTCGCAACATGTCCAAACTTTCATAAACGCTGGCATTTTCAGAGAACACGTCTATGAAAGTCAAACAAGAGAAATTACCGAAATACTTTGGCGAGGATGAAGTTGGACAACTATTTTACTTGATGCGACAGAACTGAGGTGGTTACAAGCGGTTTACTAAGTTCTGACGTTCAGACTTAAATTAAGAAGTCGTATCTTAGAAATACTTGGAAAGACAATGTTTTATAAAAACCCAGTCCGACCCGTGACTATTGAACTTGATATAACGAATATTTTGTATCACCCTTAAAAAATAAGTAATGAAAATATTACTCCAACCATCGGCAGCCCCGACCCTGTTCCTGATACCTAGTAGTGGACTACTATTTTTTTTTTATAAATATTTTTTGTTTTGTAATTAATTTACAAAAGTTAAATAATAAGTATAAATTAATTAATTAATAAACGAAAAAGAATGTTTGATAATATGACTAAACATGACAAAACAGGGTGGCACTCTGATCACTTCTCGGGTAGTGACGTCATAAACAAACAATCGATGATCAATCATGAAGCAGATGACGATGTTGTCACAATTTTAAAAGCTGGTTTGATTTCGGGGAAATATTGGTGATTTTGACATAGGTAATAATGAAATAGGTACTTACCTCCATTTTCACGGATATTTTATTTGGCATTGTCATGGATGTAGGTACGCATTTTTAATTTTTAAGGGTTTATCTTGTAGACTTGTATTAGACTGAAAGAAGAATAAAATTTTTAACGAACGATAAATGAAGTTAGAATGCACTTTGCAGATTAAATAAAATTAATAAAATTAAGATAAATTAAGATAAATTAAATAATAAAATTAAGATAAACAAGAATCAAGAGCAAACCTCAATAGGCTATTTAACTCAAAAAAAAATTACTACTAAACTAGATAATCAAAAATTAATTGGCCCGTATTTTTGTTAGGTTACGTAAAGGTGCCGGGTTCGCGCGCGAGACCGCGACACGAGACAGCGACAGGAGACCGCGACAGGAGACCGCGACACTACTTAACATTAGGCAATGTATACGTGCCGGTTCGCGCGCGAGACCGCGACAGGAGACCGCGACACTTCTTAACATTAGATAATGACAAGTGTCGCGGTGTCCTGTCGCTGTCTCCTGTCGCGGTCTCGCGCGCCAACCGGCACCTTTAACTAGAATTGACGAAGATACAACGCTTCTAAAAATCACAAAACGTCACTCGGTTGGTATCAAGCGTTATGACGTCACAAGCTCCCACTCCCGAATTTCGAAACGTTTTATCTTTCACATTGATTTAAAAAAAAAAAAAAAACGTGTTCATTATTATTCAATACTCCAACTGACAGAGTTAAGAGATTTCCAATGTATTAATGCAGTAAACTACCCTCTTGACAGTTCAGTGACCCTAACCAGTGTCCATCTCCCACCGCCATTTAATTATGTCTTCCTTAGTAGCATCATCTAGGAAAACATGAAAGATATAATATATATTTTGTTCAAAAGCCTTCGTATGATATACGTGCCGTATCTTATAACAGATAAATTACTGCCTCCATTCGTTAGGTTATGATGTATGGGTATTCGGCTTCTGATAACGTAATATGAGTTTATCTATGTTGTTCGTTTCTTGGTTAAAGGTCGTTTGTATGGGTTTGACATTTGCTCTAGATTAAGTGCAAAGGTTTGTGGTTTTTTTTAAACCCTATGGACTTCAATGTTGGGGCCAATTTTTACCCCTAACAAGACACATTTTTGTCAGTTTTTTTCTGCTTTCATGTAAATATAATGTTCAGATTTACTTCCATTGCTTAGTATACATATTATTTCAAGGGTTATGGAAGTTTTGAATTCCTTAAAACTTCCACGCTGTGTGTGATAAGAGCCAGATGTGCTATCATTATTATCAACAATAGTTGGATCAAATATATGTACTTTATTTTGCGCCAAAGTTTAAAACACAACTGATAAACAATGTTGCTTATTCTATGGTTCCAATGACAATTATTATAGCGATACCTTTGAAAGACAATCAAAATGCTGATACAATGCACAAAGACAAAAACGTTTTTGTACTTCATCAATTAAGTTAAAAAAAGCCGTTAAGCCCAATCTAACAGCCCCTGATTTGTAAGTCCTTAGACATCCAAAGGCTTGCTAAAAGTAGCTACATATAGGTAGAAGCAATGTCACTTCAATTAACATCAGCTCCACTTTGGGGAGTCACATTGGGGAATCGGCAATCGATTTGGGCGAGACGGCTGTTATTTTAAGTTGCCAAAAGCGCTAGAATATTCTAAAGCGTTTCGATAATGTTTCCAACATATTGAAATTGGTTTATTTAGTCATGGCTACAATAACTTTTGCGAAATTACGTAATGAAATTCTCAAATGTAAGGGTACATCCACAAACTTTGGAAACGCGATTTTTTGACGTGTCTAGTTTCAAGCGACAAGCGTTTGCATCAAGGTTTATATTTTTTCAAGTGAATACTATCGCCATGACTCATTGCATGCTCGAAATATCACATAGTCCATCATCATAATCTGCTTAGCCATTTCCCATGTATTCATTTATTTCAACATGATTTCATTTCATAATAACGTAGTCCAATCAAACTACAATGTTCCCAGCCTACTCTTTATGAGAATGGATGGACGCGGGTCCATCTCATGTCTTAGATTTTATTACCGCCGGTATTCTCACGATATTTCCTTCGGTCTGTGTTTAAACTCACGACCTCCGTGTGCAGAGTCTAAATTATTACCACTGGGTCACTACTGCACAAAGTATAACGTCTTTCACTCATTGTTCTTTCCAGCTAAAACACAACTGGCGAAGGACAGGGGACCTGTCTTAAGTAAGATAAATGTTTATTTGAAAATAACATAACTTTTGATTTTGAATTTATTTGTCGCTTGTAAAAGTCGCACAGCCGCAACACGCGCGAAACAAGTAGTTTGTGGGCGAGCCGTTAAAAAAACAAACCTTTATAAAATGTAGAATTGATTATGAATTCAAATGTTTTATTCATAAGTCTGATGAGGACGCAACCAATTGAAGTTATTGATTGAAATACGGAACTGGGCGGTGAAT
Source organism: Agrotis exclamationis (assembly GCA_950005045.1). NCBI lineage: Eukaryota > Metazoa > Arthropoda > Insecta > Lepidoptera > Noctuidae > Agrotis > Agrotis exclamationis. Next base: position 4,048,566 of record OX465431.1, on the reverse strand, counting down.
ATTTGATTTAATTCAGCAGGAAGTTTATTGGAATAGATTATTCCTTAAACTATGGTTGCTCTGGCTCTCCCTACTCTGGTGCTGCAAGTCATTAGGTATTACGAGTGAATAGAAGGAGTGACTTATTTATTTATTAAACTAATTTTGTACACACAAAAAAAAAAACAGGAAATTACATATTTAATACTAAAGTACAAAGGTCAAGTTATGTACCGTCAACTTCATATAAGACTCACCCCCTTTGGTAGTGATATTACAAGCAAAAGGGGTGAGTTTCTCAAAGTAGGGGAAAGGTGTACTAGATGATCCGTTGAGGGAAGATGATCCTTTTATATTGCAAAGAAGCCAGTAGCGTCATCTAGTTGTTTTTATTGGTAAAATGTAGTCCCCGATATTCTCCCGCCTCAGTCAAAAGTAATGGTGTCGAGAGTGACAATCAAATTTTTTGAGAATAAAAACAAATATTCCGTGACTTTGATCTAAGGTAAGCTTGACTTGAAGTCTATGTCTAATTTGTTCTAGGTACTTTATTACTAGGCTGTTGCATTAGTTAGCTTTGTAAATTGCTCTATTTTGTTTTTTTAACAGCATGGTAACAGTTTAAACCACATAGTTTAAGTTATCGAACATTGAATAAAAAAGTTAATGTTGGGGCAAGATGATTATGTTACCGGTGTACAAGATGATCCCCACGGATCTTCTTTTACACTGATAACATACCTACTATTAAGGGGATATTTTTAATAATTCGTATGTTATTGTTTATTTAATAATATTTTACATATTAATACTAATATAAATACTAAAATACTAAAATTATATACAAACTATAAATAGCCGTAGTAGTATGTACAAAACAAAAAAAAAAAAAAAAAAAAAACACTACACTACTAAACAAAAAACTTTCAAAGGGCGTCAAAAAATACGTCCACATCACTGTCAACGGGAACAGTGCCCAGAACGCTGGCAGCATTGCCACGTTGTATGGCAATGCTGATTCGTTGGCCTAGGAATAGGCCAGCCCTCTGGTCACCTGAAGAGTCGACTAATCGCCTGGCGATTTCCTTAAAAACGTTGTGGGCACTCGGACCCCATGGCCCCAGAGTTTCAACCCCAAACGGCTCAAACACATAGCTACTAGCTAAGCCAATGTATGTTATTATGTTTTAGTTTATGTATTTTTTCTAATATATATGACTTAATTTATATGAACTGCCTGCATATTATTAAAAAAAATGTAGTCGATTTTAAATAATAACAAAAAATACTTTATTTTGTTTTAGACTATGCTTCGTAATTATAAAAAAAAAACCAAACGCGGGTTGTGGTCAGAAGACTGCATGATCTAAGCGCTGGATGCTGTTAAATTAGCATGCCATATAGCATAGTAAGTAAACAATTTGGGGTGCCAGTAAAGTCACTAAAAAGGCGAGCCAAAGTCAAAAATAAAGTGGCTGTGAAAAATTAACCCAGATTATGGTTTTATTTAGGTAATTCTCTTCCTGGATCCTGGGATCATCTTGCCCCTATCGCAAGGATCATCTTGGACACCGGGGTGTACAAGATCATCCTTTGACAACGTTTTAAAAATGTGTTTTTTTAATAGTAAAACATCTAAAAAATTAAAATTTTGAGTATGAGAACAATAACATAAATAAATTTACTATGTATACCTATACGTATTTACATTCGCGCTAAGTAGAATATCATTTGATCTACAAGCAATCTCCCTTAAGTGAATCATCTCGTACACCTTTCCCTATTAAAGAAAATATTGACGTATTCATCAAATTGACTATTTAATTAATTTGTCTCTCTTCAAGTTTGTACGGTACACAAAAGAGATAATTTGTGTCCAGACAGCAATTTTAAATGGTTTTCCGGTATGCTGTCCTATATGCTTTGTATATGAGTTTTTTGCAACCAAATAGAACCGTTTAAAACCTGCTGTTTAAATACATTTCACTTTTGTTGAAAAGAAACTTAAAAAGAATGTATTGTTAATACATTTTGATTTAAGTGGGGAAGTTTGTTATTGCATCATAGGCGGAATTCTCAGCCGAGCCATAAAAAAGGGTGATAAGGAGTCGAGAATTACAAAAACAAATGTCCATTTGTAACAAACGACATATTTCAATACACTATCAAACGACATTTTTCATACATTTTTTTTAAAAAGAATATTGGACCGAACTAGGAAATTTTCTATTAGCGTTCATTTTTCTTGTAATATTTCCTTTTAATAATAGTGAAACCCTCTTGTATACCTCTTCACGGGATCGTTAAACGTTCTGTGGGTATTCGTTGGCACGTATTTTACAGTACATTAGCCTTCAGGCCGTAGCCGTGAGCCCAAAATATAAACCCATCGAAAATGGATGAAATTTTTCGAATAATATTTTGTAGGTAAGGTATTATAAATTGTCGACTATTCGTACCTATTGCTTACCTAAGTTTGATTATGTTCATTTAATTACAACTTGCAGTGTGGCCCAGTGGTATCGGCCTCGACTTACGAGTTGTAAGGTCGTGGGTTCGAACCCCGTCAGGCGCATTACTTTGTGTAATTTATTTCAACACCACTGCTCTTAAAACGGTGAAGGAAAACATCGTGAGGAAACCGGCATGTCCTAGAACCAAAAATTCGAAGACATGTGACATCTACCAATCCGCACTAGGCCCGCGTGGTATTACGGCCCACTCTCTCTCACAGAGAGGAGGTCTGTGTTCCAGCAGTGGGAATATTTATAGGCTGATGATGAACTACAACTAAAAAAAAATAGCGAATTTGTGAGGATGAATGGATGTTTGTTTCTCTTCCACGCATTTTGAAGGGAATTCAAATTAAATTTCGTACACAGATGGTTGAAAGCCAATAGACTGATATCAGAAAATCTATATTTTTTTGTTAGCGTTCTGTCCCCTGGATCGACGGCGCATTGTGTTTCACGCGCGCCTCATAAAGAGCTTTCAGCAACGTCATCTTGCTGACGCTCTTTGAGGCGCGCGTGGAACACAACGCGCCGTCGCGTCGACCCGGGCATGGTCCATGGTCGGGCGGCGAGTTGCCCGCTTCCCACTCCGTCTCGCCCCGCAGCATGGCCTCGACCAATGCCGGGTGCGAGAGGTCTCCGCCTATCGCTGCCGTAAGGACACGTCGGTGCTCTGCCCAAGCGGGGCAGTCCTGCACCGTATGCTCCACTGTGTCCACCGGGCGATCTTCGCAGTGGTGACACCCTAGGACGGGGCCCCCCATAAAGGGTCAAAGCCTGCCAGGATCGCGGGTCTGTCTCATCAGGTAAACGTCACCCTGGAACGTAAAGGGCTATTCAAGGATCACCGTGGATATTAGTCAGTAGGTACAAGTCTGACTCACTCCTATGCCTTCCACTTATCTCGATGGTGTGTCTCTTCACGCCAATTCACAAGGAAGTAATAAAATAAATTACTGTCACAAAACTCCATTAAATTCTTTGTTTAACAGTCATGCCTTATAAATTAGCAGTTCCTTATGTATGTCCATTTTAACTGCTCAGCCTTGCTCTTGGCGAGGAAAATTAAATAAACTCGACTTCGATCTTTTTTGGCGCCAATGACGTATGCTTGTCTGGTTTGCCGATGGCTATAAGTGAGTAACATTTTGCCGGGAATAAACGATTGGTGGCGAAGGCGCCCGAACGCCGATCGAGCTTCAATACTCGCCGAGAATCAATGTTGCCAATATTTAGAAACTCCCTGACTGCCCTAATCAAGGAAAAACAGTAACTGCTTGCTCTTAGGAAAGGTGGTTTCAAGGTTTTTATCGTCATTGTGTGAAATTACAGTTTTAAAATCTATTGAATGGGCCTATTCTCAATATCAGGTTCCCCACCTCATATTTCATCCAAAAGTTAATCACATAAAAAAATATTGCACGATGAAATGGAATTAAATAAAAAAATCTTTAATTTTTTTTATAACATTTAATATTTTTTAATGCTGGCAGCGTGTATAAAAAAATCATGACGCGAGGGAAATACGCCCCCTTTTATGGGTATTCAAAAAACGGACACTGGCAACATCTTTTATAAATGTCAGTGCTATCGAACTCATTCACAACTAAAACATAAACAGAGTGCTTTTAACCAAAAAGGAAATATAATAATAACTAATAATATTTACAAAAATGAGTGACCATAGTGATAAATTATTGAACAAATCTAATTTTAATATCGAAGTGTCAAATGGAAAGCAAATAAACATGAATAAAGAAAACCATGAGTTGGAAGAAATAAGTAAACTTGTGCCTAAAAATGGTGAGTACATAAATTAGTTGTGAAAGTATGTTTTTGACGGCTATTCCTACTGGAAAAAGTGTATTATAACCCTAGTGCGTAAAATAAACAATCATAACATTACTCGTGAACTGTCAGCTGGTTGAAATGAACTCTAGTGACGTGAAGTCGGTCAAAGGTTAAACATAGACGAACATACCACTAATAAGTACTCATTTTATAGTAGAAAGAGATGGAAGACGTTGTTTGTTCTTCTCTGGTCATTGACAAATTGTGACCTTGAGATTATGTAGTTGTGGGAAATTCGCCATGTGTTTTTTTACGATAACGTTTTTCCATATGTTTGTCAAATGGTTTTTTATGACCCAAAAATGGGACATGTTATTATATTAAAGCCAGGGAATAGAATATTCTACAAAAAATGGCCCAGTAAAACTCCCACGTGGAAATATTTAATACCTAGTTTTTAATTAAGTAAAAGATATCTGAATTTTCGCTACCGAAATTCGAAAAAAAAATATATGACAACTTTGTATACTTACATTATGAATAAAAATTTCTTAATTACTTTGAAAGGCCTAAGGCTAAATTATAATTGCAACAAGCGTTTTTGGATATCATTCGACTAAAAAAAAACACTGAATGAACATGGCGAAGAGGAATGATTGTAGATCGATATAATTAACGACGAATAATAATAGAAAAATAATACTTCGATGAACAACATTTTCAGAGGGGCATTTGTATATCCATTAGCAATATTTATTAAATTATCAACTTTGTAACACAATTGTGCAAATTGGGGAAATTGATATGTTGGAGTATGTCACGACGTGGTTACCCTATTGGAAGCACAACCTACGCGCTACGTTCTTTACTGGGGTAACCAATTAATTAAGCCCACTGTACATAGGAGAGCAGTGGTGGCCCAGTGGTATCGACCACGACTTACGAGTAATAGGTCGTGGGTCCGAACCTGGCCAGGCACATTACTTTGTATAATTTATTTCATCACCACTGCTCTCAAAATGGTGAAAGAAAATATAATTAGGAAACCGGCATATCCAAAGACCAAAAATTCGAAGAAATACGACATCTACCAATGCGCACAGGGACCGCGTGGTAGATTATGGCCTACTCCCTCTCACGGAGAGAAGGCCTGAGTCCCAGCAGTGGGAACATTAACAGGCTGATAATGACTGTACATAGGTCAGATAGGGTTTTGCTTCCTGTATTTTGCTGTATTTAGTCAGATAAGAAGACGATTTCGACATGGGAAAAGTAGATAAATAAACGATTCTCCTGCATTGCGAAAAAAACCGTTATCAGTGCTAGATTTCCTAAATCACGATTATTCTGCATTTTATTATTGTAAATAATACGTTCAATCACATTAATGCGACAGTCGGCTACTTGATTTTATCTAGAGTGTTTTAATTTATTGAGTACTTCCATGCCAATCGTTCGAGTAGTGTATTATTATTGTTGAGCAATTATATGCGCTAATATGTCCAGTACATAAGTACAATCGTGGCTTATTAATATCAGTTGCCTGTAACTGTTTTCTCGCCTTTTTTTTCTCGAGTTTCGAGAATTCTTCAGGCCTATTTCTCGAGTCGCTAAAATTTTGCAGTCACAATAATAAAATCGTAAACATGTTAATTAAAACATTTCAACGAAAATCACCCTATTTTCAATTCCCTCTCACAGAGAGGAAGCCTGTGTCCCAGCAGTGGGAACATTTAAAGGCTGATGATGATGAACGAAAATCACATAAAGCTAAACTTATTATTCTATTGATAATAATAGTATTATTCACATTTTTGAGTCAATGAGAGAACAAATTGACAAAGAGCATGAGACGAGAACAACGCAAATGCAATTAAGATCGAGACTCAAGAATCCTCGTTTTTTCTCGTATAGAACTTAGCAGAAAAGTTTGAGCAGAAACCCTAGTATTATGGTATGATCTTCAGGGCTAAGCAGCGGTTGCTTAGCATCGTCCTTGGCTTTTGACCATCCATTACAATCATACTAATAGATTATTCTGAGGGCTACGTAAAGCACGTTAAGGCATCATACAAACGATGGCCATTTCATTGCCTCCTTCATCATCTGTCGCGACTGGTGTCAAAGTGGATACTTTGACTGTTGCCCGGACAAGAAGTGACAACGGTTGGCGCAGACAGGTAGCGAAGGCTGTAATGGTATCTGTTGCCAACAAATGTCGCTCTGTATGAAGCCAAAGCAGTTTTGGTCTCGGGTGTCATTTGTATAGCTGTCTTTGAGAGCTGGTGGCCTACCATGACGTCTTAAAGCGTAAGTAGTACAGCTGTGGGAACGAGATGGCGATAGATGACTTGTATAGCTCTGTCACTTTCCCTCATGTCACAAACAATAAACGTAAACGCTGAGTAGACTTTAATAGATTTTCAACTTTATGTGCTTAGGGATAACGTTGAAGATCTAGTGAAGATTGCTTTTCGTTTTCGATCTTTGCTGTCGCTAACGCTAAGATATCTTAAATAGATTTTCAACTCTAGGCTATAAAGTTGAAAATCTATTGGGAAGTACAGAGCGTTTACGATTATCGTTTGCGATTTGTTGTGACTTGGCTAGGGGGGCTGATTAGATAGTCAAAAGTCTAAGAAACAGTGTTACTGAGGCGCATTGTATTAAGCCTCGAGCAGACACACACGATTAATCGCGGGGCGACTTGTCGCGGTCCATTCGCAGTACATTTAGAGTGGAAATTAGCTTGGCTCGTTGTCGCAGTGCGATTAATCGCGTGTGTCTGTTCGAGCCGTTACACAGTACTAGGTAATAAAGTTAAAAAAAAAATTACAGAATATACAGAAGGAAAAATCGATCGTTTACACATACAAATATGTATGTAACTGCATGTGATTGTACTGACTATATTATACGTACATTTTAGTTATGTGTTTCTATGACTCAATTACATTGATAGGGAACTGGTTATTACGATTGATAGTCATTGACTGAATTCAAGGTAGTTATGGTATATTACTAAAATTGTTTCAAAAATGAAATAAAAATTGTTTTTTTTTTATTAGTTTATGAGAAATTATTACCTACAGCGATACATGAAAATGTTATTTCGGGGTCCCTGCATGCTTTCGAAAGTTGTTGGTTCGTTTTTTTATTATATCGAACTCGTTATGTCGAAAATTTAGTTGTACGATGTTTTATTACATCGATGCTGTAGAACGTTTGTTTGTGCAAAAATTCTTTTTGCGAAAAACTCTACAGTAGTTGCTCATTTGTTCGGTAGTTTATTAGTTCGATCGAATCTTATTTTGCATTATATGAGGTATGCCAGTTTTGGTTTTTTGAGGGTATCATCAGGCGATTGGCTAGCAACCAGTTACTGGTATTGTCTACGATGTAGCATGAGGAGGACAAACGTAGATTCTTCGATATGTTTGGGTTTGGCCCATGCAACAGTTGAACGTGGTGGATTCGTTATCTGTCTTTCTCATTTAAGGAAAATGAACGTGAAGATATTTATGGTATTCGTGTAGGTATTTTCTCAACGTCTAAAATGCAAAAATAGGTTATTCATTAAATGTAGGCGTTTCGAACCAACATACCATCAAACAATTGACCTTCAAAAAGTGCTGATAAATCAGCCTAATTTGAATAAATGACTTTTGATTTTGATTTTGATTTATTATACAACGAACAAATGAGTAATCGCTGTAGAGTTTTTCGCAACAAGATTTTTCGCGCAAACGTTACGTCGCACCAATAAAGTATCGATATAATAAAACATCGTAGGTACAACTGAAGTTTCGACATAACGAGTTCGATGTAATAAAAATCGAACCAACAATTTTAGAAAGCACGTAGGGACCCCGTAAGAAACAGTTTACAAGTTCGAGGCAAACATTTAATTTGTATTTAAAACTTAATTCAAAATGTTAATTCAATCGTGGTACATAAGTCAACGGACGTAGACAATAGTTTGATGGTAGGCACTCCTAATTACAAATGCGATTACATATTTTTTTGAATCTGATGTTCAGCAATAATCAGCATGTCGTCATCAGCGTTAGATTATCCATAATAATATTGTGAAAATCAAGGTTATTATTTTTTTCGTTTTGCTTCATGATCTGTTCAAATTGTTCAACAAATTGACCCTTTTGCCAGCATTATTATTATTAAAAATAACTTAAACTGTTTGTTTAGTTATGTTTTAGTCTAACGGTAAGAAAAAATGTATGGAAATTGATTCAGCTGAGTAAACCCAAAGGACATACAAACAGAAATTCACAGAGTCAAACCATCCCACATTTATAATTAAGGACACCCTGTTCCGTCAGAGGACTGAGATGTGAATTAATTACCTGTCCATCCATTTTCCATAATAATGCGATCAGATTATTCAGATCAAGGTAGATACTCTGAAGGTTTAATTAATTGTGGAATAATAATAATTATTGTAATCGTGAATAACCTAGATAAAAAATTAATGTTTGTGAAATAATTATACGTACGTCTACAAAGCGATGAGAAAAAATGACAAACTTTTTTTTAAAAACTTTGCTCCTTTTTTGGAATTTCTACTATATTTCCAGAACGCGCTGCATGACCCATCTCTATTCTACCAAGAATAGTTTAAGTTATTTCATTGTTATTTCAAAACAATTTGACTTTTATTTTGCACGATTAAGACACAATCTGTATACCAATGAAAAGTTGAAATATTTCTTATTTTAAACACTATCATGCTTAAGGGCGCATAACCAGAAAGTTGGCAACGTCGCAAATAGCTGTCAAATATCAACAAGTTTTAATTGATTTGGTAAATTTACTGTATGAAAATAAGAAATATGGCTCCGTTGTGCACTACAAAGTTGATACAGGAGTGCAATTAAAACACTGGATTTGATATTGTCACTGTTTCAGGTGTAAAAAAGGCATTTGGAAGGTTTAGAAGTACTTTTTTTACATCTAAAACTATATATTCGGTGTTACGATATTACTTATTGCATGCCCTTATCATTTTTTAGTGCACTACAGAGCCATATTTCTTGTTTCCATACAGTAACATTGCTAAATTAATTAGATCTTGTTAATATTTGACAACTATTTGCTGCCAACTTTCAGAATATGCCCTTTTAAAATGGTAATAATCTTTCTACGTTCTGTCATTTTGTCCCGTCGACATATAAACTGTTTCCACGGTGCCATGCCACGCGTGCAGGTATGGAAAGATTCAGCAAATCAAGACATCTTATCTACGTTGTCTAATTTTATCATAATAATATTTTTGTGACTCGGTTGTGGTCACAAGATAAGATTATCAAATTATTAAGATTCACCCAGATTATTTTATACAAGTCTATTTTTCAAGGTTTCCACAGATTAAACATCTTATCTCTGAGGCTGAAACCAAACGAGCGTAAATTTTGGAGTTGCGAATCGCGTAATTTCGTGTTCTGCGTTTTTCTATTTGTAGCGACCAAAATTACGGGACTCAACTAAAAAAATTACGCTCGTCTGGCTTAGCTTAAGAGTGGTTCGTTTCGGAACTCTTACCAATCTTACAGCCTGAACACTCCTGAAATAGCAAGCTTAGTGGCAGAAAAGTTATGTGAATAAAAACAGAGTCACTGACTTCCGAAAAAAAAGCTGTTTTGCACTTTATTGTGTTTGTTTTTAAAATTGGTTATTTTTTACTCCAAAAAATAAATAAACAGGTTTTGTTTTGTGATTTGTTAATAACTCATTACGTTATTGTCCACTAATTATTGCTTCAAAGCTAAATAATTAAATCAATTGTCCCAATTAATCTATGAACAAATTGATCAAACAATATACGTGTAATATGATACCTAATTTAATACATTTAACTAATAGTCCAATCTGTTTTAATTCATTGAAGCGAACTAAATGCGTTAATTTTGTCAATTAGGTACAATATTATCGAATATCTCATAAAATCTCTTTACATTATTTTGTGTTTTTGTATCATAACCTTACTTTTCAAAGTCAAATCATTTATTTCAATCCATCAAAGAACCACTTTTGAACGTCGATTATTAAAATTGAAGGAAATGGAATGGGATGGGATTGATTCTACACCCTATTTTATTTAGAGACCAGGTTTCTTCGGGTAAGTTTACTCCATGGTAGATTTTTTCTAGGCTAGAGTCAAGAGCAACCGCATCTCAAATGTTATTAATCCTACTAATAAAATTATAAACGTGAAAGTTCGTGAGGATGTATGGAGGGATGGATGTTTGGTGCTCTCTCACGCAAAAACTACAGAACGAATTTGGATGAAATGTGGCACACAGATAGTTTATAACGTGGACTAATACAAAGGATAGTTTTATGCCGATTTTATCTTCCTGTGTGATAAGTAATTTTCGAGACGTAGCAGACGAAGCTGCAGTAAAAAATAAAAATAATAGAGTTTCTGAAGATTTTATCCACCCAGTTTCATTTAAAGATACAAACATTTACTTTGACAGCTTCATACGAATGTTTTGTTATTTCCTCATAGAACATTCCCATCAAATTATCTAAAGGGAAAAAAATAAGAATGTTACGTCATGTTACCACGTCTGATTCTGACGTTTGACGATTGATAGGTGTTCCGTTTGTTTACGTGTATTTTACTTTCGTTACGAAAAGTTGTCCATCAAGAGGAGCTATAGAAATAAAGAAAGAAAACATGTTTGTTTGGTACATTACAGAATTTCACTTGAAACAAAAAGAAAACAGATGTATAAAAACTGACTTTTTCTAGCTAGTTTTCAGGATGATCGGTTCCATTAAGGTCTTTTACAAAGGGGAATACCCAAATGCTTCGAAAGAAAATATTATTACATTTCGAAATTATGATCAATAACCGGAGTCCGTATTTTTGGTCTTTCGAACCATTAAGGTGCCGCCGGTTCGCGCCGGAGACCGCGACAGGAGACCGAGACAGGAGATCGCGACAGGAGACCGCGACCGGAGATTGCTACCGTATCTGTCTCCTGTCGCTATCTCGCTCGCGAACTGCCGCTCATATATTGCCTAATGTTAAGTAGTGTCGCGGTCTCCGGTCGTTGTCTCCTATCGCGGTCTCCGGCGCGAACCGCCACCTTTAAGTCGGTCTTTTTGTTATTCGGTATTTTGAAATTTGTATTAATTGTGAATATCACAATAAAGTTTTTCTTATATCTATACTAATGTAGTGTACCCTATTCAAAGACTCGGTTAACTTTATAGTCTCATTTATACTACTATTTCAATCCAGCTAGCTTCTTCACAATTTTTTAACAAAACATAAACTTCTTTACTACCGTATTTCTTTACTTGAGATCCAAATCTGTGGCAATAAACTGCAGTATCCGTGATTCAGTTAATAAATGGACCCACACTCTGTATTCAGTGGCGACGTGTCGAACACAAATCAGATACACAAACATCGGACTGCCGACGAAGTATCTCCAACCAATACAAATATGTTGGACGTACAGCAATTTCTATCGTTCACGGTATTGAGCTCTTTGCGGGTTCTAGAGATTGGACATTTTTGGTTTGGAATTGGATATAGTTAGTGTTATATATATAGATTTATATAGAAAATTTGATGAGAGCAGTGGTGGCCCAGTGGCATCGGCCTCGACTTACGAGTAGGTCGTTGGTTCGAACACCGTCAGGCGCATTACTTTGTGTAATTTATTTCAGCACCACTGCTCTCAAAACGGCGAAGGAAAACATCGTGCGGAAACCGGCATGTCCTAGAACCAAAAATTCGAACCATGTGACATCTACCAACCCGCACTGGGCCCGCGTGGTAGATTACGGCCCACTCCCTCTCACAGAGAGGAGGCCTGTGTCCCAGCAGTGAGAACATTTAAAGGCTGATGATGATGATAATGATAGAAAATTAGATACCCATTGACAAGTTAGTTTCGTAATTAGAAAACATTCGATTAAAAATTGGAAGTTTTTATTTATTCAAGATGGGGTTAGCTCTTGACTATAGTCCAGGTCAAAGATGACTGAGATAAAGCCTAAAATGGAGCGAGCTTGCCTAGAAGAAGCCCGTTCATTCATCTTTTTACCTATTCTTCGGTTTAAAGGAAGGTATCTATCTGACAATTGAATAATCAAACACAATTTAACTGAATTCTAAAAATGTAAAAGAATTTGCAAGAAAAGTAATAGCGGTCTTGGGAAAATTTTCCTTCCTATTTAATTGACTATAATTTTTAGCTTAAGATTTATTAAAATAGGTTATAGTAAGTCTATCAGATATTAAGTGAATAGCAATAATGATGGCTTATTTACTAAAAGTTCCCAATCTTTAAAATAATTATTTAGGTAACCCAACAATACATTCGCAAAACTAAATGTCAACAAAATACCAAAAAGTGACACCAACTCAACCCATTAAATTCGCACCATCAAACTTGTCACCGAGCCATTAGCAAAACACGTTTATTCAAGCTCTAAAATACCATTTACTGTGAAATAGTGTCGCAACTATAAGGCTAGTGTTTTGTACGTAAATCGGAATAAATAACATATCCCAGGCGCTACATCGTTTGGCCTAAATTCCTATCTGTTACACAACAGGCGGTGGTGTGTGGTTGCAGTGGCAGCGGAGGGTTGGAAATGAGATCTTTCCATAACAAGATGTTGAAAAAAAAAAAACGCGCAGAGATTCCCTTTGTCAATAGCCTGTCTCAGCACGAGCCCTGGGACTCCCATTTATTTATTAACATCAAACTTCTAAAGCATCAGGGTGAGAAAGGGATGAAGATATTCAGCTCGTTTCTCGAACTCTTTCTCACATAGAGGTAATGAATGGTAGGTTCGTAAAAATGGAGGAGAGAGGTTATGAATGCTAGAAGCTAGAAATTGTGGAAAACCAAAAAAATCAAACCTTTCAAATAGAGTGTTGACCCTTAAGAGGCTGATATAGTAACAAAAAAGCCTCTGCAAATAAATTCGTAATAATATTAGTAGAACTCATTTAGTACAAAAATGTGTAGTAGGTTGTACAGAAGCAAGTGAACTTTTAATCTATGAATACTGTACCTGAAAATCTCAGAGATATTCGTTTCATTTCTTAAAGATACGCAGGGTATTAAAAATACCTCTCATACTTACAAAATCTTTGTTCAATTTTAATGCTATTACAAGTTTTTTTTTCTTTTAAGTGGTTTATGTTGAATGATGACAATTTTTCTTGTCAAGTACATTATGTTGAATTTTATTTTCATTTATGTACTTCTAAAAAAGGTTTAACATATTTTTTTATAGATTTATTAGAATGTTTCAATACTTTTAGCTGATTTATAAACAATCGCAATGCTGAATAAATAATTTATCAATTTCTGAAACATTTGCCTATTCTCATATTTCATGAGAAATCCAAAATCAAAGGATTATTTCATAGACCATTACATGCACTTTGGCACGAGATAATAACTTGTAAAAGTAAAGAAAAGAGTGTGAGTGCATAAGGAAGAAATCGACGCTATTCAGTCTGTCCTCGGCTGTCCTCTCCCAGTGACATCTTAAGTTTGTGACCTAAGCACGTCGCTTAAGTTACAAGTTTTTATTGCCCGAATTGGAAGCCCAAAGAATTACGCAGACGATAAACTTCAAGTTTGACCCAATGACGTATTATATAAAGACACGTCATGAACGGACATCGCGGCGCTTAATAACGGCGAAAATACTAGAACTACTTATACGCGTGACGAAAGAGAAAGAAAATATGACACCGTACGGCGGGATACCTGTTGCTAGAGGGAGACAAATATAAATCTAACAACGTAGCGTCGCGCGACAGGTTGGTGCGTAACTTAGCGCGATATGGCCAATTGGCTACATTTTATGTTGTCATTTTAGAGTGCGGACAACGTATCTATAGTTTATACATCATTGGTTTGACCTGACAGAAGGGATTTACAAAAAAAAAAACTAGTTTGAAGGTGAATAGCATTCAACCAAAAAACAAATAAAAGCTCTATGAGAATGTTATCATTTTTTATCGTGGTATAATCATCGAATAAATCTGAAGATTGGATCAGAAGGACCGTCAGACTCGTATTGACTAAAACGGTGTTCCTTCAATAGTCCTTTACGTTCTAGGGTTACGTTTACCTGTTTACATAGTCCCGCGACACTATATAATCTGTACTTCTCCATAGAATTAAAGAAATTCCATTCTGAATATTCTACAATACTTCAGGCCGTTGCAACTTGCACCATACCCTAAGGCCTGGCTCACATTGTAGTTCGAGTCGCCAATTTGCGGAGCTACATTAATTACTTGCAGCCTAGCTGTGTTTTAAATTCTTGTGAAATACAGATGTTTCATTTTAAAATATTGTGTTCCGTGTGGTTTTGCCTTTACGTCTAAGTGGTGTGAAATGTGGAAAATCAATTAGGGGGAGCTGGATGTTTGTTTTTTTGATAATTTGAGTAAAATTTGATAGAATTTATTTTGTTTCTTGTATGTATTTACTACATAGATAATTATCTAAGCCAACTTGTAATGTTCTGCACGATGAATTTAATTCAAGCCCGGATCTCTTTTGCAGAATTAAAATTAGACCTCGCAAAATTATACATTACACATACCTAGGTACTTAAAATACTGTTGAATTTTGTCACCTATTATCTTTTCCAGGCCATTTAGTGTGACAAATACCGGAGAAAAAAAATGCCTTATGTAAAAATTAGAGCAACAAAACACCAAAACGCTACAACAACAAAAAACATAATTTCAGCAGACACAACATTAAGAGCACTACCTAACATAGTCAGCGAATATCTGGGACGACGCTACGACGCTTGGACGCTACGACGCTATCTACCGACAGCCCGACTTCACTCGCTCTAGAAGCTTTTAAACTTACTTCCTCCGCTATCTTCCCTCTATTTGTTCAAACTACTCACCACGAATGATGAATACGGTGGAAATTTTCAACACTTCAATATACTTATTGGAATTTGAATTTTAAATGAGGGTAGCGTAGGTAGCATTCAGTTTGGTGCAGTTTGTCCGGGTAACTTGTGTGCTTTGATGATGTTTGCTTTTGAATAACGAGACGAGTTGGTTCGAGCACTTTGCGTGTTTAGGTACTTTAAGTACGTGTAGTATATAGGTGCACAAAATGACTGATCATTTGTCTCATAATCAACTTCAATATTCTACTTGATTTAAATGATGAGCTGATATTTTTTGCGCAATTTTAGCGTAGTAAAAGATTTGGTGTACTTATCAACTTTTTTCGCGATTTCATTTTATTCCAACGGAGAAAGATTTTCGATTTGATATTCAACACTATTACTATTATTTTTATAACATTTTAGATATTAGATTTTTGTTTCTAATGGATTAAGTCAAAAATATGTAATGGAGGTTCCAATAACAGTGAGCAAAATATACTTATGCAATATTTTTTTTAATCCAGTGGACTGTTACTTTCAGAGTGCTATAAAATATACTCACATTGTGCCGATTTTCCGATAATTGCTATGTTACATAATGATCTAGTATTTTAGCTGTATATAGTAATTTAAAAAAAATACATACAGGACCTCAAGTCCTTTTTTTTCAAGGCAAAAACTAAAGATTTTCTATTAACGTTACTTTCTTACAAAATCTTTTAATCACGTTGACGATCGTATGTCGATTTGTATTGTTGGATATTTACGTACGTATACTTTTTAAACTAGTGCTTTAAACGACATTTAATCTAGATATTTTAAAGTACCGTTAAAGAGCTATTAAAAGATGTACACTTGCATCCTGGACGATACTGGGGCAGAGCCCCGTACTAATATGAGCAACGTCCTTCAAACACTTAAATTTATTGAAATTTGAATTTTAAATGAGTGTAACTGTAGGTAGCATTTGGTTTGATGCAGTACGTCTGTGTTACTTGTGTACTTGTGGGGGTTCGCTGATGTTTGCTTTATCGAACGAGACGTGGTAGTTTGAGTGCCTACTCAATGAGTAGGTGTCTAGTTATATTGTATAAGTTGGGGAAACTGACCTTTATCCTAGTTTAAATCTAGTTTTTTATTTATTTTGCTTTCTTAGGTTCTCCTGTAACGTGGTTCACAAACATAATAACTTACACACATAAACACCCAGACCTTGTTCTTTTTTTTTCCGTGGTATAATCATAAAATGAGTCCTCCCACCCAGGGTAGCACGGGAGGGACTGTCAGACTTGTAGTGACTAATACCCCCGGTGTCCTTCAACAGCCCTATAAGTCCCGGGACCACGGTTACTTGATGAGTCCCACGAAAATGTAAGCCCCTACCAACCGGTCCTGTTGGAAGTCTATAGGGGAGGCCTATGTTCAGCAGTCGACGTTTTACGGCTGATATGGTGATGATGATGAAGTATATGCAGCGATAAGATGGCAACAGATTTAAATATTTACAGTAAACGAGATGTCAAAATATAAAATTCTAGGTTAGGTATTAAAAATTAGAGCAGGGTTAATGTTTTTTTTAAACCCGATGAAAGCCAAGCTTATTTAGATCCCAAAACGTTAGGTTGGTACTACCGCTAACCTGCCCGTGTTACCTATTCAAAATAATCCCAATAAGCACACTAATAACCGTAACGAACGAGCTACAATAATAATATTTTATCATGTTTCGTTCATAACATAATAATCCTTATTAACACTGACATTAAAGGTTATAGTCCATTAATTTGTATTGCAGTGCCAACATTATTCTTGGTACTGCGGGTTTTAACTTATACCTTTAAGCTGAGTTCAAGGAAAACTGAAAAGTTAATATCAGTAACATTTATTGGGTTACTAACGTACCTGATAGTAATGAAAAAAAAACTGTTTTCCAAAGTAATAACCGACTTCCAAAAATGCACAAAAAAGCATAAAATATTTTTTTTTTCGGAAGTCAGTGACTTTGTTTTTTATTTAATTACATCTATTGATGATCAATAAAGGAAGATTAGGACTGGGAAGTATTTTTTTTATGATGAATTAATCAAAGGACATGCCTCATACAAAAAAAAAAAGATTTTTCCAGTCGGTCCAGTCGTTTGAATTGGGGAACGAATTCAGAACGTCCTCCTCTTTAAGAAGTCGTTTAAAAAGGGAGAAAGAATATTATCTACAATTTGATGATAATAAAATCAATTTCATTTTTTATTTATTTTTTGTCTGTACTATCACTGTTATTATAGTTTTTTAAAGAACTACTAATTACACACTTTTTTCCTACCATTATCTACAAGTCCATGTACTCGTAACTGTCATCCACACACCGCAGCAGGCAATCGCAAATAAAAATTTCCAACAAAAAAATTTTAAATTTCGGAGCCCTAAAATAGAAAGGTTGTGACACATAAAAAGACAAACTTAAGCCAAAGGTATCGCTAGCTTCGTGTACAGTATTTGTATGCAAAAAAATTGGAACTGTGCCGAGGTTGGCCGTCACCTGTCAAACTTGACAGTGAAGCGTGGGACCGACGTGGTTTAGATTATTTCTGGAAAACTATGGAAGATAAGGTTTATTTTTTGGTGTGCTAGCTGAGACTATCAATCAGCTTTAGGGATTCTCTCGTTTTATTGTTATACTAATTTTAAAATATAAGGATCGCAGCAGGTGGTGCTCGGTAGTTACAGCCTACCCTCATGGGAGGAAAGCGTGATTTTATATATATAATTTTAAATTAGATATTTTTTCTTTTGGATTTAAGGCTAATTTGAGCATGAATAAACAAACAATTCGTTTTTAATTGAGCAATAAATACTAATTGCGCATGTTGCTATTATTTATTTAACGAAGGTTTGTATTTTTATAAAAACTTAATTACTAAAACAGAAATTGAGATTCGAGAATATGATAGTTGTTTAAGATGGGTATACAAATGGACGTAGTTAAGCAGAAAGGACCTAATCCACAACAAGTCATTTTTGAGTAATGGGCGTTTGAAGTTTCAGCTAAAATAGCTCTAAAAGGAACTTTATTTTTCTTCAAAATGTCTTTTTTTTATTCTAGTAGTCTAATATTGTAATCGTTAACGTAATAAAAACATTATTTTTTTCAGCATGTTTTGAGATATTAAGCAAAGTGTGGGTTGAGTCCTTACAAAGAAAAGCAATTTTTAAAGAAGTCGTAATTTTTTTTAATTCCTCAGAAAAAACTCAAGCAACAAAATTTTTTATTAAAAATAAAATTAAATAATTATAAAAAAATAATGTGTTCAATCAGCTTCATTATGTTCTCTTTGACATAGAAAAAAATTAAATAAACTTATAAACGGTACAGACATGGCCATAAGCTTCATTATTCTTCCTCCAAATCAAAATCCAATGTTGGTCCATATCCATCTACATGCGGCGACCTCCCCGACGGCGTCAGCGTAATATGTTACGCTGACGACACGCTCGTCCTGGCGGAGGGAGAGTCGCACCAGGCGGCGGCCGACAAGGCGACGCAAGCGGTTGCGACAGTCGTCGAAAGGATCCGGCTGGGGGCTGGGCTGGGACTCGAAGTGGCATTGCACAAAACGGAGGCCATGTGTTTTCATGGCCGCGTTAACGCGCCACGGTCTGAGTCCCACATAACGGTGGAGGGGGTTCGCATCAGCGTCGGGAGGACGATGAAGTACCTGGGACTCGTCCTCGACAGCCGGTGGAACTTCAGGGAGCATTTCCTGAGTTTGGCCCCAAGGCTGAACCGGGCAGCAGCCGCCCTCAGGCGACTCCTGCCCAATTTCGGCGAGCCAAACGCCTCCTGCCGTAGGCTGTACGCCGGTATCGTGCGGTCCATGGCCCTCTACGGGGCCCCCGTGTGGGCCCTGAGCATCCGGACGCGACCACTAAAGTTGGTCGCATCCCAGAGGGTCATTGCTATCCGGATGATCCGGGGATACCGCACAATCGCCGGCGAATCAGCCAACCTCCTTGCCGGATTGCTGCCCTGGGATCTGGAGGCGACTGCCCTCCAGCGCGTCTATGACTGGCGCGTGGAGGCGCAGCGCCGGGGTGTAACCCCGCTGCCCCGAGAAGTCGAGGCGCGGCGGGAAGAGCTCCGGTGCGATCTCAGGGCAGTATAGGTCCGGGCACGCCGCAATCGCGGCGGTAAGACCCCTCTTTGAGGAGTGGCTGGAAAGGCGTCACGGTGTCCTGACCTACCGCATGACGCAGGTCCTCACCGCTCCCTGAAGTTTCGGGAGGTTCCTGTGTCTGATAGGGAGGGAAGAAACGCCTGGGTGTCACCACTGCGAAGATCGCCTGGAGGACACGGTGGAGCATACGGTGCAGGACTGCCCCGCTTGGGCAGAGCACCGCCGTGTCCTCTCGGCGGCGATAGGCGGAGACCTCTCGCGCCCGGCATTGGTCGAGGCCATGCTGCGGGGCGAGACGGAGTGGGAAGCGGTCGCCTCTTTCTGCGAAGCAGTCATGCTCGTGAAGGAGGAGGCGGGCCGCGTGAGGGAGAGTACAGTGTCCTCCCTCCACCCCAGCCGCAGTGGTAGACGCCCACGGCGTCGGACGTCGGCAGACGATCTCCGGCCACCGTAGACGCGGGCATGCGGGCGGCGAGTAAAGGACAACTCGCCACCCGACCATGGACCATGCCCGGGTCGACGGCACGTTGTGTTCCACACGCGCCTCAAAGAGTGTCAGCATAATGACGGGGGCCCTCTAGAGCGCCAAAGCCTACCGGGGTGGCGGGACTTATCTCATTACCGTGACACCGGAACATAAAGGGCTATCGAAGGACACCGGATTTTAGTCCCTCCCGCCCTGCTCGGGGTGGAAGGACTCATTTGACGATTTTACCACGCAAAAAAAAGTGTTACCAGTGTAAAAAAAATTTAAATTTAGTCATAATTATTTTGTTTTTATTACTTCCGTGCCTTTAGTCGTGGATAATTTTAAAATTTAATACTAGTATATTTTTAACATAACATGCACTTGTTACAAATTATAAATACGAAAGTCGTTTCAGTTAAAATATAAGTGTATGAGTCAAACACTAAATCTTTTTCTTATAAACGACTTAACCTTCTTGAGTCACTTTAGGTTATTAAGAATTGTGTGGACGTTTCATATAAAACCGTTTTTTCTTAAATAGCCTAAGTGTTTTGAGTCGTTTCTAATAAACAAAAACAGAAGTTTGTTAGCAGTAAACCTAAAACACAGAAACGACCCAAATTGTTTAAGTCGTTTCAGTGATTTTCAAAGATTAAATTGTTAGGCAAAATGTAATTCTCAGAAAGGACCCAAACTGTTTGAGTTTTATCTGATAAATTATCTTTAAGAATACGTACATAGAAATTGCATTACTCAGAAACAATTCAAGCAGGTTGGGTTCGTTCAGCAAATTTTTTTTTCGTGCTCTTCATACATGTGGGATGAGTCGGGGTAGTAAAAAAAATAGTTTCCATATACATTTCGAAAATAAAGTCTTCACTGTATGATAGATTCGACCCTCAGGAGTACGATGGCATACTTAACTCAATTTCGACCAAACTGTGGGTTAGGTCCTTTCTGCTTAACTACGTCCAAATGATTAATAAATTGAGTTCTCTGTTTACTATCCAATTTTCCATCGAAAAAATAAAACCAATGTTTTAAGGCGATGACAAGAGCTAATGTGCCTCTCGCTCGCACGTTTCGACTTTTGAGTAGGTAAACTTGTATCGATTAAAATGTTTTTTTTTTACTAAACTGTGCAATGTGATTGCACACAAAATGGTTGATTGCAATTTTTCAAAAATGGGATCAGTGATTTTATATCTTTCAAAATGTCGAAACGTGCGAGCGAGAGGCACATTAGCTCTTGTCATCGCCTTAATTCCAGTTTTAACTATTGAGTAGGTACCTAAAATGAAAATAAGTAAAGGACAATATCAAAAAACATGCATTTAGGGTCCATTTATACTAACGAAATAACGAAGCACATCGAAACGTCCATAATATTAAACTTTTCAAATGAAATCCGCCCTTATTTCGACAACGTAATACACATATTTCTTTTAAGATAGTTGAGAGGAATTCACGCCCAGACGCTTGTCATCGAATTCACGCATCTTTATTTATTCTCTCAGTAGTAATCTGCGCATTACATTGTGGAGACAAAGATTAATTTGCTATGTTAAGTTTCAGATTGAACCTTCGATGTGCTTCGACTCTGCGCTAGTATGAATTGACTCTAAACGAATAAACCAACTGAATATGGGTACTAGCTACCTAGTAAAAGGTTTACCAAACCCTTGAAGATGTTATCCTTGTTGGCATGTCTCCAACTTAATAGTGTCCGACTGTCGGTCTCTGCCTACCCTACCATGCAAGTCAAGATAGAACTAGGCTAAACCGACACAGCAATTCAATGCATATAGAGGTGAATGGGATGTATTGCAATTGTTCAAGTGTTAAGAGTTATCTGTCCATGACAGGTGGGTAATGGAGCAGTCCGGCCTAGTAATTTGAACTGAAGTAAGCACTTTATTTTATTTTATTTGTAGCAGTACCTCTGGTCTTATAGTAAAGAACAATATCTAAAAGAAAATGCCGTTTTCTTTTAGATTAATTTAATCAGTAAAACTTTATATGAAAAAAATATCTCATTTTATTTTTTCAGAGCTGTGGTAGTTGTAACTGCCCCGACTAACGAGTTGTGAGTTCGAATCCAGCCAGGCGCAGTGCTTTGTATTATTTATTTTATCACCACTGCTCTCAAAACATCGTGAGGAAACCGGCATGTACTCGTATATAACATTATAGGCTGATTTTACAGATATTCTTAGTAGGTAACCAAAACAGCTAAAACAAAGAATACGAAAAAGCAGTAGGACTTCAAATTATCACTCAAAATTAATGTTTACATCCCTTGTTTAAAACTCGCGAAAAATTCACATCCCTAGAGAAAAAAGTGTGTGAAAACCAGTTAACAATTCACCCTGAAACAACGTAAAAAATACAAGCATACTACCTTTTAAGGGCGCGCCTCATAAATTAAATAGCGAAACTTTTACGAAAACATTTTAAATTGTTGAAAAACACCGTGGCCTGTGCCCTCGGGCCTCCGTTGTCAGGGAGGACCTTTATCTCTCAGTTTTATATCTCAATTTCCCCGTTTTTTTGACGGGATTAGGGTTGTGTTCCCATATATAAACGACCCCACATTCGGATGCTCGGAGCACTTTAAAAATTCAATGGAATTGGTGAAAGAAATTTTATTGGCGCCATTTTTCTAGTTTCGGGGTAAACTGTTAACTAAAGCGGGGAAATAGTTTTCGTTTCGGGGAATAAAAATGGACGGTAGTTCGAATACTTTGTACGATTTTATGGTACCTCATTTTTCTCTTCGTTGTGTTTTAAAATGATGAGATTGAAGTGGTACAGTTTTTCGCTGAGAACTTTTCTTCTTTTATTTTTATTCTGGCTGAACAATAAAGTACACACGGGTCGATCTGCTAGGTTACGCTATGTTTGCTAGATGGGACGTGGAAGCGTGACCATCCATTAAATACCAAGTTCCCTCAGTGCCTCGGAAAGCACGCTAAGCCTTTGGGCTCATCTGTCATTTTTAGATCTTTGACAATCATACAAAGGGGTATCGTATTACCCAGTACTGACTGGCTATGGAAATAATACGGGCAATCAGCTGCATCTACTTAGATTGGTAACCAACACCAACATAGTTGGGAAAAGGCTATACAGATGATGATCGGGCATGCGAACGGCGAGGAATGGGCAACTCGCCGCCCGATCATGGATCATGCCCGGGTCGACGGTGCGTTGTGTTCCACGCGCGCCTCAAAGAGCGTCAGCAAGATGACGGGGCCCCCCTCTAGAGGGCCAAAGCCTGCCGGGGTCACGGGACTTATCTCATTACCGTGACCCTGGAACGTAAAGGGCTAATGAAGGACACCGTGGATTTTAGTCAGTACAAGTCTGACATTCGATCCCGCCCTGCCCTGGGTGGGAGGACTCATTTGATGATTATACCACGCTAAAAAAAAAAGGCGGATGACGATTAATAATATTATTCTTGCAAAGTAATACGAAATAAACTTTATCGGTAGACTTTCCTTGCCATAATAATGGCTACATGGATATTGATGAATTTTGGTTCACACGTAAACTATGACCATGAAATAGGCTTCTTTTCGCCCCATATAAAAAGGGTGTATAAAAGAGCCCATATTTTAGATTTTTGTACATTCGACCCATTTTTTTCCGCACGGGGATAGCAGAACAATTAAATTATAAAATTCAGCACAAAACTACAGAAAACGAAGGACATGATGTGGAATCTGAACAGAAAGTACTAGGAGAATAGGATCAATACCTTTTTTCGAGGGGAAACAATTTTGTGGCGAATTTACAACAACCCCATTAAAGTGGGACTATTTCCAACCTTCACGAGGAGCTTTCCAATTTCTAAGCAGAGAAAGCCACAGGCAAAAACGAATATACAGTAATTATGTGCCAAAGGAATAGTCTTTTCGTGCTTACTAAAACATTCACTGCTTTTACAGGCTAAAAACCTCTTTAAAAGCTTTTCTTAAGAAACCTCCTTAAAAAAAACTTAGTCATTGCTTTCAGGTATAACAAAAAAAAAAGATTTATTTTTCAATCACTTACCGTAGATCTATTTTTCGTAACTTCCAGTAACATTAATCTTCTATTCTAGTATATAATGTTAGTACGTAATGCCTATGTATAAACGTCTGAAAGTGCTTTTTACTTTACATAATAAGATTTTGTTGTATTGTTGGTTTATATGGTTCAAATAAAATATTATTCGGTAAATAGGTACTCGTAACTCGGGGTTGTTAGACGTTGTGTACCGTTTTCTGTAGTACCGATTTATTTTCTTTGGTAAAATCAGAATAATATTGCTTTTAAACAGCACTCATAAATATATACAATACTAGCAGTTCCCCCGCGACTTCGTCTGCGCGTATTTTGAACCTTTTATCTGTGAATTTCTACTCCCGGCCACCCTTCTTAGGGTATACTTTTGGAAAATCTAAATCAATATCCAACTAAAATTCTATCTACCCAAAAACAACCCCTCATTCAGGGTTTCAAATTTCGCAAAATCCCGCCTGAGGTAGCACCTACGTCCTAAAACAAACCCATAAGCAAAATTTGAGACTCCTAACTATCAAGAACAAAGTCACATCTTAGTGAGCATCTTTTTTTTTAGCGTGATAAATTCATCAAATGAGTCCTCTCACCCAGGGCAGGGTAGGAGGGACTGTCAGACTTGTACTGACTAAAAGCCACGGTGTCCTTCAATAGCCCTTTACATTCCAGGGTCACGGTATTCGTTAGTCCCGCGAACCCGGCAGGCTTTGGCCCTCTAAGGGGAGGCCCCGTCATTGTGCTGACACTCTGTGAGGCGCGCGTGGAACATAACGCGCCGTCGACCCGGGTATGGTCCATGGTCGGACAGTGAGTCGCCTATTACTTGCCGTCCACATTTCCGCGCCTACAGTGGCCGGAGATCGTCTTGCGACGTCCGTCGCAGTGGGCGTCTACCACTGCGGCTGGGCTGTAAAGTGGACACTGTCCTCTCCCTCATGCGTCTCGCCTCCTCCTTCGCTAGCATGCCTGCCGCGATTGCGGCGTGCTCGAAAGTGTGCGATGGCCGCGTCAAAAAATCTCTATGCATATTTTGAGACTCCCAGCATTTGTAATAAAGAAGTTTCATGTAAACTATCAACCCCAAAAACATCCTCTTAGGGATATAATTTCAGATAATCCCGTCATAGGCAGCATCTACGTCCTAAAAAGAATCCCTATGCAAAATTTGAAACTTCTACCTCTCAACCCCAAAACAACCCTTTAGGTGTTGAATTTCGTAAAATCCCATCGTAGTGAGCATTAAAGTCCTAAACATAACCCCCATGCAAAATTTGAAACTCCTAATACTTGTAGTAACAAAGCTTCATACAAACTATCAACCCCAAAAACAACCCTTTAGAGGTGAAATTTCGCAAAATCCCGTTTTAGTGAGCACCTACGTCTTTAAAAGAATCCCCATGAAAAATTTGAAACCTCTATCTATCAACACCAAAAACAACCCCTCAGGGGTCGAATTTCGAGGTAGCACCTACGTCTTTTTTTTTTTTTAGCGTGGTAAAATCATCAAATGAGTCCTCCCACCCCGGGCAGGGCGGGAGGGACTGTCAGACTTGTACTGACTAAAATCCACGGTGTCCTTCAATAGCCCTTTATGTTCCGGGGTCACGGTAATGGTATAAGTCCCGCGACCCCGGCAGGCTTTGGCCCTCTAGAGAGGGGGCCCCGTCATTATGCTGACGCTCTTTGAGGCGCGCGTGGAACACAACGCGCCGTCGACCCGGGCATGGTCCATGGTCGGGCAGCGAGTTGCCCTTTACTCGCCGCCCGCATGCCCGCGCCTACGGTGGCCGGAGATCGTCTTGCGACGTCCGTCGCCGTGGGTGTCCACCACTGCGGGTGGGGCGGAGGGAGGACATTGTCCTCTCCCTCACGCGGCCCGCCTCCTCCTTCGCGAGCATGACTGCTTCGCAGAAGGAGGCGACCGCTTCCCACTCCGTCTCGCCCCGCAGCATGGCCGCAACCAATGCCGGGCGCGAGAGGTCTCCGCCTATCGCCGCCGTGAGGACACGTCGGTGCTCTGCCCAAGCTGGGCAGTCTTGCACCGTATGCTCTACTGTGTCCTCCGGGCGATCTTCGCAGTGGTGACACCCAGGCGATTCCTCCTTTCTCCTTAGACACAGGTACCTCCCGAAACTTCCGTGTCCGGTGAGGACCTGCGTCATGCGGTAGGTCAGGACGCCGTGACTCCTATCCAGCCACTCCTCAAAGAGGGGTCTTACCGCCGCGATTGCGGCGTGCCCGGCCGTCGGTTGCGACAATCGTCCCCTCCATACTGCCCTGAGATCGCGCCGGACCTCTTCCCGCCGCGCCTCGACTTGTCGGGGCAGCGGGAATTCTCCCCGGCGCTGCGCCTCCACGCGCCACTCATAGACGCGCTGGAGGGCAGTCGCCTCCAGATCCCAGGGCAGTAATCCGGCAAGCAAGTTGGCCGATTCGCCGGCGATCGTGCGGTATCCCTGGATCATTCGGATAGCCATGACCCTCTGGCATGCGACCAACTTTAGTGGTCGCGTCCGGATGCTCAGGGCCCACACGGGGGCCCCGTAGAGGGCCATGGACCGCACGACACCGGCGTACAGCCTACGGCAGGAGGCGTTTGGCCCGCTGAGATTAGGCAGGAGTCGCCTGAGGGCGGCTGCTGCCCGGTTCAGCTTTGGGGCCAAACTCAGGAAATGCTCCCTGAAGTTCCACCGGCTGTCGAGGACGAGTCCCAGCACCTACGTCTTAAAAAAAATTATAAGCAAAATTTGAGACTCCTAACTATCCAGAACAAAGTCCCGTCTTAGTGAGCATATACGTCTTAAATACCTCTAACCATATTTTGAGACTCCCAGCACTTGTAATTACAAAGTTTCATGCAAACTATCAACTCCAAAATCATCCCCTTAGGCATAAAATTTCAGAAAATCCCGTCATAGGTAGCACCTACGTACTAAAAAGAATTCCTATGAAAAATTTGAGACACCTATCTATCAACCCTAAAACAACCCCTTAGAGGTCGAATTTCGCAACATCTCGTCTTAGTGAGCATTATTGTCCTTAAAACCTCTATGCATATTTTGAGAGTCCCAGCACTTGTAATAATATTAACAAAGTTTCATGCAAACTAACAACACCAAAACCATCCCCTTAGGGATAGAATTTCAAAAAATTTAAAATGAATCCCTATGCAAAATTTGAGACTCCTTTCTATCAACCCCAGAAATAACCCCTTACGTGGTGAATTTTCAAAATCCCATCTAAGTGAGCACCTACATTCCATAAAAGAAACCCCATGCTAAATTTGAAACTCCTAGGACTCGTAGTAATGAAGTTTCATACAAATCAACCCCAAAAACAAACCCTTAGAGGTCAAATTTCCCAACACCCCGTTTTAGTGAGCACCATCATTCTTAAAAGAATCCCCATGCATTTGAAACTTCTATCTATCAACCCCAAAACAACCCTTTAAGGATTAAATTTCGTAAAATCCCATCTTAGTGAGCATTTAGGTCCTAAACAGAAATCCCATGTAAAATTTGAAACTCCTAGTACTTGTAGTAAGAAAGTTTCATACAAACTATCAAGCCCAAACACCTACCCAAACGCTTAGGGGTCGAATTTAGCAAATTCCCATCTTAAGTAGCAGTAGGTACGTCATAATAAGAACACACATACAACATTTTAAACTCCTAGTACTTGTAGTAACAAAGTTTCATACAAACTATCCATGCCGAAAAACAACCCCTTAGGGGTCGAATCTCACAACATCCCGTCTTAGTGAGCATCTTTGTCCTTAAAAGAATCCCTATTCAAAATTTGAGACCTCTATCTATCAACACCAAAAACAACCCATTAGGGGTCGAATTTCCCAACATCCCGTCTTATCACCTACGTCCTAAAAAGAACTCTCATGTATCATTTGACACTCTTAGTACTTGTAGTAATAAAGTTTCATACAAACTATCCATGCTGAAAAACAACCCCCTAGGGGTCGAATTTCACAACATCCCGTCTCAGTGAGCATTTTTGTCCTTAAAAAAATCCCCATGCAAAATTTGAGACCTCTATCTATCAACACCAAAAACAACCCCTTAGGGGTCGAATTTCGCAACATCCCGTCTAAGTGAGCATCTACCTCTTAAAAGTATTCCCCATGCAAAATTTGAGACTCCTAGCACTTATAATAACGAATTTTCAAACAAACTATCAACACCAAAAACAACCCCTTAGGGGTCGAATTTCGAAAAACCCCTTTCATAAGTAGCACCTACTTCGTAAAAAGAACCCACACGCAAAATTTAAAACTCCTAGTACTTGTTGCAACAAAGTTTCATACAAACTGTCAACCCCAAAAACAACCCCTTAGGGGCGTAATATCGCAAAATCCGTTCTTAGCGAGCACCTACGTCCTAAAAAGAACCCCTATGCAAAATGTTAAACCCCTAGCACTGGTAGTTTCCGAGATTTCGTGTCCTATGAGTGAGTGACCTTTTGCTTTTATATATATAGATACTTTTTTATAAGTAAACTATCATCATCATCATCATAAATAAAAACAATTACCTAGGTATTTCTTTTAGTTACGAAGGCCATATGGAAATATGTTCAGTTTCTACGTAGGTATTCCATTACAAAGACTGTATACGAATTTGTTCATGATTTTTATCGAGCTTGATGGAAAAAAACTACAGAATTTCACCTACTACCACACAATTTTTGCCCCATTTTCATACATCTTTTCATACCTGAAATATCTGAAAAATATTTGTAGCAAAAAAGTTTTGGTGCAATAAAAATAAAAGGGTGAATAGGGGATCTTTGGACAACCCTAGTATACGTCCCTGATAACAATCTGATCCCGCGCGGATATCAACTTAATATTACACACGGCCCAGTAACTTTTATAAGTTTGATCCCATAAAATGTTATGTTTTGTAAACAAAAAACATCAAAATAGTAAAAGAGAAGTGGGTTGTGCTTTTATAAGAACAACGGGTTTTGTAAAACTCATTTTAGGAAAAGAAATATGCAAAGAAAACATGCCAGTAGTTAAATAAACATATTTTAACTCGGCACGAGTAAAGTTATATTCCTTTTTTGTATATTGTTTTTTCCTGAGAGTATGCCTAACACGTTTTCTCACAATATAAGGAAAATTTGATTGCAACCTTATTCTTTCGAAATAAGAGTAGAAAATGAATGAAAACGAAAAAGACCGAGCAGTATCGGGAACAAGATCCAAGCTGCAGGTGGTCAGAGCTCTTGAGAGAAGAACATCCTTATAATATATGCGCCGTATCCAGAAGAAATGTGTCTGAATCAAGCCCTTGATCCAGCTGCCAATCGACAGCCTTCCCAGGCATTAAGCCATTGGTCGACACGAAAATCAGAACAGTGACTGCAGTACTCACGATCAACATGTCTGTCAACAACCTGATACAACACAATTACACCAATTAACACTTAAACATGAAAACCCATTCAATCTAATACCACTACCTACCTATCATTTATCTCAGATGCTATACCATATACCACAATAAGCCAATATACAACAATGAACCAATATACAATAAATCATCCGAGTTCTAATACACAAGCAGTTGAGACATGTGACGTTAATTTGGTCTAGACATCACAATGGAAGACCATTGTTACTAGATTCCGCAGCTATAGGCTGCATTAGCGAAATTGCTTGCAAGGGACGTTCTCGTTGTATCGTATATGACTTTTCGATGCGATGTCAGCATAATTATTATGGTTATATCATCATCTGCCTACCCTTTTCCCTTGGGGATGGCTTCCAGTGTTACTGGATACACTTGAATATAATTATTTAACATGGAACAACTGCCAATCCGATCTATTAAGAAAGAAACCCAGTTAGTACCTAATTATTGATAAAGCCAGGTTTATACATGCCATTTTACTGTCATGTGTATTTCTGGCTTAGAATCGGCTACATTACTTTTTGTTCACTTTTGTCTTACAGTCAATTTCCCCGAACACATACTGCCCGAATCTCTTCAAAGTTAAAGAGAACAGGCTTCTTCTGGGTAAGCTCACACCATCATAGACTTTATTTGACCTTTGACCTCGACAAGAGTCGAGAGAGCAAACCCATCCCAAAAAAAAACTTTAGTATTCCCGATTATCCACTTGAAATAAAACATCTGAACACAAAAGGCATAAAAATAGAAAACGTGGAATGAAATGAAATGAACACAGATACAGTTTCTACGCAAAGCAACTTGCTATAGTGCCAGATCTGATTAGTGAATATCACAAATCTGTGCTAGCTACTTGCATAAAGTACTAGTTACTGTGTATTCCTGGCTTCAAGCTACTGAATATGAAGATTTAGCCAACTACTTGGCCTGAACAACAGCTGGCATTGCCTCAAGAAATGCGGAGTGCGTTTGCGTCTCTTTTATCCAGACAAATTAATGGCGACATTTAACTTTATCACGCCTCGGAGGTTATGTACGACCTTCGTCTTTGTAGTAGCAAAATTCGTTTAGTGGGATGGTTCCTTTTTGTAAGTTAAATTATGTTTTTGAAAGTGCATGAGTGGTCATTATCGCTTAATTTATTTAGCCTAACCCAAAGCTAATCAAATAATAAAAAAAACATTTTTTTTACAAATATAATTGCCACAACCGCATCGTTCACATAGTCAGGCACGAAACGGACTTTGATCCGTCATTATGTCATAAATTAAATAATCTTTTCATTTATGAGGATACTAATCATAAGCCGTATTATCTTGAAATACGGGCTTGAGATTTGACTTGAGGACTTGTCTAAGACTACATAAAATCAAGCAAATCATTCAAAATTGTATACAAATCCGCACGAGTGCACGTGTTTCTACGTAAACCGTAGAGACTAGAGTACACTCGCGTCAATCGAAACTGACGCGTGACGTCTTACTGCGAACCAACAGAGAATCCTCGTGTCAGACATTATCCCTATCACACGCTGAATTGACGGCCAGACGTTAACTTTACCGTACCAGCAAAACTATTCCGGATCTCGGAAATACGGAACAACGGATCTCCGGAACTCCGAAACTCTACCAACTAATTCAGTAAACCTGAATATTTCTACCCAATAGAACACTACATGCAAAGTATTTTACTTTTCATAAAGTTGTACTCAAACGGGAATATAAAAGTTTTCAGATCCGTTGGTTCTAGTACTGTGAGTACCAGATATTCTATTGATCCGTAAAGTTAAACGAAACTTTTTGTATTTGGCAGCTGGGAACGATTTCGTGCTGAGAAAACAATTTGTAGTGATGATTGCTTTGCGTAGATTATAATGTGTTTTTTTGCCTTCATTTATTTCGACGGTCGTTAGTTTTAAAAGCAGTGTAAAATTGCCTTTGGTTCGTTTTAGCCGCGCTCACCCTCTGAGCGTGTGAATATTTATAAATCAAAGAGCAATTTTAAAATGATGAAGTTGGAATTAGATTTCACTGTCTAAGCTGGAGGGTCTGAAACGGCCACTTGCCCACTATCAAAAATGATTAATTTTGTGCATTTAGATCAACGTCATTAGGTGCGTCCATACAGAACGAGCAGCCTCGCGAGGCATTTGCCACGCGAAGCAGCTCGGTTAGTGTGGACGTGTCTCGGCCGAGGCAAGCGAGCGCGCTGCCGCGGGCGATCGACCGAGCGCCCGAGCCATCCAGTGCCGGCTTTTGTTTTGCTCGCGTATATTGTTTCGTGCCTCGGACGAGAAAAAATTGCGCGTCCAAACAGAGCGAGCAGGTTCGCGAGGCATTTGCCGCGCGAAGCAAATGCCACGCGAGGCTACTCACTCAGTGTGGACGCACCTACTGACGTTGAATAGCCATTGTCGTTGCTAGAAATGCACGGAATGAATCATTTGGCATATTGCTTAAAGTGGCCGTTTTAAACTCTCTGTTATTTGATTTTGTTTAGATCTTTTTTTTATTTATTCTGTTTTCCATTTTTGTAATAGGAATTGTCTAAAGCAAGGCATTGCTCCTCGTCAAAAAATTTGAATTTTCCTGTCTGTACCTATAATGAAAAATGTGCTCTGAAAAGTGTGTGTATAATACGATAGACAAATGTATGAGTGGGCTTTAATCCACTACTTGTGATCAGTGTGGTTTGACAGATGTCACATGTGTAATGTGTTATACACTGATATTTTTTACATTAACATCGTAAGAAGGTCGTTACTAAGCTTCTTTTGACAGAAACCTTTTAGAGGCCTTTACCACTTATCATTATGAACAAACTATTTGTAGCCAGTGGCTTTGCCTATTTGTATATCAAAAATTCTGCTCCACTTCTGCTTCTGATTATGGTCCAATCCCTCTCACAGAGAGAAGCCCTGTATCCTAGCAGTGGGAACATGTATAGGCTGATGATGAAGGCTAAAAGGAGGCACACATCATGTATGAGGTAGTTGTTTTTTTGCAATTTCCTTTTTGGTCGCACAATAAAAGTTGCCCGCAATGATTAATACAGACCCCTCAAGATGACGGGGCCCTTTTATAAGGCCAAAGCCTGCCGGGGTCGCGGGACTAACGAGTAACCGGCGCCCCGGAACGTAAGGGGCTATTGAAGGACACCGTGAATTATAGCCAGTACAAGTCTGACAGTCCCTCCCGCCCTGCCCTGGGTGGGAGGTCTCGTTCGATGATTTAACCACGTAAAAAAAGACCCCTGAAGATATTTCTAGTAAATAAAGACTTTTATAATCAACACCTTTCTACCCCAAATTGAAAGAAAACCACTCAATTCACCCAGTGTACGCTATTCAGGCGCGGGGATTCATTTGATCAGGGAACCAAACATAAACACAGTTGAGGCTTCTTGAAAAGGCACTTATATTCACAATTCTACACACACAATGTTACTTTGGAGACTTCTTCACTGGACGGCGGACGGAACTCAACTACTCCGTACCGCGCAACCGCCCGTCTTTTATCCACGCGGCCGCAAGCGCAGTGCGTGGGAGGGTCGCGCCCACGCTACTGTCTGTCGCTAGCCAATCGCGTGCGGCCGCTATTTATTCACACGTGGGTGTTGCGCGCTACGTTTACAAATCGTCCCAGCGAACAAGTTTACATACATTTTCACAATATTTCTTAAGCTAATAACATCAAAACTAAATTATAATAAGGGAAATAAATTGTACGCTATACAGTAAAATGTTTAATTTGACTTATAACTATACAAAGTTAAGACTTATATGCTATTATTTACATGTGTGTGTGTGGTAGGTTGCTGTGCTCCTTAACAATCCCACCCCCCGTATGAGGGTTCAGCCGATTATACTATCATCGGTCGGGAGCACAACAACCTTTACAACGGGACGGCGTAGAGTCCCGTGACTGGTTTTTATGTCTACCACTCTTATAACACCGTCCGCACCGGGGAAAACATTTTGAACTATGCCTTTCGACCACTGATTTCGCGATTTATTATCGTCTACGATTAACACTATGTCACCAGTTTTCACATTGGGCACGTTTGCCGACCACTTATTCCGGCGCTGCAGCGTTGGCAGGTATTCACGTAGCCACCGCTTCCAGAAGACGCCGGCCAGCGCATTCACCTTGCGCCACATGCGGCGCGAGTTCTCGTCGAGCGCGTGGCTGCGCGTGCACGGAGCATCTCCCGCGGCTGTGCCCAGCAGGAGATGGTTGGGGGTCAGCACCACCGGCTGATCCACGTCGTTGGTCACGTAGGCGAGAGGCCGGCTGTTAATGACTAGCTCGGCTTCCAGCAGGAGGGTGTACAGCACCTCCTCGCGGGGGGCGCGCTCGCGCAGCGTCGCCTTGAGTGCGTTTTTGACTGAACGCACCAATCTCTCCCAGCATCCACCCATGTGTGGGGACGCCGCACAGTGGTCTGGAAATCGAGCTCCATACTCATAGAAACTTAAAGTAAAGAATTCAAAAAATAAAAATTGTAATGGCTCTGGTATACCTCCCTTGACATCATATTAACGTATGGATGGTATAAGTCACACTATGCGTGAGAAAAAAAATATTTAAGTTTTTTTTGTATGGGAGAAAACACTAAAAGTACGTTTTTTCGAAACTTAATGGAACTGTTAGGCTGATGCTCACACGAGCTATAGTCCCATACACGGCGATCAAGGTGATATACAATTCATGTACCGTTAGGCGCCGCTTCGCACGTAGCAAATTTTTGAAGTTTTGAATTTTGGACACGTGATTTTTCAAATCTTTGCCGTAGTTAAATGACGTTGCCGATCGATTTACTTATATTATTGTTAGATTTAGCCTGCGAATGACCATTACGATGACAATAATTTAAAAAAATATTGTACAGGTTTTTTGCGCATTCTTAGAACTAACTCATATCTAATTATTTCATCTGAGAACTTCTCCAACTTAATTCATTTCCGAAGGAGTACTCGTAGCTTTACATATATCACATGTCTGCTATGAGGTATTTGATAGCTGTGAAATTATTTTGCCATCTATCATTGAGTGCTTTACAACATGGCTTCCCATAATATGCAATGCTTCAATCTCAGCCTCAATCAAAGCCTGTTCATCCACGATGTTTAACTTGTTTTCGTATGAAAACTTAAAATAAGTAGGTCTGTAAAATATGGTGTAAAAGTATGAGACATGGCGTCAAGAGAACATCAAATGGCCCGAGGTCGTGAGGGTAAAAATGAATACTTCTGTAGAACGCTAGAGCTAGACCAGCAACCAGGTTCCAGTTCTGAATTTGGTGTAAATGAGGGTGCATCAACATCCTACACACTGGAGACATGCAGTGTTGGAACATCAACATCAGTTATGACGCCGAGAAAACCATTCGTGGAGCTAAGACCGCTATAGAAGATAAGGAGAGTGAAAGAGCTCCAAACGTATAGCACATGCAACTGGTTTGAAAGCACAAAACAAGAATGTAGCAGATGTCATTGAACTGGTATCGGAGAATCTCAAAGAATTTGTTGACAAAGCTTTAGGTATTTTGACCTCATTGAAGCTTTCGAAGTTGCAGTATATGACATTAAGATCTTGTGCAAAAGAAGAAGAAATACCACTGTGTCCTTCTTGTACTGCAATCCCTGAGGCGAAGAACTGCTAACCCCACCATAGACATCACGGAAATCATCAGGGTAAAGTAATACCCCAAGCAATTTTGGACATAACTGTGGCTAGGCTTCGAAAATTGTTATGTGTGGAATCTTCGCTAGATGGCAAAGAGTTGATATATGCAAATGGGGCTTTGATGGTGCATCAGGCCAAAGCTTGTAAGCAAAGGAAGACGATTCCAGTATTTTTGTGTTCTTTTGTGCCTCTGCGCTTAGTTTGTGGCGACGAAAAGGTATGGGAGAATCCAAAGCCATGTTGCACCATGTTTTGCAGAACTATTCATTTTAGGTTTTCAAACGAAAACAAGTTAAACATCGTGAAAGAGCAGGCTCTGTATGAGGCTGAGATTGAAGCACTGCAGCCTTCTATTATGGGAAGCCATGTTGTAAATTAATATATGCTAATGGCAGCTTCAATGAGATCAAAATACCTAAAGCTTTGTCAACAAATTCTTTGAGATTCTCCGATACCAGTGTAATGACATCTGCTACATTCTTGTTTTGTGCTTTCAAACCAGTTGCCTGAGCAAGGCTTTCAGTGCATCGGAGTGCGTTTGGAGCTCTTCCACTCTCCTTCTCTTCTATAGCGGGCTTAGCTCCACGAATGGTTTTCTCGGCGTCACAACTGATGTTAATGTTCCAAGTGTTCCAACACTGCATGTCTCAGGTGTGTAGGATGTTGATGCATCCTCATTTACACCAAAGTCAGATGAAATAATTAGTTATGAGTAAGTTCTTAGAATGCGCAAAAAAACCTGTACAATCAATTTTTTTAATTATTGTCATCGTAATGGTCATTTGCAGCCTGAACCTAATAATAATATAAGTAAATCGACCGGCAACGTCATTTAACCACGGCAAAGATTTGGAAAATCACATGTCGAAAATTCAAAACTTCAAAAATTTGCTACGTGCGAAGCGGCGCCTAACGGTACATGAATTGTATGTCATCTTGATCGCCGTGTATGGGACTATAGCTCGTGTGAGCATCAGCCTAACAGTTCCATTAAGTTTCGAAAAAACGTACTTTTAGTGTTTTCTCCCATACAAAAAAAACATAAATATTTTTTTTCTCACGCATAGTGTGACTTATACCATCCATACGTTAATATGATGTCAAGGGAGGTATACCAGAGTCATTACAATTTTTATTTTTTTAATTCTTTACTTTAAGTTTCTATGAGTATGGAGCTCGATTTCCAGACCACTGTGCGCCGGGGGATTAAAATGCCAGGCAATGCCACGGCCAGTTGCCTCGCTCTCCACCTTCGAATGGTCCAGCTCACGGAGGGCGGCACGGAGCTCTCTGTGGGCCCCGACAAAGTTGGTGCCTCGGTCGGAATATATGTCGGATGGTCGCCCGCGGCGCGCGATGAGGCGCCGCAGGGCTAAGATCGCTGAGTCAGCGCTGAGGGATGACGCCAACTCCAAATGTACAGCGCGTGTGGCGAGACATGTAAACAACACGCCCCACCGCTTCTCCCGTCGTCGCCCGATTGCCACCTCCATGGGGCCGAAATAGTCGACCCCGCAGTGTACGAAGGCCCTCCGTGTCACCTCCAGTCTCGCAGTAGGCAGGTCTCCCATCTTAGGCGTTCTAGGTTTTGCCTTTTCGATCTTGCAGCGTTGACATGCCGCGGTGACCGCCTTGACGGATGACCGTAAATTCGTAATCCAGTATGATTCTCGGATACGATTTACCACGGCTTCTTGGTTGGCGTGCATAGCCTCTTCGTGATAGTGACGTATGAGGAGGCGTGTGAGCTCGTGTTTGCCATCTAATATGATGGGGTGTCGCTCACCGAAGCTCAACTCGTTGCAGGCTCTCAGCCGGCCGCGCACCCGTAGTAAGCCGTCTTCATATATCATCGGGTCCAGTGCGCGCAGCCTGCTGCTGGCAGGCAGTGGGCGGGCGTCCCGCAGCGCTGCGATGTCCGTCGCGTAGCTCTCCGCCTGCGTCAGGCGCAGCAGGCGAAGTCTCGCCTCGTCAAGGTCGACGGCGGTCACGTCAGGGGACCGCCGCCGCTTGCGGCAGCGTTCTGCGAAAATTAAGATTCTCGCCACCACATATAAGGCTCGTGTCCAC
Source organism: Agrotis exclamationis (assembly GCA_950005045.1). Lineage (NCBI taxonomy): Eukaryota > Metazoa > Arthropoda > Insecta > Lepidoptera > Noctuidae > Agrotis > Agrotis exclamationis. The sequence continues at coordinate 4,011,456 of OX465431.1, read as the reverse complement.
GTCGGTAGCCGGGCGTATGTCAACACCGGCTCGGGGGGAGTGTTAGTCGCGTGCACCCGTTGCACCCGCTCCAGATCAGCTTCCACCACTCCGCCAGAGTCGTCGCTCGCCGGCCACTGCTCCTGCGGACAACGAAGGAACGAAGGGCCCTCCAGCCATTCACTGCAGTTACCAGGCCAGTCTGACCGGGTAGCCTTGTCAGCTGGGTTCATCGCCGACGGAACCCAGCGCCAGTGCGACCTCTTTGACCTCGTATCTATCTCGGCTAATCGATGAGAGACATAACGTTGGAACTCAGTAGCTTCTGAGTTGATCCATTTCAGTACAGTCTTGCTGTCTGTCCATAAATATTTTTCATGTATGGTAGCTCCTAACTCTCTCTCCACGGTGTCGGCTAATCTGCAGGCTAACACGGCCGCCTGTAATTCTAACCGCGGGATGGACACTACCTTTTGCGGCGCTACTCTAGCCTTTCCTATAACCATCGCGACGTCTCTGCCTCCGGAGGCGTTCGTACCTACGATATATACTACCGCTGCGTACGCGGATTCGCTTGCGTCTCCAAAAGCGTGCATCTCCAGGTGGTCTGTATGCAACCCGTACCACCTGGGAACAGAGACGTGAGCGAGGGACTGCAGATTGCTCAACCACTGGAACCAACAGTGGGCTTCTGCTTCCCTTAGAGGCTCATCCCAGCCTATGTTTGTCTGCCATATCTTCCTCATCAGGACCCGGGACTGGATCACGCATGGATACAAAAAGCCCAACGGGTCGAAGATAGACATGATGAACCTTAAGAACTCGCGCTTCGTGGGTACCACCCGACCCTCAGTGATCTCTTTTGGTAGCCGTTTGAAAGAGAGGTCGAAGGCTAATTTATCCGCTGCGGGTGACCACGTCAGACCAAGCGTTCGTTCGACGCCGTCCTCACCCTTATCATTGTCGGGTAATTGAGGGTCGTCCCTCCGCCACAACAGGCCCACCTCCCATGCTTCGTCCTCCGATTGGCGGCTGGTGGTGTCGAGGATGCGCTTGTCGCGTTCCACGTCCTCGTGCTTGCGCGGCGTCTCTGATATACCTATAGCTTCCAGTTCGAATTGTTTCTTCACTAGGTTATGCAAGTCTACGTTCGATGCTACAGCACAATTTACCGAATGACTAGCGCTACTAACTGAACCTAGGGGTCCGTGCACGACCCAACCTAACGAGGTCAAAGAGGCTACTGGCTTACCCGATTTCCCTCGACGAGTCTCCCTGCCGATCAGCAGCTCCCAGTTATCCTGGCCCAGCAGCAGCAGCGGCTTAGCTCCCTCCATTGCTTCGCAGCCCAAGTCACGGAGGTGGGCGTGCTCCGACAAGACGACGGCGGGCACTGACTGAGCGGGCAAGTCCATATTCACTAATGTACGACACTTAATCTGGTGCATATGTCCGTTAGGTCCGCGCACTCCTACGCACAGCACTCGCGACGCACTATCAGTTATTTCTTGTCCTCGCGCACTACGTATAGTTATGGGCACTCGCTTGCCCTTTGCGTTCCCGGCCAGAGAGCTATCGATGAGGGACACGGTGGCGCCGTCGTCCAGCAGCGCGTAGCAGGGCTGCTCTCTTCCCTCGATGACGACGTGTACAGGAATAATCTTGAGTAGCGCCTTTCCATTATAGTCACTCACGTTCGTGACTATCTCTGGCTTTTGTTCCTGGTGAAGTAGCCCGTGGTGCGCGTAGTTGCATGTGGGGCATTTCTTGCGGCGGCAGGTCCTCTTTGAGTGCTTTGCGCTCAGGCAGTTAAAGCACAGTCTTTTTTCTTTCACGACCGCCCACCGATCGTTCACTTCGAGATCACTAAACTTTTTGCAGGCCGCGATCGTGTGCTTTTCGTGGCACAGTTGGCACTGCTCCTCAGTGGGCTGGGTCCGGGCGCCGTTCTCTACGTTCGCGTGCACATGCAGGCGCTGAACGTTTTTCGTTGTCTTCGCCGGCGGCGCGCTGGCCCGAGGTTTGCTTGGCGCAGTGACTGCTTGACCGAGGTCCATCTGGATATAAAATGAAGAGGCGCGCGCTAGGTGACCGAGGAATTCAGATAACATTTCCAAACTCGGAGACACTCTCATGTCCAATCCCCGACTGGTTGACACTCCCATGGCGAAGTCACCGTATTGCGAGCGCTGGACGGGCGTGAGTTTATTTAATAACTCGCTCACTAATTGCGGATTGTTCAGGTATCCGTTTGCTCGCACACTTTTCAACAGCGAGACGCAATTCCTCACAGTAGTGGAAAATCTTCGTAACTCGCGGCCGCTTTCCGTTACTCTTGGTAGCTCGCGAATCTTTTTCAGGGCACACTCGAGAATCAAATTGGGGTGCCCGTACTCTTCGTCTAGAGTCTTGATTATCTCTGACGGGCTGGCCGATGCGCGTAATAAGTCTTCGACCACCAGTCTTGCTTCCCCTTGTAGTGACGTCTTGAGTCGGGCGAGGTTTTCGTGTGGCTTAAATTCGTACATAGCAGTGGTGTCGAAATACATATTCTTGTATGAGAGCCACTCCGCTGGGTCGCCTCTGAAAGCCGGCAACTCGTACGCTTGCCTAGGTATCGGTCGCGGACGCGCGATGCTCGCGATCGCCTCTGCCAGCTGGTCAATCTTCTTGTCCCGCGTTGTCCTGGTCCTGTCCGCTTCTTCGACGCCCGTGTCCCACTCGATCGGGTCATGGGCTGGCGCGCGCGCGGTGCCAGCGTGAACAGTCGTGTTCGGTGCACGTTCGGTTTCGCGAAACGTAACTGGCGCGGACGCGGGCGCACACATAGGGGGCGCAGGTACTCGCCCGAGCGGCGGCGGCATGTTCACGGACACACTCGCGGGCACGTTCGCAGTCAGGTTCGCGGGCACTTCACTTTGTATTCCGGGGTTCGGCACCCGGGGCGGCGACATGTTTCGACTTGTCCGTACTTGTTCGTTACTGGTAGCGGCGGGCGTGGTGTGCGTCACCCATTCTTCTACACGGCACGCAGTGTCGTCCGCTTCCGAGCATAACTCCTCTTCGGCGGCGGCGTCTATCTCTGCCAGGTCCGCCTCAAGTTTCTTCTGTACTAATTTCTCCTTCATGCGGACCAACTCCTTTTCTGCTTCGTATTCAGCCCGTCGCCGCAGGTACTCGGCGCTCTTCTGGCCGCTCCTTGACGACGTGACGCTTGTGCCGGACCTTCCTCTTCGCGCTGCCACCGACCGCACTGGCGTCGACATGTCCCGGTAGTCTACAATTCTACCGGGACCCGTCAGTGGGATGACTTGCGTTTGGTCCGGTTGCAGAGTTGGTGCGATGGACGGTGAGCCCGGAACCCTGTCCGACGGCACACCGGAGTCCGCTTCGAGAGCCCGTCTTCTCAGGGCGTTTTCTTCTCTACGCCTCATCTGGCTCCTTGTGGTGATGGTGCTTTTCTCACTCATGGTGTACGTTTTTCTTTCTTGTTCCCTGATCCGGCTCGAAGGACCAAGACTTGTACGCTATTCAGGCGCGGGGATTCATTTGATCAGGGAACCAAACATAAACACAGTTGAGGCTTCTTGAAAAGGCACTTATATTCACAATTCTACACACACAATGTTACTTTGGAGACTTCTTCACTGGACGGCGGACGGAACTCAACTACTCCGTACCGACTCGTAGTAGTCGCGGCGCCCCCGCAAGGGGGCGCGGCTGGCGGGTATGGGCTGTGCCCTTGTTCCCGCGGGATCGGGGTGTTGTGCCCGCAACGGCGGGCACACGCGCTGGGTGGGCATATAGCCGTGAAATCCTACGGGCGCGCGTGCTAAGTGACGCGCGCCGGGGTGTGTGGCTGCACATCGTTGCTTACAGGCGCGCCGCGGTACTGTCGGCAGTACCGCTTGCTTCACTGCGCCCCGGCGGTCTGCCCCTGCCAGGTGAGACCCCCAGTTACCTGGGCGAGGCCCGGCAGAGAGCGACCAGCGACAGGGACGCAGACTTACGACGCACCTGCAAGGAAGAGTGGCTCTCGCCTGCCCCGTTTTCCAGAGCGAGCCGGTAGCGGCGCAGGCAGAGAGCCGGTGTGTGTGTATGAGCGGCATTGTATGTGTAACGCCGCTCATGTATGCGCGTGAGAGGCGAGCCCGCCGCCAGTCACCGCGTGAGTATAGCGCTTGTAAAGTAGCGAGTGTCAGTAACGACGTACGCCGTGCCTATATTAACTTAGCACACGGCGCACGTCATGTGTGTCATGCATGCGGAGTCATTGTGTTGAGCAAGTCCCGTGTAACCGGGAGTGGGACTTACCCGGTGTCGTCAAGTCCGGTAGTGGGCGCTGAAACTTCAGGCGGAGGCGGAGGAAGGGGCGGCCCAAGGCCCTACAGGGCCGCGGCTGTCTGATGTGAGGGCCTCGGCGGGCTACTCGCTGCAGATAGACAGCAGCGTCTGGAGCCCGTCGAGGACCAGGTCTTGCACGTCCTGCCCCTGGCTGATGGCCCTTATTAGGTCCATGGACAGCTTAACGGCGCAGGCAGTTAGTCTCTTCTTCCGGCACTCGTCCATAGGAGTGCCGGCGGCGTCTGGATCGCGGCGCCGCTGCTGAGTGCGGGCGCCGGTGGTGGTGGCTAGTGGGGCGGCTTCAGTCGCCTCCGGGTCTCGGGCTGCTTGGGCAGGCTTCGAAGCCTGCCTGACCCGTTTCTTGCCGGCGCCAGCAGCGGCGTCGGCGGGCTCCGTGGTGGGGCCCTTTCCTGCCTGCGCCTGTACAGGGGCAGGGTTCTCCTGAGGTGGGGGCGTGGGGGACTCGGGCTTACCTCCCTTCCTTCCCCCACGCTTCCGGTTTCTCCGCTTCCTCCGCCCTGTGGCGGGAGCGTCCTTTTGAGCGGGCCCGTTGGCTGCCGCCATCAGCGTAGCGCTCGGGGCCTCGTGGTCTTCGGCGTTGGTAGGTGGCCGGCGCTGCTGTCGCGTGATGGCGACAGTGCCCGCCCGCCTGTTTTTGGCCTCCCGTTGGAAGACGGGGCATGCGCTGCTGCACGCCGGGTGGGCCCCCGCACAGTTTGCGCAGGTGGCCGGCTCCGTCTTGGGACGTGGGCACTCGCGAGCGGCATGCCCCTCTCCGCATCTGACACAGGCGAGCGGGCGGTGGCACCGGTGCGAGCTGTGTCGAAACTGCTGGCACCGGTGGCACTGGGCGGGTCCGCGTTTGCTCCGCCACGCCTCGATACGGACACCACGCATGTTCAAGAACTGCGTGGTGTCGTAGATCCGCCTGAAGTCAGGGGTCCTCGCAATGACCGCATGAAATAAGCAGCCGGGGCGTCCGTCGCGCGCGTTGATATTGCGCACGTACTCCGGCTGAAACTCCATGCGGTGAAGCTCCTCTACTATGTCGGCGACGTCGGTGTCCGCCGGCAGGCCCCGAATGGCCACCTTCACGCTCCGCTCCGCTGGCGGCGTGTAGGAAAACCAGTGCAGGCCGCTCTCCTTCTCTAGGCCCGTGAGGTAGCTCTGGATCACCCTGTACTCCTCTTCGCTCTCGGGGAGGAAACGAATCCCCCCCTGGAAAGGCCGAGCGTTAGGAGAGTGACCCAGTTTGTCCCTCAGGGCCCGAAAGTGGGCGGCCCAATCCGGCAGTCTCTCTACCACCAGCGGAGGGTAGCGGGGCTTCCTTTTGGCAGTGGTTGTGGCGGCGGTGGCGGCGCCCGAGCTCCTAGGAGAAGTAGGCTGGGCACTCACCATGGGATCCGGGGCGGCAGCGGCGGAGGCTGCGTCTCTTCCGGGGGTCGTCACGGGCGTGCGGCGGGCTGCCTCGGCGAACGTGGGCGAGCCGGCTCCGGCTCGACCGCGCGGTTCACGCTGCGGGAGCGGGGAGTCGGCGCACACGCGCTTCGCCTCTTCGGCGGCCACGTCGTCGGGGCTTCGGGGGCGGCGTCGGCCCCTGCACTCGATCAGCTGCTCGAGGTCCTCGAGCAGCCCGTCCGAGAAGTCGTATTCCATGGAGTCGCCGGCCACGGAACCGCCCGACCGCGTCGAGAGGTCGCTCGCCTCCCTCGACATGTAGGGCGTCATGGTGGCCGGCGAGTCTTGTGCAGCAATCCGCGGCGGCGTCGGTGAGAAAAGCCCCACCGGGGCCTTGGCTGCAGTCTTGGTTGTAGCCGCTGCGGCGGTCGAGCCTGCCAGCATGCGGCGTGGGACGGGCGACGCGGTGCGCCCGGTGCTGGTGGAGGCGGTCGCGGCGGCGGCGCGTGCGCGAGGAGCGGGTCGCGCGGCGCTCGCGGGCGCGGCCGCGGCAGCCTTAGGGCGGGTCGCGGGAGTGGTGCGCGCCGGGCGCGGCTGTGCCGGCGGTGCAGGCGGCGCGGCTGCCACGCGGGGCGCAAGTTGCGGCAACGCGCGTGCTGGCGGGGCAGCGGCGCGGGCCGGGATTGAGCGCGCACCCTGTGCGCGGGTTGTGGTTCCGGCTGGCCCCGGAGCCTGTATGGGTACGGGGCGGAAGGCCGGGGGGCGGATGGGGACCGCCGGCTGGCGGCCCAACGGTGGCGGCGACTCGCGCGCTGGTGACGGCGCCGTCGGTGGGTCGGAGCTGGGCGGTCTTGTGGTGGGCGCACCTCTGTTGGAGGCGGCAGTAGCAGCGGAGGTGGAACGCGGGGCGCCCGGCGGCGAGGCCCCCAAGTATGGGAGCGACAGCGCCCGGCCCTCCGCGTGGTCCGGTGGCGACCTGGCGTCGGGCTCCAAAGAGCCACGGGCGCCTGTCTTCTTTTTCTTTGGCATCTTTTAGGCGAGGGGCTCCGCGACCGCAACGGCGTCTCAGGCGCCGGGCAGCGGGGTATGTCCCCCCCCCTGTGCACAATAAAAGTTGCCCGCAATGATTAATACAGACCCCTCAAGATGACGGGGCCCTTTTATAAGGCCAAAGCCTGCCGGGGTCGCGGGACTAACGAGTAACCGGCGCCCCGGAACGTAAGGGGCTATTGAAGGACACCGTGAATTATAGCCAGTACAAGTCTGACAGTCCCTCCCGCCCTGCCCTGGGTGGGAGGTCTCGTTCGATGATTTAACCACGTAAAAAAAGACCCCTGAAGATATTTCTAGTAAATAAAGACTTTTATAATCAACACCTTTCTACCCCAAATTGAAAGAAAACCACTCAATTCACCCAGTGTACGCTATTCAGGCGCGGGGATTCATTTGATCAGGGAACCAAACATAAACACAGTTGAGGCTTCTTGAAAAGGCACTTATATTCACAATTCTACACACACAATGTTACTTTGGAGACTTCTTCACTGGACGGCGGACGGAACTCAACTACTCCGTACCGCGCAACCGCCCGTCTTTTATCCACGCGGCCGCAAGCGCAGTGCGTGGGAGGGTCGCGCCCACGCTACTGTCTGTCGCTAGCCAATCGCGTGCGGCCGCTATTTATTCACACGTGGGTGTTGCGCGCTACGTTTACAAATCGTCCCAGCGAACAAGTTTACATACATTTTCACAATATTTCTTAAGCTAATAACATCAAAACTAAATTATAATAAGGGAAATAAATTGTACGCTATACAGTAAAATGTTTAATTTGACTTATAACTATACAAAGTTAAGACTTATATGCTATTATTTACATGTGTGTGTGTGGTAGGTTGCTGTGCTCCTTAACACCCAGACTTAGATTACACGTTTCAATAGAAATAGATGGATCGTATGTGTTGGTATCTCATTTCTGTAGGCACATCTCTATTGAGATCCTCTCGAGGGTAATTCAAATCGTCTAGCATTCGTGGTGTTATGTAACACAAGCCTCGTCTGAGCACCACAAAGGAGGGTTTACTTCTCACTCGGGTACGCGAGAACAAAAGTATTAAAACGGTAATGAGAAGTGCTTGAAAATTTCGTATAGTGTTTGTTAGCTATGGAGAAATATGTTTTTAAAGTGGTGTTGTAGTGGTTTTGTTGTAGATGGGTTATAGATGTAGAGGGGGGTTAAAGAATGATGGATTAAACGTGATTGAAAAAAAAATACATGTGGCACTCGGAGACTGCACGGCGGTGGAGCTATTGCAAAACATTTTTTATTTTATTTTAAAACAATAAAATCGCCTACCGCATATAAATGTATATAACGAGAATTTAATTTATTTAAAATGTGTGTGGTGTACTACTGTAATAAAGAACTTCTTTGTTGTAGGAGAATTTTATAAGTAGGTTTCATTGTGAAAACTCCTTTTGTAGCTGACCGTTTAGAATCAGTAAGAAAAAGTGAATTGTTTTTATGACGGATAATTTTATGATTGCCGAAGTCTCCCGAACTGAAACGATGTTAGACGATGCGTGGTGTCAGGTATTTTCGTTACGTTTTTTCCTTAGGTTTTTGGAAATTTTTTGATTCGGTCGCCGCGCCGCGCCGTGCTCAGAGCCCGCGATAAAAGCTATGCAATAGCTTAAAAACATCTTACCTCTATAAAAGCGAACGTTTGCAAGGAGAGATGAATGTAAGTTTATTGCTCTTATAAGCAAAAACTGCTGAACGGATTTGGATGACATCAAAACAAGACTTTTGGTAAACTAGATTAATTTAACCGCGCGGCTAAATATCAGTTGCCGTGCCCCTAGCGCGCGGCTATGAATCGTCCTTTCCTCTTCTCCTCTCTTTCTGCTCCTTTTAAGCTCCGATTTGTTAAGTATCATGGTGTACAATAAAAAGTATGCTATCTGTCTATGTACATAAATAGAGAGATATAGAATAGATACAATAAAATCGAAGAAAACAACAAAAATAGTGAATATCCTCTGTCGCATAAATGCGACACGGGCGGTAGGGGCACGGAAATATTTGTCGCATATATGCGACTCGCGCGGTTAAAAGGTTAAAATAATTATGGTAACGTACTAGATATCTATATAACTTTAATCTTTGATAGATCTCCGAATTACCCTAACTAACCTGAAATGTAAACCAATGCTAAATCAAATCAATCCGAAACAGACATGTGCTCATTTAAGTACATAATACATAATATGGTGCGGTTACTAACCAAGGTGCTCAACCTTGTGTAATCCGGACATCATTAATGAATCATTAATTTAGGAGCTATCTCTATGTGTGGTCACAGTTTTAGCGATGATAAATTACTGTTTTGAGAACTCTTTGAAATAAGGTAGATACCTCTAGAGTCAGCGTCACGACTGAATGCCTTTTCGACGCGGCCCTTGTGTCTATGTCATTACATGAAATTGCATTAAAAATGTAGTACCACGAATTTTCCACAGGATTTCAGTCGTGGCGCGAACTCAGTTTTCTTTATCAGTAACTTCGGTGTCACTCTAAAGTCTAAAATAACGGTTATGTTTTTTAAACAATGCAGCGTTTCAACGTCTACAAACATTTTAAACTCACATGTAAACAAAAATCCAGACCACACACAACTTTCTGTGGGCTATACTATTATTTTTAAGCAGAAATCGATCCCGCGGCACGCAGCACAGCAGTCGATCACTCAATTACTGCGCCTACTGCACCGTCTTCTCATAATTAGGATCACTATGAAAAATCGAAATCTTTTTTGTCACGGTAGATTATAATTATTAAGCTATTGCATAACTTTTATCGCGGGCTCAGAGAGCGGCGCGGCGCGTCGACTGAATCAAAAATAATCCAAAAACCTAACGAAAATAGTCAGGTATTTTTGTTAGGTTTTTGGATTATTTTTGATTACCACGCATAACATCGTTTCAGTTCGGGAGACTTCAGCAATCATAAAAATATCCGTCATAAAAACAATTTACTTTTTCTTACTGATTCTAAACGGCCAGCTACCTACAAAAGGAGTTTTCACAATGAAACCTACTTATAAAATTCTCCCACATCAAATAAGTTCTTTAGGTATTACAGTAGTGCACCACAAACATTTTAAATAAATTATATTTTCGTTAAATATGTATACGCGGTAGGCGATTTCATTCTTTAAAAAAAAAACGTTATGCAGTATCTTCACCGCGGCAGTCTCCGAGTGCCACGATTATTATTACAAGGTATTTCTACCTAAAGAAAACACACAACAAAGATTTTTTCTTGACAATGTTCAATAAAAAAAAATATCAGCTTATGCTAATTATCACAAACATTTTTTGATATGCGTATATTACTTCTAGTTGCAGCAACTCAGTTACATCCATGGTATGCATAATGAACCTCGAAATACAGCTTAGTGTAACCACTATTTAACAATATACCTATCTACGTTATATTATAAGGTACAGTAGCAGTTGCAACCGTAGAGCGCAGGTGTTTCCCGTGAAACACGGACACCATTAACGAATGATTAATTCTGGAGCTATGTGCCGTACATAGGTCAATGCGTGGTCTCAGTTCTAGCGGAAGATTTCCAATAATGTTGCTAGCGAGTTCGCATACGTGTAACTCAGAAATTATCCTAAAATAACTTAAAAAGATAATACGACAAGGCATAAACGGTAGACTACCTTTGTCAGACGTGATAGAGCAATAAATACCCATCCCTCCAACGTCTAAACTTTTGCATTTATTATTATTATTGAAACATTTTGAAAGCTGTTTAATGGGTTTCCGGGAATAATTAATATTTTATTATTTCTTTTTTAAATGGCGAGGTGGAATTTCTTTCTTAAATATATTTATTTTGCTTGATTTATCAGATGATCTTTGATTCAAATAATTATTTTTAATTACTTACGTCATGTAAGGGACTGTTTAAAAAACCGTTTCTAAGTGGTATTCCAACTGACTAAAATCCACGGTGTCCTTCATGCTAATGAAGGACACCGTGGATTTTAGTCAGTTTACGTTCCAGGGTCACGGTAATGGTATAAGTCGTAACCGTAACTGGAACGTAAAGGGCTAATGAAGGACACCGTGGATTTTAGTCAGTACAAGTCTGACAGACCCTCCCGCCCTGCCCTGGGTGGGAGGACTCATTTGATGATTTTACCACGCTAAAAAAAAAGTGGTATTCCAACAAACAAAATTTAAGATTTTGCTAAATTTTGTTGACACAAATACCAAGTTCGGTTTCGCCATAGTTGTCTTTGCCTGATCGGAATTACAAAAACAACCAGATATTCTGGCAGAAAAAGAAATCTATGTTTTTACTGCAAACATTCAGGAGATAACAAGATGTACTAATCAAACACGACTTTAATTTCACTAAAATAAACATTGAACTAAACGCCATTCCGCTAACACTAGCTACCGCCCCGCCTTACCCGGTATAAATGGGACTTAATTCAGCGAGTAGTGCCACGATCTTATAATTATTTCATGGATAGCTGTTTTGGTAGTAAAGTACCACTAGTACCATGTTCCGCGTGATTACAGCTTAAATACTAATCCATTGCCGTTTTTATGCGGAAACGGAATCATTTAGTGCATATTTGCCGAGCATTAGTCGTGATATACTCGTACGTGTGGTTTGTTTACATTGCGTTATTTGTATTAAACTTGTGATGGATTGTTTGTAATACGTAGTTGTTTCATAAAGTGGCGTAATTCGATAGATGAGTTATTTAGAGTTATGCATATAACTTAATTGGTCCATTAGATTAGAAGCCTATATCCGCCCTACAGTAAACAGGAACTTTGACGTTAATTTGTTGAAAAAATTCGTCAATAAAGGCGTTTTTTCATTTTCCATACAATAAACGCCGTACATACTTCAAGTATGCCGTACGGTATTATACGGAAAACTTGTAGTACGGCTTCAGGTCAGCCTATAAGGTTCTCATTGCTAGGATATAGTTCAGACTGTCACGCATTCACGCGAGCTCGGTGCGGGTATTTTTTTTTAGCATGGTAAAATCATCAAATGAGTCCTCCCACCCAGGGCAGGGCGGAAGGGACTGTCAGACTCGTACTGACTAAAATCCACGGTGTCCTTCAATAGCCCTTTGTGTTCCGGGGTCACGGTAATGAGATAAGTCCCGCAACCCCCAGGCTTTGGCCCTCTAGAGGGGGGCCCCGTCATCATGCTGACACTCTTTGAGGCGCGCGTGGAAGGGGGTAGTAGTCCTCTGAATGAGAGGAAGTTGGGCTATTATGCACCACGCGTGTGCCAGTTATATTACGATGTTTTCTTAGATAAATGTTTATTGTAAACTAGATTTTTCCCGCGGTTTCGCTTGTGGCATAACAGGTATTCATTTTGTATATTTTTTAAACAATATTCGCTCAGTTGTATGAATGAAAGTAACTAGATATTAAAATTCATTCAAATCGATTCAGCCAGGGAGGCGTAAAAGAACAAGAGGCATTTTTTTTTATATGAAAGTTTTTAAAACACAAGCACAACTATGTCTTAATGTTGGTCTGTTTATATAATTATCTTTATTTTCACTAATCTGGTTTTCACCGATGATGAAGAAACGGTTGCCGGAACATGTTCCAATATTTCGTGTTCTTTCATAAGAAAAAATACCTATTCTAAAATTAGCTTAACTACGATACGAATTTATGAAATACCACCACAGTTACTCATTAACTAACAAAATATTGACATAAGCTACCAACGCAATATATTTATTTATTTCATGACAAGCAAAAACAACTTCTATGACACATTTAAATAGAAATCATAACAGAAAGACAATTTGTAATTTTATCTAAAATTTACACAGAGATACGTCTAAATTGGCCAATGTAACTTGAGCTCTCAGGTAAATTCCCCTGAGAGAATTCAGAGTTCCAAGTAGACTGGTAATTAATTATTCATCAAGGATTTCGCATCAAAATCAGTTTCTGTAACGCAATGTTCGCAGTACTATATTAATACTGAAAGTAGCTGTAATAATTATGTAACATAATCACTGGCAAATGAATTAATTACCTACTTAATTTAAATTTAAAACTATAAATAAAATAATCAAAAGTACCTATTATAAATTTTAAAAATATTTGCAAAATATTTTTTATACAAATTTTCTTTTACGAAGAAATTAAAAATGGCTGACGTAAATGTCCATGTGGTGGAAAAAACCGGTGAGTTTTTTATTTTTTTTCAAATTTTTAATTTGTTTTGTAAAATTGTTTGCCATACTTACCAGATAAAAGACGACTGTATCTGTCTATTATGTACGCCGTTATAAGAAGACTAGTTTCAACTGTAAAACATTGTCTTCAGTACATTTTTGATAACTTTCACAACACTTGATCGCCCAATAAGAATTATTTTCACTCCAACATCAACCTTAGAGAGACGAGAATAAAGACCGCTCGCTGAAATTTTCATACTTGTCGTTGGTAGCATCCTAAAACCAACCATAAATTAAAGAAAATAAAGATTATTTTGATTTTGTCAGTAAACTTTGTGTGAAAGAACAGAAAGTCATAAAAGTGATATGACACAAGAACTTTTTGGTGCTCAAATGACTTTGACAGAAGTGTGTCGTTGTCGTTGATTGTATTGTATTTTAAATAGCTATATGTTTACCATACATATATATGGGGTACCTATTTAAATTATTGTGAATTGGCCAATAATCTCAACTTAAAATTCATTCATCTTTAATACAATGAACATGAAATACAAATGAACAAATATGATTTTCCCGATGAAATTAAATAAATACTGGGTTTCCTATTATAGACTGATTCTAGTATTATTAGTAAGTACAATTATTAATACCCTTTTACACTCGTTTTCACAAACTCCGATTAAAAACAGTCAAGATAGTTATTTAATATTTATATACCCAACAAACTACAGGAAATATTATCCTGGCAAAGCATTTTAGGGATCAACAGGGTACACCATTGGTCATCATAATCCCTACTTTGGCCCTCCCTTTTGTAAGGGTCATTCTTATATAAAATTTAGTAAAGCATTACTTTATTATAGACCCAGCTTTGGCTAGCGAAGTAGCTAAACCTTATGGATACGATGTTCATCTTTTATGTATAAATTAAGAGTGAACTCTTGATATAATACGGCTGTTTAGATGCTGGTTCATTATTTTCGTGGTTAGGGCCTGTACCAGGGGTTCTAGTTTAAGTTAGAAACCCGTGGTTTCGGCCTTAGTTACGGGTGTTTCGACAACTAACCCGAACTAAGAATGAATGAAAAAAAAGACAGCGGGTGCACATAAAACGGCCACTGTAATCATTATTTCCAATGATTTACTTAATGTATGTTCAGCCACGTCATTGGCTATTCGTTCACGAAATGAATCATTTGGAATATTGCTAAGTGGTCGTTTTAACCCACTGTACTTCAAAAAATGTATAAAAATCTTTCCACGTCCCTTTCACCATTTCGCCATTTTGTATTTTAACCTCATCATCCTATAAATGTTCCCACTGTTGGGACACAGGCCTCTCTGTAAGAGGGAGTTGGCCATAATCCATCACGCGGGCCCAGTGCTAGTTGGTAGATGTCACATGTCTTCGATTTTTTGGTTATAGGACATGCCGGTTTCCTCACGATATTTTCCTTCACCGTTTAGAGAGCAGTGGTGATGGAATAAATAACACAAAGTAATGCGGCTTCCTGGGTTCGAACCCAGACCTACAACTCGTAAATCGAGGCTGATAACACTGGACCACCATACTGCTCTCTCATTTTAACCTATTTATTTGTATTTCAGAACCAATAACGCCTATGCAAGAAATAAACAAAGCCTACGGAGAATGTAAATTCGGAAGATTTCACATAAAGTTGCTATTTGTCACATTCTTCGGATGTGTTGCCAGTATTCAGGTTACAAACACGACCTCGTACTTACTACCGATCGCGGAATGCGATTTGAATATGAATCTGAAGCAGAAAGGACTTTTGACTGCCATGCCTTACTTTGGTAAGTGATTTTTAGACTAAAACAAACAAATATAACAATCCTGAGGCCGTCTTAAATAGGCTTGTTCCAGTGAGTGAAAAAGACAGAGCTATACGACGTGTATAGTTCTGTCTCTTTCACTCCCAGGACAAGCCTGGTTTTAAGACGTCATAATACGGCCGCTGGCCTAATTGTTTCAGGTTAGTATTTTAATTGAATACTCACATTATGGAAAGAAGTGTGGTACAAAAATAAATAATAATCCATGTATCAAGACCTTTACAAGCTTATCTATTTTCTGTCACAGACGCTAGACGTATCAATAGTCAATTAGACAGAAAAAATCTATTCAGGCCGTGCGTATAAAAAAAATTACACGTTTTTTTTTGTTTTACATAACAAAAAAAAACGTTTATTTTTAGAATTGAAGTTTGACGCTTTTATCTTTGCAAAAATGCATTAACTTTACAATAGAAAATTGCGAGTACATAATGTTTCAAAACTCTAAAAAACTAACTAATTGCAATTGTATGGCTAAGTCACGTCGAGTATAATGGGACGAGGTATAATGGGGACATACACACTTTTTTTTTTTTATCGCGGTAAAATCATCAAATGAGTCCTCCCACCCCGGGCAGGGCGGGAGGGACTGTCAGACTTGTACTGACTAAAATCCACGCTGTCCTTCGATAGCCCTTTATGTTCCGGGGTCACGGTAATGAGATAAGTCCCGCGACCCCGGCAGGCTTTGGCCCTCTAGAGAGGGGGCCCCGTCATTATGCTGACGCTCTTTGAGGCGCGCGTGGAACACAACGCGCCGTCGACCCGGGCATGGTCCATGGTCGGGCAGCGAGTTGCCCTTTACTCGCCGCCTGCATGCCCCCGCCTACGGTGGCCGGAGATCGTCTTGCGACGTCCGTCGCCGTGGGCGTCCACCACTGCGGTTGGGGCGGAGGGAGGATACTGTCCTCTCTCTCACGCGGCCCGCCTCCTCCTTCGCGAGCATTACTGCTTCGCAGAAGGAGGCGACCGCTTCCCACGGGACATACACACTTAAGACATACTTAACACAACACTAACGTAGCGCCAGCGCCATCAGGACGTAATTTGCAAGCGGCCATTAACAAATGGCGTCCTGAGCCCTTAACACGAGTTTTGACTATTTTACTTTACAGCGTCTTTCCAGTTTTTACAGCGTTTCTTGTATGGGAAAATGGAACAGCGCCTCTGGTGTACGAAGAAGGAACCAATTTTTTCCTTGAAATTAAATGTGAAAGTTCCAGTTTACTTTACGTCATAATAAGTGAAAACTCATGATAAAGGCCTCTGATGGCGCTTGCGCTACGTCAGTATTGTGTTAAGTTTGCCTTAAGTGTGTGTTTTTCCATCACACCCCGCGTCCTCGTCTTATACACTGTTCCCACTGTTAATTCAATTTTCCTCTTTTCAGGTATGTTTATATCAACAGTAATAGCTGGGTTTCTCATAGATACATTTGGAAGGATATATTTCCTAAGAATTGGTTTTGGAGGCATATTCCTATGTACATTATTTTCTGCCTCCAGTCAGACATATGAGATGCTGGCGGCTGCGAAACTGTGCGAGGGTATTCTGTGAGTTAACTTTTTATTATTATCAACTTTATGGTAATTGTTATAAGGTTTTAAATGCTTATTTTATAGCATGAACTCATACATACGGGAGGCATATTACTACTAACGGGAAATGCCAATAATTATCGCGATGATTGGACGTTTATAAGAACATTTAATTCTATTATTCCGAAAATTCACGACATTTCCCGTTAGTGTCGCCCCTGCATAAGTCGGTCAATGAAAATACAATCCGATCCGAAAGTAATTTGAAGAGAATATGTAGGTATTCTTATTTTCGAATTCATGAGGTTTGTAAAAACATCAGATACTCAACATTACTACTGACTAAATACTTTCTTGTCTTGGTTAAAAATCTATCCATGATTGCTTCAACCAAATCTGAATCGAATGTTCTTAAAGTTAAGAAAATACTTTCCTTTTTCGTACTAGAAACTGTGTGAATCAGCGATAAGAAAACCCCGACGTACCTGAAAACAAAAATGAAACATAATTAGGATTTGATTCAGACCCTCTTCTTTACTGCAGATGTCGAAAGCAACGTAATTATAACAAAAATATAATAAACAGGGGCTGCAGTTAACTCGAGTTAATTAGTTACTGTTATAATTGAAGCTTTAACTGTCTAACTGAACCAAAGGGTTACTCACACCTCCCCGTTAATGAGTTAAATTGTTAATTTTGTTTACTTCAAAAACGTTCACCTGGATTAACTCGTCCGTCAAAGTTAACTGCCTTTTCTAAAGGAGCGCTAAGATAAAATGAGGTTGCGGACTTGTCACCCTAGCAACATAATAATTTCCCCCTCTGACGGATTCAACAGACCGGCACGATAAGCGGACAACTCAGTATTTTCTTTCATTCCTACTTCGCATTTAAAAACTGGAATTTTAAGTGGAAAGTTTATTTAACAATCCACTGGTCGCAAGTTTGAAGTAAATTTAAAATTGGATGATAAGGAATATCACTCAGAAGCTTCATGAAAAAATTACAGGATTTGTGTACAGTTTGAAATTAAAACTTTCGTGCGAATGCGAAATTTTTTTGCACCAGCGTAGCTGTCGTTATTTTTGCAAAAGCTCCCGAGGTAGTACGTAAATTTTCAACGAGGGCTCCTCGTAGTTAGCTTAGTAATTAAAATCGGTAATTGGGCCAGCACCAATTTGGTTAATTAGGGGCGAAGGATTGCATCAAAAGTCTTGTTGGGTCGTGCGCTAATACATTATTTTGACTATGCTATTATTTTGTAAACTTATGATAATATTGATATTAATTTGGTAAACTTAGGTAATAAAATTATGTTTCTGGTCGATTAAAAAAAAAAGTGTAACTTTTCTTAATCTGTAACTTTAAATTTCTCTAACGTTTGCGTTAGAAATGAACAAAAATTATCACGTTTCTAAAAAATAATATAACAAAAATCGCACATAATATCGCCAAAAATAAGAATTATTTTATGGGGTGATTATCTGCTATTTTGAAATCGGCTTCCACCCCAACAGCAGTCACAGAGTCCCTTTTGTCAAAAAGACCAATCACATCAAAACGAGCTCATTTCTTGATAGAAGGAATACCCCGAACAAGTCCATCTGAAGTGAATTCTTAGTACAAGATTTCCGTGTTTTACCGTACAGCATACTTGAAATAAAAACCGGAGTTCGGGCAGCAGCGTCCTCCGTGTACTGCACATCCTCACTGCAATCGCCAACCCGCCTGCCAAGCGTGGCGATTTAAGGCAAATTACCCCCAATGATTGAAAGTGGACATCTAAAGGGGAGGCCTATGTTCAGCAGTGGACGTCCTATGGCTGAGATGATGATGATGATGATACTTGAAATATGTACAGCATTTATTTTATAGAAAATCAAAAGCGCCTATAGTGTATCATCATACCAATTTTTTCTATCAAATAACGTCAAAGTTCCCGTTTACTGTATGCCAGAAAACCGTGAAAACTCGTGCCTCTGCTCCCGTCATTTCAAGTTACCTACAGACATACTGCCAACTAGACACATCAATAATTCAGAACTAAACTTCCAATACAATATCGGCATCGCTACTGCATCCAAACTGTAAATAATACAGTATTTGTGCAGTACACTCGAGTCTAGCTCGCATGTTGGTAGCGTGCCCAGATCACTGACAGCATTATTGCTTTGGCCCACGATATTATGCTCCTCTATTGCATCCAGTTTATGATATATTGCGTTTCTCAAATTTTTGTGGTTGATGCTTATATTTAATTAATATCTGCTTAGGGTTTTTTTTTTCGTGGCAAAATCATCAAATGAAGCACTCATTTCAGGGCGAGGCAACTGTCAGACTTGTACTGACTAAAATCCACGGTGATCCTTCAATAGCTCTTTACGTTCCAGGGTCACTGTTACCTGATGAGACAGTCCCGCGACCCCGTCAGGCTTTGATCCTCTAAAGAGGGCCCCGTCAGATTGCTGACAGCTTTTTGAGGCACGCGTGGAGCACGAAGCGCCGTCGACCCGGGCATGGTCCATGACCGGACGGCGAATCACCCATTACTCGCCGCCCGCATCGTTCACCGTTCGCCTCGCGGCGTCGGGTGTCGTGGACTCATTTGATGATATTACCACGAAAAAAAAGGGTATAGCTGAATTTTGTAGCTGTCTGGGCTATGATTTTTATAATTCTTGAAGTTCCTAGTTGTAGAAATGAATTTTACTATGCATGGAATATTTAAATTATACAGTACTCATAATGTATGTGAAAAAAAAAGCTATCTTTCTTAATGTTTAGTCTATCATAGCTTTCACTTTCTAGTTATTATACGATTGGTAAAATAATATCGGTAAAGAATATAAACTCCTTGAATTAATTTCAGAACACTAAGAAAAACCTTTAAAGACAACTTTCTACTTTCAATAAGTGTTCTAGGACCTAGATTTAAAAATACAATAACTAAATCTATTTTATTGAAGTAGTACTGACTGTCTTTCGCGATGCGCCTCGCTGCGCCGCGAGACGCATCGCAACGTCGCGAGGCGCATCCAGAAGCCGCGCGGTGCAGCAGATTAGAACGTGTTTAGATTTTCCACGTGGTGCCGCCCCGCCCCGCGTCCCCCCGCAGTCCCATTTGCAAATGGCGGCCTCAGCTACATAGTCCAGGGGCTAGAGGTAGTTGAGTATGCAAAATCCGAGTGACGGCAACTATGACCGAATTCATAAACATAATATTATTATGCGCTTTATCTGTCCCGCAAAAAGCTGTGATCTGATTTTTCTATAAATTATTACGGAAGTAATCATTAAAATGATTTTAAATCATGTACTCAATACATTCAGTTTACGATTAAGAGAAGAGGGCGAAAAAAAAAACCAAAAAATTGACCGACGAGTTCTACATTGTTATTCTTTGACCTTTTCTTAACCCATTAGAGGTCAAACAAAAAGTACCAAATATTTTTTAAAATTTTCTTTATTTTCGTATTGAAAAAAGAATAAAAAAACACACAATACAAGAAAAATAAACAAAATTACAGTTTTCATGAAGTTACAGGGGTGTACTTAATTGAGTACACTGACCGCCTAAGTATGAAAATTTCCAAACATGCTTTTTAGAAAAAAAAATGTTTTAAGGCATTTTTTAAATTGCCAGCGCTCTCTTGAATAACAAAGGGCACATCGCACTTGTTTTTCAATTTTTATTCCACCTCACGACCCATCCGCAGTGGGAGACGCCCACGGCAACGGACGTCGCAGGACGATTTCCGGCCACTGTATGCGCTGTCCGATCATGGACCATGCCCGGGTCGACGACTCGTCTTGTACCACGCGCGCCTCAAAGAGCTTTGAGCAAAATGGCGGGGCTTCCTTAGAGGTTCAAAGCCTGCCGGGCCCCGCTTGTCTATAAGATGAAGGTGAGGAGTGGTTGGATAGGTGTCACGGCGTCTTGACCTACCGCCTGACGCAGGTCCTCACCGAGCATACGGTGCAGGACTGCCCCGCATGGGCAGAGCACCGCCGTGTCCTCACGACGGCGATAGGCGGCGACCTATTGCACTCGGCATTGGTCGACGCCGTGCCACGGGGCGAGATGGAGTGGGAAGCGGTCACTTCCTTCTGCGAAGCAGTCATGCTAGCGAAGGAGGAGGCGGGACGCGTGAGGAAGAGGACAGCATCCACCTCACGACCCATCCGCAGTGGTAGACGCCCACGGCGACGGACGTCGCAAGACCATCTCCGCCCACCGTGGGCGCGGGCATGCGGGCGGCGAGTAGTGGGCGACTCGCTGTCCGATCATGGACCACGCACGGGTCGACGACGCGTTGTTTCACGTGCGCTACTTCCTTATTGCAACGAATCTGAAAGAAAAAATAACATTTGTTTTACTTACGTATGTTGTCACCGTACTCGAGCGAGTACAGTAACATTTGAATTACCTTAGTTTTATTCTAGTAATAAATAATCAATTATTTTGTTCTCTACAACTTACTCTGACATGTATTTTATCCATGCAGAATAAAAAGAATAACTTATAAACAATAATTATTTTATAAAATCAAAAATCATATACTTACTTCCACAGTGTTTCGGTAACAAAACTTCAAGTGACACTTTTTATCAAAAAAAGTTACACTACCCGCATATTATTTATAAATTTACTTGAACAGTGATATGATGAAGTAAAATAACAAAAATACCTTCATTAACTTTACGAGATTTGTAATTTGCGCTTAGGGATATGGTTGTACTCAATCAAGTACAGTGACCTCTAATGGGTTAACTTAAATCGGTTGGCGAAATTCGTTACTCACAATTATGCATACTTACTCTAGCTCCCGGTCTTCACCTCGCATCGTGGAGCGGACGCGAGCGGCGTCAATCGGCGCCGCGCTGCGCCGCGCTACGTCGTGAGGCCTTAAGAGGCGCAGCGCAGCACCGCTGCTTTGGGATGCGTCGCGCTGCGCCGCGAGGCGTCGCGCGGCGCATCGCGGCGCATCGCTGCGCATCTCAACGTATTCTAAATTCTCACAATGAAATGTGTATCTTTTGGTGTAGAAAATAAAGTCGTATTTTGAATGGCTCTTAAAAGAGTGCGCGCATCGTCGCGTCGCTTCGCGTCTCGGTCTGAACTGACCCTAAAATGTTCAATATTTTTGTATAGGAAATCATAAAATGTCTTCTCTCGCCCGGGGTTGAGCGGAAAGGATATGTTAGTACCGACAAAAAAACCCAACTTTTTTTGGTGATGGTTAGGTCATCATCCATTGGGTCCTCCAGCACTGGGTTTACAGGAAGGGACTGTCCGATTCGTGCTAACTAAAATCCAAACCTGTTCCTTGAATAAAATTGTTCGTTGCATTTGTTTATTGTATCATAAAGGTTATCACAGTTACAAAATTGACATAGATGACAGAATACAGAATGCATGCATGCAATGCATTCCAGGGTCGTGGCTCTTAAGATACTCCCGAAAAAGTACAACTTACTCGTAAATGTCAAAAATCGAACAAGATACTCCCAAAAAGTAGAGCTTAATGACAAAACAAGAACGTAATAATTAACTAATAGTCAAACAAAGAAATAGTGAATTACATAAATATAAGAATTGTTGATAATAAAAGGAATAATTAGAAATTCTAACAAAACAAAGACTTGCTCGAGTAATAAATAACACAGGGTGTAGTTTTATTTATTAAACGACGAAGCTAATGAGGTCAGGAAATAAGGCAACACTAATGAAACTGTGTTTACCAGACCGTTTTATAAAGCTTCGTAATATTTGCATTTAATTTCGTTCTTGCAATTTTAAAATAAAATAATGCTTTCGACGAAATGTTTTTTTCTCTTGAAACGCATGTAAAGTAGTGAGAGATTTGAAGTCTTAATTACCTATCCATTCCGTGTGGTAATGTGGCTTCCCTCTGGTAAGAATTAATTAAGCCACCTCCGGGAACCCCACAGGCCTCTGAAATGAGTTTAGACTTATTTTTTATTTAAAACTTGTACTTAAGAACAAAGGCGGACTTAATGCCTTGAGTATTTTCTTCAATTCTACCTTAGCGTGATGCAGATACTTGAATTGATTATTCCATTAATGTTTAAGATTTAAAACTTATTGATACCTCCTTGCCCGGATTTGAACTCCATTCTCGTGAATGAAAGCCACTGGGCCATCACATTATTAGACGTATTATGATATTACAATTTACGAATGTGATAGTGATTTGTTCATGTCACACCTGGGGGTCTAATTTCTAAGCACGAAACCCGTGGTTTCGGCCTTTTTTTTTTATCGTGGTAAAATCATCAAATGAGTCCTCCCACCCCGGGCAGGGCGGGAGGGACTGTCAGACTTGTACTGACTAAAATCCACGGTGTCCTTCAATAGCCCTTTATGTTCCGGGGTCACGGTAATGAGATAAGTCCCGCGACCCCGGCAGGCTTTGGCCCTCTAGAGAGGGGGCCCCGTCATCATACTGACGCTCTTTGAGGCGCGCGTGGAACACAACGCGCCGTCGACCCGGGCATGGTCCTTTTTGGGACAAACCCACCACACTATTCCCAAACCACTGCAACTCCTGAGAGCCAGAATCAACAGTGGCAACCACCAGAAAAGCGCCAAGACAATGAAGCTCGACGTGTCCCGGAGAATGAATTTACCTGTCTTGGATCCTGCACGAAATTAATCAGAAAAGAATAGTGGAGGAGTAGGAAAAATATGTTCATGGGCATGGTCCATGGTCGGGCTGCGAGTTGCCCTTTACTCGCCGCCCGCATGCCCGCGTGGTTTCGGCCTTAGTGACAGACGTTTGAACAACGAGCCCGAATTAAGAATAGTATCACGATTTGATAGATAGCTCCTTAGAGTCCTCGCTACCACTTAATGATGACTGAAGAACTAGCATTCTGATGAAAAAACCTCAACCAAAGAAGGATTCAAGTTAATTTGTTAACTTTTTTAAGTAAATGTTCTTTTTTATTTTGTTTAGATTTGCAACATCGTTAGCGGCCATCTCAACATTGACGTCAGAATTCTGCCACTCCACAGTAAAAGATCGCGTAATGTTATGTCAGTCTTCTTACGCTGCGTGTACGCAGATTTTATCTCCAGCTATGGCCTGGGGTATACTTATACAGGATTGGAAGGCCAGTTACTTCGATGGGCGTTTTGGTAAGTATGGTGGTGTCTGCATCTCTTGATTTTTGTTTAATGGCCTGTCTTGACAAAATACTAGTAGAATAGCCTGTTAGCGTCTGATTAAGAAGCTTAATTGTTATTTTGATTTTTTAATCGAAAAATCGATAAGTTGCTCAGAAAATGGCTTACACCATTTTAACTGTTTTCACAAGCGACTCCCTCTATTTGATTTCTATAAAATGTATTAGATAAATGCTTTAGTTATATGTAAATGTTCCTTTTATTGTTGCATTAACCTAGGTGCTCTATATTTTGTTTTCAAATACTTCAATATTTTAAAATATCTCTTCATCTTTTTTCTTTTCCAGTACTTAACATTTGGAACTTTTATCTCCTCATCATGTCTTTATGGTCTCTTACCGCCTTCCTACTATACTTAATACTACCAGAAAGTCCCAAATACCTGGTAACACAGAAAAGATACGTTGAAGCAAGGAAAATTCTGATCCAAATATATACTGAAAACAGTGGAAAACCTGCCGACACATTTCCGGTGAGAATATTGCATTTTTTATCAGAATTTCTGATGTTCAAGCCTGATCTGGGAATACCAGGGAACAGTTGGCTATTTTTTATTCAGAAAGTGATGCTAACGGGATATGGCGTTGATAAAATAGCTGTTTGAAATGGGTTTTTGTTTGTGAATGCATCAGCGCCAGCATCCTAACAAAATTACCTATTCATTTTGTTTTTTGGTGTTTCAAACATTATTATTTTGAAGTCGAATCTTTCATTCCCTTGTTTGATCGTTTACGCTTGAGCCTCATTTAGACGATGCATGAAACTCGAGGGGATTAAAAAGCATTTCAAAGCAACCTCTGAGTTAGGAACAGCTGTTTCAGAATAGGCGAGTACAAAAGACGACGCCATCTATGTAGTTGTAACACGTCTAAGACTGTCTTTAAAGCCTACTTGCATAGTAGTTTTTAAAAGACGCAGCACATCAGCCTACCTCAATCTGTCAAATTTCAATGTAATAGTGGAAGGTTATTATTGGATTGGTAAAATTGAAGAGATTGGGGTATGTTGACCTGCTGGCGTCTGCTTATTGTTAGCTTTGATTACTTTAAATTTTAATCTAAGTAACTACCTATTTTTATTTTATTTTCTAGTACCCAAACATATTTGAAAAGGAAATCAGAGAAGTGGAATCCCAAAAGTCTAATAATGGAGAAATCAAAATGAAATTCCGGGACAAAATTGTTGCTGGTCTCAAAAACATGAAGCCGTTAACAAGAATGCCATTAATTGGCTATGTAGCTTTAGTTGGGTTGTGCCAATTCATTACTTTGGGAACGTACGTATTTTTGTTTTTATTTAAGGCTGATTTTTCAATCTGTAAGCGATGAACTTACGATGGAGAATTTGTCTGCTGTACAAAAATAATCAATTTTGTCCATTGGTTACTTTCATTGTTGGTGCTTTTCGACAAATTGTCCATCTACTTTTCACTGCCATAGATAACTTTAACTGAGAGGTTTTATTTAAATTATGAAAAAGAACGAAAATATATAAATATTTGAATATTTATTCCTTAAATCAAACTTAACTGACGATTTAAAAATCAGCTATTGTTAATTTTAATAATTATATTTAAATTCATCGTTTCATTTTAGATTCTGTGCCTGCCTTAAGAAAGAATAAAATTATTCAAAAGGTAGGGACAACAAATTGGTATGACACAAATCATATTATTTTAAAATTCATAGGTTTATATCACCCTTTCTCTTATGGTAAATGATGGATGGATTGAAAATTGGATACAGATTTTGTAACATTGCGATTATAATGCAATCATTTTAAATTTCATGGATTTGTTTTACTCATGCAATGCAAACTTTCTATTTTATTTATGACTGCTTTTACCAACACAATGATTGAATGGTTAAATTAAAAGCAATTATGTATGTTTTCATTTTCTGCGTTAGTTTATGCTTTTTACTAAAATGCACTAAATTACATCGAAATATGATCCATCCAAACACAGAAACCTACAGCTTTTTCAACAATAAGAGAACACCTAAATAAAACAATTATTTAATTACTAAAATGTTCACTGAAACGACTGCGTCAATCCAAAAAAATTTTTTAGCATAAAAGAGGGTATTAACCCCATTTCTACCAGATATTTTTTATTCCTTTTTTCGCCTTATTCCAGTTTTTTGTGCCAGACTCAAAGGGCTATTTCGCCCGATTCCACCTATTTGACGATGTTCTCGTTATTTTTTTCGTCTAAGCCGTCGTCAAAGCGTTTAAAGCTCTGGAAATCGACCTAATATGTGCAGTTAGCAACTAAGGTCTATTTCAAATAGGTACCAATGTTGCATGTGGTTTGACTGTAAGCTGACCCCGACACAGTTGGGAAAAGGCAAGGCTGAAGAATTAATTATTGAGCTGTTTTTAATTGAAATAAGGAACACACGTGAAACCAAAAGAAATAAATATTTTAACTTATTATTATTATAAAAGGTCGTTTAATGTATTGATGTCGATAACTTTGTATCTAGACTAACGAATCGATTTACCAACTGATATTCTTTAAATTAATAGTCCTACAGTTTTATTTGTATGACAAATTCCATATTCAAATTACAAAATCGAATTAAAAAAACAACTCTATGACTCAAAAAGACAAGGTACAAAATTGCACGGCAGCAATCGTAGCGACAATTTCCATACGAAATTACTACCTAGATAAAACTGAACAGATAAAATAATTTCAGTCTGTTTTTTTTTTCATTTTTCAGGCACAACGTCATCAGGCTGTGGTTCCCACAATTATCGACAATTGTGGAACATTACAATTTAGATGGGAATCAAAATCTATGTGAGTTATTAGACTCATATACGGGGAGTTTGAAAATCAAGAGTGTTTCTAATGCGACATCTGAAGTTTGCGTTCCGGTAAGTTGATTTTAATTGCTGATCTACACCACCCCACTGCTGGGCATGGATCCATAATCGCAGGACATTTTTTTGTTTAGAAATAGGCTCGTGTTTTACCACTAACGCAAAATACAAAGATAGTTCTATCCTTCAATGATGCAGTCGACGACGAAGTACGCTTGCCTAGAAGTCAGATAAATAATCTTGAATTGGACTGTCTAAAACCTATTCAAACCTATAAAGCTTCTACGTTTTGGAAATTATTGTTTTTTGTTTCTACCGCGCCATTCTTACTAATTTTACGTACGAACGACAAAGTAAATCTGACTTTTTTCAAACTTATAGGGTAAACTACCAGTCATTGGACACTTAAGGGCCATACATTGACGAAAAATAATTCTTGGACACATTTATGAATCTACGTGCTAGAATTGTTATTATTTTGCTTATTCAATATGTATGTGAACATAATTTCATTTTAAAAATTATACTTCACAGCATTAACATTAAAAAAAATCCTGTTAAAAAAAAAGTACCCAAATATATAGTCATTGGACAGAATTTCTATTGTTGGACAGTCTATACTAGTTAATGGACAGCACAATTTAGCTCATTAATGTTCATTTATAAATCGTTAAAATAGCAAATAGGTAATAAAAGGGAAAACAACATTTTAGTAATGTTTATTATGATATTATTAAAATTGCTTTTACCTACATATCTCTTAGAAGAAACATTAATTGCTTTCAAAACTACTCTGTCTTAGCAACTCTTATGTAATACAAAAAAAAAAACATTCGTAGTCTTTCTCTTTCCACTTGGGCATCTTTGGTTTACTTCTAAACACCGTTATCAGACAGTACCATTAGTTAGGTAGGTTTTAGTTTGGACAGGGTGTCCAATGACTAATTTTAATCTTAAAATTAGTCATTGGTCTTTGGACAGGGTGTCCAATGACTAATTTGAATCTCAAAATTAGTCATTGGACACCCTGTCCAAAGACTAGTAGAAGTTGCTTAAGAGCAACACGATTAAAAATGGTTCCTTTAGCCTAAATTTATAGGCAGTAGAGTCCAAAATATTTGCAATTATTTTTAATTTGCAAAATGCAGTTATTGGACACTTGTCCAATAATTAGATTTTGAACAAAAAAGTTTTCAGTTATTGGACATTACATAATAACTTAAAAAATCTATTTGACTGTATGTTATCATATTAAAATCAGTACAGAATATCATAATACATTACTGTGCAAACTACTAAGAACATAGGATGATCAGGTAGATTTTAAATCGTTAAATAATGTATAGATAAACTTACCAAATTCTTTATTTCTCACTAGAATGACCGCTAACCGTCCGGAAGCCGAGAAAAGTAAATAATTTTGACCAATTACTGCCGTCTATTAGAAATGTTTTGAACTTTTAAGTATTATCAATAAACAGAGTGCAGAAAGAGTCAGTTGCATTGTTAGACTCTTGAATCATAACCTTAATAAAAACGATTAAAGGGAGTTTTGTCCAATAACTGATAGCGTCCAATAACTGGTAGTTTACCCTATCTTCATTTCATTTCAACATCATCATTTTTCTAATAGTTATCAAACTAATAACATAGCTGACCTAAGTTACCGTTTGCCATCTCATAACAAAATTAAAATATTCACGAAAAATATTACCATCGTAAGAAACACTCGGTAAAGAGCCAGAATATTAGAATGAAAATCTTATTTAAACCGAACACTGTAAACGGAGACATTATAACTCACACAACTTCCCGAACTATCGAAGAAAGAAATAAAAAAACCCCAGGTTTCCATATCTTCGGAAACAGCTTGAAAGTTACTAAGTAACTTATCGCCAACAAATATGAAGACAGTGATATATGATTCTGGAAAGTTCGACCTGCAGTTTTACCCACTTTGAAATCGATGATGGGTCCCTCTTGAGGCCGAAATTGTGTTCCGGGTGAAGATTTATATTATTAGATTCACTCGAAGTGTCAAAAAATAATGACGTTTCTTTTTTATAGGACGTCGATGGCAATCTTAATTGAATCGACCCAGAATATAGCTTTTTTGATAACAGTGTTGAATGAAGTTTCAAATAAATTATATTGAAGGTAGTTTCTATAGTTTCATGTGGATAGAAATCGCTTTCACTCAGTTTCATGAGTCTACTTTCTTTCAAAACTTAGCAACAAGTATTACATCATAAAAAGCTTCCATGATTGCTGGACATAATGATATCTTACTATTCTATACAAAAAATGCGAAAGTTTGAATGTTTGGATGTATGGACAGATGGATGTTTGTTACTCAATTACGCCAAAATGGGTCTTGACGTGTGGCTCAGAGATAGGTTATATATAACCTTTAATAACGAACTTTCAATCCGAATATATAACCTGTGGATAACGTAGTTGGTTACGCACTGATATTATCTAGTTTATAAGCTATTGTTAATAATGTATAGTGTGTAATTGTTGGTTTTCCTTAATAAATAAAATAAAATAAAATAACAAATACGATACCATATATCACGATTTAACGTTCCCGTGAAATAATTTTCAAGTTAAAAACAGGTGAAGCCGCTGACAATAGTTAGTATCTTTTATGCTCAGTATTAACTCTTTTTCTGCCGACCTAAGCACAGTAAGGGCACAGCTAAAGATCTACATCTTTGTTTCCGGGGAAAAATATCCTACTTAGGCCCTCCACCGTGATTTATCTTCCTATAATGTTTCACTGAAATCGGCCCAAGCATTTTCGTGAAATAGGGTAACAAACAAACTGTTTTAGATTTGTTATGTAAGAGAGAACGCTGTGTGGTTCTCAATTTCAAAAACCGCCTCGTAACTTAGAGGGGCTTTGAAACGGGGGTGCGAAAATTAGGATGTAACTTATCTACTGCTTACTGGGTACGTCGGGGAATGACTTAATTAAATATTTTGTTGCGTAGTAACGTGTGTCGGTGCTTTTCTGGTGGTCATTACTGTTGATTCTGACTTTCAGAAGTTGCAGTGGTTTTGGGATGGTGCGGTGCTTGTGGTATGGTCACAGATGGTCATAAAATGATTCCTGTATTGAGTGATCTAATGATACCATCGACCATCGTAGGTATATACTAGGAATAAGCTATAAATGTCTTGATAACTTTAAGTTGAGATGCGAAGTGCATCCATACTTTGGACAATAACATAAGACTCTTGTGTTATTTTACATTTTATTTTGGGCTATGAATTCTAACTGTTTTTGACTAAATGTAGGAACGTAACATATTTTTTTTACGAAAAAGAGATGAAGCTGTTACAAATAAATATATGTTTGACAGGACTGTTGGTCTAGTGGTTAGTGACCTTGACTGCTATGCCGGAGGTCGTGGGTTCGATTCCCACCCAGGACAAATGTTTGTGTGATGAGCACGATCATTTGTTCTGTGTCTGGGTGTCATCATCATCAGCCTATAAATGTTGCCACTGCTGGGACACAGGCCTCCTCTCTGTGAGAGGGAGTGGGCCGTAATCCACCACGCGGGCCCAGTGCGGATTGGTAGATGTCACATGTCTTCGAATTTTTGGTTCTAGGACATGCCGGTTTCCTCACGATGTTTTCCTTCACCGTTTTGAGAGCAGTGGTGTTGAAATAAATTACACAAAGTAATGCGCCTGACGGGGTTCGAACCCACGACCTACAACTCGTAAGTCGAGGCCGATACCACTGGGCCACCACTGCTCGGGTCTGTCTGGGTGTAATTTATCTATAATATTTATGTATTTAGAAATATATAAGTATGTTTATCAGTTGTCTAGTACCCATAACACAAGCTCTGCTTAGCTTGGGACTATATGGCGTTGTGTGATAGTTGTGGAATATTATTATTTTATATTATTATAAATAAAATGAGACTAGGCAGATATTAAAGCTCGAAAAAGTATATAATTTATTTAGCTCTTTATCTTTTTGTTGTAGTCCGTATCACATTAATAATACTTTAACGCTCCCTTGTAAGTTTTTCCCTGTATATCTTAATTAACAAAGTGACGTGTAAGTTTAAAGCTAACCCATCCAATTAAGGCGAATGTGCTTCTACTAATAGCTTCTCCACAATAATTCGTGTGGCGTGGTTTAGTTTGGAACTACACACAGCCCTTAGCATTGCGGTTTTAGTTCGAAAACCGTAATGGTTTTCTATAAATTATCATGGCACTACCTTTATTAATATTAATTTGAAATGGCAAGGGCAACAGGGCATTCCCATGCCTTGAATACAAATTGGGTTGTCTAACAAAAAAATACTGGACTTCTACTTCATTCAATTGTTTGGGCCGAGTTATAATGAGAAGTTTACTGCAGATTCAAAGATGTATTTGTAAATTAATAGAAAAGAAAGAAAAAATATTTTATTTTTTATTGAAATGCAAATTAAGTACCTACGTCAATAAATATATAATACTAAGTTTGTCAGTCACACATAAAAGGCGCATAATGTAGTAACCTAAATATACAATATCTATAACTAACTACCTGCGGCTTTTCTCACGTTATTTTAGAATTTGTAAATCAATTTGGATCGTACATCTACAGGAACAGTACTTTTTTTGGAATGAAAGTTACTCTATGTCCGTCTCTGTACTCTTGACCACGAATATGCAAAATTTCAATAATGATCAGTGGTTTAGGAGTAAAAAGGTAGCAAACACACATACAAACTTTCGCACTCATAATATTAGTTAGGAATTCTATGAGGTGGAAAAGCCTAAGCCAAAAGGTGAAACAGTCATCCACCCAAAGAGTATCTATCGTTTACTGAAACCATCAATGACGTATGGGAGATCGCCTAAATGACGTCACTAATGAGAACTATTACTGTCCGGTTCAGCGATAACATCAGTTCATTTATCAAGCCAAAAAAATTCTCTCTTGTGCCTACGTCAACTATTTTACTTCTGTATCAAAAACCAGAATATCACTTAAAATAGGGCGAATGGGTTGCGGAGTTCAGAATATAGGCAGTCGCTCTGTGTGAAATACTGATATTAAGCTGCTGATTAGTCTGGAATCCCAGTCCTATAAAATTAGTAAAAGGCTAGGTAGATGATGGACGTAATTTTTTCAGTGTAACTGAAAGAGATCTGCGCTTTAAAACTACGTTCAACATCTGTCAGTTTAATTTTGACAAAATATTTTGATATAATATTTCATTTTATCAGTGAAATTCATTCATGAAGTCTTCTTTGTAGTTGTAGCTTTAACTGCCATGAATAGGCCTTAGCCTGGTCGAGTAAATTCTTACCAACCTCTTAATGAACTTGCCATACGAAGGCTAGACTTATTTATTTATTGATTCTAAAATACCATTTCTTCGACCACCTCTACTATCGTAAACGTATGGTTGCTCCTTAGCTCGATCACAAGATTTCAGTACTTTATTTACAGCGTACTTGAAGTATTTACTGTGTTTATTGAATGGAAAAATGGAACAGCACCTCTAGTTTACGAAGAAGGAACAAATTTTTTCTTGAAATTAATGTCGAAGTTCCAGTTTAGGTACTTTACGTCACAAAAACTGGAAATTCCTGATAAGGCCGCCTGTCTCGTACATTCTTGCGACATCTTCTGATTTCTATTAGTATTGCCATAGATCTTGTTGAACTTACGGCATAATTCGAAAACTTCCCATCCGTATGTATACTCATTAAACATTGATTACGCCTTTATCATTCTTCAGCATGTCAGCGGCTCAGAAACCTACATCAACAGCATCATCATCGGCCTCGTCAGTTTACTCCCCTACTTCATTAGCGGGGTCGTGGTCAACAAAGTAGGCAAGAAGGTCCTTCTCTTCATAGGAGGTGTCCTGTCTGCTTTCTCCTTGCTTGGGCTCAGATGGTCCAATACGAAGACTATGATGGTGGCCTTCTTCTCGATGAATATAGCAGTGACGCAGACTATGAAGAGTCTGGTTCAAGTTGTGTTGATTGATGTTATTCCGACTGCTATGAGGTGAGAAGATTTATATTTTTTGTTTTTGATATAATATTTTATGTATCGTTAGCCCATCGTTGAATTAAGGACATTGCGATACACTTCATGATGTGTAAGATCCAGCATAAGGTCGGGTTGATCGAAGAGAGTACGTTGTGTACTTGTCGTAAACTCGATTTGGAGAATTCCGACTAGGACAGGATAGATTAGAAGGGGATCGGTTTAGCGGATTCTACCATCCTCTTCGTGGTTATGTTTTTTTTTTTTGCCAAAAATATTCCTTTACAAAAAGTGATGCATGGTGCTATCTGGTATAGCTCCGTCTCTTTCTTGAATGTTTTTATTGAATTTTGTCTGACATACAAAAACTAAATTAGGCTGTATTTCATGAATACCTACTGCAACGATCTTGAAGATAAACGTTGTTAGGTATTTAATTTAGTTTTATCATTTTTCCTAGGATAAATCCAAAAGACTCGAAGATAGTAAGCAATTTTTTATTTCTTGTTAACTTTTTGTTTTTGTAATTTCAGTATTTTTTATTCTCAGCTTGTACTAATTATAATGCCCTTTTGCTTCTCTTCATCAGGACCTTAGCTTTATCTCTGGTGATGCTGACGGCTCGTATGGGTACTTTGGTCAGCAACGTCACCTTCCCCATTCTGCTGGGCATGGGGTGCTCCATACCCTTCTACACGATGGCTTCTATGATGGCATGTAAGTATTCTATTTTTAGTAATTTTGTAGGTAGTCGATATATACATATTTTGGTTTAATTGATCGCTTGGGTATCCTGGCCCCTGTGGGTTGGGTGTAAGATACCTATAATATTTTGTAATATAATAATGTGATTTATTGTAAAAATAAACCTCCGGTTTGTAAGTCTAGATTAGTAATTCGATTCCGTAGTAATCTTAGTAGTATCTCAAAAATCTTTGCGCAGAAAGTAAAAACGTTAAAAAAAACGTATTTTTGTATGATGAGCCCCTCCTAAATATTAGTTGTATTTTAATCAAATGATTTTATTTTTAAAGTAGCCCTCTTAGGAGTCCCCTTAAAGAATTACTTGATTCTGTTTTTAGTGTCTAACTATCACGAATCTTGACAGCCTGGTAACAGACAGACAGACAGACTGACAGGGAAGTTTTATAATAATAGGGTTACGTTTAACCCTTTGGGTACACACCTCTGAAAAGCTGGAAAGCTAGCTACTAAACAAGAAGCAAATTATAAAATAACACAATAAAGAAGCCAGGACGTTTTCAAGCTAACGGCATACGAAAATAACAGCAGCTGTCTTTAACATAAGCTGGTTCACAAGTCCGTGCAAACAATTTTGTAACTAGAAGCTGTACCATCTAAGTGCTATTTTGCATCCCGATATTACGACACATTTTGCTAAGCGAGAGTGCTGCATTTTGGTTAGTACCTACGATGCGGCGGGCGTCTCTGGTGGCAATTACGTGTAAATCTGGATTGGTTCGCTACGTTTTGAGCCAATCTCCTTGAGAGATTGGATATTTTATTTAGCATATTTGTTATTATTCAGTACCTACCTATTTTTTAATTCAAATGTTGGAAATATTTAAAGAGGCATCCGCACTGGGACCGCGTCTAAATACTCGCTTTACACGTCGCGTAAAATTACATGCCGTACCACGCCCCGCGCCGTGTGAAGCGAATGGCTCGGCGCGGACTGTAGACTTGTTAATTGTCATAAAATTCGTAAAAAAAAATAACTTTCTTTGACTATATGCGTTTTTAAGGTGCTATACTACGCGAGGGTCGTATAAAATATTTGTTTCATGCGGGAATCGAGCCCGAGACATCGAGGCATGAAACACGGAAGCCAATCACTCAGTCAATGCGCCAATCAACGATTCAAATCATGCTATGATTACAAAAACTAGTTGTAGTTTTAGAGAAGTTTCTTCTTTCTTGAAATAACTGTTTCGATATTATATTCATCATTTTTTTTTCTTGTTTCAGTTGTGGTCTTCCTGACAATATTCCTGCCTAAGAAGAAAGAATAGAAGACGTACTTATTAAACATAATAAACTTAAGTATTAAGTACATTTTGCAGTTTTATTTCATTATTTCAATCCATTGTTTTTTTTACGTGTTAATACCATCGAGCGGTGGAGCATGGAGCAGTGGTGGCCCAGTGGCATCGGCCCCGACTTACGAGTTGTAGGTCGTGGGTTCGAACCCAGTCAGGCGCATTACTTTGTGTAATTTATTTCAACACCACTGCTCTCAAAACGGTGAAGGAAAACATCGTGAGGAAACCGGCATGTACAAGAACCAAAAATTCGAAGACATGTGACATCTACCAATCCGCACTGGGCCCGCGTGGTAGATTACGGCCTGCTCCCTCTCACAGAGAGGAGGTCTGTGTCCCAGCAATGGGAACATTTAAAGGCTTATGATGATGAATACCATCGAATGAGTCCTTACAACCAGGGCAGGGCGGGAGGGACAGTTCCTCCCAGACTTGTACCTACTGACTCAAAATCAACGATGCCTTTCAATAGCCCTTAACATTCTGGGGTCACGGTAGCTCGTTAGTCCCGTGACCCCGATTATTTTAGTCCATAAGGTAAAAACAACAAAAAGCCAAGTCAAAACTGAATAGTAGAACATTAAAATGCAAGTATTTGACTGTTTTACTATTCCGATTGCGTTGATTAAGTTGTCAGGTAGATCAAATTTACTGTAACTAAAATATTATTATGTAGTCCAATATTTTAAACCTGAATATTTTCCAAATATCCGGTGCAACAAGGTTATTTCGACAAAGATACACGATACCTAGATTGGACGTATCGAGATCAGCAGTGAAACAATGCCAAGATCCAAGACAGAGTAGAAATAGTACGCTTGAACGAATGCACCTACCGAGCACTAGGCCAAGTCTTGGCACCTACATGCTTAAACTTGACAATGCAATCAATGTATTATATCGTGCAAAAAAATGTCTGAAAAACACGCCTGGGAACCGTAGTTGTGATTTTAACCGACTTCAAAAAAAGGAGGAGGTTCTCAATTCGTCGGAATCGTTTTTTTATGTATGTTCCCCGATTTCTCGAAAACGCCTGGACCGATTTAGAAAATTTTTCTTTTGTTTGAAAGGGTATACTTCCCAAGTGGTCCCATGATCATCAGGTCAGGATCTGATGATGGGGTCCCAGGGAAATCGAGGGCAACCCTCAAATATTTTATAGGCCCGCACATCGTTTTTCACAAATTTTATGAAGTAATTTAAGTACTTGCGTATGATAATCATCATCTCATGTAGCTGAGCTGAGATGGAAGGTACAACTCCTTAACAGTAAGGAGTAGGCATCGACTGATTTAGTACTTTTTTTGTTGTACTAGGTATTGTTTAACTTACGGAATACTGCAAGTTTCATCAAAATCGGTTCAGGAGTTTTTGAGATAGGGAATTTTATTAGCTTATTGTGCACTTGAGCGATGTTGTTACCGATGCTACGGATTACAAAATTTTTAGTGCACATAAGTGCACGTAAGAGAATGATTTATTTGACAAGAATTTAAGTTGAATATTTAAACTAAAAAGAGTAAAATAAAAAAAACTTTTTCAAAAAAAAAATGTAACCGCCATCGAAAAAGTTTTCAAATATATAAACATACTTCAGCTGTATTGCCTATAAATTTATAAAATCTTTTATGCATAAAAACATTGTTCAATGGCGGACTTAATGCCATAGGCATTCTTCCACCAGCCTACCTTGCCTTTGTTGTTCCTGGAAAACCTATTATCGCGATATCAGATTGAATGTCCACTGTAAAACAATGGCGCTGCAAAGGGAAGCTGTTCAGACTACACAGGCGTATATATCTATAGCAAAAGGTATTGTGATCAAATGGACGGATTTAATGGAAGCTGGAGAAATAGTGCAGAATAAGTCTGTTATGAAACTATGGTAGGTATTCTTGACTATGATAGATACATATAGATAGATAAAAGCTTTATTTAGTGCAATGGAGACACTAAAGAAACACGAAACAAAATATAAAATAAAACGACAGATCAAAAAAAGAAGAACTGATACCTACATGAACATATTATTATGACGTGTACGTTACCGGGATCCGGATTATAAAAAGTGAATAGGAAACAGGCGACCTCATCTAAAGACATTTTTTTTTGACTAAACTTTTTTGACACACTTGTAATTTCTTGTGTGTGTGAGAGCAGTGGAGGCCCAGTGGTATCGGCCTCGACTTACGAGTGTAGGTCGTGGGTTCGAATCCCGTCAGGCGCATTACTTTGTGTAATTTATTTCAATACCACTGCTCTCAAAACGGTGGACGAAAACATCGTGAGGAAACCGGCATGTCCTAGAACCAAAAATTCGAAGACATGTGACATCTACCAATCCGCACTGGGCCCGCGTGGTAGATTACGGCCCACTCCCTCTCACAGAGAGAAGGCCTGTGTCCCAACAGTGGGAACATTTATAGGCTGATGATGATGATGATGAATTTCTTGTGGGATTTTAGTCAGTAAGAATTTGTTTATGGTCCCTTCCCTACCACCCAGGGCGGGAAGAATTATTTGATGATTTTTGCAGTCAAAAAATCAAATCAATGTCAATAAAAACTGTGATCATTATCTCAGCCTTCAGTACCACACAAATACCTTTTCCGTATCACTGGTAAATAAAAATCAGCCTGTATTGTATAGTAATATCACATAAGTAATCGGAAAAGCTTAATGTAAGCCGATTATGATTAGCTGAACGATTGAGTGAGAAGGCATTAGTTTCGTGACGTCACGTTTTGTCAGTGACGTCATAAGATAAGATGTAGGTGTTCGGTAAGTGAATGAACTTCTTTGTCTTATTGGTAGGGACTTAGACTGAAACTTGGATACCTTTGACAGGCGTTACGGGTTAGGTTTGCAGCATTGTCTTAAAAGTACACCATGGCCCTGGCACTTCATTATCATCAGAATATAAAATATTCCCATTGCTGGGTTACAGGTCTCCTCTCTTTGAGAGGGAATGAGCCAAAATCTACCAAGCGAGCCCATTGCGGGTTGCTGTCATGGGACGCAAAGGGCATAATAATATGAAGGAATATGGTGATGGTTTTTGGATAGCAAGAGAGTGATAGTCTCTTACGCTCTCTTTCTTGATTTTAAGATCCCACAAATAAGGGTTTGTTACATGTAGTCAGTGGTCCGGAAGTCTAACGACCGGTGTTTCCAAGTGGCTTCTCCCAGTTGTAATGTCCCTTTGTGCCTATTGGCCTTGTTTTGTTCTGTCTCCTGCTTATATAACATGGACGGAAGTGGAAACGTGTTTTTTCTACTCCTCCACTATTCTTTCTGATTAATTTCGTTGCAGGATCCAAGACGGTAAATTCATTCTCCGGGACACGTCGAGCTTCATTGTCTCGGCGCTTTTCTGGTGGATGCCACTGTTGATTCTGGCTTTCAGGAGTTGCAGTGGTTTGGGAATATTTGGGAGTAGTGAGAGCAGTGGTGGCCCAGTGGTATCGGCCTCGACTTACGAGTTGTAGGTCGTGGGTTCGAACCCAGTCAGGCGCATTACTTTGTGTAATTTATTTCAACACCACTGCTCTCAAAACGGTGAAGGAAACCGGCATGTCCTAGAACCAAAAATTCGAAGACATGTGACATCTACCAATCCGCACTGGGCCCGCGTGGTAGATTACGGCCTGCTCCCTCTCACAGAGAGGAGGCCTGTGTCCCAGCAGTGGGAACATTTAAAGTCTGATGATGATGATGATGATGAGTGAGTTCTGGAGGTCAGATAGGCAGTCGCTCCATTTAAGGTAGGTTACCAGTTGTAACCGGTTAGGCTGGAAGAAGCAATGGTTAGATAAGTGTCCTGGGGATCTCAAAACCACTTTGCGATAAAATTGTTATGCATCAATTATCTATTCTTTTGCTTGAATAGATTAACTAATAGAGTGGACATAGAATATTCCAATTAACGAATTTTATCACAATATATATTTGCGATGCTACTGCAGAGGCCTTTTAGATCCACTGGGCTCTGGTAGGATGCAAAATTATTTAAATTTACAGGTATGAAGTTAAATAAAAACTGTGTGCGGAAAATTCCCGCGATTCCCGCTTTTGTTTTTAAAATCGACACTGATGAAACCGCAGATAAAAAAATAATTATACGGATGAGTTTTCCAGCGACGCCGACGCATAATACACTTGAAATATATTTTGAGTAACGTAAAATATTGCGCTTACACTCGTTGAGATGAAAAAAATTGGAAGTACAGCATAATCAACTATGTAAATAATTGTTTTATGTGTTTCACTCTTTATTTAAATTTTTGGTAGCGGAATGTCGGTACACATTCTACGTGTTATTTGCTTAATCCGGTTGTACCTGGTTGTATACAATGTTTTTTTTTTTTTTTTTAATTCGACGCCATTTTTTACTTGCTTATATTCTTTATTTTTAAACTCTACTTCACACTAAGAATTAGGTAGTTATGTTTACAAAAAAACTGCTACTAAACCTACTAATCAACTAAATCGGTCTCTACAGGTCATATAAAATATTTGGTGCATGTAGGAATCATACCAGTTTCCCAGCTTCTGTGCCACAAAAATTGAGCATAGGTATTGCAGTGTGTAGGTTCTCTACTCCACCAACAAGTCACGAGTTATATTCAAGTGTTATATGGGGCGAGATTAATATTCCCCATGGAATAATATAAGAACCTTTGCCCTGGAAATTCAACCCTGTTTCAAAACCTGACCTCATGCTCATCAGTAATGGCTGTAATTCTGGCGACGCAGGCGTATATAAGAAACTTTATCGTGTGCACCCCACCCTAATGCAAACAATGACGTAAAAACCGTCACTCATCCGGTAGCAAACCAGAACCAGAAATTGATAAGACTATCTAAAGTTTACTCACTCATAAACCAAGTATCAAGACCTCTCACTCGCTCTACTCTAAAAAGAATCGTATACGCTACTAACAAACGAATTTCAGCGACAAGTATCAAGACTAATTGGTCGTAGTAACAAGGTCTTTGATAGTTAAGATAAATTAATTTTATTACGTCATGTTAAATCATGCTAGGATGTTAACTATTAAAGCAGTTACAACTGACATGATACGTTTGTGTCATGAGGCGTTTTTACGTTTATATATTTTAGTGAGACAAAGAAATAATCGGTTTCAAATAATGAGTGATCTGGATTTACCGGCTTTGGCTGCGAGGGAAAAAGGTGAGTGAAAAGAGGCTTTATGTTATACCTTAAAACTTAGATATTTTTATTTTCATATTATTAATAATAATAATAAGCCTTATTTCATTTCAAATGCGTAATGGGCCTCTGCAAGATGGCTTCGGCACCTGCCATGCCCTTAAAAAGTCCGGGATCCCTTGATCTTAAAAGATATATAAAAATAATAATAACATTCCATAACTATCACACAACGCCATCTAGTCCCAAGCTAAGCAGAGCTTGTGTTATGGGTACTAGACAACTGATAAACATATACTTATAATATATTTCTAAATACGTTACATTATAAATACCACCCAGACACAGAACAAAATAATGATCGTGCTCATCACACAAACATTTTTCCTGGGTGGGAATCGAACCCACAACCTCCGGCATGGCAGTCAGGGTCACTAACCACTAGACCAACAGGCCTGTCAATCATCTGCCTTTTCTAATTATTTAGGGGTCGGCTTTCAGTCAAACCGAATTCAACTGAATATCAGTTTTTATATAGAGCTACTGGCAGACTTCCACCACCCGATATCTAGGTAAGTAATATGAGTACGAAATCCCTTGGTAAGACTAGTTGTCCCACTTTAAAACTTCTGAGTAACAGTAAGTGCCGGTTCGTGCCGGAGACTGCGACAGGAGACCGAGACAGGAGACCGCGACCGGAGATTGCTACCGTATCTGTCTCCTGTCGCTGTCTCGCTCGCGAACTGCTGCTCATATATTGCCTAATGATAAGTACTATTGCGCTCTCCTATCGCGGTCTCCGGTCGCTGTCTCCTGTCTGGGTCTCCGGCGCAAACCGCCACCTTAATGATTGTCAAATATTTACTAATTGCAATTGGGTTCAACGGTTTTAAGTGCTTTTGGAGACACGGCGGAAACTCGCCATGATAGATGGTCACCTATGGACACAGACCTACCTCGGCAAGCGCGGCTTTACATTGAAGATCGTGCTGTTTAGTGTGTTTGTGTTGTGTTTTTATTTAGCCATAAGCTCTTTAACTTAGAGTACTTAGACATTTTTGTAAAGATTTTCTCTTTCTCTTTAGCGCCAGACATCAAATAGAAAATCTTGATTATACAAGAGCAATCTATTCTATAACAACTTACCTACTACTATCAAAAAGTATCTCCCTAAACCAAAATAAAAAAAAATGTATACAAAACACTACTGGAAATATTACATAGGCATTCGAATAGCTTTTTCTTGTAACCTTAAATTTAGATATATCAAAGTGTCGAAATAAATACTGTGAGCCATTCAAGTCCTCTAGGGAGGTTTATTTTAGATACAGCTGAAGGCACACGTGATTTAAGAGAAGTATTTTGGTAGGCATCGGCTTTTCAAAGTAGGCTTTTGGAGGTAGACTAGAAATATTTATTTGGGACACACTCTTTTGTTTTTATTAGGATGGTAAAATCATCAAATGAGTCCTCCCAGGGCAGTTCGGGAGAGACTGTCAGACTTATGTTGACCAAAATCCACAGTGTCCTTGAATAGCCTTTACGTTTCGGGGTCACGGTAGCGCTTTAGTTCCGGGACCCTGGAGGCTTTGGCTCTCTAAGGGTGGCCCCGTCATTGTGGGACAAAAACTAGGTTTTGTTTTGTAGAAGACTGGCAGATCGAAACACTAAATGACACAGCAGTGGTAAAAAATATGACCTTAGCTATCCTTTTTCTCATTTTCTTTTTTGAGTTGGAAATTCATGGAATAAGTCCTCTCCCCTCTCAGGGTGGAGTGAAAGTTACTGTCGCCGTAAATACTTACAATCTAAATATATAAAACTCAAAGGTGACTGATATAGTGATCTATTAACCCACAGCCCAAACCACTGGTCGGATCGGGCTGAAATTGGCATCCGCTAAGAAAGGATTTTGATCAATTCTAAAAATATAGAGGATGAAAGTTTGTATGAAACTTTGTCAATTTTAAACTGATCGGACTGAGACTTTACATGCATAAAGTTACTATGACGTAGGCATTCCCTAAGAAAGGATTTTGATCAATTCCACCCCTAAGGGTATAAATAGGGGATGAAAGTTTGCATGAAACTTTGTTAATTTTAAACCGATCGGGCTGAGACTGCATGCATAAAGCTACTGTGACGTAGGCATCCCGTAAGAAAAGAATTTGATAAATTCCACCCCTAAGGGGATAAAATAGGGGATGAAAGTTTGTAGAAATCTTCTTAGATTTTGAACGGAGCGGGCTGAAATTTGGCATGCAGGTAGATGTTATGACTTAGGCACCTGCTAATAAAGGATTTTAATCATTTCTACCCCCAAGGGGATAATGTAGGGGATGAAAGTTTGTATGAAACTTTGTCAATTTTAATTCGATCGGGCTGAGACTTTGCATGCACAAAGCTACTATGACGTACCCTTAAGAAAGGATTTTGGTAAATTTCACCCCTAAGGGGATAAAATAGGGGATGAAATTTTGTATAAATCTTCTTAGATTTTCGACTAATTACGCGAGCGAAGCCGCGGGCAAAAGCTAGTATTAGATATATTTCAGCAGCCCAGGCCCTGTAGCCAATCGGCAAATCAAGAAGACGTCTATAGCAGATTTTCAACTTAACATTCAATCAAATAAAGTTAATAGATGTTCAACTGTATGTTCTTGGGTATACGATAAAAATGTGAGTCAATGAGCGTTGACGATTATCGCTAGCGTGGGGAGCAGAAACAGATGGGAGTTGCGTCCGGTAGGCTTCTGTCCAACAAAATAGTTATCGTTTTATGAATAGAGGCTAACCATCAGAGAAACAACGTAAAATACAAAAAAAACAGCCAAAAATAATCCTCATGTCTACATTCGTTAGCAAATAAATTATTACATAACTTTTACACTCATTACTACTGAATTTTTATCAGTATTCAAACAAACATCACAGATTGTTGTTCACGAAATGTAGGTATGCGACTTGGAATATTTTAGGGTATAATCAGCCTATTGCCGTCCACTGCTGAACCTCCCTCAAAGAACATCAACCCTCCCGGTCCTGGGCAGTCCGCATCCATCCGCTGCCATTCTTCAAATTAATCATCGACACATCTTGCCGCAGGGTGTCCTACACTACGTTTGCCCATTCGCGGTCTCCACTCTAGAATTTGTTTGCGTCATCTGCCATCTGTCCGTCTACAGACGTGACCGGCCCACTTCCACTTCAGTAGCCATACCATGAGTTGTCATTACGATACTCAATCATCGATATCGACCGCGTTTGGCACTCTCATTGGCCCGCTCCAAGGTTGTATGAACTCTCAACCAATGAGAGCGCCAAACGCGGTCGATGCGTATGATCGAGTATCGTAATAACAACTCATGGTATGGGCACAGCATGCTAATTCTACGCGCAATATCGATAACTTTGGTTCTCTGGCGAATGACTTCGTTCCGAATTCTATCCGCCAGAGAAACTCCGAGCATATCTTTTTGGGTAGCTATTTATTTATTGTGTTTCATCATCAGCAGCGGTCTCCCAAGGGTATAAGGGCATTTTTAACTTACTTTGAATCCAGAGAGTTTGAAAAGACACCATGACCTTGGAACATCATCGTCATTATTGGCCTATAAATGTTCCCACTTACCTCCTCTCTGTGAGAGGGAGTGACTTTTGAACGCAAAGGGCAATTGAAGGAGCAGGATAGCTTTAGTTAGTATGATTTTAGAAGCTATAGCCTAATCAATAATCGGGGTGACATATTCTATAGTAGAAAAAACCCTGTAAATAAATAAAGAATAAAAAAAAGGTATAGCCTCCGTCACAAGGCACAATAACTCGTGAATAGTAGTTGCCGATTCTAAAGGATGAATGAAAAAGGACAAGACACTACAGACACTCTTTTAAATCAAAATATTACTACAGAATTTTTGATTCGTCATTCATGTTGAAATTATACATTAAGTCCAATAAGCAAGTCTTGTATACAAATATATTCGAGGGCGTGCAAATTACATGCAGGTATTAATTAGGTGCGTCCCCACAGAGCGCGCAGCCTCGCGAGGCATTTTCCGCGCGAAGCAGCTCGGTTGGTGTGGACGTGTCTCGGGTGAGGCAAGTGACAGCGCTGTCGAGGTCGATCGACCGAGCGCCCGAGCCATCCAGTGTCGGCTTTTGTTTTGCTCGCGTATAGTGTTTCGTGCCTCGGTCGAAAAACAATAGACGTGTCCACACAGAGTGAGCAGCCTGGCTTGTCAGTTTCCTCGCGCAGCAAATGCCTCGCGAGGCTGCGCGCTCTGTGTGGACGCACCTATTGAATAGTTCCCAATTGAGTAGGTTGACAGTCACTTGAAACAAAATGTACCTACAAGTTAAAATCACCTACTTGTAACTTGTATGCACATTTGTTCAATTTGTGGACAATTTGCAACTTGTATACAAGTAAATTGTTTAATGGAAACATGCCATATT
This sequence comes from Agrotis exclamationis, assembly GCA_950005045.1. Taxonomy (NCBI): domain Eukaryota; kingdom Metazoa; phylum Arthropoda; class Insecta; order Lepidoptera; family Noctuidae; genus Agrotis; species Agrotis exclamationis. The sequence continues at coordinate 3,967,331 of OX465431.1, read as the reverse complement.
TATGTGAAAACGACGAGCATGATAAAGGTCTTCCTACTATATTCTTGCCTACCTATCCTGCCTCGTATCTATTAAAAGTACTATTCAACCACCTAGTTTCTTGAAAGCCAGGTTTAAGAAAAGGTAAAAAGTGTTTAAATGCTGACTTAGAACTACCTAGGCCGCAGAAAAAAGACCTAAGATCTTTATAGAATGACCTAAAAGCGTCGATTCTTCTAACATTATTTTTCTTTGTTGCCGCTACAATTTCTAACGGCAGTCGATTTTTACTTGTCCAAATTGATTGCTCCTAGAATAGACCCATTTTTTATTCACACACAAATATTTTATTAGATTACAGCCATTTCATTTGAGGTTTTGGCAAGACGAGATTCTTGAGTTACGTAAAATGTGGTTTGTGAAGGGGATCGTATGTTTTTTTTTTTTTAATATAAATGTTAAATCAAAAGTTCTTTTGATGATGTCTTTCAAAGACTTTGATTAAGTTTATGTATTGGAAATACCAAGTCTGTGAAAGTACGAGTAGTTCTTATAAGACTCAGGCAATTATTATTATTATATTATATCAGCCCATAGTGTCCCACTGCTGGGCAAAGGCCTCCCTCCACTCTTTCCACTTCTCACGGCTTTCTGCGAGTCAGGCAAGCGGATAAAAAATCCTAACCGATCATCCGTAGGTATAATACAATAATTTTAATTTTTCGCAATTTGGCGAGTAAAAACTGTCAAAAAATATTTTTATTTGTAAGAAAAAAAAAACAAAAACTTATAGTAATGCCAAAGTTTTTCATAAAAGAAGAAAAATGTAAATTATCATTTATTATTGTAAAGGACTCGATTTAGCAAAAGAAATAAAAAAAGTTGACCGCCATTTTGAATGCAACAGCAGGAACGACCAGCTTACTATACAGCACTAGGAATAAAATACAAAACAAAACATTGGCTTATCTCTTTGCACGTGAGTGGATATCCAAACCAACGAGCAGTGAGGTGACTTTAAATTGGACACAAGCACAATAATAATAATAATCTACACAGTTTGCAGTCAGTTTGTTACAAACCCTGGAAAAATAACATTTATCGAAATCTTTATGTTGAAAAAAACTATTAGTATTCTTGAAAATCCAATAATAAGTAAAAAGAAAAATCGTAAATCGGCCACAGACGGAATAATCAGCGTCCAAAATAAGATTATTGGAGAAATAACATTGATCTAGACAGCTGAAATTTTACTTAAGAGTTATACTTCGATATTTCAAAATTCTGAATAGGTAAAGTAGGTCAGATTCAAGTTAAGGAATTAGATAGCCAAATAATTATGAAATTCATTTAATAAGAGTATTAATCACAAAGTCAAGTCACAAAATAACCTCCCACCTAGAATCTCTCACAGGCCACTCATCCGCTTCATCAAAAACAGTGTCTCTAGCGATCTTTGTTTTATTCTTAGCCTTTTCTTTAGCCCTCTTCAAATACTCCTTTTTGTAGACACTATACCAATTAATTCCGTCCTTTTTATTCATCTGCGAAAAATCTCTATTGCATAACCGGGACCACAAGTTTTCTTCTTTCAAAACTTCGTTCAATTTCTTCGAAGACTTGGCTACGTTTAAAATGTCAGTGAGGGACAAACTCAATAGAACTTGAAATAATGCGTCGTTGGGTAGACCAAATAGATTGCTGCATGGCTGACTGTGATAGCTCAATATGCTGTTTTTTACTGGAGTAACAATTCTTTCTTTCAGTGAAGTTACAAGTTCATCTATTTGAGCAAATGTAGAGGGTATACCCAAGCTAGATATTGTGAGATGTTCATTGATAGGCAGACATAAGGAATATGTTTCTTTAGTAGCGTCAACAATACCATTGATGAGCATCGTATCATTTAATGTACACACGATTATATTCGCTGGAGAATCAACAAAAGGATACAAAACAATATGTATTTCATAAACTAGACGGTTTTCTTTTCTTTTAGTCAATATGTAATCAACAACGTCGATTTCTGTGTTCCCTTTCTGTACGAAATCATTTTCTTTGATCACAATGAGAAGTAAAGCGAAGAACAAGTCTCGTTTCAAAGTTTCTGGCTTGATTAACGCTTCTATCAATTCGGTCAGTGTTTTGTGAAACTGGGGCGGTATCGCCTTATTCTTGTTCGATGTTAGGCTACACAGCCATTCCATTGTCCCTTTCCTTTCAAGTTTCCTGATGTCTTATTTTATTGCCTATTAAAAATTTCTTCTTGGCTCTTTTGTTATATTTCTTTATCCGTCATCTTGACATTTTGAGTTTTTTTTTTCTTATCTGCTTCATAGCTTTATGAGTATGAAGGAGGCTGTGATTTATGATTCGGATTAAAACTTTTTTGTTTTTCTCCGTCGAATAACAATAATTAATCATTCCTAAATCTTATTTAACGAATGTATAATGTAATAATAATCCAATTTACTCAAAGAGAAGAATATGATTTCTTTAGTCCGGTAGAAATCTTTATTTTAATGAAATGCTAGGCAGTCATTTATAGGATCTTAAACCTATCCTGAACGAAAATGAAACACTAAACTATCTTAAGAATTTTAATCAAAAATACCTTTGTGAAGAACTACAATTTAATTTAAAATATTCTACAAATTAATCTTAGTGCAGACTGTATAGGTAATATTATTATCTACAGCTCAATGAATTCCTGAGTTAAGAGATCCCTCATTCCTCTCATTTCCTATTACAACGAAAATATAGTTTCAGCTATTTTCTTAGATATTTCTCATATTTGTTTCTTATCTTAACTTGGTCGAAGAAAATACAATCTTTCATAATGTTTTCTGATATTGACACAAGTATTACTCGATGATATTATAGCTTCGAGAATGATCTTATGTTTTATACATATATTCTTGATTTGGCGGTCTTATCGAAATCTTGGGAATCAAGTAGTCTACTGAATAATATTATGCATTGGTTCACTTATTTTCCTATTACATTATTCTTTCCTATGCTGGTGGATATTTAGTCCTTTTGTTTAGTAATTATACGAAGTAATGATATTAAGGTAACTTGACGGGGGCCTTAGAGGGCCAAAGCCTGCCTGGGTCGAGGGACTGTTTCATCAGGTAACCGTGACCCTGGAACATAAAGGGCAATTAGTCAATACAAATCTGACAGTCCCTCCCATTCCTCTCTGGGTTGGAGGACTTATTTGATAATTTTACCACGGTAAAAAAGGAATAGGTAACCTGGAGTCGCGGGTGTTCAGAGTCGACGGCGGCAAACTGGTCACTTGTCGACATATACACTTGCATGGCGAGGCTCATGGACTTGATAAATGGATGGTGGTGGTGGAAGATTCTCTCTAAGGATGTACTTTAACAGGTGCTACATAGATACATATAGGTAATTTAAGAAATAACGGGGCTCCTTTCATGTGTTGATTGTGACCACCTCATTTTAGTTTTTTTATTTTTAAGTCCCGCGACTATTTTAAGGGTAAAAATTCCACACTTCATCTATCCATCTTCAAAGACCGATAGAAAAACGTGGTAGGTACCCTGTGTGAAAGAATGCAATATTTTATAGCTAGAAAAGGGATGACTGGTGACAAAGAAAAAGCCGTTCTGCGCAGATATCAAAGTTTTGTGGTGTAAAAGGAGAAAATTCTAATTTTTTTCATTGCTCTCAATAAGTCACATAGGTGATTAATGACTGAACATTAAGTAAAAACCAAATATCTTTAGGTTATTGAGAAAGCGTTGAAATAATGGAATTTCCTGTTTATAATCCCCAAAACTGATAAGAACTCTTAAGTAGGTCACTACCCACTAATGCCTTACTCGGATAGTCCCCGACTCTCCGTTGAATTTGATCACCGTAACCGAAATTCAGTTTCACTAATATTGATGTTATTATGTAGTACCAAATTACCTTATTAGTCGACAAAACATAAGAGTAATTATAAAATACTCGTATTGCTCGAGGACGCAGTAATTACAGGATTTAGATTATTTCCGAAACTAATAATTATGGGGTTGTATTTGACCTATAAAATTAATAATGTATTTTTGATTGCAGAGATTCTAAAGCCCCGTTTACATACCTACATCAAAACTTGTATTATAAAAGAATTCGAAATTGAGTTCTCTTTTTAGGGTTCCGTAGCCAAATGGCAAAAACGGAACCCTTATAGATTCGTCATGTCTGTCTGTCTGTCTGTCTGTCCGTCCGTATGTCACAGCCACAGAAAGTATAAGAGCTATCCTGTTGAAACTTGGTAGGTAGACGTATTATGTGAAAAGCATTAGGAATTTTACACAAAAATAAAAACAAAACAAATTTTGGGGGTGCCCCCCATACTTAGAATTGAAACTCAAATTTTTTTTTTCACCAAACACATACGTGTGGGGTATCTATGGATAGGTCTTTAAAAATTATATTGAGGTTACTAACATCATTTTTTTCTAAACTGAACAGTTTGTACGAGAGACACTTCCAAAGTGGTAACATGTGTGTCCTCCCCCCCTCTAACTTCTAAAATAAGAGAATGATAAAAATAAAAAAAATATATAATGTAAACCTCCTCAAATTGGTTTGGATGAGATACAGTTAGCAGTTTTTGAGATATAGTACATTTTCAAAAACCGCAAATATAACTTTGCCGTTCATACAAACACTATGAAAAACAAAGTTATTTTTATTGTTTGTTTATATTACTTACTAATCTCAATATAATTATATTTCTAATCTATGCTTGCTACTACGGACCCCTTCATGGGCGAGTCCAACTCGCACTTGGCCGGTTTTTTTTTCTTTTTGCGGCAGAAAAGATTTCAATGGCAGATGACTTTTGATTTCTGATAGTTGGCGCTCAGCTAAGTGATCGTCTGTCAGTTGCTCTGTGTTTCATGGTTCGATTCTGGCATGAAACAAATATTTTTACAATTAGTTGATCCCGGACTGGTTGGTTTTATATTCTTAGGGCTGATTTTTCAATAGTCAGATAACTTTTAACGGAGGAATTAAAAAAGCGATTTGACATAATTATTTTCTATAGATAAGCTGTCAAACCGCCATTTTTATTCCTTAGAAAATTAAAAGTTATCTGACTATTGAAAAATCAGGCCTTGAACGCAAAAGAAAAAAAAAACGGTACAGAGGTAGTTTCCCTTGGTTTCGATAGGCCCGGTTTTGTTTATTTTCTTTATAGAAAAAAAGGAAAACTCAAGCTATGTGTGAAAGGTGGTTGAAACCCAGTAAGTTGGCTTGTTTAGAAACACTACTTTTTTTTGTTTCAGCAAAAGCTCGTGAAGAATGGAAGACGCCGATGAAGGAAATAGACGCAGCTCTCGTAGCCTGTACCTTTGGCAGGTTCCATATAAAGCTGCTGGCCATTGCTTTTGTGGGATTCCTGGCAGGTATCCTGACTAGCTCAACGACAGCCTACCTGCTTCCGAGCGCTGAATGTGACTTGCATATGGACTTACTGCAAAAGGGTCTGCTGAATGCCATGCCCTATGTCGGTAAGTGGAAGTTCTTGAATCGGGCAGAAGTCGGTGAATGAAATAAATTAAAGCCTCGAGCAGACACACACGATACATCGCGCGGGGCGACTTGTCGCGGTCCATTCGCAGTACATTTTTTTTTTTTATCGTGGTAAAATCATCAAATGAGTCCTCCCACCCCGGGCAGAGCGGGAGGGACTGTCAGACTTGTACTGACTAAAATCCACGGTGTCCTTCAATAGCCCTTTATGTTCCGGGGTCACGGTAATGAGATAAGTCCCGCGACCCCGGCAGGCTTTGGCCCTCTAGAGAGGGGGCCCCGTCATTATGCTGACGCTCTTTGAGGCACGCGTGGAACACAACGCGCCGTCGACCCGGGCATGGTCCATGGTCGGGCAGCGAGTTGCCCTTTACTCGCCGCCCGCATGCCCGCGCCTACGGTGGCCGGATATCGTCCTGCGACGTCCGTCGCCGTGGGCGTCCACCATTCGCAGTACATTTAGAGTGGAAATTAGCTTGGCTCGTTGTCGCAGCGCGATTAATCGCGTGTGTCTATTCGAGCCTTAAAGCAGTACAATTATTATTAAAATATGGAATAGGCAAGATAAGAGTGAACATGTCAATGATCCCCATTGTGTAAGAGTTTTTTTTTTTCTGGTAAAATCTAAAAATCCACGGTGTCCTTCGGTAGCCCTTTTGCGTACCGGAGTCGCGGTATACGTATGTCCCGCGACCCCGGCAAGGCTGTGGCCCTCTAAAGGGGGGCCCCGTCATTGTGCTGACGCTCTTTGAGGCGCGCGTGGAACACAACGCGCCGTCGACCCCATTGTGTAAGCTTTCAATTAATATTTTAATTTACAGCTTACATAACAGTAGGCAAGTGCATAAATAAAATAACTAAAAAATAATTAAAAATGTTTCGAAAAGTCTTTTGAATAGAGCTTCGTTCATTATACAGATCTAGTAAAACAAACAACATAATGAGTATCATCTTGAAGGGAACTTATAATTATAAGATCCTAACTCCTCCTCACTCTGCCCTCCTCCTCCATCCTCAAGATTATTCGCTCTTGAGACCACCTCGGACGTATAGCCTTTATACTAAAAAAATAATTTTCAAAATCCGTCTAGGCCTATACGAGAAAAAACTATCAAAAAAAATAACAGACATATTGAAAACCTCCTCCTTTTTCGGAGTCTGTTAAAAAAATAACCAAATTATAAATGAAGATATTTCTAATGCCGAACACATCGCCAAAAAAGTAAAGGAGCAGGGTGAATTTATGGCACCAAGAGTTATGCTGGCTAATGGAAAAGTAGCACCTGGACGTAAATTTATAGCTAAAGGGACATGGCCCGAGCTCGAGCGTAGAAGGAGTAGCACTGAACCGCAGATAAAGTATATGTTCCACTGATAGCGATAAGGGTAAAGCAAGTATAATTCATAGTTTTTTTTTTTTATCGTGGTAAAATCTTTAAATGAGTCCTCTCACGGAGGTCCTCTCAGGGAGAGTCTCTGAGCCTTCTACTGGCTAAAACCCACGGTGATCCTTCAATAGCTCTTTACGCTCCAGGGTCACAGCTACCTGATGAGGCAGACCCGCGACCCTAGCAGGCTTTAGTGCTCTAAGTAGACCTCCGTCTGTATGCTGAATTGCTGACAGCTCTTTAACCCGGGCATGATCCATGATCGGACAGCGAGTCACCCATTTCTCGTCGATCGCTTGCTCAATCAAGTATAGCTTGGGTCCAGACACGAGTTATAGATACAAGCTATACTTGCTTGGCACACGGAGTATAGCTTGTGTCTAGAAATGAGCCGGTGGACAATGCACAGCGAGGGTGTAGTTCGAATACTTTTCCCAGACAGGCGGTAATTTGCGCAATCACTTGCTATGATTCTTATGAATTAGTATTATTTTGATCCTCTTAATAATCGAACGTCGTCATCATCATCAGTCTATAGCAGTCCACTACTAGATAAAGGCCTCTCCAATCGCACTCCATTTCACTCGATTACCGGCTATTCTCATCCAGTTGTTACCGGCTACCCTGAGGTCGTCGCTCCACCTTGCCTGAGGGCGTCCCACCTTACGTTTACCAATTCGCGGTCTCCACTCGAGAAAACGTCTACCGCAATGGTCATCGTTTCTATGACTAATATGGCCGGCCCATTACCAGTTCAGCTTGGTTTTATATGAAGGTGTTATGTGCCAATCCAGAGATTCTAAGCGGGTCCTGAGTAAAACTAGATGAGACCGGCGTTTCATACCTGACTACTCTGAGGAGAAAGATCCGAAATAAACTCGGAGGTCTCATTTTGAGTCCAGTCAATTTTGTATTGGTAAGTTATAAGAGAACCATGCAGGTATATCGGGTGGTCAGAAAGAAGAGTCAATGGTCAAATTACAAGCACAGGGTCTATTATCTACTCGTATTTTAATAAGTCTGTCGGAAAAAGTAGCGCCGCCACATCCTGTATAAAACGGGCATCGGTGTTTAACAAGGAGGTTGGCACATCATATCTAATTTCGACCAATCCCGTATTATTTTTTAATGGAGAAATATAGTCGATAGTTTATCGCTTCCACCTCGGCGCCGATAGTGGAGCAGGTGCCTAACAGTGCGATCGATTCGAATGCATGATATATGAAGGTTGAAGTATCGGTCGCTCCAGTTCTTGCACTAAAGAGAATCAAAAAAGGCTTGCTTGACGATATAATTGCTTTCGTTTATAGAATTGATGATTTTGTGGTCACAGTTCTTACTAATTTAAACAACATTATTTTTAGTATAAGCGAAACCTGAATACAGTTTGTTCAGAATCAGTAACTGAATAGATTCCAATAATTTTTACACCATGTTGTATTTTTTTCCAAAAATATTTTTTTTTAGTTTATCACCATTTAATTGCAATACAATCACCGTACGGTTAGGAACCTATTGCCAAACTATTTTCAATGAGTTTACGACACAGGAGGTGCGGTTTGTGCGCCCCGCCGCGAAATAAGCATGTTTTTGAACGGTCAACCAGGTATTTAAACAAGCTTATAACTTTATGATTTTTCGTGATACAGTTTTAAAAGTTTGTACATAGATTCTTTACACAAAAATACTAGACAGGTGTATCAGGTTTCGCATAAACAAAAAATAATGTTGTATATTATGCGAAAGTGTTAAAATAGGTCTTTTTTTCACGTCAAAATGGCAGAACCAAATGTTGATGAATTTTGGTACAGAGATAGATGAGATCAACACACATCACCAAACCAAGTTTTTTTATTGTTATGTAAGCAAAATTGATCAACGTATGCCTTCACTGGCGTATGCCTTTAATCGCTTTTTTTACTCAACGTTTCTAAAAATGTAAAAATGAAAATGCAAATTTTTCTACGTTAAATGGAGATAAGAATTCTCAAAATATTCTTCAACTATAAAATGCTCCATACATGTCTACAAAGAATATCTAAAGTGAAAATAATAAATCTATCCCCTGACAAAATCGACGGCAAGTGGTAGAAGCTCGTCAAAGTTATGATTTTGTTGTAGACACAAATCCGTACGGTTCTCTTATTCGAAGAAAACCGAATGAACGGTCCTTTTGTTATCTTCACTTTTAGAAATGATTCATGCTAGACTTCACTGGTTCTAAGCCCAGCTTTGTAAGCCAAGTAAATCGTGCTTAGTCAAAGGAAACGTTGCTAAGTGATCACAACGTTTTAATTTGAAATTCGTTTGTTTGGCTTAGACTCGAGTCAGTCTGGCAACCCTGTGAATGTGGTGCAACTCTACAAACAATAAGGCACCTAATATTGTGCTCTTTTGCCCTGACGATTGTTGGTTACAGGAGCGCAACTTGTGGTGCCCAGTTCTGGACTAACTCAATTTAGATTGTCATCGACACGGTAAGAAGTTTGAAGAAAACAAACATTAATACTTTTGCAACTTCTTTTTCAGGTATGCTGCTATCATCAGTAGTGGCGGGTTTTCTAACTGACGCATTTGGAAGGAAGATCTTCTTAGGAATTGGATTCCTTGGACAATTCATAGTCCAAGTAATTGGTGGCTCCAGTCAGACCTTCGAAGTATTAGCCGCTGCCAAGTTTTTAGAAGGCTTATTGTAAGTAACAACATAATTATTTAAGTAGTTTTTATTACACATAGTAACTTATCATGTGTTAACTTAATTAATTTCACCTTTATTATCGAACACGTGACACTCTGAACGTAATTTACGTCAATCCAGCAATTAATAGGATTTCCATATTAATAGTCTATAAAAAACATGGCAAACAAAGTAATATCCTTTCAGTAAAATGTAATTAATTCGTGCAATCAATAACGTGTTAAAATTTTATCAACAGAAGCGTTCAATCGTGATTGGATTCAATTTAATTTATTATCAACACATTACGAGTATATTTTTATGAAAATATACGACAAATAATAATAAATGGTGGATTATATAAAATATCAACTTTACCCACTCTGAACTTTGTTGATTGTGAATTAGCGTTTTAGGTGGAAACTTGATTGTCCCATGGGGAGATAAAATCAGGATTATAACTATCTTATGTGTTAATCCAGTTTATGAACTATCTTTTAACAACATTTCATCCAAATCTATTCAGCAGGTTTTGCATGAAGCAGTAACAAACATCCATTCATGCCTGTTCACAATCTTTCGGATTTATATATTAGTGAGATGTTAGACATAAGCTGATTTCAGTCAAGCGAATGTTACATGCGGTGGCGACTACATTTTAAAGGCCATGTAATGCAAAAGGAAATTGAAAGAACAGTATGGGAAATATCCCAAAAAATGAAGGTTGTTTTTACGTTGCTCGCGCACGCGGCAAGTTACAAGGAAGTGTGTCATCATCAGCTTGTAAATGTTCCCACTGCTGGGAGACAGGTGTCCTCTCTGTGAGAGGGAATTGGTAGATGTCACAATATCTTCAAATTTTTCATTCTTGGACATTCCTCACAATGTTTTCCTTCACCGTTTTGAGACTCTACAGCAGTGGTGATAAAATAATTTACACAAAGTAATACACCTCGCTGTGTTCGAACTCATGACTCGTAAGTCGGGACCGATTGTACAAGGCCATCACTGCTCTTGGAAGGAAAGAAGTGTGACTTTACAGCGTAATATTTAGAAATCAGACAATTAAATTGGTTAAGCAATGGACCTAACCAAGGACAGAAATCTCCTCAGTCTAAAAACTTTCTCTTTGTTGTAATAAAATTAAAGTCTAGGCAAAGTTTCCTTCAGACATGTCTTGGTTTCTTGTTATTCAGTAATTTTTCTTTGCCCTTTTCGTCTACGAGGCGAGACTCAAAATTCCTCTCATTGTTTCGGACAAAAGAATAATGTTTTTAAGCTTGCTGTAATTATTTCGTCACTACAGAAAATTCTGGATTTCTGAAGACACAGTTGCCATTTTAGCTGGATTTAAAATTAGGGTTTTTGTTTTATAGGTAGTTTTAAATGGAAAATTGGATGTTTCTTAATTTTTCATGTTAAAGCTATTGAATGGATTTAAATAAAACTAGCAAACCCGGCGAACTCCGTTTCGTAAAGCAAACAGGTTTCGTGTCGTTGTGTGCGTAGGCGGGCGGCTTGACGCTCACAACGCGCCTATGCTGGAAAACGCTGTGATAAGAACGTATCGACGTGCGTGCGTAATTTTTTTAGAAAAATCGAAAATTCAAGTAATGTTTGTTTGGAAAAAAGTTTTGTAATAATACTTAGAATTCGATTTCGTAAAAAAAGTTTTAAAAAAATGCAACTTCAATATCTCGAGAACCCTTGAAGTCCCAGGTACGGTCGAAAGGAAAAAAATGATCCAAATAATGGGTAGAATACGTGGCTTTCGGCTTCGTTAAGTGTCTTCTTACACCCTGTATACAGTAGATATAGCTCTTAGACAGATTGTAACCCTTCAATTGCCTGTTACATTTCAGGGTCACGGTAACCTAATTAAAAAGCCCGTGACCCCTGATAGTTTATAAACTAGATTAACAACTAGAATATCTGTACTTAATATTTTATAGCTGAAGAGTTTGTGTTTGAACGCACCAATTTCAGGAACTACTGGATTGAATTCAAAAATTGTTTTTATATTGGATAGCCCATCTGTCAAGGAAGGCTATAAGCTATATACCTACCATCACGCTATTAAAAGGAGCCGAGCAATGGGGGTCAAACCACAAACAGCTAGTTATACACCGTGACTTTTTAGTCGTCTTACAACGGCAGCCCAGTTCATGTATCCAATGACTAGAACACGTTTATAATAATAAAAAAAAATATTTAAGAGATTTGAAAAAAAAAATGGATTCGTTATTATGACGCAAGACGTAGTTAGAAACACCCTTGTCTCATAGAAAATGGAGATGGAATGATCTGCCCGACTATTGCGCTGGGTAGGTATACTCTACAGCTTAATACGTAAACATTTTAACAGGCCGTTTCAAATTTCTAATGTACCTTAATTAATTTATAATAAAAATATTATTAACGATTAAAAAAAAAAACTCGCCTAGAAGTATTTTAGGTCGGATACATTAAGTGGACCACTTTTGTAAGACGACAAAAAAGTCACGGTGTATATATTATGGTGCAATTAGCAAACTCCTAGACTTTTTTGCACTCAAAAATAACACTATCAACAAAAAAAAATTTTCTTTTTTTTAAGATATACTATTTCTTAAGGCGCTCCCTCACCGCGAGCATTCACCTGTAATGTACACAAAAGTGCGCAATTTGATGCTCTATTGTCTTCGAATGTTCGAATCTGTAACGTTACATTACAGGTGAATGCTCGCAGTGATGAGCGCCCTTATGATCTTTTTTCCTTTCCAGATACGCTACAGCATTCAGTGCCTGCGTAACTTTGACTGCCGAGTTCTCCTACTCAAGCATAAGAGATCGTATGTTACTATGCCAGTCTTCTTTCATCGCTGTATCGCATATTCTTATAGCTGGGATGTCGTGGGCGATCCTTACGAATGATTGGAAGGTTTCCTTCTTTGATGGAAAATTCGGTAAGGAAACGTTTATTTTCGCAATAGTTACCGTAGAAATACGGATTGTTGATTCAGTGACTGCTAAATAAAGATAGCTTACAGTACGGTTGTAGCGATTCATAAATAGAAACAAGTTTTTTTATAAGTAAATGACTAGTTTTACCCGCAGTCTCGACCGTGAGTAGTTTTTTTTATTTTGTAAAAAAATATCTTGGCTTCTAATGTTGGTCAGTGTCTACCTGCGAGGCATCCTTGCCATCACGCGTGTAAAATCTGAAGGGTTAGACAGAATTGTTAGAAACTGGAAAAGCTACTTTTCGCCAGATACATAAAAATCTCATGTAGGTAATAAGGGGCAAACTTTAAATCAACCACACACACATACACACACAAGGGCACAAGAACAGGTAAAAAAAAACCACTTTATCAGAAACAATATTATGCATTCCGATTAAATTCGTAGTAGATATTTTTAATCGTAATTCTACTATGAAGTTGCTAAAAAGGCGTTTTTAGATCCCTAGACTAACTTCTTGGCTGCTTCTAAAAAACCCAATAACATTGAAGCTTCACCTCACGCTTGACTGTCGTGTATGCTTGCACTAGACCATGAAAATTTTACATAGCTATTACACTTTTTTTTTAGCCAGCAGTAACTGTAATAAAACGTAATACACAAAGAGACAGAGTTATAAAATTAAATGTTGGTAATTATCATATTTTCCTCCATCTTATTCCATTCTTCCATGTGGACTTGGATATAATAATATTATTTATATACCTAATTTCTTGGTCTATTTAGACGTTTAAACACACTCATAATACAGTAAAAATAGACCAGCCAAAATCAGAAGGCAGCATAAAAAAATATTGTTTTATATATAAATATTTTTTGTTTCCCGTTTTAAGCAGAAAAAAAAAAGTAGAACCGAACGACCGCACTACTATCAAAATTCCAAGTAGGTATTAATCCTTTTTTCGTCCCAAAAAATAGAAAGTCTCAACCCTAACCTCAATGAGACTCCTAACACGGCTTTAAGCTTAAAAGCGCCGACATAACACACTCCAGGTTAAGTTACTAAGAATGTTTGCTTAGACCGACGACAATAAATCCCAACAACAAAGGGTGGAACTCAAAAAAGGGATTTTACTCAATCTTTTTGAAACAGTAATTGTGCCGACATTTCTCTTTTTTTTTCTCGACTTTTCACGTTTCAACTTAAGGCCTAGTTTCACTGCTGCGTAGACACTAATTTGCTTCGGCACTATTTGTTGAACAGTAAAGCCGGCTCGAAACTAATAATCACTTTAGCTCTCATCCGGTAAACACCGTTCGGTATCTACTATTATTGAATCGCTTTCAAGTTGGCTTGATACGATGCAATTATAAATGCAAAACTTTGGGTAGATCGACAGAAGTTTGTTCGTCAATGACACTAGAACGGTTGAACGGATCTGTAAGAAATAGGGCACAGAGCTGGATACGTTGTAGTCTGGAATAACACAGAAGCATTTTATGACAAAAATTGTGCCGTTTTTTTTGGGATAATAATTCTACCACGAAGGTGAAGCCGTTGGCAAAAGCCAGTATAATAATTTCTGTTTGTGTTGAATAGGGTAGTTTCCAGGGTCAAAATAATTACATTCTATTTAGTCCGTATTTTAGATTATAAAAAAATATTGGACACGTATTTTTTCTTTTTTCGATTAAACAAAAAATAATAATGACGTCAAAAATGTCCCGCGTGAAAAAATGCCACACGGCGTGACGTCACACGTAACTTTAATAGCCTGTATCTTTGCTAGTTTTAGTCTAATTTACAAATAAAAAAACACATGTCCCTTATTTTTGAATAATCTAAAAGCCTATGCGTCTCGACACGCGTTCGCCGCATTTTTTTTTTCAAATTACCAACCTATTTCCTTTGCAGTGGCGACACTTCGTGCATATCACGTACATACGCACGTTGCGTAGCCGCACCAATGAAACCTCACCCTAACGTGGACATTTTGTTTTAACCTTCCAGTACTCAACACATGGAATTTTTATCTTTACATCATGTCGTTATGGGCCTTAGGAGCCTTCCTAATGTACGTGTTCTGTCTGCCCGAGAGCCCAAAATATTTGCTGACGCAGAAAAAGTATGATGAAGCGAGAGAGATACTGATTAAAATATATAGAGAGAACACAGGAAAACCGGCGGACACTTATCCGGTAAGATATTTTAATTGGCAATTAGACTACCTTGCTTTTTGGTTTATTTTCTACCTTTGTGTTTTTGGAGGTTACGTTGGAAATTTGGCTGTTGTTTGTGTGTTTTTCGTTGGTGTTTTTTTCAATGATACCCTTTTTTTCTGGTGGTAAAATCTTGTGGAAATGGTGGATTTTACCACAGACAAGACAGACAAGTAACTTAATGTCCACTCTGTTCTTTCTGCTGTCCTTTGCGTTCCAGCCGTTATACATTGTTGTTATTTTTCTCGGATACAACAGTATTTTTTTTCGGTATATCACAATGTTTTGTTAGATAAAATTAATGCTTTATTTATATTAAATTGATAATGATTCAAAGTTCTTTTTTTAAATTAACTCCACAAACCTTGTGCAACACAATTATCACGTTTGTGTCAAACTTAAAACAATTTATAAAGTATTTACATTTGAAAATGTTCATTTTGGATAATTGTCATCTAAGAGTTGCCGAAACAATTTCAATATCAAAGAGACTTTATAACTAAGATTTGGTGTACGTTAATATAAATATTTCAATTTTCGAAATAGGGTTGTCACTTTTCGTTTTATTGCTAGAGATGTCAACGTCTAAACGCCACTGAAAGATAGAATTTTATGTCAGTAATAATTAGATGTTGAATTATTTCAATTAGGCGTGTGTTATATTATTATTATTATTCAGGCTTAATATTCTGAAATGTTTTTCTAATCTTATAGCGTAATGGGCGTTTTTTTAATTACTGGTGTTGTACACCGCGGCCCTACAGGACCAAATGCTTCCAAGGTTAAGGGAATATCTTAAGAGGTACAGCAGCCCTAAACCGCAAAGGGTAATTGAATAACAGAGTGGAGTTTAGTCAGAAAAGATGTAATAGTCTTTTTCGCTTTTCCGCTCCAACCTGCGTGGGAGGTCTCATTTAAAGGTTTATCATCA
The DNA here is from genome assembly GCA_950005045.1 of Agrotis exclamationis. Classification (NCBI taxonomy): domain Eukaryota; kingdom Metazoa; phylum Arthropoda; class Insecta; order Lepidoptera; family Noctuidae; genus Agrotis; species Agrotis exclamationis. The sequence continues at coordinate 3,951,637 of OX465431.1, read as the reverse complement.
TAAAACAAGACTATTTGTATCTATTTTTACTGTATAATTCAAAGAGCATAGAGTCATCCTATGATTTCTTAGTATAGTCTCACGATGCAGGGTTAATTTGAACAACAAGTCGTTTTTCAGTCTAGATCGAAAACACATTATAGGATAAATTAACAAAATATAAAAAATTGCCTGGAAAAAGTTACAACCATAAGTACCATACTGCATTTTCTGTTGGTATTTTTCAAGTTTTCGTGCTTTCTAAGTCATGTTCAAAAACAGTTTGACAGTTTTCGTGCGTTCAAAAATATAGGGTGCGTTTAGCCGATACAAAATCTGGACAGAATATGCTGAACAGTTAGCTATGCTGACTATTATCGGCTGAAACCATGCTGAGGTCAGACGAGAGTGAAGTTAGCAATTAGAGCTTGAATATTCTGTCATTTTACTTTCTGAGTTTGTCAATGTTAAACTACCGGATAGTTGTCAGTGCATTGAAGTGTAAGGGACTTTACTCATGGCGCGATGCGACGCGACGCGACTCGTGCGATATCGAGTCGATTGCCGATTTAAGTCGCACGTATTTACTAATGGAGCGATGCGATGCAATTCGACCGTAAACTACGATAATCCACCTTACTACTACGACATAAAGGCGCTGCGAACAAAAGACAAAAGATGTCGCCAGTGACGAGTAGTTGCGCAATGGAATTTCGAACACAGAATCTTGTCCATACATTTTCTTCGGCCGGACGCTTGTGCGATATCTGACCGACATCGATATCGCGTCGCGCCATGAGTAAAGTCCCTAAACCGGCTATAAGGCTTATACACACGGCTAAGATACCTACTATAATATTTTATTTTAAGATACCATATCGCTCGCCATACAATTCAATGGACCATCATCCACGACGAAGATAGAATATATTTTATATTTTTGTATCTTAAGATAGAGAGCGATATAAGAATTTAATTTATTATAGTAAGATAACATCTTAAAATAAAATATTATAGTATAGTATAGCCGTGTGTAGCGCCCTTTATAATACCACGTATCTATCCAATCTGAATATAGCCACATCATTTCTCAGCCTCCTCAGACCTCTCAGACTATGCTGTTAAGCAGTCGCCATTTTTCTTTTAGTGCTGACAAGATTTTGTATCGGCTAAACGCACCCATAGACATGTTAGAACGCCATTTTGACAACCCTATTCTGAAGTCAAGAGTTCAATTAATATACCTTTGCACTTTACGAATTGTTGTTTATTAATAATTGAAGAATAATACTCCGTTTTAATAAAAACTTTTAATTTTGAAGGTGTTTTTAAAGGAGTGCAAGTATTGCTTTTTAGATTTTATTGAAATTGAAAGTTATTTTACTCAGAATTCGTTGATAAGATAGCAGTAAAAGTTAATTTAAGTGATTGATTTTGGAGATAAAGAATTTGTAATACTATTAATAAAATTGTAGGTGATAAGAACAGTCCCAAATTACAGCACATTACTTTATACATACATAATTGTATTAGCTCCGCTCTCAAATTAGTGGGGAAAGAAAACTTTGTGAGGAAACCAGTATGGCCCCTTTAAACTCTAAACAATATATTCATCTGATATTCCATCACTCCCATTAGGCTAGGGTGCTAAAATATAGCCAATTCTCTCTCATAGAAAGAAGACATGTCCCACAACAGTGGAAAATTACAGGTCGATTTTTTGTTGACTGGAAAAATTGACGCTTTGTTTGTACAACATTATGATTTTAAATAATAAAGCTTAAACATAAAAAAATACTACATTGAATTCATCAATCAAAATACGGACAGCTGCAAGAAAAAAATGTGTTTCTACGAAAAGCTCGTTTTCAATATTACTAGTAAATATTACGGCGGAAATATCTCGCGATTGTATACTTATACCTACGCTACGCTTTAGAATAACCAAGAAGGTAAAAAATTTAATTCCTGTTAAGCTGATGTCAGTTCATCATCCAGGCTATAAAATAATGTTCCCACTGTTGGGACACAGGCGTCCTCTTTGTGAGAGGGAGTGGGCCATAATGCACCACGCGGGCCCAGTGCGGGTTGGTAGATGTCAAATGTCTTCAAATTCTTTGGTTCTAATGATAAATGATGTCAGTTGCGTACAGTCAATCGCGTATTTTACTGAGAAATAGCAACGTACTGTATGGAAAAGCCGATGCTATGATTTCTCTGTTCAGCCAATTGACGTCCACTGCTGAACGTAAGCCTCCCCCAAGGAAAGCCATCAAAACCATCCCGGCCCTGGGCAGTACGCGTCCATCCAATATTGCCCATACGCGATATCCACTCTCCTACATGTCTACTCCACCGCTCGTCTCAGACACACTTGAGCATGCTAACTCTACGCGCAATATCAGTCAATCTAGTTCTCTGGCAATGAGTCAGCCCCGGGCAGGGCGGGAGGGACTGTCAGACTTGTACTGACTAAAATCCACGGTGTCCTTCGGTAGCCCTTTTGCGTACCGGAGTCGCGGTAAACGTATGTCCCGCGTTGCGAATTCAGCGAAACATCGAGCATTGCTATCTCTATTGCACGCTGAGAAACCTTGCACGCAGAGAAATGTCTGGCTACCTATACGAGAACTTCTGGTTGCAACCGTGACAGCAAGACATACTAGTTGACTTTACAACATTTCTAGTAATAAATCAAATCAAATCAAATCATTTAATTCTTTGCAAACATGGGTAGGTTTAAATACATAGATGTTTTTCATATAATAGAGTTCATTCCATATTTTACCGTCACATGGGTATGCAAACAGTTTACATAATAATTAAAATTGTAGTAGTAAGTAATAATAATAATAATGTATCCAATAAGTCTTATTCGGGATTACAAGTACCCACAAACAACAATATCTAATTGAGAGCTAACTTAATGTCTATTATCAATTTAAATACAGGTCAATTTATATTTTATGTCAATAATGTACAAATAATTATGTCAAAATGATTATAAATAATAATTAAAAAAAGAAAAAACTATATAAATAAGATTGCAATTACAAGTCATAGTACATTATTGAGAATACAATTGGATTTTAATAATGTCGTTTGATACAGTTTTTCCCGTTCAAATATATCGGATGTAGCAGGCTTAACATATTTCATTTAAATATTCATTAATAGAGTAGTAACATTTTAAATACTAAGTAAGTAGTAGAGATAACAAGGACTTAGTATTTATTACTAGAAATGTTGTAAAGTCAACTAGTGGGTTTTGCTGTCACGGTTGCAACCAGAAGTTCTCGTATACATTTCTCTGCGTGTGGATTTATGGACTAGTCCTATGGTGAGTGTCCACGTTTAGGCAAAAAGGCACGTTTCGGCGTTTATCGAAATTATACCTGTAGGTCCTCATTATAATAAAACTTCTGCACAATTCAATATTGTGGTTTGCGTGTAATATTGTATCCATTTGTAAAAATTATTCCGCCATTCGCTCGCATCATCAACTTGAGTTATTACATCGATAAATATGTGGAAACTTCACTTATTATGACGATATTTCCTGATTTTTGTATCGTTGCTATGTCATAGTAAGGTTGTTCTATTTTTTTTTTGCAAGGAAACTGAATTACTGTCGAGTTTGAGAAAGTTTACTTTGATAGTTTGATTATGATTAATGCATGTACTCTAATTTTATAACAAAACGTTGGATGTAAAAACGTAAGTTAACGAAAGTGGATGCCATGCCATGTAATGCTTTTGAATTCACCATACTTTTTTTATGGATGGAAAATCATAGGATGTGTGGCCCTGCCCTGGTTAGAGCGGAATCACTTTCAGACTTAACTGACTAAAAAATAACCTATTCTTTCATTTGCCCTTTCTGTTTCGGGGATACCACTATCTAAGCACGAAACCTGTACCTGGCCGACGTTTCTGGCGTTTCTTAATATTTATTACTAACGGACTTATGATTATTTAGTGATAAAACTAAACATTGGTGACAACAGTATTGGACAGTAATGTCCTGAGCTCTGATGCGTTGTCAAAACTTAGAATTCAGAACTAATAGAGAGTAGGATTAATTGAAAAGTTTCAAGTTTCTTTCAGTATATCTTTAACTAGCTTCCGCCCGCGACTCCGTCCGCGCGGATGTCGGTCTTCGCGTGGATGGTTTATTTCTCCATTTTGAGTAACTCTGACAATGACATCTTATAAATATCTATTGGACCCAAATACGGCTAAGTCTATAATAATTAAGGAGATCCCTCTATTGAGCTACTGCTGTTGAGCTCGCGTTCTGTAGTAAGTATTTTTTTTCATAGTAATTCCATCCTTGTATTTACAAATAACTGATCGGAACAGTAATCAAAAAGGTCGCGCTGAAAAGCACGGTTTAAAATTACACGCATACAATATTAATTCCACGGACGACCGCTCGCCACACTGGACACGTCCGCTCGCATCAAAATTCAGAATTTATATGCATCGCGCGGCGCGGAACGCGGCTCTTTATATAGGAGTCGGGGAGGCGTGGCCCGCGTGTGCCGCAAACGGTTCAAGCCAAATCCGACTTTCGGCGCTACAGGTTACGGCGCTGAATCCACTGCGGCTAATGCAACGTTTTTTCGCGGTTCTACAGAACAACGTCTATGAATAAAACTGAAAAATAAGATTTTTTTTCTACGTATCTTTCCAGGATAAAAAGTATCCTTTTTTATGCCCAGGATAATAAGGTATAATTATACCAAGTTTCATCGAAATCGAACCGTTAGTTTTCACGTGATGCCTGCACATACAGACAGACAGACAGACAAAAAATTTTTTAATCACATATTTGGGTTTGGTATCGATCCAGCAACACCCCCCGCTATTTATTTTTTCAATATTTTCAATGCACAGAATTGACCCTTCTACAGATTTATTGGATTAATTCGTAATTAAACAATTTTTATTATTTTCAGTACTACAACATATGGAAGGACAAGAACAAACATTCAATAGACGAGACTCCCGAACACCACGTAGAGACGAACATTCGACACCAAATAATGGAGGGCCTTTATAATGTCAAGCCTATGTTCCAAAAGCCACTGGTAGTGCATCTGACTATGACCTGCTTCTCGAATTTCATCATTATGGCTATGTGAGTATTGCTGAAATTACTTTGTTCATCAATTATTATTACTCTAGGTTTTAAAGTTCCCGTACCCGATTTAAAAACATACGTTTCTATGAAACATTCAACCGTATAATAATTATCCCCTCCTTCCTTGCAACTACAGAAACCGACAAAGTTAATATCGATCGTATGATTATTGATTGTACGGGAATAGAATTGCGAATATGGTCCGCAATTATTAGTGCTCATGTACACGACGTCGCCGCCGCGCCGCCGCATCGCCATTCGCTATTGTTTGATTTTCGGCGACGGCGGCGCGGTCGCTATGGTATACACAGCATTGCGGTGCGGTGGCGGCGCGGTGGCGGCGCGGCGGCGGCGTCGTGTACATGAGCCCTTAGACATGACTATTGTTTTGTAGCGGGACTATCACAAAAGGACTATGAGGCCCAGGAAAAAAATTGATAAAAGAAGGGGCAGTGTGTAGTAAGAGTTTTACAGTCCCTCAAATTTTCCAAAGGCGAGAAGACTCAAAAAAAAAATAAGAGGATTATATCAAAACGATGATCAACTCTCAACTTATTAACGCTAAATCAGTTCACATGACTTTTTTACTACTACTTTGTGTGAAAAAGTGAAAATTTATGTGGATGTATGTTTGTTACTCTGCTGCTGAAAGGCAAAACAGATTTGCATGAAATGTGGTTCATCTATAGCTTTTTTTTTTTAGCGTGGTAAAATCATCAAATGAGTCCTCCCCACCCGGGGCAGGGCGGGAGGGACTGTCAGACTTGTACTTGACTAAAATCAATCAAAATAAATTATTTAGTATCCTTCATCCCGAAACTCTCGACTAGAATTGCCATAAATGGACATTGCCCAGAAATGGGCCCAGAATGGGCGGAAATCTGGAAAACTGGGCACATTCAACTACGGCATAAGATCGCCGTTGTACCCTTAGCAATAACAATATTGTGAAAAGCGGTTTATTAATCTATTTTGGTGTACAATAAATTTAAGTCTAAACGAATTCTTCATTTTTAATTTCCAGGTACAACGTCCTAAGGCTGTGGTTTCCTCAACTATCAGCCATCGTGGAGCACAACCCGCTGCAAGAAGGTCAGGACCTGTGCTCCGTTCTAGACACATACACAGCCAGCTTGAAGCCGGTCGTACATAACTCTTCTTATATAGAAGAAGTTTGTGTGCCAGTAAGTATAAATTTATGTTACTTTTTGTTTACATTTATTTTTGTATAACGCATAAAGATTGAGTAGTTAGTATGGTAAAAACATTGAAGTTTCAATGCCACTCAATCACGTTTCAACAACTAAAAGGATTTGTATAAAACTAGCCACACATTGCTGTGCCATAACTTAATAATATTTTATTGCGTTATTTAAGAAGGCACGTGTAAGTTTCTTAGCACGTGTTAAAGACTTCGGGCAACCATGAAGCTTTTTTTTTGGTCGCGGGACTTATCTCATTACCGTGACCCCGGAACATAAAGGGCTATTGAAGGACACCGTGGATTTTAGTCAGTACAAGTCTGATAGTCCCTCCCGCTCTGCCCGGGGTGGGAGGACTCATTTGATGATTTTACCACGATAACAAAAAAAAACCATGAAGCTTTTAAATAATTTAATGTCCTTCTAGTTATTAATTCGTGTAATAATCTACTATATAAAAATAAGTCGGGTTTTCCTTCCTGACGCTATAACTCCAGAACGCACGAACCGATTTCCACGGTTTTGCATTCGTTGGAAAGGTCTCGGGCTCCGTGAGGTTTATAGCAAAAAAAAAAGTTACATAAAACGAAGCCATCTGGTGGCGAAACGGAGTTCGCCGGGTTTTGCTAGTTTTATTTAATTCTTTTTATTTCATCTATTCGTAATAAGCGCTTTCAAACATCCTTTATAATCCTCACGGCAAGAGTGGAACTCACTATTTGCATCTGTTTTGCCCCAACGCATACTACCCGAAACTCTTCAAAATTGGAATGAACAGGCTTCTTTTAGGGTAAGCTCATTCTATCGTAGCCTTTGCCTATGTCACATCACCTAGATTCAAGAGCACATGAAAATAATACAAAATTGAAAACACTATTAGAAAATTTTACAGAAAACGCATTAAGAGGATATTTACATTTAATGGATTTTAAATAATGAGAATTTTCTTATAAACAGTCTCAAAAGTAGGAACAACATAATGTTTTGTATGACACCGATGGTCATAGCAACGACCTTATTTTAAATCCAATACTATCAACATTCTTTATTATTCCAAGTAAAGTGTCCATTTACTTACGACACATGAAAATGAGGTTAAGAATTTCATGGAACACAATGTATATTAATTTGTCGCGAGTAATTTGGCCGCTGTCACTTTCGGGCGTCAATTACTCGCCCAGATACAGTGGTTGAAGCAGAAAAACAGACAAAATGGTAGTAGGTATACGACTCATTTTTTGGTTGAGACGTATTTTAGTCTCTAGAAAATTTGCATTTTAGCCTGCATTAAAATACAGGGCTGCTTATTTAATTGCTCGAAAAACGAGCAATTAAATAAGCAGTCATCACCTTCATCATCAGCTTATACTTTTCCAACTGTTAGGACACAGGCTGCCTCTCCGTGAGAAGTAGTGGGCCATAATCCACCACGCGGGCCCAATGCGGGTTGGTAGATGTCAAATGTCTTCGAATTCTTTGGGTCTAAGACATGCCTAATTTCTCACGATGTTTTCCTTCACCGTTTTGAGAGCAGTGGTGCTGAAATAAATTACACAAAGAATTGCACCTGGCTGTGTTCGAACCCACGATCTACCACTCGTAAGTCGGGGCCAATACCACTGGACCACCACTGCTCTCAAATAAGTAATAATAATTACATTTTTTTAAAAGTGTACATACAGAGCATCCTCAATTTGATCGTTCGCGTTACATTTAAGTTTCATGTAACGTGAACTTCGCCATACCTAATACTTGGCATAAGTCCAGACTAATGAGAAATTCTAATGAAACACTTCTACGGGTTATGTAATTTTTTCATCAAACATTCCTGAGAATATAACCGAAGACTGTTCAGTTCTTATGTTCAGCTGTAAGACTTGAGATTACTGGTCAGACTTATAATCACATCAAATCAAGCCATTCCTTCAAATTAAACTGATAAAATTAGCTTTTTTGGGTGTCCGCATTACATAAGACAGTATCCCAAAACGGGCTCTCTTTATTTAGAGTTTTAGCTGCTTAGTTGTTGGGAATGAGAAAGTCCAGAGTAATGAGAATTTTACTAGTTTGACGGCACAAAGTACTTATTGTCTCTTTCCTAATGCTCCTTTATTGTCCTTTTTACATAAAGTTTAGGTTACAAAGAACCTTCTTTATTCTGTTAAGAATCAAAATTAGTCAGCAACCGAGGCGAAACGTAAACCTAAATAAATTCTCTGGTTTTTTTATTCCTTTTACGTATAATTCCTATTTTTGGTGAAAATCACGATAAAATGGAGTACTTAAATAATATAAAAGAAATGATTACTTTCAATTTTAAAGGCTATTAATTTAACGCTTTGTTTTCAAATTTAAAATCGGATTATTAATTTTATGTTTTATTTTCAATTTTAAAATCGCAGTTTTTATTTACGCAACTAATAGGGGAACATTGTATAAGACGGGGACACGAGGTATGATGGGAAATCACACACATAAGGCAAACTTAACACAAAAATAACGTAGCACAAGCGCCAACAGGACGCCATTTGAGTCTGGCCGCTTGATGACGTCCTGATGGCGCTTGCTCTACATTAGTGTTGTGTTAAGTATGCCTAAAGAGTGTGTATATCCCCATTATACCTCGCGATTATTAACATCCCCGTCTTATACACTGTTCCCCTATCATCTGTTCACCCGCAAACGCATCGATAAACGTTGAAATGAATCACAGTCTCCTAGGGTGCATAAACTTAGCAAATCAACCCCGTTCATTTGAACCAGAGGTAACGTGGTGTTAGGCGTGAATTTGCCAATGTGTGCGCAATCTTAGTCCCCTGGGACGAGACCTATCACCTGCGATAATTGAGTGGGGACTGCTGTAACGTGCAAGAGCACTAAGATGGCGCTTAGGTAGCTTAATGGAAGACGTAGATGTTAGATTGTATTTGATTAAAAGAGAATTATGTATCGTGTACTAGAAAGGTGTGGTCATATTTAACGTTATAATATAAATCATTGAACTAAATAACAAGCTACATAATTAATTAATGATCTTCCATGGGACCAAAATCATCCAAAAGAAAAATTTATAGCCCCATTGAATCGAGTATTTAGGCTTTGTAGGGGAACAGTGTATAAGACGGGGACGTTAATAATCGCGAGGTATAATGGGGACATACACTCTTTAGGCATACTTAATACAACACTAATGTAGAGCAAGCGCCATCAGGACGCAAATGGCGTCCTGTTGGCGCTTGTGCTATATTAGTTTTGTGTTAAGTTTGCCTTAGGTGTGTGATTTCCCATCATACCTCGTGTCCCCGTCTTATAAACTGTTCCCCTACACCTACATATGCTGTTGAAACACAAGGCTTTTTCAGAAAAGCTATATCTATTGTTTTAATTTAAAAAACCGGCCAAGTGCGAGTTGGACTCGCCCATGAAGGGTTCCGTAGCAGCAAGCATAGATTAGAGATATAATTATATTGAGATTAGTAAGTAATATACACAAACAATAAAAATAACTTTGTTTTTCATAGTATTTGTATGAATGGCAAAGTTATATTTGCGGTTTTTGAAAATGTACTATATCTCAAAAACTGCTAACTGTATCTCATCCAAACCAATTTTCGTTGGTAGTTTTGGTTGAGGTCTACATTATAATTTTTTTTTAGTTTTATCATTCTCTTATTTTAGAAGTTACGGGGGGGGGGACACACTTTTTACCACTTTGGAAGTGTCTCTCGCGCAAACTGTTCAGTTTAGAAAAAAATGATGTTAGTAACCTCAATATCATTTTTAAAGACCTATTCATAGATACCCCACGCGTGTGGGTTTGGTGAAAAAATTTTTTTTGGGTTTCAATTCTAAGTATGGGGGGCACCCCCAAAATTTGTTTTGTTTTTATTTTTGTGTGAAAGTCCTAATGCGGGTCACATAATACATCTTTCTACCAAGTTTCAACAGGATAGCTCTTATACTTTCGACAAAGTGGCTGTGACATACACGGACAGACAGACAGACAGACAGACAGACAGACATGACGAATCTATAAGGGTTCCGTTTTTGCCATTTGGCTACGGAACCCTAAAAATAAACTTTCAAGAAAAATAAGCTCAAAGTGTTTTACAACCAGTTTAATTGTGGTGTCGTCAGAAATCTGAAAATCTGATAATCAGACTTATCAAGGGGTATCATTTACCCTGTAACTGATTGTTGGAACTTGAGGGATATCGGGTAATCCAGTAACTGGTAATCCAGTACATAGGTGTACAGTCATGTACAACACTTTTGCTCAACTGCATTAAGACTACAATCCGATTCTAGTTCATAGTTCACTATTCATGCCTATTTCCTAACACCCGTGCTCCCCTTAAAGTGAATTGTTCGACGAAATTTGTGACGACCCCCATGTCGTATTCAGTAGAAGTAACATCGCTGACAGGAGCTATTTCATTGTTTAGCCCGTAATTCATCTCTGACGTTTGTGTTCCATTTCTGCTAGTTCGAATCGCAGTGATTTTGCATTGATGAAATCATTGCTGTGAGGTATTCCTGCAAGTTTATGTATAGCTTAACTAAAGTGTTGGTAATGCGGCTACGAAGATGGGACCCTGATAGATACTTGTCTTTCCTGAGTCATAAATATCATGAATCCCCGGTTTACGCATACCTTATGCGTGAAACCCCATCCCGTTGGTATCGTGGTCGTAAGCGCGACTGTTGAGTGTGGAGTTCCGGGTTTGATTCCCGGGTATGGCATTAAGTGCTATTGGGTTTTTCTACCAGAATATCTCAATAACATTCCGGAGAATGAAAGTTGGCGAAAATGATACCCGTTTGCCTCGGAAAGCACGTTAAGCCGTTGGTCCTGCGCATGATCTCTCTCCGGTCGTGTCGGATTGCCGTCCAATCGGACTATGAGAGTAAAGGAACAGAGAGTTCACCTGTGCCCGCGCACATACTTGTGCACTATAATATCTCCCGCGCAGATGGCTAATAGCTTGTTATTTAGTTCAATGATAATGGCCACAGGATCACGCTGGATGCAGGCCGCTTCAACCGATCCTATTGGAAGTCTAAAGGGGAGGCCTATGTTCAGCAGTGGACGTCTTACGGCTGCTATGATGATGGCTGAAATCGGTCAGGGGGACTATTCTATTATTACAAATTATGCGTCAAATGAAAATGTTCTCCGACAACTTTAGACCTCATCATACGCATGTTACGAGTACATTAATGCGTCTGAAGTTTCATTTAAATCGGTTCAGTCACTTCGAAAAATAAGGACTTCAAAGATTGTATGAAATGTTATACGCGCTCAATCACCATTTTTATATTTGTATGTTTCAATTTCAATGGTCTTATTTGCTAAAAATATAGGCTGTTTTCAAAACTTTGGCGTGGAAGTTCTAGAACATGGATAAAATTCATAAAGGTCGTAAACTCATTTATGTCTGAACAAAAAATAAGTCACAAATCGTGAACCCAATTTTATTCTCCCATTATGCATGCATTGTCGCAGGACAAAACTAGTTTACCCCTACTAGTGTACCCTTGACCCAATTCTATACATAGATTACACTGATTATTCCAACTCACGATCCAGTAATAACATTTACTATTTATATCTTACTATCTATTCAAGTTAGCAAGCACGCCAGCGGAATACAAAGGAAGTACCTAGTGATGCTCGACCCGATCCGATACTTTATAGTATCGATAAAACAGCATGCGATACTCCAATATTTTTCGTATCGATAGCAACGACAAACGGGGTCTTAAATGGGTTGATATAAAAGTGCCGGTGTTAGGATTGATACCTATATCAAATTTCGATCCAATGCTCAAACATGGCATGTCAAATTCGAACAGTACAATAGAATTTCTGAAATACCTACTCGTACCTAAATTCTTCATGGAATTGGTAGTGTTTAACGTGGGTCATATTTAATGGACATAATGCAAAGACTATAGAAAGAAAAGAATGAAAGAAAAAACGTTTATTGACATGACACATTTTTTTTTTTTTTTTTAGGGTGGCAAAATCATCAAATGAGTCCTCCCGCCCTGGGTGGGGCGGGAGGGACTGTCAGACTCTTACTGACTAAAATCCACCCGTGTTCCGTCGGATGCCCTTTACGTTCCGGGGCCACGGTATCCTGGATTAAGAAAAATCCGCGACCCCGGCAGGCATTTGGCCCCATACGGGGCCCCGTCGGTGACGCGTGAAACACGACGCGCCACCGACCCGGGCTTGGTCCTTCGGACGGCGAGCATACCCATTACTCACCGTCCGCAAGCCCGCTCCGCCGCTGTGCCCTCTGCTGTTCAGAGGGACACGCTTTGGAGCGTCCACCCGACAGGCTATTTGCATACGGGCAAAGAAACCCCTTAGGCACACAGTGCCTAAGGAGAGTTTTTGCCCGCATCCCAGGGCGCACCGGCCCGAAAAACTGGTCTTCCCCCCGGACGTATCCGAGAGGGAACTCCAGTCCACGGGCGCACGTGGAGGTTTCCTGTCTTAGCACCCCATTGACATGACACATGCCAAAATTATACACAACATAAACTAAAAAGGAAAATACTCGTATTTAGAAGAAACCTTATAACTAAACATTAAAAATATGGTCTTACTCACGGCTGCGCCAAATAGGCCCACGATACTATACTATAATTATGATTCAACAATCGAACAGCAGCTTTGCGATACGGTTTGTAATTCACATCAAAGGTCTTATCGGTACCAAGTATCGATACAAATACAAGTACAATACATCCCTAAAAGAAAAAAAAAAAACAGTCTAAGCCATGAGTGAAATCGTTCATGGTTCGAAAATCCATTATTTTACTTAGAACAGTAATAAATATGGCAAGGAACAAGGAATATTGATTCTGTTATTATCATATTTTAGTTTTGAACATGAATTGACTCGCGAAGTAGTTCAAGGTCAGTGTTCAAGGGACGCGTGCCTAGCAATAAGTTATGGGCTGACTTCGGAATGGAAGTCTGTTTAACAATAAATTTTCGTTGGGTTAAGGCCCAGTACGTTTGGGACGCTGACATTTGGTGCTTCATCATGTCAGATTTGTGACTGTAAATACGAAAATAAATGATAAAGGACTGACTCAGTTATTTTACTTTTGACGTGAAGTTATTGTATAGTTTGGATGTAATTTCTATCAATGCTGACGAAGAGTATATTGCAGAGCTGTATTTAGAGTTCTTTAGGAAATAAGTTTAACATTTTGATGTACAGGTACAGATGTTTGAGGTTCCTAGATAAAGTCAAAAAGTATAAAGACTTTGACAAACAGCAAGCTCGATAGTCATACTGCAGGAAATATGCCACGCCACGCTCGCGCCCCGCCAACATCGCGTCGCGCTCGCGCCCCGTCAGCGATGCTGTACCGGTTGTCATAGAAACGCCTCATGATGACGTCACGCCACACTGCCACCGCGCCATCTTTTGTCAACAAGCCAATGCTGGCGTGGTGTGTCACGCCTCGCCAAGCTTGGCGCGACGTCAGCGCTAGCGTGGCGTGTTTTGTATGACGACTCATATATTTTCATAGTACGTAGGCACGCCAAGCACACGCCGAGCGATGTTTGACAACGTCTTAGAACAAAATCGCTTTCGTGACTGTCTATTTATGACCTCTTTCAGAGAGTGTAACTAATATCTCGTCTTTCTCTCAATAGATTTCATCAAGGCCTAGTTAGTTCGCGAAGACAATCCTAGTAATTACGAAATGTTCTAAAAATAAACCTCGAAATTACAAGTCCAAAAAATTCCTATTAGGTTTTCGTCCATTCGCAGCATAAATCCTATTACAAACTTTTAAGTTACTGCCAAAAATTTCTCACCGAGAGTAATAACACCCAGAATTATACTTTAATTACCCATTACTCGCCGTACGCAAACCTGTGCCTACAGTTGGCCGGAAATCACCACGTGGTCTCAATTAATGTACCGTTGAATGTCAACTGTAAATGAGTACCAAATAATGCTGACTTTGCTTGATGAAAAATCGGGCACCCCTACAAATTCTTTTAGGAATTGATAAAACAGCGAATGCGTTTTAGAAATCAATTTATTTGTTTTATCTATACACCGTGTTCTTCACGTTATCCATAAACTTTAGCAAATACTTCTATGGCTTTTACAAATCAAATCCAACAAAGGAAGTAGTACTTAAAAAGGCTTCGTTACAAAGATATTTGTAATTTCATTTAATGAAATTTAATTGAGCTATGCAGTGAGAAAGTATCTTAATTTGAAATCTATCAAATACTATTTGCATTTCATTTGTTTCAGCCCGCCAAATGTTATGAATGACGTTGCCAATTCGGATAAAGAGGCATGCATATCGGGTTATTTACGTCTAGGTATTTAGTTTGTATGAAAATTAACAAAAAATAAAAAATAAGAATTTATTAATGTGTCCATAATGAAAAATGCTTACTTCCGTGGTTTGAACATCTGGTCGAAGTTTATGTATATCGTCCGGAACACGGTGTATATATAAAAGCGAAAGGTCACTCACTCATAGGACACGAAATCTCAGTAACTACCAGGGCTAGGGGTTTAAAATTTTGCATAGGGGTTCTTTTTAGGACGTAGGCGCTCGCTAAGACGGGATTTTGCGAAATTCCACCCCTAAGGGGTTGTTTTTGGGGTTGATAGTTTGTATGAAACTTTGTTACTACAAGTACTAGGAATTTCAAATTTTGCATGCGGGCTCTTTTTAGGAAGTAGGTACTGCTTACGAAAGGGGTTTCTTGAAATTCGACCCCTAAGGGGTTGTTTTTGGTGTTGATAGTTTGTTTGAAACTTCGTTATTATAAGTGCTAGGAGTCTCAAATTTTGCATGGGGAATATTTTTAAGAGGTAGATGCTCACTTTGACGGGATGTTGCGAAATTCCACCCCTAAGGGGTTGTTTTTGGTGTTGATAGATAGAGGTCTCAAATTATGCATGGGGATTCTTTTAAGGACAAAGATGTTCACTAAGACGGGATGTTGTGAAATTCGACCCCTAAGGGGTTGTTTTTCGGCATGGATAATTTGTATGAAACTTTGTTACTACAAGTGCTAAGAGTTTCAAATGTTACATGAGGGTTCTTTTTAGGACGTAGGTGATACTTAAGACGGGATGTTTGGAAATTCAACACCTAAGGGGTTGTTACTCACTAAGGCGGGATTTGTGAAATTCGACCTCTAAGGGGTT
Organism: Agrotis exclamationis; assembly: GCA_950005045.1. Classification (NCBI taxonomy): domain Eukaryota; kingdom Metazoa; phylum Arthropoda; class Insecta; order Lepidoptera; family Noctuidae; genus Agrotis; species Agrotis exclamationis. The sequence continues at coordinate 3,936,098 of OX465431.1, read as the reverse complement.
GTGTTTGGGCTTGGAGTTTGTATGAAACTTTGTTACTACAAGCACTAGGAGTTTCAAAATTTGCATGGGGTTATGTTTAGGACTTTAATGCTCACTAAGATGGGATTTTACGAAATCCAACCCCAAAGGGTTGATTTGGGGTTGAGAGGTAGAAGTTACAAATTTTGCATAGGGATTCTTTTTAGGCCGTAGATGCTGCCTATGACGGGATTTTCTGAAATTCTATACCTAAGAGGATGTTTTTGGGGTTGATAGTTTGCATGAAACTTCGTTATTACAAAAATGCTGGTAGTGTCAATATATGCATAGAGATTTTTAGGACGTGGCCATCGCACACTTTCGGGCATGCCGCAATCACGGCGGGCATGCTAGCGAAGGAGGAGGCGGGACGCGTGAGGGAGAGGACAGCGTCCACCTTACAGCCCAGCCGCAGTGGTAGACGCACACTGCGACGGACGTCGCAAGACGATCTCCGGCCACCGTAGGCGCGGGCATGTGGACGGCGAGTAATTGGCGACTCACTGTCTGACCATGGACCATGCCCGGGTCGACGGCGCGTTATGTTCCACGCGCGTCTCACAGATCAGTCAGCACAATGACGGGGCCTCCCCTTAGAGGGCCGAAGCCTGCCGGGGTCGCGGGACTAACAAATACCGTGATCCTGGAACGTAAAGGGCCATTGAAGGACACCGTGGATTTTAGTCAGTACAAGTCTGACAGTCCCTCCTACCCTGCCCTGGGTGAGAGGACTCATTTGATGAATTGAACAAGCTTAAAAAAAGATGCTCACTAAGACGCGACTTTGTTCTTGATAGTTAGGAGTCTCAAATTTTGCTTATGGGTTTGTTTTAGGACGTAGGTGCTACCTCAGGCGGGATTTTGCGAAATTTGAACCCCTGAGGAGTTGTTTTTGGGTTGATAGAATTTTTGTTGGATATTGATTTAGATTTTTCAAAAGTATCCCATAAGGAGGGTGGCCGGTTGTAGAAATTCACAGATAAAAAGTTCGAAAAACGCGCAGACGAAGTCGCGGGCGAACTGCTAGTTTTTAATAAAATTAAGCTATGTTATTAATATTCTTTTGATTTGGAAATAAATACTGAAATTAAATTTGAGACCAACGGTCACGCCACGCTCGCGCCCCGCCAACATCGCGTCGTGCTCGCGCCCCGTCAGCGATGCTGTACCGGTTGTCATAGAAACGCCTCATGATGACGTCACGCCACACTGCCACCGCGCCATCTTTTGTCAACAAGCCAATGCTGGCGTGGTGTGTCACGCCCCGCCAAGCTTGGCGCGACGTCAGCGCTAGCGTGGCGTGTTTTGTATGACGACTCATATATTTTCATAGTACGTAGGCACGCCAAGCACACGCCGAGCGATGTTTGACGTCTTAGAACAAAATCGCTTTCGTGACTGTCTATTTATGACCTCTTTCAGAGAGTGTAACTAATATCTCGTCTTTCTCTCAATAGATTTCATCAAGGCCTAGTTAGTTCGCGAAGACAATCCTAGTAATTACGAAATGTTCTAAAAATAAACCTCGAAATTACAAGTCCAAAAAATTCCTATTAGGTTTTCGTCCATTCGCAGCATAAATCCTATTACAAACTTTTATGTTACTGCCAAAAATTTCTCACCGAGAGTAATAACACCCAGAATTATACTTTAATTTCCAAATTCTTCGTGAAAAGTCCTTTCTTTTTAAAGCGACTTTTTTTCCAGCAAACTTCATTTTACACAAGTTTGAACAATGGAGCGAAGTAAAAAGGGTTATTTTCGTACCTTTCAGGGTTATTAAAGAATAATTGAATTGGATCTTGGTACATCCACCTTCAAAATTACTGGGGTGTTAAAGAATCACCGTCATTTCTTATCAATTAATTATCAGATTAAAATGTTCGTAATGCTAGTATCTATGCCAGGTCTTTATAATAGTGCGCGAATATCCACTACATGCGCCTAGCATGTGCTACGTCTTCCAATTTTAGAAAAGACATTCAAATATCGGTGCAACGTTAAGAGTTGAAAATTCAACAGCTCGCTTAAAGAGCGTCCATCAGCATCGTCATTTTCCAACCATTATCGCAATTTATTTGGGTCGATGCAGCATGTCTTTTCCTTCCCCGCTTCTCTTTTCTTCATCCCTTGTACATCACCTCCTTTCCAATAAAATCATAGTCCATCCATCGTTTCTTTGATATACCTACTCCTACATACGTACATACATACTCAAAACTCTTCACGACATTTTCTTATCCCTAACTTTCTCCGCTTCTCTTAGCAAACTTATCTTAAATATTTTTTCCAGACAAAATCCGGTCACGAGACTTACATCAACAGCATCATACTTGGCGTGGTCTGCGTGATCCCCTTCATCATCACAGCAACGCTGGTGAACAGAGTGGGCAAGAAGTCACTCCTCATCGGAGCTGGTGTGATCTCCGTGGCCAGTTCCTTAGGGCTTCGCTGGGCAAATACCAAGACTTTAGTTGTGGCTCTCTTCTCAGTTACTGTGTCTATTGCACAATCAATGCTGAGTTTAAATCAGGCGACGACTGTTGAAATGTTTCCAACTACAACAAGGTAGGTTTGTTGATAAGTTAAGGTTTTATGTTTGTATGTAGATGTCACTGATAGAATTTGGAGGCAATCTGTGGATTTTTTGTTACAATTGCGTCTTTTGAGCGTGAGGTCCTGGGTTCTCTTTCCTTTTAGTACAAAGAATTTCCCATTTATAGAGTCTGAACTGCAATAGACTCTTCTAGTGTTAAATTTTTTTGAGGTGGTAAAATTATCATGCGTCCTATCCTATCACTCTGAATGGAGCGAAAGTGACTGTCATTAACTTACTGACTGAAAGTCCTAGTATTTCTTCAGTTGCCCTTTCCGTTTCAGAGCTATAGTGTCCTTTTTAGATGGTCCCCACTATATTATCATGGGACTTTAGCACGACCAGCGTAAGGTTGGTATAACATTAAGTCTACCTCTGTCTCATCCCCGGGTGTTATACGCGTAATGGCGCAACCGCGACCACAAACCACAGATATAAAACTACCCAATTGCAACGACAGATTACAGTGACACGTCTGCTTGATAGCGCGTCCGGGAGTGCGCTGTGTGCGCTTTTTGAAATTATTTTTATAAACACTTATTTTTTTTTATCGTGGTAAAATCATCAAATAAGTCCTCCCATCCAGGGCAGGGCGGGAGGGACTGTCAGACTCGTACTGACTAAAATCCACGGTGTCCTTCAATAGCCCTTTATTTTCCACGGTGACGGTAATGAGGTAAGTCCCGCGACCCCGGCAGGCTTTGGCTCTCTACAGGGGGGCCCCGTCTTTATGGTGACACTCTTTGAGGCGCGCGTGGAACACAACGCGCCGTCGACCCGGGCATGGTTCATTGTCGGACAGCGAGACGCCCATTGCTCGCCGCCCGCATGCCCGTGCCTACGGTGGCCGGAGATCGTCTGCCGACGTCCGACGCCGTGGGCATCTACCACTGCGGCTGGGGTGGAGGGAGGACGCGCTGTCCACTCCCTCACGCGGCCCGCCTCCTCCTTCGCGATCATGACTGCTTCGCAGAAAGAGGCGACCGCTTCCCACTCCGTTTCGCACCGCAGCATGGCCTCGACCAATGCCGGGCGCGAGTGGTCTCTGCCTATCGCCGCCGAGAGGATACGGCGGCAAGCGGGACAGTCCTGCACCGTATGCTCCACCGTGTCCTCCAGGCGATCCTCGCAGTGGTGACACCCAGGCGTTTCTTCCTTCCTTATCAGACACAGGTACCTCCCGAAGGTACATTACATTTAATGAGAGTTTATAACTCCCTTATTTTTTCGAGGTAGATAACACATTTATCCACAAGTCAATAGTCTAATTATCTACGCATAAATCCGAAAGATCCCCAAACCCGAACCCGATTTATCAATCAACCCACAAAACATCCACACAGGTTTTTGTGGGTAATAAAGTGTATTCACCCACAAATGCCTGAACAAAACAACGTCTATTTTAGTCCCATTGTCAATCTTGCAAGTATAATAGATAGACAAAAGCGTTAGATAGCTATTGGTCCATTGTTCAAGGGTCGACTGAATTCAAATAGGCTTCAACTGGCTCAAAATAAGCACAATATGTACTTGAGATACCATCTGCTCTGTCCTTGTTTAGTAAAATGGTCGCATACTGTTCTGATAGAAAATTAAGATAATCTTAAACTCGATTATTAATTTGGGCAAAGTTACTTCGTTTACGGGTCCATTTTAATTATGCTTTTAAGTAATTTATTGTGGATTTCGCATAATTTATTGTGTTTGTGTTGAATTAATTGTTACGTTTCGATTATGAAGATAATTAGGGCGTTAATTTGAGTTTAATGTTTTGAATTATTGCAGATGGTGTTGGGTTGTTTTTATTTTGGTTGTCATTAATCAACAAAGAGGCGGCATTTATTGCCAAGAAAAGCGTAATCTAGGCCTTATGTAAATGGTCGCGGAACTGTACAAACGGGTAGACGTGACACTGGAACGTAAAGGGCTATTGAAAGAACATGGCGGATTTTAGTTATTACCAATCTGACAGTCCTTTCCGGTCCACACAGGGGCCCTGTGTGAAAAACATATTACAAATGTTCACCATCAAGATATCTATTCTTTTCAAAAATTCCTTTATAAATATTTATCAGCAAGAAACTAATAACTTACTATTCTTATGTACTATACAAAAACGACTTCAAAAAACCGTCAAAACAGTTCCATAAAAATATACTTCTCTAAAAAGTTCCAACAGCGAAATGAATTTGTATTTTTAATAAAAAGCTTTGCAGTATCGGTTATTTATCTAATGTACCAGATTTTTATTGAAAATAATATATATTTCATTTCGATATTTCGCTTTGCAGTTAGAATTTTAATATTTAGTGCTCTCCGCAATCACACGTAGATACAATCTCGTTATTATTTTGTACGTGACTTTGAGTATGTAGTGTTTTAAATTGAAACTACTGACTGATATTTAAAAGCAATGTTACGACAAGAACAGTAATAGCATTAAGGAATAGCATTGTATTGTCTTGAGAAAAACTAAACGCAGCAGGGCAGTACACGAGCTCACGGACAGCTAGTAATGGATAGCTTGCCAACCGATCAAGGCGGTCTTGAGGCGGGCGTCAACGAGATATCAGTCAGACTGTCTAAACAGGCTACCGCGGGGCTGGAAAGCAAAGAAAATCTGAAAGAACATCGTGGTTTAGTCTTTTCCGTCCTACCCAGAGTGGGAGGACTCAATTGACGAATTTCCACCCAATAAAAGGATACTATTGCTTTTGTTTCTTGGCAAAAAAATCCGTCGCCCTAGAATGCAAATGGTAATTGAAGGAACAGGGTCATTGTATAAAGAAGGGAAGTAAGTTATCTTCATACAAAGGCGCCGCGCGCGGGTTGTATGTGTGCGCCATAGTATCTATGCGTCGCCGCACGTCACTTGACAAAATCTCGACCCGTTTCTCGGTGCGCCAGTCGGGGCTAAGTCTGTACGAGGTTCGCGTGTCACGACATTTCGGCACCGCTAAATGAATGAAAAATTAATAGATTTAAAAAATCTAAAAACCCACGTTTTTAAATGTCCTAAAAAGAAGAAAATAACCCTACGGGGCTGAGAGAGGGGCCACTCAAAACGTGGGGGCGTATATTATTTAAGGGATTATTCATGGGATATATTTACATGACGTGAGATCGTAGGTGTAACTTGCAAAGATACGCCCCCACGTTTTGAGTGGCCCCTCTCTCAGCCCCGTAGGGTTATTTTCTTCTTTTTAGGACATTTAAAAACGTGGGTTTTTAGATTTTTTAAATCTATTAATTATTTTATTATTTTTATCATTGCTCATCGGGTTTGAAGCTACCCTGAAAATTTCAGCCTGCTAGCTTATCGGGAAGTGCCTCAAAGCCTGTCCGCCATCTTGGACGTCCGCCATATTGGATTAATAGCCTAGCCTAGCATAAGCCACATGACTATTTTTTTCGTATTCCTGACAGCAAACCCTTTCATTTGATACCCATATCACGGGGGTGGATTTCAAACAGCCAGTCTACCATCTTGGACGTCCGCCATATTGGATTTAAGTCACGTGACTATTTTTTTCGTACTCCTGATAGCAAACCCTTTCATTTGATATCCATATCACAGGGGTGCATTTCAAATAGCCTGTCTGCCATCTTGGACGTCCGCCATATTGGATTTATGTCCCGTGACTATTTTTTTCGTATTCCTGACAGCAAACCCTTTCATTTGATACCCATATCATGGGGGTGGGTTTCAAACAGCCAGTCCGCCATCTTGGGGAGGCCGCCATATTGGATTTGTTATGACGTTTCTTAGCTAGTCATGTATTGTCATCAGAACTCAAAGCGTGTACAAAATTTCAGCCTGCTAGCTTCTCGGGAAGTGCCTCAAAATTGAGTTGCAAAAGTCCAACCGGAACGACAAACAAACAAACATACAAACAAACAAACAAGAAAAGTGAGTGTATAAAAACGTGGGAAAATGTGTGATAATCACAGGAGAACGTATTGTATGATTCAATAATTATTATTGCATTATTTATGTTTGTATTAATCTATACATTTATAATAAATCTGTAGAAGGGTCAATTCTGTACATTGAAAATATTGAAAAAATAAATAGCGGGGGGTGTTGCTGGATCGATACCAAACCCAAATATGTGATTAAAAAATTTTTTGTCTGTCTGTCTGTCTGTCTGTCTGTATGTGCAGGCATCACGTGAAAACTAACGGTTCGATTTCGATGAAACTTGGTATAATTATACCTTATTATCCTGGGCATAAAATAGGATACTTTTTATCCTGGAAAAATACGTAGAAAAAAAATCTTATTATTCAGTTTTATTCATAGACGTTGTTCTGTAGAACCGCGAACACACGTTGCATTACCCGCAGTGGATTCAGCGCCGTAACCTGTAGCGCCGAAAGTCGGATTTGGCTTGAACCGTTTGCGGCACACGCGGGCCACGCCTCCCCGACTCCTATATAAGGAGCCGCGCTTCGCGCCGCGCGATGCATATAAATTCTGAATTTTGATGCGAGCGGACGTGTCCAGTGTGGCGACCGGTCGTCCGTGGAATTAATATTGTATGCGTGTCATTTTAAACCGTGCTTTTCAGCGCAACCTTTATGATTACTGTTCCGATCAGTTATTTGTAAATACAAGGTCGGAATTACTATGAAAAAAATACTTACTACAGAACGCGAGCTCAACAGCAGTAGCTCAATAGAGGGATCTCCTTAATTATTATAGGCTTAGCCGTATTTGGGTCCAATAGATATTTATAAGATGTCATTGTCAGAGTTACTCAAAATGGAGAAATAAACCATCCACGCGAAGACCGACATCCGCGCGGACGGAGTCGCGGGCGGAAGCTAGTTAAAAATAAATACAAATAATGGTCCTTTATGTGTCAAAATATGATTAAAAAAATACAAAAAAACTGACTAGTATACAACGACCTCTTATGGATATAAATACAACTTCCCGACCCTTGCCAACTTATAGGCACCGAAATAAAATTTTGCTAAAAGTTACAACCATGAGACAGTAGGCAATTATATCGCGGATTGGGACGGAGATAACCTACTTCCCCTCTTTATACTATGACAGGGTGGATTTTAGTCAGTTAGAGTCTTAACCCCTTCGTACACAACGCGACGCAAGTCTCTGATATCTTATTATTATTATTATTACTGCTGCGCAGCGTGTCGCGGATTCGATTCCCGCACGGAACAAATATTTGTATGATCTGCTTATAGTTGTTCCAGGTCTGGGTGTTTGTGCATGTGGTTTTCTATTTTTGTAAACGCACCCACGATACAGGAAGAAATTCCTAGTGTGGGGCAACGTTTTAAAAAAAAATCCTTTCCCAAGAGTGGGAAAACTCTTTTACTATGGACAAGCTAAAAAGCAAAATATATAGTTAAGATAAAGGAGTAAAGAAAGATAACGATTATCGTATGTTTTTTTTATATTCTTCTGTTTTCAGAACATTGGCAATATCGTTTATTATGGTGATTGGCCGTATTGGTACATTATCGGGCAATATTGCCTTCCCGGTCTTGCTGGAAATGGGCTGCGCTATCCCTTTCTTTGCCATTTCTGGGTGTATGGTTTGTAAGTATACTCAAACATTTTTTTTTAGTTTATAACAAAAGGAACGATTTATTCCTACTTGTCCCTGTGACTGCTTTTTTAGCGTGGTAAAATCATCAAATGAGTCCTCCCACCCCATACTGTCAGACTTGTACTGACTAAAATCCACGGTGTCCTTCAATAGCCCTTTATGTTCCGGGGTCACGGTAATGGTATAAGTCCCGCGACCCCGGCAGGCTTTGGCCCTCTAGAGAGGGGGCCCCGTCATCATGCTGACGCTCTTTGAGGCGCGCGTGGAACACAACGCGCCGTCGACCCGGGCATGGTCCATGGTCGGGCAGCGAGTTGCCCTTTACTCGCCGCCAGCATGCCCGCGCCTACGGTGGCCGGAGATCATCTTGCGACGTCCGTCGCCGTGGGCGTCCACTACCGCGGCCTGTGACTCTGCTTGGGGTCAATTGGATTTATAAAAAATAGTTTCTCATCCATCTCTATGCCTCTTTGCCAAAGGTGAAGTGGCAGTGTGCTGGCCACATCTCTCGCAGGACAGATAACCTGGGGTAGAATGTCCTTGAGTGGAGACCGGGACTTGGCAAACTTAGTGTAGGACGCCCGCCGGCCAGGTGGAGTGACGACCTGCGAAATGCAGCTGGCAGCGACTGGATGAGGAAAGCTCAAGACCGGGCTCAGTGGCGTATATTAGGAGGGGCCTATGTCCACCAGTAGACCAATTCAGGCTGATGATGATGCCTCTAGAAAAAATTGTCATACATCTATATTGACGTCTATAAACAAGTTGTAATAGATATTTTCGGTTCTTAAAGTTCGGTAAAAAAATCTTAACATATAGGTATTATACACTGTCCATTTTATTGGAAAGTAATAGAATAAGTACGTACAAATCTTTAATTAAAATAAAATAGCGGTAGATATGTTACTACACGATAGCGCATGGACCGCATAAATTAGGCTAAATTGGCCTAACAGTCCTCAGTCGCAATACGAGTAGATTTCGGTTGAGACGTGCGTGCGTGTATATTTCAATTTTGAAGAGCGGGATAGAAACATACAATGCGATAATGTGCGCGACACGTTTGGTTAAAACAAGGCCGCGCCGCCGCTCGGCGTGGCGACTACTAACGAACTAATACGAAGAGCGGTGATGCTCCGTCTTGGTCCTACGCCACTTTTGTGCATTATTCTGTCTCTTTCTTTGTTGGCGTGTAATAACAATGATTGTTTGTGCGAGTAAATGTGTCTGTGTACGTATAAGAGTCACTGTTTGAATACTTAACGTAAGAACGTAACATATCTAGGTACCGCTATTTTATTTTAATCAAAGGTACAAAATTAACATTTTTAAGACTCTCATTTTGTTTTAAGCGTAAAAGATAACATAAACAATACATAAAGACCATGTTTTATAATTTCATTTTCTTTCAGTTGTCACAGCTCTGGCGTTTTTCTTACCGAGTAAGAAGCAGTAGGCGTATATTACGAGAAATAAGAATTTCTATTATAAAAGCTCAATATGAAAATATATTTAAGAGAAGAAAAAATAGGCAGGTAGGTACATAATCATCAAATCGAATTTATGTCGAATTGAGTGGGAGCAGAAAAAAAGTTAAGTACATATTTTATAAAATAAAAATGTAAGAAATATTAACGTGTTTTATTTTTTACGTTTAATAGAAAAAAAAAATGATTTCATCTGGTTGTTTTCACCCAAGAGCCGATAAGGTAGACAAAAAATAACAGAATCTTACTCCATAACGTACCTTTTAAACAAACGTGGGAAGATATCTTGGAAAACACAATAAATCAAAAGCAGGTAGAAGTCTATAGCTACGCAAGAAACGTTAGATCTCTACCCACTCCATTTAACACCTGTATTCCAGCTGTGGGCACGACAAAAGCTAATTGTATTTTATTAATCTTCATTATAGTTACCCAAAATGCGAGATTAAATCCGAAACGAGGACTTTCGCCGAGGAACCATCGATGGAGTCATCGATGTAGTATTTAAAAGCAAGTTGAATTGGCAATGATCATGCCATATCGCTCGTAGAACTTGATAGTCACTTTATTATTAATTGTTCTTGAAAGACGTACATTGAATTGCAATATAGGTACGAGGCAATGTACTTGCTGGTATGGTAAGCTTCGAAGAAAACTCACCCCTATTGTTAGTGACATCACTACCAAATGGGGTGGGGTATTTCTCTGAAGCTGACTGTAAATTCGTTTCATGCAAAACATATTCATTTCTGCAACAGTGCACTCACCATTTTGACCCACACCATGGATGGATAAATTCCCGAGTGGCAAGTACGAAACGGAAGGCGCAGCGTAGACAGGCTCCTGAATATCTGGACCGCGACGACAGCATCAGTGTCGCAAGGAATAGATGGATGCGTTTTTATTTTATCGTATAGGTACATACAACCCTAATCTCTTCAAAGTTAGAGTGAACAGGCTTCTCCTGGGTAAGCTCGCTCCATCGTCGACCTTGTCTTAGTCACTCCTGACATAGACTAAGGTCAAGAGCAAACCCATCAAACATAAAAAAAAATCGTGGTAAAATCATATACCCAGGGCGGGGCGGAATGGACTGTCAGACTTTTACTGACTAAAATCCACGGTGTTCCTTCAAAAGCCCATTACGTTTCAGGGTCACGGTTTCCTTGGAAACAGTCCCGCGACCCCGGCAGACTTTGGCCCTCTAAGGGGGACACCGGCAGCCCGGGTCGACGGCGCGTTGTGTTCCACGCGCGCCTCAAAGAGCTGTCAGCAATCTGACGGGGCCCCCTAAGAGGGCTAGAGCCTGCCGGGGTCGCGGGATTGTCTCATTCGGTAACCGTGACCCTGGTACATAAAGGGCTATTGAAGGAACACCGTGGATTTTAGTCAGTACAAGTCTGACAGTCCCTCCTGTCCCGCCCAGGGTGGGAGGACTCATTTGATGATTTTACCACGCAAAAAAAAGGGGGACACTTTACCGTTCCCTCAATACCGCCTTGAGATCGCGCTGGAGCTCTTCCCGCAGCGCTTCGACTTGTCGAGGTATAGATGGATGCATGATGCGGATTGTTGTTCTGCGTGGTCTATGGGGGGAAGGCCTTAGTTCAACAGTGGACGTCTTCCAGTATGATGACCAAAAAAACAAAAAAAAAACTTGTTTGTTTTCTCATTTTATTACAGAGAAAACATCTTTATTACGCAAAACAATGGCTCTTTATGAATTAGAAACAATTGTTTGGAATACAAAGGAGAACAGTCTAACACTATTAATTTAAATCTGATATTTTATCTTAGCTTAGTTTTAAAAGATGTAAATAAATATTTTTTTTACCATATAGGATTTATTACCATAGGTAATAAATCCGGTAAAAAGGCTAATAAGCTTGCTAAATAAACCCCTTCATGATACACTAGGCGACGCAATTCTCTAATACTTTACGACTTTGGTATCCAGGTGACAGTTGTGAGGTATCGGAGACTTGCTTCCCCGCGTAAAAATCAAATAAGTATAGTTCTCGCTCCCGTCCTTCTGTCCCAGTTGTCAGACTCTTGGGCCACTGCCTGTGTCTAGACTAACCAAAGGAACCTCGGAGAATTATTCGCTATTTCTCAATAGTTTGGGATATCGATAGTGCGCCTCTGAGATCCACGCCGTCTTAAAAAATCATGTATTCGCTGCTTGATGACAGCGTCTCCTTGTGACTATATCATTGGGGACCATACGATCTGCTTATTATTTCATCTAGATAAAGATTTTGATAAACATAATGGTCTTTTTTTTTCATAAAAAAATAAATAAAACTTGAAATAGTTCTTAAAAGATTTTGGTGCATATTTTTGCGCTGCGATTTGATAGTCCCAACCACTGACTTTGCACACACACACACACACAGACGGGGTCACGAGGTATGATGGGAAATCACACACCTAAGGCAAACTTAACACAAAACTAACGTAGCACAAGCGCAAACAGGACGCTATTTCCGTCTGGCCGCTTGAAAATGACGTTCTGATGGCGCTTGCTCTACGTTGGTGTTGTGTTAAGTATGCTTAAAGAGTGTATACCCCCATTATACCTCGCGATTATTAACGTACCCGTCTTATACACTGTTCCTGTGTGCGTTACTTGCATGTTCCCTTTCTCTGTGAAAATACCCATCTACCTTGTCCAGTAAAAGTTACAGCTCGGTAAAAATAAATGTTCTTGTAAAACAAAGCTACATTCGGAGACAACTGTGAAGCTCCTTGTTAAAAGTTCGTTCCAGAAAGTAGGTACTACAATCATACGGTTATTCGGCGCCAGGCAGCTGTGTCCTGGCATGACGATGGATACTCTAGTAAAATAATGAGAAAAGGAGATGTTTCAATTTTGATAACATTTTTGGTGGACGCTATCTACGAGATACTGTTGCTGTTGAAAAAGCACATAAGATGGGTAATACTGGTACAGAAAGAACTTTTGAAAATACATAACGTTGTCGCAATGATAGAATGAAACTAGCTAAGTTCGTGCACGTTAAAGAATCTATTATTGTATCCGTATCTGTGAATTTATCCCTTACGCCATTATCATTTTCCTCTCATAATTATCACTTCAATTTTTTCTTGGTATCACTCAGTATCTTCTACACATAACATCACACATTGACTTTGACTTTGACCGTACCATTAAATTGCCATTAACCGAGTACAAATCCAAACTTCTAGCTGCTACTGAGAAATTCCTGATTGAAAAACTCAATAACACTCTGCTTGACCTGGAAATCGAACCCAGGTCCTCAAGCTTAGCAGTCGCATTTGCAGCCACTAGACCAACGAGGCAAAACATTATTCAATATTATGAAACATCCAAAACATTCTCGTAACAAGCTTTGAAAACAAAATGGCCGGCCCGGTCGACATGACAGTAGCAAAGTGAAAATATCTCAATTATTTCAACAACAATGGCCCATTTTGCGACAGAAACAATTGCATAGGAGACAAAAGAAGGCTATAATTAATAAATAGAATAAATTAATTCAGTGGAGTTTGCACCTGACATGCTAATTAGGTCATACTACAGGGATGTCGCGACTATTTTGAGCCAATGCGTAATTGTGAATAACTTTCTTCTATTTAGACATTACTAGGACAGAAAATTATATAATGGCTGCGGATAATTGTTATGAAAGTCACACTTTGGAAAGCTGTAAGGTCAAGTTATCTTTCGGTTGGTGCAGTGGCTGAACGATTGGCTGTTGCGCTGCGTGACAGGGTTTCGATTCCCGTGCGGACTTAATAATAATTTTACATGGCTTGTAGATAGTTGTTGCAGATCTTAATGTTTGTTCATGTGAGTAAATGTTTTTATAACTTACACACAACACAGTAGAAACGTTTCGTGTGAATAAGACCACTGTCAGTTACGAGATAATGGTCACACACGAACCTTTCTTTAAATAAATATGTGATGAAAAAGACTGTGAAAGCTGAGATAAGAAGATTTACAAGTTAAAGTAGTAGTGGATCTACTTAAATTGCGCCTAAATAAGTACCAACTTAAATTAAAAACCTCCTCCAAATACTTAAGTTACTACTACGTTGAACCCAGCTTAGTTGAAGCCTCTGATCTCATGTATTTCACCAAAATATGTACCTGAAACAAAAAATAAACCGGAATGTTATAATCTACTTAATCCAGATTTATACGGCAAAGTTCAGAAGCTTTCCCGGGGCTTGTGAACAAACGGAGGGCAAATTTAACGAGTCAGCAAAGATGATTAATTAATGTTTCATTATTTAATTTGGAGACGAATTTTCTTAAAAAATAGGAGACGTTTTTGGCCTTGACGAAGATGTGGCGTTTCTTTTTAAGATTAACGTAAAAGAACGTTGCACAAGGTTTACATGGACCGTTTTAAACTTAAATGAATTTGGGACATTGCTTTGACATCTTTTTAAGGCACTTACTTGTTATTTTTATATTTGATTTTCACTATAATGAGGTTATCCAACATAATTATACATAATAGTATATTAATCCCATGTATAGTTTATAATTTGATCAATAAATTTAAAAGTGGAATAGTACTTATTATAAATGTAAAACTTTTATATGGATGGAACGCCTAAACGGGTTTTGACGGGCTCAGAGATTCGGGAATAACATAAAGGTATCCGGGATAATATTGGAATAGATTAACACAATTGTAAAAAATATTTTTTTATTTTACGATTTCACTTTCAAAAAAATAAGCATACGTAGAACACAATAACATTATCACGCTAGAGAATGCGTTCATATGACATAACACGTGCAGCGGGAAAATATAACAGTTTTATTGATAAGGGAGCTAGGCGGTAGGGCTGTGCTGCCTACAATAAATAATAATATTTCATAGGATGAATATTTTAAGGCTTTGTGGTGCGACGCTGGCGTGGCGTGTTCAGGCGGATTTGATATCAGTACCCTTAGCACGAGTTTTCACTCTTTTACTTTACAGCGTCTTTCCAGTATTTACAGCGTTTCTTGTATGAAAAAATGGAACAGCGCCTCTGGTGTGCGAAGAAGGAACTAATTTTTTCCTTGAAAATTGTCAATTTGAAGTTGTCAAAGTTCCAGTTTACTTTACGTCTCAAATACTGAAAACTCGTGCTCAGGGTACAGATGTAACAGTGTCCTATTAAATTTTTCACAAATTGCCAGATGGGAGAACTATAGAAAGAATGATAGCAATTGAAACCTGATTGAGTCCAATAGATCATAGAATCACGGGAAAAAGAACACGTAAACTAACACAGACAGACAGACTAAAAAGAAAAGAAGCAAACTCTATAATAAATTCCTTTGCTCTGCCACAAATTAAAAAAGAAGAAAGAAAATGAAAAAGTACTGCTATTAAGAGGCACCCCTATTCTCAAAGCTCTCGACTGCTGAATATTCCATATATTGGTTTTGCAAATGTACGACGCGGTACGGCCTGGGTTTATTGCCCATGCGATTTACGAATCCAACAGTTAGAATAATACCACCTCGATTTTGTATTCTAGAATATTTATACTAAAACTTGCTTTTGCACCGGAACTTCATATGTGTGGGTAAAATGGCGGTAAAATTAAACTGTATTTATGCAACCAGAATAAAGACAAAACTTGAAGAGTCGGAAAACGTGTGGTAGGCACGTCACCAATACATCCTTATTTTGCGTACGCTCTCGACATTGAGACAGTGAAAATTCATTGAAATCTCGTCAACGACCTCGTCGTTGTCTTTAAGAGATAAGCATAGGTTGTTGGTCTCATTTGAGGCCGCTCCATCGCTATAATGATGTCTGATTAAAAACCTAGATTAAGATCGCAGAAAACTGTAGTTAGATATTTATTTCGCCAATTAAGCCGGGTAATCGATCCATCTTACTTGTTCGGAATTTGGAACGAATATTTCTCAAGGGCATTACTAGTTAATCAAAGGTTATAACAGAAAAAATAATTAATCAATCATTAGATGTATTGCTTGCTTAGGTCTTAGTTACTAAGAGAAAGAAAACAAGAAAGAATAATAAAGTTTTCAGACAATTATTGTATTGGGATAATGAGCGGTTGTCGACCTCAGATCATGGTTGATTTGTGAAAGTGGTATAATATATTTATATTTTTTTATATAATGTTATCAAAACATCTCTGCTTTTATCATCGTCAATTTTTTGTTTTTGTAAAATCAGGATTAGTGACCAGATGATTCCAAATTATGTAATGAAAACTTTAAAATCGTAAGCGTTTTTATCAATTAAACATTAAACTATGACTGACAAAATGTGTGAAACTTGTCGAGATTGACTTGAGCTCAGTCAACGATTAAAAACATCAATATTAAATCCAGGACACACTACCGTCATTTTCCGTTGATTTTCATACAATAGTCTTTCAATGCTCGTATAAACGTTTATTAATGCGGTTATATTAACGGCATAACACGTTACACCGCTTTAGTTTTAAAAATCATAAAACTGCACAGAAACACCACCCCTTATAAATTCCTCACGCCCACAGTTTCCAAAATTCACGAAAACTTTAACTAAACTAACTAAAAAATTCAAAGCCTCCAACATCTTTGGCAACATCAAACGAGGCTTCATAGTTCAGGAACTGCCAAACTCGAGTACAGTTGGCCGGAACTGATAAAGTTAGCGAGTCGAGTCCACTAGCACTATTTATAAATAACTTAATACCAGCTGTGGGGATGAAATACAGGACGAAGTTGAGGCCAGAATTTAGAAGTGAGTGTCTCAATTTTGTATAATGTCCTTTAGGGGTTATTTTACGTTTGACATAAGCCTTATGACAGTGAGAATAAAGGTTACAATGAAAGAGTTAGTGATTAAAGTGCTGTTTTGTGTATTCATAATTTTTTCATAAGGTTAACGTGTAAAGTGGTTGTGGTCAGTCTATTTTTAGTAGATAATACCTAATCATGTGCTAACTTGGAAGCTACGTAGCTAAAAATATTTAAGGTTTCTAAAGTTCCAGGAATTAGGGATACACTCAGTGACACGACGATGTTTTTACTTTGACGTTCGGCATTTTGAAACTTGAGCAGATTGCTAGTTTAGTTATCTAGCTAGTGGTTAAATGCGAACCTAACGTTAAATAAAACAAAAAGCTTTGATATTAATTTGCTTTTTTAAGACAAAAAAAAATACTGTGAATTTAGTGACAATAAGCCTTGTAGCATTTGAATCGTCTAAATTGTCGTGTTGACTTTAACTTATAAATTCATATACAAGTCCAACCTTTAGTCCATATAGGATCATTTGGGAATAAAAATATAATTCTGTGAGCCTTTAATATTATTCAATGTATAATACGCATATATCATAATTTTGTATTTTTTAGCGTATAAAAAACGAGTACCTATACACAACTGAACTTTAAAAAAAATGCAAAACTACTTCGATAAAATGTATAATAAACATTTTGGATATGGAGAGATCGCCTTATACCTATTAATAATAGATTATATTCTTAATATAAGGCGACCTCTCCAACACATTAAGATAACGATTTAAAATATTGAAGAATCTCAACATTACTCCATCGGGTTTCTGTTTCCAATACTGTCAACATTGACATTGAATAATGACCTCCTTGGGCCCCCATCAATGCAAAATGACTAAGAAAATTAAACGATTTCTGACAAGAGATTGATATTGTTGAGCGATAGGACCTATTAAAAGTGTTGATTGTTTTAGGGGTAAGCTAAATTTGTCTTGGGGCTTTGACAGCCAGTAGTCGCTTTCAAAGCATCTCAAATTTCTACAAAAAAAAAATTTACCAAATTTTTTTTTGGGTGGCAAAATCATTAAATGAGCCCGGCCCTAGGCGGAGCGGAAAGCCGTCTGTCCAATGACGTATTATAATAGACACGTCATGAACGAACATCGCGGCGCTTAAAAACGGCGACAATACTACAACTACTTATACGCGTGAAGAAAGATAAAGTAAATATGACACCGTACGGTGGGAGGGAGACGCAACTAAGCGCAATGTGGCCAATTGGCTTCATTTTTTGTTGCCATTTTAGAGTGTGGACAACGTATCTATAGTTTATACATCATTGGGTCTGTCTTACTAAAAATGCAGTGTTGCTTCAAATGTGTGTGGTTTTTTATGTGAGTTTCTGTGTTTGTATACGAACCCACGATACCTACAGGATAAATTCTAAATGAGGGGCATCGTATAAAAAAAATGCTCTTTACGTGCCAAGCCCGCGATAACCGCACTCTCTTGTATCTATGGACATAACTTTGTTTTCGCAATAAAAGTAAAAAACAAAAATTTAAAAAGAAGTTGATCAAGTGAAAAAATTCAAGCTGCCAGCAAACTAGCAGTCATCAATTCAAAACTTGTTCATCAAAAAGTAAACTGGAACATGAATAGTCAAGCTGATTGATTCCTTTTTAATGCTGAACTAGCAAAGAGTCACCATTCGACTCGGATCCCAAGAGGTCTAGATAAAGTGACTTTTTATCTGTTATACTGATGTAGGACAAGTCACTTTTAAAAAGCATAATTATGTTATTTTAACTAAACTTTAAATTGACACATTCAAACGAGTCATCGTGTTTTGACATTGGCTGCATTATGGCAAACTCCTGTGTGTCAATTGTAGAGAAATAAACAGGCCCACCAACTTATTTATTCCAATGATGGCGTCGCTATTGGAGAATTGAGAGATGAAATTGCAAAAATGAAATTGCAAATTGATACTGAACAAGTCCACTCAAATATGGTTGGTTCTGTTTTTAAAAGATTATCTCAGACACCTGCATGGTTCTCGTATTACTGAATTTACTAACAAAAACATGTCTGGACTTCAAAAGAAACTGTGACCTCTGAGTTTGTTTTAGCTGTTTCTTCTATCAGAGGAGTCAGTAAAATAGTTTGTCAAAAGCAATTTGCAAATAAAATAAAATTATTGTCAAGGTGGACTGTATTTTTCTCCTTAGGAATGAAACGCCTGACTTGATTATAGAGTTGAATATATTTTCTTGATTCACAATAACTTCTTGATTCACAATTACTTCTGAATTCACTAATATTATTCTTCAGGAACGGCTTGTTGCTTGAGAGAGCACTTACTATTACTGTTGAGCTGTTAAGCTGAACTACTGGACTGAACTACGAATTTTGCAACGCTGGAGTAGTCGCTGCGTCCCCGCAAGGGGGCGCGGCTGGCGGGTATGGGCTGAGCCCTTGTTCCCGCGGGATCGGGGTGTTGTGCCCGCAACGGCGGGCACACGCGCTGGAGCGGCATATAGCCTTAAAATCCTACGGGCGCGCGCGCTATGTGACGCGCGCCGGGGTGTGTGGCTGCACATCGTTGCTTACAGGCGCGCCGCGGTACTGTCGGCAGTACCGCTTGCTTCACTGCGCCCCGGCGGTCTGCCCCTGCCAGGTGAGACCCCCAGTTGCCTGGGGGAGGCCCGGCAGAAAGCGACCAGCGGCAGGGACGCAGACTTACGACGCACCTGCAAGGAAGAGTGGCTCTCGCCTGCCCCGTTTTCCAGAGCGAGCCGGTAGCGGCGCAGGCAGGGAGCCGGTGTGTGTGTATGAGCGGCATTGTGTGTGTAACGCCGCTCATGTATGCAGGTGAGAGGCGAGCCCGCCGCACAGTCACCGCGTGAGTATAGCGCTTGTGTAGTAGCGAGTGTCAGTAGCGACGTACGCCGTGCCTATATTAACTTAGCACACGGCGCACGTCATGTATGTCATGCATGCGGAGTCATTTTGTTGAGCAAGTCCCGTGTAGCCGGGAATGAGACTTACCCGGTGTCGTCAAGTCCGGTGGTGGGCGCTGGAACTTCAGGCGGAGGCGGAGGAAGGGGCGGCCCAAGGCCCTTCAGGGCCGCGGCTGTCCGATGTGTGGGCCTCGGCGGGCTATTCGCTGCAGATAGACAGCAGCGTCTGGAGCCCGTCGAGGACCAGGTCCTGTATATCCTGCCCCTGGCCGATGGCCCTTATCAGGTCCACCGACAGCTTGACGGCGCAGGCAGTCAATCTTTTCTTCCGGCACTCGTCCATGGGAGTGCCGGCGGTGTCAGGATCACGGCGCCGCTGCTGAGCGCGGGCGCCGGTGGTTGTGGTTGGAGTGGCGGCTTCGGACGCCTCCGGGTCTCGGGCTGCTTGGGCAGGCTTCGAAGCCTGCCTGACCCGTTTCTTGCCGGCGCCAGCAGCGGCGTCGGTGGGCTCCGTGGTGGGGCCCTTTTCTGCCTGCGCCTGTGTAGGGGCAGGGTTCTCCTGGGGTAGGGGCGTGGGGGACTCGGGCATACCTCCCTTCCTTCCCCCACGCTTACGGTTTCTTCTATTCCTCCGCCCTGTGGCGGGAGCGTCCTTACGTGCGGGCCCGTTCGCTGCCGCCATCAGCGTAGCGCTGGGGGCCTCATGGTCCTCGGCGTTCGTCGCTGGCCGGCGCTGTTGTCGCGTGATGGCGACAGTGCCCGCCCGCCTGTTCTTGGCCTCCCGTTGGAAGACGGGGCATGCGCTGCTGCACGCCGGGTGGGCCCCTGCACAGTTTGCGCAGGTGGCCGGCTCCGTCTTTGGACGTGGGCACTCGCGAGCGGCATGCCCCTCTCCACATCTGACGCAGGCGAGCGGGCGGTGACACTGGTGCGAGCTGTGTCGAAACTGCTGGCACCGGTGGCACTGGGCGGGACCGCGTTTGCTCCGCCACGCCTCGATACGGACACCACGCATGTTCAGGAACTGCGTGGTGTCGTAGATCCGCCTGAAGTCAGGGGTCCTTGCAATGACCGCATGGAATAGACAGCCGGGGCGTCCGCCGCGCGCATTAATATTGCGCACGTATTCCGGCTGAAATTCCATGCGGTGGAGTTCGTCCGTGATGTCGGCGACGTCCGTGTCCGCCGGCAGGCCCCGAATGGCCACCTTCACGCTCCGCTCCGCTGGCGGCGTGTAGGAGAACCAATGTAGGCCGCTCTCCTTCTCCAGGCCCGTGAGGTAGCGCTGGACCACCCTGTATTCCTCTTCGCTCTCGGGGAGGAAACGAATCCCCCCCTGGAAAGGCCGAGCGTTAGGAGGGTGGCCCAGTTTGTCCCTCAGGGCCCGAAAGTGGGCGGCCCAGTTTGGAAGTCTTTCTACCACCAGCGGAGGGTAGCGAGGCTTCTTCTTGGTTGTGGCGGTGGCGGTGCCCGTGTTGGTCCCAGAGTTAGGTTTGGCACTCACCGCTTGGTCCGGGGCTGCAACAGCGGCGGAGGCCGTGTCTCGTCCGGGGGTCGTCGTAGTCGAACGCCGGGCTGCCTCGGCGAACGTAGGCGGGCCGGCTCCAGCTCGACCGCGCGGTTCACGCTGCGGGAGTGGGGAGCCGCCGCACATGCGCTTTGCCTCTTCGGCGGCTTCGTCGTCCGAACTGCGGGGACGACGCTGGGCCCTGGCCTCAAGCAGCTGCTCGAGCTCGAGGCCCAGGTCGTACTCCTCGTCTGAGTATTCCATCGAGCCGGCCACGGAGCCGCCCGATCGCATCGAGAGGTCGCTCGCCTCCCTCGACGTGTAGGGCGTCATGGTGGCCGGCGAGTCCTGTGCTGAGATGCGCGGCGGTGGCGGTGAAAGCAGCCCCATGGGGGCCGCAGCTGCACGTGGTGTTGTTGTCATCGCTGGCGGTGCGGCGGTCGAGCCCGCCAGCATGCGGCGCGGGACGGGCGACGCGGTGCGCTCGGCGCTAGTGGAAGCCGTCGCGGCAGCGGCGCGTGCGCGGGGAGCGGAGCGCGCAGCGCTCGCGGGCGCAGTCGCGGTGGCCGTGGGGCGGGACGCGGCAGGGGCGGTGGGGCGCTTCTCGCGCGCCGGGCGCGGCTGAGCCAGCGGCAGAGGCGGTGCGGCAGCCACGCGGGGCGCGGGTTGCGGGGGCGCGCGTGCTGTCGGAGCGGCGGCGCGGGCCGGGGTTGTGCGCGCACCTTGTGCGCGAGTTGAGCTCCCGGCAGGCCCCGGTGCCTGGATGGGCACGGGGCGAAAGGCCGGGGGGCGGACGGGGACCGCCGGCTGGCGGCCCGACGACGGCGGCGGCGAAACGCGCGCAGTCGACGGCGTCGTCGGTGGGCCGGAGCCGGCCGGTTGGGTTGTAGGCGCGGCTGCACCTCGGTTGGTGGTGGCGGAAACACCGGAGGGACGCGGGGCGCCCGGCGGCGTAGCCCCCAGGTACGGGAGCGACGTCGCCCGGCCCTCCGCGTGGTCCGGTGGTGAGCTGGCGTCGGGCTCCAGCGAGCCGCGGGCGCCTGGCTTCTTCGGCATCTTCTCAACTGGGCGAGGAGCTCCGCGACCGCATCGGCGTTTGGGACGCCGGGCAGCGGGGTGTGTCCCCCCCCTGTGCTCGCACCAGCTTCAGGCACTGGCGCGGGCACAGAAGACGAACAGTCAGTATGGTGCGGTCCGGGCGGGTAAAAGTTTTTTCCGTGTACCCACTATTGTGTTCACTTTGGCACTCACTGCACTACACAGAAAAAACAGTAGGTGGCGTCCTCGAGCCAATCCACGAATTTTGCAACAAACCGCTCTGTTTATATCCTATTTTTGCAGGGTGCAAGTAGTGGGTGGAGGTGAGCACGTCACATACGTATCGACCAATCACAACGCTTTGTCTGAGTTTACTTGTGGTGGGGGTCCAGACAGGTTTCGACATGTTCAAACCTGTTCGAACGTGCTCGCGTCCACTTTACATCGTCATATTTTCACATCGTCATATTTTACATTGTCTTATTTTAGTTTCTTATCGACTATGGGATAATAAAACAACCTTAATCTTACAAAATAAACATTTCCCTACTATCAAATCTTAGTTTTATTTAATCATCCTTATCTCTACTTAAGTCTACTTATGTCCATATTTATTTATGTTTTATTTACATCTTATTTACATTATTTCTTAAAAGCGACGACGTCCGTAACATCCTCCCCCCGGCGCAGGGCTACCGTAGCCTTATCTTCCACGCAGAGGACGGCGAGCTTCGTTGTGGGACGCCGAAGGATGCCCGCTGTTGTCCTGACGTCGGCCGATCGCACCTTGCCGTCTGGACCGACGTACGTAGTCTCCACGACGCCTCGGGGCCACGTTCCTCGTGGCAGTGTGGGGTCGACGACGACAACCAGGTCGCCAACTCGCAGAGGTCGTCGTTGGTCGTCGGATGCCCCCCTGGGCACCAGCGTCGGCAGGTATTCAGTTACCCAGCGCCGCCAGAAATGGTCGGCGAGCGCTTGGGCAGCTCTCCATTGTTTTCGGCTGGCCTCCTCGCAAGGCCCGGTGTGGGGAAGGCCTGAGGAGGTCCCGATGAGGAAATGGTTCGGAGTCAATGCCTCCGGATCCTTAGGATCAACAGAGACGTGGGTGAGAGGCCGAGAGTTTATAGAGTGTTCGGCCTCTATCATAAGGGTCAGCAGCACTTCTTCCTTTAGTGCCCGCTGATGCAGTGTCGCCCCCAGCGCCGTCTTGACAGAGCGTACTAGTCGTTCCCACGCTCCCCCCATATGCGGCGCCCCTGGTGGGATGAATTTCCACTTCATTCGGTGTGAAAGTCCGAAGTGGACGAATTCCTTGGCCCATTCCTCATAGGCTGTTCGTAGTTCGGTGTCTGCCCCTCGAAAATTGGTACCGTTGTCGGAGTACATTATTCGGGGCCAACCTCGTCGTGCTGCCATTCTTCTTATGGCCATTATGGCCGAGTCGGTAGACAGACTCGCCACCAGCTCCAGATGTACCGCCCTTGTCACGAGGCAGGTGAACAGCGCTCCCCAGCGCTTCTCGTGTCTTCTTCCTATGATCACTGTCATCGGCCCAAAGTAGTCGACTCCGCAGTGAGTGAAGGGTCGCTGCGTTTCTACCAGTCGTTCCATCGGTAGGTCCCCTGTGACTGGCTTCACCGGTGTCGCTCTTCTGATGCGGCAAAGTGGGCATCGCTGCGCTATGGCTCTTACGGTAGGGCGCAGGTTGACAACCCAATATCTTTGCCTTAAGTCGTTGACCACGCGTTCATTATTTGCATGGCCGGCCTTTCGATGGGCGTCTTCTACCAACAGTCGGGAGAACGGGTGTTTGCCGTGTAGAATGACTGGCCTCTTCTTTGTGTCTGGGACTGCAGCGTGCCCGATCCTCCCTCTCACCTTGAGAATCTGGTCTTCCAGGCAAGGGTCCAGTTTATACAGGCTACTGGACTTGGGTACTGGTCTTCCCTTTTCCAGCAGTCTTATTTCTTCCGCGTAGTCATCGAGCTGCGCTTGTTTCACCCATGTTGATTCCGCCTTTTCTATCAGGTCCACGGTCATCTGGCTGGCTCGATTTTTACATTTTTCCTTGAAGAGAAAGAGTACCGCTGTAGTTCGTATCAGCTTCTCATATGAGGAGAATCTGCTTATGTCGGGCAGATGAGAAGCGCGGTCCTTTTCTGTGACCACATAAGTCACTTCTTCCTCTTGATCTTCCTTCTTGGCTTTTTCTCTCGGCCAGAGATCTTCTTTCTCATATAGAAACTCAGGCCCGATGAACCATCTGTCTTCTGGTTTCATTAGTAATTTATAATTAGGGCGCGTTGCATCGTCTGCCACGTTAATATGTTCCGTGGGCACCCATCTCCATTGATTGGCGTCGGTCAACTCCGCTATTTCGCCCAAGCGGTGTGCCACGAAGGGTGTGTACTTGATGGCATCTTTCTCAATCCAACGTAGGACGGTTTGTGAGTCCGTCCAATACGTCACTCTCTTGGGCTTGTCTCGGTGCTCCCTTATTATCGTCTCCGCCAATCGTGCGCCGATCACTGCCGCCTGGAGTTCGAGTCGAGGGACTGTTACTGGTTTTAATGGTGCGACCCTTGCTTTTGCCGCAACCAGGCTCACGGTCACTCTTCCGTCTGGTTTCAGAATCCTCCAGTAGGCGGTCGCCGCGTATGCTTGTTCACTTGCATCACAGACGACATGGAGCTCTATTTCGTCTTCTGAGCTCTTCCCGTAGCACCTCGGGACTCGCAGTTTTGTGGCCATGCTCAAACTTCGGAGCCACTCCTCGAAATGTTGCGCATCTTCTTCGGGGATCACTTCATCCCATCCCACTCCGTGTCTCCACAGGTTTTGTAATATAATTTTACCCGTGACAGTAAAATGACTGATGAGACCGAGGGGATCGTAGACGGCCATCACAGCTCCGAGGGCTTCCCTTTTCGTCGGCGCTCTGTCCCTCATCCTTACTTCGGGTGCTAGACGGCTAAGCCCTGTGTTAAAGCCTAGCTCGTCTTCTCCAGTGTGCCAGAGCAAGCCGAGCGTCTTGTCTGAGTTCTCTTGTCTCTGACCAAGCTTCACTTCGGTGTTGAGCACTCACTTTTCTTTAGCCACGCTATCCACCACATTAGGCCTGTTGGAGCACCATCCACGGAGGTTGAAGTGTGCGTTCTTGTGTATCTTCATGACCTCTTGTGCTGTTCTTATAGCTTCTTCTTCCGTCGCGAAGCTATCGACGTAGTCGTCCATGTAGTGGCTCGATGTTATTGCTTGCACAGCGTTGGGGTATGCTTGTGCGTACAGCCTCGCGTTGGCATCTCTCACCGAGTGCGCGATGAACGGCGAGCACGAGGCCCCGAAGATCGGTATCAATGATCTTGTACTTCTTCGGCGGCTTATCACGCTCTTCATCTCGCCATAGAAACATTTGAGCTGCTTGGTCTTGTGGTCTTATTTTTACTTGGAGGAACATCTCTTGAATATCTGCCGTCACGGCTACCCGACGTTCTCTGAACCTGAAGAGGATTCCTGGTAGCGATCTCAAGAGGTCAGGTCCCTCTAGTAAGTGATCATTGAGGCACACTCCGCTGTATCGGTGCGCCGCGTCGAAAACCAACCGCATCTTTCCCGGCTTGTTAGGGTTCACGACCGGGAAGTGTGGCAGGTACCATATTTTCCTATTTCCTTCCTCTTGTCCATCGCACTCTTGAGCATAACCTTTATCGAGGAGGTTTTTTATTTGAGCGCGATACTGTGCGGCGAAATCTGAAGAGGAGTCCATTTTTCTCTCTATCATCTTTAGTCTCTTCACGGCACAGTGATAATTATGAGGCATCGGAGCGTCTTCGTCTCTCCATGGCAGACCCACTTCGAAGTGTTCACCGACCTTCTTCATTGTTCGTTGAACCACGTCGATAGCCTTTTGGTCTTCCGGTCTGACTTTCTTCGCCAGGGAGACTCCTAACGCATCAATCTTGAAGTGTGCTTTCACCATTTCCTCTACGCGCCGTACATCTTCTATCCGTTTGTTCGCAGACACGTCGTAGAGGTGGAGCACTAGTTGACCCTCCCTTTGAGTCAACGCTGAGCGCGGCGCCGTCCCATGAATCACCCATCCCAGTTGGGTGTACGAGGCCGCAGGCTCGTTCTTCTTGCCCATGCGTAGTTTTCGTGTCACGATCAAGTGCCAATTGTCCGCACCTATCAATACTTTCGGTGTGGCTTCGTCAAAGAATGCGTCCTCTTGCATGTCTCGGAGGTGTGGATATTTGGTCAGCATCGTTCTATCCACTGTCTGACCATGAAGTCGTAGGTCCTTCATCGTTCGTGCGCGTAACTCTCTATAGTCGCCATTCTGGCCACGAATTTGCAGTTTGACCTCTTGACTGTGTTCTTCGTGTGGCTGAGAGGTCACTCCTTGTATTCTGAGTGTAGAGACTGGCCCTCTCACTTGGATACGGCGTGCTATGTCCTCGTCGATGAGTGAGGTCGTTGAACCTTCGTCCATTAGCGCGAACGTGCTCACTTGACCGCCTGGTCCTTTTAACACGACGGGGCACATCTTCAGGAGTACACGTCGTGGCGTGTCGCTGCTTGCTGAGACAGCCATCACGGACTCTGCTGCTGGTTCGACGTCGGTCGCCTTGTCCTTCGTGTCTTGTTGCGACATTTCTTTATGGAGCAGCACGTGATGTGGGCGGGCGCACTTATCTTTGCCACATCGCTTGGCGCGGCAGTGCTCTCGTCGGTGACGATTATTCACACACTTGAAGCACACCTTTTCCGTTCGTGCCCATTCCCACCTATCGTCGACACTCATCTTTAAAAACTTGGCGCACTTAGGCACTTCATGGTCCCCATTACAACATAAACATAAGTGTTTCTTTTCTTCCTCCTTTTCTGCCGTGGCGTAAATTACTTCTCTGCCCGCTTTCCTTTTTGTGCTTGCTTGCACCACATTTTTCTGCTCCCTCTTCGGTGCGGGCGTGGGCGTCGGGTTTGTGAAGGCGTACCTCATTGCACGGTCAGCCTCCCGCATCAGGAACCGAGATAACATCATAATTTCCGGTTCACTTGACGTTTCCACTGCCTCGGAAGCGTAGTCGCACCACCTTGATTTTACGTGCGGGCTTAATTTGTCCACGACTTCACGCACTAGCATCGGGTTCCACACGTATCCGCGGTTGTCCATATTAGATAGCACACACACTATGTTCTGTAGCTTAACTGCGAACGAGTTTAGTTCACTTGCCACACTAGTGAGCCGAGGCAACTTCTTTATGTCCTCCATCACGTGGTCCATTAATATCTCCGGCCTTCCATAATATTGCTCTAGCGTCTTCATTATTGTCCGTGGGTCAGACGCAGAGTACAAGAGCGCGGAGACTGCTTCCCTTGCTGGACCTCTGATGCAGTTCCTCAGTCTTGCTAGATTTTCCATCGCGGTGAATTTGTAGACACTCGATGAGTCTTCATATGCTGCCTTGAATGGCAACCATTCCATAGCCGCCCCGGTGAACACGGGTAGTTCAGTCACTTGTCGTGGCGGCGGGCGTACACGCATCATTCTGTCCAGCGTGTCGGCCAGTTGTTCGATTCCTCTTCCTAGTCTGCGCTCCCCTCTTGTGGGTGAACGTGAGGTCGAACGTTGTCTTCGTCGTGGCATGGCAGGCGTTGTAGCGTCGACACACGTGTTCGGCTCTGCGGCGGTTTGTTGGTCGGCGGGGTGCGGCGGCTGAGTTCTCTCTTCATTGACTGGTGGGTGGCCTTGGTCCATACTTTGTAGCCACTCGTCCACTCTGTCTTCACTCCTATGTCCGGAGCCCTCTTCACGAGCCTCTGCCTCTGCTTCAATTGCCGACACTTCGTATTCAAACCGCTTGTTCACTAGAGCCTTTTCAATCTCCAATTGCTCGTTCCTAATTGCAGCAATTCTTTTTTGTGCCTCGTATTCTGCTAGCTTTACTCTGGCCACGTCACTGCTGTAAGATCTTCTTGACCTTATCGTACTTGCAGTGTCTCTCATTGACATTGCCGTTATCGTCCTTGCAGAGTCCTGGGTCCTTGGCTGGAACGACGTGCTTGGAGTGACGAGTTGTTCTTAACGCACTACACTCGCGATCGCGGTTGCTCGACTCGCCGGTACGCGGCGTGGAGCGGGTGCGGTAAGCGCGGCGGGCGCACCATCAGACGGCGGCACAACTCTTCCCGTCGCGGTGGCGGGAGGTGCGGTCACTGACACAGCGGCGATGGGCGTGGCACTGTCGATTCCACTTGCGAGCACTTCATGTTGGGCGCGCGGTAACGCGGACGCAATGGTCGAAGGTGATCTCGGCGGCTCTTCAAATGTTCGGGGACGTCGGCTGTCATAACCCGATTCCGCCTCACTCTCTTTGGCCGCAATACTTCTAGTCTTCATTTTCAGGAACACTGCACTATTTTCCTTGCCTTCAACTCGTCAGGCGAACGATGATCCAAGTAAATCCAGCGAGCGTAGGAACTAAGTCCTTTCACCATCCGATGCTCGAAGGATCAAGCTTCCACTATCCGATGCTCGAAGGATCAAGCTGTCAAGGTGGACTGTATTTTTCTCCTTAGGAATGAAACGCCTGACTTGATTATAGAGTTGAATATATTTTCTTGATTCACAATAACTTCTTGATTCACAATTACTTCTGAATTCACTAATATTATTCTTCAGGAACGGCTTGTTGCTTGAGAGAGCACTTACTATTACTGTTGAGCTGTTAAGCTGAACTACTGGATAGAACTACGAATTTTGCAACAAACCGCTCTGTTTATATCCTATTTTTGCAGGGTGCAAGTAGTGGGTGGAGGTGAGCACGTCACATACGTATCGACCAATCACAACGCTTTGTCTGAGTTTACTTGTGGTGGGGGTCCAGACAGGTTTCGACATGTTCAAACCTGTTCGAACGTGCTCGCGTCCACTTTACATCGTCATATTTTCACATCGTCATATTTTACATTGTCTTATTTTAGTTTCTTATCGACTATGGGATAATAAAACAACCTTAATCTTACAAAATAAACATTTCCCTACTATCAAATCTTAGTTTTATTTAATCATCCTTATCTCTACTTAAGTCTACTTATGTCCATATTTATTTATGTTTTATTTACATCTTATTTACATTATTTCTTAAAAGCGACGACGTCCGTAACAATTATCGTCTACCTAATTAGTGGTTTTTCCAATTATTTACTTTCGAACAACCAAGTATTTTGTATATTATTATAACTCCAAACTATCATTACTCCTTCAATAAATATTTTCTTAACTCTACAGTTTATAGGTTTTCAAACAATACAAGAAGTTTAATAGTGATTATTAACCAGACAGGTAATTAAATAATCATTGGCCCTTTTCCTCAGGAATTTATCACGAAATAAAACCACACACCAGAAAATTACTTTCTAGCATATTATATGGGTGGATACAGGTGGTACTTCTAGGAAAAGTCGATAGTAACATAATTAATGCATGAACTAGAATAGATTGATTTCTGAGTAACAATCGCGTTCGGTTTAACACGGTCGAGTTCGATAACGATCGTGTGTTAGGGCTTTTGGATTCTAACTAATTTTTGCCAGCGGCTTGTACTGTTGTAAGTCGAAAATTATCCCATGGGAATAGTAATACCAGGATAAGTGTTATGCTATAATGTGTTATTCCAGACTATAATTTATCATTATGCTAAATTATATCAAAATCCGTTCTCAAGTTTTTACTTGAAAGAGTAACAAATCAATGTATTCTCACAAAGTTTCACACTAATTTATGATACTAATACCTATCATAAATGATATAGAATGAAATAGACTTAAAATCGACCCATCCGTCTATCTGTATGGGTCGATTTTCAGTCTTAGTATTAATGTACGTACTCATGCTTGCTTTGGTTGGTTCGTTGATGGTTAACCATCCTTATTACGTAATGAGTCAACATTTTACAAGAAGCATGTTAAGCAGTTGGTGCCAGCTATGCGATTACCCCTTTTTGGAATCATCTAATGAGTCCTCCCCTTCAGAGTGGATTGGAAGAGACTGTCAGAATAAGAAAGAAAATACTGATTAAATTCCACCCATTTCATTCAATTGCCCTTTACGTTACAGATCCTGCTTCCCAGGGTAACTTCCTTAGACATTCTCCAACCCAGGAAAATCTGTTTACCCTTTTGGCAATTTCGGGCATTTTATAAAGTATCACATTAAAAAAAAACTCCCATCATCTTACCTTAACAACAACAACGATCTCCCACAAAATAACATTCATAATACAGCCAGCACCGCTAATAGCGCTTCTCGGAGCACCAAACAATGTAAACCTATTAGGGACCGCAGTAAATTGAACCGAACCAGGAATTAAAACGAAGTTAAAGTAACTAACGACGTTAACTGTGTTACCTCGCTCAGTTTGTGACGACACCTCGTTCAAGGAATATAGCGGGGGAGTTGCCATTCTCCTTTATTGAGGAGAAAGGGTGATGGTGTAGCTCCATACTAAGTATACGTTGTCCAGTGTTGGAAATTCAAACGTAATTCTTTTAAATTTGATTTAATTTTTATTGAAAGGAACAACAAACTGAAATTATAGGAACTTTTAAATAGTATAATTAAGAATACACAAGGCTATAATGTAACCCACAACGCTGTCCACAGGTAAACTAAATTGTTCTTTAAAAACAGAAGAAATAAAACTAACACTAAAACGAATCGCTAGGAACCATTACGTGCAAGTACGTGCAGTATTTTCATAATTACATTTAGGGAATAAAGATGATTAAGAAATTAAAAGTGTCTGGCAGGTAAGTTAGATAACATAATATTAAATAAATATTGCATTATTTATCTTCGCAAATTCCAAAAAGAAGACTATTCCATCCATTTTGGATGATTTTTATTTAC
Organism: Agrotis exclamationis; assembly: GCA_950005045.1. Taxonomy (NCBI): domain Eukaryota; kingdom Metazoa; phylum Arthropoda; class Insecta; order Lepidoptera; family Noctuidae; genus Agrotis; species Agrotis exclamationis. Next base: position 3,905,234 of record OX465431.1, on the reverse strand, counting down.
AAAAAAGAAGCTATTGACTGGCTCACTGACTGATCGATCAATGTACAGCTGAAACCACTTGGTCTGGAAGCTTGAAGTTTTAGAAAAACTGTCCAATCACTAAGTGAAAACCGACTTTAGGAAATTCATCTTCTAACAGGGTTAAAATGGAATGAAAGCTTGATGAAAATGATTCCCTTGAAATATCGAATGTAGACTTATGAACCTAATTGATAAAATACCTAGGTGTTTAATTTATTTTTGGAAAGAGAAGAGCTTATTGAAAATCTAAGAGTATTATATGAAATCGCGGACAAAGTCACGGCCGATAGTTTATACACATAAACAGATCTATCAAACTAAAACAAACAACCTTATTAAACACAAAGATCTTATTAAGACAGAGACGCAAAAAGCCCTAATAAAATACCTACTTAACTAACAGAATTAACTAACAACAATCGCCGAAGTCCTACGAATCGAACAAAAAGAAATAGAGCATCCATTGCTGAAATCAATCTTCTCAGCGAGTCGCAAATTACGTTAACTGCCAAACATAATGAACTCTTAACTAAGTTAGTATCGCTCTTACATCAGCAAGTCAGATCGATACAAAACAAACAGTCTTCGTAACTCTGTCTATTATTCGCTGTGTGCGATGACAGCACCGCCTAGACTACATTATTTCGGGACTTATTTTTTATAAGATTTGTCACTTCTTGGCAACTAGATATTTTGATTAAGATTTTCGGCTCGTTTTTAATTCAAAATTAAACTTAACTTAAAATAGTACTTTACACTGTTGTCGTTTTAAACTTGACACACGTCGATCCCGAGAGTCCAATACAACAACATACCTACAACCCTACCTCTTCAAAGTTCGAGTGAACAGGCTTCTTCTGGGTAAGCTCGCTCCATCGTCGACTTTATCTTAGTCACTCCTGACCTAGACTAAAGTCAAAAGCAAACCCATTACACATAAAAAAGTCCCAAGTTATTTCAGTTTATCACCGAGTTCGCAATTAGCGAATAAGTAACTAAAAAAAAACTTTAGCGTATTAAAATTACATAGTTCTTGAGTAGGATTACTGTTGTATATTCATACTTATTAGTTGTCTATGTACAAAAAGTTATGGTTTTGTACTCTTTACTCTATTCTTGTCAATCTTATAAAAATGTTGTTCGTTCCTAACAAATAAAATTCTTCCAACACGTTATCAGCACGAAGCTGCTTATATTAAAAGTAAATAATGTTAGGGAAATAGTAGTATGAATTTTCAAGGAATTCAGATGTTGAAAAACCGAGACGGGTACCCAACCTGGAAGTTCAAAATGAGAATGCTTCTCATTCATGAGGAGCTGTGGACGTCCATCACAGGGTACGATGATTCTGATAAAACGGCGGAAAATGTGCGCTCTCGCAATGACCAGAAGGCATTGTCAAAAATATGCCTTACTGTAGACGAAGGTGCAATTTCGTACGTACGAAATGCGAAAAACGCTAAGGAGGCTTGGAGTGCTTTACAAAAAGCGTACGAGGATAAAGGTATGGGTCGAAGGCTCTCTCTAGAGCGTAGACTGCACAAATATACCTTGACCGATTTCCAAGACATAGAATCTTATATCAACGCCATAATGAGTACTGCTCAAGATCTTGAAGATATTGGTAAGAAGATCGACGATGGATCTCTGGCTGCGATTATTCTCGGAGGTTTGACATCACGATACGAACCGCTGATCATGGCTTTAGAGAACTCGAATGTTGAAGTAACCAGTGAGTTGGTTAAGGCAAAGCTATTAAACGAACTTTCTAAGGACCCTCACCCGGACGAGGTGGCTGCGCTACGTTCAACAGGTTCTACGAGCAAAAAGAAGAAGCCTATAATCTGCTTTAAGTGTAGACAACCAGGACACAAAAGTCCCGAATGTCCCAATAAGAAGGGTAAGAAGGCTTTGAGTGTGTCGGGAAAGGTTTTTAAAGATACAGATTGCCATTATAATGAAAAGGTGGAACAGGCTATTGTAAAGGAAATGGCTCTCTCTGCGCCAGCTGCTATTGATGGGAAATGGATTATTGATTCAGGTGCAACCATCCACATGACTCCGAATCGCGAGTGGTTCAGCAGTTATCGGTCTGTACAAGGTGGAACGATTACTGTGGCTAATGGACAACAAGTGGCAGCTGTGGGTATTGGTGATGTATCCATTGATACCGATACTTTGGCGAATAGAATAGAGAATGTAGTTCATGTTCCTGATTTGAACTGTAATTTACTTTCAGTGAAGAAAGTAGTAGAGAAAGGTTCCTCTGTAGTTTTCAATAAAGAAGGCTGCATTATTTATGACTCAAAGTGTGATGTAGTAAACAATAAAAATGTTTTAGCGTATGGTTCTGTATGTAATGGGCTGTATACTCTCGATTGTTCAATTAATATGTTCAATAATGTTTCAGCTAAACTTGTGCACTCTGATTGTCCCAACTTTCAGCTTTGGCATAAAAGGTTAGGACATCTGTGTCGAATTGGCATGGATCTGCTCAGAAAAGGTCAAGCTGTCGGCGTGGAGTACACACAGGTTGACAAGGAACCATGCATACCCTGCATAGAGGGTAAGCAGTCTAGAAAGCCCTTTAAAAGCTTAAAATATAGGAAGGCTACATCACCTCTTCAATTGGTTCATACCGATGTCTGTGGACCTTTTTCTACAAATTCGTTTACAGGTAATAGGTATTTTATTATTTTTATAGATGACTATACACGTTTTATTTTTGTGTATTTTATGTCTTCTAAAACTGAAGTCAAAAATAAGTTTTGTTCTTTTCATTCTCATGTCGAGAGACAGTTTGATGGAAAAATAAAGACTTTGCGGTCAGATAATGGAACTGATAATGAACTCAGTTAATGGATTATGTTCACTCCCTGGGTATCGATTGGCAAACGACAACACCTTACAGCCCTCAGCAAAACGGGGTAAGTGAACGGTGTAATCGGAGCATAGTAGAGAAGGCTCGATCATTATTATCACATGGTTCTCTCTCAAAAGCCTTTTGGCAGGACGCAGTAGAGACAAGCGTCTATTTGAAAAATCGATCACCACACCGCGCGCTTAGTGGTAAAACACCATTTGAAATGTGGTTTAATAAAAAACCCGATCTGTCTCATCTGAACGTTTTTGGATGCAGAGCACTTGCTCATGTCCCATCAAGTCAGAGGTGTAAATTGGACATGAAAGCTGAGGAACAGATTTTTGTAGGATATTCAGATGATCCTCGTAGTTATTATTTCCGGAATGCGGCAAGTCCTAGACGGTTATTAAAGTCAAGAGATGTTACATTTTTTGAAAATAACTTTACTGGACTGAAGGAAAATATTGAGCCTATATGTACTGTTAACTCTGATATTGTCAATTTGCTCTCACAGTCACCATCGCCAGCAGTTTTAAGACAAGAAGTACTACCGACTTCTTACCCTGAAAGATGTGAGGTAAATGCTCCTACCATGGATACTTCTTCCATGGATACTTCTTTCATGGATGCTGAAGATGACAATGAAGCAGTCAATGTAGAGGTCAACAATGTTGATGATCAGCAGTCAAGTGAGGCTACAGATTCCTCTATTGAATCTAGTCGATATCCCTCAAGAGTTCGCAAACCACCGGATTATTTCTCATATAATACTCTGCTAGAAGATGGGTGCGATGATCCAAATAGTTATCAGGCTGCGACTAACAGCGATGAAAAGGATAACTGGATTTTAGCAATGAAAGATGAGTACGATGCCTTAGTCAGAAAGGGCACATGGGTTTTGGTAGACAAGCCAAATCATAGAACGTGTATTCCTAGCAAGTGGGTCTTCAAACTGAAGCGAGATGCGAAAGGTGTCGTTGTTAGATATAAAGCGCGCCTAGTAGCAAAAGGTTTTCGACAAAGAGAAGGTATCTATATACAAAAAGTTATGGTTTTGTACTCTTTACTCTATTCTTGTCAATCTTATAAAAATGTTGTTCGTTCCTAACAAATAAAATTCTTCCAACAATTACAATAATATTATAAATCTTCATCTGTCTTCTTCTTCATTTTCAAATTAACACAATGTGTGTTAATTTGAAAAGACCAATTGCAAATGCAATATTTTGTGAGACTGAAAAGATGGATAATTATAAATTATGTAAGTGTACCAGATGAATGGATGTTTGCTTAAACGACTGAACAGATTTGATATTTGGCACAAATCATTTACCTTTTAATACCTGAATTAGTACATTGTTAATCAATGGGATCATTATGAACGAATTTCAAGCAAGTGACGATGCATTAAAATGTTAATAATGATTCAAAACTTTTGCACTGTCATTATAATAATTATGGTCATGATCGATCGCTTAAATCGACCAAAAGAGCATGGAAGATTAGTGAAACATCGGAATTACGGTCATTAGGGGTAGTGTGTGTACAAAACTAGTAACCGATAAAGCATTTGCGTTCGAATTGCAACGAGCATTTACGTGTTATGAGCATTTAGCTATATGGGCTATAATTTAGTTCATTGTTTACTTGTTTGGTAGTATGAATTGTTTTGCGTTTTGTCAATACTTTTATTGTGCGCACATCTATGAAGTGGAATTCTCTGCCAGGGTCTGTATTTTCTTACAGCTATAACCTTGGGGTCTTCAAGTCAAGAGTGAATAGGTAACCTAGGCAAGCGTGCTTCACCGTCGACCACTTCTTTGCATCAGGCGAGGTATGGGTCAAACGCAAAGCTATCTTTAAATTTTAAAAAAAAGTGTGGCAATCGGTGACTGCCGCGGTAAAGCTATTGCATATATTTTTTTTATCAACTTATGCAATTATAATTATTTATTTATTTATTATACCTATTTATTACTGTACTAATTAGGCTATGGTCAGCCACGTCAATCAAGTGAAACGTCAAGAAACGTTCTCCTCCTCCTCCTCCTCCCTCTCCCTCTCCTCCTCCTCTTACTAGGAAGAGGGACAAAGTTTAAAAAAATAAAAATAAAACTAGCAAATCTTTTCAAAGACCAGTGTGTTCAAGTTGCGAATTATTGATACAAAATCATTGTCAGCAAATACTTACTTCACTATCATGAACAGATACTTGCTTACAAGTACAAAACCACTACAATAACATAATTAGGTACTTTTAACCAACCACAGACTAATTAAAAACAGAACACCACGCTTGTTTCGAGTACTGCATTACTGCATCAAATGGAGGATCACCACATTCACATGAACTACATTATTTCGTACAAGGCTGAGTACACACTAGAGCGCTGCCATGTAATTTAACTTGCGTTTAAATGCTCAACATGGTGTGCGACGTTATTCCACAGTGAGTGAGCATTTATCAGCAGCATTCCTTTTTATAGACTGCTGTGTTGAAGATCTCGTGGTCGTTAACACTATTGGTGACCAATTTAGGCGTATTTCTGGCCCCTGTGGCTGCAACTGATAAAATTATAATTGAAAACCCAATAATAATGGCTTTTTTTGCTAATCGAAGCCATGTAGATCCTCCTTGATCGGTAATCTTGCTTGCGAACATTAGACAGACGAAGTTTTGGCAAAATTAAGTTTAAGGACATGTAGTTTTAGACCTCTACAACCATTCGTAACGACTGCTGTAAAAAATCTACCAAATGCCAATTGAGGCCAACCTGATGACAGAAGTACAGAAGGAAATCGTCACCCATATATGGACCGATCATGGCAAGCACTTCTTCTTCTCTTTTTCGTTTAGGTCCCGTAAGTGACCACTTTTATATTGGCTTCGAAAACCTTGTTCAGATCATCGAGCTAGGGTTATGGTAAAGACACACTTGAATTTTGACATGTGCGAATTTAAATACGAGCTTTTCTTTTTTTAATAATTACTGTCAATTCTCGAGTCTGTCTGACCTGTACGGTTTAACCACGAGCTCTTCAGAATAAAGTGAATGTTCCAGTCTGTCCTCACCTTAATGTAAATGCCATACCCGATTCACTTAATATGTCATTACGTATTCGTACTGTGCTGATTCGTACTCAATGCTCAAATGCTCTCGATAATTTCGCTTTGAATTTCCAATGTTCTGTAAACATGCTGTAGCACGTTTAATCTAAAAGTTCTCTCGAAATATTCCCAGTGAGGGGAAGGTAAATTATTTTGTAGGTAAGACTAATTAGGTACCTTTCTTTTTTGAAAATGTTACCTGTAGCAAAACATGCATAGAAGTAGAAGTAATTGATAATTTCATGTGAAGGTGTTGAGAAAGTTGAGCATTAGGTGCATCCACCCAGAGCGAGCAGCCTCGAGAGGCATTTGCTTCGTGCGGCAAATGCCTCGCGAAGCTGCTTGGTCTGTGTGGACGCCGGACGCGTTTATTGTTTCTCGACCGAAACAATATACGTGAGCAAAACAAAAGCCGACACTGGATGGCTCGGGCGCTCGGTCGCTCGTCCGCGGCAGTACGCGCGCTTGTCTCGGCCGAGACACGTCCACACTGTACTGACCGAGCTGCTTCGCCCAGCAAATGCCTCGCGACGCGAGGATGCGCGCTCTGTGTGGACGCACCTGTTCAATAACAATATCATTTTTTGCGATTGTTACATTTCAAAATAATAAATGTTTTAGCGAGCATTCTTACGAGTGATCGTGCGAGCTTTTTGAGGAGCCGATTGTCAAGTTTGACATCTTTATGAAGAAAACATTTTTGACGACCATCATCTAAATTGTTCGCTATAAAGATATTGTAATGATGTTCAAGAGGAAAGTGTTGTGGTGGCGACCACAGACAAGACAGAGGAATGTGGAGACTGTGTACAGGTAACCGTGACCCTGGAATGCAAAGAGTAACTGAGAGAACAGTTTGGGTTTTTAGCCTTACGTCTGTTAGTCCTCCCGCATAGATTGGAACTCATTGGGTGTGGACAACACCCAAAAAAAGTGTTCTATTAGTTCATCTTTACGTCGTCGTCAAGAAGCTTTTGATTTTTTCAATGTATATATTACAACAAATCACTACTATTTTAGGAACACGATCACTTTCGTTTCATTAAATCTCTCATACATTCTCTTACCCACTACACAGTAATATACAACCAAACTAAGTAAGGGTATATAACAAAGTCCTAACTCAGTTATCTTGACTCCGTTACCAACAGCTCACGTTAACTTAAGTCCGGTACACACTGGCGGAATGGCATGGCATACTTTGGCATACCTGTGTACGCACAAACTTACGGTTGCTTTGTCGTGGTATCCTTAGGCATGCCGCGACGTCGTTAAACGATGGCGCTGTTTTGTTTCCCGGTATTTTGAAAGCTGCCAGCGTGGCATACCGTGGTATTATTTTGTTCCTACGACAATTTTTTTTACTGTGTTTCACACTATTCTTTTCCTGCATCGTGTGTGCGTTTAAAACATTTAAATACACAAACAACCAGACTAGAAATAACTATCTATAGTCCACACAGATATTAGCTCTCTTTGAGAATCTGATCCGGAACATACAGCAAAACAGCCAATCTCTCAGTTAAGCTATTATCAAACAGACAGGCGAAGCGAATGCAAACCGAATCCTGTCATATAGAAAAGCGAAAGCGGTCCGATGGTCTATGTGACAGGCTTCAAACAATTCCATACATTACAAGCAAAAACGCTTCGCTTCGCGTTCGCTTTGCCTGTCTGATGTTTGCATTACTGCGCCAACCATGCCATCACATTCTTGTTTTGTCATCGTTAAACTCTCAAATCATACTCTTATTCATCACCTAAAAATCACATGCCATGCCATGCCACCAGTGTGTGCCGTGCCTAACAAACAAACTAATGACTTGATAGTGTTTTTTGCACCTCTAATGCTTTCACCAATGCAAAGTTAATTAAAACTTTAGTTAGACTTTGAAAGCTCTTAGAATATGCATTAAAGAGTTTGTGCTTTTTCACTGACACTGAGCGACATCTAAATGAATGCCTAAATAAAAGGCCGCTGTTGAATTTTGAATTATCAGAGTTATTTTTGGTTTGCTGATGAATTTAGTGGAACGCTTCTATTTATCTGTTCATATTATATACTATACTATTCACACTTATAAAGTTGAAGAGTTTTTTTTGGCTGAACGCGATAATCTCAGGAACTACTGGTTCTAATCGAAAAAATATTTTAGTGTTGGGTAGTCTATTTTATTTAGATTTTTTGTCTGTATGTTTCTAGATGTATCAGGCAAAAAGTACAGCATGAAATTGAATGCAATTTTCACCGACGTATTGTTAGAGGTCTACCTTAAAGCTACTGTCAAACAGACGTGAAGCGTTTTTGTTTGTAATGTATGGAACTGTTTGAAGACTGTCACATAGACTATCGGACCGCTTTCGCTTTTCTATATGACAGGATTCGGATCGCATTCGCTTCGCGTTCGCTTCGCCTGTCTGTTTGACAATAGTTTAAAACATAGGTTGTATACTACCGGTATAAAATAAAACGAAATATAAAATAAACAAAAAATATGAAAATGAGAATTTGAAATGGGACGATACTAAAACAATTGGAATTACATGTTAGGACGAAAGGAGCATATTGTTTGGGCCGAATTGACAATATTTGGAATGTGGGCCGAAACATCGGTCCGAAACGAGAATAAATCCTTACTCCGATTGTTTTTGTCCGAAATTGTTCCGCCTGAATGCGGGACGGGTCGATCTAACCTTTAGGCCAATCTAAAGACAACTTATAACAAACATGAAACTAGTATCTTAATAAATTACTCAATTCGTTAACTAGTTCATTAATTATTAACTATCATTAGTCACATAGTTATAAAGCCTAGATTAAAATATCTATTAACCCTTAAACGGGCTACTTCACAAGACTTTGCGAACACAATGAGCTGTCATATCGCAGCTGCAACGTTATTAATAATGCTGTCATTATACTTTAATCTCTCTCTATATTATCTATAAGGTATATAATCTTTTGTGTCTAATACTCTTCGTAGTAATAAACAAAGTCACTTCTCAAAACATTACCTATTTTGGTCCGATGATCATGTTTTTCCTAAACGATGATTTATTTTTATTAATTGGCAAAACCTATCTTTAAATATTACCTCAACATGGATCACCAAATTATAAATTAAATTATAGCTGATACTAAAATAATTATCCATTAACCCTAAGCGGTCCACTTCAAAAAAAGACAAAAACAATGGGCTGTCATATTGCCGTTGCAATGTCATTAATGTTTTCGTCAATATAATTAATTTATTTCTTTCACTTATCTACTTTTTTAAACTAAGTCGGTTTTCTCATCTATGTTAGTATATTTGAAAGCTTCAATGTTCACAATATATTTAACAATGGCTTTTGATGTGGTTTTCTTCATAATTTAGAAACTTTATTCATTAAAATTTTGTAGCACATAAAATATAGGGGTGGAATCTGGATATTAAAATTTGATATATCAGATTACACTGGTATCGACCAGAATTGTAACTAAGTAGTTTATATATTGTATTGACCTTAATGGATGTTGGATTGTTCCATGGTATACTAGCTAAACCAACCTCTGAGGCAGCAAAAATATTATATACCTTTTTATTAGATAAGAAATTAGATTAAGTTAATGTAAGTTTTGTACCACTTTGATTGATTAAGTTTACTCCTGTAAAAGCACGATGGGATTGGCACCGTCACATATGTGTACAAAAATCCCTTAAATAAATATGTTAAAAAAAAATATTGTATTGACCTTTCACTTTTAAATTACAGACAATTTTTTAAGTCGTATACATACCGTCATAGATCTTGAGCGCTGACCTTCAACTGCCCAGAAGTGAGTTATTAGGTCCCTTGGGTAGATGAAGTGAGGAACGGGGTTGGGGAAAGTGTAGTGATTGGCCCGTTTAGCGTGCCGTAGCGCATCGCGTCATAGCCACTCGGGATTCGTTGTTTTGTGCGTTTTATTTGTTTTATTGTACGTTTTATTATGCGTTTCATTTGTCGATAAGTGTACGATGCGCAAAGCGATCCCCACTCTCAAGAACGGTGCCGGTAATTTGTAACGTGTCAGCATTTCATTTGGAAAACTTAGTTACACAACTTATTTTCCAAATTGTGAGGACGAATGGATATATTATAATATAAATGGTTGTTTGTTAAAACTACTAAACGGATTGGGTTAAAATGTGGTATTCATTATAGTTTATAACCTAAAACGTAATATATAAAATACTTTATCCAGGTATGACGTCCCATAGGCAAATTACCGAAACATACGCAGGCAACGCTGCGGACACAAACTAGTAATTAATATAAAAGTGAGATTAACCCTCTAACATTACAAAGGTTTAGGTAAAGACTCCAGACTAAAATACCTATTAACCCTAAAACGGTGTACTTTACGAACACAATGGGCTGTCATATTGCAGCTGCAACGTTATTAATAGTGCTGTCAACATACTTTAATAGCACGGGACTTGCGAACATTTGTCATGGTTTGAGAAGTTTTGCTCTAGTGATGTAGTTAGCGTGTACTTGGTTCTGATGAAGTTCAAAAAGACGCGTGTCTTAATACACAAAATAGTAAAACGTGTCTATGTTTTACTATTTTTATTTTTTAAGTGTGCGATGCTGAAAGATAAACGGTGTGTCAAAATGATCTACGATAAAAATGTAAGTTAATTAATATGGATTATAATAAGAATATTGCTGTTAATTATGTATTTTTATGAAGTGTATATATTATGATAAAATATGTTGCCGTGGAGTTTCTTTCTCCGTTCTTCTCCACGAAGACCTAGGGTTTGCGAACGTAGGTAGATTGGTAATAAATACCAAGTCTTGATTTTGTCATTATAAACCCATTCCTATACGAAAGTCCTTAAAGATACTTTACATTAATAACATTAGCCATCCTGATATCTGAAACTTGACAACAAAGTCGTTATTATTATCAATAGAACCAGAAATGCACATCTTATTTATTAAACACACATCCTGTTTCTAACACACAATTTAGTGTGTTACGTTTTCGTTTGTTGACGATGTTTGACAAGTATGATGAGTGTTTTGGTTATACAGACCTGCTTTTGTCAGGTTGCTAGGTAATAAGCCTGCTTGAGAAAATGTTGTGTGTCATTAATATGTTTGCACTTAATTAAATTAATAATTTCTAATTAAAATGACTATGAGTGCTTACTAAACGTCAGAAACTTGTAATAATTCTCTTAGTGCGTACCGCACTAAGAGACAGGTACGCATATCATAATAATTATTATTATAGTAAATAAATAAAAGATACTGACGCTGGAGCTGGCGAGCAGAGGTGGCCCAGAGTGGTATCGGCCCCGACTTACGAGTTGTAGGTCATGGGTTCAAACCCAGCTAGGCGCATTACTTTGTGTTATTTATTTAATCACCACTGCTCTCAAAACGGTGAAGGAAAACATCGTGAGGAACCAAAAATTCGAAGATATTGTGACATCTTCAACCCTCACTGGACCCGCGTAGTGGATTGTGGCCCACTCCCTCTCACAGAGAGGAGACCTGTGTCCCAGCAGTGGGAACATTTATAGGCTGATGATGAACGCTGGAGCTTGCTTGCTGAAAATAAGTGTTCGTGCATACTCCGTCACGTCCACAATTAGGTGTGTGCTTCTGAATATACATATACATAAGTGAGATATCCTTTTAAACCAACAGATTTCAAAGCACTGAATACGTAGTTGATGGCGGTAGGTCTCAGTATTAAAACCAGATGACAACTTAAAATTCAATACAGGTTTAAAAAAAAAAACAAAGACCACATTCACTTTTACAACTGGCACCTTTCAGAAAAGTCGCTTCACATTTTTTCTTCAGATTACCTCTAAATATTTCAAATCCATTTACTCTAGCCTGTATTTTTATAGATTGACTGTGAAACAAAACTTTCACAGTACCTTAAACTAAACGAAACATTAATTCATTTTTTACACAACAAAACGAAACGGTTCACCTGAGAATTGCACAATCGTACGACACAATCAAGACACTTGCAATCCCACTGACAGGAAAATCATAAAGTGCTGTGAATAGACTTTAATAAGACAGCATTACGGGACTGCTTGGCACTACGGGACTTCTATATAACTACGGGACTTGTGCAACATTTGTCATACACAACACTAGTACGACATTCATTGCATTGAAAACTTTTGTTGAGATGATGAAGTGTGTGTTCGTTCAAAGAGAATTCTATGCGTTCTAGAATGAAGGAGCTAAGCTTCATATTAAATTGTGAGCTACTTCTAGGTGTTTACCTTTTGGGAATTGGATTTTACTGGGATATAATGTTAGTGGAATGCAGTTTTGTCGTGAAGAAGTAATTATTTTTGGTGTTTACTCGTATTAACACTTAGAGCTAGTACATACTGGGCGCTCGGCGTTGCGTTGAGCGCGCGTTGGTTGCGTACACACACCGCATTAGCACGGCGGCGGCGTTCAGCGCGCGTTAGTAGGGCGAACATACTTTTGGATCAGTTCGAAAATGGACGTCGAAGAGATCGCTTGTGTGTGACTCCTCTACCGTCGCTATAAAAAACGATGACGAAGACAAAGAGAATATTGGGTGCACCCAATACCTACTAAGAGATAGACTGACGCATGGGATGTTTGTTACATTATATCCAAAATTAAGACAATACTGGCCTTAGTTCTTTAATTATTTTAGAATGTCTCGATCTCCATTTTTGGAAAGTGCGTCCTCCCTACACAAAAGCGCGCGTTGACATGTACAACAAAATGGCCGCTCATGTGTACCCACTCTTAATTTTATTAAGTAATATTTCTTTTTCTTCTGTAAAATGTAACGAAAGTAGAACAGGATTGGTCAAATCAAATAAAGTTCAGGAAAGCGCACGTTATTTAATGTGACTAATGAGCACGCACCGTGGTAGAGTGAGTTGTCAAATGGTAGCAACTCTTGTGGTGGTCTGTTTGTGGATAAGTCTATTGTTTAAAAGTTGAAGTAAATTAGAGTCGAAGTGTTGCTTTTTAACAAGGCGAGATTTCAAAAGTCTTATCAAGTTTTTTCATAGTTTCTCATTCCACCGCTGAGCAAAAATCTATACCCATAGGTTGTTATTATAAACAGAATTATATTTTTATCCCACGTTTTTCTTAATCAAAAGGGTATACCTATATACAGGGTGGAATTTTGTAATGCCACTTGGAGGGAAAGTACTCTTAATACTGCAGATAGAAAATTTTACTCAAAAGACACATTCCTTTATTTTTGAATAGAAAGCAAACTGCATTCAAAGATTCCAAGAGAATGGAGCCCATTTCGAGCAGCTAATTAGTTATTTTACCATTTTTTGTAAATAATTAAATTAATTTAAGATTTCCTGGTTTTCCTTTCATTTAATTTATCATGTTTGTTAGAGAGATTTCATCCTTATAATTGACCCTAACGATCGATGCAATAAAAGTACAGGGTATATTTTTTTTCAGATTTTAGCCGGTTCGATTCCCGGGTGAAGAGAAGAGAATTTTCGAAAATCTTTGAATGCAGTTTGCTTTCTATTAAAAAATAAAGGAATGTTTCCTTTGAGTAAAATTTTCTATCTGCAGTATTAAGAGTACTTTCCCTCGAGGTGGCATTACAAAATTCCACCCTGTATATTTTAATCGTTCACTGGCTTCAAACTTAGTGAAAAGTTAAAATAATTGAGTTTCAACTTATGATTTCTGCATTAAACACCAGACTTAAAGAGTTATCTTTAGTTTAAATATGAATTTATTCATAAGTTACGTTATAAAACATAAGTTAATAAAAACAAAATAACTTACTTAAAAAAACCCTTTGATTTTTCAAAACAACCTTAAATAATCCCGACACAGAATTCAATTTCGCATAACCCACAACATCTAATTTAAAGCGATCGAAGTTTCGATCACAGTTGTACATATAGGTACGTAATTATAGTCTAACTTAGTCTGAATCAAGTTGTTCATAAGCCGTGCTTAAGTTACCAATAGAAACTTGAATGCTACTGAGAATCTTCAATTGATTTTGAAGTCGAGTAACTTGAACCTTTTATTGAATTATAGCTCAAAGCAAATGAGCATTCATTAATGTAACGATGTCTGATTGAATAGCGTGTTTGTAAATGTTTACGTTGCATTGCTATTGAAATGTAGGGAAATAACTGGAAAAATATGTTTATATTGGAAAATGAAAGAGGTTTATGGATTGGAAAACGGATAACAGATTTATGAACAAACTATGGTTGAAAAAATAAATAAAAAAATGTATGTCTGTGTTAATTGATATCCATACAGCGGATGACGGTGATCTCGCTCCTGTTTCCCCTTTTCAATGCTACTAGCTATTTCGCTCCGAACGTGTGGTGGAGCTATGCCTGCCAGAGGATATACCATTGCAAAAGGCGTTGGTTTTAAGCATCCCGTTATGATCCGACAGGTATCATTCAGCGCTATGTCAACTTCCCTGGCATGGGCTGAACGTAGCCACACTGGGCATGCAAACTCCCCAGCAGAGAAAGAAAGGCATACGCCGGTAGTGCGGAGGACCTGTGGAGATGCTCCCCAGCTGGTGGACGTAAGGCTGCGAAGAACGTTGTTTCTAGTCCCGACTTTCTGTTTGGTTTTAAGGCAATGGAACCTGTATGTGAGGGATCTGTCCAGGGTGACACCCAGGTAGCGTGGTTGAGAACAGTGCTTTTTTAAAGCAATTTGATGTAATGACATGGACACTAGCGCCGCATCAAAATGACTTCAGTCGTGACAGTATTATCCGTTCGCAATTTGATTCTGATGTTAGTTACGATCGTACACCTGTATACGTTCCTGTGTTTTCGTTGACGGACTTAGAATGTAGACACCCTGAAGCCATTGAAGTGCAAAACTTTTGGTCGAATACTTATAAAAAAACATTGAAATGTTCAGTTCAATTATTTTCAAGAAATAGGTCACGATATGTATCAAACAAGGAGGGTCCCACAAATACACAGAATCGTTAACCAAAACTCAAGAAGCAACATCGAATACAACACCTAAACCAAACTCACGAAACACTAACTAAGTTTCTCACTCAACGCAAAAGCTGAGTTGGACACAGTTCCAACTGTATTTCAGCTTTGATAAATACTGGAACCTTATGTAACTCACTTTGAGAACTTAAAACCGATGTTCAGACCAAAATTCATGTTCCTTTGACATAAATTATTTATATCACTTTAGTGTAACTTTGATGTATTATATTTTATAGTGGTTGCTGAGATGCTGTAGTTTGTACTGCTAGGCTGTATTCCGCATGCCTAACGAGCTTGAATCTTAATGTTCGGCCACAATCTAGACGTTCAAACGACTTAGCATTCTCCCAACACAACACAACTCAAATAGCTGAATGTCAGTATTTCAATGATGCAACAATTTCAGCAGCATCATCATCATCAGCCGAAAGACGTCCACTGCTGAACATAGGCCTTCCCCTTAGACCGCCACGCCGAACGACAATTCGCCACTTGCATCCATCGGTTGCCCGCGACCCTAACGATGTCGTCGGTCGACCTAGTGGGAGGCCTGCCTACGCTGCGTCTTCCGGTCCGTGGTCGCCACTCGAGAACTTTTATTCCCCATCAGTTGTCAGTTCTACGAGCGAAGTGGTCTGCCCCTTGCCACTTCAACTTGCAAATTTTACGAGCTATGTCGGTGACTCTGGTTCTTCGCAAGTGAATGTATAAATAAATTGATAGTAAAAGTATACTTAATCCCATTGTTGGAGCTGCTGAAGATTGTTCAACTGTATTAATTTGCATTGTATAGATTCAATTTTCCTAGTATTATATAGTTTCATAGCCAGCATTGTGTGAGTACTATGTACATTGGAGCTATCATTCACTGAGTACCTACGTCTCTTATTGACTTGAATAACCCTGGCGGTTGAGAGTATGTCATGCTCACTCAAATGTCTCGCTGATGGTGGCGCGTGTGTCGGATCATTTAGCTCCCTTCAAAATGGTTGAGCTGAATGGTGCTGATACATGTGTCATGTTCGTGAACGGGCGCTGTCAGTTGGGACTGGTCATCTCTTAGTTGCCACGGTTTATTTTAATTATCTATTGATTATTTTGTTCCTGAATTGTCTTTGTTTTAATTTTCTACTATGGACACTTTTAACTTGCTACATCGTTCTCACATAATGTACCATCTCAAAATGAATGATGTAACAAAGGTTTTGTAATAATTTTGGCGATCTAAAAATAGTGTCCATGGAGTTTCTTGCCCGTTCTTCTCCATAGAGATCTACTTCTTGGAATGGGCATCTACGGTACTTTCACAGTTTTTATGTCTTGTGACTGGGACTGTAGCACCATAATTTTGTATTTAATCATATTTCATTTGTCTTTGACAATTCAAAAGTGCCTGTAACTGGCTTATTTGAAATAAATGCTTTGATTTTGATTTCGCCGAATATCCATGTTCTGGATTTTATCCCGCAAAGAAACTCCGAGCTAGTCCGATAGCTCTTTCCATTGCTCGTTGAGTGACTCTTAGTCTCTCTAAAAGGCCAGCAGTCAAAGACCACGTTTCAGAGCCATATGTCATCACTGGCAACATACACTGGTTAAACACCCTTGTCTTGAGACACTGTGGTATTCTCGATGAGAAGATATCACGTAGCTTCCCAAACGCTGCCTATCTGAGTTGGATTCTTTGGGCGACCTCTTTCTTTCTCGAAGTTAGACCTACCTAAGTGAACAATCTGTCCAAGGTAAGTATAATGGTCTACAACTTCGAGAGTATCATTCCCAACAACAACCGGTACGGGTGCCACATGGACATTCGACATGACTTTCGTCTTGTCCATGTTTATTTTAAGGCCGACCCGTTGGGAAACGATACTGAGGTCGCTAAGCATAGCATTGAGGTGCTCCAACGATTCTGCCATGATGACTATATCATCCGCAAAACGAAGGTGAGTGATGTATTCGCCATTGACGTTGATGCAGAGTCCGTTCCATGCCAAGAGTTTGAAAACGTCCTCCAACGCGTTCGTGAATATTTTCGGAGAAATAACGTAAAATAAATGTTTCACTACTTTTTGCAATTGGATTGGTTTCGTGCTCTCTTCCTGAAGTCGGATGGACATGGTGGCGTTTCTATACAAACACTTCAACACTTCGATATACCTATAGTCGATATGACATCGTTGGAGGTCGTAGGATCGTTGGTTGGACTGCAATACTGCCCAGGTTTCGATTGAATCGAAATCTTTTTCAAGATCTCTAGCATACTTGCGGAAAAAAAACAAGTGAAGCACGCGATCACTTAACGCAAGTCGTATAGCCTGAGGTTGCGTTGCGGTAGTGTTGTGACCGTGGTTTTATACCGGTGCATATTAGGTACACTAGAGATTCCCGAGGTACTTTGCAGCTGCTAAATACAGCTACTAAAGGAGTTTTAGACAATTAAATTTGCATATGCCCGAGGATACGAGGGGGTCTTTTACAGAGATTCCTGGGATTTCATTTGGTAAGCAAGGTATCTAGAAGTGGGATATAAGTAGCTGGAGTAAGTACCTAGAATCTCAAATATTACATAATATTTATGAAAGGAACCAAAATATAATTTATACCTAAAGCTTTGTATAGTATTGCCTTGCTCTGTAAAGGTATTATTGAGTTTTGCAATCAGACGATTCTCAGAAGCAACCCTGGATTTATATAAAAAAATAATTCGACTGCACAGGTACAAGTCATGTTCGCAGTCAAATTATTCTTCCCATAAAAAAGCTTTACACGTTTTATGTAGTTCACACCCAAATTCTTGTCAAATACGTAATCGTGCCGATATGTTGTTACAACATCGTCTAAGTACACAATAAGCGAAACATTTTCATAAAATAAAAACTACTGAACAAAACTGAATGAGAGTGGGACTAAATGACAGATATACTGCATCTAACAAAAAATACTCATCAAAATCGGTTCACCCAGTCGTGACTTATAATGCAGGTAGGTAAAAAAAAAATTTCTAACGTCTCAAGGATTGAGGAATTCGGCGCAGTATATATGACCATCGATGGCTAAGGTTGGAAAGAGCTTTAGATGTACTGAATCCGGAGATATCACAAACACAAATCCTGCTAGCGGTTCGAATTTTTCTTTTGGAAGAAAAGTTTTGAAATTCGCGACGCATACGTTTATAATATTTATAAAAAGCCCATCTCAACTAAAATAAAAGATTACCGTCACCAAAATAACTCCTAAAACAGAAGAATCCTACAAATATGAAGGGTTACCATAAAAGATGTATGTGAAAGGACAATGAAGAACCCTTAATAAAGATATATTGGGGTACCACATATAGTATGCGACACCGATCTTGATCTATGATCTTCCTTCTTTTACAGATTGCATTTTTGGTATTCCTGGCACTTTATGATTCGACGTTTTGTTCGCTCAGATAAGATGACAAAAATATTGATTCGAGGAGTTGATTAGATAAGATTTATGTCGCGTGAATTATGGTTTTCCTGAAAAAGAAAAGGAACATCAGGATGGTAGTAGATAATGTTATGCATTTTGTTTTTATTCATCATGTGAAAATGTCGTGTGGTATTTAAATGTGAGCGTGTACACATTTACACATGTACACAGGGTAGATTAACAGCTATTAATAGCTAATTATCTACCCTGTTCTTTCAATTGCACCTTGCGTTCTTTTTAGCGGAAAAAATAAATAAATTAGATATTTTGTCAGAATGTGTGTCTGTTCCGCTCAATCCATGACGGGAATTTGATAATTTTACAAAAAATAAAATAATTTACTTATTATGTTTAATATAATATAGTCAGCGAAAGTGGGTCAAGTAATGCCACTTACCGCATAATCGATTTGCTTGAACTATTACATATCGATACACCACTGAAAATTAAACCACAATACAATAAAACCATCAACATTTGCCACGACACAATGGCCACGTGAATAAATAAATAGATGTAAACACGTGATAAACAAATTTAATTACATATTCCTGATCAAAAATGTAAAATTAAAACCTTTCTGACCAAAACAGCAGCAATTAACACCAACTTCCAATGCACATGACACCAAACCATAAAAAATTAATAGTATTTAAACAATTAGTGGGAAAACAGAAATGTTAATATAAATTAATGAACGATTTCACAGTAAACGTTGAACTGTATGTAGGTTACGCCACAATGTTGATCGAAGTCGGATTCGAACCCACAACCTCGCGGTCTGAGTACACACACCCTTCGACTATTGACTGATGAGCCCACAGTATGTACATAACATGGTTTATTGAGCTGTAGGCCAAAATAAACCGTCAAGGAAGACTTCGTAGGAGATATTGTCGAGCTGGACAGAACCAACGACCAGAGGCCTTATCATGAGTTTTCACTTATTGTGACGTAAAGTAAACTGGAACTTTGACATTTAATTTCAAGGAATAAATTAGTTCCTTCTTCGTGCACCAGAGGCGCTGTTCCATTGTTCCATACAAGAAACGCTGTAAATACTGGAAAGACGCCGCCGCCGTCCCAGCTCGTCGCACGGGTATATTAAGAACCGCTCTTCCGATTTTGTGCAAACTTCACATACAGCATCTACAAAATAGTTTGAACAAAGCCTAAACATTTGGTTTGGATAGGTGAGCCCGTTCTTGAGTTATAACATTACAACGAAAAGTGGCATTGATTTTTATATATTAGATTTATAGTTGTGTAGTTTACTTAGGCACTCTTGCTCTCTAAATAGCAAAGAAACTTTGTAACGTGTGATACCTAACCGCATTGACCTCATATGGTGGATTACGGCCCACTCTGGCCCAGAAAGGAAGCTTCTGTCCCAGAAATAGGAATGTTAGAGGTTCATTATGGTTATACCTTTGACTTTGGTGCACAATGAACCGAAAGGTCAGATTCCTTGTAGGTAGTCCGGAGGCTGTAAAACCGTATGCCTTTAATAGTTTATTTTTAACTCAAGTCTTTTATTTTTTTTTATCGTGGTACTCTGGATGGAAAGACTCAGTTCATAATTTTATAACGTAAAAAAAACCGTAATAACTGAATATTTGAATAAAGTACCTCCTCAATGTGTGTGTTACTTCCTAAGGAAGTCATCCTGGGGTGCAAAGACAGGAAACCTCCACGTGCGCCCGTGGACTGGAGTTCCCTCTTGGATGCGCCCGTGGGGAAGACCAGTTTTTCGGGCGGTCGGTGGCGCGTCGTGTCGTGTTTCGCGCGTGCCTTCGGGGAGTAGTCAGCAAACTGACGGGGCCCCTTATGGGGCCAAATGCCTGCTGGGGTCGCGGGTTTATCTTAACCCAGGATACCGTGGCCCCGGAACGTAAAGGGCATCCGAAGGAACACGGGTGGATTTTAGTCAGTATTTAATGATTTTACCACCTAAAAAAAAAAAGGAAGTCATCCTGATCAAACCCTACATTCTGCTTGAATCGAGTATCTATGCTAAAATTATAAAACTGAAGGGTGTGGTTGAACGCGCTTATCTCAGGAATTATAGGTTCGAATTGAAAAAATATATTTGTGTTGGATAGTCTCTATATCGAAGAAAGGTATAAATATTTTTGTGTTTATCTATTTTATGAAGGCATCACGCTATAACCAATAGGAAACGAGCAGCGGGGGTGAAACTACTGCTACTAACTTTATATTCATCATCATCATCATCATCTCAGTCATAGGACGTCCACTGCTGAACATAGGCCTCCCCTTTAGATCTCCACATATACCGGTTGGAAGCGACCTGCATCCAGCGTCTTCCGGCGACCTTTATAAGGTCGTCTGTCCATCTTGTTGGTGGACGTCCTACGCTGCGCTTGCTAGTCCGTGGTCTCCACTCTAGCACTTTTCGACCCCATCGGCCATCTGCTCTGCGAGCAATATGGCCTGCCCATTGCCACTTCAGCTTGCTAATCCGGTGGACTAAGTATATCGGTGACTTTAGTTCGTCTATGGATCTCCTCATTTCGGATTCGATCACGTAGAGAGTGAGAGAGTGAAGAGTTTCTCTACGTGATCGAACTTTATATTGCTTTAATTGAAATTTAAAATATGTATAAAACGATATTTTATCGAATGCTTTCTTTGTTGTCGATACTTGTCAAATAATAAACAAATAATAATAATGTCAATGTGGCTAATGGGACGAAGTGAAGGCGTGTCGAACTCGACTTAAGCTGAGTCACCTACTAAGTAAATCTAACATATATTATTATAATGACAACAATAAATCTTTTAATAAATTCATTATATATTATTATGTTAAGAAGTTTAGGGCATCGACCCGTTTGCCAGTCCATTTAACATGAAAAAACTTTTCTATTTTCATAAAACTTTGATTGAAAATATAAAACTTTAAGATTTCTTTGCTCAACTCATCAAGCCTTTTCTCAATTTGCGTACGTCGGGACTGCCGTCTTGAAATTTGACTTTCTTAACTCAATTATGAGGGATAAGCCTAATGTACAATTTGTGAACATACACAAATTCTTAATACCTATTTGGATTAAAATGTATAAACCATCATCTCCCTAGCCTTTTCCCAACTATATTGTGGTCGGCAGTCGAACCAGATGCAGCTGGATATCAGTATTTTACATGGAGCGACTGCCTATCGGACCTCCACAACCCAGTAACTGAGTAATACGATACCCCATGGTAAGACTGGTTGTCAGACTTTTAGAGCTTCTGACTAATAGTAACGACTGTTAAAGATCTACAAATGACAGCCGGGATTAACACATAGGATATGTGCTTTCCGAGGTACGGAAGAAACTCGCTATGACAGAAATGGTCACCCATCCACAGATCAACCTCAGCAAGCGCGGCTCAACCCGGAAGACCGGCCTGTGTGGCTGTAATTATTTAGCCACGAGCTCCTCATTAAACAGATATGTACAAGTATGTGTTGTAATCACATACATTATATGTTTTAGGTAGGTTTATATACAAGTATTTATAAATTTAAATACAAATAGGTATTAATAGTAGGGTTAAAGTATGATCCTTATGCTTTTTATCAGACAGCTGCTCTAGTCTGGTAAGACCAGGGTTGCAAAAACAGTTTTTTTTTTCAAATTTATAAAATAATATATTTATATAATTGTTTTAAACAAGTGTTTTTTTTTTGTTTTTAGTTTCTGGCTTTTTTTTCAAATTAATTCCACCTTATTGGTCCATGTCTAAACGTATAGGGTAAAGTTATTAGAATTTGGCCGTACGGGAGAGATAGCCAATCGAAATATTTCGGTAACTACCTGCTGGATATCGCTGTAAATGCTAGGTCCGCTTCACATCGTGCACAAGAACAGGTACAGGTTAAAAGTATTGAGAAAAACAAACCAACATAATGTTTTCAAACTACTGTAATATTTTTTTATGTGTGCATATTTTACAATATTACGATGTTATTTTGTAAAAGTAAGGATTTCTTTTACATTTTCTAATAACTTCATGAGCGCAGCTACATTATAACCTCAAATTTCTTGAAGTATTACATACACTTCCTTTCTTAATGGGTGTGGCCATCTCTCCTATAAGATTAGGAGAGATGGCCATGCAAAGTTGGGGAAACATGCCAATGATCAAACATAACAATATCACGAATTTTTGAGCGTAGACAAGCCGATTTAGGGACATTACTGCCCGATTTTTCGGAATTTGAAAAAAAAAACTACTACATTACGTCCCTCACCGAAGATTGGATTCAATGTATCTTGTCCAATCTTTGGGTTCCTGGAAATTGTACAATGTGTGACGAAAAGTGCATACTGAGTACTTGTCGCCGTAGGTAAAATCATAAAAAACATGTTGGTTCAAAAAAATAAAGCAAATTAGTAACAAGGTATCTGTACCTATCTGTATACCTTGTTACTAATTTGCTTTATTTTTACCATATGAGTGAGGTAGTGATGGCCAGTACTATGTCTGTACATAGTACTGGCCATCACTACCTCACTCATATGCTCATCTTTCACGGCACCCTGGGAGAGATGGCCAAACGAGTTTTATTTTTAAACGTATTTTTAAACATGACCTCTTTAATTAAAACGATAAGTATGCCAATAATCATTCATCATCAAATAATAGTACCTATAAGATTAATGTTAAAATTATGAAAATATGCCAAAATTAACAAGATAAAGTATTTACTTATTCTCATTTCAGCACATCTTTGAAAAAACTATGGCCAACTCTAACGAATTTACCCTAAATCAATTATGTTTCATTTCTAGACTATCATCTTTTCAAATTCGCCCTTATCAATGAATTTTTTACGAAAAATGATCAATTGAAAACAACACGATGTTTTTTTTTAATATTTTTAAGAATTATTTCATTACAATGCCAATAAAAGTTAAAAATATGACATATTAATGGCATAGACTCAAATGGTTTTATGTCTAGCTATTTTGACTCCTGAACATTCATTTATTTTCATTTTATATGCATTCATCCACCTTGAAAAGTAGTTAAAACAGGTAATAAAAACACTGTTTAATTTCAAACTGTTTTAAACACTGTTTAAACAGGTGTTTTAAAACAACTTGTTTTAATCATGCCAACGCTGGGTAAGACTGACTAAAAGCGTGTCCGATCAATATTTAAACGAGCACTATACCTCAAAAGCAGCGAGTGATCTCAATGTGCGAAGGATGTTCGCCCGCCCAAATCTTGACAGCGGATGGCTCCATTAATTTTAGTCGGCAACTACAAGGCTCTGGCCTTAGATGCAAATGACTATCACGGGAATTTATAGTCGATGAACCGTTATAGGCAAGACGGTTCAATCCAGTGATTAGTGGGTTAGCTTAAACGAGCATGAAAAAGAAGAAGAATCAAAGAGAGAGAGAGAAAGACAGCCAATGTTTATTTTCGGCAAACGTGCTCTACCATCGACCATAATATAATTACTTAACATCAGGCGAGATCTGTGGTGGCCCAGTGGTATCGGCCTCGACTTACGAGTTGTAAGTCGTGGGTTCGAACCCAGTCAGCATTACTTTATGTAATTTATTTCAACACCACTGCTCTCAAAACGGTGTAGGAAAACATCGTGAGGAAACCAGCATGTCCTAGAGCCAAAAATTCGAAGACATGTGACATCTACCAATCCGCACTGGGCCCGCGTGGTTGTTTACGGCCTGTTTCCTCTCACAGAGAGGAGGCCTGTGTCCCAGCAGTGGGAACATTTAAAGGCTGATGATGAGGCGAGATCATGACGAAACGCGAAACTATCATGAAATATAAAAAGCTTGCCTGCCCGTGTCTCAAATATGTTGCATCAGTTTCCAGACGTACAAAGCTTTATCAAATGACAATATAATCATGTAATAATTAGGCCCAATTATCACAAGGAAATCTTCAAAGATAAATAAAAAATACAGGTCGAATACAACCTTTATCAAAAAAAAATCTAATTCAAATCTAAAATTGGTGAAAAAGAATATAAAACGCAACAATCTATTCTTCGCTTACGTGTCCTGACTTCAAAAAATACTTATTGTAAAGAATTTATGAGCTACTGAAGAAATTAATACAAGGCTATCAAAAGTATTATTTCTATTTATCAACTACACTTCAATGCATTACTCAAACCAAATTGAAATCCATCGACATATCAATGCATTGCTGATGTGATGTTTTGATCAATCTTCAATACATTATAGTGGCGAAATATCAATCTATCATAATTATATTTTCTTCTATGGATCATAATCTATCTAGCGGTCTTGGATAAATGGCAGATACAAATTGTTTCTATAGTGAGATTATTTTACACTTAGAGAGTACAGTCATTATTTTGTAGACAGCCTTATTGTGGTTGAATGTAAAAAAGAAAAAAAAACGCATTTGTTAAATTATAAAAATGTAACATTTTTTTTTCTTTTCAACCAAAAAAGCTACTACATCTATACACACTCACTCACACACACTAAACAATACAATCCATTAAAAATAAGTATACGTTACCGACATACATAATCTTCTAAAGACATGATTTTCTAAAACAGTGGTTCCCAACCTTTTATTCTATGCGCCTCCAGCCAAGTTTCTTCTACAATACCACACTACTTCCTACTTTTTACCTGTTTAGTACGGGGGTGGGGACTTCATCAATTGGTTACCCCAGTAACGAACGTATGTGCTTCCAAAGATGCGGTTACGCCCCACATTTTGAACTGGACTTTTATTTAAAAATTTAAATAAAAGTCCAGTTCGCATTCTTTTTTCTTTTTCCTGTTTGTAACTTTATATCTGGAGTCCCACAGTGCTCTTCCCTATACCCACAAAAAGGGGCGCGCCCACTATTTGGGATTCCTTGGTCTAAAAAATAAAATACAAAATATTCGTCCCATACGGCGATACATGCTGTCCTTAACGCCTCCCTTGGGCAAGCCTTGAAGATATAATAAAAACCCAGCCTTTTCTCATATTTCTAAAGGTAGATATTTACTTGTTAGGTATGTGTGTTGACAAAGAATCTTGACAAACTGTTTTCCTTATATAATGGGAGATTTTTTTGTTTTCGTTGTATATTTGACTGTTCTACTTTAAGCTTTTGGAATTTTCCGAAGACATGTTCATGTGCAATAACGTTATTCTTAAAGAATGGGAAATATTAGTCCGAATTTTCCAACTGACATTTCGAATTTATTATACCTATCGTAGGTTATGCATACGGTTTTGTCCGGTAAGATTTCGGAATTTGTGTCTTTGGATCATACCATTGAAATAAAAAGTATCTTAATACGGTTCACCCTTGTTTGGTCGAACAACTTTTGACATAATTTTACTAATTCGAACAACGTTTGAGAAAATAATCAGTTTGTATAATGTCGATTAACATAATTTTCATTTCATCGAATATTTATTTGCGATAACAACATTTGCGCTATTGATCAAAAGGTATAATGTTCATTTGATGTTATGTTCAGGTGATATAACATTTAGTTTATCGAATATTCGATTGGTGTAATGTAATGCAGAAAAGAAAACATTGTAAATATTTGTTCCGTCGATCTGCCTTGGTAGATTGTAACTAAGGATGCAAGAGCGAGCGAAGCGAGCTCAGGACTTGGGGCACCCCGACTCGGACAGGTTAGGTTACTTTAAACCTTGCAAACAGAAATAGGAGCCCCGCGAAGCGGGGCCTCGTCGAGCTACCTTGGTAGGTGGTAATCAGTAATATACGCTCGCCCTTGCATCCTTAGTCAAATTGCCGATTACTACCTACCGAGGTAGCTCGACGTAGCCCCGCTTTGCGGGGCTCCTATTTCTGTTTGCAAGGTTTTAAGTAACCTAACACGAAGGGGATGGCGGGGTCTTTCAGACCCCGCCATCCCCTGCGAACCTAACCTGTCCGAGTCGGGGTACCCCAAGTTCCGAGCTCGCTTCGCTCGCTCTTGCATCCTTAGTAAAATTGCTGATTACCACTTACCAATTACTTGACAATGAAAGAAATTCGATACAATATTTCGACTAAATCATTATTAGTCTAGTGAAACATTAGTTTAAATAAAATTAGTGCATCTGAAAATTCGATCAAATGAAATTATTTCAAGGAAATAAATGTGCTAAAAATTTACCAATTAATTATTCGGTGAAATGAATAATTCTACGAAACGACTTTATTGTAATCATTTATTAGCCGGAGTGATTTTCGACGAAACGTTGTTCTACCAAACAAGGGTAAACCTCATAATACACCTTACATAACAGTTATTTTAAATACTTTTAAATCCTCACAAACTCTCACAATGATAATTATTATTGAATTAACATTACGATTTTCAATACAAAAGTAATCGCCATTAGTCTAGGCTTACTTTTATAAGAACAAAAGCCTACAATGTCCCCACTGCTGGAAAACAAGACCCTCACCTGTTAAATCCACTATTCGAAAACAGATCAATCAAACCAAAAAAAACATCAAAACTGTTTCAGCGCCTTAATAAATAATCCAAACAGGCAGCTCTCAAGTCTAGGTAATACCACGTCATAATAATCCTGAAAAATGTCCCAAAGAATGATGTGAAAAAACGTATATATCTCTTAAGAAAATCTCTGAAGGCTGAAGAGGAAAAACTGTCAACTTTACTATACGTATATGTGGGTCCGTAAGTTGAAAAAGAAAAATAGCGACAGATAGATAAATAATACATTAATTGTAGGGCCATTTGTCAGTATATCCTAGAGTTATATGGTTGTAGAACAAGATACATATAGGACTATAGGGATGAGGTTTCACTAAATAAATAGAGAGCAGTTGTCGCTAATCAATTGTTCGGTATTTGATTACTTAGGGCAAAAGGTTGAATTTTAGTTGGCAAATAGTCCTGTTGGATGTCGGTTATATTTTTATTAAAATTTCACCTTGCTGTAATGCAAGCATACTCCTAAATAGGTGCGTCCCCACAGAGCGCGCAGCCTCGCGAGGCATTTTCCGCGAGAAGCAGCTCGGTTGGTGTGGACGTGTCTCGGGTGAGGCAAGTGACAGCGCTGCCACGGTCGAGCGACTGAGCGCCCGAGCCATCCAGTGTCGGCTTTTGTTTTGCTGGCGTATATTGTTTCTTGCCTCGGTTGAAAAACAATAGACGCGTCCACACAGACTGAGCAGCCTCGCTTGTCAATTTCCTCGCGCAGCAAATACCCGCGAGGCTGCGCGCTCTGTGTGGACGCACCTAATGTCGGCACGGTTGGTGCAGTATGTTTCTATGTTTGAAAACGCATCCGCGGTACAGGAGAAATTCCTAGTGTGGGGAAACGTTTATTTAAAAAAATACATGTGGCACTCGGAGACTGCCGCGGTGAAGCTATTGCACAACATTTTTTATTATTTTAAAAGTAAAAAATCGCCTACCGCGTATATTTAACGATAATATAATTTATTTAAAATGTTTGTGGTGCACTATTGTAATAAAGAACATCTTTGTTGTAGGAGAATTTTATAAGTAGGTTTCATTGTGAAAACTCCTTTTATAGCTGGCCGCTGACCGCTTTGGGGTCAGCTTACAGTCGAAGCGACTGAATGTCAGTATTGTAGGTACATGGAGAGACTGTCTATGTGATCTCCACAACCTCATATCGTATTTCCTTGTCAAGACTGGTTTGTTATGCTTTCGAGCTTCTGATTACAGTAAGGACTGTCGAAGATCTACAATATGCTATTTTGTTCAATAATTTTAATAAGTCCGTCAGTTATTTAATTTGTATTTTTTCTTCTGTTACATCAACCAAAATTGGCGAAGACACAACGCTTCTAAAACCACAAAAGTCACTCGGTCGGTATGATTTTGTAGGCGTGACGTGACAAGCCCCCACACCTGAATTTCTAAGGGTTTTATCTTTGTCCGTATTCATTGTATAAAAAAAGTGTTCATTATTTTTCAATACTCGTACTGACAGACTTTCTAGATTTTCAATATGTTTTTGGAGTAAACTACCCTATTAAACTGCGGACCTTAAAAACTAAGAAGTTTTCAATAAACAAGATCTACTTATTATCAGAGACTATTAAGAGAGCCGTGGTGGCCCAGTGGTATCGGCCTCGACTTACGAGTTGTAGGTCGTGGGTTCGAACCCCGTCAGGCGCATTTCTTTGTGTAATTTATTTCAACACTACTGCTCTCAAAACGGTGAAGGAAAACATCGTGCGGAAACCGGCATGTCCTAGAACCAAAAAATTCGAAGACATGTGACATCTACCAATCCGCACTGGGCCCGCGTGGTAGATTACGGCCCACTCCCTCTCACAGAAAGAAGGCCTGTTTCCCCACAGTGGGACCATTTATAGGCTGATGATGATTAAGAGAGCTGAAAATGGATTACCCAGTTTTAGGTTTACATAAGATAAGATTCATCTGCACAAAGCCAATATGATAGACTTACGTATCAAATTGCTTTTAAACTCATCTGTTAGTATTATGTTATATCCGTGTGGAGCATTTAGCAAACTGAGGCTCTTAAATGGCCACTTTAGCAATAACATAATAGGATCATAATATGAATCCTACAAAAATCGTAACTTGGTCACTAAATTGACAATTTTTAATACACAATTCATCGATTTTTTGTAAACAAAATAAAATAATTTGCTTGTGCGTGTAACCGTTTACGTGTGTTTAGAAATATTTGAAGAATTGCTAATGATTTCGCTAGGAATTCGAAATGAATCGCAATTAAAAAAATTAAATTGGCCGTATTAGACCCGCTGGTTATAATTCCAAGGACAACATTTGACACAAACGACTTACAACGAGTTACGACTATTTGCCACAGGGGACTCCCAGTTATGTTTTAATTTATTTGAAATTGTCATACGCAATGTAATTTAATAGACAAATGTTAACATTAGATATGATTAAATGCGGTTGTGTACCAAAATAATTTCTTGGTTATAATATTCGATCCGATTGTATGATAACAGTCTATCGATTCCGTCAAATTGGAATCCTTGAAATTGTGAATAAATTGTCTATCCTACCAATTTAAAACACGGTAAAAAAGCTAAAATTTAAAATGTTTTTCAATCATTACTTGACGCCCTATAACTTTTTTTTTAATTTTAGTTTAGTTATTTTTGTAAATATTTTAATTTTAGTTTTTAACTATAGTATGTATTATATATTTAAGTAATGATTAAATAAATATATCTTCTCACATCATTACTTACTACACCCCATATATTTCAAAGAAAGATAAAAATCCCGTAATTTTATTTTTAGTGGCAATATCCTAACATACCACTTCCCAAGGTTTTATCCAGCCTTTTACCCAATGAAAGCCACAGTGTTCGCCCAACTGACATTTGGGCGTCTGCCCAAGTTTGCAAGCGTGTTCATCGGCTCTGCGATTGTGATCGAATCACAATAGATTCGCACTCGATCAAGTGTGAGTAGACCGTGTTTTGTTTCTAGTAAAATACATTTTTCAACAACAACGCATTTGACAGCTTGATTGTTGTCATATAATTTTACGAGCACGTGAAAACATGAGCAATTTAAATGAAATATGTATAAGAAAAATAGCTTTCTACTGAAAAAAGGCTTTTATTTTAAGATACAACCTATTTCGTATTAAACAATCTAAAATAATTTTTCGTGAAAACATAAAATGGTAAGCAATACCTAAAAAATATGTTTAAGTCGTTTGTGTAAATGACTTTGAATGTTTGTTTATTACAAACATTAAACTATGAAAAAAGAACTACATTTTTGAAATGACCTGAATGTTGTTGATGCTCCTAATAGGTGCGTCCCCAAAGAGCGCGCAGCCTCGCGAGGCATTTTCCACGCGAAGCAGCTCGGTTGGTGTGGACTTGTTTCGGGCGAGGCAAGTGACAGCGCTGCCGCGGTCGAGCGACCGGGCGCCCGAGCCATCCATTGTCGGCTTTTGTTTTGCTCGCGTAAATTGTTTCGTGTCTCGGTCGAAAAACAATTGAGGCGTCCACACAGAGTGAGCAGCCTCGCTTGTCAGTTTCCTCGCGCAGAAAATGCCCTGCGAGACAGCGCGCTCTGTGTGGACGCACCTATTGGCAAACGGAAAAGGTGTGGCTTATCAGCAAACTTAAACGTCATCTACATCTGCCTAGCCTTTTCCCAGCTATGCTAGTCGTCACCGATTGTCAGTGACGTCCTAACTTAACTTACTTATAAAGTATATAAATGCATGGAAAGTACTACAAATAGATAAGACAAGTCTGGGTTTGACACAGTCCATTTGTATATGACTGAGAGGGCTAAACTCACAACCTCATGCATGAAAAGTGACATCACAACATTACACCATGATTAGAAGGTCCAATCCAATCAAACACCATTAATGACATCATGCTTATCCGAATGTAATTCTGTTGTGTCAATTTTACTAAACAAGATTTTTTACTTAATAAACAATTACATAAAATACCTAAATAAATACTCCACTTTAGTTTTACGTCTCCGGCCACCGTGGGCCACCGCGGGCATGCGGGCGGCGAGTAAAGGGCAACTCGCCACCCGACCATGGACCATGCCCGGGTCGACGCGACGGCGCGTTGTGTTCCACGCGCGCCTCAAAGAGTGTCAGCATGATGACGGGGCCCCCCTCTAGAGGGCCAAAGCCTGCCGGGGTCGCGGGACTTATCTCATTACCGTGACTCTGGAACATAAAGGGCTATTGAAGGACACCGTGGATTTTAGTCAGTACGAGTCTGACAGTCCCTATCGCCCTGCCCTGGGTAGGAGGACTCATTTGATGATTTTACGACGAAAAAAAAAAGTCATCATATCAGCCGTAAGACGTCCTGCTGAACAAACGAAGGCCTCCCTTATAGATTTCGAATACGACCGTTTGGAAGCGGCTTGCATCCAGCGTGATCCTCTGGTCTTCATAAAATCGTCTGTCCACCTAGTGGGTGGACGTCCTACGCTGGGTTTACCGGTGCGTGGTCTCCATTCGAGAACCTTACGGCCCTTAACTTATCATGCCTTACCTTACGAACCTTACGTACGTTTTGTTTTATAATTCTAGCTCACCTTTCTGAAAAAAAAGCTTCTATACGTACTATGTAGCACAGTGTCGGTGCCTGACAACCTTATTTATCGATACAAAGGTATAGCTCAAGGTTGCTGCCTGTCTTCAGTTTATTGAATAGCGGTGGGGTAAGACCTCGGCTATGTAGTTAGCAGAGCGGGAGCTGACGCGGGGTGTGATTTAAATTAGGTTGGTGGAAATTGTGCATTACAACATTCTGTTTTGAGGAGTTCCTATTTTAGAAAACAATTCGTAAAAGTTCTGGTTTGAGCTTTTCGCTTTCTTGGTGGTTATCAAAAGCCCGAGAATTTCACAACCAATTTTACCAAGTGGTTACTGGTTTGAGAACTTTTCTTATACCTAGGACTATTAAAAATCATGCTCTACCTATTTTGATATCTGTATATTACTTTACTTTACTAATTGATGCTTCTGAAAGTGTCATACTCGTCGTGCTACATTTTGAGTAGGTATTCAATACAGATAACACCGACAAGTTTTCCGCTAGGCAAGCAAGGAAAACTGATAATCATCGGTTAGTTTGGTATCCAAACCCAACACAGTTGAGTTAACTAGACGTATTACCCTACGGGCAAAAGTAGGCCTATAAAAAAATTACGGCTCCCTAACGAAAAAAAATGTGATTTAGTTTATCGCTGTCTATGAAACCTAAGCCTTATGCCCAACATCTGTCTTGTATAGAAGTACAAAATGTACTCCGTGTACTCGTAGGTACTTGTCATGTTATTCAGGTTCATTCTATAGAAGATTCTGATAACGTGTTTAAGTGATGTGTTAGTGTCTTAATACTTTTAGCCTTTTTGGCACATTTCCAACTCCTTTGAAAATGTATGAGGATAAAATAAAAGGCGCTCTCAACGGGTGTTGTAAGAGGTTATTATGCGGTTCAAATGGAGTTACGGGTGTAAGGTACTTCTTGGCATTTATAAACGGTTTATGGGTACCTGAATTTATGAATGGGTACTTGGGGAATTGAGTATTGCTTAATATTAAGTACAGGGTCGCAGGACTGTCAGGTAACCGTGACCCTGGAACGTAAAGGGCTATTTAAGGAACACCATGGATTTTACGGGAGGGAAGACTCATTTGATGATTTTACCACAGCACAAAAAAAGGAACAAGTGTGTGGATGGTTTTTACTCAATCTGAAGGCACCGAATGAAATAAGGCACAGATATAGATTTATATTCTAGTTTTTAATAATACAGCCTACTTCACGTTTTAATGTAAAGATTAAGCATAAATGCAGAAACTTAGAGTGACACAGCCTTACTACAAAAACTTAAACATGTGTTGAACACTTGTCTAAAAAAGTGTGACTGCAAAACGGACCTTATTTCAACGTCATAATGTGACAATTTTTTAGACAAAGTGTTCAACAGACGTTTAAAAGTTTTTGTGGTACGACGGTTATTCTTTAAATAGAAATAGGTCTATTTAAAAAAAAACACTCCAGCGTCATAAGTTTCCCAGCTAAACGAAAGTACTAAGAGACTAGATAAAAGGGCAATATATTTAATCCGTAGATACTTAACCAAGACCAAATTCTCTTGCACAAAGCGAGCTTAAAGTAAAGAAAACGGAAAGATTAAGAAAGAAAAAGACGAAAGTTTAAATTGATGTGAGAATCCCAACATATGGAATTTATCTTTCGAACAGAAAATTCTCAAAAACAAACGAATAAAAGAAAGTGGGTACTGTCATGAGTATAAATATGTAAGTAAGCTCTGCACTTATCAAGTAATTTAAAACCAGTTTACTACTGAAATTACGAGAGAAATTACTTCAGCATTTTGTAATAGGTCTTACCTATTACAAAATGCTGAAGGTTTGAAAATAATCGGTACTTAAGATTATAACAAAAAACCTGGCCACTGGCCACACTTATCAAGTAATTTAAAAGCAGTTTTCTACTGAAATTACGAGAGAAATTACTTCAGCATTTTGTAATAGGTCTTACCTATTACAAAATGCTGAAGGTTTGAAAATAATCGGTACTTAAGATTATAACAAAAAACCTGGCCACTGGCCACACTTATCAAGTAATTTAAAAGCAGTTTTCTACTGAAATTACGAGAGAAATTACTTCAGCATTTTGTAATAGGTCTTACCTATTACAAAATGCTGAAGGTTTGAAAATAATCGGTACTTAAGATTATAACAAAAAACCTGGCCATGTGCGAGTCTTATTCGCGCGTCATTAGGTATAACGGCAAAAACTCACATTTGTTCTTATACTTATTTTATTTATTTTGTCTTTCATTTGTTACAAGCTGTTATTGACGTTTACCTTTGTAATCAAGAGCTGAAATTTTGCAAGTAGGTATATCGCGTGACAATGCAATATTACGATAACATGGAGCTGATCGGATGATGGAGCTGGAAGTTGGCCATAGGAACTCTATAATGAAACGACGCAAATCTATCGAGTTTAGACTCGTTTGATTCGTCTTGACGAGTCCTTTATCTATCGTAAGTATTTTTTTTAAATAAAAACTTGATTTTAAAAGAACATAGTTTTTGAAATGACTAACTTGATGTTATAGCGGCAACAGAGATAGTTACATCATCTGTGAAAACAACTGCTTTACTGTCACGGTTCATGTGATAGATACAAGTCGGTGACAGACAAACAGATGGGTGGGGCAAAGTATAAAAAAGACGAACAGAACAAATGGACAGCGAAGTCTTAGTAATAAAGTCCCGTTTCAACCCTCAAAAGAGCATAAAATCGCATTTTAGTTAAGCAAAATGTATGCTTGATTTTACTCATGACTGTACCTACCAAGATTTCTAGAAAAAAAAAAGAGAACTAAATTACATGAAGTTCAGAATTTTATTTTTAACATTTTGATTACGCTCCTATAACGTAATAATGGCTGAGAAACTGTAGGTAGGGAGTAACGAATCGTAAAAATGGGTTTGGAAAGGTCTTTTTTAACAGAATTATTATTATTTTGTACCTACGTAATGTCCACCCAAGCTTTAAAATTATATTTTTATTAAGGTACCCAGGAATAAATTAAATTAGTTGGGAGGCCGTAAAGCCTACATGTATAGGCAAATTAGTGGACGAATGAAATAAATTTTTAGGGATAGCGATTCTCAGGACTGTCTAAACAGGTAACCGTGACACTGGAACGTAAAGGGCTATTGAAGGCACAACGTGGATTTTAGTCAGTTCGAGTCTATCAGTTCCTTGCGCTCCACCCAGGACGGGAGGACGAATTTGTACAAATTTTGCATGTAAACGTATTTATGGTGTCAGGTGTTCAAAAAAGAACTTATGGTACCTTTCATGTTGAAAAAGTACTATTCCAGAGGAAAACAACAATTTATATTCGTTCAACTTAGGCGAAGACGTGGGATAAGCTAGTACAGTCGGCCAAGAAAGTGGTGTACCACCCTAAGGTTGAATATCGCTTGCAGATTCATAGGTGATAAAGATTAGTTTCGCTTGCGGATCGATCTGACAACTTCTATTGCTGTCTTTATCTGATTATTGATAACGACTATTACTGTTTGTAACGTGACAGCTGTTCTTAGTTTGAACTTGATGGAACCAATGACGTCGTAAAATCAACGGCGGGGGGCTGTAGATTTTGATGACAAAATTGTATCTACAAATTCAGAATTGTAATCAACAAGTTACATAAAATTGTAAAGGCACAAGGCGAATCCACAAACCTACAATTTCTGTAAACTTGTAATTACAATATCAATAAAAAACAAGCTAAAAATAAATTTATCCTTTTATTAAATTTCTACAACAAAAACATAGCATATATAGTAATATTTAGAAGATATTGAAAATTTTTAAAAATTAGAAACGGGTGTAACCGCCGTTGGCCTCTATAACCTCTAAAAGACGAGACCTCATTGAACCAACAAGCCGTGAGCAAATATCGGTTCCCCGCATTTCCTCCCAAATATAATTACAGTGACTAATAAGAGCTTGTTTGGTTCTTTCATTTTGATGCGACCATCGTTGGACCATAGGGCCCCAAAGATTTTCTATCGGGTTGAGGTCCGGCGATCTTGAGGGCCACTGAATTACCCTTACGTCAGTGTGTGAACGAAACCAGGCTCTTACGATCCTCGCATTATGAATTGAACAATTATCTTGAACAAAATCAAATTGTGGCACTTCGTTCTCCGGGTAAACATTACGGACTGTCGGTAGCATTGCATTCTGAAGCACGTCGATATAATTTACAGCCTTCGCTCGAGGAGGTAGAGAACACAATTCTCCTACACCATCCGCACTCATCCAGCCCCAAATATTTACGGAAATTCGACCTGATTCTCTATTTGGGATTACATGATCATCTTTATACCGTGTTGAATTATATCGCCAAAGGTGAAGACGTCCATGCTGACTGGATTTAAACGTTTTTTCATCACAAAACACTGTATTAGACCAATCAAACTCTAAGTGCTCTCTGGCGAAGTTCAGACGAGCAAGTCTGTGAGCAT
The DNA here is from genome assembly GCA_950005045.1 of Agrotis exclamationis. Classification (NCBI taxonomy): domain Eukaryota; kingdom Metazoa; phylum Arthropoda; class Insecta; order Lepidoptera; family Noctuidae; genus Agrotis; species Agrotis exclamationis. Next base: position 3,869,179 of record OX465431.1, on the reverse strand, counting down.
CCGTCAAATATATTTTCTTGGCGTAATGCCTGTGGTGCAACCCCATGTAATGTAGATGATTCCTTATTGTTTGGGCACTCACATCGAACATCTCCGCAAAATGTTTTGTGGGCTTAAAACCATTGATTTCATATTCCCGTCTCATGAATTCTCTATCGTTATTGGAGAGTGCAGGCCGGCGACCACTTCTTCTGTGATCCAACAAACTTCCCTCCTCTCCTTCACGACGAATCCAAAAGCGGACAGAACGCCTCGATATATTCAAATTCCGGGATATCGCACTGATACTGCTTCCCTCATTAAATTGGGCAATTATTTGTGCTCTTTCGGCAATGGTCAAGTTGGCAGGCATTGAGATGATTTTATATGCAGTTGATTGAAAAATAACACGGAAAATATATCGATTTTTTGCATATATTTGACAAAATGTCAATTGTCAGTTTTTTTTTTCAAATGGAATTCGGTTGTCTATTTAAATAGTTTTTATTACTTTTGTTTGGAAACATTTCAATTGCTTTGTAGAAACTAATGTCCTTTTCATTTATACTAAAGGTTAAAATGTCATGTACTTATATGTGACATATGACGTATGAATACTAAATACATAGGTTTACGTCATGATAATGTTGTCTCTTTCAGTAATATCTTTTTATAACGAACCTTGTTGTAATTTTCGATGACCGGGAAACTAAATCAAAACTGGTACACCACTTTCTTGGCTGACCGTACCTACACTATATTTTGGGTGCCAAAAAATGATCAAGCCTTTCGAATAATCAGCCTGCATTTTATTCAAAATTGTTTCTATTAGACAACGTAATAACACGTGCAAGATGTAAGGAAAGAAGCAATCAGACAACCATCCAAAAATTCACACTTCCCCCTTTCTCACATAAAATAATTATCTAAAATCCAAATGTAAAATTGCAAAACAAACAAAAATTAACACTTCAATACCGCTTGGATGTTCGCCAAAGTGCCGTTAAACTGAACTCGTCTACCGGGTAGACGAGTATTTTCATTGTAGGTTCGAAATGAAAATCCTTCCGCGCTACCGACAAATGAAATCGGGAACTATAAGTGAAGGGTACAAGAAATACTGGTGCTTCTTAACCCCGGGATATATTTTGATAGATGAGCACAAAGCCTTGTGTCGATCGTGGGGAAGAAAATAGTAAATGTTTTGTTTGGATTCTACCCGTAGGGGGTTAAGCTTGACAGAATTGTGTGGGTTAGATGTTATGAGTAGGAACGGAGTGCAAGGATTAAACCTAAGTAGTAGGATTAATTATTGGACTATTTCTACCTTTCACACAAATGTGCATTGAGTTAGATACTACAGCTCACCAAATTTATAGCAAAATTTTGGCGTTTTCTTATTATAAGGAACAGCTGTAGCTTTTTTAAAATAAATTGTTTTTTATTTAATAAACGACGAAAATTGTCTACGCTATCAATGTCTGAAATTAGGTATTTGAATTTAGATTTTTTTTCTTACATAATTAATAAATCCACCACAAATAAGATCATTTATGGAAGAGAAAAATCTTACCTAATTCTTTTTTAGTAATTAATTATGACCAATTTAAAAGTGATAAAATTCGATCAAAATTGATGTGAACCTCGGTTGTGTCGTCACGATCATAAAGAATTTCCTTAGCATTGTGTCAACTGGCTTCCTTCAATAACAATTTCAAAGTTGGAACACGTACTATCGATGTATTGAAATTGATATGATAGTGACGTACACCGCTGCACCGCCCCGCCGGGCACTGTCGGCGTGTTTTCGGCTCGGAGTTTAAATAATGATTTTGAATTTAATATAACTTCTTAATAAGAGCAAATAAAAACTAAAAACAGTTTGTTAAGAAACAAAATTTGTTTCTTAACAAACTGTTTTTAGTTTTTTTATTTTTCATATATGTTTAATATACAGGATGATTTTTTAGTCACCATCCAAATTTTGATATATTAATCTTTGGCGAAAATCATTGAATACGTGTTTTTTTCTTTTTGTGTCACTCAATACAAAAATATTGAAATATCACGTCTCAAAGTTATCTATAAAAAGTTGATGAATCTGCACACCGCGCTGTGATGTATCGCTGAGGTGTAGCGGGGCGGGGCGGGGGGTAAGCGGGGTGCGCTCTGCCCGTTTCATGCGCCGGCAAGTGTAGTATTATTAACGTTTAGCTTGGTGACCACGCAGAGCGGATAATTCTTATGAGAAAATGATTTAATATGAAAATTTTACGTATCGATTTTTTTTCAAAAATGGGGTTAGTGATTGATACCTAACGCCTAGAAAAATTTTGGACGGTGGTAAAAAAGTCTTCCTGTATATGAAAAATCATTGAAAGGATTGCACTATCATGACGTACTGTGTAATACCGTGGAAGTTTAAGAGTTTTCGATGAAAGAATAGACATAATTTAATACATCTATAATTTTTAGTTTAATTTAAAATGTCTAAAAAGTGTTACTATTATTCACAAGTCTACAGGTCATCGTGCCATACTTGAAAAAAAAATCAATTTGGAAGTATAGAAATAACTTTGTCAATCCTTGGTAGCATACAAATAGAATTGGTCACGTCACGCGTACGAGCCTGATTCAGATTTTTCCTCTGACGGCAGCAATGTCGTGAAATGCTTTCCTTTGTCATGATTAGAAAATACAAATAGATAAAACAAGAAATGTGATTTTATACGGAAAATAACTTCTCATCATCTGCTTAGCCTTTTCCCAACTATACACCGTGACTTTTTAATCGTCTTACAACGGCAGCCCAGTTCATGTATCCAATGACTAGAACACGTTTATAATAAAAAAATAGGTATTTAAGAGATTTGAAAAATTTAAAAATAAAATTTTAATTCGTTATTATGACGCAAGGCGTAGTTAGACACCCTTGTCTCATAGAAAATGGAGATGGAATGATCTGCCCGACTATTGCGCTGGGTAGGTATACTCTACAGCTTGATACGTAAACATCTTAACAGGGTGTTCCATATTTCTAATGTACCTGTTTTTTAATAATAAAAATTATTAATACGTTTAAAAAAAGAAAAACTTCGCCTAGAGGTATTTTAGGTGGGATACATTAAGTGGACCACTTTTGTAAGACGACTAAAAAGTCACGGTATATTGCGGTCGGCTTCCAGTCAAACCGCATGCAGCTGAATATCAGTATTTTACATGGAGCGACTGCCTATCGGACCTCCACTACCCAGTAACTGGGTAATACGATACCCCATGGTAAGACTGGTTGTCAGATTTTAGAGCTTGTGGCTAACAGTAATGATTGTCAAAGATCTACAAATGACAGCCGGGACTAACGGCCTTACGTGCTTTTCGAGGCACGGAGGAAACTCGCTATGACAGATGGGCACCCATCCACAGACCGACCTCGACAAGCGCGGCTTAACCCGGATGATCGTTTTGTGCGGCTGTAATTATTTAGCCACCAACTCGAAAATAACATTTACCAAACACAAAATACAAACTGTATATCCCCGAATGAAATTTCGTGATGGATGAGTAATATTCCGCTTAATTATAAAGATTATGATAAATTTTTATGAATGACAACCTCGGAAAAGAACGAAAAAGAACGAAATAACAAATACAAGAGCCAGCTAAAGTTTTTAATACCTTTTCTAAGTACCAAATGTTACAAGTTCTTCAGTAAAACTTTAAGGCTTACAGCCTTGAAATTTCAGTGTTAGAAACAAAAGACAATTACTTAGGTCTTTTAAATTCAGGTGGGGATACAAGGTTTTTGTTCTTAAATAATCATGAATGTCTTTTTAAGAGTTTGTATGCCGTAAGACATTTCAAACAAACTTTAAAGTCCTTATTTCTCGAGATAACTAAACTGATTTTAATGAAACTTCATACGCATGAGTTATCAAAGAAACATTTTGATTGATTGTGTACAAGTCATGTTTCCAGAACATTCGACTATCTTCTAGAAACATCTAATGGGTCCGGCCGGGGTCTAAATAGGGCGCCAATCGGCGATCGAGTCAGTCTGGTTTTGACTACGATTGAGGCGACTCGAAAGTGAACTCAAGCGATCTCTAAGTGACTTTTACGTGTGATTAAGTGTGTCTGTGTGTATAAGTGTTTAAGTGTTGAGTAGTGTTAAGTGCTTGTTGTAATTAGTGATTCGTGTGTAAATAAAGATTATTTTGTTTTAATTGATGATTATTAATTTATCCCGATACCCAGCTCGTAACAATAAAAACAATAGGCATAATACTCGTAATATGTAGCTTAATACCTAATGTACAGACGACAGCACATCAAGCTACCACAATCTGCCAAATTACTTCAATAGATTTTCAACCTTATCACAATAGTGGAAGGTTAAGTCAACTGGTAGGTTTAGAAATTAACCGCAGTAAAACCAATATTATGTCAAACTTTATAAAACACCCTGTATATCTAGAAAATGAAGCGCTAGAATATGTCGACAGCTATATATATCTAGGTAAACAGATTTCTTTCCATAAAGATAGAAATGAACATGAAATAGACAGGAGAATTTCGAATGCTTGGAAAAAATTTTGGAGCCTAAAAGAAATTATGAAAAGCGACATGGCAATCAGCGTTAAGCAAAAAGTTATGGATACCTGTATACTGCCTTCATTAACCTATGCCAGCCAAACTTGGAAGCTAACATACCGTACTAAATCGAAAATCAGATCATGTCAAAGAGGTATGGAGAGAAGCATATTAAAAATTAAAAAAATTCAAAAGATTGCACACACAAATATAAGAAAAAAAACAAAGGTTACGGATGCCCTTTATCACATCAAAAAACTGAAATGGCGCTGGGCTGGTCATATAGCCAGACTAACAGACAGCCGATGGACTCACAAAATAACATCTTGGAAGGGACCACCAGGCGTCAGGATGAGAGGCAGACCGGCTGCTCGGTGGGCTGACGACATTATTAAAGTGGCTGGCGAAAACTGGATGGAGACAGCGAAAGATAGGGACAAATGGAAATCTCTAGAGGAGGCCTTCACCTTCGAGAACGAGGGGTTCTTACTTCCGCCATAGTTACATTAATATTTTTTTTTAACATAGTGGATAAGTTTTTTTTTACATAAAAATATTTTTTTTGTTTACATTTATGTTTTTTTAGTTTTAGTAAGAAATATAAGGCTTTTTTATTTTTTTTATTTATTTATTTTATTTAATGTTCGATTGGTAAAATCTGACAGTTTCGGGTAGTAAGACCTGCTGGCGTCTGTACATAAGTTACATAATTTAGGTACATAAATAAATGTATTGTTAACTGTGGTCGCAAATGACCCTAGATGTTGAAAATAAATAATTAAAAAAAAAGATGTCTAATCTATCTTTTTTTTAATAAGACATTACAGACTTTGTTTAGTAGTGGCAACATTACACGCTTTAGAGCCTTTCCCAATTAAGTTGGGATTGGCTTCCAGTGGAACCAGATGCAGCTGGAAATCAGTATATTACATGGAGCGACCGCCCATCTGACCTCGACAACCCAGTAACTAGGTATCACCTTGGTAACTGACATTCGAGCTTTTGACTGACACTTAAGATTGTCCAAGATCTACTAATGAAAGCCGGGAAACGCTTTACGTGCTTCCAAGGAGGCATCTTGATAAGTTTATGGTCACCTATCCAAAGACCTACCTAGACTTGTGACTTTACCTTCATGATCGACTTGTATCATCATCATCAGCCTATAAATGTTCCCACTGCTGGGACACAGGCCTCCTCTCTGAGAGAGGGAGTGGGCCATAATCCACCACGCGGTTCCAGTGCGAGTTGGTGGATGTCACATGTCTTCGAATTTTTGGTTCTAGGACATGCCGATTTCCTCACGATGTTTTCCTTCACCGTTTTGAGCAGTGGTGATGAAACAAATTACACAAAGTAATGTGCCTGGCTGGATTCGAACCCACGACCTACAACTCGTAAGTCGGTGCCGATACCACTGGGCCACCACTGCTTTATTATCACTGCTTTATTTAGCCACTAGCAACATCATAGATGCTATTAAATATTCTCCTTACCCAACAACCATGAATATTTCTTTCGTAACGAAAGGGAAAATATTTGAAACTTTTCATGGCTCATATTTCAGCCGTGAAAGGTCATGAAATTCTACGAAGGGGCGTTAAACCTGACAATGATTAATTACTTTAACAAAGGCCCCTAATTTTTAGTTCTTTTAGGTAAAATTACTGGCGACAGGTTTATTATTGAATTTAAACGTAATTGTGTACTTTTAAGGGGTTTAACTGATCGAGCTTTTACTAACAAGACGCAATTACTGAACAAATATAGTTACGTGACCACATCATTAAAGCCTCGAGCAGACACACACGATTAATCGCGCGGGGCGACTTGTCGCGGTCCATTCGCAGTACATTTAGAGTGGAAATTCTTGGCTCGTTGTCGCAGCGCGATTAATCGCGTGTGTCTGTTCGAGCCTGAATAAGCCGAGATTTTATTTTGTTTTAATTCATAAATAATATTCATATTTAAGAAGATTTTTGTTTAAATTAAAATTGTTGATATTTTAAGGGACATTTAAGTTAAAATCTGAAGTTAGTGCTTTGACAGATTTCAATAAAAGATTTATTTTTTTGTTAATAACAATTGTTCCATCATCATCATTTTTTTAAAGTTATCTAAACCTTTGGGAAACAGAAAGAAATAAAGAACACCTACAGTGTTTGGTGTGCGTCGTAATGTACCGATATTTTAATATATCAATGAAGACAATTATAGATAAATCTTACTTCAAAATTAAATGCCATTTGCATATAAAATGCAACAATCACACTAAAAAGACAGCTACTCTAACAAACATAAACAGAAAACTCAAGAAACATTTTGTTGTAACACAAACGAAATGAACATTCTAGAATCGCCCGCCATTTTAGAACACCCACTTACAATTCACACTATCAACCCCAGTACCCAATCCTTTTTTAGCAGAATACACAAAAATGGAATAAAAAGTGTAGAGTGTACGCCAGGGCAAACAGCCGCGATCCCTGAGGGTTGAGAGCTGATGGAAATCGAATGGAAACATGACTAACACGTTCGCGATGAATGCGACGATTCTCTCAATTAAAATGGCGGCCGCAATATGGTGGATTAGGGGTGGCAGGTGTGAAATTTTTTCACAGGTTTTGGTTAGAAACTGTTTTGTTCTTTTTTTGGGACAGTTCCACCGCACTGTTCTCAAACTAAATGCCAGAATCAACCGTGTTGACCACCAGAATAGTACCTACTGAGGCAATGAATATCGACGTGTTCTGGAGAATGAATTTAACTGTCTTGGACTCTGCAACGAAATTAATGAGGAAAGGAAAATTTAATGGGGGAAGGAAAATTGTGGTTACTGACATAACTTAAAATCATGCCATGTAATCTCCAAAGAGGTAGAGGTGTAATTAATAGAACACATAGATCAGAATGTCCCACAAATACAATTTAATTTCTATATCTATACATCTCTTCATTTTGTAATAAACTAAACAAATAATTTATCATTTATAAGAATAATTATAGAGTATTTACATAGGTAACTAAAACTAGACTAAACTTCTTTTTATACATCTGATAAAAAGAAGCTCTATACAAATATCATGCAATGTGCCCGCGTTGTCCTTTTCAAATGCGCAACGGATTTGAAGAATTTATTCTAGAAGTTTTTGTGCCAACTAGACTAATATAATAAAGTTTGCATACCATAAAGAAATGCCAATGTTTTGTCAAAATGTAAAAACTGTAGCAGTGATAAAACACAAGCGAAGCGAACTTATTTCTGTCAGCCTCTTAAATTGTTTTAATAAATAAATTTCAACGTGATATATTTATCCAAATATTTCACAGTATAAATGGGTCAATTTTCAATATCTGAGACATCCGTTGAGGATAATGACGCCCGATCTTTTACTACTAGTGCAACCATCCACTGGCAAAAAATAAAAATATAAATTATTTTAATGACATCTAACTTAAATGAAATTAAAACAATTTATATTTTGGTTTTTTGTCAGTGGATGGTTGCACTAGTAGTAAAAGATCGGGCGTCATTATCCTCAACGGATGTCTCAGATATTGAAAATTGACCCAAATGTAAGATTGTTCTTGATTTTTGATATCATGCGTAAATGTCTTTTATTTGCTTAGGCATGTAATTAGACGACCTATTTTACGGTACTTTTCCCGCAGTTAAAATAATTTAGCTTTCAAAACTTAGGGGTCCTCATGTTAATTTAATTTAAGTAGTCCCTAAGTACTTTTACATTAAAACAGCTAAACTTTCCCGTATTATTTTTAGCAGCAGTGTACGAACGACCATGTATTTCTTTGAAAGCTATCAAGGCGTCAGTAAAACCATTTTAAAATTCAGTTCGCTTTGCATAAATATGGAAATGAGTGCGAAATTACGTTAGTAGGTTATTTTAAATACCTTTTATAGAAAAGACACGCAATTATACATCATTGTAATATTACAAGCACTTACAAGCACGTCAAAATATATGAAAATAATGTTATTATAAATCCTCATGTCAACAAATGATTTATGAGTATGAAATAAATATATTCATACAATGATTTTGTATTCAGTCTGTTTACATACGTACTTATTTAAATTATATGAAAATTATGTACATATTTTTGGTGTTTATTTCAGCAAGTTGGGTTGTTTTATTTCAGTGGTATATAAATTCAGTGCTAAGTTTATTTAAGCAGTGTTACCCCGTGAACAAGTTGCGTTACTTGTTAACAATAAGTTTTTAACAAGACCTATGAATCGCTCTTGTATTGTTTGACGGTATTTCGAACGTTTATTTGTAATTAGTATTCTCTTCACTTTTATTTTAAGTTTTAGAACATAATATACTAGGTTTTAAAACATGTTTGGAAGTGTAAAATATACAAAAACTTACACACCCTGAAACGCCACATAAAAATGATTTACAATATTTTAGAGTAAATGCGGTTGTATAGTTTTTTTTTTATATTATCAGGGGTTTTCTTTTATTTATAGTAACATTGTAAAGATAAAAGACTTTCTTTTTAAAAAATATATTTTTTTAATGAGCAGATGAATAAACTCAAAACCCTAATTTATTATAGAAAATAATAAAAAGCCGAAAAGACCGATTAAAAAATCTTTCACATAAACATAACTTTATTATTACGAGTAACAATGGGTTACATTCTATTTTCAAAAATAAATCTGGACCGGCCAGTAGTTTTTTTTTATATTACCAACTATTTCGACAACAATGGTTTACAAAGGTTTTTACTAAATCTAATTACAAAAATAAATAAAATTTCAAACAACTTTTATACGTTCTTAGAAACGTCTCGTATTTTCTTAGAAATAAATACGATTAAAGGATTAAATTCATTGGATTCATGAGCTGAAAAGAAACTTTATTCTAGAAACTAATACCTAGAGCTTCAGTGAAGCACGTTTTCTTAAAGAAAGGTGATATCTGATGATAAAACGAGTGCTTGTCTGTGAGAACTGGAATTAAAACTGTAACTCGAACTTTATATATAGGGGAAAATGTAGGTGCATGTAAGGACGAAAAAGAAAACATAAGCTTTAATAAAACTACTAGGTTTGAAGTCCGGGATTCGTGTGAAGTTTTGGGTAAAGTTGTGCTTCACCGTCGATTACATTCTCTGCTTACCATTAGGAGAGTTAGTCGTCAAAAGAAAGAAAGAGTAAAAAAAACGACGGGTTGCACTCTGGGAGTGCCGGTAGAAGTGAAAACTTTTTTATTACTGTGTTATATTTTAAAACTGGAGTGGTGTACTAACACGAATTTTGTTACATCTTGTTAGTGTCGTACAGGTGTCAAATCACAAATGTTTTCATATATGCTCGATAGATGCCGTTGCACGATTAAAATGCAAGCCAACGTTTGCCTCTTCGTCTTATGAATTTTCGAACAGGGTCACGTGATCCTGACGCGAGTTTAAGATTTTTTACCCATTACAAAAAAGTGTACAACGCGGCTAAAAAATTTTTTACTCAAAATAAAAATGCAATAATTTTCTCTATCATCATCAGCATTGTTCCCACTCCTGGAACACAGGCTTCCTCTCTCACAGAGAGAAAGTCTGTGAGTGGGCTATAATCCACCTGCGGGCCCAGTTTGGGTTGGTAGATGTCACTTGCTGCTTATAGAATTTTTGATATCGGGGCTTTTGAGGTTACAAACACAAATCTTTGCTTTTTATAATTTTATTAAAAGAGTGTCGAAATAACAAAAAAGTAGAATAAGACTATTACGTCAAAATATAACGAACATGACCTTTAACCTAATTTTTAACAACACAGTTACTTCTCAACCGTATTTAACTTTGTAATTTTCATCAAAATTCCTTGAAACCGCCCACGGAAAGTTTCCGAATTCTAATTCAATAAGAAATATTCTAACGAAGAAAAAACGAATCGATATCAATATTTCCATAATTTTGGTTCTAATTTTTTTGGCTGGCAACCCTAAAGCGTGAGCTTCGCAATATGGCGGCCGTTCCCGCCAGTATCGAATTCAATATGAATCTCTCATTATTATGCATGTTTTTTTATTGAATCCATTCAATTTTTTGCTGAAATCATAACTAACGGACTTCTTGTTGATTTTTGTATACACGTGTTTTCAGTTAGCTTCAGGATGAGACTGTTTTCCTCAACATTATTTATAGACCCTTATTTTTTACTTGATAACTGTTTTTCTAACGTTGCCATTGTTGTGTCAATTAAATATGAAGAGGATACAAAGGGCCAGTTTCTCGAACGAAAACCAACAGGAAAATCACGAACCGGAAATCAGTAAATAAATTCTATTGCTCGCGTCAACTGCTGATTGGTTGTATGAATGACAAACAGCCAATCGGATCGCTTGATTTGTTGATTATTTTCGAGAACATTTATTAATAGAGTTTATTTTTATAACTGGTACTGACTACGAGAAATGGGTACGAATTTATGTGGGTGTGTGACCTTTTTTTTTAGCGTGGTAAAATCATCAAATGAGTCCTTCCACCCTTACTGTCAGACTTGTACTGACTAAAATCCACGGTGTCCTTTACGTTCCAGGGTCACGGTAGTGAGATAAGTCCCGCGACCCCGGCAGGCTTTGGCCCTCTAGAGGGGGGCCCGTCATTTTGCTGACGCTCTTTGAGGCGCGCGTGGAACACAACGCGCCGTCGACCCGGCCGCATGGTCAATGGTCGGGCGGCGAGTTGCCCATTACTCGCCGCCCGCATGCCCGGGTGTGTGACCTTGACAAAAGGTATCATAAGTTTGACAACCATCCAACGCCAGACCTAGACAAGCATTGCTTAACCTTGTTCAGCCAAAGATAGACCTCAGCGAAAGTGTCTACCACCGGTAGACTCACTCTACTCACTCTACCATTGCGCTAACCCATCAACAAAACATATTTTAAATTAGTCAGATCCATCAGAAAATTCAAACACAATTTTTAAGCTAAACTAGTTATTTTTATCAAAAAATCTCGTTTAAATCGAAGTAGGCTGTAGCTGTGTAGGTACAAAGCAATGACACTCAACGCTTTTCTCATCTTTGTCAGGTAAAAAGGGCCTCACTGAGATAAATATCTCTCGAAACATCAGAGAAAAGGCACGAAACAAGGAAATCTCTAGCAAAAGCTACAATCGTCAGATGGGCAGGCTGACGTAAACGTAAGTAGGGTAATTGAAAGGGAATTATTTTCAGCCTTGTGCCACAGTACATTGTAATACAGTAGTGTAAAACTTATTTGAAGGAAGAAAAAATCAACTACGAGTTTGAGGAGTTATGATAGCCTGATTAGTAAGGCGTCTGTACTTTCTTTTTTATTTTTTATTCGGAGGAGTTATTGCGCATAAATATTTAAAACAGTATTACACAAAAAAAAAATACTGTTTTGTTTTGTAGAAATTGTCTTTAACTTATAGGCAGGCAGCAACGCACACTTTGTGTTGAAATGTCTCTCGTTGCGTTCGGCTTTAATGTGCACTTGACTTAAGATTACGCAAGAAAAAGATTTTAATGGATTTGACGCTTGAAAATGCGCTCCAGTTTATTTAGGAAATGTTTTTCAATATAAGTGACTGTTGAGAAATTATTTCAGAACGCATTAAAATCTCCTTGGTGGTATTTTTTTATCTAACTACGGTTTCTAAAATGACCTAAAAAGGGGATGATTGTCTGATAGTTAAGAGATAATATAATTATGTTTGTATGTCTATTTATCATAAATATTTAAACCTGTTAAATACCTTATTTTAGGATAATAAATCTATATAACTATCGAGCATAATCAAATAAGTGAAGAGCTTCTTCAGATCAAGCGCCAGCCATAGCTAACATTTCAAGGACACGACATACTTGCACTACTGTTACAAACTACACTAAGCCAGCGATCCGCTAAACTTTGTAGGGATAAAAGGAGAAGGCTTTTATTTTCAGAGCAAACTCCTGAATCGGGTACAAATCTATACATCAAGCTTCTACTGTCGTATAAGATAAAGACTACCCTCTTACTATCTATTTATCTTACATTTATCATTTAGAATGTGTACCGAAATCAGTTTTGGTATTGTTTAGGTAAAAAAAATGGTTTTTCGTTCAGTTTTTCTCGTTAATCTGTGTCTATATGGCTTTGTACTTTAATGTTTTCTTTTGATTCGAATCTTGAACTTTGGTACATTTTTTAATTAAATCAACCTGTATGTAATAATTGCACTCTAATGCCTTTGTCAAACTGACAGACGAACCGAATCCGTGGCGTAGCGTTTTTGTTTGTAATGTATGGAATAGTTTGAAGTCTGTCACATAAACTATCGGATCGCTTTCGCTTTTTTATACGACAGGATTCGGTTCGGTTTGCTATCGCCTGTCTGTTTGACAAAGGACTAAAAAAGAAATTTGTAACGGTCAGTCATCATCATCTGTTTACCTTTTTCCCAATTACATTGGCGTAGGCTTTCGGTCAAACCGGAGCAGCTGAAGGCAGTAGGCAGTAAATAGTATTTGATAATCACACCTCAGTAACTGATTAATTCGATACCCCTTTGGTAAGACGAGTTCTTAGACTTTCGACTGTCGGGCTTTAGAGCTTCAGTAACGGCTGTCAAAGATCTGAATTGGCGGGCGGTAACAATGGCTTTTACGTGCTTTCCGAGACACGGAGAAAACTCACTGATCAACTTAAGAAAGCTCGGCTTAACTTTGAAGATTCCCATGTGTGGCTATTTTCTTCTACTTTTTATTCTCCTAAACAGACAGAACATTAAAATTTGTAAATTTTTATTTTTTCAAGTTTTATTCCACCGATTTATTGTTTTGAACAGAATTCCAAAATTAAAAATACATTTAGTTGATAATCTAGCCATATTTTAGCGTGGACTCAAAGCGAGACCTTTGGCATTTAAATACCAGTCTATTGGCCTCGCCTAGTCTCTTAATATAAATTCAGCGAATGCCACAGCTCGTCTAGAAGTAGATAATAATTAATATCAATACGAGTCATGACAAATACTGTTTTAAGACTTAAGTCTTGTAATGGTAGCCATACACCATACTGCCTATCGTCCAATCGGCATGACGCTGTCGATTGGATCAGTTAGAATTGACCGTGTGTGAATCAATCAAATTGGCATGACCGTTAAATTTGATAGGCTTGATCATGCCGATTTGATCCGTCCGATTGGATCAAATTGGCTTAGCCACAAGTTTTATAAAATTGTAGCTGTCAGTCACCGAATAATAGCTAGATCTAGCTATAAAGTTGCTAAGTTGTGATCACTGCTGCCGATTTGAAGTTTGATCAAAACGATCGTCATGCCGATTGGACGATAGGCAGTATGGTGTATGGTGTATTTGGACGAACTGCCAATTTGATCCAATCGGCAGCGTCATGCCGATTGGACGATAGGCAGTATGGTGTATGGCTACTTTAACGAAGGTAGGTACTTGTCAAAAATATGTTTTGTATTAAAAATTAGACTTTGTTTTAGACTTGTCTTGATAACTTTTATGATTTTATTTCTGTTAAGTGTTTCTAGAAGGTTACTATTCAACAAGGCTTGTTTTATGAGTAGAGTATAATATCGAACGGACGCGTTACATTACGTTACCTTTGTGTATTCTTGAAGTAACGGGTTGTTGTGTGTTGCTACTCAAAGAAAGTAACAAAATATTTTAGACACAAACAATAAAAAATACAATAAAACAGCTGTTCACCCGGACAGCGTTGAGGAGGCGTTTTTTACCCGACTACGCCAAAAGGAGGGTTATTAATGATTCTGATGTCATTTTTTAGTTTTATTAATTTAATAACTATTGTTTATTCCATCGTATAATTAAAATCAAACAATCGTTTAACTTTTTCTTTTAATAATATAGGTACACAATAAATCAGGTTCTATTTTCTCAAATAATATTCTACGTTGCAATAGAAAAGTAGTACGTTTCCTTCTGAGTGTTTTATCGCCTTGCGCAAATGCTAAGAGCCAATTTGTAGTACCACCACGATAGCTAAGTACGTGAACGGGGTTCTATTTTCATTCCTATAAGTTATTTTTCTAACTTTAATAGTTCGTGTTAAAAATTGAGCTGAAGTGTGAAAAAAATGCACAACGAAGTGTTTCATAGTTGAAAAGAATTTAATGTTTCATAATTCTTAAAAAGAAACTTAACACTGTAGTTCAAAACAATAAATACAAAATGGACTTGCGAATATACGTTGTGTGCACGAAGACAACACCACCTATTAATTACATTTTTTTTTAAATTATTTTTATTATTGGGACATAAGATCTGCCAATTCCTAGCGAGTAGATATTTTTTTAACATTTTTTTTATTAATTGAAACCTAAAAATTATGTAGGTATTCAAAAAGGGTGGTTCACAATAAACTTAATATATCATTCCGCGAGTGTCCCCAGTTAGTTCACATCTCTGTCACATTGCACGCTGCAATCGAAGTCAAGTGTGGGTGGTGGGGACTTCGTACATAGCGAATACCAAAATATGTCGCGTAAATGGCCAAATCTATTATCACACCTTTTGAATAATATTAAATGCATTTTGTACCTAAACGTGCCACCTTTTGAAACTCGCTAAAATTCACGAACACAAAACCAAAACTTCCGAAATGGATTGGATCCAAATCTCTAAGCTGCCTTAAACTTGTAATTATTAATCGCCAACAAAATTCTGTGGATACCTACCATGGTAACCATACAAATTAGATAAAGAAGGTCCATTTCTTGCAACGAACGAAAACTCACGCAGTAGCTTTTTATATAGATGTCATACCTGAAAGAAAAGAAAGAAAGAATTATTATTTTATCAAAGGGACACGAACATAAATGAGAAATTTTATTATATAGCTTAACGCTTAGTCAAATAAAACATTATGAAAAAATTAGGACGGAATAGAATGAATAAATCAGTATTATAAGATTTTTAGTGCTCACTAGTACTATCAATTAAGAACTTATCAAATACGTAATAAATATTCCGTTTAGTATTAATATTGGAAATATCAAACTATAACAATAGCAATACTCCAAAGACGTTTGATGTTTCAATAGCAGTCACATTTATATTACATAAAACTAGATACGCCGATAATTTCGATAAGAAGTTAGTTTAGATCTGAGGCGTTGTTACAAGCTTTCTGTATTTTATTTATTGTTTAGAAAAATTAAAAAGCGCCTCTAGTGTACGAACGAGGAAATATTTTTTTCAAATCTAATTAACGTCAAAGTTTCCGTTTACTTTTCGTCACAACAACGTGAAAGTCTAACTAGGACATCTGTAAAGCAATGAGGGCTATCGTTATTGTGCTCACCAGATGGCGCCATTGGCGTGTGAGGACCTGTATGGCTGTCAGTTTGTTATTATTCTGGACTGTGGCGTCAAAACATTAAATAATAAAATATGCTTGTAAACAGTAAACAACTAACTCTGAATTAGCTAACCTCTGAATTAGCTGGACTTTCATTCCGCTTAACTTTGCACATCTTTTTCTTAGTTCCGCTTTTAAAGCACTGATATTCATTGACCCGTAACTTGTATTTGCCTTATGAATAATATTTCATTAAATATTTCGTAATACCTCAGAAAGTAAACTAAAAAGAAATAAAACCGTGCAGCCCGCCAATAAACAAACATTTCGGGACCTCACGCTACACTAGCGCCTCTAGCGGCGAATTCACACGCGATAGCCCTCATTGTCAGACACATTTGTTTGATATTATCATAAATGTCATTAAGTTCGTGTCAATTTGTGTGTATGCCAGTTATCACTCGTTTTACAGATTTGGCCTTCTGTATTTATTTTTATTTCATGGCAACCAGGTGGCCACTTGATTAAAATTGCACGACGGATAAAGAAACCGTTTTCGTTTAAATCAAAGTTGATTGAAACTCTTTGGTGGTAATTTTTTATTGAAAATGTTGATTGTTTATGGATTCGGTTTTAACTGTGGAGTTTTATCGTTGGTTGAGTATTTTTTATGGATATTGAATTGGTGTGAGTTGAGGTTCTTTTTTTTTTAAAAAAAAACACGGTTTATTTTGGTTATTGATTTAAAATTTACTTTTCTATTCGATCTGGGTTGTAATTTAATCTTAAGTTGAATAACGAGTGACGATGGATATTTCCATCGGAAATTGCTCAGAAGAAACCTTTAGCCCTATTCCGTAAGAAATATAGTAATTTTGGCGAAACGTGTACCTCAGTACTGCCTAATGCTTACAAATAATGCGTCTGTTATACTAACATTATGAACTAGTCATTGCCCGCAAATTCGCTCTCCGCTCTCCCCTATACTATACAGTCTATAACCTTCTCTAAAGTACATCTCATTTGTACCAAAATTCATCAAAAACAGTTAAGCCCTTTTTACGCGAAAATGGAACATACAAACATATGCATTTATAAATTGTAAGGGATTGTAAACCTATCAAAGGACACAGAAAAAAGACAAAAACACCTCCATCAAACAAGACAAACACAATATAAATTGTGTGTTGCAACACAACTGAAAAAGGGACACCCTTACACCAAATTCAACCCTAAACAAACATTGTGCCTTTTACATTCCTCACCGCTGCCCCACCGTGGGGCCAAATGACACAGAATTTAATGAATGCCCGTCATCCCACACTTTCATCTTATATTTGCGTTTCATTTGTTGGGGACCATGTCCTTTTGAGAGGCGACCTTGTACCCTTTCGACCAATAAACGCGCGATCCTATCGGGTTGTATTTTTCTCACATTTTTATATGATGTGTCGTAAACATGCGTGATATTTATTCGTTCTGTGGGCTGTCGGTATTGGGAAGCAGTTTAGGGTTGATTTTTCATCGTTATGAAGTGAAAATTGACTGGTAATAACAGCCTGATTAGTTGTTGGAAACAGCGCCACAGCACACGATCTCTAGCTTGTTTTCATCCAACCACTTACACAATGTTTAATTAAAGTTTGATTATTAATTCGAGTCAGTAAAATGACAAGTGCAACTGTCACTGATACAAACAAAATGAAACAAACCTGAACACTGGAAATGTCATTTTACTGACTCGAATTAATAATCGTATTTTAGGTATGTTGAAAATAATTTAAAACAAAAATATAAGATTCTATACAGACTTGAGATTCTGTATTGAGAACCTTATATCAAAAGCAAAGCATTGAAAAGAAAATTCAATGCTTATTTAAATGTCTACGATCTTTCGTAGATATTTTTTTAAAAACAAATCACATGAATATTTGTGTAACCGTGACTTCATAAAATGAGCTTAAAATAAAGATTTTCACAAATCTGTAATAAAGCAGCCAACATTTGCTTATTCAAATGCGGTCAATCAAAACAGTGAATAACAAATATTCAACATTTATTTTAACACAAATAACCCAGCTCGTCCTGTCAGGCCGTTTATCAACATTCAAAAACAAAAACGTACCAAAAATAGTTTTAAAACTCGCTCCACAAACGATCCATCAACTGCAGAAAATAAATCTGTGATGAAAGTACGAATAAATCTAAAAAAAAAATGATTAAATTCAGAAAAAAAATCTTTGAACAAAATCGAGTTAGCGGTTGCCGTCACCATGTATAATAAAATAATAAGGCGACCAACCATTTTTCATAATTCCCCGGACCAGGCGGGTGCCCATAATTTACTTTTGTTTCAATTGTTACGAGTTTTAGAAAGAAAAAAAAAGATTCTTTCCTCTGCGTCCTCCTCTTTTGTTGTTAAAAGCGGTGCCCCAAGATTTTGATGAGATTTCTTACATTTTCTTAGCGAATATTTCAAGAGGTCCGGGTGTTGCGTTTCTATTAAATTTTGAAGAAATTGCCCTTTTATTGTTCGAACGAAGGGGATTGTAGATTAGTTTTGTCTTCCTGGAGATTATTAAGGTTGAACGTGGTTGCTAATTTAGTGGGTTGCTTTTTTTTCTTTTCTTTTATGTTTTTTTGAGCTTGGTATGGAAGAAGATAATGCAAGTAACAGATTTTATAATTTCATACGATTAGAATAGATTAAAGTTGTAGCAAGAAACCCAGTCTACCATTGCTACTTACTTTGCTCCCAAAACAATAAGAATAAGTCATGAAAAAAAATTGAGCGTCGCCTTAAGGACGCTTGGACTAAGTTTTAACTCTGCTGTCAATCTTTTTTCTGTCTCTTTCTTCTATTATCTTTTACGGTATTGCATGCCTATGTTCAGACAGGTGTCGGTACGGAAAAACGTTAGCTCGTAGCTCGAATTCAATTACCTAGTCTAGTACGAATGAAAGGAGTTTAAAATTCCAAAACATATAGAGTAGAGTAATGAGTAAGAGGTGCTGTTCAAAGCTAATGGACAGGACATTAAGAGGTAATTAGAACATTAAGAGGTGATTAGATTACCTTAATGCTTATCTGTGATAGATGATACTCGTATAGATCAGGTATTGTGGATGATGGATGTGTTTGACAAGCAAGATAATTGTGATTCCCAATTACCAGGTAGCAACAATAAGTAATTGGAAACTGACTGTCAAACGTCAAGGTATCTGTAATCCCACAGTTATTATGATGAAGGAAAATTACCAACCAAGATAATAGTTATCAATTCTAATTGAACCTTGATAAACAAAAGATGTCGTCTGGTCATCGCACCATGATGATGAAAATCACTAAATATTTTATATCTTTTCATCTTCGTTATTTTAGACCGCATGCCAATATTTGAGCTTAATATTTAATCTGTGTGGTTTATTTTTCCAACAGACCATCTCACAAGTTAACCTGCATGGTCCTCGTGTAACCTGAGTTATAAAGTATCTGGACTTAAGAGAAGTCTCAGAGTAGTCAGGTACAAAACTCTCTCCTAGTTTGTTAAAAGACTTGTAAAAGTGTTGTTTTAACTACTTTTTTTTTTTTTTGCGTGGTAAAATCATCAAATGAGTCCTCCCTCCCCGGGCAGGGCGGGAGGGACTATCAGACTTGTACTGACTAAAATCCACGGTGTCCTTCAATAACCCTTTATGTCCCGGGGTCACGGTAATGAGATAAGTCCCGCGACCCCGGCAGGCTTTGGCCCTCTAGAGGGGGGGCCCCGTCATCATGCTGACACTCTTTGAGGCGCGCGTGGAACACAACGTGCCGTCGACCCGGGCATGGTCCATGGTCGGGTGGCGAGTTGCCCTTTACTCGCCGCCCGCATGCCCGCGCCTACGGTGACCGGAGATCCTCTGCCGACGTCCGACACCGTGGGCGTCTACCACTTGCGGCTGGGGTGGAGGGAGGACGCTGTACTCTCCCTCACGCGGCCCGCCTCCTCCTTCACGAGCATGACTGTTTCATCTACTACTACTTGGATAATATTATATCGTACCATCATTTCCATAATGATGAGCAGACACATTTTTTAGTATTTAAATTACAATAATATATTTCTACATTTTTTTTCTGCAATCAGCTCAATACAAAAACCCCCATAACTCCTTTCTATATCTTAATACAAAAAGTATCTACGGATATCTTATTATGTCAACCCATGTTCGATTTCTCAATACCCAAAGATACGGAAGAATTATAGAGTATTAACGGCTTTTTGTCCCGCATCAGTTGTAACAGCCAACTGAGTGATGGCTTACTTAGCAGGGGTGGAGGGCGAACCACCCCATGAGGAAAAATGTATTGACCACTCACATAATACATAGATCGGTACTTTCATGGTGTTTTTAAGCAAGGCTTTCTGAAATTTTCAAGAGTTTAGTATAACGTTCAGAGTCATTTGAAATGACAAGTTTAGAAAAAGTCGTTCCGTAGTTTAATTGTTTGTGAGTGATACAGATAAACTCTCGCGCGTTTACTTTGTGTATTTAATGTAGTTTAATGTCTTTGTGTATTTGTTTTTCATCACCATACACTCAAAATGGTGAAGGAAAACATCATCGTGAAGAAACCTAAAAGAACCAAAAATTAAAAGCGATATTGTGACGTCTACCAATCCGCACTGGGCTCACGTGTTGACTGCTCTTATAGAGTTATAATATTCTCACTGCAGAGACACAGGCGTCTCTAAAGCTAATTATGCATATGCAAATGAATTTAAATTAAAAATCACATAGGAAATGTTCTGTTATTTATTCTCCAACTTACAATAAAGACAAAGCTACTTATTATCGTACGTTTCTTCATTCAGTAATAAAAATTTTAGATATAACTATTCAAACCTCATCATTCAAATTGATTCAAAATACCTTTTTTGCAAGTTCAATAAATTATTTTCAGCCCGCAAAGACGTAATTATCAAACTTGTCCAGTCTGAATAAACTCAAGAGAAATCAAACGAAAAGTAATGGCTGACATCTCCTAGTTATCACTTGTTAAGTTTCTTTCAACGTAATTCAACTTTTCTAGTAAAATAGAGCGCTGACATCGTAATTTTATTGCTGATCGGGATAATTTATAACTGTTACTAAATAATTTTGCTCGTTTATTAAGATTTAGAAGCTAAAGCGACACTGTGACGTCATTGCCCCTGGGCCACGAACCACACGCGTTTTGCGACAGCTACTGTGCAGAAAACAAATTAATGAAAGAAGTTGTTAAACGACGATGTTCGAGTAAGAAAGACAAATGAAGATCGCAAGTGTCGTTTTTGTCATTTGTTTCAATAGCATGAGTACAGTCGATCTGAAAGTCGTGACACGGTGACTCGTGCTTGCTGCAATTGTTGTGGCTTAGTAATTAAACTGTTGCGCTGAGTGTCGCGAGTTCGATTCCCGCATGGAACAAATCTTTGCGAGTGTGAGTTTTAATGTTCGTAAATTAAACTCGCACCCACGATACAGGAGAAATTCCAAGGGTGGGACAATATCTTATCAACTTATTTATGTCGCCGACCAACTAGAAGTCAAAATCCTTCCTAAAACGACATAAAGGCGCTGACAATGTAAAACGTGCGTTTATCTGTGGGTAGTTTAAAAAAAACAGGCTTGCTTAGACAATGTGAATCAACCGAATCGCATCATTACGTCTTAGTAATAAGGATTAGTTTCATTCCTATATAGTTTGTTGGCAATGCAAATCAATCGATTCGCGTCATAAACAAGGGCACTAACTCGTGGCTCTAAGTTAATGGAGATTTAAAACGTCAGCGACAGAATGACGTCTTTAGAATAGTAAACGAACTTGTTTAGTGACGGTGCTCAGTCGAAGAAAATAAGTGACGCCAGCGCGTGTCACTTTTTCTCATTGGGAGTGTATCTTCGCGTTCCAAGTCACGTCACGGTAAATCGTGACAAGCTCGGAACAACTTCATTCATTTGAATTTTTTAACAGGAGTTTATGGCTATATAATAACAGCCTCATGGGTCAATTTTCTAGGTTAAACTGGGCTTGCTTAGGTTAGTATATGGATGGGGACTATACGTCACATAGACTCCTTTATGCCTCAGAAAGCGACGTTAAAATGTTGGTATCAGCTGTCAGTAGTCAAACAATTAGTGGTCCGAAAAGTGACACCACCAGTCTTAACAAGGCATTTTATATTCAATTAGGTGCGTCCACACAGAGCGCGCAGCCTCGCGAGGCATTTGCTGCGCGAGGAAACTGACAAGCGAGGCTGCTCACTCTGTGTGGACGCGTCTATTGTTTTTCGACCGAGGCACGAAACAATATATACGCGAGCAAAACAAAAGCCGACACTGGATGGCTCGGGCGCTCGGTCGCTCGACCGCAGCAGCGCTGTCACTTGCCTCGCCCGAGGCACGTCCATACCAACCGAGCTGCTTCGCGCGGAAAATTCCACGCGAGGCTGCGCGCTTTGTGGGGACGCACTTATTCAGTACTAGCTGTTGCCCGCGACTTCGTCCGCGTAGTATTTGAAATTTTTCCTGAATTTTCTTAGCTAAGTTTTAAAGGTCTCGGGCTCCGTGAGGTTTATAGCTTGCTATAAACCTCACGGAGCCCGAGACCTTTAAAACGAATGCAAAACCGTGGAAATCGGTTCGTGCGTTCTGGAGTTATAGCGTCAGGAAGGAAAACCCGACTTATTTTTATATAGTAGACAACAGAGAGTGATTATCAGGCTGAACAACTCTTGATAAGACGTCATTCCTATATATGTTGTGGTGTAGCTGGGCTCTTGGTGTTCTACATCAGGTGTTCCAGATCTTCAATTTTTATACGGCAACAACAGAGAGTGCTTATCAGGCTGAACAACTCTTGCTAAGACGTCATTACTGTATATGTTATAGTGTAGCTGGGCTCTTGGAGTTCCACATCAGGTGTTCCAGATCTTCAATTTTATACGTCAACAGAGAGTGCTTATCAGGCTGAACAACTTTGTTAAGACGTCATTACTATATATGTTGTGGTGTAGCTGAGCTCTTGGTGTTCTACATCAGGTGTTCCAGATCTTCAATTTTTATACGGCAACAACAGAGAGTGCTTATCAGGCTGAACAACTCTTGCTAAGACGTCATTACTGTATATTATGTTATAGTGTAGCTGGGCTCTTTGAGTTCCACATCAGGTGTTCCAGATCTTCAATTTTATACGTCAACAGAGAGTGCTTATCAGGCTGAACAACTTTGCTAAGACGTCATTCCTATATATGTTGTGGTGTAGCTGGGCTCTTGGTGTTCTACGTCAGGTGTTCCAGATCTTCAATTTTTATACGGCAACAACAGAGAGTTCTTATCAGGCTGAACAACTCTTGCTAAGACGTCATTACTGTATATGTTATAGTGTAGCTGGGCTCTTGGAGTTCCACATCAGGTGTTCCAGATCTTCAAATTTATTCTCTCAGCAGAAAATGCTCATCACGTGGAACAATTTTTGCCTTGGCACCATTTTTGTATCTCTTATAGTTTAGCTGGTCTGTTACAGTTCTGCACCAGGTGTTCAAGTTTTCAAGATAAATTATAGCCTATATGTTGGCCAGACTTAATACCTATACAACAAAAAAAGAATCATTCAAATCCGTCCCGTACTTTTTGCGTTTATCCCGGACATACATACAGACAAACAGACAAAAATTCTAAAAACTATATTTTTGGCTTCGGTATCGATTGTAGATCACACCCCAAGTATTCTTTTAAAAAAATATTCAATGTACAGTTTTGACTTTCCTACCATTTTATTATATGTATAGAAGGAAAACCCGACTTATTTTTATATAGTAGACAACAGAGAGTGATTATCAGGCTGAACAACTCTTGATAAGACGTCATTCCTATATATGTTGTGGTGTAGCTGGGCTCTTGGTGTTCTACATCAGGTGTTCCAGATCTTCAATTTTTATACGGCAACAACAGAGAGTGCTTATCAGGCTGAACAACTCTTGCTAAGACGTCATTACTGTATATGTTATAGTGTAGCTGGGCTCTTGGAGTTCCACATCAGGTGTTCCAGATCTTCAATTTTATACGTCAACAGAGAGTGCTTATCAGGCTGAACAACTTTGTTAAGACGTCATTACTATATATGTTGTGGTGTAGCTGAGCTCTTGGTGTTCTACATCAGGTGTTCCAGATCTTCAATTTTTATACGGCAACAACAGAGAGTGCTTATCAGGCTGAACAACTCTTGCTAAGACGTCATTACTGTATATTATGTTATAGTGTAGCTGGGCTCTTTGAGTTCCACATCAGGTGTTCCAGATCTTCAATTTTATACGTCAACAGAGAGTGCTTATCAGGCTGAACAACTTTGCTAAGACGTCATTCCTATATATGTTGTGGTGTAGCTGGGCTCTTGGTGTTCTACGTCAGGTGTTCCAGATCTTCAATTTTTATACGGCAACAACAGAGAGTTCTTATCAGGCTGAACAACTCTTGCTAAGACGTCATTACTGTATATGTTATAGTGTAGCTGGGCTCTTGGAGTTCCACATCAGGTGTTCCAGATCTTCAAATTTATTCTCTCAGCAGAAAATGCTCATCACGTGGAACAATTTTTGCCTTGGCACCATTTTTGTATCTCTTATAGTTTAGCTGGTCTGTTACAGTTCTGCACCAGGTGTTCAAGTTTTCAAGATAAATTATAGCCTATATGTTGGCCAGACTTAATACCTATACAACAAAAAAAGAATCATTCAAATCCGTCCAGTACTTTTTGAGTTTATCCCGGACATACATACAGACAAACAGACAAACAGATAAACAGACAAACAGACAAAAATTCTAAAAACTATATTTTTGGCTTCGGTATCGATTGTAGATCACACCCCAAGTATTCTTTTAAAAAAATATTCAATGTACAGTTTTGACTTTCCTACCATTTTATTATATGTATAGATAAATTGAGCTCTCAAGGCAGTCGCACCATGTATACTATATTCAGATTTTGTTTTGTTAAAAAGGAGTTTGCTCTTGTCCTCAAAGTAGCCAAAAGGCTTAAATTACGCCTAAAATGGAACCTAGAAGGAACTGGAACTGTGCACTGACGGAAGACAGTACCTACAAACTATTTGGTGTTGGAATCCGACATAATGGTGGTCCAAGCCAGGTGACCCTGGTGATGTCTACTACCGCCAATGGGATAGCTCAGCGGTCACCACAGGTTGCAGGTTTCCTGTGGTACAGTCAGGGGGGAACCACTTGAAGGTGGATCCTCCTAGCAGCTTCCAGTCTAACCAGCTGCATCTGATAAGATTGGAAAACAAGGGCAATCTGCTTGGGTGGGAGGTTAGACTGGAAGCCGACGTCAAAATACGAGTAGTTAGAAAAAGCTAAACAAATGATGAGTCGTTGTCGCTGTCTCGTGCGTCATTTAAGCGTATAGTTCATGGCCAGGCCGTTATGAAGATTTAAAAGCCAGCGCGACAATGTGACATCCTTGGTACAGATGGAGCGGTCGGGAGCGACGTAAACAGCGATCAATCATGCTGCTCTGCTTTAGTGGTTAGGGAAGCCGCCCGGGAGATTTTTGTATGTGTTTTTTTATTATTCATGACACATTTTTTGGTATTTGAAAAATGATAATAAGTTACGAAGCCAAGGTCTGTGAGAGTTTGGAAGAATGATGTCAAATTGGTGTTACAGTGATTGTTAAGTATGTTGTCTGCTGTTATTAGATTAAACGAGGGGTGATACTTAAACGAATTGGGAACATAATTTATGTTTGTTATATTCTCTCTGTCTCTTAGTTGAAAATTAAGGACAAGTAGAGTAGAAGCCACTTGTACTAAAAATATTTTATTTTTCCCCGCAGTCTTGGGCAAACGAGTGCCTCAAGCTACATTTATATTAAGCCAACAATAAAATAAACATCGAGCATATAAAATAGGTTTAACGTTCAAATACCCTGAACCTGGTCTTGGAATACTACTCAAAAATTCCTGAAGAGAAACCGAATAATCGAACCGATACAAAACCCGACATTGTTGAACATTAATATTCCATAAGCACTTCAAAATTTACCTACCATAAAATATCCCGCTAAAGCGTTGTTATTTATAAGTTTCATTATGAATAGGTAACCTAAAACAGAATTCATTATTCACGTTACCACCTACAATATTAGCCTAGCCCCAATCCAAACACCAATGTTTAATGCATAAATTAATATCGTAAAACCGATACTATTTAGAAGTGCCTTTCCACACAAGATGTGCTGCGAAAATGTGAAAACTAAGAAATGGTTATAGAAGGAACACTTTACATTTTAGTCAGATAAAAACTGACAGTCCCTCCCTCTTCGCTCAAGACGGGAGGACTCATTGAATGATTTTTTCGTCAATAATAAGTTTTGAAACTATATACCCGTTTCCCCTGAAGCTAAGCTTTGTATAGCTATGAAGATGCGTTGCGTCAAGGTAGCTGTGCGAGGTAAACTGTCTGCCAAGATAACAAATCAAGTTGGATACACCACTCGCGACCACCAATAGCATGCATCCATAGCTCGCAGCGTCTATAGAACGCAACCGCAGAACGCATCTTTCACGTAGCTTAGTTAAACCAGTTTCCATTAGTGCAATTCTATGTGGACCGAGGAATGTGATTGGTGGGTTTCAAACGTATTTATAGTAACGTCGTATAGCACATCTTCGTCATCGTCTTTATCAGGTGGAAAAGCATCCATTGAGCTTAACACACACGCTTACACTACGATATATTATGTTATAAAACGTGCGGTTATCTACGGGTAGATGAAAAACAAAACACGCTCGCCACTACGACGTAAGTCAGTCGAATTGCATCATTATATCGTAGTAGCAAAGACGATTTTCAATTGTGTCAAAAGCAAGCTAGCTAACAGTACCTATTTTATGAACAAAACAAGAACTAAACCTAAAATTCGAACCCGCAAGTGCCTCAGGCATTTATGTCAGAAACAAATTAGCAGTGTCAAACTTACAAACAAATTACTGAGTCGCTTTTGGCAGGTGTCAATGTCAGATTGAATTAATTTAACAGGTATTTCGAAGATGGTATTTTTGGAGTAACTTTTCAAAGTTTTGTTTAGATTCAACATTGGTTCTGGTCATTCGTCAGGTGATGATAATGGTATCTAATTAAGAATACCTATTTTAATCTCAACGATGAACACAGCTTTTCTTCTTTTTTATTTTTCTTTTAAGCATAGCATAGACGACCAGCTAGCAGCTTTATACATATAAATGGACAACGCAGAGTAATAATTCCATCCGTGCGTCTTGGGTCGAGGCACACATTCACCTAGAGAAGAGGTCATGAAATAAATAACTTATAGTAAAGTACTAGTCCAAGTGTAAGCCTATATACGACACGTAAAACAGAATTATGACACTTGATAGCGCCTCCTAGTAACCACGTTATAAAGGGCCGTAAAATCCAACTACTAACCAATTCTCGCCAACTAGATAATTGTTGATACACATAGGTCGTCTTGGTTTTTATTAAAAATTAAATAAAACCCGAAAAGGTGCATATTAAACTTGACACATACTTCACTCCGTGGGTGCCTCCCGTAATTCACACCCACCAAAAACATTCTTTAAAAAAATAGCCAAGTCTCGATGGAGCTGCTTGTTTATTCCTAAAAGTAATGAAACATCTGCAATTTCTCTATTATTATATTTAATGTTATAGTCCCCACCACTGACTTCACACATAGCGTATACCTCTCCAATCACAAGTAATTTAACTCAACACTTGTTAAACTCACTATCTATCATACACAATGAAGCATAACGATCAAAACTTTATTCATAAAAACGTTCCAAAAATATTGTCACACGTGTGCAGACATTACCTAACCACGGATTAGGGTCCACCTTTTCATCTCTAAGGTCATTGCGCAAGGGCCCTTAATTAAAAAGGGCCCAGAAAAGTCCTTTATTACGTAAACTTAAACAATAGTACTTTGTGGTAAGGGCCCCGGTGGCATTTTGAAAATTTTGATGAGTTCAATTATCCAAATGTTTTTCATCTCTGAATGAGGTTAGTCTGTAGTGTGTCTAATACTAATTCAGTTTTATTTTAATGCTTTCAGTAATTATCTGGGACATTAAAGAGCTTTTTGATATTAATTGCTAAGCTTATTTGAATTATAATTGGTCTGCGTCTGCTTTAAGTTGCTTTGCTAGTTAATTTTGTTTGAAAGGATTACCCGAAAATGTAAAGAGATTTTCTTTTAACCTAATTTAGTGTCGTCTGATTAAGAGTCATTGATTCAAAATTAACATAATATAAATCTGTACACAAAAAGATAGGGCGAAAAGGTTTGGACTCATATCGTGAGGACTTGTTCCTGGTAGCGCATGGCAAGAAATCTTGGAAAAACTTGGAGAGACCTTTGCCCAGAAGTGGAACAGAGTGGGCTGACAAAAAAAATAACTGTATTTATCATGTTACGAGGTGTCAGTGTTAAAATTTAACAACAATGTTGACACTGAAAACTTTAACACGCAATTTAACGAAAAATAAATTAATCTTAATTTGTTACAAACTGATCGCGTTGTTATTTTCCGCAGAGACTTTTTCACTCTGTTTCAGGCCCGAAGGTACCAATCAAGCCGATTCCTATCGGCTTCCCTTTCGAAATTTAGCAAATACTAGTATTTATTATTCTCATTTATCATTTAAACAAATTAATTATTTACGAAGTTACATTGCATGTATAACATTTGCTTATGAAAATGAGTCTGTTCTGCAATTTATTATCGAAATAATATGTATAAGTAGTTTTTATTAAGAAAGTAGATAAAGTTTAAGTATAGTAGTGTAGACTGACAGTCGCGCTTCGTACGAAAACGAACCTCTATTGCGTACACTTAAGTTCCTTATTTCTATGATAAGCTAGATCACAGTCGTCTTTAAAAATAGTTATGCAACTGAACTTAGTAATAAGGAATATTTTCAGTTGAAGCATAATTGGCTAAGCTTGAACTAATACTAAGTTCGATCTATAGATTTGGAGCTTAGACCTATAAAACATAAGCTCTCAGTATTTCTTCCATTGTCACAAAATATTAAAACTATTTTTATGTCACCTAATAAAAAGTATTGCCATATTTCATAGGACAGATGGTAATATCAATAAATAAATTATATGATCAAACATAAAATCGTATGCGTACTTAAAATTAAAATGAATGTGAATTTTACGACTGTTCGAATAAAGTCTTGAATGACATGACATTTGTACGAATTGAGGTTAACAGACATGAGAAATGTTATTCTACTGTCTTATTGGCACGATTGATATGAATTGCTTGTGCCGTAATAAAAAATATTAGTAGTTTCAAAGAGATAAACCAAGGAGAAGATGATAAAGGTCAAGTTTGGCATCTACTGAAAACACAAGGTCCATTATCAGTCTTTTTTTAAGATCGACTAGGTGATAGATTGACTAGTGAAGAGGTGGCAATAAATGGGTACCTTCTGCTTGAGTCGAGCCCCGCACCGTGTGAAGGTAATGACTTGGCGCGGCTGGGGTTGGCGCGTCCGAAAAGGTAACTGACGACAGGGGCCTTACTACGAGTTCTTAACGCGATCCAGTTTAGGCTGTGGAAAAGAGACAGAGCTATACAAGTCGTCTAGCGCCATCTCTTTCCCACAGCCTAAACTGGATCGCGTTAACAGTTCATAGTAGGGCTCCAGATCATACTCATGCGTCGACTGACATAATTATGAAGTTGTTGCTAAAATTATGAATCCGCAAGATTTTAAGCTAGTTGGCTAATTGATAACCCAGGGTATGTTGAATCCAGGGTCGCAGGACTTTGTCATGAAAGGACACCACGACCCTGGAACGCGTTTAACGATTTTTACAATCCAAACAAATGGGCACGCCGAGCAATTTATTTTAGTATAGCCACCATTAAATGTTATTTATTATGCAATTAAATAATTCCATATCATGCTTTTATGATCGACAACCTTTACAAAGGTTATATTCTCATGAATGTCAAAATGTCGATATCAAAAGAAAATTTATTTAAAAATGTATGTATTTCATCATTTATATGGAGCCGTTTATAAAGTAAAGCACTGAATATTTCATGTATGTGTTGAAACATGTCTACAAATTGCTTATTGCTGAAAAAAATTGATACATAAACAGTTTTAATTTATTTTTTATAAAAAATCAAACAGCTTTTAGATTTCATATTTATTTTAAACGTGTACAGACTTATTTTTTATGAAAATGAAAACATTACTTTAGTAAGTACTAAGGTAAAATATATAGACATTAAAAGCTTTAATAGTATGTGATTTTGATGCTGGATAATTTATATTTCGACGAGTA
The DNA here is from genome assembly GCA_950005045.1 of Agrotis exclamationis. NCBI lineage: Eukaryota > Metazoa > Arthropoda > Insecta > Lepidoptera > Noctuidae > Agrotis > Agrotis exclamationis. The sequence goes on along the minus strand of OX465431.1, from coordinate 3,838,882 downwards.
CGTCTGTGGTGAAGAGTTTATTTTATTTTTGGTCAAAATTGTGACAAAGTAATTATTTATTTCGCTACACATAATCAGCTTATTTATGTTCTGGTGACAGAATTGGAGACTAGGCTGAACTTTTTTTGAATAGGTAAATCGTCAATTACCTTCTTCCACCCTTGGGGGAGACAAAGGGTCTTCTTTCGTTCAATTTTTCTGTCAATTGCACTTTGATTTACTTAAGTTGCTGCAGCAGGTTGTTTTCTTCGATTCTCGCTTGTCAATCATCACTTTATCATTCACTCCTTTTTCTTCATCATCATCAGCCTATAAATGTTCCCACTGCTGGGAAATAGGCCTCCTCTCTGTGAGAGGGAGTGGGCCGTAATCTACCACGCGGGCCCAGTGCGGATTGGTAGATGTCACATGTCTTCGAATTTTTGGTTCTAGGACATGACGGTTTCCTCACGATGTTTTCCTTCACCGTTTTGAGAGCAGTGGTGTTGAAATAAATTACACAAAGTAATGCGCCTGACGGGGTTCGAACCCACGACCTTCAACTCGTAAGTCGAGGCCGATACCACTGGGCCACCAATGCTCTCACTCTTTTATCTTGCATCGAGATAATATTCGACTTAGTGGCTATTAGTGAGGAATTCCTGATGTAAGAACCCAATTTTATTGGATTCTTACATAAGGTTCTTACTAGGTTCAATACCTATTTTGGCAATGTTTTAACATTGCCGAAATAGATATTGAACGTAGGACCTCTCCATAACCAATGATAAAACAGTCCTTGAATCTATTCTTTATTAATCAATTTCAGTCCTGGCTGTACTAGGCTAGGCTGTCTTGATAACTCAACGATAGAACACGACAACACTCCTAATGCAATCTCTTTATAGCTAAACTATCCTAAATTTATCTCGACATCCACCATCTGCAGCTTTAGCCTTAGGGTCAGTTTACACCGAGACGCGACGCGACGCGACTTGACGCGTTGATACTTTAAAGCCTCCTGCAGACACACGCGATTAATCGCAAGGGGCGACATGTCGCGGTCCATTCGCAGTATTTTTAGAGTGGAAATTAGCTTGGCTCGTTGTCGCAGCGCGATTAATCGCGTGTGTCTGCAGGAGGCTTAAATGTATCTTGTCATGAGTAGTAAATAAAATTAGATTCGCGATGTGTCGCGTCGTTGATGAAAATAATTTCTATCTTTTCGTGTAGTAAATCAAGTTAGATTTTGAGTCGCTCTAATGAAATCTTCACACAGCGTCGCGTCTCGGTGTGATTTACCTTTATGCAGCTTAGCCTTAATAGGATCTCATAACGCATTCTCTCTGTTCAAAGCAAGTTTAGCCTTAGCCTGCTGAAAAGTCTAAGTTATTTACCTAACTAAGTTTAAGTTGAAGTCACTGCATCTGACTATGTTGGCTGTTGACCGAATAAGTTATTCACCTTGTGAAGATTTCTTATAGGATTCAATTATATGATTTGGAGTATTAATATTTTATAAGTAAGTGGATCCAGATGTTAGTAGAATGTAATAAAATGAAGATATTATTATGGTTTCAGATATTGTGCACCTAGTTTTGGCAATGATTAGGTACTCCATGTAGGTGAAAAAGGGTAAAAAATGATAATATTTATTAGGCCGACTGTAAAAGAGATCACCTGGACGTACACAATAATAGTTAAGCTACTGCATAGCTTTTATCGGCGGCGACCGAATCAAAAAAAAAACAAAAACCTAACGAAAATACCTGACACCACGCATCGCCTAACATCGTTTCAGTTCGGGAGGCTTCGGCAGTCGTAAAAATATCCGTCATAAAAACAATTTACTTTTTCTTATTGATTCTAAACGGCCAACTACAAAAGGAGTTTTCACAATGAAACCTACTTATAAAATTTTCCTACTAGCCCAGTCAACGAATGCTCAAAATATATAGAGGGAAAGTCTTGGAACACAATTTTTGACTTTGTAACTTTGTTTAGCCTAGTTAGGAGGTGAACATATCAAAAGTCCCCGCCCCTAGCCCTTGAGCTTTGGGGGAGGGAGGGGTTCGAAGGTCCCATTTTTTGGTTTTTCGCTTTTATCTCGGAATCTATGCGTCCTAGTGACATAGCACCACGGAAAAAATAAAAGATATCTTCTTCAGTTTTCGAGATATATACTCCTGAAAGTCTGTCATTTTGAAAAAATCATTCTAACTTTACATTTTTAGAACGGAAATCTTCAAAGATGCAACTAGTTAATAATTGCCGGCAAAAAGCTTTTAGAGCATTACATTTTCTTCAATAAAACTATATTATTTTCCTTCAAATGTTAATGTAAATGCTGTATATTATATTTTTTATAAAAGGTAGGTACCTGGTCTTTGAAAGAAGGTCTTTGTAAATCAATGTGCGAGTATGTATCAATGTAATGCTTTCCATTACATTAGCTTAGACTAAAGCACATTTTAAAGAAAATTGATAAAATAATTATAGTATTATTAAAGGAAATTGAGTGTTCCACAACCCTTTTGCCAGCATTTACTTATGGTTGTATCGTTAAAGAGTTATCCGGTAAAAAAGCGCAAAAATGTAAAGTTAGTTTCCTGAAAGTCTGTCATTTTTTCAAAATGACAGACTTTCAGGAGTATATATCTCGAAAACTGTAAAAGATATCGAAATACTTATTTGGTATAACTTGTAGCAAATTTAATCAGCTTTTATTTTGTTCCGAGGTACTATGTCGCTAGGACGCATAGGTTCCGAGATATAAGCGAAAAACCAAAAAATGGGACCTTCAAACCCCCCCCCCCCTCCCAAAGCTCAAGGGCTAGAGGCGGGGACTTTTGATATGTTTACCTCCTAACTAGTCTAAACAAAGTTATGAAGTCAAAAATTGTGTTCCAAGACTTTCCCTCTATAATCATTCGTTGACTGGACTATACAACAAAGAAGTTCTTTATTAGAGTAGTGCACCACAAACATTTTAAATAAATTATATTCTCGTTAAATATACGCGGTAGGCGATTTTGTTCTTTTAAAATAAAAATAAAGTGTTATGCAATAGCTTCACCGCGGCAGTCTCCGAGTGCCACATGTATTTTTTTATCGTGGTAAAATCATCAAATTAGTCCTATCCAGGGCGGGGAGGAGGGACTGTCAGACTTGTACTGACTAAAATCCACAGTGAGCCTTCAATAGCCTTTTACGTTCCAGAGTCACGGTTTCCTGATGAGACAGTACCGCGAGTCCTCCCACTCTGTATGCAGTGGTAGGGACTGTCACACTTTTACTAACTAAAATCCACGGTGTTCCTTCAGTTCTATTCTTTTCTTTTCTTATAGAAGTATCGGGCTTCATATGTGTGCATGTTAAAATGAATTCCACGGAAATTTCATACGGGGTTGAAAAGTCCTATATCCAAATGCAACTCGGCTTCTGTACCATATTGCATACAAATCCGATCAACCGTTTTGGCATGTAAACGTTACAAGCCGTTAACAATACTGAGTTACTTTCACATTCATGAAAATACGAATATCCAATAAATTCATCCTAACGAAGCTTGCCGGGGACGCGAGACTTATCAAATTACGGTGACCCTGGAACGTAAAGGGCTATTGAAGGACACCGTGGATTTTAATCAGTACCGGTCTGACAGTCCCTCCCGACCTGCCCTGGCTGGGAGGACTCCATTTTATGATGTTACCACGATGAAAAAGGGGGTTGGGAGGACTCATTTGAAGATTTTACCACGCTAAAAGTTGTCTCGGGAAAATGCTAGTATGAATGTGTAAATGTTGACAGAACTTTTGTATTTTTATATTGTTTTTATCAACACATGAAATATATCGTGACAGCACTCTCACACACAATAGTTATCAGATAAGGGTGGCGAAATAAAAACTCTCCATCTTATCGGAACTCCGTAAATCCTTTATAAGAACGTTTTACTCCCCTCCCTTTCCATGTATGGGGTACTTCACCCTAAAAAAAATACATTTAGCTCCGTATTCATCTGTGTTTACAAAGAAAACATTTTCTTATATAGGATTATTAAATATGATGGTAAATTGAAAGAAGAATGCCGGATGGTATAAAAGGAACGTAGGTTTTTTAAGTAAGTGTGAAAGAATATAATAAATAAGCTTTATAGAAACCACGGTTATTATATTTTGCATAAAAAAGAGTAAGATGTTTATTCTTTAAGAATTTCCATAGATTTTTTTTCTGTACATAATAAAGCAATGAGTTTGGTTATTTAAACCATTTATTATTCAAACATTATTCTATTCCCATGGAAATAAAGCGTGCTTGAGCTTATGTTTTTTTATGAATAACTATTGCCATTGGCTTCGCCCGTCTGCTTTTCGAAAATCATGCAATGAGATCGTAATATAATTATGTTACGAGTATTTCAGATTATAACCTTATTTTATTCGAAACATTATGATACGTTCGTTGTTCTGATGTGATTAAGTAAAATAAGATCCTAAAAAAAATACATTAAAGTTAATCATTGTTAGCATGCAGAAACTCATTATGGTCCTTTTCTATTTCTTACTTATCAGACGCAAGTAAGTCTGATTAAAACTTAAAAATTAAGTTTTTAATCAGACTTACTACTTACTTACGATTAAAACTTAAAAATTAAGTTTTATAACCAAATATTATAAATCATGAATTCACAATTGCAATAACAATTCAGAAACACCATTTATTTTATAACTTTATACATACTGTACAATAAAAATAAATAGTGTGACCAACGAAATTGATCGTTAACCCGAAATGTGGCCATATTGCGTGACCTTTAATATAATATTATAAACTAGCTGCCCGCCCCGGCTTTACATGGGTTAAAATTTTCGACCAACTTGGTGGATTTTTCGAAAAAAATATTACATTAAATTTTGACCAGAGAATAATAAATCTCAAAAAAAAAGAATTATTCAAATTGGTGCCGTTGTTCGAAAGTTATATGCGTACAAACACACTTTAGTGCCTATGTTTTATACTATGTTAAGAAATAAGGTAAATTGTTCAGGTGTGCGTGAATAGCCTAATCCAAATAAAAATTATGAAAATATATACGGGCATAATTCTTTTGGGGCCGATTTCAATGAAAGCTAAAAAACGTATCATTTTCTAACAAGTAACGATCGTCTTGGGAATCAAGCATTTTTAGAAGAGCAGTGTTAACACTCGCAACTACCTTACTTTTTTATAGCATACAGGTGACAAATAAACTGACGGATCGCCTGATGGGAAACGGTCACAGTAGCCTATGAACGCCTGCAATACCAGAGGTTTCACTTGCGCGTTACCGATCTTGCAAGTTTTCCCCACCCTTTTTGAGCGTGGAACACGACACGACGTCGACCCGGACATGGTCCATGATCGGACGGCGAGTCACTTTCACTCAGCGTCCGCATGCCCGCGCCTTCGCATCTTTACGCAGCTTGAGGTTAGGTAATATAAAGTCACCGGTTTATTCTTGCGGCTGCAAATGAAAGATTCTAGCATAACTTTGTAAGCGCTCGTTCAAGAAAACTTTAATGCGAAAGTTTTATTCAGCCATTAACTTTCTGGCGACGCAAGCGGTCGCGACAGTCGTTGGAAGGATCCGGCAGTTGGGACTCGACGTGGCGCTCCACAAAACAGAGGCCATGTGTTTTCATGGCCGTCTGAACGCGCCACGGTCAGAGTCCCACATAACGGTGGGAGGGGTTCGCATCGGCGTCGGGAGGACGATGAAGTACCTGGGACTCGTCCTCGACGGCCGGTGGAACTTCAAGGAGCACTTCCTGCGTTTGGCCCCAAGGCTGAACCAGGCGGCAGGCGCCCTCAGGCGACTCCTGCCCAACCTCAGCGGGCCAAACGCCTCCTGCCGGAGGCTGTACGCCGGTATCGTGCGGTCCATGGCCCTCTACGGGGCCCCCGTGTGGGCCCTGAGCATGCGGACGCGACCAGCGAGGCTGGTCGCATGCCAGAGGGTCATGGCTATCCGGATGATCCGAGGATACCGCACGATCGCCGGCGAATCGGCCAACCTCCTTGCCGGATTACTGCCCTGGGATCTGGAGGCGACCGCCCTCCAGCGCGTCTATGAGTGGCGCGTGGAGGCGCGGCGCCGGGGAGAATTCCCGCTGCCCCGACAAGTCGAGGCGCGGCGGGAAGAGGTCCGGCGCGATCTCAGGGCAGTATGGAGGGAACGACTGTCGCAACCGAGGTTCGGGCACGCCGCAATCGCGGCGGTAAGACCCCTCTTTGAGGAGTGGCTGGAAAGGCGTCACGGCGTCCTGACCTATCGGATGACGCAGGTCCTCACCGGACACGGATGTTTCGGGAGGTACCTGTGTCGGATGGGGAAGGAAGAAACGCCGGGGTGTCACCATTGCGAAGATCGCCCGGAGGACACAGTAGAGCATACGGTGCAAGACTGCCCCGCTTGGGCAGAGCACCGCCGTGTCCTCACGGCAGCGATAGGCGGAGACCTCTCGCGCCCGGCATTGGTCGAGGCCATGCTGCGGGGCGAGACGGAGTGGGAAGCGGTCGCCTCCTTCTGCGAAGCAGTAATGCTCGTTAAGGAGGAGGAGGAGAGTGAGAGAGAGAGGACAGCGTCCTCCCTCCGCCCCACCCGCAATGGTAGACGCCCACGGCGTCGGACGTCGCAAGACGATCTCCGGCCACCGTAGGCGCGGGCATGCGGGCGGCGAGTAAAGGGCAACTCGCCGCCCGGACATGGACCATGCCCGGGTCGACGGCGCGTTGTGTTCCACGCGCGCCTCAAAGAGCGTCAGCACGATGACGGGGCCCCGCCCAAGAGGGCCAAAGCCTGCCGGGGTCGCGGGACTTATCTCATTACCGTGACCCCGGAACATAAAAGGCTATTGAAGGACACCGTGGATTTTAGTCAGTACAAGTCTGACAGTCCCTCCCGCCCTGCCCGGGGTGGGAGGACTCATTTGATGATTTTACCACGCTAAAAAAAAAAAAAAAAAAAAAAAAAGCCATTAACTTTAAAGCTTAATTAGTCGAGCCAGTGAATGGGGGCCGACCACAATCATAAGTATTACCAGAGTCTTACAAATGAACTACCAGTGGTTTTGCAGGGCTTTATGCTTTTCATTTAGGTTATGCTTGTGTATTTGGTCACCTTCAACACTCAAAGGTCTTGGCATTGTATTATATGATAATTATTTAGAGGAGAAAATAAGAAATTTTACAATGATGGCATTGACAGGTTGACAATAGTTTTATCTGAATTAATAATAATGGCAGTTTGAACCAACAAGAAGGTTTTGGTTCATCAAACATTGACCTCTTAAGGGATCTTGTTGACAAAATAAATAGTCAAACAACTTTGAGCTGAATAATTTTGAACTTTATTAACGAACATTATACATTATTTTCTGTGGCTCGAGTCTATTCTGTACCAAAGATTCAAAAAGTCAAAGTCAAATCATTTATTTCAATTAGGCCATCAAAGAGGCACTTTTAAACGTCGATTATTAAAATTAAGGAAATGGGATAGGATGGGAATGAATCTACACCCATTCGCAAAGGTAGGTTGTATGAAGAAGAATGGGCAAGAAACTCCATACTTACTCTTTTTAAAAATGTTTTACAATATTTTTATAACATCATTTAAAATAAATAATATGAAAGCAATGTACCTTGAAAATCTATACTAAAATTATAAAAATAAAATAATAAGAAATAATAAAAAAGAGCAAAAAGGTACATGGTGTTCATATTTTAACAAAATATTGTAATTACAGCTATTTTACAAATACAATAATTATAAGTGTGTGAGCATTCAAATTTCAACCAGCTTGATTCCGTTTAAGCCCTACATTGTACTATGGAGCAGGACCAGCATGTTTCCAAACATTTTTATCTTGGATATAATCTTCTAATTTATAATATGCTTGTTTACTAAGTGTATTCTTTATATAACTTTTAAATTTTCTTTCATTTAGAGTTAAAATTTCGCTAGGTATTTTATTGTAAAATTTAACACAGTACCCCATAAAAGACTTTTGTACTTTAGACAATCTAAAATAAGGTTGATAAATTTTATCTTTATTTCTACCCATGTTGACACTGTTAGCAAAAGGTAATATGTGCTCGCGATACGTTAAACGAATCAATTTGAAAATCGACAAACCTTTTCATTCCGTGACTGTACACTCATATTATAAAGAGAAAAGATTTGTTATTTTGTGTGTGTATGTTTGTAATGAATAAACTCAAAAACTACTGGACCAATTTCAAAAATTCTTTCACCTTGTTGAAAGCTGGTATAGTCCTGAGTGACATAGCTGCTGGCAAAAGCGAGTATTATTATTTTAATATGTAAGTAATTTTGTATGTTTGTTATCTTTTCAAGAGCATACCATTTAATCAATCATCCTAAAATTTTGCATATACGTTGTCAAGTGAAAGGAGACGAACATGGGGTACCTTTCATCCCGATAAAAAGTAATTTTACAGAGACAAACAACAATAACGTTCATTTAATATGATAATAGATGGCGCCACATATACGATTCGAATTGATTTTTACCCGACTACGGCGAAGCAAAAAGGAGGGTTATGATTTTGACCGGTATGTATGTATGTATGTATGTATGTTTGTATGTATGTATGTATGTATGTATGTATGTATGTATGTATGTATGTATGTATGTATGTATGTATGTTCATCTGTTCCCTCATAACTTCTGAACTACTTATCACTACTTGACAAATGAGGTGTCGTTAGAAGCGTCTCAGTTGTCCGCTGGTTATAGGGAAGGTGACGTGTCACCAAATCCAACATGGCGCCCTCTAGGGGATGAAAAGTCGCAACCGAAAAAAAAAATTCGCACAGTATCGACATGGGTATCAAATTAAAGAGCTTGACGAGCACATTTGAAATATATATACATTATATAGCTTTTACTAGCTACTTTGCCTGTTTCTAACAGTGTCAACATGGGTATCAAATGAAAAGGCTTAATGAGATCATTTTAAATTCACTCGCTGCTTTGCTTATTATATCAAATAACCCCAAAATAGTGTAAATAAAAAATAAGTTAAAATAACTGAAACCCGACTACGAAAAAATCGCGCACTAAAAAGTATAAAACAAGAACAATCCGTGTTACAGAATTTTTTAATTAATAGCCGTGGTCGTATGCCACCTGCGGTTGTTTCACACAATCTTTATTGGCTAGGTGGCATACGAACGGCTATTAAGGCCAGGTATTCCCAATTTTACATCACTTTGATTTAACAATAAATAAAGAAATCGTGATTTTTTAAATCCAAAAAAAGAACTTGTTCTAGTTTACTCTATGTACTTTGACAATTTGTGGTTCAAAACACGATATTGAAAACTTCACTCGATAAAAAAAAATCCGAAAAACAGGCTTAATCGATATTTTTTTCATGTTTTTCTTGTTTTTCTCAAAGCTTATAAATGTTTTACTACTAAAAACCATATCTTAAAAAAGGTAATAACATAGAGAAAAGTAATTTGTGGTTACATTTTGCAAAATAGCTTGTTTTTTTTTAATAATAAATTATTATATAACACAGCGGTTCGCGTTCGTCACTTCAGTCGCCCGCTAGGCCTTGTCGAGGTGAGACCTGTGTCCCTTTTTCTAGCGCGCGGCTATCACATAGTGTAAAGAAGGCAGTTACTCTTTATTTGTTTTTATTAGTGCACAGAAGTATGGGAAATAAAAATAAAAACAAGAAAGTAGCCAGGTGCAAAGTCCGGAAGGTTAGACGAGAAATCAGGTAAGTTTGTTTACAATTTTATTTTTTCACATACTAATATTATCTAAATACTTATTCGTCTTTTGATTTTTAAATCTAATCTACGGTCTATCTTTACCTTTACTTTCGAAACCTGTCCATCATTTCTAAGAAATAGCAATAAGAGTGCGCTTCTTATCTCTATTTAGGTACCTAGGTAGGTAATATTATAATAACAATAGAAGTGCAGCGCGCGCCTGTGTGTGTTTATTACCTACTAGCTGTTGGCCCCGGCCTCGCTCGCCAGCCAACCCCTCTCCTATATAGCCTATTACCGGCTCTAGTGTCCCACCTGTCTCTGTACCAAAATTTATCAAAAACAGCCGTTTTGACATGAAAACGGAACATACATACATACTTACATACATAGGTAGATGCAAAGGTATAATATGAGTAGGAAATTAGGGATCTCTGTTCCTTTCTGCGGATATATGTAGGTAGGTACCTACCGGCACCGACATTGAAGTCTCAAGGACGGATACCAACATAATACATAGTAAAATCATAACAGTAGAATAACTTGATAACGTTTTCATGAACATTTTTTTATTGTTGCAGTGCATCAAAACCACGATGCAAAGGAATGTATGCGTCCAAAAAAAACACAAATATAAAGTAAGTATCTAATACCTATCGCAAGGCAAAATGGTACCAACTCCAAGCGAAAAGGCACCCACACAGACATATTCGTAAGAAAATGAGCAGCCAGATAATTTTGCAGCACCCAGTACACACTCTATGCCTCAACCACATTTGGAACAACCAGGTCCAAGTACGCGGGTGATTAATTTTAGTAATTTTTGATTATTTTTGTATATCAATTTCTTTCAATAAAATTATAATCCCGTCATTATGTTTCTATTGAAGGACACCGTGGTTTTTAGTCAGTACAAGTCTGACAGTCCCTCCTGCCCTGCCCTGGGTGGGAAGACTCATTTGATGATTTTACAAGCTAAAGTCCCTTTTCATTTCATACCAGAAAGGAACGGGATTGGGTTTGGGGGCATCCAGTAGCCCAGGAATGGGATTGGGAGACGCTGGTCCAAAGGCTGGAAAAGCCTTTTGGTGGTTCAGCGTGTTCCAAGGAGAGGGTCTTTAGGGACTAAGTTTCTCGGGCATCAGTGAAGAGGGAATCTTCACAGATGGGGATTCCCTCTGTTGGCGGGCGGCAGCGCGCTTGGCCAACTTGGGAGAAGCGGATTTGGGGGCTTTGGCAACCGCGGTTAGCCGGGTGACCTACTTGGCCGCATAGTACGCAGCTGGGAGGTTCAGGGCAGAGAGCCCTATCTTTGGGGCGGGGGCAATTGACCGTACTATGGTCACCTAAGCATTTGACGCACCTGGGCGGTGCGAAGTAGTGGGCTTGACTGTGGCCGTATTGCTGACAGTTGTGACACTGTCCTACAGTATGAGCCTTGTATGGCTTCTCGATGGTGATGCCCGACAGGGAACACACCGACTTGATTTTAAAAAAGGGGTGAGGGCCATGACTCGACAGGGTCGCAGATTACTAGGACCATGTAGAAGAGCTCACCGCCCCTCGCCTTGTGAAGGCGGTGGACGGCGGAATCGGGGACGTTTTGGGCTAGCAGGTCGTCTAGGACGTCCTGGGTGGGGATTTCCTTTGGGATCCGCCTTATCACCACACGGCCACACGGGTGGGCTTCTCCTCAGGGAGAGAAAAGGAGTGGAAGAACGTATTCCTTCCGCGAAGGAGTCGGGAGAGTTCCCTATAGTCCGAAGACGTCGGGGTCGAAACTTTGATGTCCTTTTGGGTACTAGTGGCCTTGGTATATTGGATTTTATTATCCACACACAACTTTGAGACCTCAGTCCATTTGGACTTGTCATGGATGTAGATCGGGGGAGGGAGCTTAAGCTTCTTGGCAGAAGCCGCGGGAGGGATAGCCATAGGGCTAGAGGGGAGGCTGGCGGAGGCCGCTGAAGGGGTGGGGGAGATAATACGAGAGATCGGGAAGAGGGGGTAGGTGGGCCCGCGAGGGGTTTCTTAGCCTTTTTGGCTTGAGAATGTTTCCCCTGTTTGCGTTTTCCAATGACTACTTGGAAATCCTCATAATCGGAATTGGGCACAGATGTGTCTATTCGTTCGGGCTCAGGTGCAGAGCGCACCTGTGAGGGACTATTGTTTGAGAAACAATGGGCGGATTAGGGACGGACGGGCTGGGAACAGAGGCCGCTTTGTCGGCAGCGGCTTTGTTAGGAACGCGGTCGGCGGGATCCGGATTGGGTGGAATGCCTTTGTTGGCGAGCGGGGGAGAAATGGGACCAGCGCGCGCATTATTGCGTTTTTGCTGAACGATGGAGAGAAACCCCCAAAAGAGATCCTCGATAGTGGAAGTCATCGTGTAGCAGCTGGCATTGTGAGTGAACTCTCAGGGGGAAAAAAAACTTACACTAACAATTCCACAATTTCTAGCTCCCCGGGTGGGTGTGCCCGGGGATGAGTAGCCTCCCTGCCGAGGGATTATGTAAGCTTGTAAACCTGTTGCCAATCTTAATGTGCAACAGGGCCCTATTAGGGTCTGGTGCGAAGGGGTAGACACACCCAACCGACACCAGGTGTGTCGCTGTGAACGAAACCAGAGACTAGGTTCGACTAGGAGATCCCCCAAGGCCGAGCTCCTAGCTCCCGACTCCAATAAATTAACCTCGCCCTGAAGAGGTTTGGCGGGATGGATTGGGGCACCACCCTCTTGGTTTCGTTATCACCGTAAGGTTTCCACCAAGAACCACGAAACTGTGGATTTTCCCTGAAGGGGCAAAATACACGCGAAACGTTTTGGGAAATGGATTGTCCTGAAAAGGACAGTTTTGTTCGAGTAGTCGGAGAATACTGAGACGTCGTGGGAGTACGACGAAATCGCAGCGGGGAGCGGCACAGGCACGGAGCACACACAGGGAGACGTCCGTACGCGCCGGCAGTCAGGCGGCGAGTGACTGACTTGGTTTGAGTGTGTCAATGTTTATATCTCCAGTTTGTCATTGCTTTGAAGATTGATCAGGTATTTTTCAATAAACGTTTTCCTTAAGTTTTTTCGACACCTTTTCACTTTTTCTTATGTGTTAATAAATGTTAAAAGAACAGTCAATTTCAGTAAATAATTAATTTTAAATGTTTTAATAAATTTCGGTTTCGGCCGAAACGGAGAGCAAGGCCGAAAGTTCGGTTTCGGCTGAAAAATTAGTTTCGGTCGGACACTAGTAATGAATAATTATTTTTCTGATATCTCCAGTGATTTCCGTAAAACAAAATGAACTGTACATACTGTGCTATGTTACACTGTGGCGCAAAAAAATGACTTTATTTCACCGACTTTGACCAACCCCCAATTTGACCAATCGTGCCTAAACACCTCTGAATTTTGACATTTTGAACTTGAACAAAAATAATGTAACTACACATCGTCGTCTGATAAATAATTTGACTCCCCCCGCATTACCTATAGTTTGTTAGGAGAGTCGTAAAAGCTTGCATTTGTCGCGATGGTACTAGGCATACATAAAATGCAAGAGATAAAGCTTTGTCCTCTGTTGTATTTTATCAGAACCAATGAAAAATCATGTCATAATTTATGAACAGCTATTTCAAACTTTTCCCAGCTGAGTGCGTAGCCGAATGGAACAACGCCGGACTGATAAGCTACGAGGTTCGGGTTCGATCCTTTCTTGAGAGATACTCTTTTTGTATTATTTAAATATTTTATTAAATTTGTTAAGCATTCAAATAATATGTTACCATTACTTTTAATATACAAGTAACTTGTTTTTTAACTTGGATACCATATTTTTAATGAAATAAATTGAAGACCAATTTTCAACATGTTTCAAAGAATTTCTCGAAATACTTCGCTATTACTACAAATTATAATAAAACAATTTTTAATGAATCAAATCTCTTATTTTATTTTTAAAATAAATCAATAAGACAAGTTGACCTACTGCCTGCTTATCTGTAATGTGACACTCCCCGCGACGTAAGCGCACGGCTCGCTTTGCGGCAATCGCGGGAAACTCTTGGTAGCGTTAAATACCTATTTCGCTTGGATTACCTGCCCTTAATTAAAAATTTCTGTAACACGGATTGTTCTTGTTTTATACTTTTTAGTGCGCGATTTTTTCGTAGTCGGGTTTTAGTTATTTTAACTAATTTTTTCAAATGCTAGATAAATGCAAAAGTTAGTTTAGATACCTAGATGTTTGTTGCTCAATCTGTATGATATTTTGGCACTGGTAGCGTAGATTAAAACAGTTCAGGGAAATATGGCACAGAAAAGAGGAGGCCTATACACAGCAGTTATTAGAACAAGGCGACATTCTCCAATTGTTGAGGATAATGATTAATGATAAAAAAATTATAATAAAATTAAGGATAATGAAAAACAAATGTAGAAATTATTTTAATTACACTTCAGTGTAAATGTAACTAAAATAATTTATTGTTTTTCATTATCCTTAATTTTTTTTTTTTTTTTTATCATTATTCATTATCCTCAACAATTGGAGAATGTGTGATGCCGATGAGGATTTAGGCTGTGACTTGCCTCCCATTAAATTAATGAATATGTTTGACCAAAGACAATGTCAAACAGATTAAAACTAAATATAACGTGAACAACTGAACAGTTTAATTTACAATCGCATGTGATTCTAACATTTGCCAGTGAAACACATACCTATTATGATATTAATTACATAGCTAGTATTCCTGGAATTACCAAATTACAGTAATTACAACTAATAGCTATCGGTACAATACAAGTCTCAGTTGACAGAATTGACCCAAAGGTTACTTGGGTCGATTGACTGTCTGGGTTGTGGGACTGGCTCATCAGGTAACCGTCACCTTGGAACGTAAAGGGCTATTTATAATATAATATTCCACAACTATCACACAACGCCATCTAGCCCCAAACTAAGCAGAGCTTGTGTTATGGGTACTAGACAACTGATAAACATACTTATATATTTCTAAATACATAAACATTATAGATAAATTAAACCCAGACTCAGAACAAATTATCGTGCTCATCACGCAAACGTTTGTCCTGGGTGGGAATCGAACCCACGACCTCCGGCATAGCAGTCAGGGTCACTAACCTAGTGGTTTCTTCTAGGGGATTCTGCAATACATGCCTGTTGGTCTAGTGACCAACAGGCATGTATTGCAGAATCATTGTGGATTTCAGTCAGTACAAGTCTGGCAGTCCCTCGCGTCCCGCCCTGGGTGGGAGATTGACGATTTTACCACGATAAAAAAGACCCGTTAACTGCGGTTTGCTTTACGCCTCTTGACCAGGCACCCAGAAACTCGTGTATCGTTATTTAGAACTTCCTTCATTTGTTTTTTTTTTTCCTATATGAGCTGGGTTTGCTTTGACTCAAGTTTAGGTCAAGGTGAAAGAGACAAAGACTAAGATGGAGTTTGACCTAACACAGAATAAGCCACTCTAAATGTGAAAAGATACGCCTTGTATGCGTTCGGGAATACAGATGCAGGTAGTGAGTTCCACTCTTGTTGTTGCATACGATGGATGATTCGAAGCACTTAGTGCCAATAGGTGGAATGGCACCCAAGTATGTATAGTGGGTGACACGCCAACCATGGACCATGCCCGGGTCGAAGGCGCGGCGTGTTCCATGCGCGCCTCAAAGAGCTGTCAGCGATATGATAGGGGGGCCCCTCTTAGATGGCCAAAGCCTGCCAGGGTCGCGGAATGATCGAGTATCCATGGCCCCGGAACGTAAAGGGCTATTGAAGGACACCGTGGATTTTAGTATAATCGCTTCCTGCCTCAGGTGGGAGGACTCATTTGATGGTATTACCACATAAAAAAAAAACTAAGTATGGATAGTAATTAGCAGTAGATGTCTAGAATTCAGATGGTAGAAGAGGGCTGTGGAATTGACGGCACGGTTAGCGTAGTGCCTGAGCGATTGGACTGCTGCGCTGCGAGTCGCGGGTTCGATTCCCGCACGGAGCAAATATTTGTATGATCTACAAGTAGGTGCTTTGGGTCTGGGTGTTCGTGTATGTGAGTTTATATGTTTGTAAACGCACCCACAACACAGGAGAAATTCCTAGTGTGGGGCAACGTTTTTATTTTAAAGTCTTAGTTGACAGAATTGACCCAAAAGCAACTACTTATAGCACGTATAGGATTCGGATGGCAGAAGGGGGCTTTGGATTTAAAGTGACAGTATTGACCTAAAATCAAATTGCGCTTGAAATAACGGCTGTATAAAAAATTGGTAGTGGCTTATCGGCTAAGCATATAACTCTACCAAAAGAAGTCTATAAAATCAACCCGCTAAACCTATAACCTTTCACAAGAACAGATGATCGCCCCCACTTCACCCCCTCAGCGAACGTTATTAGGTACAATTGAACAAATAAAAAGGTCGACAGGATAAAATATTCCTCTCTCTACACTGGCAAAAAACTAGCAGATGGGAATCTGTCTAGATTTTTTTTAAACTACGTTGACTTTGTTTTTTGCGTGAAGCAGCTGAATATTTGCATAAATATTTCGATCTGAGGCTTTATCAGGAGTTTTCGCGTTTTGTGACATAAAGTAAAAATGGGGACAACGTCAAAAAGTTAATTTGATGAATTAAATTAGTTCCTCGTTCGTGCACTTGAAGCGCTTTTTTGTTTTCCATATAATTTACGTCGTTATATTTGAAGTATTACAACGTTTCATATTACGCCGTACGTTGTACGACCAATCACGTTGAATTCATGCTAGACCTCTGCAGCCCAGTCGTTGAGTAAAATTTTAGCTTTGACTTCTTGTATAACATTTATAATTTCAGGCTTCTAGCGTCCCCTTTACCTGTCAAAGTTCTACAAAATAATGTAATTAACAGAACCAATGGCGTACTATACTAATATTAATTTGGAGTATCTCCTTCATAACATTATTAATTTTTTGTTAGTATGCGTATTATTTAGTGGGCTGCAAAATCGTTAATATTTTGTATTATCTTCTCTCTGTTCCAGAATAAATTGTGTCTGTTTATTTCATGGTGCTTACGATTACAGTACACAATAAACATGCAAAATTATTTTAAAGTACCTTCAAGTACCTGCCTGTACATTAAGTCACTTTTTCTAGTGTACATTATATTTGAAAGGGTGTGAAAAAAGATCAGAGTTTCGTCACTCCTATACCTAATATTACATTTCACGTAACCCAAATATTTTCGAGCCCTTTTGTGCCCTCCTTAATGTGTGAGGGAGGGGTGATTTATCTACTATTCAACGGTACATTATGTGGTAGTGCGAATAATCTGATATCACGTTACTCACTGATGAAATTCATGGAGATTTTTCATGAAATAAGGTTTTTTTAATCTATTTTGATAGGTAGTATAATTAAGATAAAATACATTTTCTCAGCAAGGTCGTTAATGGCCTTCTTTCTTCCCAAGGTGTAAAAAATCAATGTTCTTCGCCCCTTGAAAGCGGAGGGGTCTCTTGTGCTACTACTACGACTAAAAATGTTTGAGTCAGCCTGATGAAGCTTACCTATTAGCTGTATATTATATCGGGCGACCGTCTATCTAACCTCTACAACCCAGTAAGAATAAGTACCCACTAGGTTATGGACATACTTTTACGTCACTGGCTGTAGTCACTCAAAAGTGTAAGGTAAATCTACAGGTATTTGTAATGACTGTCAAAGATCTACAAGCCTCTGGTATATACCTCCTTTCATATTTTTACTTTTTATTTGTGTAGTGATGAAGTTTGGACTCTGTCCCCCTTATTAATAATCGTGGACTAAAGTTACTACCAGGATAGTCTTCGGATTAACCATATTTTTTTAAGGATTAACCTTTTTTTTGCGTGGTAAAATCATCAAATGAGTCCTCCCTCGAGGGCGGGAGGGACTGTCAGACTTGTACTGACTAAAATCCACGGTGTCCTTCAATAGCCCTTTATGTTCCGGGGTCACGGTAATGAGATAAGTCCCGCGACCCCAGCAGGCTTTGGCCCTCTAGAGAGGGGGCCCCGTCATTATGCTGACGCTCTTTGAGGCGCGCGTGGAACACAACGCGCCGTCGACCCGGGCATGGTCCGTGGTCGGGCAGCGAGTTGCCCTTTAAGGATTAACCTTGGCGTAACTTTAGTGCACGTTTATTAATGGGGGTGTTTTTTTTTATTAATTATAGACTATTCACAATGCGAATTATAATTTGATTTAGTACATATTTAACATATAGAGATGATTTACCCTTGATGGTCGATTCGTGTAACTTTTATAAATTAGTTAGGATTTTTTTCGTGTAAAAATCAATGCTCGAGACTTGGCTTGCCCCCGGATAAGTCCTCGTGTACTGGGTGGAACGAGACTGTCGGAGTCTTAATGGCTATAATCCACCCTGTTCCTTGACATGCCCTTTACGTAACAGGACCACGGTGTCCTTTAAGACAGCGCAGCGAAGTCACGAGTCGCTCATATGTTTTTCTAAGGAAAAATAAAAAAAGAAATAGCTTTTTTGTAAAAATTGCGCTACAAAAAAAAGTACAGTAAAATAACATGTTCTGTTTTAGTAGGTATCCGATTAAACGAGACATCTGAGGCCTTATCATGAGTTTTCAGTTATTGTGACGTAAAGTAAACTGGAACTTTGACATTTAATTTCAAGGAAAAAATTAGTTCCTTCTTCGTACACCAGAGGCGCTGTTCCATTTTTCCATACAAGAAACGCTGTAAATACTGGAAAGACGCTGTAAATACTGGAAAGACGCTGTAAAGTAAAATAGTGAAAACGCGTGATAGGGGCTCTAATTGAAAGTCAAACATTTATCCTCTGTTTTATTCAACAGTTTAAATTTTTATATTTAGATTTTAATTTAAGCAGATACCTCTACATTCTTTACTGTTTGAGGTTTAACATTTCACCAAAGTTATTGCAAAGTATTTATTTTTAGAGCCTCTGAATAATTTGATAAATATTTTATTCTATCAAATTATTTATTTTATCCTCTATTTTATAAAGTATTAATTATTTTCTTTACCCTTAACGTTTTTAATTAATATGACACTAAATTATTGAAAAATGGGCTTCATTTTGGGATTATTGAAAATAGTCTTTAAGACTCCTGCAGACACACGCGATTAATCGCGCTGCGACAACGAGCCTAGCTAATTTCCACTCTAAAAATACTGCGAATGGACCGCGACATGTCGCCCCGCGCGATTTATCGCTTGTGTCTGCAGGAGGCTTAACGATACTGCAAATGTGTATCTTATCGTGTAGTAAATAAAGTTAGATTTTGAGTCGCCAATAAAATGCAGCGCGGCGCCGCGCTGTGCCGCGCTGGGTTGTGACAGGTGTATCTTTTCGTGTAGGAAATATAGTTAGATTTTGAATAGCTCTGTTGATATGAGCGCGCAGCGTCACGTCTTGGTCTGAGCTGACCGTTATACTGCAAGCGCAATATTACATGATTCTCGAATATTACCTACAAATTATTATATTTTTTATTATGAGTTTATTACAATATTTTTTAATAATCATACTTACAACAATATCATAAAGAATTTATTTTCAATTTTATATCCAAAAGATAAATCAACACAATACAAAGAATAAGCAAAAGAACAAAAATATAATTAATGAAATATATAATTAAATATGTAAATTAATCGAGGCGACCTTTCCACGGTCAATGATCTCTCTTCATCGCAAAAAAATAACGGTACAAGATTTTTCTTTCAAATAATTTCTCGAGAGACGACTAAACTTTGTGATTGTGGGTGATGGATTTAAATATTTATAAATAAGCTTGTGGTTATGAGATTTTATACCAAAGCTGGCAAAAAACGCGCCGGGTGAAATTACAACTAGATATAATTTTATATTAACTAACTTATAACAACGGTGTTGCCCGCATGAGGCTCTGTTTAGGCATTTACTTATACGTTAATTATTTTAATTATAAATATTCTTTGTTTAATTATAAATAATTATTATTTAATTTTTATTAAAAATAATTATAACAGACACAATCAGCCAAATTTTTTCAATTAATATTCATCCTTATCACAAAAGCAGAAGGTTCAAATTCAATTGGGAAAGTGTTAAAATTTTGAAACATTTGTACACCTTAGGTAATACCTACAGCTTTAGATAAAAGCGAATGTGTACATAACGAAATAATCCAGAAAGCTCTATTTACATTATAATTAAGATTAATGTTAGTATAACAACAAAACAGTTAAATTGCGCTCCCAAAATCATTTAGCAAGCCCATCAACGTGTGACGTCATCACAGTAATTGAACGCGAAATTGTCACATATTTTACTTCTTTGGTATGGTAGTAATAAGCTGTACTGTTGAGCATGAGATCCCGGGGTTGATTCTCAGGTAGAGCTTTTTCCATGAACAACGTCTCAATAGTTATTAAAGGCCCGGTTGGTGCATTGGCTGACTGAGTAATTGCTGCGCTACGTGTCGCCGGTTCGATTCCCGCACGAAACAAATATTTATTTGATCTACAAGTACCTAGTTGTTCTGGGTCTGAGTGTTTTCGTATGCAAATATAAATGTTTTTAATGCAAATATATTATCATCATCAGCCTTCAATGTTCCCACTGTTGGGACACATGCCTCCTCTCTGTGAGAGGGAGTGGGCCATAATCCACCACGCGGGTAAACGCGGGGCCCAGTGGATCGGCCCCGACTGAGAGCAGTGCTGGCCCAGTGGTATCGGCCCCGACTTACGAGTTGTAGGTCGTGGGTTCGAACCCAGCCTGGTGCATTACTTTGTGTAATTTATTTCATCAAATATATTATGTATATGGGAAATTCAGGTATGAACACGTAAAACGTCCTTAAAAACAGCCAAAGGGTCAATTTGTGGCTGATTGATCTGGTTTTGATTCCCAGTTCAATACTCAATACTTTTATTGCATTCCACATGTATTCTTAGGTGGTAAAATTTATAATTAGATCATAACATGGACCCTGTCGGGCACAGCAAATAAGTGATATTAGGAGAGAGGAAGCTTATCATTGATCATAATTTTTATCTTTATTACAAAAATATTACTTTTCAAACTGTTCTGGAATTGTTATTGGGTTTTTAGAAGAAGAATTTTATAGTAGTCGCCACAGGGATTAGAATTATGCCTATTTGATGATAGTAAGCCCCATTTTACTTACCTAGGACTGAAAAATTTAACTGGCAAAATGAATATTTACTATTAGGCACAACAACTGTCTTACTATAGATTACAGGCGTAATGTTATGTTATTATCATATATCCCATACAACAGTAACTCCATATCGACAATGTCTCTTTTATGGCCTTCCATTGTGCTCTCACGGGTTTTCCCTGAGTTTTATCACCAAACTTTTATTACCAAAACCTGTTTTTCTCAGTAATCATTGATTTCGATATCTTTTTTATGATGCACGAGCAAGGTTTTTTTTTCATACATTCTTTGGAGTTATTGGTTTAATGGTCGCCTTTCTTTTTTTCGTCTTTCTGATTCCTAGGCTAAGTAAAAGGTTATAAAAGATTTCCGTTCGGAATTTCTTAGTGGCAGTCATGAAGTGTAAATTAATGCCCGGTTGTTGGAAGATGGAGCCAGAAAAGTGTTGAAGAGGAGACCATATGGACGTGAAAGAGGAATGTGGAGAGACAGTCGACTAGGTGGACAGACGATGTCGTAAAAGTGGCTGGAAGAAACTGGATAACTATGACACAAAACAGACCAGAAGTGGAAAGATTTGGAAGAGACCCATGTACACTCAGCATTGGTTGATTGAAGGTTAAAACCGGCCAAGTGCGAGTTGGACTCGCGTGAAGAGGGTTCCGTACGATGTTACGTATCACGTTTTTTTTAAATCTGACCCAAATTGGTACGCACAAAATTGAGTGATTTACCATGTTATTTAAATATCATGGACTTCTTATAAGTATTCCTATAATCTATAAGTAGAAAACAAAATTCTGTATTTAAAAAAAAAAATAGATTCAGAAGTTTCGGAGATAAGGGGGGGAATGGTCAAATTTCGTCTATTTTCTTGAATAACTTGGAAACTATTTATTTTAAAATTACAAAAAAAATATATTTAAGATTGTCTCAACAAGACCTTTCATTTGATATGTCAAACGATGCAGTTTTCAATATTTTTTTTTTATTTTCCCCTTCCCCCCCAAAAATTACCTCCCATATACAGATATGGACTTCTTATAGGTTATCCTATAATCTATAAGTAGAAAACTAATTCCTGTATTTTTTTCAAAATTTTAGGTTCAGTAGTTTCGGAGATAAGGGGGGGGGGGAATGGTCAAGCTTCGTCTATTTTTTTTGAATAACTTGGAAACCATTTATTTTAAAATTACAAAAAAAATACTTTTAAGTTTGTCTCAACAATGCCTTTCATTTGATATGTCACACGATGCACAAAATAAAACGATGGATAAATCCGAAACGAAGTAATCCGTCAGAGTACCAAAGTTGCTGACATAGCAGAAAGAATAAGTAAGCTGAAGTGGCAGTGGGCTGGCCACATCTCTCGCAGGACAGATAACCGCTGGGGTAGACGTGTCCTTGAGTGGAGACCGCGACTCGGCAAGCGTAGTGTGGGACGCCCGCCGGCCAGGTGGAGTGACGACCTACGAAAGGCGGCCGGCAGAGACTGGATGGGGAAAGCTCAAGACAGGGCTCAGTGGCGCACATTGGGAGAGGCCTATGTCCAGCAGTGGACGAATACGGGCTGATGATGATGATGACGATGCACTTTTCAAATGTTTTTTTTTTAATTTTCCCCTTCCCCCCCCAAAATTACCTCCCATATACAGATATGGACTTCTTATAGGTTATCCTATAATCTATAAGTAGAAAACTAATTGCTGTATTTTTTTCAAAATTTTAGGTTCAGTAGTTTCGGAGATAAGGGGGGGGGGGGAATGGTCAAGCTTCGTCTATTTTTTTTGAATAACTTGGAAACCATTTATTTTAAAATTACAAAAAAAAATACTTTTAAGTTTGTCTCAACAATACCTTTCATTTGATATGTCACACGATGCACTTTTCAAATATATTTTTTAAATTTTCCCCTTCCCCCCCCCAAAAATTACCTCCCATATACAGATATGGACTTCTTATAGGTTATCCTATAATCTATAAGTAGAAAACTAATTTCTGTATTTTTTTCAAAATTTTAGGTTCAGTAGTTTCGGAGATAAGGGGGGGGGGAATGGTCAAATTTCGACTATTTTCTTGAATAACTTGGAAACTATTTATTTTAAAATTACAATAAAAATATATTAAAGATTGTCTCAACAAGACCTTTCATTTGGTATGTCACACGATGCAGATTTCAAATATTTTTTTTTAATTTTCCCCTTCCCCCCCAAAAATTACCTCCCATATACAGATATGGACTTCTTATAGGTTTTCCTATAATCTATAAGTAGAAAACTAATTACTGTATTTTTTTAAAAATTTTAGGTTCAGTAGTTTCGGAGATAAGAGGGGAGGGGGAACGGTCAAATTTCGTCTATTTTCTTGAATAACGTGGAAACTATTTATTTTAAAATTACAAAAAAAATACAGTTAAGATTGCCTCAACAAGACATTTCATTTGATATGTCACACGATGCAGTTTTCAAAACTTTTTTTTTTCATTTTCCCTTCCCCCCCAAAAATTACCTCCCACATATAGATTTCATCTATTCCCGTCACACCTCTGTGCTTGGGTCACAGGAATTGATATGTGTACCAAATTTCAACACAATCGGTCTAGTAGATTCGGAGATAATTGACTGTAAGCGACAGACAGACGGACACACGAGTGATCCTATAAGGGTTCCGTTTTTGTATTCGGACGTACGGAACCCTAAAAAAGAGAGAGAGATGGCAATAATCCATCGTCCTCTATAGCATAGGACTTAGTAACGTAAGTTTTGAATGTGGGTTTATAATTAGCTGAGGTGTTCAGGTAAAATAGTGTCTTATGTTACGTTATAATTATAATATTCTTAACCCTAGAATACTAATATAATTTTTTTACTGTTTAATACTAATCATCGCCTAAGAGGCTACTTCTTGAAAGACCACAATTTTTATAAAGACTTCTTATGAATCTAAAAGACAAATATTGTTTATACAAAAGGCCAACTTCTGCGTTTTTAAATGTAATAACAAAAATATATTTTTCGTATCGATACGATCTTATATGGTGCTTTAAACTTAACACTTGCTAAACTTTTTTGGTGAAACAGAAATAAATCATAATTTTTGTTTTTGCTTTTAAACATTAAAAAAGTCATTTACTTATCTAAAAGTTTATTAACAACCTGTTGATTTCATTATAAAAAACGGATAGTAAGCATTATAATTTTTATGGTACATAAGTTTGAAATTTTCTCAATATTTTCTATCGCTAGAGAAGCAATTAGGTGTTCGATATTGCAGATGATACGGTTTATTGCATTTTACATAGTAGTACACACTCATGCGCCTTTTTTCGGTTGCTTGTTTTTGCTTTTTTATGACATTTCCATCCAAGTTCGTTCTGTCATCAGAATCACAGTCTTCGACTTCTAAATTTTTTACAATCTCATTGGCAGTCTTCTTTCATCAACAATTTTTATATCTGATTGTTGAATGGGTTTAACTTTAAACAAAATATTTTATTTCAATAGATAGAAATAGCACGTCATGTCTAAAACTCCAAAAACTATAATTATGATCTTGTAAAAATAATTACCTTTAATAATCGCCTCCCAGGCGATCCAACACTCTGTAACTCTGCAATGAAAACAGCTCGCAGGACGAGCGATCGCCAACTAACGCGTTTTGGGGTGCACAGAGTTGAGATGAGTGCACAAGTCGGTCGCACAATTTGAAATTATAGCGAAAAAACTGGTTGAGTGCGGCCTCCCAGGCGATGATTAGTACTCTAGGGTTAAATTTACATTTTTTTTCAATACATGAAATTAATATTAATATTGAAATGTCAGACTCGTACTAGGTATGTTTCATAAAATGTTTTGTTTTATGAAACAAAAATCTACTAAATTTCATAAAATGCTTTGTTTTATGAAACAAAAATCTACTATGTTTCATAACATGTTTTGTTTTATGAAACAAAACATGTTATGAAACATAGTTTATCTAATATCATTTCAAAAAAATATTTTGTACTTGTTGCTTTTAAGTGCTTGTTTTGCAAAAAAATATTCAAGTTAAGTTATTGGCCAGCTTAGAAACATTCTAGGCACGGAACAGAGCTGAAATGGTCCATTAAGTTAAAGTGTATTTTTTTAGTCTGACACAAAACTGGCGGGCTTTCAGATATAGTACAGCTGTAACTTGATTTACGGGTAGAAATAAAAATTCTATTGTACCGTGCAATTTCACTCCACTGCAGATCAGACTTTATTAAATTGAAATAAGTTTCTTATTAAACTGACCTCATTCCACATCGATCTTTTACAGTCGTTGATTTTATGTCGCCCATATTCTTCATATTTTTATTACCCAATATGATTTGATGAAGTACAGCTATAAAATCACAAGAAGAAACATATTTATCTTGCGTTCCGTTTCACTAAGAAATGAAACAAAAACAAAAACATACTAAATCACGTGGCAACGGAAGGGTTAAATAAGTTTCACTAAGTCAGTCGTAGCGCGTAGCAATTGTAGCCACGTTGCTACGGTAATTTATCGTAGCGGTCGGCATCATCTATGGCGTAGCTCCTCTACGGCGTAGCTCCTCTACGGCGTAGCTCTTCTACGCACATGTTGCCTAAATGTATGTACGGTAGAGAAAGTTTTCTTAGGATAAGTGCCTGGGATTATTATGAATGTGTGGGTGCTTAATCCGCATGGATCCCTTCATATTTTAGGGTCCAGTATGTACAAAACCCGACTGTATTTATAGAGCTGTTGGATTTCTGAGACGGTTCATTAACATGACTATATTGTGACAGCTGTAACCATTGTAGCTGCAGAAAAATATTTTACGCTATTTTTTTTGGTGACAATAGTATAGTCAGCTTTGAAAACAATAATTCTAATGATACTAATACAGAAAGATAGTTATTAAATTAATTTCATAAGACCATTAAAATCTGTTTTTGTTGTTTTTATCTTCAAATAATAATATCACAATTAGGAAGTAAATTAAAACCTAAAATTTTTAAAACACTTTACCCTCAAATCCGTTTTTGACTCGTTTCAAAAATCCACCCTACAGATTTGAACTGAACAAAAAACCATTGCATTTCACCATGCAAAAAAAAAAACACGAGCCCTCGAAATAGCCACAGGCACACAACAAAAAAAAATACACATTCAACATCCCACAAGACATCTATGTCCCCAATCCCCAAATTCGAACTTTAAGGTACAAACACCCTTAGGAAATACTAAAAGAGCGAGGGTGAATATGTAACTACCGACAATTTCATCGAATAGGATTCCCCTGAATGACTTTTTAAAGAAAAAAAAGGAGCATTCACATAAACCATCAAACTACGGATCTTCAATAAATACGGGGTACTGAAGGCTTCTCGGTGTGGGTGCTTTATAAAATAAATATCGGAAAATCCGAAGAAATTCGATTGCAATGTACGAGTACGAGGTTGTAAGTCAACTGTAATACTTTCGTAAGTAAAATTGGCTGAAATGTTACAATAATAATAATTCTTTGGATTCCTATTGATTTAGGCTGCTTTTCCACCAGAGATGCGCTATGCTACGTTGCTGCGGATGCGTTTGATATCCACCAATCATATTCACTGGTTTACATAGCACAGCACTGGTGGAAACGGATTCAACTAAGATGTGTTTTTTATATGTAAGGATGCGTGCTACGGCTGCGTGCTGTGGCTGCGTGCTATGGCTGCGTGCTGTGGATGCGTGCTATGGGTCGTTTTCCCTAGTATCGATACATCGCATAGCTCGAGCTGCGCATCTTCATAGCACAGACAGTGATAGGACACGCAATATATGTATATTGACTATCTATAATTTTCGACCTTATTGACATTTTTAATTTGGTTTGTTTTTTCTCACATTCTCGTTCGCTAACATTGCTCCTTCATTAAAGTCAGGTGGTTGAATAAATGTCAATAAGGTCGAAAATCGCTTGAAGTTGTTTTTTTTAACTTGCTATCGTTAAGAAATTGAAAAAACAGGTTTAAGCGATTTTCGACCTTATTGACATTTAAAATTTGGTTTGTTTTTTCTCACATTCTTGTTCGCTAACATTGCTCCTTCATTAAAATCAGGTGTTTGCATAAATGTCAATAAGATCGAAAATCGCTTGAAGCTGTTTTTTTGACTTGCTATCGTTCAGCAATTAAAAAAACAGGTTCAAACGATTTTCGACCTTATTGACATTTAAAATTTGGTTTGTTTTTTCTCACATTCTCGTTCGCTAACATTGCTCCTTCATTAAATCCGGTGTTGCATAAATGACAATAAGGTCGAAAATCGCTTGAACCTCTTTTTTTTATTGCTTAACGATAGCAAGTTAAAAAAACAGATTCAAGCCATTTTCGACCTTATTGACATTTAAAATTTGGTTTGTTTTTTCTCACATTCTTGCATTATTCTCATTAAGCATTAAGCAAGTGATTGCCTTAAAGCAACTTTGAACACCACGAGCACATCTTCGTAGCGCAGCTACGCATCTTCATAGCACATCTTACCGCACAGCTACATAGCGTAGCATCAGTGGAAACGGTCACACAGTTTCGTAGCTCAGCTTTTACATCCTCGCAGCACAGCTACATAGCGCATCTCTGGTGGAAAAGCAGCCTTACGCTTACTGATCTCTGATTCCCGCTGTGACAACTGAGAGAAAATCTAATTTAATTTTATAAATGCGAATTTTTTTTAATAATAATAACATTCCACAACTATCACACAACGCCATCTAGTCCCAAGCTAAGCAGAGCTTGTGTTATGGGTACTAGACAACTGATAAACAAACTTATATATTTCTAAATACATACATATTATAGATAAATTACACCCAGACACAGAACAAATGATCATGCTCATCACACAAACATTTGTCCTGGGTAGGAATCGAACCCACGACCTCCGGCATAGCAGTCAGGGTCACTAACCACTAGACCAACAGGCCTATCACATAAATGAATGGATCGCTCAGGCTCAGAATGTCCACTTCCCAGAATGTCCACTTCCCAAAATGTCCATTTCCCAAAATGTCCACTTCCCGAAACGTCCATTTCCCAAAATGTCCACTTCGCTACGACAGCTACGCCTTTAAACTGGAAATATTTAAATAACTCACCAAGTAGTCAATCAACTAAATCACATGATTTACGTGATACGTAAATCTCTAATGGATGTTTTACTCTTTTAATCAAAAACTACTGAACGAATTTGGATGAAATTTGGTTCAAATATAGTTTATAACCTATTGGGTATTTTATACCGATTATATTTTCCTGTGATATAAATTCCGAGTTGAAACGGGTAAAGCCGCTAGTTATAAATAATGATGCAACAGAACATTAAAAATTAACTGTAACTACCGTCAACAACGCACAGACAATTTAAAATGGAGGCGCGAAAATGTAAAATTCACTACCTTTATGTTAATTCTGAATTAACGTAGAATTCATTTAGTTTCGTGTCGCATTGTTATACAGTTTTCAACTTTGTCGTGGCAAATAAAGGAACCTGGGAGTTACCTGCCCGAAAACAAAACTACGCATTCAAAGGTGAAACTTAAAGTCAATAAAACTTCCAAAAAAACTTTCAGGTAGGTATAGGGACTTTTGTACCCTACGTGAGGGGGTGTAAAGGGTTCGCACCCCCTCGCATCCCTCCTCGTTTAGAATGCATAGAATTGTTACGGTATATTCGCACTATAATTGGCCGTTTGAATAGCTGAAGGCGTTGGGTAATGCCTTCCTTCCGCCCGAGAGCTCCTAGGGCAGAAGATGGCTTGTTGGGTTAATCGTTGCTTGGTTTGTATTACAGGTAGTCTTTTTTTAAATTGAATATTGTGTTATTAAGGGAATACTGTGCAGAAGAAATGATATTTGCACTTTTGTACTTAATTGTACCGACTAGTATTTTTTTCAAATACATAAGCTCTCTATGCAGGTACATAGATAACAGAGCATTGGTATTGGCCCCGACTGATAAATTGTAAGTCGTGGGTTCGAGACCAGCCAGGCGCATTTCTTTGTATAATTTATTTTCTCACCACTACTTTCATAACGGTGAGAAAATATTTTGAGTAAACCCTAGTCCTAGAATCTAGGACATGCTGGATTCTAACATTCGAAGAAGGATCTAGGAGATAGATC
The DNA here is from genome assembly GCA_950005045.1 of Agrotis exclamationis. NCBI lineage: Eukaryota > Metazoa > Arthropoda > Insecta > Lepidoptera > Noctuidae > Agrotis > Agrotis exclamationis. The sequence goes on along the minus strand of OX465431.1, from coordinate 3,809,740 downwards.
CAATAAAACTGGAATACAATGACTTCTACCAACCCGCACTGGGCCCGCGCGGTGGATTACTGCCCACTCTGTCTCAAAGAGAGAAGGGCTGTGTCCCAGCAGTGGGAATATTATTGGCTGATGATGATGTTGAGTTTCCAGTGAGGGATAGAATCATCAGAACAAAAACGCAGAATTAAAACTCTATTCGTGCATCTCTGGACTTCTTCTTCTTCTTCCTGCCCTTATCCCATTCTATTTGGGGTCGGCGCAACACGTTTTTTTCTTCCATTCTCCCCTATCAGACGTCATAGTATCATTTACTCCTTTTTCTTTCATATCATTCCTTAGACAATCCATCCATCTTTTCTTTGGCCTTCCTCGTCCTCTCCATCCATCAACATTCATACTCATCACTTTCTTAGTCACATGGGTGTCATCCCTCCTCATCACATGTCCATACCAAGATAGACGATTCCCTTTCATTTTTTCTGTAACAGGTGCCACTTTCAGACTTCCCCTTATAAACTCATTCCTTACTTTATCCATTCTTGTCACTCCACACATCCATCTCAACATCCTCATCTCCGCTACATGCAATCGTTTTCATCCATCTTTTTCACAGCCCAGCATTCCGATCCATACAATACGACAGGTCTAATCACGGATTTGTATATTTTCCCCTTTAACTTGAGGGGCATCCGTGGGTCGCAAGTTGTTCCGGTGACCTGTCGCCATTTCATCCATCCCGAGTTGATCCGGTGTGTTATGTCCCGGTCTACATCGCCGTCTCCTTGGACAAGCGACCCGAGGTACCGAAAGTCGGAACAGACTGGTATGGGCGATCCTGCAAGAGTAATGGGCACAGGACTGGAGAGACCGCCAAAATCGCAAAACAAATACTCTGTTTTGGTTCTGCTCAATTTCAGGCCAACGTTCTCCAGTCTTTGCCACCACACCTCCAATCTGTTCTGGACCTCTAGGCCGCTCTCGGCAATCAGCACAATGTCATCGGCAAACAGCATGCACCAGGGGGCCTCTTCCTGGATGTCCGACGTCAGAGCATCCATTATCATCAGGAAGAGGTACGGGCTGAGAATCGAAATCGTGCATCTCTGGACTAACGCACTCATTTATTATTATTCTGAATTTGAAAATAAATTCATTCTATTTAAAACTAAGTATGAAAGAGAGCGAAAGAGGAGGCGGGCCGCGTGAGGGAGAGGACCATGTCCTCCCTCCGCCCCACCCGCAGTGGTGGACGCCCACGGCGACGGACGTCGCAAGACGATCTCCGGCCACCTGCACCGTAGGCGCGGGCATGTGGGCGGCGAGTAAAGGGCAACTCGCTGTCCGACCATGGACCATGCCCGGGTCCCGACGGCGCGTTGTGTTCCACGCGCGTCTCAAAGAGCGTCAGCATAATGACGGGGCCCCCCTCTAGAGGGCCAAAGCCTGCCGCGGTCGCGGGACTTATCTCATTACCGTGACCCCGGAATATAAAGGGCTATTGATGGACACCGTGGATTTTAGTCAGTACAAGTCGGATAATCCCTCCCGCCCTGCCCGGGGTGGGAGGACTCATTTGATGAATTTACCACGCTAAAAAAAAAGTATGAAAGAGAGGTTTCAATGTTTATTGCGTAGGTGTACATCACAAGCGTTTTATCTCACTATTTAGCCAAAAGATCTCAAAGATTCTACAGATAAAAAGAACATAAAGCCTTTTTCGACGACTGATTTATGTACTTCAAGATAGTAAACACGTGCCTAAAGGCTTTGCTAAGTATTTGGTACAGGTACATACATCAACAGAAAGTTCAGGCTCAGGGCACCTGTATATTAAAAAAGTAGATTTATAGGGTAAATGGATTGCTGGGTATTTGTTTTGTTTTTGTTGTTCTAAAACGCTTTCTTACACGAGTTACGCATATACCTATTTATCTTTACGATTTCATATATTTCCAGGAAAGGGTAAACCTTGTCCTTTTTTTTTTTCTTTTTTTTTCTTTTTAAAACTTTGCCCTACTCTAGCTAGATCAATGACCAATCTCTAATGACCGCGCGTCGTGTTTCGAGCGCCTTGAGGAGCCCCTATAGAGATAAAAGACTGCCACGGTCACGGAATTGTCTTAGAATGGCACCGCAGTCCTGGAACGCAAACGGAATGTAAAAGAACAGGGTGGTTATTTGTCTGCCAAAGTCTGGCAGTCCCTTTTGCTCCACCAGGCGAGAGAAATAATTTGACGATTTAAAATAAAAAAAATAAACGATATTATTAAAACCTAAGTTTAATGTTGGTGTATTCTGTCTATAGCTGTAATGTATAGCTTGATTTTGATTAACGGTTTTGAGTACAATGACTTTATAAATAAAGCTATTAATTTATTGTTACTCATAAAGTCATTAACCTCAGCGTTTATTGTAGTCTGGTCTACAACTCTGTAATTTGCCAATAGAATGAGTAATTTCAAGACTTTATGTAATATCATGCCTGTAATACGATTGATAGGTCAATTATCCATTTATAAATATTTTTCACTATTTAAAATATTTGATTTTTGTTTATTCTAAACAACATAAATTATAATGTACCTAATTAACATTTAATGTTATTTATTTTTTTTATAAGCCTAATCTGTGTCCCACTGCTGGGCAAAGGCCTCCCCTTTCTCTATTTTGGGCAATTTCTGGCCATGTCTGCCCCGCGAACATGATCAGGTCGTCACACCACCTCCGCTGTGGTCGACCTCGACGGCGATGTCCTCCTTCAGGCGTCCAGTGAGTGTGTGAGTCCAGTGAGTTTTTTTTTAATTAATTTTATTTTTATAATTTATATAAATACATAGGTACTCTTATATACATATATAATTTTATTTTTATGTGTATTTTTTATATTACAAAACTATTATTACAATTTAAAACGACTTTTTCATTATGTTTATTATTTGTTTTGAGTTTCAATTAATTCACTACTGTTGCAACTTACAATAACCATGTAAATTTATAAAAAAGGTTTATTTTGGCTGCTACTGAAAAAATCCTAATAGATAATCCTCTTGTAACCTTGTTATTATACCAGTGGCATTAACCTTCGCGTTAACTGAAGTCTGTCTGCAACTATAAAAGAGCACATTATAATTTGCCAAAAGCATGAGTAATTTTCATATCTCAATTAATGTTTAATACAACATGCCATGTCTACTGGCAATTATAATAACATTCAAACTTTACGAGCTCAGCGTTAAAATTTAATATTTATTTTAACCAGGTTTACTTTATACAAACGTATTGTAGTTAAACCGTTTATATATTGTATAAGAATGGTTTAACTGTTATTTTTAATGGTTTATGGAAAAAATAACAAAATAAATTGTGAAAATTATGTTTGATTATTTTTCTCATTAATTTAATTGCGCGTAAATTGTTGTAATAGCGTTGTAAATAGTTGTTGAATATTAATGTACAATCGACAAATTTAAATTTTGACCCACTATAAGCTTACTCGTATATTTTGCTTACAGACATTCAATACAATTAGGGCCACAATCGCGTAACCTTAAACTTTGTTGTTTTGACGGAATCAAATGATTTATTGTCAAAATGGGTCATGATTCAAAGTCGATTGTACAGATGCCAGCACATCAACGTATCTTATCTGTAAAATTTCTTTAATAGAGTTTCCACCTTATCACAATAGTGGTAGGTTAATATTCGATTGGTAAAATTTGACAGATTAGGTTGACCTGCTGGCGTCTGTACAACAAAAACTTTTAATACCCTCAATACAATACAGGATGATTTTTTAGTCACCATCCAAATTTTGATATATTAATCTTTGGCGAAAATCATTGAATACGTGTTTTTTCTTTTTGTATCACTCAATACAAAAATATTGAGATATCACATCACAAAGTTATCTTTAAAAAGTTGATGTATCTGGACAACGATGTGTCGCTCAGGTGTAGCGGGGCGGGGCGTGCGGTTAGCGGGGTTCGCTCTGCCCGTTTCATGCGCCGGCAAGTGTAGTATTATTAACGTTTAGCTTGGTGACCACGCAGAGCGGATAATACTTATGAGAAAATGATTTAATATGAAAATTTTACGTATCGATTTTTTTTTTCAAAAATGGGGTTAGTGATTGATACCTAATACCTAGAAAAATTTTGGACGGTGCACCGTCCAAAATTTTTCTAGGCAATATCAATCACTAACGCGGTGGTAAAAAAGTCTTCCTGTATATAAAATTGCATATTGTGAAGTGCTATTTTAACTATAATTCTGTTATTATTTATATCGAACTTCGATATTATGTATATCAATAACCCAATAACACTTTCACCACAAAAAAGTCCATTACCGGATTAATTGATTTTATCAAAAAAAAAAGAAAAACATTGTTCACGTTACTATAACGCTATACTAATTATATTTTTATTATTGAATGTACTAATGGTGTATCGAACGAAGTCACGAATATTTTATGGTGCTTTTATGGGCCCATTTTGTTTGCGTTGTATTACCCAATGACTGGCGACGACTACGTAGGAATTTATTAGAAGGTTTACTTTGGAAAAATGTTTTAGAAAATCGATGTACATTTTCAATCGGTTAGCAATACTTGATATTGTTGCGAGCTCTGTGTAACAAATTAATATTCAAATTGATATAAAATGTGTAATATAATATTGTGGACAGTAATACCTAGCATGTTTTTTTATTTAACTCGTACTGTCCCAATGAGGAGCTCGTGGCTAAATAATTACAGCCGCACAGACCGATCTTCCGGGTTAAGCCGCACTTGCCGAGGTTGGTTTGTGAATGGGTGACCATCTGTAAATAGCGAGTTTCCTCCGTGCCTCGGATAGCACGTAAAGCCGTTGGTCCCGGCTGTCATGTAGATCTTTGACAGTCGTTACTGTTAGTCAGAAGCTCTAAAGTCTGACAACCAGTCTTACCATGGGGTATCGTATTACACAGTTACTGGGTTGTGGAGGTCCGACAGGCAGTCGCTCCATGTAACTGCAGCATCTGGTTCGACTGGAAGCCGACCCCAATATAGTTGGGAAAAGGCTAGACAGATGATGATGTACTGTCCCAATGCTGGGAAAGGCCTTCTCAAAACATCTTTGAAAGCCTTGAGAGGACGTTGGTCTTACACCTCCTCCAATCATCACAGTATGAGTTCGGTTCGTTACCTCTTTCTAAGCGGACCTTGACCGTACTGTCCGTCTTTTGGCACCCATTGTAAGACTTGATAGTTTAAAAAATTTAATACACTTTTATAACCTACTAGCAAACCCGGCGAACTCCGTTTCGCCACCAGATGGCTTCGTTTTATGTAACATTTCGTTTGGTGATTAAAAGAAGAAGAATAGTTTTTTTTCGTGAATTTTCTTTGCTATGAACCTCACGAAGCCCGAGACCTTTCCAACGAATGCAATACCGTGGAAATCGGTTCGTGCGTTCTGGAGTTATAGCGTCAGGAAGGAAAACCCGACTTATTTTTATATAGTAGAAGAAGATTGTCTCTAAGCTGGGCAAATGTATACCTTTCAATCGATAAAAACAGCCCTGTAAAAATAAATAAAATACATGAGTACCTTGGAAAAATAAGGCTCGTTGTAGAATATTATGTTCAAAAACTAATTGGATGTCGTAAGGTACAATGTAAATAATGCCTACCTAGGTTTTGAGGGTAGAATGTAAAAAAGGGCGACTAGAAAAGAGGTACTAAAAAGGAACTGTATCTTAAATGTTTCGGAGTTTGTAAGAGGTAGACATAGAAGTTGAGCATCTGTTGAACACTTATCTAAAAAAACTGTCAACGTCAAAACAACATTTCACGTTGAAATAAGGGTCGTTTTGCAGTTACACTTTTTAAGACAAAAGTTCAACAGATGTGCTACATCCGTTTCATTTCACAAAATAACTCCCACTGAAGCGATAGGAAAGATGTAACACATCCAAAGAAAGAAAAAGCTCTGTTTTGAGCAAAGTAGGTAACCGTGAAGCAGTCATGCTCGCGAAGGAGGATGCGGGCCGCGTGAGGGAGAGGACAATGTCCTCCCTCCGCCCCACCCGTGGTGGTGGACGCCCACGGCGATGGACGTCGCAAGACGATCTCCGGCCACCGTAGGCGCAGGCATGCGGGCGGCGAGTAAAGGGCAACTCGCAGCCCGACCATGGACCATGCCCGGGTCGACGGCGCGTTGTGTTCCACGCGCGCCTCAAAGAGCGTCAGCAAGATGACGGGGCCCCCCTCTAGAGGGCCAAAGCCTGCCGGGCTCGCTGGACTTATCTCATTACCGTGACCCCGGAACATAAAGGGCTACTGAAGGACACCGTGGATTTTAGTCAAAAAAAAAGTAGGTAACCGTAGAATATTCTTTCAAACAACATCATTATCTATCTATTGATGTATTTTTAGTACCAAAAAGTTTGATCTACTTCAAGTGCTACTTGAGAAACAATAAAAATATCCCTGTTTTTGCGAATTTATAAAAATGATGGAGGGATGTTGTAAATATCACGTTTCAAACCGTAGAATTATCAATACTGTTTATTGTACTACAACATAGGGGAACAGTGTACAAGACGGGGGCGTTAATAATCTCGAGGTATAATGGGGGCATACACTCTTTAGGCATACTTAACACAATACAAACGTAGAGCAAGCGCCATCAGGACGTCATTAGCATGCGGCCAGACGCAAATGGCGTCCTGTTGGCGCTTGTGCTACGTTAGTTTTTTGTTAAATTTGCCTTAGGTGTGTGATTTCCCATTATACCTCATATTCAGGGAACAGTGTATAAGTTTTTATTGTATGGAAAAATACCTAATATTCAACCTTATAATATTAGCTATAATGTCAAAAAAAAACAGAATGTGTCGATTCCGAGTTCCGTAGCCTTAAAGTTTTCCAACGTGTGTTATAGATCTTCTGTACCTTTCCAAGTTACGGCAAGCAATGATGACGTCACATTACCGTTGACGCGAACGTTAATACGCGCCCATAAAGTTGTAATGTTAATGTAACTGGCGTTAAACATGACACGCGGTTTTAGGAAACCGCGCCGTTCATTCACACCTTTAAGTTCTTTTGGAGGTCGTAAACATGAAAGAGATACCTTGGTGTTAGTGTATACATATAGCGGTACCGCAGCCCTAGAACGCAAAAGACCACTGAAAGATCAGGTTGGTTGATAGGCAGTCATGTTATAAGCATTTTTTTTAAAAGCAACGTTGCCCCACTCTAACAAACAAGGTAGTCATTAGGTGCGTCCTCGCAGAGAGAGCAGCCTCGCGAGGCATTTGCTTCGCGCGGCAAATGCCTCACGAAGCTGCTTGCTGCGACCGAGGAAACAACAATATACGAGAGCAAAACAAAAGCCGACACTGGATGGCTCGGGTGCTCGGTCGATCACCCGCGGCACAGCGCTCTTTCCTCGGCCGAGACACGTCCACACTGATGTTAAGTATTGTCGCGGTCTCCTGTTGCGGTCTCCTGTCGCGGTCTCGCACGCGAACGGCACCTTATAACCGAGCTGCTTCACGCGGCAAATGCATTGCGAGGCTGCTCGTTTTGTGTGGACGCATCTATTTAGAAACTATATTCTTTTTTTAAACAGGCTTTTATTTTCCAAAAAATACTTACGATAAACAAAGTACTTTTCAAGACAAATCAAACGAGTCTAAACTCGATGGGTTTCCATCATCAGATCAGCTCCATGTCATCAAAATATTGCAATGTTACGCGATATACATATAGACGGTGCAAAATATCAGTTCAATCAAACCGGGAAGGGATATTTTAACTTGCAAGATTTGATAACAGACAAAGGGACAGGTGTAACTAAATAAAAGCTTGTTAAAAAAGATATTTTCTCAAAAAACGCCCGTTCACAAGAGGCTCTACAACTAAAGTTCAAACTTTAAACATGAACCTATTAGTAACTGCGCAATATAACCCGACCACTAGGCTATTATCACCACTAGGCTATTATCATAATTACGCGTAGCGTGCATTATCGCACGTTGCATGGATAATTAGATGAAAACCCACAGCGTTGTGGTGGACGCCGGAACAAACATGTCGAGCTTTTTATTTGATCATTCAACCATTAGTGTTTACAATAATATATTATCAGGTGGCACTGATATAATCTATCATCACACATCTAGACGCACGGCAAATTACCATCCTTACCTTATTGATATTCCACCAATTCGCACTATGCGTTTCCAAACGTCTTTTATAATGTTAACAGCTAGTGTAAAACAAAAGCCTCCAGACTCAAAAACTCTACTAGTATAAATAAAAAAATAACAGTGTTCTTTCAATAAATCGTCTATTAAAAGAGATCTTTGCTTTGCAACTATTTATTGCGATATAATATCTTCTAAACTAATGCTTTCAGTACGTGACTTTAAACACTACTTACGCATTAAAGATTTACGTCGAAAATCGGCTTAAGTGTATTTTTGTGTAAATATATTACAGTAAAACCCTTTTATACATAGATTACTGAAGCTGTCCAAAAAGCCGCAAAAATGAAGTTATCTGGGTGGGGTGGTCGCGGCACTGTCTCATCAGGTAACCGTGACCCTGGAACGTAAAGGGCTATTGAAGGATCACTGTGGATTTTAGTCAGTACAAGTCAGATAGTTCTTCCCGCCCCGCCTTGGGTGGGAGGACTCATTTGATGATTTTACCAAGATAAAGAAAATACTGTGCGGGGTGGGTTGTGGGGTTCCGTCTAAATATGGTATTAAGGCCCTGGAACGCAAGGGGCTATTGAGAGAACAGGTTTGTTTTTAGACTGTATGAATCTGACAGACTTCTACTGCTTTAATCAGAACGGGAGAGCGACGACTTACGAGTAAATAAGGAATTTACAAGGCAAATCGGCAAGGGACGCCCTGGGACGACTTACACTGACCTTATTGGTGAAGTGTCCAATCGGCGTGCTTGTTTGACCAGATGAACGTGGATGAGACGAAAGGAGTATAAGTATTGTAGCAGGTGTTTCCCCATGGAAAAAGGACGGAGTTTATGTACTTATATGTAAAAATATGAATGGGAAGGCCACATTAAACTGTGGGCCAAGAAAGGCACTTTGATGTGCCCTGGCACAATGAATGGACGAGCTAGACAAAACCAGTGTCCAGTGGTTCATATTGACCCTGAATCTAAATAGTTGGAAGGCCTTTGTCCAGCAGCAAAATAACTCAGGAGTTAAGGATCGAACAGACACACGCGATTAATCGCGCTGCGACAACGAGCCAAGCTAATTTCCACTCTAAATGTACTCCGAATGGACCGCGACAAGTCACCCCGCGCGATTAATCGTGTGTCTGCTCGAGGCTTTACATTACATATTTAACAGCTGTAGTACTCGCTTTACTCTACTAAATAAATACTATTTACCAAGTAAACATTAATTTATCGAACCATAACCAGAAAATATGAGCTCGTTATTATGTTACGTGTGTCATCAATCATCGTACAGGTGCTATTACTTTATTTTTTATATTTAAACTGAACTTCGGGTCGACAAGGTCATGACCAAGTATCAATATTTTACAATTTGTAAATAAAAGACACGCACATGAGCCAGGCAAAGTGCTATTACGTCAATGATATGAAAAGTCGAAGACAAAATAATTGTATTGTTATAATGCTGCCGAAAAAGTCGACATTAATTTCATGGATTAAATTAGTTTCAGAAACAAAATAGTCAATTAAAAAACCGGCCAAGTGCGAGTTGGACTCGCCCATGAAGGGTTCCGTAGCAGCAAGCATAGATTAGAGATATAATTATATTGAGATTAGTAAGTAATATACACAAACAATAAAAATAACTTTGTTTTTCATAGTATTTGTATGAATGGCAAAGTTATATTTGCGGTTTTTGAAAATGTACTATATCTCAAAAACTGCTAACTGTATCTCATCCAAACCAATTTTCGTTGGTAGTTTTGGTTGAGGTCTACATTATATATTTTTTTTAGTTTTATCATTCTCTTATTTTAGAAGTTACGGGGGGGGGACACACTTTTTACCACTTTGGAAGTGTCTCTCGCGCAAACTGTTCAGTTTAGAAAAAAATGATGTTAGTAACCTCAATATCATTTTTAAAGACCTATTCATAGATACCCCACACGTATGGGTTTGGTGAAATTTTTTTTTTTGAGTTTCAATTCTAAGTATGGGGGGCACCCCCAAAATTTGTTTTGTTTTGATTTTTGTGTGAAAATCCTAATGCGGTTCACATAATACATCTTTCTACCAAGTTTCAACAGGATAGCTCTTATACTTTCGACAAAAAGTGGCTGTGACATACACGGACAGACAGACAGACAGACAGACAGACATGACGAATCTATAAGGGTTCCGTTTTTGCCATTTGGCTACGGAACCCTAAAAAATAGTTTCTCGTTCGTACACAACAGTCGCTTTTTCATTTTCCATATTACAATTTATGCTAGGGTCTATATTTCCGTAATGTTTCCCCCCACCTATGTAAATGACGTCTAATATAAACTTAGAAAGTACTTGCCCGGGTTAGAACTCGCAACCTTGTGCATGAGAGGCGAGGCGCCAACCTCCGTGCCATTACGACTGTATCAATTAGCCTCGATTTCATAAATTCAAAAGGTAAAGCAAGATATATTCTGAAGGTACGTTTATTTCTGTATCTTGATTGACTTATCTGTAATCAAACCTTCATACGGTAGCTTTCATTAATTAATAGGTACCTACTAATTAAAGGAAGAAATGTATAACAATGTAGGTACCTAACGATATTTTAAGATAAAGCTATCAATAATAACTGTAGGTACCTAAATACGGCCTTTGAGTTCTGTAAAATCAATTATTTGTGTTAATTTCTAACTCACAATGGGTGGAAATAGTAGATGAATTAATAATATCAGCATTATTATTAAATTATCTTTTTATTATTAAATAGTCCTTCAGTCCTAACACAAAGATCTCTTCTGACAAAGAGAACCTGTTCCACCTCGTATTCTACTCACTGTACGACTATGTCAGCTATGACATTCTCTAAAAGACTCTACGACGAAAAACAAGCTGTCTCAACGTCGAGGACCGAAACAGATTGTCTTTAACAGATTTTCAATGTGTGTTTTGTGCTAACCAGTTTCTTCTGGCCAATTTAACGAAATCGTCTGTACACTTAATCGGTTGTCTGTTTTCTGTTCGTGATCTCCACTCCAACATTTTCTTGCTCAATCTTTCCTCTAGTCTATGGCATATATGGCCTGCCCTTTTTGCCGTCAATACGTGAAGTATTAAAGGCGATAGAAGTGAGAGAAATAACATCTATAATTGTTTTCCCGAATAAACAATCCGTTGACTTGTAACTCTAAAAGCATATTTCGGAATTACCAACCCGTGACAACACTGCGTAAATACATTATTCTACGAAATAAATAAACATTGTTTCCATATGCTGCAATGGGAATTCTCTCGGGCAACTTTTAATTCAGTTACAATGTCGTACGTTATCTGTTTCGTAATAAATTCGCCCTGTCTTTGCTATAAAAATAAAAATGTGGAATCAGATGTTTGTTCGTTGGTATGCAGCCAGTGTATCGTGTGTTAAACAATTTTGGAAAGTCAACGTTTATCAGATGCAGATAATAAAAGAGAAAAGATGGAATTGTTACATGAAATGCATTGAATGCACAAAATATATCACTGTGTATATTTTGCGCATTCAACGCTCTTAGTTTAAAAGGCACTGAAGCACAAACTGTTCATTATTCTAACTAATATAATAAATGAAGATAAGATGTATGTATGAACGGATATTTGTTATTCAATCACATCAGTACAGCTGAACGGATCCTAATGAAATTTGGCTCAAATATGGGTCACAGTCCGGAAAAATAACCGTACCGGTGCGGTGGGCAGAGACACTGCATACAGGATGCATGGGACTGGATAGGTTAAGATCACCACGCAATGGGCAGGCGTCTCTGAGCTAGGCCTACATGACGATCTTTATTTTCATCATCATCAAATAAGTCCTCCCGTGCTGGGTAGAGCAAAAGGGACTGTCAGAGTCGTACATACTAAAATCCACGGTATTCTTTCATTAGCCCTTTTCATTTCAGGGTCATGGTTACCTTGCTGACAGCTCCGTGATCAGACATGATCGGACGGCGAATCACTCATTACTCGCCGTCCATAGGCTCACATACTATGACGGTCTGTACTTGATCTTGCCAAATTGGTGGGACTAAGCTCAAAGAATATGAAGAAGACAAAAAAATGTACGGAGTTATTTCTTTGGTTTAATCCATTAACAAAATGAAAAGTCCTTTCCGGTATCCATTGCAATTAACGATAAACCCACCTGAGTCAACACGAATGCTTTAATGGTTTTCCAAATCAACACAAAATAAAATGGGGTTTTACCACCACGGTTTTTACTAGTATATCGACGGAATCACAATTATTTGTTCCCCTCTCCATGTGTTGAAATGACGGCTGCATCCCATTTCGTCACTTTCCTGTTTCATCAACTAACAAAATAGCATCACAAAAGTTCCGTTTCATCGCTATTTACATTTTGATACATTGAGTCTCGTTTCATCACTTTTTTTATTTTTCATCTATTATTCCTTTTTTTTTGTTAGGTATAATAAGAAAAATTATTACGTATATGAAATTGAAATTAATCCATATGGTGGTGTAAAAACAGGACAGAATTTATGAAGATAAAATTAGAGGAAAAACTGCACTCTTTTTCACTTATTTTGCACATCTTTTGTTTAGTTGACGAAATGGGAAAGTGACGAAAGGGGATGTAGCCAAATGACAGGGGAAAGCGATACGAGTATCGTTCTCGGTCAGCACGCGATCTCCGGGGAAAACTTTTTAATTCAATTACAATGTCCACATTTATTCGTGCCCTAACAAATTGCATTTGTTACCACCGAGCTATTTGCACCGAGTTTTTATATGAAAGTTTGTTTGGAAAATACTCGCATTTGTGGCGAGTAACATGAGTTTTCACTTTGTACGCGTTTGGAATTTTTAGTGGACGGTAATATTTTTTGAGACTCTTTTTAGGGTTCCGTAGCCAAATGGCAAAAAACGGAACCCTTATAGTTTCGTCATGTCTGTCTGTCTGTCCGTCCGTATGTCACAGTCATTTTTTTTTCGAAAACTTTATGCTATTGTCAAACAGACAGGCGAAGCGAACACGAAGCGAAGCGTTTTTGTTTGTAATGTATGGAATTGTTTGAAGCCCGTCACGTAGACTATCGGATCGCTTTCGCTTTTTTATATGACAGGATTCGGATCGGATTCGCTTCGCCTTTCACACAAAAAAAAACAAATTGTGGGGGTTCCTCATACTTAGAATTGAAAGTAACAAAAAATTTTCACCAAACTCATACAACAGTTTGCGCGAGAGAAACTTCCAAAGTGGTAAAATGTGTCGTCCCCCTGTAACTTCTAAATTAAGAGAATGATAAAACTAAAAAAAATATATGATGCAATGCACGCAAAATTCCATTGTAAATTAGTTTAAACGAGATCAAGTAATTAGTTTTTTTTTAATACGTCATATATCGTAAACCGCAATTTACCTTTTAAAGTACCTAAGCAACCTACTACAAGAACTTTTATATTATGTTACTACTACTACTTTTATATTACCGACTCGCAATTGGCCGGTTTTGTTTCTTTTTATTGAAGAAAAATAATATGAATAAATTTATGGAGGATTTCGTGACTAAATAATTACAGCCGCACATGGCCGATCTTCCGGGTTAAACCGCGCTGAGAATGAGAGACCATGGGTCATAGCGAGTTTCCTCCGTGCCTCGGAAAGCACGTAAAGCCATTGTCCCGGCTGTCGTTTTTAGATCTTTGACGCTCCATGTAAAATACTGATCTGTATCTGGTTCGACTGGAAGCCGATCACAATATAGTTGAGTAAAGGCTAAGCAGATGATGACGAAGAAAAATAATATTCATTTTTAACATTACATGTGGCAATGCAGCTAGTTTTCTGGGCACGTTCCCGGGTGAAACCGATACGGAGGAGTAGGTACTTTGATGCCGGAAATGAATATACTCAATCGAATTCCTGATACGTTTTCAACAGATTATGTGCCCAAGAAAGTGGCAGCGGTTGCAACGTTGTAAGTATGGCAACGGTTAGCCTTTATCAAATTAAAAGCAGGAATTTGGATTATAATGAAGCGCCAAAAGGTTTTTAATTTATTGATGTAAGAATATTGTGTGAGATGCAGTTTGTATTAAAAAGTTCACAACGAATTAAATGTAGGCCTTTTTAATATGTGGTGTGTGGTTTTTGCCCAATTCGTCCATAGAGATTTGATAGCGGTTTAAATGTGGACGTTGGAAGGTATTCCTTAAGACTTCGGGTATACATTAGGGTGGAGTGAAAAAAAATTATTTAAAACTTTGTTACTCCTGTATGACCAATGGATGATCGACATTCTTAGAGAAACAAAAATAAAATTTCAAGTTCTTACGTTTACATCTTAAGGTGTCGCATCGAATTTAAAAGTTAAAGAAAATAACAAAATTTGTTTTTAATAAAGTTTTTATTTGAGACAAACTATTCTTCAAAATGAAAATATTGAAGCTTGAAATTAAGTATTGTACTTATAAATATACAAAATATATTAAATAAAAGCATTTTAACATTCGGAAGCTGAAGCTACAGACTCTTCTTTTTGCTTAAAAAATTGGGATTTTGTGTCAAATATTGGTATGTCTTGCTTTGCCTTTATCCTCGTGCGAATGAATCCATCTCTTGCCTCTGGCCCACAAACAGATGAAGAAGCCTCAGTAACGAGCTTGACGCTTCGTTCTACTGCTTGAGTGTGGCAAGATTACTTTTCAATTTCAAATAATTTGCCACCTGAGGAAATCACGCTTGAAACTGCGTCACTATATTTAATGGTCATTGAGCCGTTATTTCTGTTCTAAAAATCACATCTTCTGATGCTGCAATGGACGAACTACTAAAAGACCAATTAAGAACTAGATCAGAAGAAGTACTTGGGATACTACTGGCTTTTTCTGAAAACTCATTATACTTTCTCTTCCTTGTCTCTTTACGGCAGATAGATTTAGTAGACACTATCAACAGACCTAATATACATTTTTCGCTAATTTCTTTGGTCTTTCTAAAAGGTTTCTTCCGCAATAGGGACTTCAATCACACATTTACAAACTTCTCTGGATTCACATTTACAAGTAGCGATGTCAAATAATTTTGATTCAGTGTCTTCGTAGAACATTTGCTTTTTCTTTTCATTGCGTAATTTTTTCACATTCTTGTATTTATTATAATAGGAAATTAATCTGGTAACTATTTGTTGATGACTTATAATGGGAATTAACGCCTTGTTCCAATTTTTTACAATGTCAGCGGCTATCATTTCACACAACCTTTCACTGCAGGATCTTAACCATTATTCAGTTACAGTAAGTCATTTCTTAACCACAACTATTTTTTTATAATATCACAATAACTTGGTAACACATTAACACTTAGATTTATTGGATCGCCAAACAAGGGGTATCGCAAGTGTTTTCGAGTTTTTGGCATTTTTTGACGAATAATCAGACTTTTTTTACACTTGTCGTTACCACTCAAATGAGAAAGTTTGAGAAAACTATGCAAGGACGAACAAGTTAACCCTTTAAAGTAACGTTAAATATAAGTTTTATTACATATAGACACACAACAACATTGATGTGCAGGTACACGTTAGACTTTAAAATTGTTCTTTTTTTCAAATTACCCTCATAGCGCGCCACCTCAAAATGAAGTCGTAGGGTTTTGATTTTTAGCATGAATAAAGCTTTTATATACGGTCATCGATTAATGACACAGGAAAAGGGAAATTCCAAAAAAAAAATTTTTTTTCCAAGTTCACTCCACCCTAGTATACATGTGATACGGTTTTAAATAATTGTAATTGTGTTCGACCTTTATGTAAAATAACCTTTCGCGGAATCAACAATAATTATTAACAATAACAGTCGAATTGATTAACGTCATATTTTTTTATAATTTCATGTTCGCTGCAATGAATTTAATTTTATATTTTTTTTTCCTCATCCAATTTATAATTCTCTGTTTTAATGAATTTATTTTATAATCCCTATTTTAATGAGTGATTTGTATTGACCATGTATGGATTTGATATCTGAAATAAATTTATTAATAGGTAATTAATTCACTGACCTAACAGCAATGTGCCAGCGTGTATTACGTGCGTAAGTAGGTCTAAAAAATTCTATATAACATAAGGTAAAATAATTATAAAGCTCAGACGCATCAACTTCTTTAATAATAAACTTATAAATAATTTTCACAACATAATAAATAATAATCAAACACGTCTCAACACCTATTTGCTTGAATCCATCAAGTGGGCACTCCACTCGACGTTATTCCAGCAGCAGTAGGCTCTTTTACACAGAGACCGGTTCTCGCTTGACGCTAAGCGAGAATATCAAGCTAGTTTTATCGCCTGCGTATCATGGACGGCTATTTTTGTCTCTTGATGCCGATAACTTTTTAAAACGCTTACAGTAAATTGTTAGTTTAATTAACTACAGATCAAACAACTGACTCTAAGAATCTCATTTATTTACACGAGGCATCATTTATTGCCAAGTATCTTAAGTCCTTTGCACAGCGAGAAACTGTCTTCGTATAAATGATCCTCAATTAACGTACAACACCAGACCACTTTAAAAAGAGCACCACTTTAAAGTTCTTGTAATGGAAAATCTCGTTGATTTATTATGTAGCTCAGAATAATGTAGTAATTAGATACTGACAAACATTAACATAGCATCACACCTGCGGTCTTAGAAAGGGTAAGCAAATACAACACAGTTCAGCGACTGATTTATTTATAGGTATTAGTATAGACATTTTCAAAAATTAGTGACGCATATATTTTTGTCATTACCGATATCTATGGCTCTAAACCATAGGTATCTTTTGGAGCGGCTGACAACTCCATAAAAATAAGCCCTTGTTAACTTCTACAGTATTGGTCTACCCCAATGGTAACTACGGTATGATGGCCTACCCCATCATTTCCGATAACTGTGGCTCTAAACCATAGCTATCTTTTGGAGCGGTTGACAACTCCTTAAATAAGCCTTTGTTAAAATCTCACCTCATTAGTGGTTTTAGACGAGAGATACTGACAAAAATTAACATAGCATCACACCTGTGGTCTTAGAAAGGGTAAGCAAATACAACACTGATTTATTTATAGGTATTAGTATAGACATTTTCAAAAATAAGTGACGCATATATTTTTGCCCCCTCTCGGAATTTATCTTGTCTATCGTACGTGCGTAGAACATAGAAACTCACGTACTAAAACATCCGTACACAGAACAATCTTATTTTTTTTTATTTGTTACGTGCAGGTATCGAATACGCGACACGCTGCGCAGCAGTGGACCGCTTGGCCACTGTGCCAACTGTGCCGTCTTTAGAACGAGGTATTTCCGTTCGAGCAATTATTTTCAGAGCACCAGCTATGTTTAGAGCAACTATTGAGCACCTATCAATATTTTGACGAGTTGTTCAATCGGGAATGAAAATACTATTCAAATCGATTACCATAAGAGCACTTACGGTTCGGTAGCTAGCAGTAATGGAGTATATAACGACTTTAAACTTACCACAGAAGCAGTCGTCAAAAATGAAGGAACTTAAAGGATTAAGATTGAATATTAATTTCGGACATGTAACAGAAAATGAGTTAGAGAGAGATACTTAATATGCTTGGGCAAAGTATGATATATCTTAATATAAGATACGATAATTACCGTATAAAACCTATATCAACGTTGTACCTTTATTTAATCTCGAAATAAACGACTTTCAATTTTATTGAAATACGATGGCCTAATTAACAAGTGGAAAGTGATTAAGAGGTTCAGGATTAAATATTAAACTGTCATTAATTACGTTTTAAATTAATGAATGTATGTTAATTTGTTGGCTGGGAATTTACTTAGATTTATTTGATCATTAACTTTTAACAGGAATATTCAGCTTGGCGACAGAATTTTGTACATTCATATTAAATATTTGGAGGGTGAATGTATGATATATGTTAATGTTGTTTTCTTTTCACTGAGCTTGATCGAAGACCTCAAAATCTAAATTCGAAACATTTTACACGCACTCGTGTGTCGCGAATGTTTAGGCTTTTTAGTGGAAAAAAATGACTGGAAGAAGTAGCATGGTAGTAGTTTGATAGCTGACGTGAAATTCAATTGAAGACGTTAAGAATTAAATAAAGAATTTTACCTTGTGGCAGCTTGATTGGTAAGAGCGTCCGGTATGCTGAATACGAAGGTCGTCTGCGAGCAGCATTAAATTGAATTGCGACTCGCAGTCGATTTTCACTTTTCTCCTTTTTCCGTAAAAGCTTTCTTTAAATCTTTAAATCTGTCATAAGTGTTAATTACATAACAGTAAACTGAGAATCCATACAAAAATGGCGAAAGTACCGGCCACAAAGAATAGGTACACATCGTAGAGGTTTCTCTTTATCGCAACCAACCACAACTAATGACGAACCGGGACAATCGTCGCATAGATAGTGTGTGATTAAAACTTACTTATCATTCTATAAGTCAAATTTTGGTTATTTCCAGGAAAGCATGCTTTAAATAAAAAAGTCGATAAGCTCTCTATAAGACCGCAGTAGCTATTTGCATATTCTTTTAGAACAGTTTCTGAATCGATACGCCGTAAAAGTAAGTTTCTTTAAAATAGAAACATTTGAAACAATAACACAGCTGTCCAACCATCTAACAGGTCAATAAACCCGATCTGAACACTTATATCCGGGTCAAACTCGAGTGAAATGTGCCAAAGAGTCGTTCGATTGACAAGGATCATTATTTAGATGCCTGAAGCAAGGCTCAAAGGTTTTATGCCACAATTTACTGCTTGTCCGCCAAATGATTTAGGATATTGAATGAGGGCTTTGGCGCTTTTTAGGGCTGGTACTGAAGAAAGGATTCTTTTATGGCTTAAAGCTCTAAAAGTCAAAGAAAACGTACGAATATGTAATTTGAAAGTATAATGGTCGGGATATCCTTCGGAATTTCCAATGGTGTAAAAAGCCGATCAAGTGCGAGTCGATTCACGTACGTAGGGCTACCGTACCATTTTCTATTTGTATGAGAGTCCCCTTAACTATTCACTTTATTGCTAGTGTTGTTAAAGCGACAACAGAAATACATTACCTGTGAAAATTTCAACTATCTTACTTTCAAAGTTCATGAGATAAAGCTTGGCAAGAGACGGACAGACAGACTAACACACTGACGAAAAGTGGACTCTTTGTGATCCGTTTTACCCTTTTATTGAATCCAAAAAAAAAGAATTAAAATAGATTTACTTAATTCAATTGAATATCTTTTGCAAAACGTATCCGTGATGAGTTCATGGGCGTATGGAACAGAGCCAGGTTATTGAGGTTGGAATACTATGAGAGTAAAGTGAGTAAGCATGTTTTCAAAT
Organism: Agrotis exclamationis; assembly: GCA_950005045.1. Lineage (NCBI taxonomy): Eukaryota > Metazoa > Arthropoda > Insecta > Lepidoptera > Noctuidae > Agrotis > Agrotis exclamationis. The sequence goes on along the minus strand of OX465431.1, from coordinate 3,790,169 downwards.
AACCGATTATGGGCTTATTGACCAACTACCATTAGAATACACCAACCTACAACTTGAAACAGGAGGAATACTTTTTCTCGTTGATTTTCTCATTGTAATACTCCATAGTTCAAAACTAAAAAATATCAAAGTAACAGGGTAAGGCCGATGTGTACCTAATACTACACGCCCTTGCCGTCAGATCATGAACCATGCCAGTTTCCACTGAGCGTTGTGAGAGCTGTCAGCAATCTGATAGGACCAAAGCCTGCCCGGGTAGCGGAACTGTCCAAATTGGTAACCGTGACTCTAGGACGTAAAGGGCAATTGGGAGAACAAGGTGGATTTTAGTCAGTACAAGTCTGACAGTTCCATCAGCTCCTCCTAGGATTCGTTTGATGATTTTACCTCCTAGTAATCTACACTAATATTATAAAGAGGAAAGATTTGTTTGTTTGTTTGTATTGAATAGGCTCCGAAACTACTCCACCGATTTCAAAAACTCTTTCACCAGTTGAAAGCTGCTTTGGTCCTGAGTGACATAGGGAATAAGGGGGGGGGGGGGTGAGCGGGCTAAGCCGCGGGAAAAAGCTAGTACTTTATAATTAGGAACAAAAAACAGCATAAAACCATGAATGTAATCCCAGAGTAAGACTGAGGTATACTTAATAGTACCTACACCCACAATGTTTCATCAGTTATGTTTGAGTACAAAGTAAAGGGGGGCGATTACCGTCACCTGGGCATAAATCGAGACTCCGTAGCTGCTACTCAGTCAACACTTTATAACACACAAAAATAGAAATTTCATAAACATGTCAATTATAAGTGTACAAATACCGGCATGGATCTTGAGCGTTGACCTTCACCTGCGCAGAAGTGAGTTATTAGGTCCCTTTGGTAGATGAAGTGAGGAACGGGGGCGGGGAAAGTGTAGTGATTGGCCCGCGTAGCGTGCCGTAGCGCATCGCGTCATAGTCGCCACTCGGGATTCGTTGTTTTGTGCGTTTTATTTGTTTTATTGTGCGTTTCATTTGTCGATAAGTGTACGATGCGCAAAGCGATCCACACTCTTACGGCGAGCGCTCAAGAACCGTGCCGGTATCTGTAAAATTATGTCCAGTTATGCCCAAAGACCTTGTCTTTTACATAATTGTGAAATACCTATGCTTTCTAAGTTCAACTTAGTCTGACATTAATTAAAGGTAGGTAAAGCATTTAACGTCAAATCCGTGGTATGTGCTTTAAAACCAATAACTGTGCAAACAGTAATTTCTTAAGTAGCAACCCTAAGAAAATTGAATACGAGGTTCGACACATTCCATCTTTCAGCGCTTCAAGTGAAACATCGTCGCTGATTACAGTCATCATCATCATCATCAGCCTATAAATGTTCCCACTGCTGGGATACAGGCCTCCTCTCTGTGAGAGGGAGTGGGCCGTAATCTACCACGCGGGCCCAGTGCGGATTGGTAGATGTCACATGTCTTCGAATTTTTGGTTCTAGGACATGTCGGTTTCCTCACGATGTTTTCCTTCACCGTTTTGAGAGCAGTGGTGTTGAAATAAATTACACAAAGTAATGCGCCTGACGGGGTTCGAACCCACGACCTACTACTCGTAAGTCGAGGCCGATACCACTGGGCCACCACTGCTCTGCACTGCTGATTACAGTAACACTCACTAATTACATAGTATCATAATATCACACAACTTTTAAAGTTAAGTGTTTCAGCCGTTGAATTGCCATGTGAACTAAATTTGTTTAACTAAATCACACTATTTTGTTTACCATTTTGTAAATTTTGCGGTACGATTTTATTGTTTAAAAGCTTAGGTTTTAGTGAAAGTGGTGTTTATTATTCATGTTATCGGATTGAGTTTGATTTGTTAAAAGTGCACTTTATTTACAACGGCACAGTGGCGCTTTGACTGATTGCTGTGTTGCTTATTGCGGGTTCGATTCCCACATGGAAGAAAATATTTGTATGATTTACCGTTGTAGTCTATTATTTGTTCCGTCTGTGTATGTGAGTTAAAATGTTTCTAAACGTACCCACGATGCAGGAGAAATTCTTAGTGTGTATAATTTTATGTTACCGTGAGATAATTTTATGTTACCGTGAGATAATTTTATGTTACCGTGAGATAATTTTATGTTACCATGGGATAATTTGATGTTACCCTGGGATAATTTTATGTTACCGTGAGATAATTGTATGTTACCATGGGATAATTTTATGTTACCATGGGATACTTTTATGTTACCGTGGGATAATTTTATGTTACCGTGGGATAATTTTATGTTACCGTGGGATAATTTTTGAGATATAGCGGGCGAAGCCACTGGCTATAACTAGTTCATCCATAAACTCTAGTTATAAAGGAAAGGTTAAGGATTTCTATTTCTAGAAAAGAAGCGAATTTATGGAAGCTCTTTGTTGAATGTTGCTTTGTTCAAAGTCTTTAATGGCGAAACAAAGTTTATTTTAAACTAAACGGAGCTGTAAATACCAAGGTACGTAGGTAAGAATAAGTTTCTTTGCGGTGAGAAGATAATATCATAATACAGCAGCTGCTGTCATCATTATCAGTCTATAATGATTCCACTGCTGGGACATAGGCCTCCTCTCTGTGGGAGGGAGTGGGCTGTAATCTTTTGTTGTAGGACACGCCGGTTTCCTCACGATATTTTCCTCCACCATTTTGAGAGCAGTGGTGAAAAAGTAATTTGCACTAAGTAATGCACCGGGCCGGGTTTGAAGCCGTGATCTTACAACTCGAAGGTCGGGGGCGTTAACACTATTACGTTACCACTATTACTCAGCAGAGAGAGCTTTATAGACTGATTATACCAATTCTTAATAAGCAACCCTCATCTGATCGACTACATAACCAGCATAACCTTCGATCAAACCATCCGGTTGTTATACTATAGTCACGAACTCCTCACACAAAAGCTTCCAAGAATCTTAAAGATATCGCCAGCGGCTTTGTCCTCGTCTAACTCTAAAATTATAAATAATAAATAAATAAAATCATTTATTTCAGATATCTAAACGATCCATAATAGTTTAACACATTTATTAAAATTATAAAAATTAAATATATTTAAATAAATTATCCCTCAGGAACGTATTACCTAAGATATCCCATGTGTTATTTCAAACTATAACTTATCTCCTAGCAGAAATAAATCATCAATCCGTTCAGCTGATTTTATCGTGATTCATAATTATATCAGCCGAAAGTAAGACGATCTCCGGCCACCGTAGGCGCGGGCATGCGGGCGGCGAGTAAAGGGCAACTCGCAGCCCGACCATGGACCATGCCCGGGTCGACGGCGCGTTGTGTTCCACGCGCGCCTCAAAGAGCGTCAGCATACTGACGGGGCCCCCTCTCTAGAGGGCCAAAGCCTGCCGGGATCGCGGGACTTATCTCATTACCGTGACCCCGGGACATAAAGGGCTATTGAAGGACACCGTGGATTTTAGTCAGTACAAGTCTGACAGTCCCTCCCGCCCTACCCGGGGTGGGAGGACTCATTTGATGATTTTACCACGATAAAAAAAAAGCATGTCCACTGCTAAATATAGGCCTCCCCCATATATTTCCAATACAACCGGTTGGAAGTGGCTTGAATCCAGCGCGATCCTGTGATTTTCATCAGATCGTCTGTCCACCTTGCAGGTGGATGTCCCACACTGCGCTTGCTAGTGCGTGGTCTCAATTCTAGAACCTTTAACGTGATTGAGTATCAATTTCCATCCATCCATACAAAGATTTCCATTTATAATATTAGTAAAGGTGAAACTAGACGTCCCGGGTCAACGGCGCGTTGTGTTCCACGCGCGCCTCAAAGAGCGTCAGCACAATGACGGGGCCCCCCTTTAGAGGGCCACAGCCTTGCCGGGGTCGCGGGACATACGTATACCGCGACTCCGGTACGCAAAAGGGCTACCGAAGGACACCGTGGATTTTAGTCAGTACAAGTCTGACAGTCCCTCCCGCCCTGCCCGGGGCTGGGAGGACTCATTTGATGATATTACCACGAAAAAAAAAAAAAAAAGTGAAACTAGACGTTAAATAATTACAATAAATAAACATTACGCTCATTAATTTCAGTTATCAAGATAGATAATAATTATAAACGCCTTTTAGGTGTGAAGACAAAGAACCAAGCCCATTGAACAATGTTCACTTGTTAAGAAATTCTTCATAACTTTAGGATACTGTTGAACAATATATGTATCTTTTGTTTTAATTTATTTTAAGTCTTGGTATTAAAAGCGATTTTATTGTAAGCATTTTTTTTTCTTTTTGGTGGTTGTTTAGTAATCAAATAATTGTAACTGTTCTAGTTACAGCGCAAGGGAGTCAGATTCCTACGGACTAAAATCCACACCGTTCTTTCAATTGCCCCTTGCGTTCCGATGTCACAGTAAGAAGAGTCGTACACAAGGCAACGCAATTGTCTCCGATACTTTAAAGCCTTTGTCAAACTGACAGGCGAAACGAATGCGTGCTGAAGCGTTTTTGTTTGTAATGTATGGAATTGTTTGAAGCCAGTCACATAGAATATCGGACCGCTTTCGTTTATCAATTCAAACAATTCCATACATTACAAATAAAAACGCTTCTGATCGCATTCGCCTCGCCTGTCTGTTTGACAAAGGCTTACGACTTTGATATCCATTGTCGCGTGCCTGTGTACGAACCTTTATGGATTTGTATTACGATAGTCGCCTAGATACCAAAGTCGTAAATTATTGGAGACTTCCGTAGCCTGGTGTACGGAGAAGCTAACTCTTCGAATTGTTCCGGTTCGAGTTGGCGCTAGGCGCAGTTGCTGAGCGATTTTTAGCAACACTGAGTATCGCGGGTTCGATTTGTATTTGGGGTTTTTGTTTGTGTATGTGGGTTTAAACGTTTGTAACACACCCAAAACGCAAAGAAATCCTAGCGTGGAGCTTAAATTTTTGTTTAACTCGGCGAGGATGTGGAAGGGTCAAATTGACCCTGACAATTTTTAGTCGTGTGTAGTTTTTTATCCCGTGACTGTAGGGTTTTGGGCGTCTGAGTAGCTGTTCCTAAGGAATTCGTGCGTATGCCACGCACCGATATTGAGTCGGAAGCCGCCTGAGACGGGAGCTACTCGTTCGTGAAGTCGAGAAGGGTAAATATGACCTCGCCACAACCGCGGCGTTATATTTTTTGCGATGTCTCAAAAATGTTTTTACCTAATATTGTTATATTTTCCGGTGTTTTTTTTTATACAAAATGAGTACCTGGAGCTTGAGGATGAGCACATACGTCATATTTTAATGCAATCCTACAGTGAAGACAACTTGTTATCTGACAATTTTGGAAATTTTGGAAAACTGATGTTCTAATTTCATTAAAATCGGTCCAGCCATTTTTGTGTAATTGGATAGGAAACACACAAATTTTCAGATCTATACATATAATAAATCTGTAGAAGGGTCAATTCTGGGGTGCTAAGACAGGAAACCTCCACGTGCGCCCGTGGACTGGAGTTCCCTCTCGGATACGTCCGTGGGGAAGACCAGTTTTTCGGGCCGGTGCACCCTGGGATGCGGGCAAAGACTTCCTTAGGCACTGTGTGCCTAAGGGGTCTCTTTGCCCGTATGCGAATAGCCTGTCGGGTGGACGCTCCAACGCGTGTCCCTCTGATTAGCAGAGGGCACAGCGGCGGAGCGGGCTTGCGGACGGTGAGTAATGGGTAGCTCGCCGTCCGACCAAGGACCAAGCCGGGGTCGGTGGCGCGTCGTGTCGTGTTTCGCGCGTGCCTTCGAGGAGTTGTCAGCAAATTGATGGGGCCCCTTATGGGGCCAAATGCCTGCTGGGGTCGCGGGTTTTTCTTAACACAGGATACCGTGGCCCCGGAACGTAAAGGGCATCCGAAGGAACACGGGTGGATTTTAGTCAGTAAGAGTCTGACAGTCCCTTCCGCCCCACCCAGGGCGGGAGGACTCATTTGATGATTTTACCACCTAAAAAAAAAATAAAGAAGGGTCAATTCTGTACATTGAAAATATTGAAAAAATAAATAGCGGGGGGTGTTGCTGGATCGATACCAAACCCAAATATGTGATTAAAAAAATTTTGTCTGTCTGTCTGTATGTGCAGGCATCACGTGAAAACTAACGGTTCGATTTCGATGAAACTTGGTATAATTATACCTTATTATCCTGGGCATAAAATAGGATACTTTTTATCCTGGAAAAATACGTAGAAAAAAAAATCTGTAACAAACCTTATTATGGAACCACTGGCGACACCTATTATCAAAGTAGAACATTACGCCACGCCTTACTCCATTGATTTCTAAAAAGGTTCCACCACTCACCACTAGATGGCGTTGTGCCTATGACGCGCATTTCTGAAGTTACTCAAAATGGAGAAATGAATCATACACGCGAAGACCAACATCCGCGCGGACGGAGTCGCGGGCGGAAGCTAGTTTATAATATTAGTAGAGTAACCTTGGACTCGTTCCAGCTTGTCCTTTAAGAAAAATATAAACAAAAAAGTAACTGTTGACAAAAGAAAAATAAACAACTTCGGCACATATTTTACTATTCAAACATCATAAAATGTTTTTCCTACGAATAAATAAACAGGCAGTTTGGAACAAAAAGAGAATGATTTTTGTTTAGACTTACAAGCGTGTTCCGATGGGATTTGCCATGGACAAAAACAAACTTTCTTTCAAACATTCACCTTGTATTTAATCCCTTTAAGAATGTTCTTCTTTACATAGAATATTTAAAACAAAGTCGCTTCCCGCCTCTTTGTACTCTCAGATCTTTCAAACTAAGGGTGGGTTCATATCTGACGGAACATCCGTCGCGACCGCGTTGATTGATAATTTTTATATTATATATTTATTAAACTACTTGTTCAAAAAATTTTTTTTTTTTACAAAAGGTGGGGAAATGTAGGTTTCCTCACCATTTGTAAAAAAAATAATAGGATTAACACTCTGAGAGTTTAACTACTGATAACAAAAATGCACTTGGATAACACATTTTTCTGATCATCTAAGGGAGAACATGTTTTTAAACTGCAAATTTAGGTTTGTTTTTAACCGACTTCCAAAAGGAGGAGGTTCTCAATTCGGATGGTAATATTTTTTTATGTTTGTTCGGGCATAACTCCGTCGTTTACCAACCGATTTGAATAATTCTGAACAATGAGCTAAAAATAAAAACTACTGCACCAAACTAAATGAAAATTTTATGGGACCAAATGGCAGATATACTATATCGAACAAAAAAAGAATCATCAAAACCGGACCAGAAACCTCGGAGTAATCGGTGTAGACAACGTTGAAAACTTTTTAGGTTTTCGTTGATTTTTGTTGATTTTTCAATAAGTGCTAGTCCGTTTTCGATAAAAATTTAATGGGACCATTCGGGAAGTATACCCTTTCCAACAAAAAAATAATTTTTCAAATCGGTTGGTAAACGATGAAGTTATGCCCGAACAAACATAAAAAAATATATATAAACATCCGAATTGAGAACCTCCTCCTTTTGGAAGTCGGTTAATAAAAACAAAGTCACCGACTATCGAAAGAATTTTGTTTTTGTAGGTTAATTTGAACTTTTTTGTGATTGTTTTTGAAGTCGGTTACATCTTTTTTGAATTTTTTTTTTATATATTTTTTTAATGATAGATGCGCGTTTGAGCACTATCTCGCCTAATAGTACCTAAGCGAAGATGTGGTCGACGATGAAGCACGCTTGTCTAGAAGTAACCTGTTCACTCTTGACTTGAAGACCCCAAGGTTATAGCTGTCGGGAAATACAGACCCCAGCAGGGAATTCCACTATATTATAGCCAAAACTCTTTGTACGTACCGGAGGGTTGTCCAATTGTCCACCATATTATATCGATGGCGCATTGCCGTAGGTGTTGTAGTCCGATGATTGAAAAGGTTTTTTTTATTATTCAACCCAGACTACGACATACTTCTGTGTATGCGTTCCGACACGTACATAGGTGTTTTTGTTAAGTTTCTGCCTATCCCCAAAGAAATAAGCGTGAGTTTTAATTCATTTATTTGTAATTTCCTTCCAATAGCTCTGTACACAAAACGAAAAAAAAAATTACAAGCGTAATTTACATAGTACAAATCGAGGTCAGTTGGGATCGTGTCAGGGTCGGCCCTAATATCAGAAACGCTGTTCATATTGTTTGTACTTCCCTTAAAATTACTCCTAAGTGTTGGTTTAACCTGTTTTTTACCCGATTTTCCTCTTCCACGGCCCTTTATGTAAAGTTACTTAGGGTTTTAAAAGTAATTTTAGGATTTATCGTACCGTTACATTGGGTGTTTTTTTTTCTTCTCCTGTATCGTGGGTGCATTTAGAAACATTATAGACTCACAATCACATACATAAACGCTCAACTAGGAACTCAAAATATTAATTTAAAGACTGGTTTTCTGAAACTACATATAGAAACTGTAATCCTAAAGAAGTTATACATTAATTAATTATAACACCCCCTTTGAAAACCTTCCAACCGATTTCTATACTTTAAAAAACGGAACATTAACATTCTTTTGATCAGGAATTTAAAGGTAAATTCCACTGGAATCCAGAATTACCGGGAAGTATGAGAATTTCAAATAAATTCTTAGCAATTAGAGCGTGCACACAGAAAATGGAATGGGGAAATATAAAATGGTGTGGAAACGGTCCGGCGGTGGTTATAAAACGTAACGGATTTTTTTTCCTACACTTTAATGTCGTTCTATCCAGTGTGTTGTAAGATATGGGTGAAAATGTGGTTGGATATATAAAGACTGGTGTGAGGAGGACCAGCTTTAGTAATATTTTTAAAATGAAATTCGAAACGAGTGAAACTGAGGGCACCATATTCTGATGTAATGCAAGCTTTTCTAACACTATGCAAGTGTTACAATAAACAATAACAAGTTAATAACAATATCGAATATTATTATTTAAAATTGGGGTAAAAAAATGGAATCTTATCGACATAATTTTCTTTCATTTCCAGATTTCTCTAGTACCAGTATACTTTTCTAGTACTCCATCACCTGAGTAATTACCTTCTTAACAGCCATTTATCATCCCTCACACAATGCACTAATCGTTTCTTAGGTTTTCATCAGATTTTTAGTTAGTTATGTCTTGTCCGTTCCGTCAGAGCGGGAGGACAATAAAATTTTAGGTATGAATGATATAAACTTTTCTAATTGCCTCATATTTCTCATGGTAAAACCCTTACTCAGCAATTCCTTCACCTGTAATTTGACAAAAGAAGCCTGTAATCTAGATTTATTATAAGGTCCAGTTGATAGTCACTGACTGGACCTATTGTGTTGGGATCAATCTACAGTATACTTCTACTCAGACCAAACATTTATGAATTTATGTCATGAATCAGGAACAATCGGGGCTATATTTAAGTCATGCCCAGGTGCACAAAATCCGGAGCAGCCACCATAAATCAATCATTTCAGTCAATCACAGGTGTTTAGGTAATAGATCCTTCTTTCTTATTTTTCTTTTTTAAAAACCGTTCACATAAACCCGGCTCACGATCCCAGATCAAATCCAATATTAATATGAAAAAATTATTACCGCTTTCCAATATGCAAAACAGAATTTAATAATCCCATTTTAATATAGGATATGACGTCAAATCAGCCAGGGGAATCGTATATAGGTGTCACGTCGGGCTTACGTTGAGTGGAATTACAATTAGATTTTTATTAGGTACAGACCTTTTAGTATAGTCCAACGAGCTATGGAGAGGGCTATGCTTGGAGTCTCTCTGCGCGATCGACTCAGAAATGAGGAGATTCGTAGACGAACCAAAGTTACCGACATAGCCTAACAAATTATCAAGTTGAAATGGCAGTGGGCAGGCCATATAGCACGCAGAACTGATGGCCGATGGGGCCGTAAGGTTCCCGAATGGAGACCACGCACCGGCAAGCGCAGCGTAGGACGTCCACCCACTAGGTGGGCAGACGATCTTATGAAGGCCACAGGATCACGCTGGATGCAGGCCACTTACAACCGGTCCTATTGGAAGTCTAAAGGGGAGGCCTATGTTCAGCAGTGGACGTCTTACGGCTGATATGATGATGATGATGACAGACCTTTTTCTAGGCGAGGAGCTCGTACCTACGTACTCTACTAATTCGTGCTAATAAATCTAATAGGCATTTATTATTTGAGAAGCTCGTGGCTAAATCGTAACAGCCACACAGGTTTTAAATATTAAGCTGTGCTTGCGGCTTAATCTCTGAATGAGTGACCAGACCATCTATCATTTCAAGTTTCCTCCGTGCCTCGGAAAACACGTTAAGCCTATCTTTTTTAGATCTTTGACAGGCTTGGTCACCCAGAAACTGGATTGTGGAGGTCAGATAGGCAGTCGCATCATGTAAGTAGTGATATCAGCTGCATTCTATTAGACTGGATGCCGACCCCAACATAGTTGGGAAAAGAACTAGGCAGACACATATATTTTCCACGCTATTAATTAATTATACATGTACGTGTTTTAGTGGCGAGCTGCAGTGAGTGTATTTTAGTCCATAAACCTCCCTCTACCATTTGCTTCACAGCAAATGAGACGAACCGTGAAAGGAACCAAGTGCAAACGCGTGAAGAACCCTGGTAAAACTCGACAGAATGCACTTTCAAGTTTTACCGCGAACACTCACCTCTCCTAGACTTCCATTTTAATAACCCCACAACAAATTAAAGCGAGGCATAAAAAAATATGGTAATCACATCCTCAGTAATTTGCATGAAAAAGGCATGAAGTCATTATCTATCTAGATCAGAAAATAATCAAAGAAAATTCTTTTACAAAGGGAAGGAAATCAGATAGAAAAATATTAAAAACCGCCTCTGTTCTGAAATGTGTCACTGTTAAAGTTTTATTACGTTATTAAAATATGGAATTTTCCATCGTGGAAAAGTTTTAAAGTTTATCGTGACTCAAAAATACACGAACAGAATACCTCCACTCAGTTTATTTTATTTTAAATTTTGGTATGAAAAACGACTATTGAAATTGTTAATATTGTGAAAAAAGAAATAGGTATTCGTTATCAGTTTTCTAAGTCCTTACGGCTAAAAACCTATTTGAAAAAAAAACCTTTACTTACTCACTTGCCATTCCTTTACCGTAGTAGAAATTTACTCTAACAAAATATAATTGCAAAATTATTTCTACTAGTAGAATGTGTCCGGTTTCGGTCTATCCAATCTTAAAGGGGAAAGCTTGTTCCATTATTTCAATATAATTTTTCTACGGGTCGAAACCTATGCCTTACTGAATGGTAGCCCTTTTTAATTTTTTATGGCCTTTTATAGAATTCGGATTTAAAGCTCAATTGTGGTAAAAAACAAACTTTTAGCTACAGAAAAAAATAAACAATGTGTTAAAACTTAAATAAAAACAATCAAAAACCTGCATCATGTTAAAATAAAGGATAAAACATCAAATTCACTTAACTATAAACCCGATAAAGGACACACTAAAACCTTCTACCATTCCATCGTCATTGCAAATTCTCTTCAAAATTAAACAGAAAATCGTGAACATGAAGAATTACCTTTCAACAAAAACAAATGAATCGTGACCCTACGTTGTTACGAATAACATGAATGCTGACCCTCTTGTAGCCAAATAAAATGAGTGGTGACCCTTTGGCTCTCGGATAAAATGAAGTATGTCAAAATGTATGCCTAAATTTTATGTTATTGATACTTGGTTTGAAAGGGGCTGAATTTGCATACTGATTGAGGTAGGAAGCCATTTTGTTTTTATTTGCCCGTGTTTTGCTAACGTTGAATGTAAATTGTAGGATGGCAATCAACTGGGTTGTGTTAGGACTAAACGTGTGTTAATAAAATGGGATTAAGGGGAGTTTTTTTTTTTTGTTTCATATCATATAAAAAAACACGGTTTTTATAATGAATTTCATTTCCAAGCATAAAGACACTTTTATTTACCAAAACAGCCTTTTAAAGCCAGGCTACCTCATGCTCGTAGTATGTACCAAAAACCGTTAGTCTAATTAAAAGCAATAATAACGTTACGAAAATACACGCACAAAATACGCCTACATTGAAACTTACGGCGGGGTTAAAACCCTGTGAACCCCTCTCCACCCCTGAACACAAAATAGTTTTAAACAGAAGGTCCAATTGATACTACAATTGAAAACGCACGCACACATAGACACGATACACGTACAGCGAGTGCAAGTGCACTGGCGGCTATCATTTGCCTGCAGTCTTCACGCATATTTATTCAAATTTCATGTACAGTGAGTGCAAATGCACTGCTGGCGCTTGTAATAATTTGTTTGGAATCTTCACGCATACATTAAATAATATACTATGCAGTTCAACTAAGAGAGTATTGACGCCATATTGTGACGTCATGCAACCCATTTAAACATTTGCGTGCTTTGAAATGTATTTATTTATTAGAATAAACAATTATCATTTGTAAGTAAATCTAAAAATAATAATTTTCACAAAGCATTTTATTGCTAAAAGTTATTTTCAAGTTACAGTTAACAGGTGAAGGTTATTGACACTCTCCTCCTTAGTTGAACTGCCTATTATACTATTCAAGAACAGTGAGTGGAAATGCACCAGCGCTTGTCATTTGTTTAGAATTTCTACGAACACATAGACACGTCGACTTTTTTTTAGATTGCTGTAAGTATGCGTTTGTGTGCGTACTGTTTTAGCTAATTGTATGGAGTTGGCTTTCTGCAAATATAATTTTGTTGCCCAAGGTTGCCGCAACAAAGCGTAAGCTATTCCAACTACTCTGAATTTCTTAAATTTACACCCTCAGGCACTGTACTCAAGGATTAGCTTTACAAACGACTATGAAATAAATACGGTCAGAGCTAGCAAAGAGGCTTGATGAAACAGAATTGAAAACGACAACTTCACTTTATTATGACAGGCCTGTTGGTCTAGTGGTTAGTGACCCTGACTGCCATGCCGGAGGTCGTGGGTTCGATTCCCACCCAGGACAAATGTTTGTGTGATGAGCACGATCATACACCCAGACACAGAACAAATTTTGTTCTGTGTCTGGGTGTAATTTATCTATAATATTTATGTATTTAGAAATATATAAGTATGTTTATCAGTTGTCTAATACCCATAACACAAGCTCTGCTTAGCTTGGGACTAGATGGCGTTGTGTGATAGTTGTGGAATATTTATTTATTTATTAATTTATTTTAAACCATTTTGAAATATAGTTAATATTCTATGTTGAACTTTGAATTCGTTCATGTTTTGATTTATTTTGCAACCACGTATTGGCAAGCGTAGAGTGGTATAATGTCAGGCTAGATGGAGCGATTATCTATACACAGGGTCACTGTAACCAGCTAGATTGTAATTAGAGAAGCCTATGTCCTAATTTAAATACTAATTAATATTGTAAATATGAAGGTAAGCTCTGTTGGTTTATTAAGTTTTTCACACACAAACCACTGAATTCCATCATTCTGAAATTATGAATGGGCGTTTTCAGGCAAATAGAAACGGACATGAGGTAAATATTATTCCGTTAAAAACTTCCTGTTCCTGAGAAAAACAACAATTTCAAAATGTTCAAATGATAATAATAAATGTCACCACGTGTACGAATAGAATTGTCAGAATTAATGCGAGCGAAAGCATGAGCATACGCTAGTTTTTTATATAACAGAAATGAATGACTAAATTAATGTGTTGCTAAACGCAAAACTCGAGAACAGCTGGAGCGTTTCTGCTAATTCTTTTTTACCCGACTGAGCGACGCAAAGGAGGGTAATGTGTTTATCAGTCTATGTATGTATGTATGTTTGTTTCTATGTGGCGTGCTAGAGACCAAATGCGTAGGCCGATTTTGATAATTCTTACGTCAATCGATTCGTCTTAACCTTGCGAGTGTCACTAAAGACATGACAGTAATCAAAATTCACAGCGACAACCAGACGCCATATTGTCAAAATGAAAAAATAAAAGTCGATGAACTATGTCAAGTGGGGTGTCGTTGAATAGGTATTTTAAAATCATCTTTAGGTTTCTTTTATCATTTTTCATTTATATAAGCCGGTTGCTATGGTAACATGGCGAATGGTTGTATTTTTGATTCCATTTCGACAAAAATATTATAAAGAATTGCTTATATTATGATAAATGGCCTGACCTTATTTGGGATAAAGCACAATTACTATTATCTAATAAAGAAGTTGAAATTGTGAGCTTTGACTTTCACAACAAATAATATTATTGTTCCGGAGCTCCCGTGACCACAATAAGTGCATCCTTAACCGGTGAAAAACAATTTAAAAAGAATATATATACATATATTCATGTAATTTGCAGTGATAGTACTACTTTGTTGCCTATTAGAATATCGTGTTTGTAATATTTTACGGCGCGGAGCGGCGCATTCAAGTTGGCAAGCATTTATTGCGCTGGGAATAATGTGCTCTGTGTGCGCTGCGGCGCTTGCCTCGTGAGCGACCGACTACCCGAGAGGCTAGGTTGCTCCAAAGAGTTCGCGTTGCTGGCGCGGCGCGCGGCGCCCCAGGCCGCCAGCGCGACCGTCCCCGTGCGCCGCTGTCACCTGCTGTCAGTGTTGAGTGTTCTAAAGTCGTTTAGTGACATTTCTTTTTGAATTATTTTATTGTTATACAGTTTTACTATGTAAATAAAGTAAGTAAGTTGAATTTTCTTTTTCATGATCAATAATGACGTATGTAGCGACGCCGACCGGAGTGTGTGTCAACCTTCCACATCGCTGGATGGCCTGGTAAGATGCCCACAGTGCTCCCAAGCACGATTTTTTAAAGGTGAAAGAGGCTTGAAGGTTCATCTGGGGAAAAAACACAAACCCCACAATGTGCCTTCATCCTGCCCTACAGCTCCAAACAATTCAACTCCTGATCCACCCACTCAACCCTTTTGGAAATATCTTTCCAAATTAAAATCCACAATTCCAGTTTTAAAGAGAGTTCCTCGCGGTGCGAGACCTTCCGTGGCGTCTAGTTTGGCCCGTTGTATCCGCCTCGCCGCCCGGGAGAACTCTCAAAGTGCTTGGGAGCAACTACTCACTTTCCCGTTTAGAATTCTACATGTGCAAAAAAAAATTCGGCTACTAGAAAAACTTTGACAGCTCAAATTAAAGATAACTGTAATGTTTCGGCCCAAAATTTAGACCCAAAATTAACAACACACCTCCCCAATAGAGGTTTGTTGCACCATGTAGAATCTAAACTAGGCGAGGGTGATATTAGTGGTGCAGCTAGGATCATCTTCAGCAGCGATGTGGTGGCGCCGTACTCTCCAGAGACTCTTGCAGCTCTGGAGAGTAAACACCCCGCCCCGGCAGATGACCTCTCCTTCCCTGACCCTCCCGATCCGGAAACCAACATTTTGGAAATTACAGCTCAACAAGTAACTGCAGCCGTTTGCTCCTTCAGAAGTGGATCCGCCGGTGGCCTCGACGGCCTGACTCCTCAACACCTGAAGGACCTACTTTGTTCAGGCGCCGGGGAAGCCGGTGAGTCTCTTTTGGGGGAGCTGACGGCCCTCATCAACCTTATGCTCTCCGGCAATGTGAACGAAGCCGTCATTGATATTTTGTACGGGGCAAACCTGTGTGCCCTACGCAAAAAGGATGGCGGCATTCGTCCCATTGCCGTAGGGTCAACCTTCCGCCGTATCGCAGCCAAAATTTGCTGTGCCTTTTATAGTGAGACACTGGCCAGTAAATTCCAGCCCCTACAGCTGGGCTTCGGGTCCAAAGGGGGCTGTGAGGCTGCGGTACACGCTCTGTCCACCTACCTTGACAGTGGTAAGGGTGAGGTCATCCTTAAGGTTGACATCAAGAATGCCTTCAATTCCGTAAATAGGGACACCTTGTTGGCAGAAGTACAAAAGGAAATACCCAAAATTTACAGTTTTCTCTATCAATGCTATAGGAACCCTTCAAAATTACTTTATAAAGAAAACCTTTTAGAATCAGCCGTTGGCTGTCAACAAGGTGACCCTCTTGGGCCAGTCATTTTTAGTTTAGCAATAAATCCAATCATTCGGCAGCTAAATTCAAAATTTAACGTATGGTATCTTGATGACGGGACTCTGGGTGGTGATGTAGATACAGTTCTGGAAGATCTAATTTTGTTAAAAGAAAAATTCAATTCCATTGGCCTACAGCTCAACCTATCCAAATGTGAAATTTATCTTCCCCGGACTACCGACAGACAGACAACCATTTCTAAATTTAATTCAATCGCACCTAACATCAAAATTACCGAAAAAGACTCTCTTCACCTCCTGGGGTCCCCAATTTTTGATGAATCATTTCCCACCTTCATTGAGAATAAAATTCAAAATTTTAATGATGTCTCGGAAAGGCTTTTTAAAATCAACATACATTCGGCCTTCACAATTATTCGATACTGTTGTTTTGGACCAAAATTTACCTATAGCCTTCGTTCCTCACACCTTTGGAAACACCCACAACTCTTAGAAAAAGTAGATAAAATCATCAGAAATACACTGACCTCCATCCTAAATGTGGCCCTGGATGACCGAGCGTGGCAGCAAGCCACTCTTCCTATCCGCTTGGGTGGTCTCGGCGTTCGCAAAATTTCAAGTATTAGTTTACCGGCCTTCCTCTCCTCGGTCTACGGTACCGAGAAATTAACCAGGAACATTTTATCTAGTTCACTGGTCAATTTTGAGGTACCGTTTATGACCGATGCGTTGAACGCTTGGAAAATGGCTTGTCCCAATACGGATTTGCCCGACTACCTGTCCTCCCAAAGACGGTGGGACGTGCCGCTCTGCAGTATTGTACGGAATAACCTGTTAAATACGTCAACTAATGCTGCGGAGCGCGCCCGTCTGCTGGCTGTGGGGGAGTGGGAGTCGGGATTATGGCTTCAAGCACTCCCATCGTCCACCATTGGTACCATGATGGATGATGCTTCATTTCGGCTCGCTACAGGCCTTCGCTTAGGCGCACCTTGTGTTGCTCCGCATCGTTGCCACTGTGGTGAAGCTGTCGACAACCTCGGGCATCATGGCCTGTCTTGCAGCAGGAGTGCAGGTCGCATAGCTCGTCACGCTAGCATCAACGACATTATTCGTCGAGCTTTTGCCTCCGCCGGCGTACCAGCGGTTTTAGAACCAAATGGCTTGGTACGTGACGATGGGAAAAGACCAGACGGTATGACGTTAGTGCCTTGGAAGGTGGGTAGGCCTTTGGTGTGGGACGCTACCTGTGTCGATACCCTTGCGCCATCCCACGTTGCAAGCACGGCGGGCTGTGCTGGCGCTGCTGCTGCGGCTGCTGAGAACCTCAAGCGGCGCAAATACTGTAACCTTAACGGTTGCTACAGTTTTGAGCCGTTTGGGGTCGAAACGCTCGGGTCATGGGGTCCGAGTGCGCGTCTCCTTTTTAAGGAAATTTCTCGCCGACTGATCGACAGTTCGCGTGACCAGAGGGCTGGTTCCTTTTTTGGTCAAAGAATAAGCATTGCCATCCAACGTGGCAATGCTACCAGTCTTCTGGGCACGTTTCCGGATGACAGCGATGCGGAGGAGTACTTTGACGCCTGAGTGTCTCTGTCTTTTGTGTTTTTGTT
This sequence comes from Agrotis exclamationis, assembly GCA_950005045.1. Taxonomy (NCBI): domain Eukaryota; kingdom Metazoa; phylum Arthropoda; class Insecta; order Lepidoptera; family Noctuidae; genus Agrotis; species Agrotis exclamationis. Next base: position 3,772,492 of record OX465431.1, on the reverse strand, counting down.
TTTTTTTTTTAATTAAGTATTTTAGTTTAAGTTTAGTTGTAAATGTATAGTTTTATTTATTTTTATTTTTAGACTAGCTTTAGTTATCTAATGTATATAAATAAAAAATTACAGAATAATGATACTAAGTATTAAAAAAATAAATAGTATAGTTATACTCTATTTAAATATAAACAGTTTTGACCAAAACAGGTTGAACAATATAAGCCATAAATATTATTTAAACATAGGTACCTATTAATATTATTAAAAAAAAAACTTTAACTAACAAACTTCTGGATGAAAACGTATTTTTCATTTTAAGTAATAGTTTAGGATATATAACGATTTAAATTTGTTTAACTTATCATTCTCGCTAATTTTCTTACTTATTGATTTATTCAAGTATAAGCGATATACAAACAAAACAAAACAATGAATCGTAACTAAAAAGTATAAAATAAAAAAAAAAATAATTTAAAGAATAACAAAAACCCGACTGCGTAAAAACTAATTTTGAAAAATACGTGAAAAAGTTAACTTAAATAGAAACTAAAAAGAAAGAAACAAGCCCAACAGAACAGCAGGAAGAAGCAGAACAGAACGACTCACAGTCGGGGCCCCTTGGGAACATTTGATTGGTAAAATTTGAATGGGCCCCGACTGTGAGTCGTTCTGATCTGCTTCTTCCTGCTGTTCTGTTGGGCTTGTTTCTTTCTTTTTAGTTTCTATTTAAGTTAACTTTTTCACGTATTTTTCAAAATTAGTTTTTACGCAGTCGGGTTTTTGTTTTACTTTAAATCATTTTTTTCTTTTGTTTGTAATTGAGAAGACAAAGTTAATAAAACAATGTTTTTTTCTGTTTTTTAACTTCTAATTTTCTTCATTAATGAATTGCACTCATACTATGCCGTCTCTGGTTTTAAATAAAAAGGCTTTCGAGTGACAAATAAATTAACATGAAATATTTATTTTTATGTAAAGTAGGTAATAGCAGTATGAGCGATTTTTAATTAATAAACATGGGAAGTTGTAATAACATTGACGCTCATATAACACGCGATATTTTTATAATAATGTAAACTACACTCGCGAGTAATAGTACGGAATCACTTACTTTTTTTTTTTTTTTATCGTGGTAAAATCATCAAATGAGTCCTCCCACCCCGGGTAGGGCGGGAGGGACTGTCAGACTTGTACTGACTAAAATCCACGGTGTCCTTCGATAGCCCTTTATGTTCCGGGGTCACGGTAATGAGATAAGTCCCGCGACCCCGGCAGGCTTTGGCGCTCTAGAGAGGGGGCCCCGTCATTATGCTGACGCTCTTTGAGGCGCGCGTGGAACACAACGCGGCGTCGACCCGGGCATGGTCCATGGTCGGGCAGCGAGTTGCCCTTTACTCGCCGCCCGCATGCCCGCGCCTACGGTGGCCGGACATCGTCTTGCGACGTCCGTCGCCGTGGGCGTCCACCACTGCGGTTGGGGCGGAGGGAGGACACTGTCCTCTCTCTCACGCGGCCCGCCTCCTCCTTCGCGAGCATGACTGCTTCGCAGAAGGAGGCGACCGCTTCCCACTCCGTCTCGCCCCGCAGCATGGCCGCAACCAATGCCGGGCGCGAGAGGTCTCCGCCTACGGAATCACTTACTTGGAATTAAACCGAGACAGCTACTTAATTTATAGCATGATTCCAATAAATTTGGTATCAATTTGAAGTTAACAGATAAACCTTTAAAATGGTACCATTTTATTATTCTAAACTAGTAATTAAGTACTCAAGATCGGTAAGTAATTCCATAGTTTTGCTTGTGAGTGTAGTACTTTTATTACCACTGCAGTATGTTTCGCAAATTATCGACTCTGCAGGCATTGTACTTTGAAGAAATTTTTCCGTGCCTCGGAAAGCACGTTATGCCATTGGTCGCACACCTGACCTTACAATAACAATTGCCAAAGACTAACAAAATTAAATGACCGAGACAAACAGCTTACGGTGTTTACGAAGACAAGAAGAAAATTTGATAATAATTAATAGATGACCACCCATCTACAGTTCAACCTCTTTATGCGCAGCTTAACCTATAGCAACTTTCTTTTTGTTGTGGTAAAATCATCAAATGAGGACTCATTAAATATATGCCCGGGGTGGAAGGACTTCCACCCCGGGCAGGGCGGAAGGACGGGAGGGACAGTCAGACTAAAATCCACGGTGTCCTTCAATAGCCCTTTATATTCCGGGGTCACGGTAATGAGATAAGTCCCGCGACCCTGGCAGGCTTTGGTCCCCTAGGGGTGGGGGGGGCGTCATCATGCTGACGCTCTTTGAGGCACGCGTGGAACACAACGCGCCGTCGACCCGGGCATGGTCCATGGTCGGACAGCGAGTCGCCCATTACTCGCCGCTCGCATTCCCGCGCCTACGGTGGCCGGAGATCGTCTTGTCGTAATTTTGACCAGAATACCAGGTTTGTTGTTAATATTCTATGACTATTTTATCAAATTGTCTAACTTACCAAATTTAACTCTAAGGCACTATTCGTAGCGCGGGCACGGACGGCGAGTAATGGGATCATGGACCATGGCGCGTCGTGTTGCCACGCGCCTCAAAGAGCAGTCAGCAATATGACGGGGCCCCCTTACAGGGCCGAAACCTGCTGGGGTCTCGGGACCGTCTTATCAGGTGACTGTGACCCCGGAACGTAAAAGGCTATTAAAGTAGACAGTGGATTTTAGTCATTACAAGTCTGATAGTGGGTGGGAGGACTCATTTTTGACGATTTTACCGATACTTTACGACTTAGTTATTCTCACTTTGACTTTGAAAAGTTGATTACAAAGAAATCTAATACTAAAGGTGACTTCGAAAGTTTATACGCCAAATGTAATCATAATCAAAGATTAGGTTACTCTGTTATTACTTCATATAGAATTATAGAGGAATAATATTTACGGACTGCTTATATTGTAAAGGAACTTACATATTGGATATTTGCGACCTTTGTCACATGTTATGATTATTTAAAGTCGATGAAAATATGCCATCTCTATTATGATTATAACCATGTTTAAATCAAAAATAATGTTGTTTTTTTTTAAGTTGAAATGTTTTTTTTTTTTACTTTTATAGTCTGAGTGCTACGCAAAGAACTGTTTTCTTTGCTATTTTTTCCAGCCAGCCTCGCAAAATGTTATTGAGTAATTATTCGAAAAAAAGTTCTATATACCTATCTATTTAGAAAAATAGGTCCATAAATAAGTCAAAGGTGCAAATATCCTAATTTATATTTCCCTTTGAATAGCTCGTAATATTTCAGCAAAATTTCATTAAAATTCCACACACATTAAACCATTGAAATGAATGCTACGTATTACAATAACGGTTCAAAGTTTTATTCTAACTGATTTAATTTAGGATTAACACGAGAAACTCATCAGCTGTTAATCTGGACGGCGCCATCTTGGATTGTGACCACAGTAGGTAAGCCGAGTTCATACAGCGTGTCATCGTTATTATTTTCTCTAAAGGGCACGACCGCACGAGTTCAAGAACAAGGTTTTGTTTTCAATAGAAATAATTCACAATAAAATGTTATTTTACAATAAAAAATAATATTAAAAAACAGTATTCTTGAGAACATTCATTGTAAATGAAAACAAATGTATCGTTGAAAAGTACTTTATTGTCCACCTGTGAGAGGGTTAACGTTTGCACTTACCTCAACTTTTATAACGTAAGAAGATATATTATTATTTTAAAAATATTTAAATAAAATTTTACTTAAAACTAGCTAGTAATATGAACTGCTTAGTGTATTATTTGTCTTAAAAAAAAGAATTTTATGGATACCATCAAGATAAATATAACATTTAGTAAAAAAAGTGAAATAATATCTTTTGAAGTCTGCAATTCAAGTGGCATTTGAAATTTATAAATTATAAATTTGGCAGTTAAAAGCGACACCGATCTTGTTCCCGTCTTCTTGGTTCCCAACGATTTCGATTGTATCGATGTAACTCGATTTAGGATGGTCGCGATCATACGTCGAATCAAGTGAACAACACCCTTAATACTACACAAACTTAATAATATATAGACAAGGTCAAAATGTTATTGAAATTCCAAATAACTAATTTTAGTGAACTTAGCTTAGATGTACGATAAAATACTGTTTGATTATTTTTGCTATAATTTTTGAGGGATTCGGGGAATAGTAATATTTTCGATAAGAAAGAAATTCAATGTTATTATTATGTTAGTTATAGAATATTTCTTGTAATAAACGATTTTTACTGTTATTCTTTTCATTGACGATAAAATAAATAAATGTAAGCCGTCCGAAATTTTACTCTGACTTGATCGAATCTTACTTAACGTTGTATAGAAAAACTAGTTTTTTTTTCCCAAAAGGTTTTACTGGCAATTTCAGAATGTACCATGTTATAAGGAGAAATTCGAAATTAATACCTAATTATGTAATGTATTTTATTATTATGATTTATTTTTGTAATATTATATATCAACAAGTTCATTATGAAAAATAACTTAAAATAGGATCTGGGCACAAAACATGTTGATAATATTTGACTGAGCTTTTTTCTTTTTCACTTTCTTTTTTTTTACAGACCCACGTAGCATGAATTTACTTACTACTACTCAATAATCTGTAGATAATGGTGTTGGTTATCGGTCAACGAAAGGTCATTTTAGCCTTACAAAAAACTCTACGTAGCCCTGCGGGGATACAATAGGTGACGTAATGTATGTATGTACCTAGTAGCTATTTAAATAACATTTCATAACTCAGCTCAAAATAATGTAATGCTAATAATAACAGAACGGGTCCCAGACTACTCCCTAGAGGCAACCCGGGTGACTAATTGCTCATATATTAATATAGGTGCTTAGTTCATATACCTGTAACTTTAGATCTTGTACTAAGTTAGGTACTTAGTTACAGGTACCTTGTTAAGGAGAATTGAGCATAAGCTAATGACCTATTGTTAATTATTTTGGGCCGATATTGTAGTAATTAATTTGCCTAATTATAACATGTAAAAGGTCAGTAAACTTATGAGTATTTGAGTAATGTCAATTTAATGGTCAAATGAACAACACAACATTTTATCTTAACTTTTATAAATGTTGTATTAATTACATACTTTTTGGTTTTATGTAAATCATTTGAGAGGCAAAAAAATCCAGTGCTTAATTATGTTATCAGATAACAACTGTTACAAAAGATTTTACTAAGATTATCTGTTAATTACCAATATAGTATTACTTAAACTATTATTAAAACTAAGTCGAAACCATAGTCCTCCCTCCGCCCCAGCAGCAGTGGTAGACGCCCACAGCGTCGGACGTCGCAAGACGATCTCCGGCCACCGTAGGCGCGGGCATGCGGGCGGCGAATAATGGGCAACTCGCCGCCCGACCATGGACCATGCCCGGGTCGACGGCGCGTTGTGTTCCACGCGCGCCTCAAAGAGCGTCAGCAAGATGACGGGGCCCCCCTTTAGAGCGCCAAAGCCTGCCGGGGTCGCGGGATTTATACCATTACCGTGACCCTGGAACGTAAAGGGCTAATGAAGGACACCGTGGATTTTAGTCAGTATAAGTCTGACAGTCCCTCCCGCCCTGCCCTAGGCGGGAGGACTCATTTGATGATTTTACCACGCAAAAAAAAAAGTCGAAACCATAATGATTTATGAGTCAGAATTTAAAGATTGAAAGAGACAGCGCTTTGTAATCTCTGCCTACTCTTTTTTTAGGTGGTACAATAATCAAATGAGTCCTCCCACCCTGAATTGAGTGGATGGGACTATCAGACTCGTACTGAATAAAATCCATCGTGATCCTCCAATAGCCCTTTACGTTCCAGGGTCACGGTTTTCCGTATGGACAGTGGCCCCGTCAGATTTCCGACAGCTCTTTGAGAAGCTCGTGAAACACTTTCTTAAGTGAAATTAAAATGGCGTCAAAATATCTTGAAAGTAATTCAAACAGCTACTTTTGAACAAAGGCGATGCATTTTCTCAAAAAACTTAAATTAGTTCAAAGCCAAACTGCATTCGCTTTGTCAAACTTTCTAAATAAGATTTGGAATGCTGGTCCTAATTAAGATCTTGGAGCTAATTCAATGTAAAGTTTTGTTTAATTTCTGCAATCACCAGATGTTACTTCGGTGTCCATTTTAGTTGAAAGCCAGAAAGACGATTAATTGTCTGCGTCGATCGCACTTTCAAGAATAATTAATTTTATATCGACATCTACACCAATCAACTGAATTTAAGCAGAAATGGCCGACACAATTATTTTTTCTTCACTTTTGTTAAGGAGGGTTTTTGCTTGAAAAGGGTCTACTTGATGAAAAGTTGAAGGTGATTGTTGTGTCAATAAATTATCACTTTTACGCTAGTCTGGCTATTTTAAAACACAATAGGCTATTTGACAAAAAAAAACTTTAGTCCGTCAGTAAGATTATCAAAAAATATTCGCCTCGTATTTTTTCTTTTTGTACGACTGCCAAAATTGACGGAGATACAACGCTTTCAAAATTGGCAATACGTCACAATTTAGTACAATTTCTACTGAATTCTGACGTCACCAGCCCCCACTCGCGAGTTTCGATGCGTTATAATTATCTTGGTAAATGTTCATTGAATTTACAAAAGAAAAAAGACGTGTCCGTTATTTCATAAAACTCTAAGTAATTAGTCAAATTAGATTTGTGATATATTAATACTGTCAAATAGCCTATTATACCTTCTGCTACACCTGAAATTGTCGATGTTAGGGATTTAATCTCCGAAGCTATAATGGCCGGCCATATTATGTATTATGTTGATTGGCGGACTATTTCTGAGCAAAACTAACAAAGGAATCGGTTCCAAAGTGAGAAAAATCTACTTCTTGAGAAACCCAAGCAAAGATGGCGAGACGTATTGGGCCGCTTTATGAAGGAGAAATGGTAAGAGTAAAGGGAAGGCTTTGCCCAGTAGCGGGATAGTATAAGAAAGAAAAAGATTTATTGACACACACAGGACAGAACAATAGTAATTATACAGAGATACAATAAGTATACATAAGAAAAAGAAACACAAAGGAAAAACAAAATTATAATATAAAACAGACCTGTTGGTCTAGTGGTTACTGACCCTGACTGCTATGCCGGAAGTCGTGGGTTCGATTCTCACCCAGGACAAATGTTTGTGTGATGAGCACGATCATTTGTTCTGTGTCTGGGTGTAATTTATTTATAATATGTATGTATTTAGAAATATATAAGTATGTTTATCGGTTGTCTAGTAATAGTCATAACACAAGCTCTGCTTAGCTTGGGACTAGATGGCGTTGTGTGATAGTTGTGGAATATTATTATTATTATTAATTTTATATCGACATCTACACCAATCAACTGAATTTAAGCAGAAATGGCCGACACAATTATTTTTTCTTCACTTTTGTTAAGGAGGGTTTTTGCTTGAAAAGGGTCTACTTGATGAAAAGTTGAAGGTGATTGTTGTGTCACTAAATTATCATTTTCACGCTAGTCTGGCTATTTTAAAACACAATTTTACCTTCTGCTACACCTGAAATTGTCGATGTTAGGGATTTAATCTCTGAAGCCGTAATGACCGGCCGATATTATGTATTATGTTGGACTATTACTGAGCAAAACTAACAAAGGGAAACGTTTCCAAAATGAGAAAAATCTAGTTCATGAGAAACCCAGGCAAAGATGGCGAGTCGTATTGGGCCGCTTTATGAAGGAGAAATGGTAAGAGTAAAGGGAAGTCTTTGCCCAGTATCGGGATAGTATAAGCTGATAATACCTATAACCTAGCCCACTACTGCATTTTGTTAATTAGGGGAACAGTGTATAAGACGGGGACGCGAGGTATGATGGGAAATCACAACCTAAGGCAAACTTAACATAAAACTAACGTAGCACAAGCACCAACAGGATGCTATTTCCGTCTTGCCGCTTGCAAATGACGTCCTGATGGCGCTTGCTCTACGTTAGTGTTGTCCCCGTCTTATACACTGTTCCCCTACTTCCTTTGCTAAGAAACCAATTTAAATGCGTGGTAGTAAGGAAAGCCTCTATACGTTTGGAAAATCAAACAGGAAAATGTCAACAAAGTTTTAATTAACAACAGAGAAATCATTTTCTTAATAAAATACGCACCATCTACCTCCAGTTTATAACAAAACAATGGAAAAAGGAGGCCTCCAAAACTGTTCAAAGTTGCAAGAACAATTTATGTGGGTTTCTCTAGTAATAAATACGAAGACAAAAGCGCTAACTGACTGGGATAGACATCCTTGAATGTGAAATGTCTTTTTAAGACGTAAAGTCTTTCCATTCAAGTTTTTAATAACTTTTCAGAGACTTATATTTTGCTCGATTGTCTGGGTACTAAATGCTAGTCTGGCCTCGTGATCTAAAATTTTTATTAGTTTCTACTAAATGGTTGTTTGAGAAGCCTTTGTTGATAGGTATTTGGGGAGTTACTGGTATAAAGATAAAGGAGGTATCTCTTGTGGGTGCTTATGAAATGGTACCTACATTTTTATTTTAACGTTTTTTCTATATATTTTTTTTATTTGCAGTATTAGTGAATGTCTATAATGATCTTAATATTATTTATAACTTACATCACCCTCATCATTATCATCATCAGCCGGAAGACGTCGTCCACTGCTGAACATTAGGCCTCCCCCTTAGACCGCCAGAATGACAATTCGCCACTTGCATCCATCGGTTGCCCGCGACTAACAAGTAACGAGTAATACTAGCAAGTATTTTTTCTCGCATGCTGTAGGTATTTTGTTTTTACGAATTTCATACCTGTAATACCTCAAATGCTAATAAAAGTACTATAACTTTTGATTGCTGGTAAATTTGGTGGAGCATTGTAAGGTGACACCTACTAAATTTTAACACACTTTAATCTGACATAGGAGAGAGCAATACTCCTGATATTGCGCTCTCGTAAAAATCTTCAAAATTCAAGACGCCATTTTAAAACGTGCTTCTATTTACTCAAGGATCCTATCTCCAATTTCCTCCTAAAAATATCTGAAGAAACTAGACACTAAGGGTGCAAATAAAGAAGAAAGATGTCGGTACAGACAGACAGGTGTGGGTCGGTACTAGTCGGTGCAGGTAAAACGTGTGTAAAAAACCAGAAAATCTACCTAGAGCAGCCATGACTTTTGATTCGTCTAACAATGATTTATTAAAAACGGGGATATTTTTAATAGCGGAATTTCTGCTATATCGTGGGTGCGTTTACTCACCCGACTCGGCCTTACAGTCTAGTCGGCAAATCTTTAATTTCCATAATTCGTTATTAATTCATAATGTACCTACTAATTGAGGACATCCTACACTGACAAATTCTTAACAATACAATTTGCTTCTTTATAACAGCAGCCTTAGGTCTTAAAACAGAGCAGAGAGGCTTCCCGAAAAAGGTTTAACTGTATCGCAGAGCGCACTGCAGTGTGTATGCAGAACGGTACTAAAAGTACTAAAAGATTTACAATCCGATACGAGTTGCAACGATAGGAACACGAATTGAGTGTAGCGTTGGCTTTACCGGTCTAAAATAGTCATGGCGCATGGGAATTACTCTTGGCATGCAGATAAGGAACGCATGGCAATCGGGTTGTGAGGGACTTTATTTAAGGGTTTGAAAATAATCACCTAATGAGTCCTCCCGCCCTATGTTTAGGGGAACACTGAAAAAAAAAATCGGTAATACCAACCGATTTTTCGGTAATATTCACCGTTTTGGACAGTAAAAATAGAGCCTATTGTCCAAAGCAGTAAAACTAACTGAAAAAAAAAACAGTTGAGTTATAACAGTAGATTTTACTGTGCATTTGCTACTGGTCGGTTATTTTTACTGCTTGTTTAAGTTAAGTTAATGTTCAAACAATTGAAATAACTGTTTAGCTCTTTACTGTACGTAGACTTTAATGTTCATACAGTTGAAATAACTGTTCAGCTCTTTACTGTTTTTGCCGTGTTTATTTCCGTGCACTGTCCGTAATCAATTATTTTAACGTATACCTAAATAATTTCCCGGAACCGTTTTTTTTTTACTGATCAAGAACAGTAGAAAGTTTTTTTTTTTTTTTTTTAATTGAAGGGACGTTGTAAATTGACTGGCTACAACACAGGGTGCCCTCAATCGGCAGATATATGGCCCTATCAGGCCCCATCAGTTTGCTGACAGCTTCCTGAGGCGTGTATGGAAAACATCGTGCTGTCGACTCAGGCCTGGTCCTTATCGGACGGTGAGCTACGCATTGCTCAAGCACGTACCTACGTTGAGTCGCCTCGCGGTCCTAGACACCCAGTTCTCCCATGGCGGCCATCTTTGTCTTACCATTCGGTGACTATAGGCATGGGGTTTTATGCTACGTGATGATTTAGAAAATGTATTTCTTTTATACTTAGAACTATACATAATTATATAAAATACCGGCATGGTTCTTGAGCGCTCGGCGTAAGAGTGGGGATCGCTTTGCGCATCGTACACTTATCGACAAAAAAAACGCACAAAACAACGATAGAACGGGCCAATCACTACACTTTCCCCGCCCCCCTTCCTCACTTCATCTACCAAAGGGACCTAATAACTTCTTCTGCGCAGGCGAAGGTCAGCGCTCAAGATCCATGCCGGTATCCATGCCGAGTTTGACAATTTTCTTGCCTGATGGCAAAAATGCGTTTGACGGTGAAGCACGCTTGAATAGAAGTACCTATCATTATGTCAGGTTTTTCATGTTAAATAATGTTACTAGACGCCTCATGCACGATCTGACTAACGAAAATTAGGTATCTGTCAAGTCGCTGAGGTACGACGTAAGCGAGGGAGACGGGGTACTGCGTTCTGATTGGCTAACTCAAGGTCAGTGCGACACGGGGACTCACGGGAGTGGTCGAGTCACGACGGTTATAAGATTTTTTTACCTAATGTGTTGACAGACATCGGTCGCCTGTGATTAGGAGTCTAGTTATATATGGTCGTTGAACGCAAGTCATTGATTTTAATTATAATATAATAGGTAGGTGATCGATTGTTCGTGACAGGCAATTTCACATTGAAATCTAACGATCGCGACTACAAGTAGGTCACTTGGAGAATGATTATTTTTTTTGCCAATCTTGCTTGTATAATACCAACCTGAAGCTAATTTATTTTCCTGACTGAAACCCTAAACTCTTCAATATAGAACGTTGATCTTATATTTTATTTTTCCTCGTCTCTATACATTTTTTCCTCTAATTTGTCATGATCTAAGTTTCTTATTTTATAAGAAACTAGCAAACCCGGCGAACTCCGTTTCACCACCAGATGGCTTCGTTTTATGTAACTTTTTTTTTTTTGCTATAAACCTCATGGAGCCCGAGACCTTTCCAACGAATGCAAAACCGTGGAAATCGGTTCGTGCGTTCTGGAGTTATAGCGTCAGGAAGGAAAACCCGACTTATTTTTATATAGTAGACTAGCTGACCAGGCAAACTTCGTACCTCACCTTTTAAACCTTCCCTGGACTTCCACAAACAATTCAAAACCAAAATCAGCCAAATCGGTCCAGCCGTTCTCGAGTTTTAGCGAGACTAACGAACAGCGATTGATTTTTATATATAAGAAGAAGAAGATTAAATAAATATCTTCTACTTACGTCGCCGCGTCGTTGTCGCGTCATGTTATCATGTTATGGGAAAAGAATTTTTAGAATCAGTTGGTTAGTTTCGGAGATTAATAAGTTTTTACGTCAAAATCACAAACACTATTACTCTTTTTTTTCAAAACGTAGCCCTACAAGTACTTTGTCTTGTATCGTATCGTACGTGCGCGAGCAAAAATTTAAACTTACATAAACAGATAGACAAATAAGAAAAAACATCGAATAATTTTATATTTTAAGATCTAAATAAAACACCATACCACCAAGCTGCTTATCAGAACGTCCCAAATAACACCAGCCTATGAATATTACAAAATCCAATGAATATTTATTCGTAATAATTTAACTATGAAATGGTAATTGCCAGCGTCCTAAGTAAACAGATTCCTATTTTGATTACAGGACTGTTTTAGCAAATAAACCTTTATAGCGAAATGTGGCTCTGGATTTTTGGCTCCGCTTCTGAGGGTACTGTTTGTACTTGTTTCGGGAAAATCGGGAATTTAAATTAAACAAATAATTCGGAAAAAACAAATGAGTGGTGATTTGGAATGCTCTAAAGTCTAAACAGTCTCGCCACGCGTTTCCATTATTCAAGTTACTTGTATAAAAGTTCCAAATTGTATGCAACACATTCCGCGAAAGGAACATTTTGCTACCTGTGGACATTTTGCGAAAGGAACATTTTGCGCCTGAGCCACTTGAACAAATCTGCATTCCCGATACAAGAAGTCAGGTATTTTGAACTTGTACAGACGCCAGCCGGTCAACCTACCCTAATCTGTCAAAGGTTACCAAACGAACATTAACCTTCCACTATAATTGTGATAAGGTTGAAAATCTATTAAAGAAATTTGACAGATTTAGGTAGGCTGATCTGTTGGCGTCTGTACATTTTGTTTCAAGTAACTGTCAACCTGCTCAATTGGGAACTATGCTAGTAAAACCTACATGCAATTTGCACTCTAGAAAACATTAAAAAAATATAATACAGAAGAGACTAAATTAAACATAGATTAAAAATTATATTGTTAATGCCAAACAAAGAAAATAAACCAAAGTACTAAGTGTGACATCATTATGTCATAATAATTGATGTAGGGGTCTACATTTTCGAAGTATAAAATTACTTGTCAAACACTGGCAAAATAATTATTAAATTCGTGAAAATAAAAAACCTTTTAAATTATTTTCTCATTCATCAAATAAAAAGAAAAGAACCACCGATTCTCCCAATATTGAGATGAAACCATTTTACTTCTACATTTTTTAATAGGAGATTTAGTTCGAGCTGCTACCGTTTTTCCACCACAACACTGCGAGTTTGAACACAGTTATATTATGTAGAAAATAATAATCATGGCAACTCATATATTATAATGACTTACGAAGTAATTTGTTTCAACACTTAAAACCAGACAGTATAATAGTCAAAATTAATAAGTAACTACTGTCAATTACCCACTATAGACTTTTTTCAGTACAACACCTATTATTTTGAGTACAGAATAATTAAATGAGGTATTTTTATTGTTTTCAGGTGTCTTAAATTATAGCTATGCGATTGTGTTGAAACCAATAAGTACTAGTACTAAAATCTGGCCTTAATAATTATAAAACAAAGTGGAACACAGACAGAAAGTGAAAACAAACAAATTCAATGCGTATGTGTTTTTTTTTAATCGTTGTAAAATCATCAAATGAGTGCTCCCACAGTAGGGTACTGTCAGACTTGTACGGACTAAAATCCACGGTGTCCTTTAATAGCCCTTTACGTTCTGGGGCCACGGTTACCTGATAAGACAGTCCCGTGACCCCAGAGTTTAGTTATCGGGAGTTAAAAACGATTCCTTCCTCCTATTTCAATTAACGTTTAAACGAACATGGTATCCTAGAAGCCATACTATTATATTAATGTAATAACCGTAATTTCACGAGCAAATTGTTTTCGGATTTCGCTTATAACATTTCATTGCTTGTGTACTCACCTGTGTTTATGTTATTTATTCTGCCTTCTTTATACTGGGAAAACACTAGATAACTTCACTTTGAACCTCTTTAGCCAAACAGTAGGTAGCCGAAGCTCTAATCTTAGATTATAGAATGTCACTGAGATTCATAGAAGATTCCTAGAAGGCCACTGAAATTTAAAACCAAAACACTGAAGAAAAATAAACCCCGTTGTTCGATTCCTACGTAAAACAAGTGAACATCTCCAAGTAAAACTTTTAAATGTGTCATCATCATCATCAGCCTATAAATGTTCCCACTGCTGGGACACAGGCCTCCTCTCTGAGAGAGGTAGTGGGCCGTAATCTACCACGCGGGCCCAGTGCGGATTGGTAGATGTCACAAATGTCTTCGAAATTTTAGGTTCTAGGACATGCCGGTTTCCTCACGATGTTTTCCTTCACCGTTTTGAGAGCAGTGGTGTTGAAATAAATTACACAGAGTAATGTGCCTGACGGGGTTCGAACCTACGACCTATAACTCGTAAGTCGAGGCCGATACCACTGGGCCACCACTGCTCTAAATGTGTGCGTAGTGCTTACTCACACGTTTATAAAAAAGTGGATTCACTGAGAACGTTTCGTTTTGTTTCGAACACGGAATCTGGACGTTTTATAATCTAAGACTGTAACACAAAATCGAGTTATTCCATTCTGATCCCCCGAACCGATCCCCTTCAAGCCAAAAGTTATTTCTAGACAAGTGTGCTTTACCGTCGACCACATTTTCGCTTACCATCAGGCGAGATAGTGGTCAGCCGCGAACTTATCGCTAAATGAAAAACTATAACTTATTTATGGATATACAATACTTATTAATAAGTCAGTTTCCAGTAACCGGCTTGTCCGTAATTTGTCTGAATTAGTTTGGTTCACCGTTGAGACATAAGGTATTTTCATGTTTTGATCAATAATGTTATTTATCCCGTTGTACCACCAGGTAGTACCACGGGAAAAAAATACCCGTGGCACTACCAAACAATTTAGTAGTACCACGGGATATTTTAATTTTCCCGTGGTACTACTCGTTTACTATGCCGGGGTCGCGGGATTGTCTACATAGTTAACCGTGACCCTTTTTTTTTTTTTTTTAGCGTGGTAAAATCATCAAATGAGTCCTCCGACCCCGGGCAGGGCGGGAGGGACTGTCAGACTTGTACTGACTAAAATCCACGGTGTCCTTCAATAGCCTTTTATGTTCCGGGGTCACGGTAATGAGATAAGTCCCGCGACCCCGGCAGGCTTTGGCCCTCTTGGGCGGGGCCCCGTCATCGTGCTGACGCTCTTTGAGGCGCGCGTGGAACACAACGCGCCGTCGACCTGGGCATGGTCCATGGTCGGGCGGCGAGTTGCCCTTTACTCGCCGCCCGCATGCCCGCGCCTACGGTGGCCGGAGATCGTCTTGCGACGTCCGACGCCGTGGGCGTCTACCATTGCGGGTGGGGCGGAGGGAGGACGCTGTCCTCTCTCTCTCACGGCCCGCCTCCTTCTTAACGAGCATTACTGCTTCGCAGAAGGAGGCGATCGTTTCCCACTCCGTCTCGCCCCGCAGCATGGCCTCGACCAATGCCGGGCTAACCGTGACCCTGGAATAAAAAGGGTAATTGAAGGAACAAGGTAAATTTTAATCAGTACGAGTTCGACATTCCCTTCCAATCCACACAGGGCGAGAGGCCTCATATGACAATTTTAAAAACTAAAAAAAACTGTTGCAAAGTAAAAAGGAGATGGTTTAAGGAAGATTATACAGAGAACTCAAATGAATAATTAACCTATAATATAAAATAAGTGAGTAGTACTACGGGTTAATTAAAATTTTCCGTGGTACTACTAGATCGCTTGGTAGTACCACGGGCAATAAACGATTTATTTCACTCAAAATAAAACACTTGAACACGAAATTAAACAAAAGTAGTTAGTTATTGAACTATGTATGACGTAAATCTAGACTACAAAAAAATCTGAGAAACATCATTCTTTGCTAATTCGTTGTTGAGTGTGTGACTGTTTCAAATTACACCCACAATTGAAACTCGTACTTTCTGAGATAAGCGCGTTTAACCAAAATCTTCAGCTTTATAATATTAGTATAGATAGAAATTTTGACTGGTCTAAGAAAGCCTCACCTGTTTAGATGACATTAAACTCTACTCACATTACTCTACTTACACTCACTCAAAAGTCTCGCTGATGGTGGCGTGTATGTCGGATCATTTAGTTCCCTTCAAAATGGTTGAGCTGAATGGTGCTGATATATGTGTCATGTTCGTGAACGGGCGCTGTCAGTTGGGACTGGTCATCTCTTAACTGCCACGGTCTATTTTAATTATATGACTTTATTTTTGAATTGTCTTTTTATTTTACTATGGACACTATTAACTTGCCGCATCGTTCTCACATAATGTACCATCTGATGACGAATGATGTAACAAAAGTTCTGTAATAATTTTGGCGATTGAAAAAGAGTGTCCATGGAGTTTCTTGCTCATTCTTCTCCATAGAGATCTACGCATTGGAATGAGCATCTACGGTACTTTCACAGTTTTTATGTCTTGTGACTGGGACTGTAGCACCATAACTATTTTTGTACTAGTTTTATTTTATATCGTTTGACAATTCAAAAGTGCCTGTAATTGGCCTAGTTGAAATAAACGATTTGATTTGATTAAAGTATCAAGCTCAAAAATTAAAGACCCTCTTTCTAAAGAATATCGGCTAAACTGTAGCCATACAATTTCGTAGCTCCACTATATAAAGTCTTTGTAAAAAGCAGCTCTATACACAGTTGCCCCTCTCATAATCTCAGTCGCAAGTCCTGAGACAAACAGCCCATTCTTCTGAGAGCATAATGAGAGCGCCTAAGAGATTATGCTGCTCGAAGGCTGAGGAGACGCAGACTCCGATATTATAGCTAGCCTTACATTTATAGTTATATAGATTAGACTTTGTAAAGATTTGTATCGTCTTAAAGATTTGAGCGTTGAGGTCTTAAAAATTTGAGGTTGAGGATTAAAAGTTCACTGTGTTTCTTATAATAAAAACATGTGAGTTTATATCCTATGCACTATTATAACTGTCATGTGGTTTACCTAGTGCTCAGCCAGATATACGAACTCGGTCTTTTGTTTTTTTTTCGAAACGTCAGTTTTTGAAGTGAAAACTTCTTTAGCGGCGTTGTACACTTTTTTGTAATGGGTAAAAAATGTTAAACTCGCGTCAGGGTAACGTGACCCTGATTGAAAATTTGTAAGACGAAGAGGCAAACGATAGCTTGCATTTTATTCGTACAATTATACAACAATATAATATATAACAATATATGAAAACAGTTTTGATTTGACACCTGTACGACACTAACAAGATGTAACAAAATTCGTTAATTTCATATATGTACCACTCCAGTTTTAAAATATAACACAGTAATAAAAAAGTTTTCACTTCTACCGGCACTCCCGGAGTGCAACCCGTCGTTTTTTTTTCTCAAAGATTTGAGTCAAGTATTTATAAATTGAATAAGTCATGGTATCGATACAAAAGAAGGAATAAAAATCCAAAATGTAACCGCTTTTTCAAATACAAAATGAACGTTCAAATTTACCTTTACCCTTTTTCGCGCGTTCGTGCTAAACCCAGTATACATGTTTCCAATCGATTCGCATGACTACAAGAGTTACTAAATACTATTTTCTACTACCATACTAAAATTATCGTAGTCATGAAACTAAAAGAATATAGGCTATTTACCGAAGTAAAGGTAAAATGAGCACTGAAACCACGCAAACATTTGAATTCATATACCTACAAGTCTACAATACGTATATACATGTATATAGCCTAACAACTTATATAAACGTATATTTTATGAGCTGGCTTTTTTCTA
Source organism: Agrotis exclamationis (assembly GCA_950005045.1). Lineage (NCBI taxonomy): Eukaryota > Metazoa > Arthropoda > Insecta > Lepidoptera > Noctuidae > Agrotis > Agrotis exclamationis. The sequence continues at coordinate 3,754,912 of OX465431.1, read as the reverse complement.
GACTATAGGCTTTATTTGAATGTGTAATGTTTAGGATTTAAGTAGATAGGTATCTGTACAGTTGCTAAGTGGTTAAAATGTGTATTGGCTGTTAGAGGGGTTGTATATTCGTTTGAAATGGAGTGTTTTTAAAATGAAAACCAATAAGCAGTATTCAAAAAGCAAGGTTTAGATACATAAAATTGTAGGTTAATTTCTTTGTCTTGCGACTATTATAACAAAACTATCAAACCATTCACGTGATTGAAAAACCCGGATAAACGATATCCAATGTGTTATTTCAGTCTATAACCTATTGCTACTCGTAAGTCTAAATTTTGGCAAGGTCCGTACAGCAGTTGAGTAACAAACATTCATCCATGCAAACTTTCGCTTTTGTAAATTATTTTAAGTAGGTGAGGACGTTCCTTTGTTACAATGCACTTTTTGTGAACTTACCCAGAGAACGATTGAATAAATCAACGCAACAACGGAGGTTAACGGTGCATCCACACCGCCGGTAACATTTGTGGAGCAACAAAAGGCAACACGGTAACATTCGGCAACATTCGGTAACTTTTGTGGCTTCTTGTTACTATTTGTTGATTGTTACTCATCCACACCGCAGTAACATCCGACAACAAATGTTGCCGTGTTACTGTATGTCGAGTAACGTTGCTCGACAATCGGCAACATTGTTAGATAATGGGGGTAGGTAACATTGTTACCGAATGTTGAGCAACGTTACTCGACTTACAGTAACACGTCAACACTTAGTAACATTAAATAATATTTTGTTGGCGGATGTTACCGAATGTTGAGCAACGTTACTCGACTTACGGTAACACGTCAACACTTAGTAACATTTTTTTGGCGGATGTTACCGAGCAACATTTGGAAACGTTGAGCTACAAAGGTTACCAGCGGTGTGGATGCACCGTAAGAACGCGGAAAGCGTCAGTGTCGCGTCCCCTAACAAATTAATCGGAGTGTGCAGCCCCGCCAACAAGTGTGGCTTCACGGGACTTTCTAAGAAGGTTTATCCTTGCTCACGCTTCCTTATAAGAAGAGTTGCTACCATCTGACGGCTCACTCTACGATTTTTCGCGCTATTTGATTTAACCAATCCTGCCCCACTTCCGTTTCTTATCACAAAATCACTCCCACAATAGCGATAGAAGAGATGCTATTCATCAATAAAGTTGCATACATTAGCGGATAAAATGAGTATACACTGTAATGTATAGTGTTTACAATAGCAAGTTATATTCTGTTTCATTTCACAAAATCACTCCCACAAAAGCGATAGAAGAGATGCTACACATCAATAAAGTTGGATAAATTAGCGGATAAAATAGGTAGGTATATACTATACTGTATACAGTAGCAAGTTATGAGCATCGGCTATAGTCAATTACACCCAAACAGAAACACTTGAACAACGAAAACCGTCCTTATTTGGTACAAAATAAAGATGCTGTCACAGCCAACTCACTACAATGAACTTGAGGCTTGCAATACATATACTAAGCGGGTCGGCATTAATCGAGACGGCTGGGTGGTAGCCGAATAATGAAGGTTCGAGAATCACAAACCGCTCGGCTGCCGAATATAATCACTGGGCTTAGCAACTGTTGACTCTTACCGGTCGGCTATTTCGTTCCTCAAACTGCCGAATCCACAATCCACCGACCTTATGAACTGCCCGATCGGCATAAGTCAATTTATAACAGAAAAAGTGTACCTATAATCTTCGGGTCGGCTTTTATGTTCGACAAATTCTGCCGAACCGATAATGCAACAAGCCTGCCCGGCTTAAAACACTCTAAAACACATTGGGTGTAGGTGTAGAGAGTCATTGCAGAGGCGGAGGAGGAGTTTAGAAAAACGGATTGTGGTTGGAAACACCGAAGGCAAGCAATCGCGCGGTCGTTCACCAACTCGATGGAACGATTAGGTGAAGGAATCATCATCCTCAAAGTTCAACAAGGTGATGAGTGATATGCTGGACGGAAACCGATGGATCATGCCCTACAGATGTCAAATAAAAACCAGTACTGGGTGTCTTTCGCTCAGCAAAATGCTGAGTTGGTAACCCTTTTGGTGTGGATATGCACAATAAAATTCTTATGCGGTTTTTTTATTTTCTATTATTTCTATGTGTGTCCAATATCAAATAAATATTTTTCTATTCTATTCTATTTTTAATGACCAGTATCGTCAGACATGAAGGACCGTCTGCAGTTAGAGAAAATCGTCATCAAATAGCAAATTACCCAACTTTTCCAAGCTAAAGGCTAATCCAAGCTGTTTGAAAGCAGTGTCACTCACAGAGAACTGGTCTTTGCTTAGTGTGTGTTGAGCTTTGACATCTACTTTGTACCTACAATACGGGCGTGTTACGCCCACTACTTTACTTTCAATCAAAGTAGAGGCACGAACATGCGGTGAAAATGTAATGCGCAGATTTGCGAATTGAATGGACAACAGCTGTCTTTTAAACATAAGTTTTCAATCTCTCAACTGCCTAATTATTAAGGTGCCGATTCGCGCGCGAGACCGCTACAGGAGACAGCGACAGGAGACCACGACAGGAGACAGCGACAGGAGACCACGACAGGAGACAGCGACAGGAGACCGCGACAGTACTTAACATTAGGCAATGTATGAACGGCAGTTCGCGAGCGAGACAGCGACAGGAGACAGATACGTTAGCAATCTTCGGTCGCGGTCTCCTGTCTCGGTCTCCTGTCGCGGTCTCGCGCGCGAACCAGAACCTTTACTAATGTAGTAAATTCGAGTGTAAGATTGTGTTTGTTTATGTTTTAGCTTTTCATGTCTAAACCATTTCACCGATCATCCTGAAATGTTGTACATACCAGTATAGTCAGATGTACAGAAACAGGCATAAAGGTATCTTTCATCTCAAAAAACGGTACTGTTCTCAAGTAAACAACAAAAACCAGATTAGCAGATTCTAAATTAACGCAAGCGATGTCGCGGGCAAAAGCGAGCCGAATAAAAACAAAAATAAATTCCTTTACCACTACTTTCACTTCTTCTTCTTCTTTAGAATAGAATAGAAATATACTTTAATGTACACCAAAATTACAAACAGCGTTTTACAGTATTGTTAATCTTAAGGGTACAACGGCTCTTTACTGGTACATTCTCTGACTAAAGTCAGAATTCACAGCTTTGCATAATATTATGCCGTGCATGTAACATATCCGTAGTCGTTTCAAAAATGTACAAATTACATTCATTTTTGATTAAGTAGTCTATTCATTCATCGTGAAACACCTTGAAAATTACAATAATGAGCCAATTTCACCCGTTTTCCCAGCTAAAGGTTACGACACACTGCCTCGAAGCTACTTCGCTAACGGAGGTCCGATCTCTGCTCTAAATCTAACTGCTATAGTTAGGTTTAAGCACTGACGTAGTTTAAATGTCGTTAGTAAACTTCGGTTTAAGACGACGGACTTATAAAAGACTTAATCCTGGATAGATTCTTGCATTTAGTCTTTGAAGGAAGACGTACTTTTGATATAAGACTGTGACGCTGGAAAGAATCTACGAGCTAGTGCGGTAAGTTGTTTTTTACAAACGAGTAGACGAATGTAAGCCCGAGACGAAGTCGAGAGCTTACCATAGTCTCGGTTGCTTTCTTCGATTAGATGTCTATAACCAATCAACGATGAAATTTCTATCTGAGTCTTTAAGACGTCCAATCAAAAGCAGCCGGCAAAACAAAGGAACGGGATTTGTATTGAGATTAAATATTAATTTTGTGCGTTGGTTCACCATTGTTGAAACTAACTGTAATTGACCACACCCCTATATAGCCTATAACACTGTACATGGTCTGTAACTATCTCAGCAGCAAAATTCATCAAATTCGGTACCGTAGTTGAAACATAACAAACAAACTCACTTTCTTATTTATAATAGTGTCATGAGAATATTATCTAAGCCTTAAACTAACTTTTAAATTAAAGCACATAGAAAATCTAGGTTAATTTCTTCAAATAATAGTTAAGACTTCATGAAAATTTATTGCGTAGTTATACTGAATGGCGCCTATACTTACACACGAAGGTCGCGGGACTAATGAATTACCGTGACCCCGGAACGTAAAGGGCTAGTGAAGGACACGGTGGATTTTAGTCAGTACGAGTCTGACAGTCCCTCCCGCCCTACCCTGGATGGGAGGACAGATTTGATTTGACCACGCTAAAAAAAGTACTTACACACGAACACCTATTTCTATAAGTTATATTATGTATTTAAATATATAATTATAGACATTTCATCTATATTTTTAGCACCTGTTTCAGCCTTAATTTGCCCTTAACTCATTTATGTAATCAAATGTGTCAAATCAAATCATAATCATCATCATTTGCGCTTTTTGTCTCCCTTTAAATGGACAAATCAAATTATCACTAAAATAAAATAATATTAATAAATATTTTTCCTTAATTTTCATGAGACAAAAATACTACTATAATAAAAATATAAAAACATTTTTCCTTAATGTCAATACCATTTATAATATTATTATCCTCAATTTCCTTCAAAATCTTCCAAATAATTTTCTTGACACATGTCGAAAAATAAGAGAATAGAGTGTCGAAAATAAATAAGTATTGTACCGAATACATAGACGAACCTGAATAGAACAACGACTGAATAGAATGCTGAGATATTGACACACTGATGTCAAAGACAATTGGAGAACATTTCTGCGACGCGAGAGGCGCAGTTTTTACGATTGTACTTAATGTCTTGGTTGAAATTGTAATCTTTTGGTATAAATGTCGCATAAAAAGGTTGAATTTTCCAGAAAAAAGAAGCCACGAGTAAGTTAAAAGAAAATAATTTCAAGTTTGTATTCAATTAATCTGCTAATGAAGCCGTAAATATCCTCTCAAAAATCCAATGTAATCTCATTTTCATATAAAAAAGGGGAAAAAACCCCTAAAAGTCTTATAAGAATAATAGCGGGGAAAAATCTCCATAATTTTATAAAACAACTTCAATCCTTATTTAGGATCTCCACAAAATTTTAACTTACAAAATTAATTAAAGGCTCTCAGAGAATCATTAAAGAAAATTTTCGTCTATAAAGACGTTAAGCGCTGCCATTAACTAATCATACTTATCATTAAAAAGTATCCATACCATTTTTCCGAACCATCAAACAGGCTTATCCGCAACCACGAAACTACGGGTATCCAACACACACATCATTTGAGTACTACACCAAATTATTCACACATTCGTTACGAACTATGACACCAAATAAACCACATACACCGAAAAATGAACAGTACAGGCTACGAGACGTAGCCGCTACGTGAACTACGCGCGGCTGGTGCTACGAAACTGCCGCTACGGCGGCACGAAGTTAGCCGAAGGTCGCCGGAAAGAGCCGAGCCAGCACAGGGGGTCGGAGCGAATTTCGCTCAGTCTTTCATATTTTATATCGGTAGGGACGGAGCGGAATTACAGAGTTTGCTCGGGTGGGTTTTTATAGCGTAACGGAACCATAGCGGCTGCCTGCCATTCTATTTCGTAGGTATTTTTTCGACTTCTGAGCTGTACGCGAATTTTCCAACATTGTTTGCGTTACCCTCAGACAACTTGTGATTTTAATAGTGTGACGATACAAAGGCTCCATTCAAGCCAATATGAATTGGCGTGTTTGATGTTATTGTAACGACTTGGAATTATTTGGAGGAAAATTCAAATTTAATGACCTTTTGGTCGAGTTAATGTGTTTAATATGGTTCGTTGCGTGTTATAGTTTCGCTATTTTGTCATGAATTGCGTCCTTGTTTGAAAGACGGATGCTTTGAAGTTCAGGGCTCAAGTTTGGATTAAATTATTTATGGTAATACGTGTGTACATGTGTAGTGACATGAGATTCTCCCATGGATTATTCCGTGGGTGGAATGCCTCCGGGGAAATACCGCCATGGTTTCTACACGTTCCGGGCAAATTGGTGTTAACATTATGTTGCTTTATTTTGCGATTCGTATTAAGGGTTGGTTGAATACTCAGTTAACAATTCATCTTTTATGTATTACAACCTTTTTGTCCCAAGGGATTGTAGTACCGGAATAAAAAGTATCCTTTGTGTTAATCCAAATGTATTCCTCCAATGATCTTTGGGTAGTTCTTGCGTAAAATAGTACTAAACATTTTACACCCTTACTACAAAAACTTAAACATCTGTTGAACAGTTGTCTAAAAAAAGTGTGACTGCTAAACGAACCTTATTTCAACGTCATAATCTGACATTTTTTTAGACAAGTGTTCAACAGAAGTTTAAACGTTTTTGTGGTACGACGGTTATTGACTCTAATAAACTTTCGCTTTTATAATTACACTGTGTGTGTGTGTGTAATGAATAAACTCAAAAACTACTGTGACGATTTCAACAATTTTTTTAACCTCTAGAAAGCTACATTCTATCTTTGTTTTAGTTTATCTTACATCAGTGAAGGCAAATATCGTGAACAAACTATAAATTAAAATATAATGTAAGCCTTTAATCACCAATCCGCCTTGAGCATGAGCTGAACCATGATTATAACTTACGCCTTTTCTAACTAAGAAGCCTTTCATTAGTACATTAATTGACTGTTATTATCGTAATTATTGAAAATTCTGGCATATTTCGTGTGTTTTTGCCCTTGAATTTATAATCATCACTGAAATCAAGAATCAAATAAAATTAATAACAGTTACTCTTTGAGCAATGCTAGTTACCAACGTAGTATGTTATGCCCCATTTTTTATGTAGTAAAATGAGTATTCTCGCCCAGGCTGGAGCGTACGGGCACGCCGCAATCACGGCGGTAAGACCCCTCTTTGAGGAGTTGCTGGATAGGCGTCACGGCGTCCTGACCTACCGCATGACGCAGGTCCTCACCGGACACGGAAGTTTCGGGAGGTTCCTGTGTCTGATAGGGAGGGAAGAAACGCCTGGGTGTCACCACTGCGAAGATCGCCCGGTGGAGCATACGGTGCAAGACTGCCCCGCTTGGGCAGAGCACCGCCGTGTCCTCTCGGCGGCGATAGGCGGAGACCTCTCGCGCCCGGCATTGGTCGAGGCCATGCTGCGGGGCGAGACGGAGTGGGAACCGGTCGCCTCCTTCTGCGAAGAAGTCATGCTCGTGAAGGAGGAGGCTAGCCGCGAGAGAGAGAGGACAGCGTCCTCCCTCCGCCCCAGCCGCAGTGGTAGACGTCCACGGCGTCGGACGTCTCGGGGCGATCTCCGGCCACCGTAGGCGCGGGTATGCGGGCGGCGAGTAATGGGCAACTTGCCACCCAACCATAGACCATGCCCGGGTCAACGGCGCGTTGTGTTCCACGCGCGCCTCAAAGAGTGTCAGCATGATGACGGGGCCCCCCTCTAGAGGGCCAAAGCCTGCCGGGGTTGCGGGACTTATCTCATTACCGTGACCCCGGAACACAAAGGGCTATTGAAGGACACCGTGGATTTTAGTCAGTACGAGTCTGACAGTCCCTCTCGCCCTGCCCTGGGTGGGAGGACTCATTTGATGATTTTACGACGATAAAAAAAAGGGTGGAGCGTAAGGGTCTGTCAGACTCATACGGAGTAAAATCTATGGTATTCCTTTAATAGCCCTTTACGTTACAGGGTCAACGTCCTCCTACCCTTGGCGGAGTGGACGGGACTGTCATGCTTTTACTGACTAACAACCACTCCCCGTCAGTTGCTCTTTGAGTTCCAATGTGGCGTTTGAACCTATGATAGCCCGTCAGTTTGCTGACAACTTCTTGAGGCACACGTGGTACACTACGTGGCGTCAAGCCGGGTCATTGGTGTTTCATACCTCACTACTCTCAAGAAGAAACAGCCGAATCAATCTCAGAGGTCACAGTCTCTTTTAAAGTCCAAACTTTATATGTAGATCAGGTTATACGAGGACCATGCAGGTTAGTGTCTAAAAAATGGTCTTTTGAAGAAAGAACCACACAAATTCGAGTGGAACTGTCAAGTCAGTGCAAGCATTTGTCAGTTATCGTGTAGCTCGACTCATAACTCAACATGTAAGTCGCTTATCCGGTGTAATGTTGAGGCGACCAATTGGTCGGTATTTAACCGACTTAAAAAAAAGTAGGTTCTCAGTTCGACCTGTATGTATGTATGTATGTATGTTTGTCCGCGATTATCTCGTGTTTGGCTAAACCGATTTTGATGAGGTTTTCAGAAAAGTATTTGTTACATTCTGAGGAAGGTTTTAGTATATAATAATAATGGATAGCTCGTGAAGTTGCCCGTACAGATCCGTTTTTTGTTGCTTACTAGGATTGTAGATTTTCAAAGACGCCGATTATATGAAGATTTTTGTTGAATTTCTAAACTAAAAAAGGGAAAAATAAAAACTTTTTGAAAAAAGGGAACCGACTTCAAAACCAAATAAAAAAACTGTAAAATAACTTTTCTTTCGGAAGTCGGTGGCCATAGTCAATGAAATAGAAAACAAAGCCACCGACTTCCGAAAGAAAAGTTATTTTACAGTTTTTTTGTGTTTGGTTTTGAAGACGGTTCCCTTTTTTTCAAAAGTTTTTAACAATTGACAAAACAATCGTTAAAAAAATGGCCACAGTTTGAGATTTAAGAAACTATTTTAAGCCCACCAGAGAAAGCGGGTGGACCACGGGCAATAAACGAAAAGGACAGATATTGTAAGAAACTTCAATTGGCATGGAACTCCAACATCCAACGCTCTTAAGTAAGTATTCTAAATTCAAATCCGGATAGTTTCTCATACAATCGAGAGTAAAGACTGTAGAATTGATTCAACAAAGTGATTCGAGTGATTTGATTGGATCCAATCGATTCGTATTTACGGATAGTGATTTTCAAATATTCGGATAGTGATTTTCAAATATTCGGATAGTGATTTTGAGCTGTTCGAATAGATAATTGGAACTTTGTATGCTCACACCATTTTCAGCAATGGTGGCAATAGAATACTTATCAACAGCGGGAGTCTCAGCTTAGCAGTTGTTACTGGCAATGGCATGAGGTCCTTTTTTTTCTTTGTTTTACGTGGTTAAATATACCAATGAGTTCTCCCACCCCGGGCAGGACGGGAGGGAGTTGTCTGACTAAAATCTACGATGTCCTTCAATAACCCTTTACATTCTTGGACCATGACCGGCAGGCTTTGTTTCTCTAAGGGGGCCCCGTCAGTTTGCTGAGAGCTCTTTGAGGTGCGCGTGGAACACGACGCGCCTTCCCGGGCATGGTCCATGATCGGACGACGTGTTGTCCATTACTCGCCGTCTGCATTCAAGCATAAGCATGAGGCCTGAATTTCAAATGCAATGTGTTATTTGTTGGTTTATTCCATAAGGAATTTCTTAGTAGTAGCCCCACAGTTTGAATTTGTTACTGATTCATGGCAATCGGCCCGTTCCCTGTGACATATTTCTGACATTAATAAGCATCATCACTAATCATTTTATTATTTCAGCCTATTTCAGTCTATTGCTGGACATAATAATATGGCTCACACAAGAAGCGCCAAAGCGCACGATCTCTCTTTTTCTATCCAGCCATACAAAACAATACCAGCTACCTTCTCCACGTCATTGATCCATCTTGACTCTTTTCTCAATACCCACTTTATCTGAAAAGATACACTATAAAAATACTTCAAATGATAAAATCAAAATCAAAAGTCATTTATTCAAATTAAGCTGGTTTATCAGCACTTTTTGAAGGTCAATTTTTACTCCCCAGCAATACATCTGTCTGTACGGTTAGAAGAACCAAGAATTATACAATTTAATAGAACCTTCACATTATACTTCAATCTGAAATTATATCCCAATCGTGACTAGAAGGCACAAAAAGATAAACTAGGACAATCGTTGTAAATAACAATAATAAAGAAAAGAAATTAAATTACTCATATAACAAAACCAAAGGTCAGCAAGTCGACCAGTCACCACAAGCAGCAGATACTAGCAAAAAGCCGCGTTTCCGTAATAGAAGTTACTTGTACTCAAGTTGCAAATCGAATGCAACTTTAACAAACCTGCTTATAAGTTACAAGTTGCAACTAGGTAATTTCAACTGTAGATTGTGTTTTCTTTTCAATTTCAGCAACTTGTTTAGCATTGTGACGTCATACAAGACATGCCTAATATTGGGAGAGCTCGTTGAATTTTTGAGGTTCGAAAGTACTTGAGGTACGCCGAAAACTTGCTCAATACTTCTTCATTTATCCCTAAAAAGGTTTGGAAATCGTTTTGAACGAAGACAAACGTATTTAAAGATGCGATTTTTGTGACCCCAAAAAAAGGATTCTGCAACCATTTACTGACGACCGGTTCATCATTGGGCGTTTCGCCGACAGGACGATAATGCTCTTGGGCATTTCGAAAGCTTTATACTTTTAAAATTGTCGTTCAAATCCAATTTTGCTCAGCCAGGTCAGCATTTCTGTGTTTAGAGATAATTGAAGAAATGTTGAGGAAGTTATCAGCGTGTAAGTGCTAACTATTACGATGCATTTCCAGTATGGACTAGCTCCTAGTCCAAAATAGACTACTTATTAGGTGCGTCCACACAAAGCTCACAGCCTCGCGAGGCATTTGCTGCGCGAGAAAACTGACAAGCGAGGCTGCTCACTCTGTGTGGACGCGTCTATTGTTTTTCGACCGAGGCACGAAACAATATACGCGAGCAAAACAAAAGCCGACACTGGATGGCTCGGGCGCTCAGTCGCTCGACCGCGGCAGCGCTGTCACTTGCCTCGCCCGAGACACGTCCTCACCAACCGAGCCGCTTCGCGCGGAAAATCGGCCGCCACGCGAGGCTGCGCACTCTGTGGGGACGCACCTAATCACTAACAAATAATTCTGAAACTACAATAATAGGCGTTTATTCACTCTAATTTTAATATGACATAATGACAGTTTCTAATTTCTATGACAATATTGACAAAATAATCAGCTGTTGTCGTTTCCACCCCAAATAATGATTTATGTATGTCATATGATACGGAACTAAGAATGGGACACCCCATATCGTTTGGAACCCGTATCTCCCCGGAAATTAAGGGAAGATATCGCACAGAGGGGTGACATGGTACCGTAAGTATGGTAACACCATAATTATTATGAAATTCTTACGAGTTATCTTGTTATTCTACGTAATTTTCATGATATTAAGATTGATGACAATAAACTCGCGCTGTGATATAAACGTGGTTTAAATTAAACTGGAGATATGTGGGTTTTCTTAAAATTTTTTTTTGCGTGGTAAAATCGTCAAATGAGTCCTCCCACCACGGGCAGGGCGGGAGGGACTGTCAGACTTGTACTGACTAAAATCTACGGTGTCCTTCAATAGCCCTTTATGTTCCGGGGTCACGGTAATTAGATAAGTCCCGCGACCCCGGCAGGCTTCGGCCCTCTAGAGAGGGGCCCCGTCTAGGGCATGCAAAACCGGGTCCGGTTCCAGAATTTTCAGAACCGGTTCTGGAGGCGTTAGGAACCGGGTTACCCGGTTCTACCCGGTTCCAAGTGAACTTAATGTTTTCTTTTTATTTTTGATTAGGATTCGTCTGCTAATTGTGAATAGGGCTTGGGGACAATCCAAACACTTATTCATTAGTTATTTTATATATTTTAATAGTTTTTGTTTTATTAAAAAACAACTAGTTAAATTTTTTTTAAGTTCCAATTTTTTCTCTACTTTGACCCAGATAGCATTAATTTTTAAGAACTGCATATATGGTGACAATAAAGACAACTTACAGTATTTTTTTTAAAGTTCATTCTATGGCTGTTGAATCGAAACCAATCGTAACTTTTGTGTTTTGGCTCATTTTACTGAAAATTTTCACTTTTTATAAAACCAATACATATTTCAAAAGTAACTTGAGCAATTCCAAATAAAAATTTACGATGTGCCCTACGCTGCATTTTTTGGTAGCTACTCGTAAGTTGAAACTATCGCTATATATTCCAAAAAGATCGCAAGCAATGACAAATGAAAGCTTGTAATATGCCTTACACTTCATTCATTGGAAGTTTTATTTTTACGTGGTAAAATCATCAAATGAGGACGAGAGGGACTGTCAGACTCGTACTGACTAAAATCCAAGGCATCCTTCAATAGCCTTTTACGTTCCGGAGTCACGGTTACCCAAGCAGGCTTTGGCCTTCTAAGAGTAGCCCCGTCAGATTACTGACAGGTCTTTGAGGCGTGCGTAGAACTCAGCACGCCGTCTACTCGGGCATGCTCCATCATCGGACGCCAAATCACCCAGTGCTCGTCGTCCGCATGCCTGCGCCTACGGTGGCCGGAAATCGTCTCGTGTCGTGGAGGTCTCCCACAGCGGCTGGGTCGTGAAGTCCGGGCTGTCCTGACAGTCCCTCACGACGCGCTTACTTCCTCCTTCGCTAGCATGACTGCTTCACAGAAGGAGCCGACCCCTTCCCATCCCGTCTCACCCCACAGTATGGCTTCGAACAATGCCAGGCGCGGGAAGTCACCGCCGCTTATGGCCTCCGTGGGGACACAGCGGTGCTCAGCCCAAGTGGAGCACACTTGCAACGTATGCTCCACCATGTCCTTCGGTGATCCTGCAATTTTGACACCCAGGCGTTTTTTCCCGCCCGATCAGGCACAGGAACCTCCCAAGAAGACAGGATCTGCGTCAGGTGGAAGGTGAGGACGACGTGGCGCCACTCCAGCCACTCCTAAAAGAGAGGTCATACCACCGCGATTGCGGCGTTCCCGTTCTTTGGCAGCTATGTCGAAAACAAAAGTAAAAATTATGTTTTGGCACATTTTAACTAAAATATTATTATATTCACCATTTTCTTATAGTACTAACACTCCAAAGTACTGTGAGCGTGTGCTACGCCTAATGAAAGCTTACAATGGGGCCTTCCGTTCATCCCATGGTAGCATTCATAGCAATTCGATGCAGTGAATGCAAAATTATTACATACTTATCGGAACCGGGTCGACCCGGTTCCATCGCTCTCAGAACCGGTTCCACAGACTTCCTCCAATACCCGGGTATACCCGGGTTTTAGGGAACCGGGTAGAACCGGGTGCATGCCCTAGCCCCGTCATTATGCTGACGCTCGAGTTGCCCTTTACTCGCCGCCCGCATGCCCGCGCCTACGGTGGCCGGAGATCGTCTTGCGGCGTCCGTCGCCGTGGGCGTCCACCACCGCTGGGTTTTCTTACTTTGTTTTTTAGTTCATTGACTTCTTGCTACTTTATGAAGTAAAATATGGTTGTTTTTTTTTTTTGCTAGAAATCGGTTGTTTTTGTTGCCATTGTTTCATTCATTTCAGCAATCGGCCACGAATCTATCTGAGACTGCTACTGGGAAACTATTCATAGAAATATCCTATTTCCGTAAACAGGAATTGAACCCAAAACTCCATGTTCAGCAGTCGAGTTTGCATCCACAAGACCAACAGAGCAAACTCCTAATCAGCTTACCCTTTCTGAGAATACGCATTTAACGTTATATTACGTGAATAAAGGAAATCCCTTGAACCCTTTCCCATTGTTAATTATTTCAAACTAAACTTGCTTTACCTACTAATCTTTATCTCTTCTGAATTTCATCAGAATTGAATCAGAGTGAGCTTAAGCTTACTAATAATACTCGCTAGCAACATCGTAAGGGTCGATACGCACTGGAACGGCAGCGGACGCGGGCACTACTAGGTAAGGTTAGGTTAGTTTTTTAGACAGAAATAGGAACCCCGCGTGGCGGGGTTCCGTCGTCGATGCTTCCGAAATGTATTACATTATTCGGCAGCAGTGCGGCGAGCTCTTTCGGATGTCGGAAATATTTTAAACTTAATCTACATAATTTAAAAGACCAGTCTCGCTTGGAAAGTTAGATTTTGTGCCGCGCGGCAGCTCGCATCCCGACACCATGCGCCTGGTCTCCTCTTGACGAATTATGTTTCTACATTCGGCAACCAAACTGTATCTTTGGAATTAAATAATAAAATTTGTTATACAAACGGAAGTACTTGCTACTGGCAAAATTTCATGATTTTAGGTGAACGGGAAGTACCTACCCTAGGTTTTAATAATTACACTAAGAGCGTTTAAATATGCAGCAAAACAGAGTACAAACGGCTATGTTATTTTGATTGCGTTAACTCAAGATGTTTGGTTTTTCTGTTCTGAGTGGGATTGTAGACAGAAGTATTTGACATTAATTTCACCTTGATACCTAAACGCATTCCTGAGAAAACACCTCTTGATAGACGTACAGACTACAGACGGACAACAAAGTCTTCAGGTTTTTTTCTTTTGAGGTACGACACCATAAAATAATTATTGCGAAGTTGTAACGCCTCAGCAATACGCGAATCGCTCGTAGTAAAACAGGTACCTTATACAAGACACAATATAGTACACGTCAGTACCGGTTTTATCATAATTCCAAAACGGATATAAGTTTCCCACTGCCGTGAGTTTCGTGGAAGGCGCTCAATATATGGAGCAAGCTAACAGGTTAAAAAGGTAGTTATGTTTTATAAAATTTAAGGTTGGACATTTTTTTATAATTTTGGATCTAGTTGAGCTTTTATTTTTTTTTCAGTGGCACACCAATGAAGACTGAGCGAGAAATTGGCGGCTTACTTATTTTTGAACTAAGTTTTGCTCGCGTAGTAGTTATACTCTTGCGTTAACTAAGTCTCTGGTTCTATTGTTGGTAACTACATCTATGGTTTTCTTTTTGTAGGCAGGCCTGGTCAGTCGCAAAATGCCCCTTTCTCAAAATTTACTTGTCGCAGAATGTCCAGTAAGATTTAAAAAAATGTTGGCACACAAGACTACTTAAAGAAAAAAATAAACTTTTTTTTTGAGACAGTAAATCTGACAAATGTTGATTTATTTTTTTGTTCCTTTTTATTTGTATGCACAATTTCTACACTACGCATCTTCCCATTTTATTAATTAAACACCCCCTGCCCTACATCTTTTAGCTCCTGTTTTAGGATAGAGACATTTTGCGAAAGGTATATTTTGAGAAAGGGGTATTTTGCGCCTGAGCCCTTTATACTATGTCAGGTCAAAGACCTTACTTTGACAGCGACATACAATAACTCAATATTTATGTGTTGGTTTAAACCAGCGTTTGATCGAAATACACTTAACAGGCATAATTGTACATTCAACGCTTAGCAAAACCTATAAACCTGACTAGAATTCTAAGCTATTGAGGAAACAGTCACCTGTTTCAAGAACAATTTAATTGTAAGGAACATAACCAGGGAATATCAGCCCACATTACCCACTACCTACCCTTATAAAGGTCGCCGGAAGAAGCTGGATGCAGGTCGCTTCCAACCGATATATGTGGAGATCTAAAGGGGAGGCCTATGTTCAGCAGTGAACGTCCTATGGCTGAGATGATGATGATTACCCACTGCTGGGACACAGGCATCCTCTCTGTGAGAAGGAGTGGACAGTATAGCATCACGGACCTTTGCAGATTGGTAGATGTCAATTTACTCAAATTTTTTATACTATGACATGCCGGTTTCCTTCGCTGTTTACCTACTTCATGAAGTTTTCCTTCACACACGTTAAAATAATGCGTTTAAATAATTATTCCAAAATAATGCGCTTGGCTGTGTTCGAACCCGTGACCAACAACTCATAAGTCGGGTCTATTACCGCCACTACTGTTACCATTTAATGGAGAATATAATATTAATAGACCGTAGAACTACTTACGAAATTGTTTTGAAAATAGAAATCCAACTTCATAAAATCAACTTTATATTCAGACCTAATGGACACGAGAACGTTTAAACAAGTCTTCATTTAAGAGCTAAATATCCAGTGACTCTTTGGCAATATTTGTCTTCAACCTAATCTAGTTTTTCCACCGAAACTGGGTGATATCATGTCCATAAATTGAAACTTCAGACGGACACGTTATACTTCGTTTTTATTTAAAAAAAAATATTTCGTAAGCCCAAAACGTATCGTATCGTAATTTAGACTGCAATATTTATAGTTTTTTGGAAAGAAGTTCCTTATCGCGCGTTGCGATACTGTTGCTAGACGGAAAAAATTAAGACGAAAAGTTGTAACGACACTTTTTGCTATAGTAAGCCGTGCGGCGTGCGCATGTTTCTCTGTCTGTCTGTCTCTCTCTCTCTCTTATAGAAAGCAAGCCAGATATTTTCGTTTCGTCTTTCTATTTCGCATTGAACAGTGTGGTGTCACGACGATTATTTTTGTTGAGTGTATACAGTAACTTCGTTCCATCCGGGTGTCCCTTGACACCTCTCAAGTTTTTTTTATAAATATTGGTTTAAAAAGTATATAAAACAGGATTAATGTACAGTAGGGATCAAAATTGGATTGTATCACTTACAAGGAAATAGCTTAAAGTTTAGTTTGACTTATGACCTTTTATTTTGGAGAGACACATGCATCATCAAGTACTGATTGCATAGGATCCATAATTTCAACAGTAATATGTGTGTCCAGTTGACTTAGTGGTTAAGCGTTTATTCTACAAAATACTGTAATCATTAAGATGCGAGTTCGAACCTCACGCAGTGATATTCTTTTTGTAAGTTTTACTCAATTGTTTTAATATTGTAATAGGACAGAAATATTATAAGTCGCTGTTGTTCACAATTTTTGGGAGGTAGACATAAGTTTTAGGAATATTTATAATAAAAAAAAAAACATTTTTTTTTTAATTTTTATTTTAAATAACAAAACAAAAATAAAAAACTAATATCTAAGTTATTTATTAAAATATTGTAATGATTTCAAAGAAACAAAAACAAAGCATAGTTATTAAGATTCGAACTCGGACTTCTATTGATCATGAATCCACTTAGCTTAATAGAAACAGATAACAGCACAAATGTTAGATCATTGCGAATGAATGCAAAGGAATGTTAGAACCGGTTTCCACGTTTGTAAAACACAATTACACAGAATTATGCGCCTGATTATTTCGTTTTCAATTTCTTACTAAAGTAAGGTTTTTACACAGAATTATGCGCCTGATTATTTCGTTTTCAATTTCTTACTAAAGTAAGGTCCCTGCTAATGATGTTAAAATATAAAGGGTTTAGAATAAAAAAAAATGCGTGATAATTATGTTATAACAATAATTATATTTTTAGATGTCTTAATTACCTACCGATGGCACATTCATAGATGCATTTTTATTATTTTAACAAAATCATGAAACACTTAAATGAACTTATTAATAAGAAAATTCAACAATTCGAAATGAAAGTAAAAAAATCCTCATAATATTAGAATAAGTGACTTTAAGCCTTACGTTTTATTATATTTTAGCAAATACAGGGTATTTATTTATATAGTGCGGACATGTTATTATACATATTTATATGTTATCTTTTGCGAAAATTAATAAAATCGTATAATTACTTTACCAAAAGAAATACTTAAGTTATCATTATTAAAGCTGATTATTTTGAAACAGTAACAGGGCACCACGGCCCTGCAACGTAATGGACTATTTGTATTTTATGTTCCAGGACAGTAAGAGCGAGCGAAGTGAGCTGGGGACTTGGGTTACCCTGACTCGCACAGGTTAAGTTAGGCAAGACCCTAGAACGCAAAACACCAATTGCCCTTTGTTTTCTTGGGCCTCGATGCCCTTTTGCGGTGTCAATTTAAACGTTTTTAACACCGCGGCCCTGGAACGCAAAGGGCCAGTCGGCCTTTGAGTTCCAGGGTCGCGGTGCCAAAAATGGTTGTGTTTTGAGTAGTCGACTTTCTTGCGCTTCACCAAGTGCGATTTAGCAAAATTAAAGTTATATATTAGGGAAATGTGCTCCATTTCTAAAATAAAATGACGGAAATAAACTACGCACTACATAAAAAATACCCTGTATAGGATATCGAGGTTACTTTTAGCTTAAGGTTCGTTTTCATTACGAAAAGAGGATTGAAGCTGAATTACCTCGAATCTTAATCCTAAAATAAATTATAAGTATCAATAAAACTATGTTAACGTTTCTAGTCTATTTACAATAAATACAACAAAACCATATCATAAAATATTCTTGTCAAAATCTTAAACGTTTTGTATCTGTAAATCATAAACGTTTCTTAGCTGATACTCGATGATGTAAGCCTTTAGTGTTGAGTGCACGGTGAACGGTTATTAATTTCGTGTTGAATCAGTTAGTCATTGGTCTAAACCACTTGACGTCCCTGCTTGTCCTTAACTCCACTTCGGTCTCGACAAGCGCTATAATATTCTTTTCCTTATATCTCATATTCCACAGACTAACAGAATTTCATCACTAGAACAAAACATGGAATACCTTTTATTATCTTTATGCATAATACAGCTGTTGATTTATTTTACTATGAAAAAACTATTAATAGCATATACTAAGTATCAATCACATTTTTTTACTTTTAAACAAACACTTTTGAAAAGGGAACACTATTTGTAAAAGACTAATAGCATTAGAAACAATTAAAATTTAAATATTAACACTCACAGTTAGTCCGGTCTCATTTGATATTTGTGTTAAGTTTCATCCACATATTTTATGCAGGGCTATCATATTCGCCCTCAATAATTATATAATTCCCATTGTTAATATTTATCTGCAAAACTATAACAGTGTAATACGTAGATGCAAACAATCGTCACACAAAATAACCAGGAATCAACAACGTTCTATTATGAGACTCGAAACGAACTAACATAGTTATGCCTACCTCACAAATCGAAATAATTTACTTTTGTCACTTTTGTTTTGATATTCTGTGATTACCTTCAAAACTTTATTATACTAAAATGATCTCTGATCTGTGGTATAACGAACGACACACAACACTAATGACTAATATTAGTAATTATAACAAAAAAACAATTTTAATTTTCAAATTCGTACTAAAAAAATATTAAACATTACAAAAAGAATAAAGAATTATTAAAAATTAAATTAAATAAAGTAATCGGAAAAAAAAAACTGAGGATCGATCCTCCGCCACCGACGAATTATCTCAGCGCGTTTACCACTGCGCCAGCATTACTTGTAGAATGATGGTTGAAATTATGAAGTATATCATGGGTTAATTTGCATTGTATTAAAACAACTTATAACAAAAGGTCGTAAGTCAAAGTTTACCGTCAGTCCATTGCTTTGAGAAATTGCTAATTGATTTATGAACCTGACTGTACCAACAAAAATTAATTCAAATCATACCTAAAATATTTATTTGTAAACTTAGATTAAAAAATGTCCAGATTCCGTGTTCGAAACAAAACGGAACGTTTTAAGTGAAGCCACTTTACTATAAATGTGTGAGTGAATGCCACGCTCGGGAGTGTATTACGTATAGGATTTGCGTTTGTGTGCAATGTGCGAGTAATACCAGTTGCGGAGATTTACCCTTTAAATGTGGGAGATTTTCATTCTTTTACGTTCAGCGTAAAATATATCATCAACAGTAATGACATGATTTTTATCAATACGATTGATGAGTTTTAACGTTATTTCTTTAATTTGTGTAATTTGTCACATGTGCGACTTTAGCTTAGCTTAGACGCTTAGCAACAAATTCAGCGATTCATTTTTATGTTATAGATTATCATGTTAGGATTTTATGCAATAAGTGCTTGTAAGTTAATTAATTGTTTGTAAAATGTATCTTATTATGATATAGGTAGTCATCAGAAGTAGCCTAAACTGTAGTCTGTCTGAGTCTGACCGAGCGACCGAATCTGACCGTGTCTAGCCGTGTCTTACCAAGTCTGACAGAATCTGACCGTGTCTAGCCGTGTCTTACCGAGTCTGACCGAGTCTGATCGAGTCTTACCGAGTCTGACCGATTCTGACCGAGTCTGACCGAGTCTTACCGATTCTGACCGAGTCTGACCGAGTCTTACCGATTCTGACCGAGTCTGATCGAGTCTTACCGATTCTGACCGAGTCTGATCGAGTCTGACCGAGTCTAACCGAGTCTTACCGATTCTGACCGAGTCTTACCGATTCTGACCGAGTCTGACCGAGTCTGACCGAGTCTGACCGAGTCTGACCGAGTCTTACCGATTCTGACCGAGTCTGATCGAGTCTGACCGAGTCTGACCGAGTCTGACCGAGTCTGACAGAGACTGACAGAGACTGACCGAGTCTGACTGAGTCTCACCGAGTCTGACTCTGTATTTGACCCTGAGTCTGACTTTAAGTTTGACTCTTAATCTGACTTAGAGTTCTTATTGAGTCTAACTGAGTCTTTGAGACAATGGACAAAGCGTTATGAATTCAGTAATTAAGCCAACGCGGTTAACACTTATAAAAACAATCATTGTTTAAGTAAATAAAACTATTTGTTCATTCCTCATTTCTTTTTTTTTTAAAGTAGTTAAAGTTTAAATTATGGGTAAAAAAAATTATACCCATGGCAACACCCTACAGTTATGGCGTCACAGTGTTGTCAAATTATTCACTTTTTTGTTTACATATTAAAATGCGGTAAAAAATAAATACATACTTAAATTGAATTCTAACTTAATGAAATGAAATATTATGGCATATTTCTTTTTTTGGAGTGTAATTAGAAACCATTTCACAGCACAAACTTTCATTTTAAAATATCACAACAGGGGCTCGTTACGTAGTTTACGCGGAGAACGTTCATATACGACTGACGTATGGATCGACCGACGCGGGACATTTGTCCCCCGTGTTTTTGGCTTCAATTCTCAGTGGCTTACTATCAATCTGGACATTTTTTAATCTAAGTTTGTAAAGTTCAACATTGTTATTTTTAAAATACTGCGTTAAAATAGCACCATTTATACCAAAATGTTCAACACATTTCACATTACTAGCTTGAATAGAATACTACGAATAGCGTCCATTGAAACTGTTGTCATGTTTATTATGTTACTCCCACAATGAACTTTCGACCCCTATTGTCTGCAACTACATTATAAACTCAATTTTCAACCGTATGTAAATCATTTTAAGTTATATATTATACAATGCACTAACACACGGCAATTTTACACGTTGTTTATCTTGATAATTATTGCAATGTGTTAGTAACATAACGTCTAGGCAGCTGTATCTAAAGGTGCTCATAGACTTTAGAATTCACTTGTAACAAAACATCGGGCATTCGTCGTTTATAATTTTTGTTGATCTGAATAACGGAACACAGCCAAGCATAGAGCCAAAAATCGCTACTAACATTTTCACGGTCTTTCTTAGCCGTAGTCGATAGTCGCTAAGAATGTTCTTCACTTGACAGTCGGTTCGGCAATAGCCTCGCCAGAACGCTCGTTAGAATGCTCGCTAAAACGCTCTCGTTTGTTTTTCTGTAATGTAACATTCGCAAGTATGCTCAAGTTTATCAGCACTACGTTTCGCTATTTATGTTTTTAGCCCCATAGAAAAGGGAGCAAGCCTAATTCCAGAAACCGGTCACAAAAAAAGACTCCTTTGCTGCTACTGATAAAATGAACATAATTAACATACAAAACAACTTAAAAAAATATATTTACAGAAAGAACATCGATACAGATATCTTCCATCTTGCAATGTAAATGATCGTGCAATGTTTGTGGTGTATACGATAATGTTTACCTCGAGTATGTTAGGTATGTTAGGTAAGAGCTACATATTTAATTAAGTCGTAGGTCAGACGCTTGAGAGCTGCGGGCGAGTGTGGACGTATGTATTCTACAAATTGATGCGTCTTTTATCGGTGTAATACTTTTGCCTTAAGATGTAGTATACCTGTGGATAATAATTAACTTGATTTTTGAGATAGCATTCTTAGTTTTAAAATTCTTAGATTTTAAAAAAGATGTTTGAGAAACGATTGCATGTAGCGGAGATGAGGATGTTGAGATGGATGTGTGGAGTGACAAGAATGGATAAAGTAAGGAATGAGTTTATAAGGGGAAGTTTGAAAGTGGCGCCTGGTACAGAAAAAACCGGCCAAGTGCGAGTTGGACTCGCGTGAAGAGGGTTCCGTACGATGTTACCTATCACGTTTTTTTTTTAAATCTGACCCAAATTGGTACGCACAATATTGAGTGATTTACCATGTTATTTTAATATCATGGACTTCTTATAGGTTTTCCTATAATCTATAAGTAGAAAACTAATTTCTGTATTTAAAAAAAAAATAAGTTCAGTAGTTTCGGAGATAAGGGGGGGGGAATGGTCAAATTTCGTCTATTTTTTTGAATAATTTGGAAAACATTTACTTTAAAATTACAAAAAAAATATATTTAAGATTGTCTCAACAAGACCTTTCATTTGATATGTCACACGATGCAGTTTTCAATTTTTTTTTTTAATTTTCCCCTTCCCCCCCAAAAATTACCTCCAATATACAGATATGGACTTCTTATAGGTTATCCTATAATCTATAAGTAGAAAACTAATTCCTGTATTTTTTTCAAAATTTTCGGTTCAGTAGTTTCGGAGATAAGGGGGGGGGAATGGTCAAGCTTCGTCTATTTTTTTTGAATAACTTGAAAACCATATATTTTAAAATTACAAAAAAAATACTTTTAAGTTCGTCTCAACAATACCTTTCATTTGATATGTCACACGATGCACTTTTCAAATATTTTTTTAAATTTTCCCCTTCCCCCCCCAAAAAATACCTCCCATATACAGATATGGACTTCTTATAGGTTATGCTATAATCTATAAGTTGAAAACTAATTCCTGTATTTTTTTCAAAATTTTAGGTTCAGTAGTTTCGGAGATAAGGGGGGGGGAATAGTCAAGCTTGGTCTATTTTTTTTGAATAACTTGGAAACCATTTATTTTAAAATTACAAAAAAAATACTTTTAAGTTTGTCTCAACAATACCTTTTATTTGATATGTCACACGATGCAGTTTTCAAATATTTTTTTAAAAAGTTTCCCCTTCCCCCCCAAAAATTACCTCCCATATACAGATATGGACTTCTTATAGGTTATCCTATAATCTATAAGTAGAAAACTAATTCCTGTATTTTTTCAAAATTTTAGGTTCAGTAGTTTCGGAGATAAGGGGGGGGGAATGGTCAAATTTCGTCTATTTTCTTGAATAACTTGGAAACTATTTTTTTTTAAATTACAATAAAAATATATTTAAGATTGTCTCAACAAGACCTTTCATTTGGTATGTCACACGATGCAGATTTCGAATATTTTTTTTTTTTAATTTTCCCCTTCCCCCCCAAAAATTACCTCCCATATACAGATATGGACTTCTTATAAGTTTTCCTATAATCTTTATGTAGAAAACTAATTACTGTATTTTTTTCAAAATGTTAGGTTCAGTAGTTTCGGATATAAGAGGGGAGGGGGAATGGTCAAATTTCGTCTATTTTCTTGAATAACTTGGAAACTATTTATTTTAAAATTACAAAAAAAAATACATTTAAGATTGTCTCAACAAGACATTTCATATGATATGTCACACGATGCAGTTTTCAAAACTTTTTTTTTTTCATTTTCCCCTTCCCCCCCAAAAATTACCTCTTACATACAGATTTCATCTATTCACGTCACACCTCTGTGCTTGGGTCACAGGAATTGATATGTGTACCAAATTTCAACCCAATCGGTCTAGTAGATTCGGAGATAATTGACTGTAAGCGACAGACAGACGGACACACGAGTGATCCTATAAGGGTTCCGTTTTTGTATTCGGACGTACGGAACCCTAAAAATGAAAGGGAATCGTCTATCTTGGTATGGACGTGTGATGAGGAGGGATGACACCCATGTGACTAAGAGAGTGATGAGTATGAATGTTTATGGATGGAGAGGAAGAGGAAAGCCAAAGAAAAAATGGATGTATAAGAAGATTCTTAGTTTTAAAATTAATTTATGAGGCTTTCTTTTTTGGGGTCCCCCCGCACCGGGTGAAGCCAAATTCTCTATGGACTAAAAATCTGCTTGGTGCTTCACACATGTTCTTTGCGTTCGAGGATCAGGTATCCAGCTTATAGTCAACCCCGCGCCCTGCCAGGCGATAGGCCCTAGATGCCTTGTCAGTTAGCTTACAGTTCTGTGACGCGCACGTGGAACACAACACTCCGTCGGCCCGGGCTTTGTCCTTGATCAGACGGCGAGCCACCCACTCGCCGTCCGCAAACCCACGCGTACGGTGCTTTGGCCAGAAATCTCTTTAGCATGTCCGACAAACTGGGCGTCTCCATGTATGGGCAAGATAATATTATGTAAGACAATGTAACGATGTCGCTGGAATCATCTTTACCACAGATATAGGTAGAAGAAAAAAAACATAAATACCACCACAAAGAAAAATATCTAAATCTAACATTTATTTACATTTTACAAAAACTTTTGAAACTTTTATTCAAATCGTAAAAGCTTTTTTACTAAGCGTGTAAGTAAAACTGCGGCAAAAACCTAGAATAAGTTCAAAACAAAAGTTTCCACACAAAATTCACCACCACGATTGTATGCCACAGACTGAACACACAGATACACAATAGTTCTACAAATTACAGTTGGAATATAAGAGGCGTATTGTGTAATTAAAAACTTGTTATTTTATAATTACGCGCCTCAAATAACAATACAAATACATACAATTTTATGTGTTTGTAATAACACAATAACAGGTAAGTACTTACTCAATGCTTATGTGTGAAACCATCTGTCTGTCTTTCTGTTTGTTTGTTTGAGATAATCTCCGAAATAGCTGGATTGATTTTGATGAGACGTTCACTTGTATGAGCAAGAAGTCTACCATAAACTGATTAAAAACGATTGAAAAGCAAGACATTTCAGTTTAGGTTCCAAAATCGCTTAAAATCGTACCATGACGTCAGCGTCATTTGTATCGTTAACAGTGAATGAAAGATCGCAATTTGTGGCTGAAACGTTTTTGGTGAAAAGAGACAACGCTATTATTAAATAGCGTCGTCTCTTTTTCAGCAAAAACGTTTCAAATGACTTTGTTTCTTTGGATAGTCTGTATAAAGCGCCCTTCGTAACGCCTTAAGAATTCGGCAACCCTGGCCGTGTATAACTGGAGCCTCTTATGTTCTAGAGCGTAGTGTGAGGCAAAATTTTTCTAAAAAGTAAATCATCAGACATCTCTTAGAGAAAAACAATGCGGTTAAAAAATGTATGTAGAATAGGTATTTTATACTTGAAAGATTAAAGTACACTTACGTTGGTTTTTGTAAAAAATCACTAATAAACTTTATTTAGACTGGCCTGTTGGTCTAGTGGTTAGTGACCCTGACTGCTATGCCGGTGGTCGTGGGTTCGATTCCCACCCAGGACAAATGTTTGTGTGATGAGCACGGTCATTTGTTCTGTGTCTGGGTGTAATTTATCTATAATATGTATGTATTTAGAAATATATAAGTATGTTTATCAGTTGTCCAAAACCCATAACACAAGCTCTGCTTAGCTTGGGACTAGATGGCATTGTGTGATAGTTGTGGAATAAAAAAAAAATTCGTCAATTATTCACCAAACGTTTCAGTTTATGTTAAAAAATAGTAACTTTTATTGAAACGCGTATTTTGACAAATTGAGCATTTCAGTTGAGCTGCTATAAGACGTCATGGTACAAAACCAGTACAAAATTGAACGAATGAATCAAAACTTGCGACTCAGTTTTGCACAATTGCTGTCAGATGGCATGGCCTACCAGATTGAATAATTAAAATGATGTCATGGTACGAATTCGAAGAACAGTTCAGTTTAAGTCCTAAACTCGATTGCGTGGTAAGCCTCCAGATGTTATGTGAGCTATATATATTCCACAATAAATCCACTTAAGAAGTATTTTCTTTTCTTACTTAGGTAATGTGATTTTTTATGAGGATAGATGAATAGATGTTTGTCACTCTGTCACACAAAACCTATGAAACGAATTTTGACGTTTAGTATAAGTACACATAGTATCTAGATTTAAAAAAGGTTACTTTTTATCCTCATAAGACGTTCCTGTGAGATAATTACCGAACTTCACACGGACAACACCACGGAAATAAGCTAGTTTAAAATACAACGGTTCAGTTTGTTCACTGTTGCTTGTTATGAGAAATAACATTTCCAAATTAAATAATTATGCTAATAAAGACGCTAGAATCAGAAAATTCCGTTTGTAAAAACACGATTGTGTATCTTTGTGGAGCTAGGTTCGGTTTCTGTGTTATGTGTTAATTTGGTTATTTTAACTTTTAAGGTTAGTTGGATTTTAGCTTATTTGAAACCAGCTTTTGCCCGCGTCTTGGCTCGTCTCCCTCGCCTGTTTCTAGGGCCCCATATTCATCTCTGTTCCAAAATTCACTAAAATCAGTTCAGTAGACGCCCACGGCGTCGGACGTCGGCAGGCGATCTCCGGCCACCGTAGGCGCGGGCATGCGGGCGGCGAGTAATGGGCGACCCGCTGTCAGAGCATGGACCATGCCCGGGTCGACGGCGCGTTGTGTTCCACGCGCGCCTCAAGGAGTGTCATCATGATGACGGGGCCTCTATCTCATTACCGTGACTCTGGAACATAAAGGGCTATTGAAGGACACCGTGGATTTTAGTCAGTACGAGTCTGACAGTCCGTCCCGCCCTGCCCTGGGCGGGAGGACTCATTTGATGATTTTACCACGAAAAAAAAAACTGCGTATAAATTGAACATAAACACTTTGTGAAACCATCGTAGGTAACTGGTCTCTCTCTACCCCTCCATCCTTTTGTAATTGAATGAGATTTTTAGCCAATTCATTAAAAATACTTGTAAATTAGCAGTAGAGCTCATCGTGTCATCTCCTTATGACTTGAGTTAAAGGGGCTGAGAATTTTCATCACTGACTGTAAAATTGAACTATTTGCTGTTTTACACGAAGAAAATTGAACACGCAAATTATTATTCAAATTCACGAGATAAAAACCTAGTAAGCTGTAAGAAGAGTTTATTCAGTAAATAATAATCAAAAGTCAAATTAAAACACGATTTATCTTTTAAATTACAAAATGTCTTAGTTTTACTAAAACGACCCAACCCACATTCTTCAAATAATGTAATTATTTACTGACATTTACCTACACTAATAAAACAAAATGTAGGTAGGTACGATTACTGAAATATTAAAGTTCAACAACAATTTTGTTCGAACCAAACTATAAAATTATTGAACAAATAAATTACTAGCCACTTGATCGTCTATGGTGACTTGAGCTACATTTTTCTTTACCAGACTACGGAAAAATATGGAAAGTTATGATTTTCACCTGTATGTTCACACTTCTTTAAAATGTCTGAACTTCTTCTTAAACACTGTTTAATATTATTGGTGAGCGAAGAGTGTTGGTTTTCCACTGATAACCTAAGTGACACCAAATTAGTCATCATAAACTTAAAAAAACGGCTGTACAAAATAAAAAATTGCCGTCTTACCAGAAAAAGATAAACACTGTTGAACACTTTTCTAAAAAAAAAAGTGTAACTGCGATACAACCCTTATATCAACGTCAAAAGCCGTTTTAAAACAGACGAACGACAGACGGATTTTGTAGATAATTTAAATGTACTTTCTTGTTTTTCATTGAGATTTTTTTTTTTTTTATTCCACAACTATCACACAACGCCATCTAGTCCCAAGCTAAGCAGAGCTTGTGTTATGGGTACTAGACAACTGATAAACATACTTATATATTTCTAAATACATACATATTATAGATAAATTACACCCAGACACAGAACAAATGATTGTGCTCATCACACAAACATTTGTCCTGGGTGGGAATCGAACCCACGACCTCCGGCATAGCAGTCAGGGTCACTAACCACTAGACCAACAGGCCAGTCAAAGAGATTTTTCAGTAGTCAGATTTAGTTTCAGAAGTTTCATTTTTCAGCATGATGCTCTCAACTAGTTTTTTAATAAATTTGATACAGAATTTGATTCAGAGAAATCATTTCAGAGTGACAGGTTAGTGACCTCCTCAACCCAGTTATACACACAAGACACCATTACCATAACTAGAACCATAGAATCATTATTTCATGGTACCTAAAACTATATTCGTTGAACTACCTCTTGCCAAATAGTTCAATAATACCATACAGTTCGAGCGGTGCGGCCCCGGTGAAAATAACCCTGTCAATGCGACCCGGTGACATCGTCTCAAACTGAGCTGTCACCGCACTGGCCGCTGGAGTCACTGACGGGTTGCCGATAGGACTAATTTGAGCCGGCTTTATTTCGGGAAGATACCTGTTTGGTTGTAAACTGGGCTGTTTGAAGAGTGACGGTTTTGATTGCTATCTCTTTGCTGTTGTGGTATATGGGGGGTTAACCCTATGAGAGACATGGCTAGCTAGCTAAAAGACAAGCCATAGGATTGACTTACGAATACCTAATTAAAAAAAAACGTGTCTCATTGGAGAAATGAGATGTGAACGAACCCAGGACCGTAGTCTCGGTAGTCACTTTACGACCACAAAACCAGCGATAGGCTTTTGATACCATTTATATTTTATTACAATCAAAGTAGTACCTTAATCAAGTTAGTATACATAACAACTAGTTATTATTCATAATAACTATTCAATTCAGTCAAAGTGATAAATGAGACAGTTTTAATCACATTAATCTGACGGGGCTCCCGTAGAGGACCAACCATTACCGAAGTCGCGGGACTGTCTTGACAGTTAAATGTGACCCTGAAACGTAAATCGCAATCAAAGGAACATATTGTTTATGTCACTACTAACTATCCTGTCTGCTCTACTCAGGGTGAGAGTATGTTCATTTAATGATTTTACCACCTTACAGAAAGGCGATAATGCGTATTTCAGATCATTTTCTCTGCAAACACCTCCCGAATTCCGTTGTAAAAATAAAAAACCGGCCAAGTGCGAGTTGGACTCGCCCATGAAGGGTTCCGTAGCAGCAAGCATAGATTAGAGATATAATTATATAGAGATTAGTAAGTAATATACACAAACAATAAAAATAACTTTGTTTTTCATAGTATTTGTATGAATGGCAAAGTTATATTTGCGGTTCTTGAAAATGTACTTTATCTCAAAAACTGCTAACTGTATCTCATCCAAACCAATTTTCGTTGGTAGTTTTGGTTGAGGTCTACATTGTATATTTTTTTTTAGTTTTATCATTCTCTTATTTTAGAAGTTACGGGGGGGGACGACACTTTTTACCACTTTGGAAGTGTCTCTCGCGCAAACTGTTCAGTTTAGAAAAAAATGATGTTAGTAACCTCAATATCATGTTTAAAGACCTATTCATAGGTACCCCACGCGTATGAGTTTGGTGAAAAAAATTTTTTTGAGTTTCAATTCTAAGTATGGGGGGCACCCCCAAAATTTGTTTTGTTTTGATTTTTGTGTGAAAATCCTAATGCGGTTCACATAATACATCTTTCTACCAAGTTTCAACAGGATAGCTCTTATACTTTCGACAAAAAGTGTCTGTGACATACACGGACAGACAGACAGACAGACAGACAGACATGACGAATCTATAAGGGTTCCGTTTTTGCCATTTGGCTACGGAACCCTAACAAGTAATTTTCACGCTCATTGAGAACCACGTAATGCTTAAAGCGTGCTAACTGTTATCATTGCTATGCAAATTGTGCGCCAATTGAACAAAATGGGTCACGCCTTGCTTAACAACCAGATATTATGGGAGACAGATAAGAAGCAAGCGACAGTGATAAGGGAATCATTTTATGGAATATTGCATTTTAATTATTGGAACTGTAAAAAATAAATTATTAATGTAATATTATCAGCCTATTGCTGTCCACTGCTGAACGTAAGCCGGGACCAAAGAGCGCCAACCAATCTATACATATAATAAATCTGTAGAAGGGTCAATTTTGTACATTGAAAATATTGAAAAAATAAATAGCGGGGGGTGTTGCTGGATCGATACCAAACCCAAATATGTGATTAAAAAATTTTTTGTCTGTCTGTCTGTCTGTCTGTCTGTCTGTCTGTCTGTCTGTCTGTCTGTCTGTCTGTATAATTATGCAGGCATCACGTGAAAACTAACGGTTCGATTTCGATGAAACTTGGTATAATTATACCTTATTATCCTGGGCATAAAATAGGATACTTTTTATCCTTGAAAAATACGTAGAAAAAAAAATCTGTAACAAACTTTATTATGGAACCACTGGCGACACCTATTATCAAGTAGAACATTACGCCACGCCTGCCTCCATTGATTTCTAAAAAGGTTCCACCACTCACCACTAGATGGCGTTGTGCCTATGACGCGCATTTCTGAATCGCGGTGTTAAGATTCTCCGAGAGTTAATGACTACCATGACCTTATTATTTTTCTGTGTGACTTAACTATGAGCTAGCAGTGCACTTGCGGGCTACGTCCTAATTGGAATAGCTACACAAGACTCGGCTACGAACTTTTATCATAAAGTTAAACAGTAATTCAATTCTGTTATTTTTGGTTTAGAGGACCAAAAACCCCTGCCTTCGTCCTCCCTGGGAAAAGGTGGTCGGGACTTGTCCTATTTTATATAAATAATTTGTACGTTGTGGACAATAAATCTTTGTCAAGAAACCGAACTTCTCTTCGTGCCGGCAGCGGTGACTAACCATCCCTTAAAAATCTTATTTTTCAGTTTTATTCATAGACGCTGTTCTGTAGAACCGCGAACACGCGTTGCATTACCCGCAGTGGATTCAGCGCCGTAACCTGTAGCGCTGAAAGTCGGATTTGGCTTGAACCGTTTGCGGCACACGCGGGCCACGCCTCCCCGACTCCTATATAAGGAGCCGCGTTCCGCGCCGCGCGATCCATATAAATTTTGATGCGAGCGGACGTGTCCAGTGTGGCGAGCGGTCGTCCGTGGAATTAATATTGTATGCGTGTAATTTCAAACCGTGCTTTTCAGCGCGACCTTTTTGATTACTGTTCCGATCAGTTATTTGTAAATACAAGGTCGGAATTACTATGAAAAAAATACTTACTACAGAACGCGAGCTCAACAGCAGTAGCTCAATAGATCTCCTTAATTATTATAGGCTTAGCCGTATTTGGGTCCAATAGATATTTATAAGATGTCATTGTCAGAGTTACTCAAAATGGAGAAATAAACCATCCACGCGAAGACCGACATCCACGCGGACGGAGTCGCGGGCGGAAGCTAGTGTAAATAATATTTATGATTTTATTGTCGACAATATGTGGTACGTGGACTCAGCAATAATTGCACCGATAGTCGTTCCGGTCAATGACTAATTGCGAAGAGCCTCGACCAAAACCTTTTAGATGCTTTCATTGTGAGGCTGGCTCAAGGTCTTGAAGCAGTTCAGTTCTCTTGGACACAGCGCGCATGGTGAGGAGGTTCCTAACTAATCAGATGGGGCTGCGACTGCGACCACTTCTGCATGTACCTTATGCAAACTCTAATTACAGGCGTAATGCATATGTACTTAGAGCTAGTCGTAGTTTTAATGAAATTAGTACCGAACAAGACATTGACCTCTTCTGCACCAAAGTACAGTGAGAAGGCTCTTAGCGAAGCCATTTTTTGTACAAGCGGCACCTGGCTGCACTTGAGTCGTTTGTGTTATTTGTATAACAGAACTGCACTATTAAACTATAGCTGTTATGAATGTACAAATATCATTATAATAAGTTATAATATAGGTAATGGAAGTGTTATTATTTAAATGTGAGGGCTTGTAATTAGCAATTTAGTTTTTAATCCTGTCATTATAATAGTTATTCGTCTGTAAGCCTTCCGAATAAAATAAAAATAAAATAAAAAAATAAATAAATTATTGACATCATATCCTGAGAATATGAACTATCTGGTACATCGGAAACCAACTCTATGAAGGTTCAAAAAAACGACGAAACACTTCAAGAAAAGGTAGGTAGTGCCCTTGCGCTTCGCTTGGCTCGTCTTGGCGGATAAATAAGGTAATATTAAACAAAGGTTTTACTTAGAAATCAAACACTTCAGCGTATTCAAAAATGAAATTAATTTGATCCAAAATGAATAGCTATTGTGCTATTTTACCAGTACAAAAAAACAATTCCATTTGAAAAGATTTCCACGAATAATTTTATGGATCGGTTTTCTGAATCTAATTTTAGGCTTTATTGGAATTAGATTGTCTAATTTGACAAAGACAAGAATAGTAGGGCGAGCTAAACCCAATAAAGTTGTGGACACAATATTCCATTGGCATTATTTTTCCTTATGGTCCCAAAATAATACTCAAAAATATTATTGTATTTATAGGTGGAATCCGGGACCGCGGTCCCGGTCCCATAGACCGCACGACACTATTTATTTAGTTATTTTAATGCGTGTACCCCATTGATTTTGAATTGCAATAGCCGCTTGTTACGACACTGATTTAACAACTCAATCAACCTCCCAAATCAATCAAACCAATCAGGTTTTCAGACCTATTTACAATATTTATTTGAGAATTATTGTTTATATTTGTATCTATAACCCTATTCGCACGCAAATTAAAATGTAAGGAGGTGTACAAACTGATGCGAATAGTTGCGTGACTTCTAAATCCGAAAAACAAATGACGCCGCAGTATCTGGTAGCGTCCCGCATCACACGCAATATTCGCTTCAGTCTAACCACAGCTTATTACTCATTTCGTACAAAAAAAATTGAATGAACAATATTTTAATACTAACCCAGAAAATACCTCGAATATTCCCTTTCGACCAGTTTCCAATATAGTGGAACTATTTTCTAATAAAAGCCTATAAGGACCATTTCAGGGGCTCGTGAAGTATAACGAGGTGAAAACATTACCCACACGTGTATTTCAATGCGAAGGTCGATGCTGGAGCGAGGTAAAAGAAACATACATCTGTAGGAGGAAAGAAGATGGAGCTAGTTGTATAATTTGGACCTAATTGCGATGAAAACCGCTGGTTCATGTAGTGTTGTCTAAATATAGGTCAGACCATCTTTTGTTTGTGCAATGACACGCAAATATTTGAGCGTGAATGTAGAATGAACAAAGACCTATTTTGAACCTTAATAGCCAGTTAAAACTAATGAATATTAAACAAATTTTCAGGCGAAATGCTGGTAAGAATAAAAATATATGGAATTGTATGATCTTGCGAGCAATAATTGTCTTTTTTGAGCTCAAAAACATTAAATACTGAATCTTAGGATTTTTAAGCCTCCTACGAATATTGCCTTTTTGAACACAAACTTATTGACATATTTTCATTTAGGCTGTTTCGCCAGACATAATAATAAAATAAAAATAAAAAAGCTTTTATTAATTCCTTACAACAAGTACTTATGCTTAAAAATATGTTTCACTATTAGAAAAGCCAGACATACAATTATTTAATTTATAATGTCTTTTTAAATAAGACTCTTATGAAAGGTTAAGTGAAATGTGTAGCGTGGGCAGATCGACGAGACATCTTAGAGAGTTGCTTGGATCAGATTGGAGGCGAAAAATGGCTGAACAGCTTTGGCAGGACTGTCTTAAAACGGCACTACGAATCTGCAATGCAGAAGGCATGTGAAGGAACAGAGTTACAGTCAGCAACCATCGGCGTCATACCACAAAAAGTACATCTGATGAACAATGTCTTGTCCAAAAAAAGTGTAACTGCAAAACGACCCTTATATCAACGTCGACAGCCATGTTGCAGTTGACCGTTCTTTTAGACAAGTGTTCAGCAGATGTTGAACTTTTTTGGAGTAAAAGTTTGACAATCCCTTTTTATTAGGTGGTTACATTATAAACAAAAAGGCCTTCATGAAAAGAGATTCACTGTCAGACTCGTACAGCCTTATTGCAAAAACTTAAACATCTGTTGAACACTTGTCTAAAAAAAGTGTGACTGCAAAACGGACCTTATTTCAACGCCATAATCTGACATTTTTTTAGACAAGTGTTCAACAGACGTTTTAAAGTTTTTGTGGTACGACGGGTACTGTCTAAATTCCACCGTGTTCATTCAATTGCCCCTTGCATTTAAGGCTTACGGTAATCTGCTTAAATATTGCTGCAACCCCGTTCTGGCAGTCCGTTAGGTTCCACAAAGGGAGGTATCATTTGGTGATATTTACCCTGCAAAAAAGAAAATGGGGCTTGGGAACATGGGAGTCCTCCAACCCAGGGCAGGGCGGGAGGGACTGTCAGTCTTCATTATCATCAGCCAGAAGTCATCCACTGCTGAACATAGGTCAGGCCATGGGCCAATGTCAGACTTATACCGACTAAAATCCACGATGTCCTTCAGTAGCCCTTTACGTTCCGGGGTCACGGTAGCTCGTTAGTTCCGCGACCCCGGCAGATGGGTGAGACTTAAATCCAGCAGTGGACTGATAGACCAAATTGATTCGAAAAGTTCATCATCATTTTCGCTTCTGATTTAAAAAATCCTTAACATGCGTGATCAACGAACCTCGAATCCATACAAAATGGTACTTATTTCAATATTGTAAATACTGTACTGTTTTCGCAATACATAACTTATTAATATTTAATACTCACGAAATATCAATGATGAAACTGGAATCGAATGTGAGAATTTACGAGTATTTCGTCGCTTTGTTTGTGAAATACAAACATTGAAGGATATTTTAACGATATGGACACCCTCGCTGGCTCTAGTGGCCACAAGTGACTGCTCGCGTAGCATGGCACTGTAGAAACAGGCCCTGTAGCCATGTAACAAACAATAAACGCAAACGCTGAGTAGGCTTTAATAGATTTTCAACTTTATGTGCTTCGATATTGTAATGTAGGGTATTCTTAAGCTGTGTCTAGTATAAATAAGGTTGTACACCCGCCGCGTCTTTAGTCAATAAATAGCTACCGAACGAACGTCTATAGTTTTACTTACCGATACTACAGTGGCGACGAGGATGGCTAAATTCGGTGAATTTGATATGAAGACTGGAAGCTGGCAAACCTATTGTGAGAGGCTGGAGATGTATTTCTTGGTGAACGCAGTAAAGGAAGATTTAAAACTACCGACGCTTATAGCATTCATGGGTGAACCGGCATACGAATTATTAGTGAACTTGTGTAGTCCGAAGAAACCGGCGAACATGACCTTGACCGAGGTTGTGAAGGTCATGCAAGAACATTTGCAACCAAATCCATCGATTTTGGCAGAACGATTTAAATTTCGACAAAGAAGACAACAGGCGGGTGAAAGTATTTCGGATTATGTTGCAGAATTGAAAAAAATTACGCGGTATTGCGAGTTCGGCACAAGTTTGGACGATAATCTGCGAGACCAATTCGTGTGCGGTATCATGAGTGACCTTATTAGACAACGATTGTTTGCGGAAGGGAACATAAAATTCATCAAAGCAGTATCGGTGGCTAGCGCTTTGGAGGCGGCGGAGCGGGATGCAGCCGCTGTAGACGGGCGAGGCAGTGTCAGTGGGCCCGCCGCTGCCGACGCGAACGCTGTTGCGACGGGACTGGAAGGTTCGAGAACTATTACGGTGTCGCGGCGTAGTTCAGTAGCATATGATCAAGCAGGGGACTTACATCGCATGCAAGTGGGAGGATGCGCTGCATGCGGGGATTACCGACATAACAAGATGGAATGCAAATTTGCGAAGTACCAGTGTAGTAAATGTAAGGAGGTTGGTCATTTGCGTCGGATGTGCCAGGAGAATGGTACACGTGTCATCGGGGACCATCGAGACCGCGGACGATCGCGGGGCGGCGGAGCAGGCAGAGCGGCGCGCAGTGGCGGCGCGGGCGCTGGAACGCACCGCACGGCCAGCCGGGGCCACGAGCAGACAGGGAAGGCGCGGCCGGGTGCACATGGGCGGCCCGCTATGCACACGTTCGAGGCACATTGGGAGGAAGACACGGAAGATGAGGTGGAGGAAGAGGAACCAATTTATCAAATGTCGTTAAGCCAATATAGGCCGGTGAGCATGAACATTTTAGTAAACGGGGTTATGTTAACAATGGAAATTGATACCGGGTCTCCTTTATCTTGTATCTCAAGTAAAACTTATAAAGAGTATTTTTCTGGTATACCGTTATTACCATGTAAACTATCAGTCAAGTTTTATAATGGGAGTAAAGTTCAACCAATGGGCTATCTAGAAGTGACCGTTACCTATAAAAATCATAAAAAGAATTTAGATTTATATGTATTTGAAACGGGAAGTACTACACTTTTAGGAAGGCAATGGTTATCGGAATTAAATATCAATATACCCCCTATAACAATAAATAACGCGAGGTTAACAAAGGAGGATTTAACTATTCAACAAAAAACTAATATTGTAAATAATATCTATTCTAGGTACCATGAATTATTTGATGGCGGATTGGGGCATTTCACGGGCGGTCGAGCGACATTACATTTACGTGAGGGTGCCATGCCGATATTCTGCCGCGCGCGACCGCTGCCGTACGCACTGCGCGCGCGCGTGGATGACGAGCTCGAGGCCATGCTGCGCGCCGGCATCATTGAGCCTGTTCACACCTCCGACTGGGCCACACCACTGGTAATTGTACATAAGCCGGATGGCGCATTACGTTTATGTGCTGACTATAAAGTTACGGTGAATCGTATGTTAAGAGTTGATAAGTATCCTGTGCCAAAGATAGACGATTTATTTACTAAATTAAGCGGTAGTAGGTATTTCACAAAACTAGATTTATCGCAAGCGTACAATCAAATATTATTAGACGAATCCAAGGATTTTACAGTTATTAATACACATAAGGGTCTTTTCAGATACAATCGATTAGTATATGGACTCGCGTCGAGTCCGGGAATTTTTCAAAGGATAATGACTCAATTATTTGATAAAATACCAAATGTGACAATTTTTTTAGACGATATACTGATCACGGGAGAAACGATTGAAGTACACATAGATACAATAAACAAAGTTCTTAAAATATTGCAAGAAAATGGCCTAAAAATAAAAAAGGAAAAGTGTGATTTTTTGAGTAAAGAGGCAAAATATTTAGGATTTATTATTAGTAGGGAGGGTGTTAGAGTAGATCCAGATAAGATTAAACCCATTATTAAACTGTCTTTTCCGACTAACGTATCCGAACTAAAATCATTTTTAGGTATGGTCAACTTTTACGGAAAATTTATTAAAAATTTAAGTTTCTATTTATCACCATTTTACGAATTATTGAAAAAGGGTAAACATTGGCTATGGGGTCATACACATTCTCAGGCATTTAATAAAATAAAAAAGTTACTGATTAGTTCAGAAATATTATCGCACTATGATGAGTCACGGCCCGTTATAGTGACGTGTGATGCGAGCTCACGGGGCATCGGCGCTGTGCTTGCGCAGCGAGCGACCGATGGCCGCGAGTATCCAATAGCGTATGCGTCAAGGACACTCACCGCCGCGGAATATCACTATAGTCAAATACATAAAGAGGCTTTAGCTATTGTATTCGCCGTGAAGAAATTTCATCAATATCTTTATGGCAGACCATTCGTGTTAAAAACAGATCATAAACCCTTAGTTAGTATTTTTGGATCGGAATTAGGAATTCCAAGCATGACTGCTAGTAGGTTACAGAGATGGGCGTTAATATTATCAGCCTATGATTTTAAAATTGAATATGTGAATACAAATTCAAACACGGCAGACGCTTTGTCTCGGTTAGTAGAAAGTTATAAAGCTATTAGCGAAACAGGTAGTGAGGAAGTTCCCGAACAAACATACCTTCACTTCGCCTCGGATGCCTTGTTACTTAAATATGAAGATATTAGAAAAGAAACAAAAAGAGATCCAATTTTAATGCGTATATTGAGCTATGTTAGGGATGGTTGGCCTAAAGAAATAGAAATTAAAGAACTTAAGCCTTATTTTAATAGACGCAGTGAAATATACACTGAGTTGGGTTGTCTTATGTGGGGTCATAGGCTAATAGTGCCAAGAATTTGTCAAGATAAGGTTTTGAAGGAGCTACATGATACTCATATGGGGATAATTAAGACAAAATGTATAGCTCGAAGTTACGTTTGGTGGCCAGGAATAGACGAGATGTTGGAAAATCTGTGTCGAAACTGTACAATTTGCGCAGAAATGGCCGAGGCACCAGTTCACCATGCACCGCAGCCGTGGAACTGGCCGTCTCGTCCATGGACTAGGTTACACGTAGATTTTTTGGGGCCTATTCAGGGACACAAGTATTTAATAATGGTCGATGCAACTTCGAAGTGGATCGAAGCATGCCCGGTCACTTCGACTACGGCTAAAGCAATATTAAGTAAAATTAGAGAAATCTGGTCACGTTTCGGTATACCAAAACAATTAGTATCGGATAACGGGCCTCCTTTTAGTAGTGAAGAATTTAATTCATTTTTAGAAAATAACGGAGTAGAACATGTGTTTTCCGCACCATATCACCCCGCTTCCAATGGTTTGGCGGAAAATGCAGTCAGACAGTGCAAAAGAGTGATTAAAAAAGCGATTATTCAAAATATAGACGTAGAACTTGCTCTTCAACGGTTTCTACTGGTGTATAGGACCACTGAACATAGTACCACAAAAGAAAGTCCGTCACAAATATTACAAGGCAGGATATTAAGAACTCGATTAGACCGACTTAAACCGTCGCGCGAGAAGCAGGTGGCTGACGCGCAGCTCCGGCAGAAAAATGGGGCAGGAGGGACGCGCCGCGCTCTCGAGACGGGGGACGAGGTTTGGTGCCGGGTGTACCAAGGATTAAAGAGGTGGGTAAGTGGTACGGTCATTCAGCGCTTGAGTACCACAGATTATCAAATAAGATTATTAGATGGCACAGAGATACATAGGCATATTGATCAGTTAAGGTTAAAAGGGAAGGAAAATCAATCTCAACAGACTGATGACGTAATAGTCAGCACAAAAGTAACGCCCACCAATGCTAACCGGTCTTTAGGTAATGCACTTGTCTTTCCTACAGTACCAGTTCCAAAGATATCCACTGAGGTGTGGTTAGGTGGAGGTGTGGGGGGTTCGGGATGCGATCGGGATGAGCAGGCACGTTTAGATCCGGGGTCAATCATCGATTCATCTAAAGAGGTGTGTGAGGGATCCAACAGTGTAACCTCGACCGCCGGTGAAACGCGTCCCGTTAGAAATAGGAGACCTCCCCAAAGATACGGTCAACCCTAGTGATGATTATAGTTTAAATTATGTAAAAAGATCATAAGTAATTATGTGTGTTAATTTTAAGTTAGTGAATAAGTAATTATGTGTGTTAATTTTAAGTTAGTGAATAAGTAATTATTGTGTTAATTTTAAGTTAGTAAGTAATTATGGTGTTAATTTTTAAGTTAGTAAATAAGGGTGGAGGTGTAATGTAGGGTATTCTTAAGCTGTGTCTAGTATAAATAAGGTTGTACACCCGCCGCGTCTTTAGTCAATAAATAGCTACCGAACGAACGTCTATAGTTTTACTTACCGATACTACAGATATAACGTTGAATATCTAGTGAAGATTGCTTTTCGTTTTCAATCTTTCCTGTCGCTAACGCTCAGAAATCTTAAATAGATTTTCAACTTTAGGCTCTAGGCTATAAAGTTGAAAATCTATTGGGGAGTACAGAGCGTTTACGTTTATCGTTTGCGACTTGTTGTGACTTGGCTAGGGGGGCTGATTATGTCGATGGAAGAAAAGACAAAATGACAGAACGTTTTTTTACGTGGTAAGATCATCGAATGAGTCCTCCCCACCCAGGGCAGGACGGGAGGGACTGTCAGATTTATACTGACTAAAATTCACGGTGTTCTTCAATAGCCCTTTACGTTCCGGGACAACAGTTACCTGATAAGACAGTCTCGCGACAAAATGACAGTACGTAGAAAGATTTTTATCGAAGTATGGTAATGTTTCAAATCATTTGAATTCGATGAAATAACTTTGTCTATCCTTTGTAGAAACTCGTAGAATTGGTCATGCTGTACGTATAGTACATGCTTCGATTCCCAGGTCGGGCAAGGTGTTATCAGGTTTTTTCCATTAAGAATTTCAATTTCAATCATTTTGATGACAATAGAGTCGCCATTGGTGACTAACTGGCGAATTATGGGTGTACTATATTAGGCACACTTCTGCCAAACGATTTATTTACAAGGATCACAGAGGCCTTACCACGGGCTCTTAATGCGATCCAGTTTAGGCTGTGGGAAAGAGACAGAGCTATACAAGTCGTCTAGCGCCATCTCTTTCCTACAGCCTAAACTGGATCGCGTTAAGAGTTCATGGTAGGCCACCTGGCACAGATTACAGGCGAGATGTTATCAGAGCCGAATATTATGAAAACAAATATTTTTTTATGTTTCGTCTATTCTAAAATAACACCACCTCTTTTACATACATAAACTCATGCCTTCTTCTCATGGTTTTTGGCAGAAACGACAGAGCGCTAGCTGTTATCATCGTTTCATACTTCTTTCGTTCATCCACATTCATACTTCTGGTCATACAAGCACACCGATTGTGAGACTATCTTTTCTAAAACTATGTTTTTGCAACTTGATGTAAAGCTTGTCACTCAAACCTCTTAAAAACTTTAAGTGGCTAAGAAATTCACGAGCAGCCAGTAAAAACTACACCAACTT
Source organism: Agrotis exclamationis (assembly GCA_950005045.1). Classification (NCBI taxonomy): domain Eukaryota; kingdom Metazoa; phylum Arthropoda; class Insecta; order Lepidoptera; family Noctuidae; genus Agrotis; species Agrotis exclamationis. The sequence goes on along the minus strand of OX465431.1, from coordinate 3,714,292 downwards.
AACTGATAGCACTCAGCACCCAAAACAAGCAACTTTTACCGCATTAACTTTTCAAAAAAGGTACCTCCCATCCCCTCTTTTCCCCTCCCTTTACGCATAACTAAGTTTGAAGAAGATGAAAGTTTGAAAACTGTGCCAAAGAAAAAAAAATTGCGACGGTATTTTTTTTGTCTGTGGAACAATTTTGAAAATGTAATGAATACTGGCTGGATGCAGAGTTTGTTCCTTTTTCAAATTGCCGGACTTGGTTGACAACTTCAATAACTTTTGTTGAATTGTGCTTGGGAATTGTAACTGTGGTTGCAGTTTACAGTGTTTCTTTTGTTTTAAATTAAGAGTGAAATGTCTACGTATGTGTGAGTAAAGCCTCCTGCAGACACACGCGATTAATCGCGCTGCGACAACGAGCCAAGCTAATTTTCACTCTAAAAATACTGCGAATGGACCGCGACATGTCGCCCCGTGCGATTAATCGCGTGAGTTCTGCAGGAGGCTTAAGACTATATTTCTGTCTCATTCTATGAATGTTACAAAAAGTCTGATATAGTGACAAGTGAATAAATAATAGATAATTGTAATATTGATAATTTAAAATTATCCTTGTAAAGTAACAAAATATGTTTTTTTGGCATAAACCTGCAATAAATAGTATTATCTGCATAGGGCTTTAACGTAATAGTTCACCTAATTAAATAACACAAAAATATTTAGCCTAGTTCTTTTAATAAATCATACAAAGTACACATCCACATTCAGCTTTCGAAAAACTAAAACCAACACGAGAACGCAAAAATAAATTATTAGCACTCAAAAATCACGAAACTTCATAAAACAATAACCCCGTTCAACACTATTAAAAAATATAACAGAGAACTTTAATATTTATGCGCAGTTTTCGCAAATAAAACCTATTTTTTGCGGGACGCATTGAAACAGAATGTAATCTCTATGGGCAGTTGGAAACTCGCTGGCCTCCGTATTTCAGGTCATTGGTTTTATATAAAACGGCTCTTCCTCATATTTGTGGAAAATTTCTGGAAATATCATAAAAGGATGGTAGGGAAAACATTTTTCATGGCTCGCTGTGAATAGTTTAGTCGTTCTTAACGGACTTCAAAATGTTGGAGTTTAAGTTATGGAACGTAAACTCGGACTTTTGGAATTTTGTCTGCGGATTTTAAAGGGTTGGATGATATTATAAACAGTGGATTTTAGGATGGTTTCATAATGTTATGATCGTAGTTTAAAAACATAAAAATTAATTAATAACAATTTCTGAAGAATCGGAGTTAAACAACGGATCAATAAACTCTTTTGCAATAAAACCTCCAGTGTAAAATACTATTCTATGAACCCCATCACAGTTGTGAAAAAGGCTAGGCCTATGATGATGATCGACCACGTGGTGAATAAAATGATCAGCTTCTCATAAAGTGGAAGCCATAATTATCTCAGAAATGGACTTACAAAAATATTCAAACATGACATCATCTAGATTTGAAGAAGTCTACATTTGAACTTTAAACTAAATAGGATGAATTCATTTAAATTAATTTCAACAAAATTTTATCGCTTTTTCACTCCCTAGGGAATAACTTTCCTAAAATCCGTTCTAAGTTCTTGCTTAGACCCAGCGTCCGTGGATTCTTTGATCAGTCAGTCAGCCAGTCAGTTTCTTCTTTCATGTACAGAAGATTATTCAACCATTCCTTTACAATTGAGCCGATCAAGAACATGCCAAGCACGAACTAACACCAAACTGATTCAAAATAATCTATATCTATACATACAATAAAAAAATAAAAAAATAAATAATAAATTTTATAAAATCTTGGTTCTTCTAACCGTACAGACAGGTGTGTTGCTGGGGAGTTTGTTCCGCCACTTCTTCTTCCCAGCCAAAACACTAGGAAGTGTCGAAGGGGGGGCGCTTTGGGGGACTGTCTTATGTAAAAAAATGACCTTCAAAAAGTGCTGATAAATCAGCCTAATTTGAATAAATGACTTTTGATTTTGATTTTTTTGTTTTTTTTTTTGAACAGTAAAAAAATTGTGTCTGTACATTGAATATATCAAAAAAATAATAATTGAGGAGGGTTTAGAAACAGTTATAGAGCACGAATCCAAAAAAAAATCTGTCTGTTTGTACACGCTAATCTTCGGAAGTAATGGACGGATTTGAATGATTTTTTTTGTTGTATAGACATTAAGTCGGAGCAACACATAGGCTATAATTTATCTTGGAAACTTGAATACCTGATGCAGGACCGCAACAGTCCAGCTAAACTATAAGAGATACAAAAATGGCACCATAGCAAAAATTGTTCCACGTGATGAGCATTTTCTGCTGCGAGAATAAATTTGAAGATCTGGAACACCTGATGTGGAACTCCAAGAGCCCAGCTACACTATAACATGTATGGAATGACGTTTTAGCAAGAGTTATTCAGCCTGATGAGCACTCTCTGTTGACGTATACAAATTCATCTCGAATCGTCTCGCGCAACCCGTTGTTTTCCCGTCACCGGGCTCTTAGAATTCGACATCAGACGTTTCAGATCTTTGATTTTGACGACCCCGTTGTCGCTGGCATAAGCAACAGGATCCGCGTACGAAGTCGCGGGCAGATGCTAGTAAACAATATAATTGTTCCTATGACAGATCCGCTAACCACGTGAATTAATCACCTCTGAACAATCAGTCATAAATGATTCATCGCTCAATAATGTTCCCTAGTAATTACTGATTAGACATGCTAATCATTTTAATAGGCTGGATTTAGATGAGGTGATTGTAAAGGGCTTTAAATTGGGTCCATCATCTTACTATAGAGCGTTCAATTGTGTTCTTTAATTACTGCGTCAACAAATTAATATCAAATCTGTTTAGTCAGTTTTGCACATCGTCCCACTGCCTGGAGACCTTACTTTCAAGGCACATCACAGGATTGTTGGGTTAAACAGTACACAACCTAATAGATAGAACTGCAGGATGACATTGAAAATTGGTTTGTGACGTCAGAACTATTAAAAATCATACCTAGGAGTGACGTTTTATGAATTTTAAAATCATTGTATCGTCGTCAATTTTGGCTTAGGGTAAGAAAAGAAAAATTAGGGGTCAAGTTTGGATTATTATTAAAAAAGTACAGTTCTCAAGGAAAACAATAACTATGTTTTATCGTGTCGTATTGATTGGCGAATTCTAAAATAATACAAGTGAAGGCAATAAGAATTGATTTTTAACAAAAACTTTGCAGCTTAAATGGAGGTCTAAAAAAAATTACATAATTAATTTGTAACCCAATTTTGCACACAGCTTGCACAAAAACCTAACAACTTCTTTTAAAATCGCTAAAGTAGAACAATGAACAGCAAACAAAATAAGACTACAACACTAGCATTGCAAGAAAAATGGCCTTAATATGGGTCAAGAAATAAGGTCGCCTATGCCCCAGCACCGGGCACCCGGTCTATCACAATTTACAAACTATCGTTCTAGGAGTCAATTCCAATTGTGCCAGCGGAAATTCTTTGCAATTCAGTTGTGAGATGGCTACTGTATGGTTTATTTTTGTAATGACTGTGTTGACGGGATTTTACTTCGAAAATTATGCTGTTATTTTAGAGTTTTTAAGCTTTGTGTTTGGTAAGAGAATACTGCCCTTTTTTGTACTCTAAATACGAGTAGGTACCTAAAACGTTTTTTTCCACAAAATGACAAGCAGTTTACTTAGAGAGTATAGACACACACTATATCTCAAAACATTTATTTACATTCTTAGGAAAATGAAAATAAATGTTAGTAGCTAAACAATTTCGTGCTCAACAATTTTTACCTACGAGTATGTTTCATGAGAAAGCGTTTTGAAACGTGCGAATTTATTTATGAGAAATTGACCTTGAACAACGTTTTTTGCTCATAATTTATAATATTTAACTGTTCTGGCGTTCCGCGACCGATGATCCGCGACGGATGTTCCGTCAGATATGAACCCACCCTTAAGCAGGATTATTTGACATTTTTATAAATCAAAATAGATAACTTGATACTTAAACCCAGATTCTTTCAGCTTTATGTGAACTAATGTAATCTTTTGTTTTACCTGCTGAAATCATGAAATAAGTCGTTCCGCCCTGAATGGAGCGAGAGAGACTGTCAGACTTTTACGGACTAAAAATCACCTCTTTTCCTAAAGTTGCCCTTTGTGTTCCAAGGTCACGGTTACCTTTACAGACGGTCCTACGACCCGAATAAATAATGTACCCTTGAATGTCTATCTTGACCGGGCTATCTATTTATGTGTCATGCAATGAGGGCAAGCCGATTGCCTTCTTCGGTTAGCATCAAATCTGAATGGAAATATCCAAATATCTATCCTAGCTCTTAGTAACGAAGACACTATAATGGTCCCAGATAAAACAAATAATTACACAATTATCTCACAAGAGTTAACTAGGCGTCATACTAAAGATAGTTAAATTCTAATAATACCTATAATTTCTGACAAAATAATTTGTCACACGACCGTTACTTCAACCTATTAAAATCATTCTCAACATAAAAGCAAATACCATTAAAATACATCTTGTTAAACATAAACTACTACTCGCCCCATCAAAGATAACAAGCTCCGCGTCACATAAATACCATAGCCAACCATTATAAATTCCGTAAGTACACACACAAAGTCGAAAGTGCCGTAAAGGCATTACCCATAAGGATCGCGACACAAGTGCGAAACGAACGGTGTCGACAATTCATCGACTGAATGACACACCAAACGCGCTGAACATTCGGAAACGCGACGGCACGGCGGTGTTGGTGCTGTTTCGTTCATTGCATTCATCATCATCAGCATATAATGTTCCCACATATGGGACATAGGCCTCTTCTCTGCGAGAGGGAGGAGGCCATAATCAACCACGCGAGCCCAGTGCGGGTTGGTTTAGGACATGGCGGTTTCCTCACGATGTTTTCCTCCGTATTGAGAGCAGTGGTAATGAAATAAATTACACAAAGTAATGCGCCAGGCCACAAAGTAATGAGAGCAGTGGTGGCCCAGTGGTATCGGCCTCGACTTACGAGTTGTAGGTCGTGGGTTCGAACCTAGTCAGGTGCATTACTTTGTGTAATTTATTTCAACACCACTGCTCTTAAAACGGTGAAGGAAAACATCGTGAGGAAACCGGCATGTCCTAGAACCAAAAATTCGAAGACATGTGACATCTACCAATCCGCACTGGGTCCGCGTGGTAGATTACGGCCTGCTCCCTCTCACAGAGAGGAGGCCTGTGTCCCAGCAGTGGGAACATTTAAAGGCTGATGATGATGATGAATGCGCCAGGTTGCGTATCAACTCACGACCTACACTCGTAAGTCGGGGTTAATATCACTGGGTTATCGCTGCTTTTACACTGTTCATGCGTTATGCGACGGAAAATAACATGGTGTCGTGCGAAGAAAAAGATGGCAATAAAATTCCATTACGCGCGCTGTACAAACAAACGCTTCAATCCACTAATGAGATGAGATTTTAACAAAGGCAGGAGTTGTCAACCGCTCCAAAAGATACCTATGGTTTAGAGCCAGAGTTAACGGAAATGATGGGGTAGGCCATCATGTCGTAGTTACCATTGGGTCTCTTAACGCGCCGAACTTTACGTCACGACGCAATGCGTGATGTACTTGCTCATGAACGCAACGATTTGATGTGTCATAGGAAACTTGAAAAGCCGTACGGTGCCGTACGTTCCGCAGATGTGTCGCGACCCTAATAATTATGGTTGAAGCATAAACTAATGAATTTTAACATTAATATCTCGTATCTATGTTAACTATGAACAAGAGGCATAAATCAGGAACTACCTTGAGGCACATTAGTAGGGTAATTCGCATAAATTACTCTTCAACAGGACGGGACGGAATTGCAATTAACCTCTTTGGTTATAGGGATTTCAATCGACGGGGTAAGATGTTATTGGCTTTAAGACTATTGATAATGACTGAACAGCTGCACAGTTTGATCGACGCCACGTTTAAGCAACGTTTACCGAGATCGATACGAAGATGGGTACCCATTTTACATAATATCGAGAAAAATAATCTTGTCATGCCTTAGAACGTGAATTAAACTGATGCCAGTACCGCGCGGTGGCGTTCATTTGTAAATTTTTGTTACTGGCCCGTAGTCACAAATTATAAATTATTATCTTACCAAGGGGTACCGCAGAATGATTTATAAACTGGTTAAAGGTCAAACTAACCAGGTGTAGAATATCAAGGTTATTTTACATAATTATAGTGTTCGGAAACACCCTGTATAGAAGAGCGACTGCCATCTTACCGATTTTTTTTAGACTTTAGTCAGGGATGACAGAGACTAAGACAATCAGGTATTTCAAAAACCATTTGAATAATAAAATTGAATAACCGGTTTCCGAAATAATATGTCATCTAATTTACACTGGTCAATCATATAAAATCTTACCTCCTTTTTTGCTTAGGGCTGATTTATCAATAGACTGATAACTTTTATCTGAGAAATAAAAATGGCGGTTTGACAGCTTATCTAGAAAATATGTCAAATCGCTATTTTTATTCCTCAGATAAAAGTTATCAGACTATTGAAAATAGATTTAAAAAATCTAAAAACCCACGTTTTAAATGTCCTAAAAAGAAGAAAATAACCCTACGGGGCTGAGAGGGGGGCCACTCAAAACGTGGGGGCGTATATTATATAAGGGATTATTTATGGGATATATTTACATGACGTGAGATCGTAGGTGTAACTTGCAAAGATACGCCCCCACGTTTTGATTGGCCCCCCTCTCAGCCCCGTAGGGTTATTTTCTTCTTTTTAGGACATTTAAAACGTGGGTTTTTAGATTTTTTAAATCTATTAATTATTTTATTATTTTTATCATTGTTCATCGGGTTTGAAGCTACCCTGAAAATTTCAGCCTGCTAGCTTATCGGGAAGTGCCTCAAAGCCTGTCCGCCATCTTGGACGTCCGCCATATTGCATTAATAGCCTAGCCTAGCATAAGCCACATGACTATTGTTTTCGTATTCCTGACAGCAAATCCTTTCATTTGATACCCATATCACGGGGATGGGTTTCAAACAGCCAGTCTACCATCTTGGACGTCCGCCATATTGGATTTAAGTCACGTGACTATTTTTTTCGTACTCCTGATAGCAAACCCTTTCATTTGATATCCATATCACAGGGGTGCATTTCAAATAGCCTGTCTGCCATCTTGGACGTCCGCCATATTGGATTTAAGTCCCGTGACTATTTTTTTCGTATTTCTGACAGCAAACCCTTTCATTTGATACCCATATCATGGGGGTGGGTTTCAAACAGCCAGTCCGCCATCTTGGGGAGGCCGCCATATTGGATTTGTTATGACGTTTCTTAGCTAGTCATGTATTGTCATCAGAACTCAAAGCGTGTACAAAATTTCAGCCTGCTAGCTTATCGGGAAGTGCCTCAAAATTGAGTTGCAAAAGTCCAACCGGAACGACAAACAAACAAACAAACAAACAAACAAGAAAAGTGAGTGTATAAAAACGTGGGAAAAAATCAGCCCTTAGACGCGTAAATACTACAAACTGCAATACCACAAACTACTTTCCTTTGTGAACGTTCTGAAACGCTACGAATACTAGTACGCACCTGACCTACAAACATCAACAATAAGATCAGAATAAGTCCTGAGCTGAACCTTATCTTAAAACCAACTAGTAAAGTAGCTATTCCATTAAAGCTACACGATTTTAGTTCGAAATAGATTTAGAAACCGTCTAGGGACCTCGGTTATCGAAATAGTCTGGCTAACGAGAATGGCCCAATTTCAACTACTTTGTAGAGGCTTCATACAACGATTTTGATATGATATTTGGTTTAAACCTACTGATAAAATTATAATTTTAGATGTACCTAGAGTGTTAGTTTACGAGGACACGCATAAACGGAATATCTATTAATTAGTCAAAAGTGAATAGGTTACTAGACAAATGTGCTTCACTGTCGACCACATCATTGTTTACCATCAAGCGAGATTGCTGTCAAACACATAAAGTACCTATTTTTAAATAAAAAAAAATAGCATGCATGTGATACGAGACAAAATAACTGTGAAAGTGCCGTACTTAGGTGATTTCACAGTTTTTTTTGTCTTTTGACAATTCAAAAGTGCCTTTGAAATAAATGATTTGATTTTGATGAATACAGTTCATGAGTGTTAAAAAAAGTTTGTGTTTTGGGGTGGGTGGGATCTATCTCCTAGCGGTCAACGACATCACACCTTCAACACGTGGTGACTGTTGAGGGATTTTACCAAAGCCGCCTGATTCGCGATCACCATTCTGTCAGAGTCCAACTTCAAACAGTTTATATATTGTGTTCTGTCGTCGGTCGATGTTCAGTCCTAGTGCTTAGTAGTAAAAGTACTAGGTATTACCAATCTCTTTTGGGTGAGTTCGCTTCTTCTTAGTTCTCATTGAGCCTTTAAAATCATAAAAAGACTGTAGAATACACTCTTACTTTCTTACTTCCATTTACAGAAATTACCAGACACTCTTCGAAGATGAGAATCTAGAGAATAACTTCTACTTATACTTAAAGTGATTATATGACATATTTCTTATCACTGAGTACATATGATTAAATATTCATTAAACTACTCCAGAGTAATCGTCAGAATGAGCTACTGATCTCATACACTAAAAGCGATAATACTTAAACTTGCAGTAGCGTAGAAAAATCCTTTCCCATAATATTTAACGAGCGTTCAAGGCAGATAACTCCCCTAATTGATCCTCCAACTTAAAAGCAGCGCCTCTGCAGTTTTTATCACAAGACTAAAGTCTAGAGAGCCATTAATTTTATTATTAAAACCTCCTTTGTTAGAGGAATTAACAAGGAATTTAATAATGCCCAGTAAAACATTGTTAATAGTTGATCGTGTTTTCTTGGACTATTCCACTTTATCCTAATAATTTGTCCCGCTGGAGTATTCCATAAATAAGAAAAACGAAAAGTCTTACCAGTGGGACTAATTAGGCACTAATCGTTTTCGATGGAATAAATTATGCTACTGCAACTAGCTTAATTCCCTTGGCGTTTCCCGCGTGAAATTTGGTAATTATCTCACGGGAACGTCGTCGGAGTAAAAAGTGTTCTATAAGTTAAACCAGGTTATGAACTATCTGTGTATAAAGTTTCCTCTAAATCCATGCAGTAAATTTCGTGTCAAAGTAGTTTTAGCATCAGTAGAGATATTCGAAACTTACTACATTATTAAAAAAAGTCAAATTCAGTCTGAACATAAAGAGCAATCTGTAAGGACGTACAGATTGTTTTTTTTTTTTTTAAATTGATGTTGATTTAAATTAATAATAAAAACAATATTGTCTTCATTCCAACACTACTAACCTTAGCGTAAATAAATCAATTAGTAGGATAAAATGGACACTAACATTTTAAGTGTTTAATGTTTTATGAATAAAAAATATTATTTATTTAAAAAAAAAAAAAGTATTCCGTTTAATTCACACACAAGTGGAACAAATTGTTGGACCAAAGTGGACTATTCCATTTTGTTGCTACACTTAGGAATCCTTGCTGCAATGTTATGCGTAGTATCCACGAGATACAGATTATTTTTGTTTGTAGAAGATGTTTTTAATTGGTAAAATGAATGAATAATTTGAGTTTTTAAATCCTGGAATATTTTTAATTAAGTGGAGGTATCCGGATAGTGTTTCTTTTTCCTCGTTTAATAGCGGCCATACACCATACTGCCTATCGTACAATCGGCATGACGCTGCCGATTTGATCAGTTAGATTTGACCGTGTGTGGGCGTGGAATCCATCAAATTGGCATGACAATAGGCATGATCATGCCGATTTGATCACGCCGATTTGATAACGCCAATTTGATCAAATCGATTTGATCAAATCGGAATGATCAAACTTCAAATCGGCAGCAGTGATACCAACTTAGCAACTTTATAGCTAGATCTAGCTAATATTCGGTAGCTACTTTTAACCGACGTAAAAAAAGGAGGAGGTTCTCAATTCGAAACGTATATTTTTTTGAAACGAAGTTCCTTATGGCGCGTTGCGAAAGGGGGCTAGGCGGAAAAAATTGTAACGACACTTTTTACTAATGTGTGTATCGACACCCGCTACGTATACGTATGTATCTGCCAGATACACGAAACGGTTTTTATTGCATTTTTGGCATCTATATACCTATATTTACCACATATATTTTTATTTTATTTTTTCTATTAGCCCAACATACTTTTTTCTCAGACGTATAATTGTTTATCTGCATAAGCTGAGAAATAAACACAGCGTACAACCATGTAAGTTCCAGTTACATACTTTGATGTGGGGGGAAAAGGGCGCGCGGTGCGGGTAACTGCCGGTCACTCAGTTCTTCGGCGGGCAGCGAGTTGTGCGCAAGAGTGTTGCGTTATTTTTTACCATGTCAAGTCAACGTTATAAATTTATAACTACGTTATGGGAAGATGCAATTAAAAGACCAAAAAATGCTGTGGACCAAATAATAAGCGTAACATCAGACCAGATAGACTCGCCATTAAGTAAAGGTAAGTAATATTAAGTAATAATTTTATAATTATTAAAGTATATATTTTAAGTGCACTCATAAATTGAGATTTCTACCTATACTGTAAATATTTGAACACGTCTTAGAATGAAAATCTATGGTCATGACGACATTACTGCAATTTATTAAATCCCGATGCTTAAGTATGTAACTACGCAGTTACACATTTTTACGTCGGAATTTAGTTTGATTTATAAATGTATCTAGGCACTTACATACTTATTCTACGGAATGTTTTTAAAATAAAATCAGTTAACTAACACATACATTGTTTTACATTGGATTTTAACTTGATTATTAATATCCATCTGTATACTTACATAGTTTTACTTTATGAAATGATGTTGATTATCGTAGAAAATCGAGTGTTTTATTGTGGTTTGATTCCAGGAAAAATGGCTACAAAGGTCGCACGCTAGCTTAGCTTCACAGTTTCAGTCATCTTTAGAGACAGGGTCGCTACTAAAATGTTTTTTTTACCACAGGAGTTACCCCCCTGCTCTATAAACCAGGTAGTACCCCGCGGTACTACCTGGTTTATAGAGCAGAACAAACCAAAAAACTACAGACCAATAACGTATTTACCGACGGTCTATAAAGTTCTAACATCCATTCTGAGAGCAAAAACTGCTTATCATATTGATAGCAATTCAGTTAATGTCTGCCTCTCAGAATGGATGTAGGAATTGGTCCCGCAATACTAAAGAGCTGCTTCTTATTGACATGGCCGTAAGCCAACAGGTTCGTCGATCCCGGAGGGATTTGTCGACGTGTTGCATAGATTATATAAGAAGGCCTATGACTCTGTGCTGCATGCGTGGCTCATGAGTGTGCTGGAGTTATATAAAATAAATTCAACACTTCGCACCTTCTTGTTGTCATGTATGCGGCAATGGAGGACGGTCCTTCTCTATCCAGGACATCGGCAGATTCTTGAGAACGACGAACCGATTAGGATTGAGCGAGGAATTCTAGGGTGACAGTTTGAGCCCGCTTTGGCATACTCAAATGGACTCAGACAGAACTTGTCGCCCTGGATAGAAAAGTCCGCACACTGCTGACTGCAAGTCGGATATATCACCCACGATCATCGATGATGAGACTGTATATACCGCGGAAGTGTGGAGGCCGTGGCTTCCTCAATGCTGAGACCTTGCACAAACGCGAGGTACGCAGTCTTGGTGATTACTTCCTTGAAGCCAACGTGGCGATGCATCGAGATGTAGTACCTATCTGTGGATAAAGGATTACCCCGCTCTCTTAGCTAACGAGAACTAGCGCAAACCTATGGTTTGGATACTAATGATCGCAGGGAGGTATGGCAGAGCAAGGAGCTACACAGATGGTTTTAGCGGGCCCTTCACGGGCCTGATGTAGACCTTTTGACGTCTGTAGCCTGGCTACGTTTTGGTGACCTCTTCGGGGAAACCGAAGGTTTTGTCTGCGCGATTATGGATGAAGTTATCATGACGAATAATTATCGGAAATATATTGTCAAGGACGGTACGGCTGACATCTGTCGGGCATGCCACCGTCCCGGTGAGTCGACCAGACACATTGTTACGGGTTGTTCTCGTCTTGCTAACGGCGAGTACTTGCACAGACACAATCTAGTAGCTAGGATTATCCACCAGCAACTTGCCCTGCAATACAACCTTGTGGATTCTGAAGTACCATACTACAGGTATGTGCCCGAACCAGTTCTTGAAAACGGTCATGCCATATTGCATTGGGATCAATCTATCATCACTGACAGGACTATTGTAGCCAATAAGCCTGAGGGAACTATATTTTCTGTCACCAAAATTTAGATTTGTCACCAAGTTGTATCACCTAATACAGTGTTTCCCAACCTGTGGTCCGCGGACCCCTGGGGGTCCGCGAGTATATGATTGGGGGTCCGCGGTGTCATCTATGGACCATACATAAATGCTAATTTGTCGTAATCGTATGCTTAGTTAGCACGGCAAACGTGCGCCAACGTACGGTGAGCGAGACTGAGTGAAATAGTGCATACGGGCGCCGGGCCGTGACTCTTCCCCCCTTATTTTATTAAGGGGTCCGTGAAAAAGTGTTTGATTTCCTAGGGGTCCGTGGCTGAAAAAGGTTGGGAAACGCTGACCTAATAAATAGATCTATCACCACGAAATATCTTCGCTCTCAGATAAACAAAAAGTGTTCCCAGATATGAATTACCAAATTAATGTTAAGTAATATGAGTGTAAAATAACAGACGGATTACCAATAAAATTGTGATGCATTACATGAATATTAACGTCGTTCTCATAATAGAAGTTTTATTACCTAAATAATAGCTTTGTGCTCAGAATAGTAGATCTGTCACCAAAATGGTAGATCTGTCACCAAGTAAATCGATTACCGATCCCTGACTGCGAATCCTTTTTATTATTTGTTATTGGGAACTATATTTTCTGTCACCAATGACAGCATGACAGGTAGTTATCAGTTATTTGACCTAGGCTGCAAGAGCGAGCGAAGCGAGCTCGGGACTTGGGGCACCCCGACACGGACAGGTTAGGTTCGAAGGGGATGGCGGGGTCTTTCAGACCCCGCCATCCCCTTCGTGTTAGGTTACTTTAAACCTTGCACGCAGAAATAGGAGCCCCGCGAAGCGGGGCTCCGTCGAGCCATTATGAAGACATACCTATTATATTACATACAGAAATATTATTTGGTACTAGACCCTATTTCTTCAAGATTTCAGGTGATTTATTATGGAATTGATTTTATATTGTTTGGTGACTACAATTTGGTGACAAATCTACTATTTTGGGGACAAACTCTATTTTTTAGGAGACACAAAACTAATTAAATTGGTGATAGCTTAAATCATACCCTAAGCCTGATATAGTGGTGGTAGATAGCCGAGAGCGCCGTGCAATAATTGTTGATATCACTATCCCTCATGACGAGAATCTCGTGAAAGCTGAAAATGATAAGAAAATCAAGTATCTTGATTTAGCACACGAGATTATCGACATGTGGGACATGGACTCAGCAGTCATTGTACCGATAGTCGTTACGGTCAATGGACTAATTGCGAAGAGCCTCGACCAACTCATTGTGCAGCTGGCTCGAGGCTTGATGCAGAAAGCAGTTCTCTTGGACACGGCGCGCATTATGAGGAGGTTCCTCCCTCTAGAGCCCTAACCACCTTGGACCCTGTTCCCGATGTTGGTGGGCCACTATTTTATATATTTTTAAATGTTGTTACTATTTTTTTTCGTTTTTTTAAAATAATATTTAAAAATGTAAAACAATATGTAAAAAAAATAATAAAAAAGAGAATAACAATATGTTACTCTATGACAAGTGAAACGTTTGAAATTTATATTTTTGTGTTTTGAAAATAAACATTAGATAATACAGATATATCCACTGCTTTTATTTCAAAATACCAAAACACATGATGATTTTTACAAGTTTCGAATTCAGTTACACAGGATATTTCAATTGACTTTACCAATCATAAGAACGTATCTGGCAGTTAAAGCAATAAGGTGCCTGAATATTCCAGTGAAGAAATGTGTATGTGCCAGTTAGCTTATTTTGATTGTTTTTTACAACGCAGTATAAGTATGCATCTGTGATAACACAAAAACTTGAAGATATAGAAACAATATATACTCTTAATTATAAATTTCACTCAAGTTTAAACCCGCTCACCAAATATTATGCTTTAATTCCATATAGGGGCTAAGCTAAGGCGATTTAAAAAAATTGAAATCTTCAATTCGCTCTCCTGTAAAATTTGGGTTTTTCAGTTACTTAGTTGTACGTAGGAGGTGTCGGTATTATACCATGGAATGGAATGGACTGTAATGGAATGGAGTGGAGTGGAGTGGAGTGGAGTGGAATGGAATGGAATGGAGGGTCGAAAATCGCCTGAACCTTTTTTTAACTTGCTATCGTTAAGCAAGTTAAAAAAACAGGTTCAAGCGATTTTCGACCTTATTGACATTCAAAATTTAGTTTGTTTTTTCTCACATTCTCGTTAGCTAACATTGCTCCTTCATTGAAATCCGGTGTTTGCATAAATGTCAATAAAGCCGAAAATCGCTTGAAGGTCGGAAAACATTTGCTTAACGATAAGCAAATGTTTTCCGACCTTCACTTGTATTATCAACTGATTCCCACTAGTGGGATAAATCGGTAAAAAAACAAGTCGGTAAAAAAGTAGCTAAAAAGTTAAGCCAGAAGTTTTATAAAATTGTAGCTGTCGGTCACCGAATAATAGCTAGATCTAGCTATAAAGTTGCTAAGTTGGCATCACTGCTGTCGATTTGAAGTTTGATCAAATCGATCGTCATGCCGATTGGACGATAGGCAGTATGGTGTATGGTGTATATGGACGAACTGCCAATTTGATCAAATCGATCGTCATCTCGATTGTACGATAGGCAGTATGGTGTATGGCCGCTATAATGTTCAGAATATTCTTTATTTGAATACGATATTACCTTCCTGTAATGTGTTCGGTTACATCCTTTTTGTATTTTGCCTTCTTTTGTATGTTGTGTTACGAGTATGTGCCTTAATTTTCTTTTTTACACAAGATGTTTGTGCCACAGGAATGTCTATTGGCCCTGAAGTCCAAAGGGCAATTGAAAGAATAGATTTGTTTTTTTTTTAAACAAGACTGATTTGGTGATTTTTCCAGCCTGAAGAAGAAAACGTAAAAGAAAAATTCAGCCAATAGAACACAATTAAAATGGACCTTTTATTTTTGTGTCGTGGGTTCGATCCCCGTACGGAAAAAAATATTTGTATGATCTGCAAGTAGTCGTTACGGGTCTGGGTGTTTGTGTACCTATGTGAGTTTCTATGTTTGTAAACGCACCCACGATACAGGAAGAAATTACTTGTGGCAACGTTTTTTTTTTAAAGAAAATATATTATAGACAGAAGTTTGTCCCTTGGTACAATAAAAATGCTTTGCGTAAACCGCTATGTAGACAATTTTAGATAGATAAAAGGAAGCCTGGAGACATTTAGATAGATAGTTGGATAGAATATATTTTATTGTACACCAAAATTGTTACACAACTATTTATTATAAACATTCATAATTCTATGGTTACAATGGCGGTCTTATCGCACATAGCGATATCTTCCAGACAACCTTTGGATGGACGGTACGAACTTAAAATAAAAAGATGGAGGTAGCCACGGGCACCCTGTATTTTTAAATCATTTATTTAGGAATTTGATATTTATTCGTTAACAAAGCTGTTTTTTTAGAAATTTATTTAACATTATTTACCCTGCCAACTATCAGAATTTACGTTATGTTAAATTATAGCAAGGTAAGTTCTGAACAACAAATAGTGAGTTCTAAAAGTGGATAGTCAGTCTATTAAGACTTTTGACCTATTTTCAAGGTTCTTTACCATTATGTTAGAAGTTTAGAAACTTTACATTATTTTATACAGGGTGTAAGATACATCGACGCACAAACGGATACCATGGGTCCAGGACTTGATTCTGGACCCCCCCGTGTTGGAATTTTTCGTCGGATTTTCCTAATTTTCAAAAAAAAAATGGAGTTTTTTTTCCTTTAGACCTGTAGTACTTTAAGCGCGGCTCACTATTAAAAAAAATAGGACCGAAAAACCGACGAAAAATTCCAACACGGGGTGATCCAGAATCATGTCCTGGACCCATGGTATCCGTTTGTGCGACGATGTCTCTTACACCCTGTATATTTTATAAAATAATATTTCTGTACTATATATATATAGGGACCCGGGTACGTCCTTAAACTACGTCCAGCCACCGAAGGACGGGCAGCAGCGTCCTTTGTAAACTTTCGGTGACCTTACTGCGATCCCCAAGCCGCCTGCCAAGCGTGGGGATTATGGCAACCCCCCCCCCATTATGATTGACAACAATAGCACACGGCCCCCAGTCCCCGGCAGCTCCGCTATTCCTGGTCTGGGTAGCGGATCGGGTAACGGCGGAGCAGGGGGTGCTAAGAATCCCCGGCAGATGCCCCGCTACCACCCCCAACGGACTTTGGCCCTGGCAACACACAACATCCGCACACTGAGGACCGATGAGAAGATTATCGAGCTGGAGGAAGAATTGAGCAAAATGCGTTGGGATATCTTGGGATTATCTGAAGTCCGAAGAGAGGGTCAGGACACGATAGTTCTAGATTCCGGCAACATGCTTTTCTACCGGGAAGGAGACCGTAAATCCCAGGGTGGTGTTGGATTTCTCGTCCGCAGGTCCCTCATCAACAACGTTGTGAAAGTCGACAGTGTGTCGAGTAGGGTAGCATACCTTATACTCAGAATAACCAACCGGTATTCGTTGAAGGTCATACAGGTATATGCGCCGACCTCGACACATTCTGATGATGAAGTAGAGGCATTGTATGAGGAGATATCCGAGGCCATACATACCTCCAAAACATACTTCACCGTTGTTATGGGGGATTTCAACGCGAAGGTGGGCGCACGGAATGGCGATGAGTTGAGAGTGGGGCCATTTGGGTACGGGCAGCGAAACCATAGGGGCCAGCGACTGGTCGACTTCATGGAAAAGGAAGAACTTCATCTAATGAACTCCTACTTCCAGAAGCGGCCATCCAGGAGGTGGACGTGGATGAGCCCCGATGGTACTATGAGAAATGAGATCGACTTCATCATGACAACCAAGAAGCGAATATTCAGTGATGTCTCTGTGATCGCCAAGGTGAAAACCGGTAGCGATCACCGAATCGTCAGAGGCACATTGAATATCAATGTGAAGCTTGAAAGGTCTCGTCTGGTGAAGTCCACGCTCCGACCTGGTCCTGCCCACATCCAGAACCCCGAAGACTTTCAACTCGAACTGCACAATCGCTTCCAGTGCCTAACCGAATGCGAAACTGTGGACGAGATTAACAATGGGTTGGTGGAAACTGTCCAAGCTGTGGGGTCCAAGTTCTTTAAGACCCCGCGCCGCAGTAAGCCTCAAAAGCTCTCGAACGGAACCATCAAGTTGATGCAAGACCGGGCCGAGATGAGGCTGCAATCTTCAGCTGACATGTCGGAATATGGCAAACTCAATAGACGAATCTCTAAATCAATGCGACGTGACCTGCGTGCCTATAGTGCGGCACAGATCAAAGAGGCAATCGAGCGGAACCAGGGCTCAAAAGTCTTCGCAAAGAATTCGTCTATTGGGCAAAGCCGAATGACAAAGCTGAAGATTAACGACGGCAGCATCATTTCGACGAAACCGGAGATCCTGAGAGAGCTTGAGAGGTTTTACGGACAGTTATACACATCAACACGACAACCCAGTGTCAGTACAGTTCGAGACGCAAGAGCTAAACTGACTCGACACTACACTGAGGATATCCCGGACATCAGCCTGTACGAGATTAGAATGGCTCTTAAACAGCTAAAGAATAACAAGGCGCCGGGTGAAGACGGAATCACAACAGAACTTCTGAGAGCGGGTGGAAAACCGGTACTTCTGGTCCTCCAGAAGTTATTTAATTCCGTCATACTCGAAGGTACTACGCCAGAAGCATGGCACAGGAGTGTGGTTGTTCTTTTCTTCAAAAAGGGTGACAACACCTTGTTGAAGAACTACAGGCCAATCTCACTTCTGAGCCATGTATACAAGCTGTTCTCAAGAGTCATTACGAACCGTCTCGAACGCAGGTTTGATGACTTCCAGCCTCCCGAACAAGCCGGTTTCTGAAAAGGTTTTAGTACTGTAGACCACATACACACGCTCCGCCAGATTATACAGAAGACAGAGGAGTATAATCGGCCATTATGTTTAGCGTTTGTGGACTATGAAAAGGCCTTCGATTCAATCGAAACCTGGGCAGTATTGCAGTCCCTCCAACGATGTCATATCGACTATAGGTATATCGAAGTGTTGAAGTGTTTGTATAGAAACGCCACCATGTCCATTCGACTTCAGGAAGAGAGCACGAAACCAATCCAATTGCAGAAAGGCGTGAGACAGGGAGACGTTATTTCTCCGAAACTGTTCACGAACGCGTTGGAGGACGTTTTCAAGCTCTTGGAATGGAACGGATTCGGCATCAACATCAATGGCGAATACATCACTCACTTTCGTTTTGCCGATGATATAGTCATCATGGCAGAATCGTTGGAGCACCTCAATGCTATGCTCAGCGACCTCAGTATCGTTTCCCAACGGGTCGGCCTTAAAATGAACATGGACAAGACGAAAGTCATGTCGAATGTCCATGTGGCACCCGTACCGGTTGTTGTTGGGAATGATACTCTCGAAGTTGTAGACCATTACACTTACCTTGGACAGATTGTTCAGTTAGGTAGGTCCAACTTCGAGAAAGAGGTCGCCCGAAGAATCCAACTCGGATGGGCAGCGTTTGGGAAGCTACGTGATATCTTCTCATCGAGAATCCCACAGTGTCTCAAGACAAGGGTGTTTAACCAGTGTGTGTTGCCAGTGATGACATATGGCTCTGAAACGTGGTCTCTAACTGCTGGCCTTTTAGAGAGACTAAGAGTCACTCAACGAGCGATGGAAAGAGCTATGCTCGGAGTTTCTTTGCGGGATAAAATCCGGAACATGGATATCCGGCGAAGAACCAAAGTCACCGACATAGCTTATAAAGTTTGCAAGTTGAAGTGGCAACGGGCAGGCCACATCGCTCGTAGAACTGACAACCGATGGGGAAGAAAAGTTCTCGAGTGGCGACCACGGACCGGAAGACGCAGCGTAGGTAGGCCTCCCACTAGGTGGACCGACGACATCGTGAGGGTCGCGGGCAACCGATGGATGCGAGTGGCGAATTGTCGTTCGGCGTGGCGGTCTGAAGGGGAGGCCTATGTTCAGCAGTGGACGTTTTCCGGCTGATGATGATGATGATGACTATAGCTATTATTAGTTCGTATTATATTTTCGTTGAACAACTGTCTGTAGGGTATACGTAATTACTTGTTCCTTGCGGTGAGTTAGTAGCTCTGCCAGAGCCACATAATTTCGAATTCGGCTGCCTGGTAACCATCTCATTTTCCAGTTGTACGTTATAAATATGCTAAGTCGTACTAAGATGAACCAATAGAAAGTCGATGACCTTTTAAACCGTTTTGAACATTTCAATAGTTCATTTGCCTGTGGACAAAGTTACCAATGAATTTGTAATGACTTATTTAGCATTATTAATTTATTCATGTTTTCATTTAACTTCTATTATCTTAAGAAGGTGTCAGTGACATCGATTTATGAACGACCTCTTCAGTTCAACATACCGAACCACAGAAAGGAGGTGGGTTCATGAGGACCATAATTATATTTCGCGCATACTTGATTAAAAAAAGGTTTGATTTCCGATTATTATTAAATGAATTTGTATACTACTTACTTCTCAAATATTTAGATATAAAAGTGCCGACTCGATTTGTGCGCATACCACAATTGTTTGGTATTCCCGCAAGTAATAACAATGTATCTCAAAATAATCCTTTGCATAGAATGTGTAAAAATTATAACGCTATTTGCTCAAAGGTAGACATTTTTCACGATAAATTTAGCTCTTTCAAACAATTTCTACTAAATTATAACGCTGTATGATTTTATAGATCGTTCAAGTCTTATTCGTAATTATTTTGTTCATTATTAATTTGTTAATTTTTTTTAATACGTCCTGAAATTTAATTTTGACCTTTAAAAACGAGGCTTTGTTATTTTTTATGTTGTGTACAGTTCTAACTGGACTTCAGGTCCACATAATTTATATGATTAACGGTATTATTTTGTATTGTTTTGATCTGTTGTCTGTATCTGTACCTACTGAATAAAATAAATAAAATCTAATTTATTTATTTATTCGATAAAATAATACAACATAACATAAATCTAAGTCCAAAAAATCGGATATTAATGTAAATAGTTTATTCATTACAAAATATATATCTAAAGAAATAATTACATTATATAAAGATGTTTATTTTTGGTGTACATACGTGAAAATATAAATTCTAGATGTTTATATTTAAATAATAGAGATTTAAGTCATAGAGATATATTAGTTTTAGAAGTAACTAGCTTCTGCCCGCGACTTCGTACGCGGATCCTGTTGCTTATGCCAGCGAAAATGGGGTCGTCAAAATCGAAGATCTGCAATTCTAAAAGCCCGGGTGTAAACAATAATGTGAGTTTTGGTCAGTAGAGTAAAATTTTTATTCATAAATATTCATCGTCATCGAAAATCAGTCCTAAACTCTTACTCGTACCGCCTTCACTGCGTGGAGGTACTCCCAGCTTATGTAATTTTATAATTATACAGTGAAATTAGTGATAGCTTTGATGTCCACATCAGGTGTTCCAGATCTTCAATTTTCATACATCAACAGAGAGTGCTCATCAGGCTGAACAACTCTTGCAAAGACATCATTCCTTTATATTATAGTGTAGCTGGGCTCTTGGAGTTCCACATCAGGTGTTCCAGATCTTCAAATTTATTCTCTCAGCAGAAAATGCTCATCACGTGGAACAATTTTTGCTATAGCACCATTTTTGTATCTCTTATAGCTGTTTAGTTGTCTGTTGCGGTTCTTCACCAGGTGTTAAAGTTTCTAAGATAAATTATAGCCTATATGTTGACCAGACTTAATACTAAAGAACAAAAAAAAACATTCAAATCCGTTCAGGACTTTTAGAGTTTATCCCGGACATAATACAGACAAACAGTCAAAAATTCTAAAAACTATAAATGTTCGGCTTCGGTATCGATTGTAGATCACACCCCATAGTATTCTTTTAAAAAAATATTCAATGTATAGTGTTGACTTTCCTACCATTTTATGATATGTTGTAGATTGAGTTTTATCGCAGAAATGGAACGACCATTCTTGAGATTTGAAAATCAGGTCGGTCACTTTAGAAATAATCTACACTTAAATACGAGTAACATGATAGTATATTGAAGCTCAACTTTTTTTTACGAAAATGTACGTTCTGTTTTGGTTCTTCTCCTTCCCTTTGTAACAATAATTTGATAGTAGAACAGTTACTTCAACATGATTAATTTTGTAACATACAATTTTTGACAATCTTTTCCTAAATTTCTTTCACTTTTCGATCCTATGCAGTCATTACAGCAATCATAATGTTTTATATTTTATCGTATTGTACGAGTATCTTTCTGGCTAAAGGAAAGAACAGTTTAGGTATAAGTATCGCTAAACTTCTCCATAGCGAAAGATTATGTAGGTATAGCCAGCAAAATAAATAAGTAAGCAGTATTTTTCACCTCAAGTTAATCCCTTTTTCCCTGTAGATAAAAAGAAAACGAAACGGCTTACGTGTACAAAAGTATTTACTATGAAAAAGAAAAATCACGATAATACAAAATTATAAAAGGTTTGAATAAATTGTTAACTTTTAAAAACATCCATTCAATCCCTAAGTTGATTACAATATGCCGAGTTGAAAGCAGTTTTTTTTTTAAACTATGACCATAGGTAAACAAATTCAACATAATCAATTTTCAACACCCACAAAAGGTTGCCAGCATTTTTTTATGTATTTTGTAAAAAATAAAAACTCTTTCTTTTTTTTCAGCTCCAACTGACGGGCGGTTTCTATTCAGGCTGTGCGCTTTTTAAAAAACTGACAGGTTGCATTGAAGGGAACTTCGCACTCGAAAATATCGCGAACACGGTTACATTGTCAATCGGTTTTATAATCGACGATACGGGGACGATACGACGGTTAACCGTCGAAAGAAAGATTCTTGTAGTACTTAACTATGTAGGTACATCTAGTCAAACTGGAATCTCACAGCATAATCATGATCAACAACAGAAATCCAATGCAGAACTAAACAGGGTTCTTCATATTATTCTGTCTTGTGACTGGGACTGTGGCACCATAACTATATTTGGCCTCGACTCAGGAATAAGTCTTCTCTAACGGACATCGATTGCACCACTGAAGAGTAGCGAAATAGTGAAATTTTGGTTAACATTTCTCCGTTTCTCCGTTCCGCAGCCTCGCTCCACTCCACTCGTGTGGACAGGGAGCTTTTTATTCGGCCTACCTCTTCGACAACTTTGCTACTATAATTACTACTTAAATTCAAGGAAGTTTAGCCTTCTTCATACAAAACAAAATATCACGCTTGTAATCCCCATGAGACCAAAGAGCGTCAGCGAGATGACGGGGCCCCCCTCTAGAGGGCCAAA
Organism: Agrotis exclamationis; assembly: GCA_950005045.1. Lineage (NCBI taxonomy): Eukaryota > Metazoa > Arthropoda > Insecta > Lepidoptera > Noctuidae > Agrotis > Agrotis exclamationis. Next base: position 3,691,440 of record OX465431.1, on the reverse strand, counting down.
GCCTGCCGAGGTCGCGGGACTTACCATTACCGTAACCCTGGAACGTAAAGGGCTAATGAAGGATACCGTGGATTTTAGTCAGTACAAGTCTGACAGTATGGGTGGGAGGACTCATTTGATGATTTTACCACGCTAAAAAAAAAAGCCGCATGAGATACTTAATATGACACTCACTTTTCAGCAGTTATATTTTTTGAAATGTAGATTTTGTATAGGGGCTTTTATCAAAGATATGTCAGTCCCACCGTACCCTCTTACATTAATTGGCTTACTTAAATAGAATTAGTTTTGAATAATACTTAATAATTGAATAAGAGTTTTTCGTGGAGGACAATCATTAAATGGCACAACAGCTTTTTAATAATCTCCAAAGACGGTATAGATAAGATGTTTTGGATTATGCCTACATCAAATTTATTTATTTTAAAATCATTCACGAATAAATCTCGTTCTGTCTGTCTGTTGTACGTCTTCGATTATTTCAGCAGTTATGTTTAAGTCCTATGAGTATAACGCGGACACGAGACTATTACCATCAGTCAGATACAAGTTCAAATTCCATAACTTCTGCTGCAAAAACCCTAAAGGAAAACTCAATAACATAAAGTGTTACCTAACCCGGGTAATAAAGTCAGGACCTCAAGTTCAGTAGTAGCGTTTGTGATTACTAGATCAGGCTAGACTAGGCATGAATGGCTAATGAAGACGATGAAAAGTGGCAAGTTGCCAGGCCATTTAGCCACTGTGCTTGGTAATCTAAAATAAGCCTTAATTACGCCGACTTTTATTTTAATTTTGTTCTAGCTTAATTTGGTACTCAATCAACCTTAATTATTTGCAGTGTTAATGCCTATTTTTTTAATTGAGTTAAGAAAACTTTAGTTGTTTTAAAACTTTGGTCGAATTCGGCGTAAACTCAGTTTTTTTTTCGAATCATATTATGTTATTTTTATTATCCCATATAATTTAACAGGTCTTTGTCAACGGCGTACGTTCAGATATTTTCAAATCAATAAACTATAAGTATTGCTATTTCTCCAACTTAAGTAGGTACTTGTTTGGTATGAAGTGTAGTCCTGATGGTGCTTATGGTTAGAACTTCATTTATCTTCATTTTTGTTTATAGCTGTTTAGATTTCTATAGAAAGTTGCCCATGGTCTTTTGGTGTAGTATTGTTTTCTACCCCTCAAACGTCCTTATGATCCACCGGTGGATCATAAGGACGTTTGAGGGGATATAGAACAACCTACTATTGAACTTATTGGTGAAGTGCTTCAAAAAGGTCAAATGCGTCGTACTCAGAATCAGCATAATAAAAAAGTGAACTATTAATTATCTGATGCCTGAGCCCTTATCACGAGTTTTCACTAGTTTTCTTTACATCGTCTTCCCAGTATTTACAGCGTTTCTTGTATGAAAAAATGAATTATGGTAACATTCGTCCAAGTGTTAAATTGTCCACATGTCATTATGTAAAAAAGTCAAAAAAATTTTTATAAAGATCAAGTGACAAAATGTCCATATGACATAAAGTGAAAATGATTTTAAATCTACAAATTAAATTGTTTAACGACATCGGATAGGGCTGTTGCAATAAAAAATAATGACATTTTGTTCTATTACCTATCGACAAAAAAAATCTAGGCATCGTTTTATCACAATACCTAGGATTTTGAGCCATGTAGAATAAAACTTTTGGACATTTTAACACTTGTTGATATTTGCAAAACTTCATTCTAACCAAATAGAAATATAACATTAGGTTATTCTTATGGACATTTTAACACTTGGACGAACGTTACCATAAATCGAAAAAATGGAACAGCGCCTCTGGTGTGCGAAGAAGGAACTATTTTTTTCCTTGAAATTTGTCAATTGACAATGTTAAATTTCCAGTGGGCCTTAATTATGAGTATTTTGCAGTGATGCACAAAACCCGTAAAACAAAAGAAAATCATACATCAATTTCTCACAAAAACACATTCCAGTTTTCCCGATAACAATCAAATCTGACATCGCGACCACCAAATAACCGAGATATCGCGACGAAAAAAACTGTCACCAAAAAATCGTCACCACTAAAAGACGACTAGTTATTTTCTCTTCTATATTTTTTCAGTCAGTATACTGTTTTTCATTCACCGCACTTGCATTTTATCGGTGGCCCGACCTTTTTGTGCGTTGGCCTGATTCTGCCGATGCCTCGCAGTCGATAGATTGATAGCCAATTAGGACCCGATTGAAGACTGTAGGAAATTGTGGGACGCTGTGGCTGAGTGTCTTTACTATGTAGCATATTATGTTATGCTCGTTAAGAAGGGCTATGAGAGTGGTTGGGACTTCATCGATGTTACGAGTAGTAAAGCGCTTGTGAGTCTAGTTTGTATTTTGTTATTAGGCGGCCCCTAGACCTACAATAACATTGTACAATACTTTTTATTGTACAATAAGATTGAAAGGCACTCTGAATCCAAACGAGCAATTATATTGCACAATAATATGAACTGCACAATGTTTTCGTGTTCTATCGGAGAATAGTGTGGATCCCGATATTACGCAATACTGACCCTACACAATGCAATAAAAAAGGTGCAATAAAAATTAAACTCGCTCAAACTTTCAGTCAATCACTGCGCAATCTTCAATGTTTACTCTAAACGGTCAATAATATTGCACAATTTATAATATTGCGCAATATAATTGACCGTTTAGAGGCCGCCTTAGTGTGGTTTCTCGCTGGTCTTTCTTGTTCATTATCATCGTCAGCCTGTAATGTTCCCACTGCTGGGACAGCCTCTTCTCTGTGAGAGGGAGTGGGTCATAACCGACCAAGGGGGCCCAGTGCGATATAATAACATGTCTTCGAATTTCTGGTTCTAGGACATGCCGGTTACCTCCCCATGTTTTCCTTCACCGTTATGAAAGCAGTGGTGATGAAGTTAATTACAAAACATAAAACTACTTGGCTTCGTAAGCCGGAGCCGATACAACTGAGCCACCGCTGCTGCTTGCGATTAACAAAATGTAAACTACAGAGTGCAGATGCTAGAACATCAAATTCACCCAAAATAAAAATAATATACAAATCTAACATTAATTTTCATCGTTTATGATAAAGTTGTAAAAAATATATTAAGAGAAAATTTAACGGGGTAATATGGCGGCGTCTGAACAATGAGAAGAACCAACAACCTTTTCGAAAAGTGTACTAAGAAGTGGTTTTAGTATCAAGCCATGCTTTTCACGTTTCTGAACAAAAGTAATAAAGTCTGTAATATAATACCGTCGACAATGCTATCAGGCCGTATTTCTAGAACAACTTTCAACAGAGCAAACTTTTCGGCACCCGTTACCATTCTTACTTTTGTGTCGTCACTTTGCTTAGACACTCTCAAAATATACAAGTTAAATATATCTTACTATTTAAAGACTACTTAAATCTCAGCAACCCTAAAAAAATGGCATACACGGACACTCAAGCGATTTTAAACCATGATCCAAGCAGCTCTTACAAATGTTTACATCCGGGCAATACCCAGTCAGTTAGTTTAACTGTTGATTTATAAGATACATTATAACTTTGAGTAGCGTTCCTGTATGACGAGTTTTAAACTGAGCGGTATTTGAGCACAACTTAATTTAAGAACCTTATATTTAACAAATGCCCAAAATTGATTACTGAAAGGACACTTCACGGTAAATATCCTGTTATACGTATAATGATAACTCTAGAATTATGCATTTTGATCAAAACACATTCCTTTTCTTCATGAGGGCTTTGCCTCGCAGTGTGACATTTTACAGGCCATTTTCCTGCATGCAAAGTACAGCTACAAGCAACTCACGCATGATACAGGCAACATTATAAGCCTACTGAGATCAGGATACTTACCTAACATAATATGTCTTTGAGAATGCTCACAAGTCACATTCTCATAATAACGATGACAGATCTCGTAAGGAATACGGAATGGAATACCGAATCCGGTGACCAGTGTGCAATGCTAAAACACCGAATTTGCCGGATTACCGGATCCGAATTTTCGAATTGCAATCGTGAAAATTAAAGATGGTTGAAAGTGCTAATTTTGCATCGCAATATTTGCAGGCCATTTTCCTACATGCATATCAAATCTGGTGACCAGTAATCATGCCAGATCCTACGAATTCCCAGATCCAAAATTCCGGGTTGCAATCCTTTTACAAAACGTGGTTAAATAGATTATAACATTGCCCACTAGAATTATGCATACAAAGACACCTGACCAAGCGTGTTGATGGTTTCCACGCGAGGCGTTTGCCGCCCCAGTGACAATTTACTGGCCATTTTGCCGACATGCAAAAACCGCGCTAGCATGTCCATAACACAGGAACTCACAAACAACAAGGCAACCGGGCTTGGACACCATTAACATAAGTTAGCAACGCTTCATTGCATTTAGTTAAAGACTCGCCACCGCTGAAACTTTCAGATCGTTAGGGCGTTGAGTCGTGAAATTTATGAATATTATCGGCATTTCATGTTTAGGTGAATTTGTGTAGTTGGCTGTTTCCAAAGTTATGCTCTAGGGTGTTGGGAATGAAGTTAGCGTTTTCGATTTCTGTAAAAGTTTGATAACTGTTTTATATTGAAAGTGGTGTTGCAAATTGAAAATACAAATTGAATTACTGGATCATGTCTTTTCCTGCTTTTTTTAAAGATTGGAATATTATCAATGCCTTGGTTGAAGTGGGAGGGACTATTGGAAACCTATTAAGATTATTTTTCGACCCCAGAAGGCATTTGGACCTATCTGGACCCGTCAGTTGCATCATCATCATCACCCTATAAATGTTCCCACTATTGGGACACAGGTCTCCTCTCTGTGAAAGGGAGTGGGCCATAATCCACCACGCTGGCCCAGTGCGGGTTGGTAGATGTCACGTGTATTCGAATTTTTGGTTCTAGGACATGCCGGTTTCCTCACGATATTTTCCTTCACCGTTTTGAGAGCAGTAGTGATGAAATAAATTACACAAAGTAATGCGCCTGACTGGGTTCGTACCCACGACCTATAACTCGTAAGTCGAGGCCGATACCACTGGGCCACCACTGCTCTCAGTTTGCTGACAGATTTTTGAGGTACGCCTGATCCTTCATCGGACGATATGTTACTCGTCATCTGCAAGCCCACGCCTACAGAGGCCGAAAATCTTCCCATGATTACCGATGTCTTGGGCTCTTCCTGTGGAGGCTGGGGCGTAAGCAGAAGGCTAGTCTCTCCTTCAATTGTTAGGCTTCCTCCATCGCCATGTCCCCTTATTCCTCGTTCCTTACCATAGCCTAAACCAGGGCCTTATGAGAGAGGTTGCTGCAGATTATCACCTCCATCGGGACATGGCGGTGCTTCGCCCAAACTGGTTAGATCTTCTCAGTATTCTCCGGATGTTCCACAAAAATTCACGAAGAAACTATTATTTTCTTACAATATTGAAATAGGTAGGTAAATAGATAGCCCAGTACAAAAATAAATTCTGAACAAGGATGGCACAGCGTGGAATATTTTTCCACAGAGTAATAAAACTAAGCGTGAAATCCAATTAACAAAAAAAAAAAACTGCAAAGCAAAACTTTCACAGCTTTGACAAAAAGCCGTTAATTAACTTCAATTAGTACCTGTCTAATTGATTGTTAGTTCAAAATTAAGTGGGGTGGGGTGTGCTTTAAGACAATAAATATTAAACTAAATTGATGATGAAACTAAATTACCTACTGAGTTGTTTGTTGTTTTGAGTTAATGCTTCTTAATTTCAAATTGTAATAGGTTTATTGGTATAAGCTTCTATTATAATATTAATGTTGTTATTATATATTTTAAGTTAAGAACATTTCGTCGAACGATATTTCTCACAAACATTCATGTATTTTTTCCAAACGATTGAACCGATTTCACTCAGCGCACGGTATCAGTGTTTTTAATTTTTCTTAAAGATAACCATTTTTAGCCAACGCCACAGTTTAAAACCTTTTCCGGCCTTCCACAATTCAAGATAAAGCTAAAACCACCGTCATTTTTACAACAAATAAACTTGCCAACAAAAGCCAAACAATTCGTCAAAACAAAATGAAAATTTAACTGAGGGATACCTTTGGGAAAATTCCCATTGACTACGCAACAAATTCCCAACAGGTACCCCTGAGAGGTACCTTTGCAACAGCTTGCTACTCCTCATAACGACCTCTCTAGGGGAAACAACAAAAAGGCACTTCGAATGCTCAATTACCATCCGATTGTAAAGGGAATCGAAATGATTTTCAACTACAACGGACATTATGATTGGAATATAAATTAAATGGGAAGTAGAAAGATTGTGGGCGAGGGGACATGTCTGTACGCCTAGGAGTGTAGGACAAAGTTGATGGTACGAGAGCACGAGGCAGATCAACTACTTTTTTTATTTAGCGATAATCTCCTATTTGACCACTATCTCGCCAAGCAAGGGAAGCACGTTTGCCTAGAAGTAACCTATTCATATTGACTTAAAGACCAGAAAGTTATAGCTATCAGGGTATACAGACTTCGGTGCTTCGGTGATCCTTTGCTGTACGCACAATAAAAGTACGCTTTGTACGTAAGGGTGAGATGTTCTCGATGTACCGATGGCGAATTGCCGTACGTCTTGCTGTAGACCGATGATGGAAAGAGATAAGTGGAATCAAAATGCGCGATCATGTTCACTGTGCTAAGTCTATCAGTGTGCGCGCACTAAAAACGAGTTCACTGCTCACGTGTGCTTGCACAGAAGTATCCAATTTTTAGAATGTTCTCGCACAATTTGTTCGTGTTTGCCTGTAAGCCCACCAGAGCAAACATTGACGACACGGTTTGCGCAGAGGCTGAGCGATCGACTGATCGCACAGAACAAAGGGGTTTGAACATTTTTGTATGGGGAGTGTACCAGGTGCCATCAGCCATTTTGATTTTTTGGCAGCCACGTCTGAAACACATAAACATAACAATGACATACTTGTACGAAACATGTAGGTACAAGTAGCTACTTATACATGTTTGACAGCTCATAACTCGGAAACGTGGCGTTTTACGAGGTTTTGCCTCTTACATTTTATGTTTGTATTGATATGATCTATCGATCTATGAATGTTTCAGACGTGGCTGCCAAAAGATCAAAATGGCGGATGGCATCTGGTACAAAAGGCACAAAGCCCTTTCTGTTTGATCTGCAAGTAGTTTTTCCAGGTCTGGGTGTTTGTGTATGTGAATTTCTATGTTTGTAAACGCACCCACGATACAAAGTTAAAAAAAAGATTTGCCTCACTGTGCCGCACATCGGTGGAATCACATCTTTAGAGTAGACCGAGCATATAACACGATAAGTAGTATAAAACAAATAAATAAAGCTGCTTACTCATAACTTCCAAAGTAAATGGGATTAATTTCCCTAGTTTAGTTACGACATCCGTTTCTGCTACCATAAAAAATCTTGAACCATACTTGAACCCATAAAAAGTTTACGGACCATAACATAACTGGGATTCTTTGTTTCTTGGAGTCATTACAAATATTATAAATATAAAACTAATAACTAGGCCGTGCATTGTACTTTCACTTATTGCAAAACCATCTTATGAGGTGGACGCGGTAGAGGCCGCGGGGTCTACTCTAATTCCGTCAACGAAGATACAACCCGTACGAAAGGAACCCGAAACTTTTGATTGAGGCCTACTTTTTATTAGTTTTAATAACACATCGGGAGCTGGGACAGCTGTCACGTTCGTCAATCATGTTGTGATCAATTTTTAATTCGAACCACTAACTTATGTCCGTTAATGATAAAGAAACGCTCGAAACGTTGGCCGAAGCTACGGGTTTCGTTTTTACAGAGTAGTAGTACTCCCTGAGCCCAATTATTCTTATTTTTAATACAATTAGGTATATGACATTTTAAAGTATGTATATTAAATAAAAAATATTTTATTGAAGGCTGGGACCCGCTTTATTTAGGTTTATTCAAACCTGTGATTCAAATGATAAGAAGATCGCTTCTAAAAATGACATGAACACAAACGCGCCCCAATTGCTCGCCTCGGTTGTGACGTCACTATATCAAAGAATTTCCTTCTTAGTCTCATTACAATTTTAAAACTACATTCGTCACCCTATCAAAACATAATCACCCTTGAAATAAACAAATGAAGTGCAAATACAACCCAAAGCAAGTTAATTCCATAAGGCCCGTTACACACTAAATAACAACGCGCCACAGGCCGCGTCCGTCGCCCCAGCCTCGTTAGTGAACTCCGTTCGTATACCGCCTACATTCCTATACAAGTGAATATTCCCTTTGTTGCCAAATGGTATTGTTAATAAATACCCTGTTTTAGCGGTAATAGCATAGTTTTCGGCACTTAGTTATTTAAGTGAAAGTTACTATTTAATTGAAATGATGAAATTCATTCATGTTTATTACTGTAGTTTTTTTTTTTTACGTGGTAAAATTTTCAAATGAGGCGCACTGGGTGGGGCGGAAGAGACTGTCAGACTCTTACTGACTAAAATCCACACGTGTTCCTTCGGATGCCCTTTACGTTCCGGGGCCACGGTATCCTGGGTTAAGAAAAACCCGCGACCCCAGCAGGCATTTGGCCCCATAAGGGGCCCCGTCAGTTTGCTGAGTACTCCCCGAAGGCACGCGCGAAACACGACACGACGCGCCACCGACCCGGGCTTGGTCCTTTGTCGGACGGCGAGCTACTCATTACTCACCGTCCGCAAGCCCGCTCCGCCGCTGTGCCCTCTGCTAATTAGAGGGACACGCTTTGGAGCGTCCACCCGACAGGCTATTCGCATACGGGCAAAGAGACCCCTTAGGCACACAGTGCCTAAGGAAGAGTTTTTGCCCGCACCCCAGGGTGCATCGTCCCGAAAAACTGGTCTTCCCCACGGACGTATCCGAGAGGGAACTCCAGTCCACGGGCGCACGTGGAGGTTTCCTGTCTTAGCACCCCATTACTGTAGATCTTGGAAGACATTTGTCTAAGTAAAAGGACTAGAATACAGTTACCTTTTTATATATTTCCGCGGTCCTGTAACGCAAGGAGCAATGAAAATAAAAGGGTAGTTTTAGTCAGTACAATTCTTATAGTCCCCCCGCTCTACCGAGAGTGGGAGATTTGATGTTGTCACACCAAAAAAAGGACAAAAGGGGTCGCAATATTTTTGTAGAAAGTCTGATCTTACATATGCCATTATTTATTTTCAATTTTTAGTTTAGTGCTTGACACAAATAGCTGGTTTGAATACAAAAAAAAAAAAACGTGTGGCACTCGGTGACTGCCGCGGTAAAGCTATTGCATAGCATTTTTATCAACTTATGCAATTATAATTATCTATTTATTTATTATACCTATTTATTACTGTACTAATTAGGCTATGGTCAGCTACGTCAATCAAGTGAAACGTCAAGAAACGTTCTCCTCCTCCTCCTCCTCCTTCCTCTCCCTCTCCCTCAATAAAATTTCCCCTTGCTCAATAAAAGCATGCTTTCGTGCTAGTAATGAGCACGTCTGTCCGTACCTTTATGATTGCCGAAGTCTCCCGAACTGAAACGACGTTAGACGATGCGTGCTGTCAGATGTGGTCAGGAAATTTCCTTAGGATTTTCGTTACGTTTTTCGCGCGCGCCGAGCTCAGAGCCTGCGATAAAAGCTATGCAATAGCTTAAAAACTTATTATAAAAGGTAAATCTTTTTATGCGACGCATTTCTAAAAATAAATGTAAAATACCAAAGCATTAATAATGGCAAAGATCGTTACTTAGATACCTTATATCTCACTTTTATGCGTGACTGTAGCAAATAAAATTTGCGGAATTTTCGAAGGCCAAAATTATTTAAACTTAATTTTGGAAAATATTTTAAAACTATGTTAGGAACTCATTATGGTGAAAGCTTGTAAATGGCAAAAGTTGGCGCAATTGTTTTTATTAATCTACCTACAAGGTATGTTCCCGAACATTTACCCTAACCTAAGTTCTTACGTCTGATAATACAAATGCGAAAAGATGAGGATGCCTGTATGTTCTTTTTTTACTTTTTCACACAAAAAACTACTTGAAACTAATATTAAAATATCTCGTTTATGTTCTATTTAAGTAATAATGTCTGTAGAACAGACTGAGCCCTTATCACGAGTTTTCACTAGTTTACAGCGTCTTCCCAGTATTTACAGCGTTTCTTGTATGGAAAAATGGAACAGCGCCTCTGGTGTGCCAAGAGGGAACTAATTTTTTCATTGAAATTTGTCAATTGACAATGTCAAAATTCCAGTTTACTTTACAGCAGAATAACTGAGCCCTTATCACGAGTTTTCACTATTTTACTTTACAGCGTCTTTCCAGTATTTACAGCGTTTTTTGTATAGAAAAATGAAACAGCGCCTCTGGTGTACGATGAAGGAACTAATTTTTTCCTTGAAATTAAATGTCAAAGCTCCAGTTTACTTTACGTCACAATAAGTGAAAACTCATGATAAAGGCATCTGAAAACTCATGATAAGGCCTCTGTGCCCACTATAACAGTGGCAGTATTACTTTATACATTTTATCGTTAATCTTATTAAACACCATTAATACGATTTACGACGAAATCCTTATTATTTCAGCATCATACAGACATGCAATTTTGCTTAAAATTCCTGTAAATAAAACAAACAATCACAACATAAATATTTAAAATTAATTAATATTCAGTCACCAGTCTCCGTACTGAATTAATATTGGAATAAAAAAAAGGAAACGACACTACAGTATCCGGAAAACTTACTCTCGACTTTATTCCTAAAAAAATAAGTCTTGAATTAGCTTGTGATACAAAAAGAAGTACAGAACAGAACTCCAATCAAATAGTAACTCTGTGTTAGGAACAGTAAGGTTGGTATTTGAATTGTGAGGATATAAAGTGTCGAGACAGATCATCAGTCAAGAGAAGACACTGTCATTACGTGATTGAATGAAATAATCAGCTAAAAGCATCGATCTGTAGTGACCTGACGATCGAATAATGTATAGCTTGTGTTTATATGGAATCTTCGAACTTCCGTGTACCTTTTTTACATGTGGTAATATCTTCAAATGAGTACGAGGCCTCGTCAGATTGCTGACAGCTCTAAGACGCGCGCATGGAACACGAAGCGCCGTCGACCCGGACATGGACCTTGACCGGACGCCGAGCTATACATTACTTGCCGTCCGTCCGTATGACCGCTACAGTAGTCGGAAATCCCCTCACAAATTCCAACGCCCTCAGGGTGTCCCACAGCGGCAACTTTTGTGTATCGAAAGTAACTTTCGTAACTCAGGAGCAAAGAAATGCTTTGAATTTCCGATATCTCTGTACTGGATCTATCAGAACTCGGAAGCAGTGGAGCCCAGTGGTAAAGAATCCAGCTTAACAGTTTTGGGTGCGAACCCAACCAGGCAACTATGTGCAATTTATTTCATGGCTACTGTTCTCGAAACGATGAAGTTTCCTTTCCCTATAGAACCAAAAATTTTAAAACATGTGATATCTACCTACCAACACGCACTGTGCCCGCGTGGTGGATTATGGCCCACTCCTACTCACAAAGCGGAGGCCAGTGTTCCAGCAGCTGGAACAATAACAGGCTGATGATGATGAATCTCTTATTATTGTACTTTTCACCCTGCTTGGAAAACTAGCAAGAAATTTGAAAATAAAATATAGCGAAGTTACTCTCAGATCACGTAGCTGATTTTTTTAATGAAAGAATTCTTAAAATCGGATCCCTTGCTTAAACTTTCCATTACAAACAAATGTATAAAAAAAAACAAATTCTTTCTCGTTAAATTATGACTTTTTAGTTGTCTAAAGTTCAACCCTGTCAAGCCCTGTCAACTTAAACTGAAATTTTGACACTATCATAAATACAATCTTCTGCTTCAGAAGATTTCTTGAAGCAGAAATGCCTTTGATACGGAGTTTATAAAGGGTGTCACAGAATAAGTACAATAATTCTGAGGTCGTAGTAATTCAGACCATTGAATTAAACCAGTTTCCATTAAATTAGGCCGAATGAACAGTGGCAACAACGAGAAAATTATCGAAGCATTGAATTTCCATGAAGTCCCCGAAAGATTTCTCTATTTTGGATCTGTCTTTAATCAGAAAAGAATGAGAAAATATTACAATTAACACTTCCCTTTTATATCAAGAAAGAGACAGAACAGAAAAAGGCATAAAGAGATAAGCCCAGTTGGATAGCACCACGGGATACATTTTTTTTTGTTTGCCCCACAAATTTTCACCTGTGTCGCGGGTGCGTTTACAAACATAAGACTTACATGCACAAACAGGACTGTAATTAGGCCCTAAATTGTGAGCTACTTATTCCAATTATGGGTATTGCAAAAAACCGGCCAAGTGCGAGTTGGACTCGCCCATGAAGGGTTCCGTAGTAGCAAGCATAGATTAGGGATATAATTATACTGACATTAGTAAGTAATATACACAAACAACAAAAATAACTTTGTTTTTCATAGTGTTTGTATCAATGGCAAAGTTATATTTGCGGTTTTTTAAAATGTACTATATCTCAAAAACTGCTAACTGTATCTCATCCAAACCAATTTTCGTTGGAAGTTTTTGTTGAGGTCTACATTATACATTTTTTTTTAGTTTTATCATTCTCTTATTTTAGAAGTTACGGGGGGGGGACACACACTTTTTACCACTTTGGAAGTGTCTCTCGCGCAAACTGTTCAGTTTAGAAAAAAATGATATTAGTAACCTCAATATCATTTTTGAAGACCTATCCATAGATACCCCACACGTATGAGTTTGGTGAAAAAATTTTTTTTGAGTTTCAATTCCAAGTATGGGGGGCACCCCCAAAATTTGTTTTGTTTTTATTTTTGTGCGAAAATCCTAATGCGGTTCACATAATACATCTACTTACCAAGTTTCAACAGGATAGCTCATATACTTTCGAAGAAAAGTGGCTGTGACATAAGGACGGACAGACAGACAGACATGACGAATCTATAAGGGTTACGTTTTTGCCATTCGGCTACGGAACCCTAAAAATGGTTAAACGCAAGGAAAGTTCTAGTTTCTAAAAGGTAAATGACTCTTATCGATAACTTACTACAGAAATTGAGACGAAAACAAACTGCGTTACCATTGTTTTGTGATACAATCATGTTCGTTAAGGAAAGTTGTTTCTTGATTGTCTGAATCACCATTTACTATTATTATTTATTGTGCTGGATCTGTTACACCCTGTATACAAAGTCAGATAGGTCATTCACCCGGGCGACGACACACACTTCATTTACCAATCCACAGACTCATTCACTACACTCAGAGCCTCATTTATCTATAATTCATGAGTTATTCAACTTGCTCTACCATTGAAAGATAATGAATTCCAAGTATTAACAAGACCATTTTGGTGATAGGTCAACATACTTGTAAAATACGTCCACGATAAGCACGAAAAGTCAATGACCTCCGTCTGAAAATTATGTTTAACAATTTAATACAACAAAAAGTTCAGAGCCCAATTTGCGGCCAGAAAGCTGGGCATTCTAAATAGAGTGAAGCGAGACTTTTCGCCTGGACAGCTTTTAACTCTTTACAAAGCACAAGTCCGATCCTGCATTGTAGTGCAGCCACCTTTGTGAATTTTTAACGTAATATTGCTTGTATTCTATTATTAAAAAAAACTGTATAAATTGCAATGCCTAATCAGGCAACTAAGAACCTACCAAATATTAACACCTTCAAAAGTACACATAGTTCGCAATAAAGATATTTGAATTTGAAAAAAAAAAATTGGGATGGCTCAGCTAAATACCAACTTGCGGCTCTTGACTCAGTGAAACGCAGAGCTAAGAGGCTCATTGGTCTCGGGCATGCGAGCGGCGAGTAAAGGGCAACTCGCAGCCCGACCATGGACCATGCCCGGGTCGACGGCGCGTTGTGTTCCACGCGCGCCTCAAAGAGCGTCAGCATAATGACGGGGCCCCCTCTCTAGAGGGCCAAAGCCTGCCGGGGTCGCGGGACTTATCTCATTACCGTGACCCCGGAACAGAAAAGGCTATTTAAGGACACCGTGGATTTTAGTCAGTACAAGTCTGACAGTCCCTCCCGCCCTGCCCGGGGTGGGAGGACTCATTTGATGATTTTACCACGATAAAAAAAAAAGAGGCTCATTGGCGACGTAAAATTGGTGAATGCCAAATTTCATAGCAAGGTTGCCTGTCTGTCTTCTACAGATTAGGAGAATGTACCCAAGTATGTACCCATGTACCCACGATCTCATCCCACCAGCCCCTCCTATCATCGCACATCTAGACGCACGACAAATTATCTTCCTTACCTTAATTCACCAATTCGGACTAAGCGTTTCCAAACGTCTTTTATAATGCGAACAGCGAAGGAGTGGAACTTTCTGCTTGCGTCTGTGTTTCCGAACGAATACAACCCTTATCTCTTGAAGTTAGAGTGAACAGACTTCTTCTGGGTAAGCTGGCTCCATTATCATTCATAAAAAAATCTTTGTGCAAAATAATTTTATTTAATTTTTCTGGATTATTGTTTATTCAAGACCGTGCAAGTGTAGAGCAGTGGTGGCCCAGTGGTATCGGCCTCGACTTACGAGTTGTAGGTCGTGGGTTCGAACCCCGTCAGGCGCATTACTTTGTGTTATTTATTTCAACACCACTGCTCTCAAAACGGTGAAGGAAAATATCGTGAGGAAACCGGCATGTCCTAGAACCAAAAATTCGAAGACATGTGACATCTACCAATCCGCACTGGGCCCGCGTGGTAGATTACGGCCCACTCCCTCTCACAGAGAGGAGTCCTGTGTCCCAGCAGTGGGAACATTTATAGGCTGATGATGATGTGCAAGTGTAAGACGTGCATGACGTCAGAAAATGGCGACAACACAGTTTCCTCCCCAAAATTTCCTCAACGTTTAACGAAACAGAAACGTTAATTATAAACCAATATAATGCCTTTAGGCAACGATTACGGTTGGTTGCCCGCCTAACACATTATAGAAAGGCTTCATAAATTTATAGGGGTCCAATAGGGATCGCAATTAAAGTGATTAGAGAGCTCTACAACCCGACATGAATAATTCAATAATTGCTCGATAATTCGATTTGTCGATAATAAAAGTACACGGTGTTTGATGATGGGACATCACTATTTAGGGTAATAATGGGTTAAGCTGTGATCAGTTAATAACAGATTGATGTAAATTACTTTAAAGTGACTATTATAGAAATTATTCTGTTGATATTTTTTGTTATCGTGGTAAAATCATCAAATGAGTCCTCTCAATCAGGGCGGGACGGGAAGAACTGTAAGACTCGTACTGACTAAAATCCACGGTGACCTTCAATAGCCCTTTACATACCAGGGTCACCGTTACCTGATGAGACAGTTCCGCGACCTCGGCAAGCATTGGTCCTCTAAGGGGTCCGTTTAAAAATTAAAATAAGATAAAGGTAGTGAGAAAAATTTATCGTACCTAATACTTATTTATTTAAAAAGTACACTTTTATATTGAACATAATACACTATAGTAGTTTATGAAACTGGTACATAATGAGGGGTATTATACACGAGTGTGTGAGTTTAAAAAACGAGCGAAGCGAGTTTTTTAAAAGTATCACACGAGTGTATAATACCTAGTTATGTACAGTTTCATACACTACTTTATCTACTTTCATTGAACACGAATTTATCAAATAAAAGATAAAGATTGACACAGTATTATGGCGCCAAAATTCTCGTTATCACCGCGCATGGGCCACAGCGCGCGCAGCCACAGATAAAAAATCAAATGGATGTATCTATGATCTGTAATCTGTATCGTAATGAAAAAAAAATTTATTATATAAAAAATACATTATTTTGTTAGAGAAATAGAGTGTCATAATTTAATTTTTTAATTTCATTTCGAAATACTGTGTGTAAAGTACGTCATTATAAACTCGTTTTGAGCTTTGTATTTTGAATTTAACGATATGAGAGTAGATAAAGATAGGTAATAAACTTTCGGCCTTTTTACACGGAGATTATAATTATTCCGTGAGTCGTTGACCTCTTTCGGCGTAGTGTATCTGTTTCTGCCGATTGGAGTTCTAGTTAATCTAATTTGGCCTATATTACTAACGTAGCTAAAGCAATATATCACATACTAGAAAATCGGTTGAATAGAAAAAGTAATGATAAGGCCGACCGTCAGTCAAACTTATTCTGCCGGTATTATTTTAGGCAAGACCTAAATAAATACTAAGAAAGATAAAGCTGAGTTAATAACAATGCTGAGAATTAGGTCGCAACTTTACACGTGGTCTCTATAATATATGGTAAAATAAACCCTGCTATATTTTTTTTCTTTTTTTATCGTGCTAAAATCATCGAAATTAAATGAGTCCTCCCACCCAGAGCAGAGCAGGAGGGACTGTCAGACCTGTACTCGCTAAAATCCACGGTTTCCTTCAAAAGCCCTTTACATTCCAGGGCCCCGGTTATTCCTTAGTCCTGCGACCCCGGCAGGCTTTGGCCCTCTAAAGGGGGGCCCCGTCATTGTGCTGACACTCTTTGAGGCGCGCGTGGAACACAAAGCGCCGTCGACCCGGACATGGTCCTTAATTGGGCAGCGAGTCGCCCATTACTCGCCGCCCTTATGCCCACGCCTACGGTGGCCGGAGTTCGTCTAGCGACGTCTGTCGCCGTGGGCGTCTACCACTGTGGCTGGGGTGTAAGGTGGACAATCCTGATTCCTGATGAACATTAAAAAAAATATCAGGTAGGTAAAAACATCAAGACGGGGAAAAACTAAACAACAAAAATTATTATTCATATTTTTTGTCACCACTTCATTTTTTTACTCTGTTAGCTAGCAATTTATCTTGTCACTTTTAACAATACCTATCAAGCTTATATTGATTTTTACTGAAGTTGATATTAATTTCAATTACCTAGTAATTTAATGTTGCCAAAAAATTTCAAACTCTTTTTTATTGTCTGTGATGGTTAAATACCTGTGGTTTTCATTTTCTAATGAATAAAGTCTAAGGAATTAAAGAAATATACTAAAAAAAAACAACATGTGACACTCGGAGACTGCCGCGGTAAAGCTATTGCATAGCATTAAAAAATTATATCGCTTACCGCGAATATTTAACGAGAATATCATTTATTTAAAATGTTTGTGGTGCACTATAAAAATAAATTATAATGAAGATATAAGTGGGTCTATTATAATATACAGGATTCCCAGGTCTCACTTCCAAACTGGGTCATTTTCAACAATTATGGGCCCAGCACGCTTTCACTGCGCCACTCTGCTTTGTTGTAGGAGAATTTATAAGTAGGTTTCATTGTGAAAACCTCTTTTTGTAGTTGGCCGTTTAGAATCAGTAAGAAAAGTAAATTGTCTTAAAGACGGACGTTTATATGATTGCCGAAGTCTCCCGAACTGAAACGAAGTTAGAAGAGTATTAGGTATTTTATTAGGTATTTTTTCGTTAGATAATTTCTTGATTTGGTCTCCGCGCTCAGAGTTCGCGATAAAAGCTTTGCAATAGCTTAAAAACATGCTAAGATCTATACGTGCGGGGTCGCGGGACTGTCAAAGTGGCACCGCTGCATGCTACTGGCTTGAAAGGCAAAGGACTACTGAAGACAGTCCATTCCACTTCATCAAGGACTTATTTGATAATTTCTCGATCGAATATGCGGTGGTTTTTAGCGCAAGTTAAAAAAACAAGTATAGGTAACAGTAATATGTTTCCGGACAAGCTTACTGAAACAGTATTTATTTTTGGGAAATAAATGGAAAAGTTATGTTGAACATTCTTGTATAAAAATTACAAAAAAAAAGAAGCGATTCTCTAACATTCTGTTCGATTTCAAAACTAAATTATTAGGTAGTAAAATTACATCATATTAACACCTCAGACCATTTATTATTCAACAGACATAATGTCATCATAAACGAAGTTTCCAATAAATAACTATAAAGTGGAATCATTGCTGTATTAGTGTTGTAACCTTGCCTCCCACGTTTAATGTCAATGGCAACTAAACTACTAGGGATGTGCCATCAAATATCGATAATTTCAAAATTACGACTTAAGTTTTCCGTAATTTTAGTTTATGTTGTGTTGACTGGCTTGTTGGTAGAAAGTGTGGCTTACCCGCCTTGCTTGTATTTCTTGTTAGTAGAAAATTACGATTTCAGTTTTTGTAATTTTAGTTTTGTTGCACTGTGTGCCTTGCTTGTAGAAAGAGAGCCTGTGCATGTGGTCCTGAGTTTGATGCCCCGGTATAACAAAGTGATAATGGAGTTTAGGGGTAGGAGGAACAGAGTGGAAAGTTCCTCACTGCCATGATGAAAAGGAAGTCACCATCTGCATCCGACCAGACGGGTGTTGTGTCTGGTGGGCATTCTGCCCAACATTCATAGTCGGAATATTCTATGTCTTCTAATGTCGAGGAAAACTGTGATTGCGCGATGTAGACTCTTAGTTTCTCAGTCTCTGCATAGGTGGCGCTGCTGTTCTTTTTGTAATAGATTATGTCCGCTACAATTGAATATTTCTATCAGAAAGGACAATGGGTGAAAGTGTCCCCATCCTCCAACAAACTTGAGACAGGTGTCATTCGAAGCGTCTGGAAGAGGAGATATTTTTTTACTATAGCGACTTTCTTCTATGGAATGGGATTTACCTGGAATATTTGAATTTGTCCATAACCCATGGCGATAAGCGATTGGAGGTATCTAACAGATTTAAACAGATGTCATTCGAAGCATCTGGTAGAGACGACATTTTTTTACTATGGCGACATTTTTCAAATATGTAGGGTTTACTTGGAATACTAATATCTTACCTAACCTAACCTAACTTGGATGATGTCATCTAACAGACTTGAGACAGGTGTCATTCGAAGCGTCTGGAAGAGGAGATATTTTTTTACTATGGCGACTTTCTTCTAAGGAATGGGGTTTACCTGGAATATTTTAATTTGTCAACATAACCTAACCCATGGCGATAAGCGATTGGAGGTATCTAACAGATTTAAACAGATGTCATTTGAAGCAGCAGTCCCGAAGTCTGAATTTGTGCTCAATGGATCACAAAAGGCTTGCCCTCTTTTATACAGGACTTACACATTTCTGTTTAAATGTGAGTGTACCATCTAATAGACCATTTGAAGCTTCAACGGCTTTCTTGTTAAAAGACTCCAGAATATGTAGGTATACCGCTGACCAACCCTTCAGGGATTACAGGCATGATGTTATATTTTCTGTTGTTAGTCGATTTGAATAGCTTTATACAGAAATTCAGGTATATTATATGAATAGAAAGGATCAGCCAGGCTTCAGAAACCGTAAAAGGCATTTTCTTTTGTGTTATTTCTGTTTTGGGTGTGGTGAGGCGTGTAAATAGCCTGCACCTTTGTGAAAGTTGTGAGAAAAATTGAAACAAGAACCTATGTAAAAGTGTAATGGCGGACCTCAAAATAGACTAATTTTTCCATTGGTGAATCCTCGAGAAACCAATACCAAAATATTATTATTAGCAGCAAAACAGGCCCACGTACCTTGACAATCCAGAGATCCCACTCAGACCCAGGGAGATGGTCAGCCTCGTTCATGCGCGCGTGATGGCTTGTAGGTATAGCTGCCGGCCGGCGAGCAAAATCTTCTTAAATCCACCGGTGGAATGGTTAAAACTCCAAAAATAAACACTGCACTATAAGTTCTCAATGAATAGCAGATGCAGGTCCATTTATTTTACAAGTATATTCAAGAATTCACCAAAAACGGAATTTTTAAAAGCGGAGCACAGGACACACAGTGTCTTTTCTTATGGCGACGGGAACAGAGCAAGTCTCCCTCATGCCATCTATGGTCATGTTGCGAAAAACTCAAGAAAGTTTCGATACGAGGGCGTTGCTGATGCAAAATGTATTTGTCCGAGGATTCATCAATAGACAAGTTAAAATATTTAATTTGAACTACTAACATATTATACATATTATGTGGAAAAATCCTAAAATATTATTATTTTATTTTGTATTGAAAAAACATTGACGCTTCACCATGCTCGGGGGCTTTGGAAGGACGCAAGTACTTTCAAAAGGAAAAGTGAAAAATTATAAGTATTTACTGACCTACATTTTGATCAAAGAAAATCTAAGTTTTATGACTGAATGCGAGAAACAAACGATATAAGTTATTTAATGTATTTCCTAAACCTTAAAGACTACGAGTATTATATAAGAGTTAATGTTTATTGCGTTGGAATAGGATATAATTTAGCGACGGCACGTTTAAAATTACCGAACTTCGTCTTTACCATTGCAACACGACTGACATTATCCGTGCCTTTATAAACTTCAGTTATAACTCCTAATGGCCAACTTAGAGGAGCTGAATTGTCCTGTCCCACAAGTACGACAGTTCCAACTTCTACGGGTTTGTCAGGAGTTGCCCATTTTTGTCTGACTTGCAGCGTATGCAGATACTCTAGGTGCCATTTCTTCCAGAAGGATTGGACCATACCATCTAACAACTGTTTGCGCTGCGACAAATTAATGCGCTGACCAGACAAATCGGCTGCCGGCAAGTACTGCAATGGAGTCGACATTAAAAAGTGAGCGGGAGTAATAACTTCGGGATGGGGATCGGAAGACAAAACGCTAAGCGGGCGCGAGTTCATAATGCACTCTATTTGAATGAGTACAGTTTGTAACTCCTCATAAGTGAGAAGCTGACTTCCGATCACGCGATAAAGGTGCGTTTTTAACGTTTTAACATTCGTTTCCCACATGGCGCCAAAATGTGGGGAGCGAGGTGGGATCATTTTCCACATTATGCGGCGTGTTGACAACTCATGTAAAAGAGATGAATTGAAACTAGAATTCATTAAGAATCTATAAAGTTCATCTAGTTGGGCCTTAGCGCCAACGAAATTTGTAGCATTGTCCGAATAGAGACAAGATACTGGCCCTCGACGCGAGATAAAACGTTTAAACGCGGCTAAAAAGGCATCAGAGGTTAAATCAGCGACCAACTCTACATGGACGGCTTTGGTTACTAAGCACACGAATAAACAGATATACGCCTTCTGGGCGTGTTGGCCTCTGCGACGAGTGAGGGTTATGCGGATGGGACCAGCATAATCCACTCCAGTGTGGACAAACGCCTTTGCTTCCGATACTCGGTATTCAGGTAGGTCTGCCATCATTGGAATGGGATGCGTCGGATTTACCCGAAAACATGTGTTGCATTGTCGCAACTTGGACCTAATGACAGTCCTGGCATCTAGTATCCAAAATCGCTGTCTTAGAATAGACATGAGTAGTCCCGGTCCAGTGTGACAATTCATTACATGGTAATGACGAATTACTAGGTCCACAATATGGTCATGTTTAGGAAGTAAAAAAGGATGCTTAGCGTCAAATGGAAGATGAGACTTCGAAAGCCTTCCGCCGATGCGTAATATTCCCTCTTCATCTAGAAAGACAGCTAAACTTTGTAGTTTCTTTGGAAGCAATTTCCCAGATTTGATGAGCTTAATGTCATTTGCAAAATGAACAGATTGCACAGCACAGACTATCGCTCGTTCCGCAGCTGACAAGCCCTGAATAGAACGAGGTTCACAATGAACCTTTGGTCTAGCGAATTTCAATATATAGGAAACAATGCGCAACAATTTATCCCATGATGAGGTACGTTGAGCAAGTTGATATAGAAGAGGTTGTTCTACTTGCGTGGTCACTGTTAAGACATTTGCCTTGTGCTCGGGAAGTTCCCCACAATTAATAGGAGAGAACGGTTTGACGGGCCAATCCTCAGGAGCACAACGAAGCCAAGAGGGGCCGTTCCACCAAAGTTCATGTGACACTAATTGAGAAGGAAGAATCCCACGAGACAGACAGTCGCTTGGATTCTCAACACCTGCCACATGGTAAAAATGTTGAGAACCCAAGTTCTCCTGACATTGAGCGACTCTATTGCTGACAAAGACTGACCAGCGGTGCGGAGGAGAATGTATCCAAGATAAGGCTATCGTGGAATCCGAAAAGGCGTAAATTCCTGCAATAGGAATACGTAAAGCGTAAGTATCACGAACAGTTTTTACTAATTTTGACATGAGCACGGCGGCACATAGCTCCAGACGTGCAAGAGTTGTAACCTTGGTAGGTGAAACCTTTGATTTCGCACAAAGTAAGCGGACTATGACACCGGATGGACCAGTAGAGTGTATATAAATCACACATCCGTAGCCACCCATACTAGCATCAGCAAACGCGACTATACGAACGGAACAATCATCGGTAACGCCCACGTGGCGTGGTATGCGTAATGTATCCAGCAATGGAAACTCTTGCATGAGAATGGAAAAACGTTTAAAAATGTCGTCAGGAGCGGGATCATCCCAACCAATATTGCTCAGCCATAACTCTTTGATGAGCAACTTGGCATAAAATATCACGGGGGCGACCAAACCGAGAACATCAAATAAGCGTGCGACTATCGAGAGTATATTTCTCTTAGTACATTTCTCAGCTACATGTGCGGAAGTGAAGAAGAAATTATCCTGAGAAGGTTCCCACGAAAGGCCGAGAACCTTAGACACATCACTCCCAGCGTGAAAATCAAGGGACTTGCGATGCGAGTCGGGAAGACTGTTTAAAAGAACGGGTGAATTGCTACACCATTTAACAAGGTCAAAGTCGCCCGATTTAAACATCTTTATAAGATCATGCGATAGCTGCATGGCGGTGTCTTCATTATTCACAGAATACACCAGATCGTCCATGTAGAGACTTGTCTCTGCTACTTTAGCAGCTTCGGGATAATGCGGACTGTCAGAGGCCAACTGTCGCACAGTGCGCATAGCTATGTAAGGACTCGACTTAAGCCCGAAAGGTAAGCGATTAAAAGCGAAGATTAACACAGGTTCGTTCTCATTGAATCGAAACAAAATGCGTAGGTATTTACGCTGGTCAACGGGTACACCAACGCGTAAATACATTTGTTTAATATCAGCATTTATAGCGATGGGAAATATTCTAAAATTTATTAAAAGAATAAACAAATCTGTTTGTAAATTTGGACCAATATGGAGTACATCATTTAAAGATAACCCTGTATGAGTTTTAGCACTAGCATCCAATACAATGCGCGGCATCGGTTTGTCTGGCCGAACGACAGCGTGATGAGGGATATAGTACCCGTCATCGGAAACGGCAGATTCGTCGACCTGACTTAAGTAACCGTTGTCCATATACTCTTTGATCACTGCGTTATAATTTTTCCGCAACATCGGCGATTGGCGGAATTTCCTTTCAAGTGCAATAAGTCGACGGTACGCGGCGGTGCGGGAGTTACCCAACTCGGCGGGATCCTTTCTGAAAGGTAACGCGACGGTATAACGTCCCACATCGTCTCGTGACACGGTCGAGGAAAAAATATTCTCACATTCGGTTTCCTCAGGAGAGAAAAAACGTTTATTATCAACTTCTTCCAATTCCCAAAACTTTTGTAATAAATCATTGAGAGCCAATGCTGTGAAAGAAGAGTTAGGTAAATTTAAATTATCACTATTATGCGGAAAATCACCCATAAAGATATACCCGAATGTGGTCAATAAAGCAGGTGGGGCGCGTGAACCAAGATCGACCCTATTCCCCAAGAAAATGTACGGAAACAGCTGAGCGCCCAACACTAGGTCAATATCCCCTGGAATATTCCAGCTTAAATCTGCGAGCGGAAGCGCGTGGAAGTCTATATGGCTATCCCACTTAACATGGTGCGATGGTAGCTGGTCCGTAATGCACTCAACTACGAACGCGTGAATAGTATATTTTTGATCCGGATATACGCGAGACTCGATATCTAAATGTACGTAACCTATTATCGGTCGCGATACAGAACCAACTCCTTTAACAAAAGAATTACTCAAAGGAATTATCAGTAAATTAAGTTTTCTACAACAGGCTGTAGTTATCAAATTATTCTGCGACCCATTATCAATTAAGCACCTCACTAATGTTTTGTGACACGCACTGTCATTTTTAGCTCGCGCATAAACCTGAGCTGTCGATAACAACACTATCGCCTTAGCTTTCGCTGCATCAGCTGCCAACAACACGGCCGAGCTGTGATCCGAAGACACTGGCGTCACATCACACGAATCAGACGCAATCACCCGTGCGGAAATATCGACCTTATCGCAATGAACGTAAGAGCGCGGCACCAAAGACGTACCGGGGTTCGAAAGGAGCGAGGGAGGCGGTGAGGACAGCGGCGCGGGAGGCGACGCCACGACTACATTGCAATTCGTCATTTTAACATCAGCTGTTTGCGGTTTATTTTCTTTATCAAAATGTAATAGTGTATGATGGCGTTTTTTACATAAGTCACAGACTGATGTTGACTTGCAGTTACTTAAACCGTGCAATGTGCTTAGACAATTCGCGCACCCACGTTTGGATTTAATAAACTCGAACCTTGTTCTAGGAGTCAACGCGGATTTAAACTTAGCGCAGTTATACAAATGAACATGAGCGTTATCATTACAATAAGCGCAGCATGGAACCGCGATCGCGGGTAAACAAGCGGACGAGTCAGCTGACTCGCTCACAACAAACGCTTTTGTCTGTGTGCGTGACTCGCGAGGAGCGGAAGCGGGGTTTCTACTAAAGTTTCTCGCGTTAGAATGATACAAATTCGAGCGTGCTAATATCTTTGCCTGGTCTTGAACGAAGCTTATCAATAATTTCGTTGTGGGAATTTCAACATCTCGAATGGTAAGTTCAAACGATTGAGTAGTCTGTGCATCGATTTTTCTCATTGCGCAGTGCAAAAGAATAAAATCAGCAAGATCCGTAATCCCAAGTTGTTTCAAGGCAGAAATAGACGCACTAAATGTTTCTATGAAAGAATCGAGACTATTAGCGTTATATGAACAACTTTTTAAATCCAATATGTTATTTAAATAATGCGTACCTAGTGAGCGCTTCTCTTGATATTTTTTAACTAAACTATCCCATAAAAACTTGTAAGTATCACCCGTAGGCACAATTCCAGCGGTAACCTTCAATGCGTTGTGTGTAAGCCTACCTACCAAGTACTGCACACGCTGCGAATCAGTCAGCTGATCATTATCATGGATATTTGACTTAAACGACTCGTAGAAAACCGGCCAATTCTCAGTTTTCCCGTCGAAAGATGGCAGCGCGATAGGAGGCAACTTTATTTTAAGCGGTTCAAAAAGAGTCTTTGAGTCACTACTGGGTGTTGGTGGCGATTGATTACTGTTTATTTTATTCCTAACACGTTTAATATGAATATACAAATCTTCAAAGGATTCTAAACAAGCGTAGTCGGCACTTGAACCAGGTTTTAAACTAATGTTTATTTGATTAATTTGATCGACAAAAGATTCAAATTTATCTCGAATGTCATCAATTGTCTCTGACTCAGTCATAAAACTCTCATTTTTCCTCGAATCGAACGACGATATATTTCTTGATAAATCATACAATCGATTAATGCGTTTAAATAACAATCCTTTCTTTTCATGAAGAATAGTTAATAAATCTTCCGGCTTCAGTTGTTTATCCGTCATTTTGTTAATTATCAAACGAAGACAATAACAGAATAAATACCTACCAGGCGGTTTGCAATAATAACGCACCTACCAAGTATGAGTACCTAGGTATCTATCTAATTATTACTTAATACGCACAAAGCCGAGATGAGTTGGTGACTACCTACTTATTTACTTCAGAACAAAGCGAATTTTTAAATGCGGATACCTACATAGAATGAACTTTTACCAATAAATACGTAATGTAGTTCTATGTAAGCTAATAAATAATTGAACAGATTTACCAACAAATACGTAAAATCTATTGTCAATTTATTAAGCTGCGTTAAACAGGCAATTTACCGAAAGTTTACGTAAATAAATACCTATTGTGGGTTATTGAACCTATATGATTTTTACCAAACAAATACGCAAAAAATATAGGTACTGGTTATTTATCCGGTATCGAAGGACCATTAAATATGGTGAGGCGTGTAAATAGCCTGCACCTTTGTGAAAGTTGTGAGAAAAATTGAAACAAGAACCTATGTAAAAGTGTAATGGCGGACCTCAAAATAGACTAATTTTTCCATTGGTGAATCCTCGAGAAACCAATACCAAAATATTATTATTAGCAGCAAAACAGGCCCACGTACCTTGACAATCCAGAGATCCCACTCAGACCCAGGGAGATGGTCAGCCTCGTTCATGCGCGCGTGATGGCTTGTAGGTATAGCTGCCGGCCGGCGAGCAAAATCTTCTTAAATCCACCGGTGGAATGGTTAAAACTCCAAAAATAAACACTGCACTATAAGTTCTCAATGAATAGCAGATGCAGGTCCATTTATTTTACAAGTATATTCAAGAATTCACCAAAAACGGAATTTTTAAAAGCGGAGCACAGGACACACAGTGTCTTTTCTTATGGCGACGGGAACAGAGCAAGTCTCCCTCATGCCATCTATGGTCATGTTGCGAAAAACTCAAGAAAGTTTCGATACGAGGGCGTTGCTGATGCAAAATGTATTTGTCCGAGGATTCATCAATAGACAAGTTAAAATATTTAATTTGAACTACTAACATATTATACATATTATGTGGAAAAATCCTAAAATATTATTATTTTATTTTGTATTGAAAAAACATTGACGCTTCACCAGGGTGTATTATAATATAATTGTTAGAACGGCTTTAAGAGAATCGTGGTTAGAAGTTATATTTTTAGGTTTAATCACAAGCTTATATATTTATTTTTAGGATAATAGAGCTTATTGTGAAATGATTTGGCTGAAATCTAAAATGATGTTTTTTTTCTAGGTGAAAAGATTTCTAGGAAGGTAAAACCTTAGTAATAACAGAAAATGCGAATGGAATTTTTACTAATCTTATCGGAGAATGTCAATAAAGCTATTGTCAAACAGACAGGCGAAGCAAATGCGATCCGAATCCTGTCATATAGAAAAGCGAAAGCGGTCCGATAGTCTATGTGACAGGCTTCAAACAATTCCATACATTACAAACAAAAACGCTTCGCTTCGCCAGTCTGTTTGACAATAGCTTAAGTGTATCAGTGATATAATTCGTTTTGGATTGGGTGGGGATCCACCTCTTAGCGGTCTACCACCGGTACGGTACGATACCACAGGCTACCTGAAACCTTCGATGACGGCTCCCCAGTGCCAGCTGGCTCTCGACCACATGCTTAGAAGAAGTTCATATATAATAACGATTTTTAACTCCTTCAAACAATCCGAATTGGAATTTTCTTCCAAGTCAATACTACATGATGACGGGGCCCCCCCTCTAGAGGGCCAAAGCCTGCCGGGTTCGCGGGACTTATCTCATTACCGAAACCCTCGGACATAAAGGGCTATTGAAGGACACCGTGGATTTTAGTCAGTACAAGTCTGACAGTCCCTACCGCCCTGCCCGGAGTGGGAGGACTCATTTGATGATTTTACCACGCAAAAAAAAATGTCAATACTACATAGTAAAAATATCACTCCCAAATCGATTTTAAAACTGCACAGTCAACTCCCAGCAATCCTGTTAACGATTCCTAAACTAGAACATCACTTGCTTGTTACCAAAGTTTCCATATCCGGACGGTCGGCAGAATAACCGGATGACCGTCACACGGGCCGGATCAATCCCGTTTGTGTGCCTAATGGGATAAGTTTGCCAGTATTGCCAAGTTATTGGCAAGTTTTTGCCGTAACCGTCTGCGACGGCGATCCGGCCTGTAATGATTACGTGGTTATATTGTGTTTGTGAACAGTTTACATCTTGAAAATGTGTCTTATTTTGGGAGAGGAAGTTGTTTTTTTTTGTGTATAAATATTTTACTGACACTAATACTGTACCTGGCAAGTGCAGCGTAGGACGTCCACCCACTAGGTAGGCAGACGATCTTATGAAGGCCACAGGATCACGCTGGATGCAGGCCGCTTATAACCGGTCCTATTGGAAGTCTAAAGGGGAGGCCTATGTTCAGCAGTGGACGTCTTACGGCTGATATGATGATGATCATGATACTGTACCTAAGCCTACATCATCCCACTGGTGGGCAAAGGCCTCTCCTCATGACTTCCAGTTTTCACGATCCAGGGCCACAGTGGCCATTGGTCATGGGTTACTGGAATAGAAATCATTTATTTATAGGCGGCACGGTTAGCGCAATGGCTGAGTGATTGGTTTATTCCGCGTTCAACCCCCAATAATTTCTACCCTCTTCCGCGTTCGACCCCTAAACGTTTCCACATTCAACCCCTGAGGGTTGAACGTGGAACTCAGTACATTGGTAATCTTTTCTTTGTCCAGATTCAACCCCTACTTCTTATGTCACTTAAAATGACATTCAAGTAATAGTGAAAGCAAAAGTGTTTAGCCATTTATTTTCTTTATTATTAATATTTTGGGAGTGCCTCCGCTGCCGGCTCGGCGCCGGTTGCTGAATAGATTGCCGGCGCATCCGGTTGCTGAATATAATGTCGACGGAGCACCGCTTCGCGGTGCTCCTACTTCTAGGTGGTTTAAAAAAAAATAACCACGAAGAGGATGGCGGGGTCTGGAAGACCCCGCCATCCCCTTCTAACCTAACCTGTCCGAGTCGGGGTGCCCCGTGTGTACGAAACGGGGCACTGAGAAATAAAAAATGTCGTAGAAACGACTGGGGGCACCCCGACTCGGACAGGTTAGGTTAGAAGGGGATGGCGGGGTCTTCCAGACCCCGCCATCCTCTTCGTGGTTATTTTTTTTTAAACCACCCAGAAGTAGGAGCACCGCGAAGCGGTGCTCCGTCGACGTTTTCTAATGTTTTACTAGATTTAGTTTAGTTTTAAAATACCACAGAAAAGAAATTTTTGTCGTTTCACTGAACCGATTTAGGGATTTGATCAAATCACTAGATTTGATCGACGGAGTTATGCGCGAACAAACATAAAAAAATACAAACATCCGAATTGAGAACCTCCTCCTTTGTTTGAAGTTGGTAAGAAATAAAAACGCGAAATTCTTTTCTGCTTCACTGTCCAATGGGGGTTGAACGTGGAATCAAATACATTCAAAAATAAAATTCCACATTCAACCCTCAGGGGTTGAATGTGGAAACGTTTAGGGGTCGAACGCGGAAGAGGGTAGAAATTATTGGGGGTTGAATGCGGAATAAACC
Source organism: Agrotis exclamationis (assembly GCA_950005045.1). Classification (NCBI taxonomy): domain Eukaryota; kingdom Metazoa; phylum Arthropoda; class Insecta; order Lepidoptera; family Noctuidae; genus Agrotis; species Agrotis exclamationis. Next base: position 3,662,119 of record OX465431.1, on the reverse strand, counting down.
GAGTGATTGGACTGTTTCGCTGCGTACCGCGTGTACCTGCACGGAACAAATATTTATATGGTATACAAGTAGTTACTTCGAAGCTGACTGTTTATGTCAATTTGGATGTTTATAAGAGCACCCTCAATACAGGAGTCGAAATTCCATATGTGGGATTTTTTTCTTTTTGTTTTTTTTAGGTATAAATTCTTAGATTTGGTAACGACATTGTAGTGACTGAAAACTGAAATTATACTTTAAGCGAAAACAATGTCAGATGTCAATATCAGCCCCTTCGTTTGGGATCTTCAATACCACAAACACACTTATATATTAACAGGTTAAAGCTAAGCTAATGCATTCCTCTTAATGTCGTCAGGTTTTTAAAAAAAAAACAGTTGCTTGTACACAGATGAACATAACTTCTTTTCATTAAAATAATAAAGAGGCGTATTCCGGTTTAGAGTATCTGTATCTAAAACGATGTAGCAATTTGCACCACTTTGCACTGAGCTTAACAACTAGATATAGCTTCATATAGAACGGTAAAATTCTTCGTACCGCACCAGCTCCTGACCTAATTGTACTGTTAGGTTTCACGCTTTTAAAGAGAATGCTTACATTTTCGTATTTCCACTGAAAAACTTTATATTATCATAGTAGAACGGGACTAACAGCTGATACCCATGTATTGTCTGTCTGACTAATTTCCCCACCTCATTCATTATCATGTTCCCATTGCTGGGATACAGGCCTCCACTCTGTGAAAAGGGAGTGTGGCCTTAATCGGTCCTTTCAATGATTTTTTTTTTGTCTTAATGGAAAGATCATTACAGGGTTATTTGAAAAACACCAACAACCTCTTAAGAGGTCTTTCCACTCATTATAATGAACATCTTTTACTGTACTAAAAAAAACAGCTGTTCCGTACTTTATGTTCGCATAACTCGTCAAAATGTAGAGAGCAGCTGATTTTTTTTCTTTACGATTTTGGGTTTGGTCCCATAGTAAAAGTTGTTCATTATAGAGAGTGGAATGACCTCTTAAGAGGTTGTTGGTGTTTTTCAAATAACCCTGTATTTGTTTCTTAACAAACTGTTTTAGTTCTTTTTTTTGCTCTAAATAAGAAATTATATTAAATTCAAAATCATTATTTGAACTCCGAGCCGAAAACACGCCGACATCGCAACAATGCCCGACGGGGTGGTGTGACGTCACTATAATATCAATTTCAATACATCGAAAGTACGTGTTCCAACTTTGAAATTGTTATTGTAGAAGGCAGTTGACACATTTCTAAGGAAATTCTTTGATATAGTGACGTCACAACCGAGGCGAGCAATTGGGGCGCGTTTGTGTTCACGTCAATTTTGTTCGAATTTTATCACTTTTAAATTGGTCATAATTAATTTTTAAAAAAGAATTAAGATTTTTTATGTTCCATAAATGTTCTTATTTGTGGTGGATTTATTAATTATGTAAAAAAAATCTAAATTCAAATACCTAATTGACCACACGGGACCAGTTCAGGTTGGTAGATGTCACATGTCTTCGAGTTTTTTTAGGTTTCCTCACGTTGTATTCTATCAATGTTTTTGAGAGTAGTACCTAATGATGAAATTAATTACAAAAAGTAATGGGTTGGAACCCAACCACTCGTTAGTCTAGCCAGCGTCGGGGCCACGCCTCATTGGTAAAAAGGAATGCAATCTGACCCAATATGGTTAGATTATAATGTCCGTGGCGCAAATACCGTTAATTATCGCGTTAACGGACGTTTATACGAAATGTTCGCATAAACGTATAAAGACTATTATCGCAAAAATCAACGGGAAATGCCGCCAATGTGGCCCGGCTATAAAGAATTGGCTATTTGTTCAGTTTCAATAAATTACAAACCTAATAATTAGTCGGTCATATAGTTTTGAATAATAAGGGACACGTATTTTTTTTTTTGTACAATGAACATTCGCCGATATTTAACGTATCAAATCTCGAGAGTGGGGGGATCATGACGTCAGAATTCAATAAAAAAATTACTAATTTGTGACGTATTGCCAATTTTGAAAGCATCGTATTTCCATCAATTTTGGTTTACCGATTCTTTTTCTATTTTTTTTTTGCTCTGAAAATTTACTAATTTAGAAAACCGAACGATATTTCAAAACAAAGTTAAAATACTTAAACATATTTGTCCTGAAAGTTGTGAAAGTCGACAGACTCTGTGGTATGTTTGTCATTTTGAATTGGATGGATATCAAATCAAATCAAATCAAATCAAATTTATTTTTCTCACCACAATATACATCAATCATTTGACATTGTTCAGATTCCACAAAGATACAAAATTCAGGTAAGTATATATTGTGGGAGACTGGCGCCTAAGCTAGGCTCGTGGCCTGTGTTTCAGGACACCAGGATCCCACCCCTTTACATTTTAATTATAATAATTATGTATTTATTAAGCGCGCTGACAGTATATAGGTTGATCATACGACATTTTGTAGTTACGATTTATATAATATAATTTTATTTCAACGATGAATAAAAACATTTTTTGTATTTTTAGTAGTAGAATGTTAGTAGATGTATAGTATTGGTGTGTGTGTGTGTGTGTGTGTGTGCGTGAGTGTGTGGGTGTGGGAGTGTGTGAAATTGTGAGTTTAGGTCTGTGCTAGAAGGGTTTCAGTATCATTATAGTTTAATTTGAGTAGCCAGTCAATTATCTTTTCTTTGCATTTATTCTTTGTAAGACTAAAGATATGTAACTGCTTATGAGTTTTATTATATAGGTAGCCACCCAGATAGCAGAAGAACCGCCTTGCAAAAACAGTTTTATAACGTAGATGATGGCGCTTCACAGGGTCATAACGTCTTTTCCCTCTGGACAGTGTTGGATTATAAAGCAAGAGACCATGTTGTTTCAACAGAACGTGCAATATAAATAGTTGACGGACCGTAAGGACTTGCTTTTCTTTGTATAATTGCTCGGTGGGATAGCGATAAGGACGAAAAGACGACACCTTCAGTATAGCTCTTTGGGCTCTTTCAATTTCTATTAGAGTAGTTTTTGGGGCACCGCCCCATGTGGTGATGCAGTAACAGATTATAGATTGAGCCAAGGTATAGTACACTGATTTCATAATGTTATTATCGACTACATGTCTCAGCGTTTTGAACACGTATATAAGTTTCCGTAATCTGTTACTAAGAGTGGTTATGTGGTCTTGAAATCTTAGATTTTTGTCGATTGTTATTCCCAGGTATTTTACACTTTCAGCCTTGGTGAGTGGTTCGCAATTACACGTACAGGTGATTGGGTTTTTGCAAGAGTGAGCTACAATAGTATGACCTAATGTTTGGGAGGATGCATTGTTTTTTATGGAAAAAGCTAGGTATTTGGTTTTGGTTGTATTGAGGGTCAACAGATTGTCGCGTAACCAACTGGATACCCTATCAAAGCCTCCCTGTGCATGCCTATAAACATCTTCCCATGAAGTCGCGCTGAACAAGAGGGCAGTGTCATCAGCAAAGCTTATGATTTTTCCATTGGGGATAGTGAGCGTACCCAGATCATTGATATAGATGAGGAAAAGCGAAGGTCCGAGGACACTACCTTGAGGCGTGCCGTAGCCGCTAATTATTTGTTCATCACTGATGAATTCATCTATTTTTACCCTCTGGGTACGCTCACTCAGGTAGTCTTTAAAGAGGTCAAGTGGAAGTCCCCTGATTCCCAAACTTTCCATTTTACGTAAAAGAATTGGGACAGAAACCGTGTCGAAAGCCTTAGCAAGATCAAGAAATATAGCTACAACCTTATCCCCACTATCCATGTTTGTGACCACAAAGTCTGTCAACTCATGGACCGCATCAGAAGTGGATTTGCCTGAGCGAAACCCAAATTGTGCTGGTGCGATGAGGTTATTATTTTCCAAGTAGTTCACAAGTCTGCTGTTCATTACCCGTTCCAGTATTTTGGAAAAAGCAGTTAGCACAGATATAGGTCTGTAATTATCAACACGGCTCCTGTCCCCACTCTTGTAGATGGGATGAATTATGGCCCTTTTGAACACGTTAGGAAATTTACCTGTAGAAAGAGCGAGGTTACATATGTACGTTAACGGAGGTACAACCACGGCCGCATGCTTTTTTAGGAGGTCACCAGATATCCCATCCCAACCCGCGGCACAGTTATTGCGGAGTGACATTAATATTCCGGCTACCTCCTTCTCATCTGTGGGGAGCATCACCATGGATTGTGTTACGTTTGTTAGGTTTCCCTTTGTAACTTTTGTTTGCGGACCCTTTATGTTTTTAGCAAGGTTTTCACCTACTTTTGCAAAAAAGGCATTGACATGGTTTACAGAATTTTGTGGTGTACTTAATGATGCTAATAATTGAGATGAAGTGTTGACTTTCCTTGTCGATCTATTTGAGATATTATTTATAGCCGACCATAACTGTTTTGTGTTTTTCCCAGCTTTCCTAATTTCATTTTTTTCAAATTCTATTTTTAAGTTCCTCACTAGTTTATTGCAATAGTTTCTGTACCGAGTAAAAGTAACTTTTAAAATCTCATTATTAGACGCCTGTTTAAATTTTCTATGCAAAGTGTCGCGATGCCGCATACATCGAAGTAAACCAGGAGTTATCCATGGCTTTAATATTTGTTTACGGTTCGGTGTCTTACCAGATTCAGAATTTGAGTCTATTACGTGTTTTATAAGTCTAGTTATTGTTTCCCCTGCTACATGAGGATCTTGGGTCTTGTATACTTCACTAAAGTCTAGTTGTTTTAGGTCTTTCTCTATCTTAACATAATTAAAACGAGTACATGTTTTTGTAATTATTTTAGGCATTCGTTTTGACAAGAATAACATTACTGTGTCATGATCAGTTAGAGAAGAGTGTGCAACTAAAGTGGAAGCAGGTAGTCGAGTTTTTAATATGACGTGGTCAAGACAGGCTTGTTGTCGCGTAGGTATTGTATGGGCAGGTAAGAGGCCATGAGCAGCCAATAAGTTTAAATACGTATGTTTAGTGGAATCTTTAGAGTTTTCATGTATATTAATATTTATGTCTCCCGCAATAATTATAGTCTCGTAATTGGATAGCTTATTTAAGATAATATCTAGGGAGTTTAGAAAATTGTCTAAGTCTTTGTAACCTGGCGGGCGGTATATCGCTAAGAGAACAGTTTTTCTGTCGATTTTTACAAGGAGACAGTTAGCATCTAAGAATGTCGGCTCCTCTACAACTAGTTGTAGATTTTTATGCACGTACAGAACTACACCTTCATTTTGTGTGTAATTATTGTTGGTAAGGTAATAACTATAATTAGTCAATTCGGGAATATTATGGGTGTTAGGGAGCCAACACTCGGTTAATGCAATTATGTCCCAGTCAAGTTTAGTTCGTGCGAGTGTAGTCATAAAGCCTGTTATGTTTTTGTTTATACTTCTAATGTTCTGCGTTATGATTTTAAGTGTTTGATTAGGTCTGAAATCTGGCGGGGTACAATTTTCAAGGTCACAAGTCGAAGCAGCCGACACCGAGACAGCATCTAGGTTATTTAGGTTGATTTGTGTGTTATCGAATGTTAATGCGGATGATTCCCATTTTGACATTTTATGTTTTGAGCGCTGCCGCTGCTTAATAGCATAACAATCATGTTCGAAACACTGGTACAGAGTACATACGATAAAGTACTTATTATAGTTGGCTTTGTATTATTAAAAAATGTATGTCGACCGATCAAACGTGTGTGTGTGTCATGGAAGTGGAGTGCTAGTAATGTGACTGTATGTATGTTTTGTGTACTGTATTGTGTATGTATAATTAAAGTTAGTAACAAGTCTATTTGTATTGAAAAATGGTTAGGGTTAGTTATTAATGAAATAATATAAATCTGGACTATGGTTAATGGAACTGTAGTAACAAAGATAAAAAGTAATGGAAGGTGCAGTGCTAGTCATTTTTTCTTACGGAGCTTCTCGAGGTCTTCGTCAGTTTTAATGAGGCGGCTTGACATTCCATCTTTTTCATGAATATACACCTTGCCGTTTGCCACCCAGCATTGATGGTAACCGAATTCCTTCGTCATTTCTCTGGCGAGATAATGTAGGCGTCTGGTCATAGCTGTGAGCACTTCATTTATATATAAGGGTTGTTTAGGTCCGTTTTCTACTAAATGGGATGTGTTCAGGCGATTTTCCGTGTTGTGCTTGTTAAATTCTTTGGTCGACTTTAGAAATCGTTCTTTGATGGTTGTCGATGTGAATTCCACTAGGACTGGGCCCACCGCTTGAGTCTTGCTTTTATAACGGAAGATGTTTTTTATATCGGTTGCATTCAGGGGATAGCTAATGATTTGACCCAATTTCTGAACTGCACCCGTAAGGGAGTCACTAGTTTCAAGGGTTGAGGACGGCAAATTTTTAATTTCAAGCAAAGCCGCTTTTTGTTGTTTTTCTAAGAAGTCGACCCTGATTTCAAGCGCCTTTATAACCTTTTGGTTATTGCTACATTTCGCCCTTAAATCGTTTATTTCCACCAGTGCTTCATCATATTTTTCTGACAAAAAATCCATCGTCTCTTTGATTTTTTCATTTTGTGCTCGTATTTCGGAGTTTTGCAAGCTAATCGCAGTATTTTGGGACCGTATATCATCGAGAGCCAATTGTAACAAATTCATTTTTGCATTTTGTTCATTCTGTTTAGCAACCATTTGAGAAAACATTTCATTCATATCTTCCATCATTTCTTCTACACTGCGTTTTCTTTTCCTTATATTGAAATCGTTGTCTATACTCGATGTCAGGTTTGGTTCTGATGCCGAGTGAGGCGAGGCAGGTGGAGGCGTGCGTCTAACACCGGACAGCATTTTGGGAATCTTGATGCGCAAGAGTGATCGCTATTTGTGTTTGTATGTAAACACGGCTCGCGCCGTAAGCTTGGCCTTCTTGTTCCACAACACAACGAATCCTTCCGAGTATTACTTTATTAGTGCGCCCGACTGCTCGCTGGAGGTGTGTCTTCGTCACGATGGCTAGCAAGCGAAGGCTGGTCAATGACCTCGCTAATCGTCGTCGCACCGCTCGTCCTTCGATGACTCACGCGCTGCTGGTGTTATTTGAATATTTTTGCGGTTGGGTTTAAGAAAAAACGATGATAACTTATGTACAGTTTGATGGATTCAAGAACTGTTTCGTGCACCGCAATCCACGCTGAACTGTCTACACATCGATATATTTTGAAACAGGGATAACGTACTTTTAGCAACTGTTATGATTTTTTAAAATGCTCAACTAAGTAGATACGTGCTGTCGCCTTGCGCGCGCGGGGCGGTTGACATGTGATGATATGAAAAATACTTGCGTAAATACTTTCAGAGGTTTTGGGCTATTGATCGACGGGTCGCTATACCTGTTATTGTTCTTAAGTTTATTTTTTTTATATATATATACCTGTATTATAAAAAATAACATTCACATGGGTTTACATGATCTTGTTAGTGGCGCAGTGGTTAGACCAGTGGCTCTGTATATCGTGATTTTCGCATGGGACAAAGTTTTTATGATATTCAGCATAGACTACTACTAAACATGTGGTTGTTCAAGGTCTGGTTAAACGCACGTACGGTACAGGAGAAATTCCTAGTTTGAACCAACACAACATTTTTTTTAATAGCCTGGTTTGTGTACCACTGCTGGGCAAAGGCTTTCCTTCCAAACCTCTCTATTTTGGACAATAGGCTATTTGACAGTATCAATAAATTATAAATCTAATAAGTCCGTTATTTAGAGTTCTGAAAAATAACGGACACATATTTTTTCTTATGTAAAATCTATGAGTATTTACCAAGATATAACTCATCAAGACTCGAGAGTCTTGCTCGTGACTTCAGAATTCAGTAAAAAATGTACTAAATTGTGACGTTTTGGCAATTTCGAAAGCATCATATCTCCGTCAATTTTGATTTGCGTAAAAAAAGAAAAAATACGGGTCAAATATTATTTGATAATCTAACTCTAAGCCTATTTCTGGCCATGTCCGCGAACATCATCACAATATTTAGAAAAAAAATACTTATGCAATAACGTTATGATTATTAAATTATATGCGAAAAATAAAAGTAATAAACGGGTGGATATTTGTTAAACTTTCACACAAAACCTACTAAATTGATTTGGATGACTTTAAGAATTTCTTAGTGGCAGTCTTATAGTACAGGCTCCAGCACATCAAGCAACTCTTATCAACTAAATAACCCAATCGAAAATTAACCTTCTCCTACTATGATAACATTGGATATCTGCAAACGTTACTTAAAACCTGAATTAAGAAATATAATTCTTTTTATCCCACCTGAGCCCTTATCACGAGCGTTCACTAATTTACTTTACAGCGACTTTCCAGTATTTACAGCGTTTCTTGTAAGTATGGAAAAATGGAACAGCGCCTCTGGTGTACGAAGAAGGAACTAATTTTTTCCTTGAAATTAAATGTCAAAGTTCCAGTTTACTTTACGTCACAATAAGTGAAAACTCATGATAAGGCCTCTGGTAGGATAATCCTTTGAAGATAATTACTACGCCGCGGGCACAAGCTACTAACTAATAAACTTAATTAAAATGCAATACAATTTTCCTTCAGGCACAGCACATCACAATATTCCCTCCTGCATTATAAACAGCTGAACTAGTAACACAATATTTCATCACCCTATAATGAAAATTAAACCAACTGTAAAACTTAGTTACGAAGAACCCCGTCAACTGTTTAATATCACGATAATATCACTTTTTCACAATTCTCGCGTAAAAGTGTTGAAAGTTTCGAATTCTGAGGCTTCATCACGACTTCCACGTTTATGTGACGTAAAGGTTCTGATAGACTAGAGCATAAACTTGTAATAAAACATCGAGCATTCGCTGGTTTTGTTTTTGCCAAAGTGACAACGAACAGCGCCGAGCATAGAGCCAAACATCGCTACGAACATTGTCACGTTCTTTCTAGCGAACGCTCCCGTCTATGGTCGGCAATTTTTTTTCTTTATGAAGATGCCAGACCTAACAGTCGGCTCGGCAAAAAGCTCGCAAGAACGTTCGTTAGAATGCTCGCTAAAATTGTTTCGTTTGTATTCCTGTACTGTAACAAACGGAAGAATGCTCATTACAAGTGAATGTTTATCAGCGGCTAAAGTAGACGGAGACTTTGAAGTTAATTTGATTGATAAAATTAGTTCCTCGTTCTTTTACTAAAGGCACTTTTTAATTAATATTTCAAGTAGGTACGCTGTACGGCCAAAAACGAAGAATTCATGCTAGGGCCTCGTTTCTAGGTAAATTGTTTAGAAGCGAAAATGGTGTTTTTTTATTTTCCAAATTTAATACAATCAGGAAGTATCTTCAAATGTTGACGATCCAAATTTAATCGGTCGTATAATAAAATCGTATCGTATAACAAACGCATTCCCAAAGAGGGTTAGTGTCAGGCAGGCGGCCGGCTATAAAATCAAAGCCAAAACCCTAAGCAACATGAATAGAGGAAATGAAATGCGCGATAGGGCTAGGGCGTACCCCGCAGGCGACGCGCAGGAGCAGCACCCGGCCCCTGCGGGAAATGGACAAGGGTTGTCGCACCAACCCGGGCGGGTGCGACGTAAGAAGCGAGCTCGGGAAGAAAGATTGAGGTATGCTAGTTGGAATGTTGGGACAATGACTGGAAGAGCTAGAGAGTTAGCAGATGTAATGAAAAGAAGAAGAATAAATGTGGCGTGCTTGCAAGAAACTAAATGGAAGGGTACGAAAGCGAGGGAAATTGGGGAGGGATACAAGTTCTTCTACTGTGGAAGTGATGGAAAAAGGAATGGCGTGGGAATAGTGTTAGATAGTAATTTGAAAGAAAGTGTGATGGATGTTAAAAGAATTAATGATAGATTGATAGTTGTGAAAGTCATGTTAGGGAATGTTGTACTGAACGTGATTAGTGTGTATGCTCCACAAGTAGGATGTGAGGAAAGAGTGAAAGAGAAGTTTTGGGAGGATTTTGATACAGTTTTAATGACCATCCCGGTGCATGAGGAATTAATTATTGGAGGTGATTTTAATGGACATGTGGGAAGAATGAAAGGAAGTTATGAAAGAGTACACGGGGGATGGGGTTTCGGGAATTTAAACAATGAGGGGGAAACTATGTTGCAATCAGCTACTGCATTTGATCTAGCAGTAGCTAACACCTGGTTCCAAAAAGCCGATGGACACCTAGTAACATATAAGAGTGGGGCACATAGTACACAAATAGATTACTTCCTTGTTAGACGCAACAATATAAAGCACGTCAAGGACTGCAAAGTGCTACCGGGAGAAGATTTGGTCTCACAACATCGTCTCCTGGTTATGGAAGTAGCCTTACAAATACGGCTTCTAAAACATAAAGAGCGCCCCCCTCCTAAAATAAAATGGCATATGCTAGAGAAGAATGATTGTGCTGGAGAATTAAGAGAGCGAGTGGTAAATAAAATGATTGAGATGGGTGATATGAACGACAAGGGCGTAAATGAATGTTGGAATGAGATAGCTCAGTGTATTAGGAGCGCAGCAAAAGATATCTTGGGAGAGACGAAAGGAAGGGGCACGATAGATAGGGATACGTGGTGGTGGTCGACAGAGGTACAGAATACTTTGAGGGAAAAAAAGAAGAAATTTAAGGAATGGCAGAGCATTGGAAATGAGCATGTTAGTTTGAAAGCTGAAAGAAAGAGTGAGTATGATGCTCTTAAGAAAAAAGCCAAAAGAGCTGTGGCTATAGCGAAAGCAAGTGCCCAAAAAAAGCTCTATGACACCTTGGACACTCCAGCAGGCCAAAAACAACTATATCGGCTTGCTAGAGCTAGGGAGAGAAATGCGAAGGATGTTTGTCAGGTAAAGTGCGTAAAAGACGATGCTGGAATGATTCTGTCGGAAGATGAGAAAATTAAGAATAGGTGGAAGGGTTACTTTGAAAGACTGATGAATGAGGAGAATGACTGGAGTGGTGTGCTTGAAAGTAAACCAGTAAATAAGGGATTAGTAAGAAACATAAGTGTGGATGAAGTGAGGAATGCGGTAAGTGGAATGAAGAATGGTAAGGCATTAGGACCGGACGGAATACCTGTTGAAGTATGGAAAATATTGCGGATGGATGGTTGGACGTGGTTAGCTTTATTCTTCAATAAGCTGTTGCTGGAAGAAGCCATACCTGACGAATGGTGTAATAGTTCACTAGTGCCCATTTTTAAAAACAAAGGTGATGTGCTGGAATGCAATAATTATAGAGGAATAAAGCTAATATCACACAGTATGAAAGTTTGGGAGAAAGTTATTGAAAGGCGACTGAGAGAGGAGAGCGAAATTTCACAGAACCAATTCGGTTTTATGCCTGGTCGGGGTACGACGGATGCCATCTTCGCTATCCGCCAACTGTGCGAGAAATATAGAGGTGCGCATAAAAACTTGCACATGGTGTTCGTCGACCTGGAAAAGGCATACGACCGGGTGCCCCGTGAGGTTCTGTGGTGGGCCCTTAAGGAGAAAAGTGTACCTGGAAAGTATGTACAGTTGATCCGTGCAATGTATAGCCGATGCAGTACCCAAGTCCGGTCTACAGCGGGCACTACCGGCAGCTTCAATGTAGCGGTTGGCTTGCACCAAGGGTCGGCTCTTAGCCCGTACCTCTTCCTGTTGATAATGGATGCTCTGACGTCGGACATCCAGGAAGAGGCCCCCTGGTGCATGCTGTTTGCCGATGACATTGTGCTGATTGCCGAGAGCGGCCTAGAGGTCCAGAGCAGATTGGAGGTGTGGTGGCGAAGACTGGAGAACGTTGGCCTGAAATTAAGCAGAACCAAAACAGAATATCTGTTTTGCGATTTTGGCGGTCTCTCCAGTCCTGTGCCCATTACTCTTGCAGGAACGCCCATACCAGTCTGTTCCGACTTTCGGTACCTCGGGTCGCTTGTCCAAGGAGACGGCGATGTAGACCGGGACATAACACACCGGATCAACTCGGGATGGATGAAATGGCGACAGGTCACCGGAACAACTTGCGACCCACGGATGCCCCTCAAGTTAAAGGGGAAAATATACAAATCCGTGATAAGACCTGTCGTATTGTATGGATCGGAATGCTGGGCTGTGAAAAAGATGGATGAGAAACGATTGCATGTAGCGGAGATGAGGATGTTGAGATGGATGTGTGGAGTGACAAGAATGGATAAAGTAAGGAATGAGTTTATAAGGGGAAGTTTGAAAGTGGCGCCTGTTACAGAAAAAATGAAAGGGAATCGTCTATCTTGGTATGGACATGTGATGAGGAGGGATGACACCCATGTGACTAAGAGAGTGATGAGTATGAATGTTGATGGATGGAGAGGAAGAGGAAGGCCAAAGAAAAGATGGATGGATTGTCTAAGGAATGATATGAAAGAAAAAGGAGTAAATGATACTGTGACGACTGATAGGGGAGAATGGAAGAAGAAAACGTGTTGCGCCGACCCCAAGTAGAATGGGATAAGGGCAGGAAGAAGGAGTATAATAAAATCGTAACTGTAATTCTTAATTAGCTGTAGGATATTTCTATTATCCACTAAACTAATCTACGAGTCATACCAGGTAAAACCTTCTCTTTGTGAGAGGGAGTGGGCCATAATCCTCCACCAGTGCGGGTTGGTAGATTTCACATGTCATCGATTTTTTTACCGTTTTAGAAAAATAATAAACTAATGCGCTGGGTTCGAACCCGCAACCTACGACTCGTAACTAGGGGCCGATACCTACTGGGCCACCACTGTTCTTTTCGCAATAACGCATTTCAAATAAGGTCAAGGTTTCGCATTTATCTAAATTATTTACCCATGATCTATGTTCTGACCCAGACACTTTCAGTACCATTAAAGTTGGTAGTAGACTCAAAATATGACAGCCTGTGGGCTTCCGTAAAAAGTTGGTTGTAATAAAGTTTCTCTTTTTAATGCATTCGTGACTACACACTTTTACTGCGACGAGTCGTGATCGTATTGCGTTCTTGATGACACATTTTTGCCCAATTCTTCGAGTAAATGATTTATTTTGGTTTTATTAAAGTATAATGTATTTTGGAAGGTAAAAAAAAAATTAAAGAAAAACAAAAAACCCGACTGCGTAAAAACCAATTTTATAAAATACGTAAAAAAATAACTTAAATAAAAACTAAAAAGAAATAAACAAGCCCAACAGAACAGCAAGAAGAAACAGAACAGAACGACTCACAGTCGGGGCCCCTTGGGAAGATTTGATTGGTAAAATTGAATGGGCCCCGACTGTAAGTCGTTCTTTTCTGCTTCTTCTGCTACGTATTTTATAAAATTAGTTTTTACGCAGTCGGAGTTTTTGTTTTTCTTTATTTTTTTTTTATTTAATACTTTTTAGTTACGATTCATTGTTCACTGTTTTTTTTTTATTTGTATATCGTTTATACTTGAAATAAAAACTTAAATCAATAAGCAAGAAAATTAGCGACAATGTTTGTTTTGTTAAACAACTTTAAATCGTTATATATCCTAAACTATTGTTTAAAATGAAAAATGTTAAAAGAAACCTAAAGATGATTTTAAAATACCTATTCAACGACACCCCACTTGACATAGTTCATCGACTTTATTTTTTTCATTTTGGCAATATGGCGATTGGTTGTCGCTGTGGTGAATTTTGATTACTTTCATGTCTTTAATGACACTCGCAAGGTTAAGACGAATCGATTAATGTAAGAATTATCAAAATCGGCCTACGCATTTGGTCTCTAGAACGCCACATAGAAACATACATACGTACATACATACATACATAGACTGATAAACACATTACCCTCCTTTGCGTCTCGCAGTCGGGTAAAAAGTCATGCAGGCAATAAAATGTTGTTCAGCTTTAAGACGCGGACTGACTACGATTTTAATCGCTTATGACCGCGTAAACTATTGTCACCACTATGGAGCTTCAATAAGATTGAAAATTGAAAAAATGACATTTGTGTTGAAATGTGACGTAAGCTGCGAATGGGCATTTATTTTACTGCTTTTCTTTAGATTATTTAAAATATAGACATAAAATTAAATAATGGTTCGGTTAAAGTTTTAAAAAAATGGAAAACCTACTAAATTCTTAAAAAAAACTGTTGTTATCGCTGGAAATACAGAGATCTTCGACGTCAAAGTTTATTTTTGTGCTACAACTTCCCAATTTTTATTGGGAATATCAAACTCTTATTTATTATTCTGTTCGGTTTAAATTCTTCTTTATACCCTTCTCTGTTCACTGTATTTTTCGCGTTGCTTATTTTTATTACATTACGTCATACTCGACGTTCTAAGAAACCAATTTTTGGGAATATGAGATAAGACCGCGCCTTAAATTAATTTTATAAACAGGTTTTCTTGATTACGTTACAAGACATCATTTTTCATCTATAATCTGATGAAATTGTGAATTAATTTAAAAAAAAAAAATGTTTAGCATACATAGCTGGGTCCATATTTCGATTAAAGATATCAGAATCTCAGCCAATGGAAGCCCACTGCTATATTGCCTGTATTTAGTTTAAGACAAATTAAATTAACACTATTGACAAATAAATGATTATTAGGTATTTATTGCAATTAGAAATATCTAAAATTAATAATGTTGTGAAACCATATTGTGGTAAACAGAATTCATTATTTTGAAACGTTACTAAATTATTCACAGAATAAACAAATGTTTCGCAAATGTTTGGGTTTAATTTTAAAACAGTTTGATGCAAATAAATGCTTAAAACCTCTAGTAATATATCAGAGAAAACTACATTCAATTCCACGACGTAGCTTTGCGTGATGCCTGTACAGACACAGATAGACTTTCAATATCGTTAAAAAAATTCACTTCAAACAAAATAACCTTTCCCCCTCGATATTAATTTTGCCCGTTACGTGTAGATCCTCCATGGGAGCGCGACCAACCGGGCATAATTCCTGATCCTGGCAATCAATAACACATAATCCGCTTATAAAGTGACTGATCAATATTTAGACTTTACTTTTAGCCTGTTTGTGATGTATGGGCAGTAAATTAAACTATTCCAACAGGTGAACTGCTAATTGCTTATATTTTAATAAACATCACTTTAATAGGTATGTCTGATTTTTTTACCAGTATGTGCATTCAACGTAAACTAAGTTCACTGTCCTATCAAAGGACCAGAGGCCTTATAACAAGATTTCTGTATATTATTTACAGTGTATATTGTGTAGTGTTTATTGTGTGGTAAAATGATGTGGATGTGGTAAACAGAGTCTTTAGTTACGAAAGAGGAACTAATTTTATCCGTCAAAGTTCGCGTTTACTTTATGTCACAAAAACGTGTAAAATCGTCTCTCGGGCCTGACAGGCCTTAGCAGAAGATTTCCGTATTTGTTTTACCTACAGCGCTACTAGCTTCCTTGAATTAACTAGGTATGTGTTGTATGGAAAATGAAAAAATGCCTCTAATGTACGCACGAACTAATTTTGTCCATCTTAACGTCAAAGTCCCTATTTATTTTACGTCACAATCACACTCATTTGCTCACAATCAAACTCATTTGCTCACAATCAAACTCATTTGCTCACAATCAAACTCATTTGCTTTAAAGAAAACATTACAAAAACAAAAACACTAAAGCACAGTTCCATTTTCGATTCAAACATCGTTCGAATCCACGTCACGTTTAAATCCCCACGTTCGAACACCCTCTGGTATCGTTTACTCAAACTGTAACAAGACTATCCAACAGTTATCCGGCAGTAACTTAGCGCTATTCAAATGATCCCGTCTTCTGTACATTGACACAGAACTGCATGATCAAGTCACATAACTCTGCTTATGTTTACATACACGGCTACATAATTCACGAGCTCAAACGGCCAGTGTATTGCTGACAAAGGACTACACACCAGTGCCGTTCCCATGGTTAAATAGTCTCTAAGGGAGTATATAGACGGGCCACATAAGTGCCACAATATAATAGCACAAATGTTGCGGATCAGTTGGCTGAATAAGTAAATTAAAATTATCCCTTAGGCGCATTTTAGTGCACTTACGTAGTAATAGTATTTAGAGAAGAAAAGATACTTTTTTTTTTAGTTACTTTGCGGTAAACATAACGGTGTAGAGTTTACCAGTGTAAAATGTGTGAGAAGTTCAACAAAAATGATCAAAATATGTGTTAGACAATTGTAGGGTGGCTAATACGCAGGGTGAGTAACGAGGTTGTGTGACTATCTAAGCAGTATTCCGCGGCCCTGAAACGCAATGAGCAAACAACGGTGGGGTGAGCCTTAGTAGATTTTTCCTTAATGTTATCATTAAGCCTTGCAATTAATGAAGGTGCAATTTTAGAACTCAAAGCAAAAAAAAAGTAAAATTAATTATTTTCTGTCAGGTACACGGAAAGATGAACGCAGCCTATATATTTTCTACAAAAACTGGTGCTGCTTTAAAACACTTACGTACCACAAAAACTTTTAAACGTCTGTTGAACACTTGTCTAAAAAATGTCAGATTATGACGTTGAAATAAGGTTCGTTATGCAGTCACACGTTTTTTTAGACAAGTGTTCAACAGATGTTTAAATTTTTGTAGTAAGGCTGTTAAGATTCAGTAAAGATAAAACTTTGCATTAGAATTAGAACATCAAATGATTGCCTGGTTATGATCGTACATTTGAGATTGTAAGTACACGTTTTCTTACTTACACCACATTTATATTGCTGTCAGTAATGGTAGATGTACTCGGCTACATTTTTGTTGCTGTAGTGAAACTGTTGCTCGTCTGAACAAACCATAAGCGTAGACACGTCTACACGGCTATAAACTCGCAGACTGAACACAAACAGAGATACAATGGATCGATCATTTATCTCTTCTGTATTATGATTGATTCGATCCATGCATTACGTTTGAATAATCATGATTTATGTCGCCTTTAAGACTCGATATGTCTTTGTATTCAAGTATTGTAGATATAAAAATGTATTTGAGATTTTTATGCGAAGATAATTGAGTTATAGAAGGACATACATTGACCTTTTCGGTGATGTTCTTGAGAAAGGTCAAATGAGTAGTATTTATTTTATTTTTATTATTTTAGGGATTTGTCTGTCAAAGTCACCCTCCCTGCTGACGTGGTACACAAAGAGCCGACGACTCGAGTCTAGTTCCTGATCGGACGGCGAGCTACTCATTACTCGCCATCCGCCAGCTCGCCTACGGTAGCCGCCCTGAAGCGTTAGGAGGAGGATTGCCTCTCACTAAAGCCTCCTCTTCCACTAACAGGATTCTTTACAGAAGGATAAAGAAACTCATTTGAATTTCTTTATCCTTCTGTAAAGAATTTTAATGAAGTAAAATGAAGATAATATTCGACTCGAGTCTGGTCCTTGATTTCACGATTCCCGGCTCACTTAAGCGTGAGGAGGAGGATTGCCTCTCTCAAACGTCGCCACCTTCTCTTTCGCTAGCATTACTACTTACAAAAAGATGAAGAAACCCCTTTGGGTATAAACATGAATTTATCAAAATTAAGATATAATAAAGCCTTAGCACATGGCTTTATAGAATACCGTAATATTGGCTTGTCTCATGGGGAATGGGTTTTCGTTCTTGTTGTTACGTGGAGGTTTATTAATTACAATGTTCCGGTTTAGTTAATCTTCGGCACAACATATAATATAATCAGCGTGTAATATTACTCCCACTGCTGGGATACAGGCCTCTTTTGAGTGAGAAGGAACGCTGTAATCCAAATCGTTGTTTCTAAGATGTACTCGTATTTGGTTTCATACGCCGTATTCATTTCTGATAGACCTTTTACTTGATACTTGGAGTATCATGAACAGGAAGTTGAAGCTCAGTCACAGGGCAAAATAACTGTGAAATATAGAAACATACAAGAACTCATATCTGGACATTTGTGTTAAAATATTTGTCATTACATTTAGTTTTACAGAGTATTTTTTGTGTATGTTTTACTTACACTTAATAATTCCCTATAAAATGTTTTTTGTGGTTGCCCATATATATTATTATCCTAATCATACGAAACAAACACTATCTGATTGATAAAGATAACTTTCAAGCAGAAGTTTACAGAGTAAACAGGCTTCTTCTGGGTAAGCTCGCTCCATCGTCGACCTTGTCTTAGTCACTCTTGCCCTAGACTAAGGTCCAAGCAAACCCATTACACATAAAAAAAAAAAAAAAAAAAAAAAAAAAGTTTTAGTAACTTACTAATTCACATCTTCTAAAATCCAATGATTTCAGTTCATTCAAGTCTGGAAAACCAACAAGACGTGACGTGATATCCCTACAAAAATGGGTAATAAATGAAGTGGGGCGCAGTGGAACAGGCGAGGGAGTTAAAACACAATGTTAGGAACCTCCTACATTTACATAAGGCGTCCCGAGACGTAAAGGTGCTCCGTGCTTTGCCTACTAAGAGAATACCTGATGAAATTTTGAATCAGATTCCGGTTTGATCGCTCAGTTCATTTTTTGATAGTGGGTAGGTGTGGATTTTGCGACGCCCGTATAAGAGATTATGCTTGAAAGATAGATCGAACTCTCTGCTGCTGCATTCGTTGATCAGTTAGTAATATTTTGTCGCTTTTCATATTCTGTGACAATTTAAGTTTTCTTTAAATAGCTGGGCAAAGGCGTCTCCCATGGTGTAGTGCGTCTAATCTTTCGTTTTTCTAATCTTTTCGTTTTTGTATTATCTCAAACATATAGTGGCAGAAAAGGTCGCAAGAATGTCTGAATAAGTCGCCGCGACTCTGATATCTAACAATCCTAAGAACCTACCAGTACCACACCCAAGGCATGAGGAGTTATTTGAAAGAAAGTTATATCATTCTGTTTACGATATTTGACCCTGAATCACCCAACTATACCTACTTACATAAAAGCACCCCATCTAAGTACGTATAGTTGGATTCTACAGACAATCATACATCTTTGGAAATACTTCAACCATGAGACGGCCCAGCGTAGTACAAAGTTTAAAATATCGAGAGGCCAGCTTAAAACTTTTAAACACCCATGATATTATGCCCGTACAACTATAAACGTGATCCCTAAAAAACCACTTTATTCAAAATTTGTTAACCGCCGATTTGAACCGTAAATCAACACAACCTTATCTAGATAATTTATTAAAAATGACAAAGTATGTAAGGATAGATGGATGGATGTTTGTTGCTCTTTCACACAAATACTACCTACTGATCCTGATTTTATCTCCCAGAAAACCTAATTTTTGAGTTGTAGCAGGCGAAACTGCTGCCAACAGTTAGTATTATAATATTCCTCAACTCGAAACAACCAACCATTAAATCCTATCTCACCTAAAAAAATAAACACACACCGTACAATACAATATTTCTCAGTAACGTCGGTATTAGGACTGTTCCACACAGCTTACTTGCAAGCGAGTCGTCAGACTAAGCCGGTACTCAGTCAGCCATGCAAGCTTACGTGTTCCTGAACGGATAGCCGTGGAAATTACAGAAATAAATGGATATTCAGTTTGTTTGGAGGCTTTTATTTATTAGTCTAAGTTTTGGGATCACAAAAGAAATAACACCTTTTATTAATGTGAGGGAAATTTTCCAATGAAATATTATAATTTGAGGATATTTTTGTGTCTTAGACCAATTTAGCCCAGAAGCAAAAATGAGGCTTTTTTTATCAAATCAAATCAAAAAAGTTTATTTGCTGAAGAAATACATTTTGTTTATAAGGTAAGATATTAAAGCCTAAAGGTATTTTGCCTGCAAATTCTTACAATAAAAAAGAAATATTGAAATCATTTAAAGTTATCGTGAAATCCCTCCCACCCAGGGCGGAATCTACGGTAATCTTTCATTAGCCCTTTACGTTTCAGGGTCACAGTTACCTGAAAAGACAGTCCCGCAACCCAAGCAGGCTTTGGTCCTCTGGGGCCAAAGCTTGCTAGGGTTGGGTAGTGGGTCCACAATAATCCTTCTAACAGCTCTTTGAAGTTCGCGTGAAACACGATGCATCGTTGACCTGGCCCTGGACCATGGTCCTAAGATTTAGCGAGTATACCCAGAAAGAGCTGGAACTCCTGCGCATCCACGGATCGCAGTAAAAACTGTTTGGTACCGGACTCGACAGGATGGTGTTCGCGAGCCAGGCGACCTACCACCACCCTAGTGGGTTTGCCCAACCGTTCTGCGGTGCCGTTGCCTGCAATGAGGTGGACCTCTAGGAGGTGAATCCAACAAACCCCTTAAAGAAGGAGCAGGGGAATAATTCAGACTTGATGTATACGTGTGTAATATGATACAGAAAGCAATATAATGATCATTTCTAGAGACCACACAGGTGACAACATTTATAGTGAAGTATTGAAGGGCAGGAAAAGGAATCTTGTATGGTAGGGAAATGCAAATATGGCTTTTGTCCGTCAAAATTATTATAATCTACACACTGGGGCACATGTGGTGGATTTCATCCCACTCAAGCTCACACAGAGCAGGCCTGTGACAGAATTTTGTTTGCAAGAGCACTGTTGCGACACAAGATAATGTGTCGTCACGGTGACTCTTCATGCCATTCAACGACCATTTATATCTAGACTCCTAATCACAGGCGACCGATGTCTGTCAACACATTAGGTAAAAAAATCTTATAGCCGTCGTGACTCGACCACTCCTGTGAGTCCCCTCGTCGCACTGACCTTGAGTTAGCCAATCAGAACGCAGACCCCGTCCCCGTTAGCCAATCAGGACGCAGTACCCCGTCCCCCTCGCTTACGTTGTACCTCAGCGACTTGACAGAATATTTTTGTTACTCAGATCGTGCATGAGGCGTCTAAATATATGGTCGTTGATGCCATTATTTGAAAGAAACGCTTGAAGTTTAATCGCCTAGGTTGTGGCCCAGTGGTAACACTATGAATTGTTTCATCAAAATTACAATACCTATTTGAAAAATAATTATTTCGCACAACACCGCTATTGAAACTTAAATTTATCAGAACACGATCCACAAAAAATAATGGATTGAATTTTTATCAAAACAGAATAGATGAAAAACAATATTTAAGCACGAATCGGAATGGTAGGTGGTTCCGTATAATAATATGAAAAGAAATGTCAATAGTTTTTAATTAGCAACATTAAAAAGTAGTGCTTACCAACATTACGCAATGGCAGATATTTTGGATGCAATAACATAACAAAGTGCAGTGTAGTAAACAAAACTAATTATTACGGCGTCGTGATCTTATTTCATGTTTACCTAAGGATTTGTTGTTGCAACGGTAAGTACAAAGAAATTATTATCTATGTTTTTGGAAAGTATGCATATTAGTCTATTTTTTGAGAATTTAGTTTTATATTTAGCATCTCGAGGTTATGATACCGGCTCGTATAAAAATAAAACTTAGTGGATGCCTTATTTGTACTGGGTAGGGTAATCCTAAAATGTACCGGTACAATTTAGGTGTATGATGGTTCTTCAACACGTTTGTTAACTAGATTGAAATATTTTTAGATGTCTGGAGAGAATAAAAAGTATTATGGACGCAAGATGCAAGCAAATGGTTTCACGAAACATGCGGAGACAACCCTGATATTTGTATAAAATGCTGGAAAAAGAAAAGAGTTGACTAACCTTTTCTTTTCAAATAACTCTTGTCTTTTCTTTCTCAAACTTTATAAAGAATTATAAATATGTACAAGTATGTTCCTATATTCAAATCACAAGGATGATTTTAGTTCATAATTAAAATTAAAGGAAATAAGAGGAACCTTAACTATTATTATTATACAAAAGTTTTATTTTATTCTTGTTGTTGATTCAAACTTTATTTTCAGTACATAACTTTATTATTAATACCTATTAAAACTTTATGGTTAATATTTTTTATATAGATATATGTATAAAGGAAAGGCTGCTTTTAGTTCATAAGAAACACTTGAATGTAGAAGTACAATTTAGGATACCTATGGTACAATTAAGGAAACCGGTTTCCTAAATTGTACTTTCTAAGACTTTTTTTAAAACTTAATTTTCATGTAGTTTTTTCATACTTCCTCATTATCTAGTAATAAAAAATGAACACCAATAGAACAACCTTTTTATTGCTAGTAATAGAATCCTCACAAGATATATAGTTTTTGTGATAACTTGTAAAGTTCGTTAACTGGTACAATATAGGCAACCTTACCCTATAATACTGATTATCTATACATAATAGGTTTATTAAGGCAGAATAACACATTAATTTGCTCGCTAAGATTTGGTGATCATTTACTGTATTTGGTGTTCGAATACAATTTTTGGTTAAAGAACTAAGGGTATCAAAGCATTTTATGGTGGTCATTATATTTAATCCCCTTTATAAATATCCAACAAGCAACCATGCAATAACCGTTCCGTTCTTCTATACGCACCACGGATCCCCAAAAGTATAAAGCGTTAGAAATCTGATTTTAGAATTCACATCGAATTTTCGTATAACATTTTGGAGTTTGACTAACACAGAATTCTGTTTGTCGTATAAAACGCAATTTCCGTCGCTATTTCCAATTAGTCTTTGTATTGACTAAAAAAACTGTTTTTGATGTATTTCTTTTATGTGTTTTCTTTTGTTAAAATAATGGAGAAAGGAGTAAATAATTCGGGTGATTTTTCTAGAAAAATCTCGATATCGTGACATTGATATTGATGTTGAGATAATACACGCATTCCTTTGTAGAAATACCGTTTACTATATTAAATTATTTTGTACTAGCTCATACTCGCGGCTTTCACCGCGTAGAATCTACACTAATATTTTAAAGAGGAAAGATTTGATTTTTTGTAGGCTCCGAAATTACTAGAACGGTTTCAAAAATTCTTTCACCAGTTGAAAGCTGCTTTGGTTCTGAGTGACATAGGTAATAGGGAGGGTGAGGGGGGTGAGCGGACGGCGCCGAATCATTCTACCGGGATTGAAAGTATCTTACGACATGTTTACTTATTTTGTAGAAGGTTGAAAATTGTATGTTTGTGTCTAGTTTATTCATATTATCAGTTCTTCATTTTTGTACAGCAAAAATTCAACTAAAGTGCGAGGATGAATAGATTACGAACCATAGTGTTACGTCGATCGAATTGCGAGACCATTCTACAAGCTTCTCGAAAGTTCCACAAGGTTCTCAACAATTCTACTGAAGATTGGTCTGAAAGTTTCTAGAAAATTCTACCCTGTTCTAGATGTTTCGAGATGGTTCTGGAATGTTCCAGAAGGTATGGGACTATGTCGAAGTCTATGGATGTTTCCAGAACATTCGACCATCTTCTAGAAACATCTAGTGCGCCCGGTCGGGGTATAAAAAGGGCGCCGACCGGCGACCTGAGTCAGTCTGGTTTTGACTACGATCGAGGCGACTCGAAAGCGTTCTCGAAGAGAAAATCTCTAAGTGTATTTTACGTGTGATTAAGTGTGTGTATACCTAAGTGTTTTACGAGTGAGTAGTGTAAGTGCTTGTTGTAATTAGTTACTTGTGTGTCAATAAAGTTTATTTGGTTTTAATTTGGTGTTAATTAATTTATCCCGATAACAATAGTTTTCCTCGTTACCTCTCTAACCTTTTACTAACATAACATCAAGCCTTACCTTGATGTCTGGTCCGAAGTGGCACTAGAAAAGGGCACTTGGAAAGATATGGGGGAGGCCTTTGCCCAGCAGTGGGACATAAACGGCTAATAAAAAAAAAAAAACATCACGCCTACTAACATAGACTCACCAGCTATATGATCTCCAAAACTCCACCCAGTAACTGGGTAGCCCGGGGCTAAAGTAAACAAACAAACAAATAAATCTGAAGCGTAATACCGGACAGCGATATTTTCTAGTCTGCCGCGTGGCAGGCGAGCCTAGCGCAATTGGGTGTTTCAGCCCGGAATTATTGCCAACTATGAAACGCGTGAAGATTTACACGACCAAATATATATTGGGTCACTCCATAGTGAATACTTCCGACACTATAGAATATCTTGCTCAAAATTTCGTAATACATGTCCCATGCCTACCTACTATGCGCGACGGATGCGGACGGCGAGAACTGGGTGACTCGCGGTCGGATAATGAACCTTGCCCGGGTCGACGGCATGTCGTGTTTCACACGCGTCTTAAAGAGCCGAAGCCTACTAGGATCATTAGAAAGCTGAGTATTTAATCAGTAAGTGCTCCAGCCCTGACCTATGGAGCCGAAACATGACAGTTGAGCTGGCCCACTGACTGAATGTCACGTAGCGTGGTATGGAAAGGTCTATGCTTGGGATCTCGCTAAAAGATAAAATCTGGAATGAGTTCTCACGGTTTAAGACTAATGTGATACACACAGAACCGACGAAAGGTGGAGTAGGAAGGTTCTCGAATAAAGACCGCGTGTAGGTAAAGCGTAGTGTGGGATGTCCCCCGGTAAGATGGACGTATGACCTGAAGAAGGTAGCTGGCAGTGGCGCTCCTTGGTTGTGGCTTATGTCCAACAGCGGACTGCAATTGGCTGAAAAGATGATGATGATTTTATCCAAATGAAGAGGCTTCTGCTTAGCAGAGGAATAACGCAGTTAGCAGCACATCAACATCAACAACTTAACTCACATTTTGACATCGATCATACCCATAACGAGAGCTTCAGAGCCTTAAGGTGCCTTAAGGTGGTTCGCGCGCGAGACCGCGACAGGAGACAGCGACAGGCGACCGCGACAGGAGACCACGACAGTACTTAACATTAGGCAATGTATGAGCGGCAGTTCGCGAGCGAGACAGCGACAGGACACAGATACGGTAAACAATCTCCGGTCGCGGGCCTCGTCGCGGTCTCCTGTCGCGGTCTCGCGTGCGAACCGGCACCTTAAGTGGCGGTTTTTGCGTCACGTCCTCACTCACAGAGAGAAGACATGGCACCGTTTTTAATTACATGAGTACCAATGCTTGTCGTTCGGCGTGGCGGTCTAAGAGGGACGCCTATGTTCAGCAGTGGACGTCTTCCGGCTGATGATGATGATGATGAGTACCAATGCCAGATTTTATAAACTATCGGCGCAACAACTCCTAATCGTGCTTGTATGATCAGATGTATGAATGTGGATGAGGCGAAAAGAATACGTAAGGATCGTAGCAGGTGGCACTCAGTAGTTTCCGCCTTTCCCCATAGGGGATATTTATGTAGAGAAAAGTATTTATTTTTTAATGAAATTCTAAACAAACAACCAATGCTATATTTAGGTTAAATTATTTTTGATGAATACATTTTTCACAACAGAAAAATCCTGTTTTGGCATATCAGTTATCCGTATAAAATGGAGTTTCCATTGTTATTTTTCAATCTGGACTGAAATCAACCCGGTTAGATACCGTACAGCGCCGCTCAGAAAAATAAAAAAAAATTAGTTCCGTCTATATTTTAGTCTCGTCAGAGTGTGACACTTCGTTCTACTCTCTGTGACCGTGCGTACAAAGCGTTTTGAAATAAGTGCGTCCCCACAGAGCGCGCAGCCTCAGCGAGGCATTTTCCGAGCGAAGGAGCTCGGTTGGTGTAGACGTGTCTCGGGCGAGGCATGACAGCGCTGCGCCGCGGTCGAGCGACCGAGCGCCCGAGCCATCCAGTGTCGGCTTTTGTTTTGCTCGCGTATATTGTTTCGTGACTCGGTCGAAAAACAATAGACGCGTCCACACAGAGTGAGCAGCCTCGCTTGTCAGTTTCCTCGCGCAGCAAATGTCTCGCGAGGCTGCGCGCTCTGTGTGGACGCACCTAATTACGTTTATTGTGCGCACGGCTAAGAAGTGGAATTCCCTGACAGAGTCTATGTTTCCTGATAGCTACAACCTGAGGTTCTGTAATACAAGAGTGAATAGGTTACTTGGGAAGAGTAGTTCACCGTCGACTCCGACTTTATTACTTACCATCAGGCAATATACTGGTCAAACGCGAGATAAATTAAAAAAAATACATGTGGCACTCGGAGACTGCCGCGGTGAAGCTATTGCATAACATTTTTTTTCTTTTAAAGGAATAAAATCGCCTACCGCGTATACTTAACGAGAACATAATTTATTTTAAATGTTTGTGGTGCACTACTGTAATAAAGAACTTCTTTGTTGTTGGAGAATTTTATAAGTAGGTTTCATTGTGAAAACTCCTTTTGTATCCGGCCGTTTAGAATCAGTAATAAAAAGTAAATTGTTTTTGTGAAGTGACGTCTCCCGAACTGAAACGATGTTAGACGATGCATGGTGTCAGGTTTTTTTCTTAGGTTTTTGGAAATTTTTTGATTCGGTCGCCGTGCCGCGCCGCGCTCAGAGCCCGCGATAAAAGCTATGGAATAGCTTAAAAATAACACTTCGACTCATTTTATTTCAATTTGTTTTTTGTTTTTACACCCAATGAAAATAAATCTAATAATCATCATCATTATCCTACAATGTTTGTGCCTATACCTAATGTTCCCACTGCTGGGACACAGGCCTCCTCTCTGTGAGATCAGTGGGCCATAATCCACCACGCGGGCTCAGTGCGGGTTGGCAGATGTCACAAGTCTTCAAATTTTTGGTTCTAGGACATGCCGGTTTCCTCACGATGTTTTCCTTCGCCGTTTTGAGAGCAGTGGTGATGAAACAAATTACACAAAGTAATGCGCCTGGCTGGATTCGAACCCACGACCTACAACTCGTAAGTCGAGGCCGATACCACTGGGCCACCACTTCTCTCGAGATAATTAAAAAAAAAACACTTAGACTCATTTTATTTCAATTTTTTTTTGTTTTAACAGCCCAAGAAAATAAATCTAATAATAAAGATGTACCTATATTTCTATCATTAATCAGTGAAAACTGAAAACCGTTATGGATGTATTTAATAACGTTAAAATAAAGTGGTGGCAGATACATAGACAAACGAATATTTCGCCGAATCAATGTAAGGTTAATTGGTTTTGCGAAATGTTCGTCGAGATTCCGAAGAGGGTTTTCGGCGAACCTTTCAGTGAAATGTCACTTTGGAAAAAACGTCGTTATTGACACTTGTGTGAGATAGACAAGGACGCTATTTCTTCGAATTGTGTAATATGTTTCATTTCGCGAGTATCAAAACTTTCATGATATAACTACTGTATTTTTATTTTATCATTCTCCGTTATTTATCATTTCTCGATAGGGTACCGCGGCTCTGAAACGAAAAAGACAAATGAAGGAAAAGGTTTATTTATTTCAACTCCACCCAGACTTATTAATTTGATGATATTGCAAAACTTAAAAAAAAAAATATTGACATTTTGTATGGGCCAACAGACCAGGTCCGGCTTCGTTTCCACCAGAGTTGTGCAAGGATGCGTAGCGAGGGATGTACGAGTATTTGTAAAGAACCAATAGAATCGCTTCATTTACCTCGCCTCAGTCAGCACAGCTCTGATGGAAACGGCTCAGTGGAGCTATATTTTTGCGCATACAAAACAAGCGAGGGATGTGTACGAGGGATGTGTGAGTGGGATGTGTTACGAGGGATGTGTTGTGTCTCCGCTCCCACTACACCGCACCCCCATCGACATATTTCACAGCTTTGCAACGCATCCTCGCACCACACATTAATGCGCATTTTCACACCTCCACTACACATCCTCGTAGGCACATTTTCATCGCACAGCTTTGGTGGAAACGCCCACACATTTTCACAGCACAGCTAGACATCCTCGCACGACACATTTCCATCGCACATCTCTGATGGAAACGCAGCCTTAAGTTTACGAGTATCATCGTTTCTGATACTACACTCGCGAGTAGAAAAGTATTGAATCACTTACTTGGAATTGATCTGGGAATAACTCCTTAAACAATGGCGTGACTTGAATGAATTTCGTATCAATTTAAAGTTAACAGTTAAACCTTTAAAATGGTACTATTTTTATTATTCTTAACCCGTTATTAAGTACTCAAGATGTAAGGTCCTTTCGTCTCTTACCACCAGCTGCCAGCGTAGATTTGCCATGAGACTATGGGTTCTGTTCGCATGAGGTATTGATTGAAATAAAAGAGATACTTCCGTCTTCTCAGCTATTTAATGTCTTGGTGCACACTTCAAAGATACAGGAACATAGCATTTGTCAAGCTTCCTTATAATGTTAGGTTATAGAAATAACACTTACTTCAGGTAGGACATACTACCATCTATCCAGGTCGAACAGTTGATATGTAACGAAGACAGCATAGCAGCCTGTGTGACTTGTAGAATATAACACGTGGCTTGGAACCAGAGCTTGTGCTAGCTTGCTTCTTATTCATGTGCCAAGCGTTGAGAAGACGTTTTAATTAATTAATTATGTTTAAAATTAATGGTAGGATGGAACCCTGAGAACAATCATCAGAAAGAAATCCATGAGCATTTCAACACAAAATCATGGTGAAAATGATGTTATGTAATTGTGACAAAACAGGAAATAATTATCAATACATACGCATACGCGGTTCCCTTATATTAATGCACTTTCATTCCAGCCGCTGTTCCACGCCTTGTCCGCGTCATTAATTTATTTAATTCCTATGTTCTTTGTTCTTAATTAATCGCGTGTTCTTGCTCAAGAAAGAAGAACGAAAGTTACACGTCAGACATCTTAACTTTTTTCAGACCAGCTACCAGTCCCTTTGATCCCAGACCATGCTGTATTTAATTAAACTTAATTCAACTGAAATCTATTACAATTAATTATTTGAATTTTATCTATGTACTTATTAAATTTTATTTAGAATTTAAAGTATCGAGAAAACAAATATGTTACACTCTAACGCCATCTTTTTTATTTTTTCAGAATCAACTGCAACCATTTCCCATTAGTTCGCGCTTTTGTCAATAGAGGGCGTTACCCGTCTCCAATATCCAATAATTTCCCTTATAATTGTTACAAAAATCGCACGGAATCGAAATGCTCGCGAGTGTAGATATCTCATCGAGATCTACATATTCCAGTTATGTCAGCAACTGATAAGAACTGATTTAGTAATTCCACTAGCGGAAAATACACGAATTATAGCAGCTACTTAAACACGGGAAGAAAAACAAGTTTTATGTGATGTTGATACCTCCATTCATTTAATGTCAACAATCAAACCATTTACGGCGCTGACCACGAAGGAATAAAGACCCTTTTCTTTCCCTACACACAATTATAATTTGTGGAAATTATATGCTGCTTCAAATGAGATTTCTGTTTTATTACTCTACTACCGACGACGTCGCTTGCTTCACATGAAATATTGAGATTTCTCTGTAATATTATGCAAGTTTGATATTTACTAATACCCACACAAATCTTGATCATCATCATTTTAGTCTTGTTTCATCAAGGACAGTTTTTCAATTTAGTATAGTCATCCCCGTCCTTCTGCGACATTATCCAGTATGTGTCCCTGATCCATTAATTTTCATGTAGTTACAGGTGTTTCCAATTGGTTCCAGATGTTTCCAGGTGGTTCCAGGTGGTTCCAGGTGGTTCCAGGTGTTTCCAGGTCTTTCCAGGTGTGTTGTTCTAAAAAAAATCACATCGCAATAGTTGCGTAGCTTTAATTTGTTTAAAACTTTTAACCCGCCCAAGTGCAATTTAAACATAAAAAAACAAGAAGAGCTTTTAGCAAAATTGTTTAAAAAAAGTTGAAATAAAGCATAAAGTATTTTCACGATTTTGAACACCGAAATCTTTCGAGACTGTTTGTCAAGTGTTGAGCCTTCATGTAACGGCAATCTATCTTTATTGATATAGCAGTATATACTCGTAGATTTGACCCGGATTTATGGTGTCCCAGGTAACATATAAAGCCATGCTTTTAGTTGCCAGGATAATTGCCTGGTTCCCCATAAAATTAATGTCATATTCAAACTAATAGTGGTTTTGTTTGCCCCTAAAATGTGATTTAGTGACGTAATCTGGGTTTACATCCGGCCGACTGTTTCTTTAATGTTATACTAGCTGCACCCTGCGGTGTCACCCGCTGTTTAGTGTAACCTTAATACCAGTTTTTATAGAATATTGTGTCACTTAGAAACTACGTTTATACAACCAAGTTTCACAGGAAGTCGCGTCATGTACAAAATTGGTACCTTATGCCTACCACACGCGCAAGCTTCACCACAGTTCTAACTGCGCAAGCTTCTCGCATGAAAAAACTGTACACGGACGGCATAACCACACGCGCAAGCTTCACCATAGTTCTAACTGCGCAGTGATCGCACAGGCCGCGCTGTGGGGTTTGCGCGAAATACAGTTTCACCAACCACACGCACGGTGTTCCGTGTACAAACTGGCTTGCGCAGGCAAAACTGTGGTGGAGCTTGTGCGTGTGGTAGGCCCATTACAGGAAACAGTTTTTATTAAACGTAGGCAACAATAAGCTAAGCAGGACCGTTGGCTGACCTAAGCTAAATCCTGCATCGATTTAGCTTAGATCAGGGATAGTGTTCAGTTCAGTGTTCCGGCAATTGCCCTGTACGTTTCAGGATCGCGTTTACCTATCTAGACAGTTCCACGAGCCTGACTTTAACCTTTAGTTGGAGAGTACATTAAAAAATAAAATCTACGGTGTCCTTCAATAGCCCTTTATGATCCTGGGTCACGGTAATGGTATAAGTCCCGCGACCCCGGCAGGCTTTGGCCCTCTAGAGGAATGCCCCGTCATCTTGCTGACGCTCTTTGAGGCGCGCGTGGAACACAACGAGCCGTCAACCCGGGCATGGTCCATGGTCGGGCGGCGAGTTGCCCATTAAAAATAAAAACCTTAACTTTGAAACAAAAATATTTTCGCATGTTTTGATTCAAAATAACAGTCTAACTCAAACATGCAGATCACGCATAAAATTTTTACAACCCGTTCTTCCATAAACTCTCATAAAATCACCCTTCAGCATAAAAAGTACGAACCACCCCATCGCTTTCGCGGTCGCGACTGTAAACACATGATTAGGTTGGTACACATCACTCCCCCATTTTTTATGATGCTGCACCCCACGTCAAGATTAGCTTAGTTGTTACAATCTTTCATAAGCTTGCAACACATGATAATAATGTTTTTTTTTGACATTGACATGAAGAGGAAATTTTGTGGTTGTGAAAAGGGGTCGTAAAAATATTCTCAGTAAAAATGCATACATAACTAAGGGTAAACGGTCTTTGTAAACGGTTTTAACGGCTTGGGTATTTTAAAATGCGTGCTACTGAAGTAGAAGCCTACTTAATTGTACCTACCCTATAAATAAAATGTCTTATCTGGGTCTGTTGCCAAACTACAGGCGACAATCGTTAACGCTAAGCAATCGCTAATACATTTTCAAAATTATACTCCAGCGCGTAAAGTTGAACATCTAATGAAGTTTACAGATCGTTTTCGTTTGTTTCGTTCGTTATCGCTCAGTAGTCTTTAATAGATTTTCAACTTTATGCGCTAGGGTATAAAGTTGTAGCTAGTCCTGTAAAAACGCTCTCGATTGAAAACCAATCAATACCATCACATTTTCTACTGTAAATTAATTAATGAGCTCAAGAGCCCGACCTACATTCCTTCTTCTCAGCACCACAGATTTAGAATTTGTAATTAAACGCCACATTTTGTATGCTATCCGAGTACAGACTCCGTATAAATAAACACTATAATTCTGAGTTAGATGGGGACTGATTACCATGAGGGAATTAAAGGGGTGACGAACTAAAGTCGGAGATAATTGAAGGATTCTGGGGATTTTCATTTGATTGGTACTGGCTTTTTTTGAGTGGTAAAATCATCGCAGGAGTCCTGAGCCCCAAATAGAGCGGCAGGGACTGTCCGACTCGTACTGACTCAAAATCCGCCATTTCTTTTTAATTTGGCGACACCCGCACGGTACAAATATTTTTATAATCTGCAAGTACATGTTCCGGGTCTGGGTTGTTTGTGTTTTTGAGATTTTCTATCGCAATCACGATACAGGAGAAATTCTTCTAGTGTGTCCACTCACGGACACGTCTACCCCAGCGGTTATATGTCCTGCGAGAGATGTGGCCAGCCCACTGCCACTTCAGCTTACTAATTCTTTCTGCTATGTCAGCAACTGGCTGATAGTGTCTATGTCATTACATATATTTGCATTTAAAAAAACGACGGGTTGCACTCCGGGAGTGCCGGGAGAAGTGTTTTTATTTATTACTGTGTTATATTTTAACCCTAGAATACTAATATACATTTTTTACTGTTTGGTTACGCTGCGCGGAAAGAACGGTTAGGTCTTTTATCTATAACTTCATGTCATTGAACGACTAATCTGATTGGCTGTGAAAGGTCCTATCTCCATCCTTTCCTCGCGCATATCTTCTCGCTTTAGTACGAGAGAGACCGCATAAAAAGCGGCCGCAGTTGAAACTCGTGGCCAATCGGTTACTCACAACGCGCACCTCACGTCAGAGCGCTCAAAGTTGCCTGCAGTCGACAGCCGCCCCTCAGCCGCGAGGACGTCCCCGGAGAATTAAGGTATTGTGCAATCCTTCCTATATTTCGATCTGCATTCTGTCTTGTGTTCCCGGCAGAACGTAATTTCCATGTCTTTCGTTCACAGCCAATTAGCAATCAGAAAAATTTAGCATAACCCGCGCTTCCATTTGGTCCTATCGAGCCTGGATAGTTATTGAAATCAGTGATAACCATTCGCCATTCGTAGTCGGAAAAAAAATACTCGTATTCTAATTAGTTTTGTACCAAACACTTGTCTCGCCGACAGGTGTGGGTATATAGTTAAATTCTCGGTAAAACCGTTGTATATTCGTAACACCAGCTAGTAATCGTTACTATAACTGGTTATTTCGCTTAATCCCGCATTATTTTAAAATATTACCGTTGAATTACCGCTTCGCGCTCAATCACCGACGCATTATTGTAAAAATAAATACCCACTTAGGTAAATTATTCGCTCACATCGCTTTCACAACGTATTTCGCGTGTTACATATTTATTTAATTATCGTTATTAGAAGGTTGCTAGATGGCGCCTACAGATATTACTCTTAAACGATTGTTAGGAAAAAGAGATCGAATATTTTCTCGTATGCAACGTATTTGCGATAAATTGAAAAATATTGATTCGGAGGAATTCGATAAAGAATCGTTCTTGTGTGACTGTGAAACAATAGATTCGTTGCGTACTGATTTTGAATGTGCGCTGGACGATATAATCGCTCATGAACTTAAATTAAATCCTGATTATGTCGTCGACTATCAGGCACTTTCTTCATTCGAAGATTTACTGGGTAGGGTGAAGCGGGCAGAGAAGAAATTGCAGGTTCAGGCACCTAGTGAATGTAAGAAATCTCCTCGCTTGCCCCCGATTGAAATACCCGAATTTAATGGGGATATTAAAAATTGGCCGCTGTTCATCGCCAGTTTTCGAAATGCCGTGCATAATAATAGTTCGCTAACAGCATGCGAGAAATTATATTATTTAATTGGAAAATTAACAGGCAAAGCTCGTTCGATATGTGCAGGAATTACTCCGTCAGCTGATAATTACCCACTTATATTCGATTCACTTTGTGAAAGGTATGAAGATAAACGGCAATCGGCAACTTCATATCTAGACCAATTATTTGAATTTAAATCTATTTCGTCAGGTTCGCCGGCTACTTTAGAATCATTTCTCGATAAATTCGCAACGTCGGTAGCCGGGTTTAAAAACATAAAGGTCCATGACCACGCTGATTTTATTTTATTGCATATCGCTCTTAAAAAACTCGACATAGACACTGTACGGGCATTCGAATCTAATCATCAATTAAAATCAAGTAGTTCCGAAATTCCATCTTTTAGTGAATTAGTTGAGTTTGTTCGTGAGCATATAAAGGTGTTAGAACGAACTTCGTCAACGGTCTCTAACAATAAATCACCTGCAAATCGCAAACATACTAATGCATACACCTGTATAGCTAATAACGAACCTACCGCGTGTGTTTTGTGTAAGGAGAAACATGATCACGTATATAAATGTAAAGTATTTAATAGTTATAAACCCGATCAGAGATTTAAGTTTGTGAAATCAAACAATTTATGCATTAATTGCTTAAGTCCAAAACATCGTGTGTCCGCTTGTGGGTCAAAGTCCACTTGTAAAAAATGTAGCTCTAAACACCATAGTTTGTTGTGCTTCGGCAACAAATTGAGCGACGCGCACGGTTCAAGGTCGACCGGCGCTCGCACGCCCTCTGCTGAGAGACTTACGAAGCAGACTGATATATCGTTGTGCGCGACTGATGAAAACCGTATTAATTCTTTATACCGGGGCCCAACCACCATATTGATTGCTACCGCGCAAGTTATTGTAGTAGATTCTTTTGGCAAAGAACATATTGTTCGCGCAATATTAGACAGCGCTTCTCAAAGTAACTTTATCACGCGGGATTGTTGTCAACTTTTGGGTTTGAACATAAATAATAAACCGGCCTGTGCAACCGTCAGGGGCATAGGAGGTGCTAGTAAACAAATACAGGGTTCCGTACAAATTAAATTTTATTCTCGTTTCAATCGTAATATAAACTATAATATTGAGTCATTCGTAATAGATAAAATTACTGAACGTTTGCCAACTGCCACGGTTGACGTTTCGCTTTTGCATAATTTTAAAAACTTACAGTTAGCAGACGATACATATTTTTCTTCAAATCCGATTCAATTATTGATCGGTGCTTCGACTTTCCCGCACTTACTCTTATCTAACAGAGTTCAAGGTCAGCCTACACATGCGTCTCCAATCGCCTTGCAAACTGTACTCGGCTATGTAATTGTCGGTAAGGCGCCGATTCTCATCGATGACAATTCGACCGTTTCGTATTGTTGCACCGCGGAGCCGTTAGACGTAGCGATACGGAAATTCTGGGAATTGGAAGAAGTAAATGTTCCCCCGGTACTCAGCCTAGATGACAAATTATGTGAGGAGTTTTATGCCCGCACTACCACTCGAAATAGTGACGGACGATACGTAGTCGCTTTGCCTTTCAAGGGTGATGTCGAATCCCTGGGCAACTCACGTCAAGCAAGTGAACGCCGGTTTCTCTGCTTGGAAAGGAAGATGCAAGCTTCTCCTAATTTAAAGGCCGCGTACGACAACGTCATCCTAGAATATTTAGAGAAGGGCTATATTTCACCTACAATTCCTGATCCTTCGGAACCTTCGTACTACATTCCGCATCATGGTGTGATCCGAGATGATAAGGTCACAACCAAACTTCGTGTCGTTCTCGATGGTAGTTGTAAAACTACTACCCGCGTTTCGCTTAATGATCTCTTGTATGGTGGACAGAACCTACAAGGGAATTTGTTTAACATTATAGTTAATTTTCGTTTGTTTTCGATCGCGCTTTCATCAGACATTCGTCAGATGTTTCCCAGCATTGGAGTCCGAGAACCTGATCGGCGTTTCCAACGCATCTTGTATCGGTTTTCGCCGCAGGAACCTTTGCAAGTTTATGAGTTCAATCGTGTCGTTTTTGGACTCAAATCTAGCCCCTTTCACGCGCTGCGAACTATTAAGCAGCTGGCGGAGGATGAGGGTGACTCGTACCCTCAGGCTAAAGCCATTGTCGCCACGGGATTGTACATGGACGATTTTGTCCATTCCGTCCTCACGGAAACCCAGGGCATTTCTACCGCTTCAGAGATGATTGGTCTCATGAAGGCGGGTCAATTCGAGTTGGTCAAGTGGACCAGTAATTCACAAGTAGTATTGAATTCTATCCCGCTTTCGCATCGTCTGCCAGCTGACAAGGAGTTCGACGGGTCCGACCAACATAAAGTACTTGGTTTGTGTTGGTCGCCCACGTCAGATCACTTCGCCATGAGAGTAAACACTCCCACTCAGACTTGTACTAAGCGTACAATATTATCGTGCATCGCTAAAACATGGGACGTCATGGGATTTGTCGCGCCTGTCGTCTTGCATGCCAAGCTTCTTATCAAGAAGCTTTGGCTATGCAACTGTGACTGGGATGAGACACCACCTGAAGATATAGTCAGGCTGTGGACTCGCTTTAGGGAAGAGCTTCCTTTGCTCTGCAACATAAAAATCCCACGTCACGTTGGTATTGTCGCTGATAGTGTGGTCACACTCTTAGCTTTCGCGGACGCTAGCGAGAAAGCATACGGGGGAGTGATTTATTTCCACGTCCACAATAGCGATGGCAATACAGTCAATTTGATAACAGCTAAGTCTAAGGTCTCTCCCAAAAATGTAGTTTCTCTCGCTCGTCTTGAGCTCTGTGCTATTCTTGTGTTATCCCAGCTAATAAGAAATGTCGTGGTCGCTTGTCAAAACCGAATAGTTTTCCGTGACATATTCGCATTTTCGGATTCGACGGTCGCGCTCTGTTGGGTACATTCGTCGCCCCATCGTTGGAATACCTTTGTAGCCAACAGAGTTTCGAAAATACAAAGCGATTTGTCACCGCAAAATTTATATCACGTGTCCGGTGCGGACAATCCAGCAGATTGTCTTTCACGCGGACTCACACCCTCACAAATTATAGACCATCCGCTTTGGTTCAGGGGACCCCCGTGGGCTCACTTGGACATTTCACAATGGCCTGTCGCTCCTTTCAATCCCTCCTCAGTGTCTGAAGCACCTGAAGAGAAGAAAAATTCGTTGTTAGTCGCTGCACCTAACGAAAGATCTTCTATTCTTTGTTTAGTCGATCGTATCTCGTCTTGGAGTAAATTACTTAGAGTGATAATTTACGTTTGTCGTTTTGCTAAGTTGTTACCGGTTAATAACCGCATGTCAGCATCGGATTACGATTTCGCTGAACTACTCATTCTACGTGAAATTCAACGCTTCTATTTCTCAAAGGAAATTGCCAGACTCAGAGAAGGCAAGGATTGTAGTCATTCTCTTCGGCACTTGAAACCTTTCCTCAAAGACGGACTCATTAGAGTCGGAGGCCGTTTAAGAAATTCAGATTTGGGTTATGAAGCGAAATATCCAATTCTACTCCCAAGAAAAGATCCTATTCTGAATTTGCTTGTCGAATACCATCATAAATTGAATTGCCACGCGGGTCCCGACCTGCTGATGTCACTGTTACGTCAAAGATATTGGATACTTTCTGCACGCAATTTAATTAGGAATAGGATTCATAAGTGTCTTCCCTGCTTTCGTCTCCGTCCCAAGCCAAGTTTCCCTGAGATGGCAGATCATCGGTCTTGTCGTGTAGTTCAAGCAACTAAACCGTTCGTTCACACGGGCACGGACTACGCTGGTCCCTTCAAGGTTACCATGTCTCGCGGCCGAGGCATTCGTTCTACCAAGGCATACGTGTGTCTGTTCGTCTGCATGACTACACGCGCGGTACATATCGAACTAGCCGGTGATCTTAGTACAGTCAGTTTTATGAGTGCTTTCAAACGATTCCTATCAAGGCGCGGCCCGGTTAGTAGGATTTACTCGGACAACGGGACAAATTACATTGGCGCTAAGCGTAAACTTTCGGAACTTCACGACTTCCTTTGTTCGAAATATCACAACACCGAATTTGGTCACATGTTAGCTGAAAATCGCATAAATTGGTCACTTAATGCCCCGACTGCTAGTCATTTCGGCGGTAATTGGGAGGCTAATATTAGAAGTTTAAAGATTCACTTATACCGTGTAATAGGTGATACCATCCTTTCGTTTGAAGAGTTAAATACCGTTCTTACTCAAGTCGAATCAGTAATGAATACTAGACCTCTTTGTAGGACACTCTCTAGTGATCCTTCAGAACCACTAGCTTTGACTCCAGCGCACTTTCTGAATCTCACCCCTTTAAAATACTTGCCTGCCGAGGAGATAGACGAGAGAACAATTGTTTCGAGACATAAATTGTTAGACCAATTAGTACAATCGTTTTGGAAGCGCTGGAGAAGCGGATATCTTCACACTTTACAATCGCGTCGTAAATGGAACACGCCGATCGATCCAGTCACTGTCGGTACGGTTGTGATTCTCATAGTAGATAATTCGCCCCCACTTCACTGGCCTTTGGGTGTCGTGGAAGAAGTTTTTCCTGACTCCACAGGAGTCACTCGCATCGCCCGAGTTAAGACATTGACTGGATCCTACTTGCGTCCCGTCGTTCGTCTTTGCCCATTGCCTAACCAATAAATTCGGCTCTCGTCATCCAGGGTTAGGTTGGCATTAGTAATTAATTATTTGATTTCATTGATATTTACGTATAGATAATAGTTTAAATTGTAGTTTAATTTCACGAATTTCGCCTTCAACTCTTGAAGGCATCCCTTCAAGCCCGGGGGGAATGGTTACGCTGCGCGGAAAGAACGGTTAGGTCTTTTATCTATAACTTCATGTCATTGAACGACTAATCTGATTGGCTGTGAAAGGTCCTATCTCCATCCTTTCCTCGCGCATATCTTCTCGCTTTAGTACGAGAGAGACCGCATAAAAAGCGGCCGCAGTTGAAACTCGTGGCCAATCGGTTACTCACAACGCGCACCTCACGTCAGAGCGCTCAAAGTTGCCTGCAGTCGACAGCCGCCCCTCAGCCGCGAGGACGTCTCCGGATAATTAAGGTATTGTGCAATCCTTCCTATATTTCGATCTGCATTCTGTCTTGTGTTCCCGGCAGAACGTAATTTCCATGTCTTTCGTTCACAGCCAATTAGCAATTATAAAAATTTAGCATAACCCGCGCTTCCACTGTTTAATACTAATCATGGCCTAAGAGGCTACTTCTTGAAAGACCACAATTTTTATAAAGACTACTTATGAATCTAAAAGACAAATATTGTTTATGCAAAAGGTCAACTTCTGCGTTTTTAAATGTAATAACAAAAATATATTTTTCGTATCGATACGATCTTATATGGTGCTTTAAACTTAACACTTGCTAAACTTTTTTTGTGAAACAGAAATAAATCATAATTTTTGTTTTTGCTTTTAAACATTGAAAGTCAATTACTTATCTAAAAGTTTATTAACAACCTGTTGATTTCATTATAAAAAACGGATAGTAAACATTATAATTTTTATGGTACATAAGTTTGAAATTTTCTCAATATTTCCTATCGCTAGAGAAGCAATTAAGTCTTAGTGTTCGATATTGCAGATGATACGGTTTGTTGCATTTTACATAGTAGTACACACTCATGCGCCTTTTTCTGTTGCTTGTTTTTGCTTTTTTATGACATTTCCATCCAAGTTCATTCTGTCATCAGAATCACAGTCTTCGACTTCTAAATTTTTTTACAATCTCATTGGCAGTCTTCTTTCATCAACAATTTTTATATCTGATTGTTGAATGGGTTTAACTTTAAACAAATATATTACCTAAACAAAAATATTTTATTTCAATAGATAGAAATAGCACGTCATGTCTAAAACTCCAAAAACTATAATTATGATCATGTAAAGATAATTACCTTTAATACTAAGGATCGCCTCCCAGGCGATCCAACACTCTGTAACTCTGCAATGAAATGAGCTCGCAGGACGAGCGATCGCCAACTAACGCGTTTTGGGGTGCACAGAGTTGAAATGAGTGCACAAGTAGCAACGGTCGCACAATTTGAAATTATAGCGAAAAAACTGGTTGAGTGCGGCCTCCCAGGCGATGATTAGTACTCTAGGGTTAAAACTGGGGAAGTACAGATATGAAATTAACGAATTTTGTTACATCTTGTTAGTATCGTACAGATATCAAATCTCAAATGTTGTCATATATGCTTGATAGATGGCGTTGCACAATTAAAATGCAAGCTATCGTTTGCCTCTTCGTCTTACGAATTTTCGATCAGGGTCACGTGATCCTGACGCAAGTTTAACAATTTTTACCCATTATGAATTTTCCGCAGGTCATGAGTGATGGCGCGTCCATCTGTGCTGAAGGGGCTGTCTGTTAAATCGTTTATATTCATTCATTCATAGTTCAGGCTCGTTGTCAAAACGCCCGTAACTAAGGCCGAAACCACGAGTTTCGTGCTAAGAGATTAGAACTCCCTGATTCTACAAAGACGTCAGGTGCCGTCGTTTGAAAGGTCGATTAAACAACAACAGACCTACATAGTAAAACCAATTACTCAGTTACCCACCCCTGGTAACAGAGTCACCTTTACCATTTACATACAATACCTAACCCCTGAATCTCGGGCACACAATCTATGTCTCGTCAGTCTCGTTAAGATGTTCGGAGGAAATTCGAGATCAATGACAACTACGTGACCAGTTTACAAGAGTCAGCAGTAACAACAAGATGGAATATTGAGGAAGATTCAAGGTACTGCGTAACTATAAAATTGTAGTGAAATACAGGTTTATTTTGATGGGTTACATTACTTTTAGGAGCTTGTACGTAAATCGAAATTTCATACAAACTATCAAGTTTTAATTTTCGAAATAACTTTTTTTTTTCTTTTTTTTTTAAGTCGTTACTAGGAATTTCTTCCTGTATCGTGCGTTCGTTTACAAACATAGAAACTCACATACACAAACACTCAGATCTGATTTTGATGTACTCGTAACCAGGATACACAGGTCTAAAAGATTGTCAGAGAAATGTCTTACTTAAAAAAAATTGGAAATCTCTGCTTCTATGGAAAATATGAATATTTGTTATACCACAATGTCGCGGGACTAAACTAAATAGATAATCATAAATAATAAGATAATCATGAATCGGACACATAAAGGGTAATTGAAGGAACATTTATGGATTTCAATCAATAAGAGTCTTACAATTCCTTCTGATCCACCCAAAGTTGGAATAAAAATAGTTATTTGCTATGCAAGGCTGCAAAGTTGTTATTTTGGCGCGAGTACTTCAATTGAAAACTGAGCGAGCGAAGGATTCTAAGCGAAGCGAGAGGTTCCAATATAGAATCCTGAGCGTAGCGAAGTTTTCAAGGGTACGAGACGCAGAATAACTTTGCTGCCGAGCGCAACACACAACTTTTCACCTCACTAAGCGAGGAAATGCAGTGGGGGCGGCTCGCTTGTCAGTGTAGAAAATAGTGAATACAAGGCGTGTTCGAATTCTGATAATACTTTGCGCCCTAGCGCGCAAAATGGAGTTTTATGCTCACATTTTGAACGAGGAATAGAATCTTTCCGAGCGTGCATAAAAAGATAATTTTAAAATTGTGTCTATGGAAAAATTTAAATCGGTTTATCTTATCCTAGACCTATTACGTGTGTCTGTTTATTGGTGTGAAATTTTATTAAAATCGGTACTCTCGAAAAATAAGTACTTCAAAGTTTGTATGAAATATCGTTCGAAGTATACGCTCTTAAAAGGCTCGTTGTACTTACTTTTAGGGCAGATAAAAGAAAGGGTAGTAAGAAGTCTTGTAATAAAATCCTAGTAGTGGTCTTGCTATCACATTGCTGACTGGTTAAATGTTTGTCATCACGTGAGCTATTCTCACTGAGTTCGTAGCGATACAAAAAAAAAGCTCTAATTCTTTTTGTCATCTTTATCGTGGGTGCATTTAAAACAAACTTGTAGATCGTACAAATTATTTGTTTCATGCGGGAACTAGCGCAGGAATCAATCGCTCAACCACTACGCCACCGGAACAATTCAATAGGTGCGTCCACACAGTGCGAGCAGCCTCGCGAGGCGCGAGACACATCCACACTAACCGAGCTGCTTCGTGCGGCAAATGCCTCGCGAGGCTGCTCGCTTTGTGTGGACGCACCTAATCAATAGGTGCGTCCACACAGAGTGCGAAGCCTCGCGAGGCATTTGCCGGACGTGGAAACTGACAAGCGAGCTCTGTGTGGACTCGTCTATTGTTTTTCGACTGAGGCGCGAAACAATATACGCGAGCAAAACAAAAGCCGACACTGGATGGCTCGGGCGCTCGGTAGCTC
The DNA here is from genome assembly GCA_950005045.1 of Agrotis exclamationis. Lineage (NCBI taxonomy): Eukaryota > Metazoa > Arthropoda > Insecta > Lepidoptera > Noctuidae > Agrotis > Agrotis exclamationis. The sequence goes on along the minus strand of OX465431.1, from coordinate 3,620,175 downwards.
GACCGCAGCAGCGCTGTCACTTGCCTCGCCCGAGACACGTCCACACCAACCGAGCTGCTTCGCGCGGAAAATTCCTCGCGAAGCTGCGCGCTCTGTGGGGACGAACCTATTGGCGATTCAAATAATTAGGTATTTGAATCACTTACTATTATTTACAAAACTGTGCAAAAAAGTAAATTGGCCGGGATAAAATGTATAACAGTAACAAACACGCAGTTAGAGGCGCTAACTCCAGTTATATATAACGGTTGTCGGCTGCGGTCCAGTGATCTATTGCTCCGGGAAACAATAAAACATGGTCCGGGGAAAATATTTGGATATATGGATATATCTGGTGCAGTCACAAGGGATTTTGCTGTAACATACAGTGATGGTTGTATTCGTTAGCGTATGCCATTCATACATCACTCCTTTTCGTTGTTTAGTGTGGTTTTCTGGGAAAAATATTGTAACCCGTGTAATGTGCATGGGTAGATTCACCCGGACCAGTTAAATAGAACGGGCCAGGATTTCTCCTATTAAAAAGTAAAGGGATATTTCGGCAAAATCGTTTAGTTTTAATTAAATATCTGTAAATCATAGCACCTAATGATGATTATCATTGTCAACATTGTGTTCCGGGCGAGTCTACCCATGCACATTTAAAAAAGTTGACATCTGGCCCACAGGCCAGTATTTGGGTGGGCGAGATGTCCCATTACCCGTGTTTTCGGCCTTAGTTACGGTAGTTTACTACGCCCCGTGAAATCGAGCCTGAACTAAGAATGAATGATGTTACGATTTGACAGCTCCTTAGAGTCCAACCCATCACTTTTGAAGTAATGACAAAGACACTAGCGCCGTTTCAAAATAACTCCAGTCGTGGCGCGGTCTCTAACTATTATCGGTCCGCTAATTTGATTTTGACGTTTGTTATGTTTTCCATATCTTCCCGTGTCTTCGTTTACGGACTTAAAAAGTAGGCCCCCAGATTATACGTACCGACCGACGTTTTGAGTTAATATAGTCCACCATAAGTACCTAGGTTACGCGGCAGAAATTCAGTTGTGCAAATTTTGTGTGTATTCAGTATCGATCTTCGTCGGCGATCGAACCGAACTTCGGTGTGTGCTCTACAGAATACGTTGCTGTCGCCTGAAATTCGGCTGTGTGCTTTATCGCAACATTTCGGCATAATATTAATTATGTAGTCAATAATTCAAATAGCATTACAGGGTCAATAATGCCGAAATTCGGTCGCTTACGCTTAGCACAGTGTGTAGACCCTAAACACTTAGTTCACTCTAAAGATTAGCCTATAAAACCTAATTTATCATTTTACGTGCAAAAAGTGCGTAAAAAGTTTTTCTGTGTATCTCGTTTAAGCACAGTTTAGTCTACGTAATAACCTTATTTTGGGATCCCAGTAATCTGTATGATGAAGCATATTCGTGCCTCCTACCTAATATTCAAAAACCCAAAAATACATTAGCATAAAGGTCCTTTATATATTTTTATATAAAAACCTTATTTAACATTACAAAAAGGGTCGCCATGATAACTGATGACTTGCAGAGTCCCTTTAAGCCGAGATTAGGGGACGCACTCTGCTTGACAGTTTCATCCTTTCACTACATAGCTTTTCATAAAACTTGTTCAATCCAGATAAAACCAGAAAAAGGAAAATGTGAAGTTGTTTACAATTTTCTAAGATTTCTTTTAAGATTCGCTTATTGTAGTAAATTGATTAGTGAGGGGGTTGAACCTTTGGCTATTTGGAATACCGTATTGAGTAATTCAAATAAACAGTCTCCAAAAAAATTGTGGGTATAGTTTACAGCCGCGGCAGCAGCAGGCGTTTTTTATTAAATCCTCCTAGAGATTAGATTGTTTTAGCTACCTACGCAACTTAATTGTTTAAACTAAAGGCATTTACACATAGGCATACAACCATTTTGCATAAATTCCTTCAAAAAACAGGCAATTTACAATTCTATTCATTTATAAAACTATTTTAATATATTGCCTCACAACTTCCAACTATACTCCGTCACCTAAATCCAGGCTCACACCCCGTATGAGAAGCAACTGGTACCCCTATGTTATACTTTAATTCCCCAACCAGATTGAGCCGGATATAACCGGATAAAAGCAGAACAAACCGGACTGGGAGCGGAGGATGGCGGTAAATATCTATATGCTGCGCATTATTTTTCATTTAGCTTCTGGATGTACATATTTATTTTTAGCGTAATGCAATATTTTTCATGCTCATCTTGGCGTGGAATAGATATTTTGTTTTGTGATTATTATTATTATTATTAATTGAAAAAAAAATTGAGTTGTATAGTCCATTTATTGAGGAAGGCTATTGGCTATATAACATCACGCTACAACTAATTGGAATAAAGCAGCGGGCTGAAACCGCGGGCATTATTATATAAACTTTTTAGAACTTCTTGGCCAACTTTTTATTCCTCTTATTTACTTAAATTGCGTTGATATAACAATTGCCATTAAGCCAAATAAGCCAATTTGTTATGGTATGCATCACTGCCTATTTATTGGCTGCAAACAACTAATTGGCATGCACCAAACACGTTCTAACAGTGGCTACCTACAAACATAGATTACCGTGGTGTGCAATCACAAATCAATTTAGTCGATGCACCTATATTATTTAGGTACGGTCTGCAAAACTGACAACTTCACATTAATATGCGAAATGTAATACGGGGCATAATCGTTGAAGATATAGATCCGATTTTATTAATTTCATTAGCTTTTGGCATTTGGCTAAAAAATCTGACAACCAGTCTTACCGAGGAGTATCGTATTACCCAGTTACTGGGTTGAGGTGGTCAGATAGGCAGTAAAATGCTGATATTCAGTCGCTCCGTGAAAAATACTGATGTTCAGCTACATCCGGTTTGATTACAAACCGACCCCAACATAGTTAGGAAAAGGCTACGCTGATAATTATGATGCTGTTAATCCCGATCTAGCCCAGAAGAAAAGATGAAGAGCCAAAGGGAACTGGAACTCCTACGAACCGACGGAACAGGGTAAAAACAGAACTGTTTAGTAGGCACATTGACGTTCGATCGTGAATCATGCCCTGGTCGATGGTGCGTCTTGTTACACATGCGCCTCATTGAGCTGACAGCAATCTGTCGGCCCCTCTTAGACGGCCAAAGCCTGCCGGCACCCTGGAAAGTAAAGGGCTTGTAACAGAGAGGTATCCAACCTCTTCTGTTCCTTCAACCTCTTTACTTTAAAGCCTCCTGTAGACACACGCGATTAATCACGCTGCGACAACGAGCCAAGCTAATTTCCACTCTAAAAATACTGCGAATCGACAGGGACATGTCGCCCCGCGCGATTAATCGCGTGTGTCTGCAGGAGGCTTAAGATCTATTTATTGTTTTAATATTTTTTAAAAATTCATGTTTAGAATTTACGTTCTGTCATTGCATCACAGTTATATTCTTTTAACAAATTGATTTTGAATTGTCGTCGTCCTCGGCACGTGCGTGCGTGTAAGCAGCATCTAAGTGGACGGCCTGTTAGCCCTGCTCTACCCCTGAAGGTGGCGTAACGCTACAGGCTATAGTCTGACGGACTCATTTGAAGATTTTACCACGATGAAAAAGGGCCATAAGTACCAGCTAGGTGGAGTAACAGCCGGCTGATACTAGATAAGGAAAGCTCAGGACTGAGCTCAGTAGCGTCCAATGGAAGAGGCTTATGTCCTGCAGTGGACGAATACCAGCTGATGATAAAGACGTAAATTGAAAAGCAAGTTATGCGCCTACAAACACACATTGACGACTTTTTTTTATAAATGTAAAGAATATTTAAGTTAAAAGTGACTTAAAAGGATCATAACATTTTAAAAGTTAATTATAAAATTGGTTAATTTTAATTTTTTTTAAATTAACTTTTTAATTTAAGTAATATTACTCTGTCTCTCATAATAAATTTACCTTCAAAGATAAATTGCATTTTAGTTACATTATTAACTTTATTATTGAACCTAATTACTTTGGAACTCTCCGAGGACGTTAGGAATCTAATATGTGAAGTAATGGCACATGATACCTTAATGGAAATCCTATTAACGTATTATTAAAATATAATTATTAATAATTATGAGTCCATGTAGAGGTGTGTGTGATACGGAGCGGCAAATCGCTCATTATTTAGATACCAGAGGGCCTAAATATTCACTCTATTAGGTTAATATTATGAATCACATTCATCATCATCATCATCAGCCGGAAGACGTCCATTGGTGAACATAGGCCTCCCCCTTAGACTGCCACACCGAACGACAATGCGCCACTTGCATCCATCGGTTGCCCGCGACCCTCACGATGTCGTCGATCCTACGCTGCGTCAATCACACTAAAATTCATAAAATGGTCACTAATTGACTACAGGTAAGACTAATGAAAAAACCTGATTAGTTCGTCAATTAGATTATCAAAAATAATACGACCCGTTTTTGGTTTTTGTTACTTGTGCCAAAATTGACGAAGATATAGTCTTATCTCAGCTCCATCATCAGATCTACTCCCACCTCTATTAAATTGTAGTGATTTAAAATACTTAATGAAAAAACTTGCAAAAGCACTAGTCGCCCCTACGATTTTTGAAAGTTCCTCTTGATTTCTGTGGTCTTCCATCGCCAAACCCTGATTTCCCTGACCACCTTTGAAATATCTTCTTTCTAACAAAAAAATAATCATCAAAATCGGTTTATAAACGACGGTGAGTACGGTTGAGTAACCTCCTTTTTTAGAAGTCGGTTAAAAAGAAGACTTTACCAAATAACATTTTTTTGGAAGTCGGTGGCAAAAATTGAGTAAAAAAACAAAGCCTTTACTAGCTTTCGAAAGAAATGTTATTTGGTAGAAAATTTTACCCTTTTTCGTGGTTGTTTTTGAAGACGGTTACATTTTTTTTTGATTTTTTTTTTGAAAATATTTTTTTTAAATTCGCAATTGGTCCTCCTACTCCTAGGTAGGTATACAAGACTCGATTTTGATGCATTGTTAAGTTTGTTTGTAAACACGTGTTTAATTATATTTTTCAAAACTTACTTACGAACTAATTTGCAATTGATTCTTGCCGTCATCTGTCTATTCATGATATTAATTCCGTACATTTGTAACAAGAAACTAATAATAATTGTCCCTAAGTAATTCTGCTAAAGTAGCTTATTTAGACTCCTTCTTTCTATTAAGTGTTTCGTACTCAAAAGTTTTCAATAGGTCCCTACTCCGATTCAAGTGTGACTTTTATGGTAAGTACCGTATTATATAAAGAAATTATTTACTTTAAAGATTGTGAGGACATTGCAGAGTAACAAACATTATTAGTTCTTTAACGCAAAAACTACTGAACAGATAAATGTTGATGTTTAACAGTCAAATAGCTAAAACATCAACATAACGTACAACTTTAATGCGACAATGTTTAGAGGGACTGCGCAAAAAAAAAAACAGCCGGAGCCAAAGACAAAACCTAGTATTACAATAAAATTAATGTAGTAACAAATTATCGACATCTCCTATGTAAAATTATTATTTATTAATTAAGAAGGTAGTTCCTGAAATAAATACAGCATGCATTTATTTTAATTGGGAGATTACACTTTAAATTTTAATATTAAAATTTTCAGTTATTTGCATCAAGTAAAATTTAAACGTAAATTATTTACTGTAATTAATCTGATCTTCATAAGCGAAGGATATAAAATTCGATAATTTTAATACCTGTATTAAAAATTACAACTACTATTTCCTTTACTACAAATACTAAAAACAAGTTAGTAATTAAAAAAATAACTATAATGCTGTTTTAAGAAACAAGCTTTTATTGTTAAAAAAAAAAAACTTATGAGAAACTAAGTAGGTATACTCGTCAAGACGAATCAAACAAGTTTGAACTCAATGGGTTTGCGGCCTTTCATACAGGGTTCCTATGGCCAACTTCCAGCTCCATCATCAGATCAGCTTCATGTCATCTTAATATTGCATTGCCACGTGATACACATATATACTTGCAAAGTGGATCAAGAACTTGCAAGATTTGATTACAAACAACGGGACAGGTGAAACTAAATAAAACCTTGTTAATTTGTGTTATTAGGGTTCCGTACGTCCGAATAAAAAACGGAACCCTTATAGGATCACTCGTGTGTCCGTCTGTCTGTCGCTTACAGTCAATTATCTCCGAATCTACTAGACCGATTGGGTTGAAATTTGGTACACATGTCCATTCCTGTGACCCAAGCACAGAGGTGTGACGTGAATAGATGAAATCTGTATGTGGGAGGTAATTTTTGGGGGGGAAGGGGAAAATGAAAAAAAAAGTTTTGAAAACTGCATCGTGTGACATATCAAATGAATTGTCTGGTTGAGACAATCTTAAATGTATTTTTTTTGTAATTTTAAAATAAATGGTTTCCAAGTTATTCAAGAAAATAGACGAAATTTGACCATTCCCCCTCCCCCCTTATCTCCGAAATTACTGAACCTAAAATTTTGAAAAAAATACAGTAATTAGTTTTCTACTTATAGATTATAGGAAAATCAATAAGAAGTCCATATCTGTATATGGGAGGTAATTTTTAGGGGGAACGGGAAAATTAAAAAAAATATATTTGAAAACTGCATCGTGTGACATATCAAATGAAAGGTCTTATTGAGACAATCTTAAATATATTTTTATTGTAATTTTAAAATAAACAGTTTCCAAGTTATTCAAGAAAATAGACGAAATTTGACCATTCCCCCCCCCTTATCTCCGAAACTACTGAACCTTAAATTTTGAAAAAAATACAGAAATTAGTTTTCTACTTATAGATTATAGGATAACCTATAAGAAGTCCATATCTGTATATGGGAGGTAATTTTTGGGGGGGGGGAAAGGGAAAATTAAAAAAAAATATTTGAAAACTGCATCGTGTGACATATCAAATGAAAGGTATTGTTGAGACAAACTTAAAAGTATTTTTTTTGTAATTTTAATATAAATGGTTTCCAAGTTATTCAAAAAAAATAGACGAAGCTTGACCATTCCCCCCCCCCCTTATCTCCGAAACTACTGAACCTAAAATTTTGAAAAAAATACAGGAATTAGTTTTCTACTTATAGATTATAGGATAACCTATAAGAAGTCCATATCTGTACATGGGAGGTAATTTTTGAGGGGGGGAAAGGGAAAATTAAAAAAAAATATTTGAAAACTGCATCGTGTGACATATCAAATGAAAGGTATTGTTGAGACGAACTTAAAAGTATTTTTTTTGTAATTTTAAAATAAATGGTTTCCAAGTTATTCAAAAAAAATAGACGAAGCTTGACCATTCCCCCCCCCTTATCTCCGAAACTACTGAACCTAAAATTTTGAAAAAAATACAGGAATTAGTTTTCTACTTATAGATTATAGGATAACCTATAAGAAGTCCATATCTGTATATGGGAGGTAATTTTTGGGGGGGAAGGGGAAAATTTAAAAAAAAATTGAAAACTGCATCGTGTGATATATCAAATGAAAGGTCTTGTTGAGACAATCTTAAATATATATTTTTTGTAATTTTAAAATAAATAGTTTCCAAGTTATTCATGAAAATAGACGAAATATTAAAATAACATGGTAAATCACTCAATATTGTGCGTACCAATTTGGGTCAGATTAAAAAAAAACGTGGTAGGTAACATCGTACGGAACCCTCTTCACGCGAGTCCAACTCGCACTTGCCCGGTTTTTTTTATAATACAACTACTATTTACACATTCCTTTTCCGTCGTCCGCAAAGTTAACCTCCATACATCTAGTCATAGAAGCTGGTTGTGAGTACTACGCAGCCAACTTTTCTGAAGAACTTCTTCGGATTAAGAGTGGGTTTCAACTCCTAGCAGTCCATCCCTGGCAACGGCACTACAGATTACCGGTAACCTATGGTGACGACTAAATAGAATACTACCGGTGCTAGAGCTCACCAGAGCCACACGGGCTCGTGACCATCCCGTGGTAGTCCGACGCCAAACAGTTTTTACTGTGTCCCATCGTCGGTGCGCAGGAGTACCAGTACCTTTTGGATGAGGTCGCTCTATATTGGTCTTATCTTTGCTTCTGAACTAGATTGGGAAGAAGCCCATTGTAAATAAAATTAAAACCTGGCTTAAGTAATCAAGTGTCACTAACTTCTTGTCAACCTAAACGAGATATTTTTTTAACGGTACGAGGTGCACAGATGTTGAGCGATGGCCTGTTGCGCTGCGTGCCGCTGATTCGATTCGGTAAACAAGTAGTTATTTCAGATCTGTTTTTTTTTTTAAATATGTTTGTAAATGCACCTGAATGGAAATTTTGCACAAAGATCCTTGCTACTTTTCTTCACAAGCTCAAAAACGGCGTGAAAAAATTGTAAGGCCGGCAAAGCCTAAGCGATACCTTTTATGTTGAGGGCTTTTCATTTTTATAGTATAAAAAATAAACCCACGATACAGGGGTTCATCCTAGAAAAAATCCTATAAATTACTAAGTTCATTATTTGTATTTTTGCCAAAAATAATGCGTGTTTGAATTTTTGTACCTACATTTTTTTTTAAACATATTCGTTTGTAAGCTAACCGTACAAAAGCAACGTGCCGACTAGTTTGAAACACGGGCTATTCCGGGAACGCTTTCAAAGCAATATTAAATCTGATCATTAGTCATGGACGCTTTTGCAGGATAATCCGCTTCGATCGAGCACCTATTACGCACACTCAGCGATTTGGCAATGGTGACTATGGATTCTGTGAAAGGAGAGACTGTCCTGAGTCCTCGTCATGAGATTTTTGTATTTTATTTACAGCGATGAAGTATTTAATGCGTTTATGGCATGGAAAAATGCCAACCCACCTCTAATGTACAATCGATAAAGTGGAATCATGACCCATATTGATAATAAATCGTTTGAATCCATCAAATTTACAAAGATCTAAGTCGTTACCATGGATATGTATGTTTACGCGAATGTAAACCTGTAAGAAAATAAGCTTATAGTAGTGGGTCATAATTCCACTTTGTCGATTGTATGAACGGGGATCTAATTTTTTCCATCAAATTACACGCAGAGAAATGTATACGAGAACTTCTGGTTGCAACCGTGACAGCAAGACTCACTAGTTGATTTTACAACATTTCTAGTAATAAATACTAAGTCATTGTTATCTCTACTTACTTAGTATTTATTACTAGAAATGTTGTAAAGTCAACTAGTAAGACTTGCTGTCACGGTTGCAACCAGAAGTTCTCGTATAGGTAGCCAGACATTTCTCTGCGTGTAAAGTCAAAGTTCCAGTTTAGTTTACGTCACAGAAACTAGAACAATCATAATCTCAGCATTTCAATATAATTTGATTTTGCCATCATTAAAATATGCTGGTGACGTCATTGTAGGTACTCAAAAAATGCCAAGCTAGATTTTCATACAGATGATACTAGCTTTATCTAGGTAGGTACCGTATATCTTTGGTACCGGACGAAACACTGATCAGTACCCATACCATGAGTTGTCATTACGATACTCGATCACACGCATCGACCGCGTTTGGCGCTCTCATTGGTTGAGAGTTCATACAACCTTGGAGCGGGCCAATGAGAGTGCCAAACGCGGTCGATATCGATGATCGAGTATCGTAATGAAAACTCATGGTATGAGTACTGGGTACTGGTGACCTAAAATGACGTCTTAATGCGAGATTAATTCCAGTGTAGGAAAGAGACAGAGCTCTACAAGTCGTCTAGCGCCATCCCGTTCACACACTGGAATAAATCTCGCTTGTAGTAGTCATGCTAGACCACCTAGTAACTGAAAGATATTCATAGACCCAGTACCCTTAGCACGAGTTTTCACTTTTTTACTTTACAGCGTCTTTCCAGTATTTACAGCGTTTCTTGTATGAAAAAATGGAACAGCGCCTCTGGTGTGCGAAGAAGGTACTAATTTTTTCCTTGAAAAATGACAATTTGAAATTGTCAAAGTTCCAGTTTACTTTACGTCTCAAATACTGAAAACTCGTGCTAAGGGTACTGAACGAAATAGATAGGTAATGAATAAAATATTAGGTATCGGAAAACCTGAATTTTAGATAGGTATTGAAAAGATAAAGTTTTTGACATTGATGAGATTTTAATTGGTTGTTTTACCAACACTGTACGTATAAATAAGTGAGAAATAACTACTATATTTCTATTTAATATTTTGCAATTTATGTGGGACAAGAGTTAATATTTATTTAATTGTATTTGTATCGAGATAGCGCAATTTGATTCTCTTTGAATACATTAAACTCTATTTTACATAGCGGTCTTGTTTGATATTATGTTTATTAAAATATGTAAATATTTTAATGAAATAAACATAATTATTTCATTGAAACTAAATAAACATTCTGTATTATTGGACAATTTCAGCCACTGTAGCAGTATCCGATATGGTCTAGTGGCTAGGATACCTGGCTCTCACCCAGGAGGCTCGGGTTCGATTCCCGGTATCGGAATGACTTTTTGTTACGTTTATGAATATTTTTTTTGCATTATTTTACGACGTATAATATTAGTTCATGTCAATCTTATGTTTTGATGTAATTACAGGCATGTTTTTTAATTCTACTGGGACAGTAGTGGATGTGATTATATCTCGGACTCCGATCAAACTTTTTTTAGGAATCGTTGCCCTACACCAGGAATTTCTCATAAACTTTTAATTCACTTACACAAACACCCAGAACTGAAACAACTATCTGCAGCTGATAATTTTGTGTACCTATGCTCTGAATTGCAAATATAGGGTGTTAAAAAATTAACTGCAGAAATTTCGTGTGCGTACTCGGTATCAATAACCAAGTACATTCCAAAAAAAATTTTTTTTTCGAGCATTATTTTCAAAATTTTTTTTTTCAAAAATTATGTAATTAATTTTTTTTTCAAGCATTTTTCTTTTGTTCTATTAATATGGCCAATAAAATAAGTTATTTGTAAGTATTTCGATGAATTGCCAGTCCAAAGTCTGCAAAATGTGATGGGAAAGTTGGATTCAGCGGTGAACGCTACACACGGGTGAACGAACTCAAACGGCAATCAAATTCATTAATATGGTAAACAATGCTTGAATAATATTTTTTGAAATATACTTGGTTTTTGATGCCGAGTACGTACACGAAATTCCTACAGTTAACTTTTTAACACCTTATATATTTTTTATGAAAATATCTTGTGATGAAATCTACAGAGGCATCGCCAGATCATCATCACCTGCCTAGCCTTTTCCAAACTATATTGGGGTCTGCTTCTAGTCCAGTGATTCCCAAAGTGGTCCAGGTGGACCCCCAGGGGTCCACGGGAGACTTGCTGGGGGTCTACGTAGGCGTGAACAAAAAATGGGGGTCCATAAGATGTTAATGGGGGTCCACGAAAATTTATCTGGTTTTGATAGTAAAGAGCAAAAATGTAAGCATAGTTTTTATAAGGGCCTACCTACATTGTTTTAAGTACCTAACTAAGCAGATAATATTTTAATAAGGCAAGCGACTGTTACTTGTCCAAACTTGCGTATTCGATATTACCTTCGATCATTAAAATCAACTAGATACACAGTCAAATTTTTAATAGCTTTTCCCTCGTCATACCTTGTCGAAAGGAGTTTTAGTGCCGTTACAAACCTCTTAACAAAAAAAGGAACAAATTAAAAATCATACAGGATTTGCGGTTATTGCTCACTAAAATAAAGCCAAACATTGATCGTTTGCTGACACTCCATCAAATACTTACATCCTTCCCATTAATTAAAATTATGACCTGAACCTATATTACCTTATTAATTTTTTCTTGTAATTCTATTCTTTTAATTAATAAATAAAGTGTTATAAAATGTACCATTTTTCGTTTTTATTTTACCTATCAGAATATAGGGACAGAACTCAGAAGCGACACAATTTTTATTTATTGACTTTAAGAATGTGGTAGAAATGTAGCAGCAGGGGGTCCACCGAAACAAGTAAAATTTTGAAAGTGGTCCACGAGGAAAATAAGTTTGGGAACTACTGTTCTAGTCAAACCGAATGCAGCTGAAAATCAGTATTTTACATGGAGGCATCGCCAAATGTCAGACTACTAATAATAAGAGAGTCATCAAGTAAAATTATTTTCTACATCAAGTATCAAAACTAGGTTAAATAACGTTGAAAAAATCACTTATTCTATTTACATAATAAAATTCTACAATAGCTGAAAGCTATCGAAAAGCGCTTCATGTCAACGACACAAACCATACTTTCATTAAAAAATTCATCAATCATGCATCAACCAATAAAAAAACTTCAAAATCAATAGCCCCAGTTACAATATAACGGAGCCAACAATTGGCACTAAAGAGAAAAAGGTCGCATACCTAATTAATTCAGGCTAATTAGCGTTGTTGGCAGGTTGCCTGCGACCAACCCGGGCTCTGTTACTAGTTTATTTAGATCTGCTGTATGTTTATTTTGAAAAGCAAATTCAGCTCTGATTTTTGTGGTTTATTTTTAACGGGTGTCTATTTTCAAATTGATGTTTTCAGTATTTGTGGGTTTGTGACTAGCTCTTTGTAAAAAAAACCAAAACGTAGCCAGCATTGATTTACAAAAATATGACTGTATTTATTTCTATGTTATACGGGAAGAGGTTTTTTTACGTGGTAAAATCGTCCCAAAGCGGGATAGGAAGGGACTGTCAGACTCGAACATACTAAAATCTACGGTGTCCTTCAATAGCCTTTTACGTACCGGAATCACTGTTACCTATAAGGCCAAACACCTTCCAGAGTCGCGGGACCGTCTAAACAGGAACGTAAAGGGTAATTGAAAGTACACAGGGAAACTTGACTTGGAGGTAGTTGATAACTTTATATACCTGGGCTCAAGCATTAGTTGTAATGGCTCATGTGGACACGAAATACGAAGGAGAATTGGGATGGCAAAAGGGGCCATGGCACAGCTTCAAAAGATATGGAAGAACAAAAGCATCTCCCTGAAAACCAAGACTAATCTTGTGCGCATCCTGGTGTTCTCTATATTCTCTTACGGTGCTGAAACTTGGACCCTGAAGAATGCTGACCGCGATCGTATTGATGCTTTCGAGATGTGGTGCTGGCGAAAGATGCTGGGGATACCCTGGACAGCACATCGCTCCAACGTGTCAATCCTACAAGAACTAAACATAAAGACAAGGCTCTCTACCATCCGCCTACGAAGGATTCTTGAATACTTTGGCCAAATTTCCAGGAAGAAGGACGATAACCTAGAAAGGTTAATAGTCACTGGCAAGGTGGAAGGCAAAAGACCACGTGGTAGACACCCGACACGTTGGACGGACCAGATCCGCACCGATCTTGACACAACGGTCCACGAAGCTCTGCACTCGGCATCAGATCTGGACAGATGGTGTCGAGTAGTGCGCAACAAACTGCTGCAGCAAGGAGGTGGTCACGACCCTCAGCATTGAGGAAACCAACCCAAGGAGGAGGGAGGGGACACAGTGGATTTCAAGTCTGACAGTCCATTCCGCTCCCCCCATGGCTAAAGGACTCATTTGGTGATTTTACCATGTTAAAGTAAAACAAAATCCAACGTGAAAAAAGAGCCAAATTTTCTTATTTTTCATACAAGTTTTACTACATTTTTTCGCTACATCAAATTAAAAAATATATCAGTCAAATATTTCTGCCAGGTAAAAAAAAATATATTTCTTTGCGAACCTCATTACAAACCATATTAAGCCGAAGAAAATTTTATGAATATTCTCCAAACTAAATTCTCTTAGGCATTGAGTTTATAGTCCACATTAATCTTATCTGAATTTTAGTTAGATTTATGTTTCAGGCCGTAAATAATGAGCTGGTTGGGTTTTGGGGTATCTTATCTAAATTATGTAGTCATATTATATGTGTGGTGTCAACAGGAATTTTATGTTGTTATCTAAAATATTTATCTTGAGGGTAAAGTTTAGAAATTACGTAAGGTAAATAGGATACTGAAATTTTATGTTTAGAACTCAGATTCCAACAATAAAATTATTTTTTAGCTGATTTCAAAGAAAAAAGATTTTTATATAACATCAGAATAAAAAATGTAATACAAGAAAAATAAATTATGAAATACTTTTGTTTAAATGTTTTAATTTGTGAAGTGTCCCAAAATATCAAAATTCAGGGTGTCCCTGTCCACAGAGTTGATCCGATTTGTAATGGACTGATGTAAAGGTATCCCGAAAACTGGCTATAAGCTGCGTTTTGTTATTTCTGCGATAATGATCTACAGTTGACTGCGTCTCCTTTTTATGAACAAATATATTTTTGTAATAAACATATAATATTTATAATTACGTATTTTTAAATATGAAATTTTTATATGTCATAGTGCTCAAACACACTGCGAGCCTAGCGCGGTGGTGGCGGCGGGCGCGATAATATTGAACGTATGAAATCGCCGCTCTTGGCCACACGAAGTGACTAAGGCTGCTTTTCCACCAGAGATGCGCTATGCTACGTTGCTGCGGATGCGTTTGATATCCACCAATCATATTCACTGGTTTACATAGCACAGCACTGGTGGAAACGGATTCTTGTGACAGCACATCTTCGTAGCGCAGCTACGCATCTTCATAGCGCAGCTACCTTGTGACAGCACATCTTCGTAGCGCAGCTACGCATCTTCATAGCGCAGCTACCTTGTGGCGGCGCATCTTCATAGCGCAGCTACCTTGTGACAGCGCATCTTCGTAGCGCAGCTACCCATCTTCACAGCACAGCTACATAGCGTAGCATCAGTGGAAACGGTCACACAGTTTCGTAGCTCAGCTTTTACATCCTCGCAGCATAGCTACATAGCGCATCTCTGGTGGAAAAGCAGCCTAAGGCGGGCGCCTAGCGCGATGGCTACAAGCGATTTTGCGAGCCTAGGTGTTGCTAGGCAACAACAGATATAACGGGCGGGTGGCAGGTGAAACAAACAAATTTGGTATTATAGTCAGCGCCATCTAGTTATCAGGACATGCACTAAAATACTACCGTAGGAGGTATTTGTAAATATTATTCTATAAAACAAAACAAGATTTATAGAAACTACTTTGTACCACCGGTTTGCAACACCTGAAGTAGCCGCAACAAAAACAAACGCTTGATGCCTATCAAGCGTTTGTTTTGGTGTGGACACCGATCGCGCCCGCTGCCGCCGCGCCGCGCCGTCGCGCTAGGCTTCCAGTGGCAGTGTGGACACACACATTGCGTGCGGAACAGGGTGTAAAGTTTTAATACTTTAGTTGTTAAAAATATGAGCAGGACCAATTAAAAATATACCGAGACTTTTAAAATAGTCAGCCAACAAACTTTAAGGTAGATAACCATTCAATATTAACCCTATGTAGCTAACAAAACTAAAACATAAACCTTAGTAAGTACACCTTCGAACCATTCAAAACGAAGAGAATGTTAACGGTGGCACCAACTTAATCGAAAACCACAATCTAACTATTACTCCTACTCTTAATCCATCCGAAGACATTGACAAAGTTTTAACTTAAACTAAGATTAAGATAAACTTTCCAAAAGTCTGTACTCGAGACTGTAACATAAGCAATTTGTTTAACCGACGTTAATTTTGAATAGTTAACGGGGTGATTAATCATTGTAAAGTTAATTAAAGCTAAAGTTTTAGTCTGAACGCAGATGGGGCGTGTTTCTGTTTCATACGGTAATGTGAGCGGGTAAAGAATATTAAGTTTGCTTTGCTGTAATGGGGTATTGTGATAAAAGTTTGTTTATAATAAAGGAAATTGGAGTATCACTACATCGGCTTTAAAACTTCAGCAATGTTGTTCTTTTACAATGTTGCAAATTGTTCATTATCAATTATGTACTCTATTGCTTGAGCCGTAGAATAGAATATTCCATTTTACGAATTTTATCGCAATTTCGTTGGCAACATTTTTAAAGTGGCTGTTTTAGACCAGCGATAAATATCAGAATTTCAAATATCGTTTTAAACTAGCTATTTCGTTTTTAAATGGACATTCTTAAACTAACAAACAACAACAAAAATAACTAATAAGAATTATAATAAAATATTATAATAATAAAACATTTCCGATACCGGGAATCGACACTAGACCATATCGGATATGTCTCACGCTATCGTAATGTCGACAGCCCAATGCTAAGTTTGAAACTTTTACGGATCGCGTTGGTCTATCTTTTTGTCGCAGCATCATCATCATCAGCCGAAAGACGTCCACTGCTGAACATAGGCCTCCCCCTTAGACCGCCACGCCGAACGACTAAAAATTCACCACTTGCATCCATCGGTTGCCCGCGACCCTCACGTTGTCGTCGGTCCACCTAGTGAGAGGCCTACCTACGCTGCGTCTTTCGGTCCGTGGTCGCCACTGGAGAACTTTTCTCCCCCATCGGTTGTCAGTTCTACGAGCGAGATGTGGCCTGTCCATTGCCACCTCAACTTGCAAATTTTATGAGCTATGTCGGTGAGTCTGGTTCTTCGCCGAATATCCATGTCCCGGATTTTATCCCGCAAAGAAACTCCGAGCATCTTTTTGTCTATTTAAGATTAATTCGCATTTTTGATGTTGTCAACACAGCATCAATTAATTGTCTAGATTAATTCGCATTTTTGATGCTGTCAACACAGCATAAATTTATTATCTAATTAGTCCGTCACTCAGTATTTCAAAATTAACGGATACGTAATTTTTCATTTGTTTAATCAAAGCCTATTTACAAAGATATAACGCATCAAAATTCGAGAGAGGGAGCTCGTTCCTGTAGGATAACTTTCAACACTACAAGAGAAAAGTCATAGGCATAATAATTCGCTGCTTAAATTCAAAACGGCCGCAATTCGAAATCTGACTTTTTTACAGGAGAGCCCGTCAAAGTTTTCATTTCGGTTTTTGGTTATTATTTTGATCAATCTCCATTGTGTATCTATGTGTTATATATCATCGGATGCAGATTTCAAGCCTCTATTAGTTGGTTATTTTATTTTTTCTCTAAGTTTCACCCAGTAAATATAACATCACATAAGTCCCTTTTGATTATAAAAAATCAAATTTAATGTTTATGAATTTTATAAATAAAGCAGCCATTTATTACCACTTCGGAAGAGTCTCTCGCGCAAACTGTTCAGTTTAGAAAAAAAATATGTTAGTAACCTCAATATAATTTTTAAAGACCTATCCATAGATACCCCACACGTATGGGTTTGGTGAAAAATTTTTTTTTGAGTTTCAATTCTAAGTATGGGGGGCACCCCCAAAATTTGTTTTGTTTTTATTTTTCTGTGAAAATCCTAATGCGGTTCACATAATACATTTACCTACCAAGTTTCAACAGGATAGCTCTTATACTTTCGAAAAAAAGTGGCTGTGACATACGGACGGACAGACAGACAGACATGACGAATCTATAAGGGTTCCGTTTTTGCCATTTCGCAACGGAACCCTAAAAAGGGTGATAACACCTTGTTGAAGAATTATAGAATAATCTCACTTCTGTCCCATGCATACAAGCTGTTCTCGAGAGTCAATACGAACCGTCTCGAACGCAGGTTTGGTGACTTCCAGCCTCCCGAACAAGCCGGATTCCGAAAAGGTTTTAGTATCATAGTTCATAGACCACATACACACGCTCCGCCAGATTATAAAGAAGACAGAGGAGTATAATCGGCTATTATGTCTAACATTTATGGACTATGAGAAAGCCTTTGATTCAATCGAAACCTGGGCAGTATTGCAGTCCAACGATATTATATCGACTATTGGGATATCGAAGAGTTGGAGTGTTCATTTAGAAACGGCACCATGTCCATCCAACTTCAGGAAAAGAGCACGAAACCAATCCAATTGCAGAAAGGGGTGAGACAGGGAGACATTGTTTCTCCGAAACTGTTCACGAACGTTTCCCAACAGGTGGGTCTTAAAACGAACATGGAAAAGACAAAAATCATGTCAAATGTCCATGTGGCACCCTTACCGATTGTTGTAAAAATGTAGGCCATTGTACAGATTGTTCAGTTAAATCCAACTTCTACAAAGAGGTCGACCGAAGAATCCAACTCGGATGGGCAGTGTTTGGGAAGCTACGTGATAGATCTCGTCGAGTATCTCACAGTGTCTTACGACAAGGGTGTTTAAAAAGTGTGTGTTGTCAGTGAGGACATACGGCTCTGAAAAGTGGTAGTTGACTGCCGGCCTTTTAGAGACACTAAAAGTCCTTAACGAGCAATACAAAGAGCTAGGCTCGGAGTTTCTTTACGGAATAAAATCCGGAACAAAGATATTCGGCAAACAACCAGAGTCACCGAAATAGCTCGTATAATTTGGGAGTTGAAGTGGCAATGCGTATAATGGGTAAGCCACATTGCTCATAGAACTGATAATAACCAATGGCGAAGAAAAGATCTCGAGTGGCGACCACGGACCGGAAGATGACATGTCTAATAACTTACAGTAATGATTATTTTCACATTTTGTAATAATTCAAAAGTTCGTTGTTTACATTTTCCACTCCCAACCACTTGCCACCAAAATCGTTAAAATATCTCAACAAACAAGTTGCTCTCGTAATACTAAAAAAATAATTTCTTTAATACAAACAAAGAGTTAACAGTGTTAGTATCAACAAAGTAACTAACTAGTGTTAATATTATGAAGACTGTGAGTAGGTACGTGCGTCACTCACTGTGACAGAATAATATTGCTCGGCTCGTCCTTTCTCCTCGATCGCCTACTCGGGTAGATCCACCGCACTTAGATAATATGTTTTTATACAGGGAGTGAGACAGGCCTGGTTTAGGTTGTAATTATTGTGTTAAGTTTTAAATTTAAACATTATTTGCATATTTGTTTATAAAAATACTGGCACAATCACCATAATTTTATATGCAAAACAGAAGCATTCCAAAATACTGCACTATTCTTTAATAGAATAATAATAAAACACGTTTTATTCAAACTCAAAATGGACATATCACAAAATACGGTAGTTTTCTTTGTAAGATTATGATATACTTATATATGTAATTTTAAAACAATACGGTTGTATTTTGAAATGTGGCCCTTTTTCACATAACAAACGTGCGCTACCGCTGACTGCAGGGTCGCAATCCGGAATATGGCGGTTTTGATCTGAAGTTAACCATCTAAGTGATAAAATGTAAAAAGGGCGGTTGTGTGATTTGCTCATTTCTAGTGCTAAAATACTGGGTGTCTTTTTGGAATATGAAAATATAGGCAGAATGGATACGATTTTTGCTTTAAAATCGATTTGAACTTTTTTCGATTTGCGGCCGTTTTGAATTTAAGCAGCGAATTATGCTAGCATAAATAATTCTGTCTCACTTAATGGTGCTTTTCAGTCAACACGCCAGTATCCGATATGGTCTAGTGGCTAGGATACCTGGCTCTCACCCAGGAGGCTCGGGTTCGATTCCCGGTATCGGAATAGCTTTTTGGGTCACCAGAAAAACAATATTGAAATCAGTTTTCAAAATTACGCAAAATTGGAATAATACGGCGGATTTACCAAAAGTTATTATTTTTACAAGTGAATAATTACAGCAGCTTTTCAATACACAGCCCTAAACGAAATATAAATTATTTCGAATTATAGGTAATTCATTAACGCGCTTCAACGCTTCATGATGAATTATTTATTTGATTAATGTCTCCATATTTAAATATCTGATCAAAAATTAACACATGATTCAATAAAAATTAAAGATCCATTTAATATTTTGTAGGTATTCAAAATTTTAATGTAATTTTATATAAAATGAATTTACTTAGTTTTTAAGTTGTTAATAAATATGCTCTCAAATAAAATTCTAATTATTCTTTGACTAATATAATAAAGTTAGCTCTCAAGAGCCCTGATCACCGGCAGCTCAGACCCTGTTCCCAATGCTGGTAGACTGCTATTTTTTATTTCTTTTTGTAAAAATATTTAAGTATAAAAATGTAAAAAAATATAATATTTTTTTAAAAATGTAAAAAAATAAGTATTAAATTTAATAAAGACGAAATTAAGAATAAGATTTTAATTCATCATCATCAGCCTTAAAATGTTCCCACTGCTGGGACACAGGCCTCTTCTCTGTGAGAAGGAGCAGGCCGTAATCTACCACGCGGGCCCAGTGCGGATTGGTAGATGTCACATGTCTTCGAATTTTTGGTTCTAGGACATGCCGGTTTCCTCACGATGTTTTCCTTCACCGTTTTGAGAGCAGTGGTGTTGAAATAAATTACACAAAGTAATGCGCCTGACTGGGTTCGAACCCACGACCTACAACTCGTAAGTCGAGGCCGATACCACTGGGCCACCACTGCTCTCAAGATAAGATTTTAATTACTTAAATAAAATAAGCATTTAGTTTATTTATTAGCTGTAAAATTATGCATGGAGTCTGCAAATATTCACTTATTTATTCTAGTTTTAATATTATTAAGTATTCTAGTTGATTAAGGACCATTGTTTGATCAAACGTTGTTGGTTGTTTGAAATACTAATCAAACAAGTGACCCTGAAGGCGCGTTTCCATTATACAAGATTCTTGTATACAAATTGCCAATAGTATGCAACTTGAACAAACCTGCATACAAGCTACTAGTTGCAAGTATATAGTTTGAACTGTATTGTTTTTTTTTCAGTTCAGTGTTTTTTTTTCAGTTCAGTGTTTTTTTTTCAGTTTAAGCAACTCGTATGCAAACGGTGATGTCATACTTGTATATAAGACTTGCCTAATGTAAACGTGCATTTAGAAACTATAGATAAAAACACGACGGGTTTCTCTCCGGGAGTGCCGGTAGAAGTGAAAACTTGAATATTAACGTTGTGAATCACAAATGTTTTCATATATTATGCTCGATAGGTGGCGTTGCACGATTAAAATGCAAGCTATCGTTTGTTTCTCTATCCGGGCACGTGTTCGTCCTACGGATTTGCGATCAGGGTCACATGTCTTGACGCGAGTTTAACATTGATTACCCATTACAAAAGTGTACAACGCCGCTAACGAAGTTTTCCTCTGCTAGGTTAAAGATGGACTAAATTCGCAAGGTGAGTGAAAAAAAATTAAAGATCATTTTGAGAAAAGAAAAATTCAGCTGTGAGTGTTGATCCCGCGTCTTCTGAATAAGTACTCTAGTTCTAGTTCTTCTGGATAAGTAGTCTAAAGAAAAGTTAATTGACCCCTTTTCGTGGTTATTTTTGAAGTCAGTTAAGTACATTTTTTTTTTAAGTTTTTTGTTTTACCATTTTTCGTATATTCACCCCGAATTCTTGCCAAATACATCATTCTTTTACATAATAGTACGTACGTTACGTAGCACCGATAATAACATCGCTCATGTATACAATTATTATTATTTATTTAATTCAGACTTGTCTATTTTGTCCATATATAATTGTCCTCCCCCTTTTTTGAAGTCGGTTAACTAAGTACTATTCTACACTACTACTATTCATATTCACATCATAAAAAAAATATTATGTTTTCTTTTTGATGGCCCTCTGCTCGTCAAAGGCCACCCGAATGCTCTTTTCAAGCTTCACCTCGTACGGCATCACAGTGCGCGTCCAGCTATTCTATTTTCTATAAGAAATCTCATCGGACGGGACTCTACTGGACGGGACTGTTTCATCATGTAACCATAATTTTGGAACGTAAAGGGCTATTCAAGGATCACCGTGGATTTTAGTCAGTACAAGTCTGATAGTCCATTCCGCCACGCTCTGAGTGCTCATTTGATAACTTTAGCAAGAACAAAAAAACCGGCCAAGTGCGAGTTGGACTCGCCCATGAAGGGTTCCGTAGCAGCAAGCATAGATGAGAGATATAATTATATTGAGATTAGTAAGTAATATACACAAACAATAAAAATAACTTTGTTTTTCATAGTATTTGTATGAATGGCAAAGTAATATTTGCGGTTTTTGAAAATGTACTATATCTCAAAAACTGCTAACTGTATCTCATCCAAACCAATTTTCGTTGGTAGTTTTGGTTGAGGTCTACATTATACATTTTTTTTAGTTTTATCATTCTCTTATTTTAGAAGTTACGGGGGGGGGGACACACTTTTTACCACTTTGGAAGTGTCTCTCGCGCAAACTGTTCAGTTTAGAAAAAAATGATGTTAGTAACCTCAATACCATTTTTTTTAAAGACCTATTCATAGATACCCCACACGTATGGGTTTGGTGAAAAAAATTTTTTTGAGTTTCAATTCTAAGTATGGGGGGCACCCCCAAAATTTGTTTTGTTTTGATTTTTGTGTGAAAATCCTAATGCGGTTCACATAATACATCTTTCTACCAAGTTTCAACAGGATAGCTCTTATACTTTCGACAAAAAGTGGCTGTGACATACACGGACAGACAGACAGACAGACAGACATGACGAATCTATAAGGGTTCCGTTTTTGCCATTTGGCTACGGAACCCTAAAAATGTATCCATTGCGTTGTTATTTTTTCGGCATGATGCTATCCCTCCACTCCAGCCGCAGTGGTAGACGTCCACGGCGACGGACGTCGCAAGACGTTCTCCAGCCACCGTAGGCGCGGGCATGCGAGGGGCGAGTAATGGGTGACTCGCTGTCCGACCATGGACCATGCCCGGGTCGACTGCGCGTTGTGTTCCACGCGCGCCTCAAAGAGTGTCAGCATTATGACGGGGCCCGTCTACAGAGGGCCAAAGCATGCCGGGGTCGCGGGACTAACGAATTTCCGTGACCCCGAAACGTAAAGGGCTATTGAAGGACACCGTGGATTTTCCCCTCCCGCCCTGCCCTGGGTGGGAGAACACATTGATGATATTTCCACGCTAAAAAAAATATGCTATCTTATGTTATCTCCAAATTGAGTGGCAGAACATCTCCCACAATGCCATTATATCAGCGTATTAATATTTTTATTAGTACCTTATCAGTCCTAACTACTTAGCTACCTACATAACCTACATCATTACTTACTGCCATCCCATTAAACCTGACCATTACCTGAAAATGCTGTCATTATGAAAACAAAAAGCCATAAAAATAGTTATAAAACATATTTGTTCAGACACTAATAGCCTATATCGGTTTCCAAATGCCTAGGTTTATGTATAATACCTATGTATTACTTGGCGACGGTTTAGGTAAATAGTATGATGGGGAATTATTTATGTCTTGTTTACTTCAGGTATTAAGTGCCTAATATTAATAATTTTGGTGGAATTATGTTTGTTGGGTAAAGTTATTTTTGCTGGAGGTTAATCTTAGGTCAATTATTTGATGACTTTAGAGTCGAACAATAGCTAGAGTCTATTTTGGTTTACGTATAAAGAACAAAACTAAGTGTGAAAGAATTTTTGATAATTTAACTGACGGACATAACAGTTTTTTTTCAATCCAATAGGTACTGTATTCAGACACTACTATAAAAAAGTTTTAATAGTAGTTTATGAAACTGGTACATAATGAGGGGTATTATACACGAGTGTGAGTTATAAAACGAGCGAAGCGAGTTTTTTAAAATTATCACACGAGTGTATAATACCTAGTTATGTACAGTTTCATACACTACTTTATCTACTTTCATTGAACACGAATTTATCAAATAAAAGATAAAGATTGACACAGTATTATGGCGCCAAAATTCCCGTTATCACCGCGCATGGGCCACAGCGCGCGCAGTTTTATTATAACATTATTTTGTTAGAGAAATAGTGTCATAATTTAATGTTTTAATTTCATTTCGATATACTGTGTGTAAAGTACGTCATTATAACCTCGTTTTGAGTTTTGTATTTTGAATTTAACGATATGAGAGTAGATAAACTCATTAAAATAACAATATAAAATAGTTCGTCACGTTATAAAAATAAAGCCAAGCGGTTTGTCCGGACTACTGTAGAGTTGGGCATTTGGAAGTCTTCTTTCAGGAGTGAACCTCAAATCCGATATGGTCTAGTGGCTAGGATACCTGGCTCTCACCCAGGAGGCTCGGGTTCGATTCCCGGTATCGGAATAACTTTTTGTAATTTTAATAAACATAAAAATATCATTATTTATAATTATCTTAGTATTTTATCAATTTGATCCATTTTAAAAATATGAAAAAAAAAGTTAATACCATAAATTCACCAAAATACTTACAAAATAGTATATAAAACAAATGAACAGTTACCAAACAGTACTTTAGAAATAGTTAAGCCCATAAATTCATCTAATAATTGTAATCTACCAACGTATTGTGGTTTGGTAATATTATTCAAGGCAAAACGAGGGTCATGAATGTTAATAAGAACAGCCATTTTTCCTCATAATAATTGAACTCAATATTTCAGATCCTAAATAAGGAAATTATACGTAAAGATTTCCAAAATTCTTAAGCCCAGTTTTAGTTCTTAAGTATGACAAACATTCAATTATACAAAGAAAACGTACTGTCGTTGAAATGTAGGCTTTATTGCTGCAAGATTAAGTACCGTTTTATCTCAAATTATGTCATCATTAACGGCAAATGTGGTGTAAGGAAATGTAGGCTGTGTGACACGGTTCGCGGATGGGGTCATAAAAGTAGCGATTCTGAAATGAACCTTTGTACACGGTGGGTCATATTGGATCTGCAAGGACAAGTGATCAAAACGATTAAATTGGATACAAGAGCTGTCGGTTTTAAATTAAGGGTTAAGAGCAGGATAGTGACAATGCGAAAAAAAAAACAAAAAACTCTAAAAAAGATTAAAAAAGAAAGAGTTCGGAAAATTTTGAAAACGGAATAATGGCTTTGTCAGCTCTTGAAAACAGTTAAAATAAAAAGTGTAAATTACATTCTGTTAAAGTGATTTAATTCGATTTTCATCTCATATCTGGCTAAATTAAAGTAAAATTTTAAACAGTCGCAAGACATAATAGCAATTTTATTCTAAGGTAACGAACCACCAGTGAGTAACTAATTATTTCTGTTCTATTCATCTCCATCACTGAATAATTAATACTTTCTATTCAACTATATTCATCACACCGTCAAATCTATTTTACAAATTGGTAGGTGACTAAAACTATGTCTTATTAAAATGGGCTTCTTCAATTCCTTACCTTAATGTATCATTTTCACGAACAGTACTAAAACTCACTTTACGAAAACTTCCACAAAATTTTCTCAAACTTACACTAAGCTCCTATCACTTCCATTATTAATCCATCCCCAACCAATACAGGCACTTAGTCAATCACTACTCACTCGCTGTTCTCGGGGCCCTAACAAGATGAGAAATCTTTCTCTCGTAAATTAATTACATGTCAGTGAGGAGAGGATGAAAATGTTTGAAAAGGTACGTCTAAGTTAAGCACATTATTTTGTTCTTAGTGAGTGTGTATGTGTGTGTGTGTGCGAGTGTGTGTTTGTGTGTTGAGCTCACAGTCTCTAATTGATGAGCTAAACAGAGATTTTGAGAAAGTGTGTTGGGTAGATGGAATGAGAGATTCTGTACGTGTACTGAAAAAAGTACAGCAGATCTAAAAACGCTACTTTCGCAACATTTACGCAAAAATTCGTAAAATGGAATATTGTATTCTATTGCTCAAGAAATACCTACTATATATTTGTTATAGAACTCTTTTATCACAATTTATTAGCAACATCTATACATATAATAAATCTGTAGAAAGGTCAATTCTGTACATTGAAAATATTGAAAACATAAATAGCGGGGGGTGTTGCTGGATCGATACCAAACCCAAATATGTGATTAAAAAAAATGTTGTCTGTCTGTCTGTCTGTCTGTCTGTATGTGCAGGCATCACGTGAAAACTAACGGTTCGATTTCGATGAAACTTGGTATAATTATACCTTATTATCCTGGGCATAAAATAGGATACTTTTTATCCTGGAAAAATACGTAAAAAAAAAAACTGTAACAAACCTTATTATGGAACCACTGGCGACACATATTATCAAGTTACGTCAAACATTACGCCACGCCTGCCTCCATTGATTTCTAAAAAGGTTCCACCACTCACCACTAGATGGCGTTGTGCCTATGACGCGCATTTCTGAATCGCGGTGTTAAGATTCTCCGAGAGTTAATGCCTACCGCAACTTTATTATTTTTCTGTGTGACTTAACTAGCAGTGCACTTCCGGGCTACGTCCTAATTGGATTAGCTACACAAGACTCGGCTACTAAGTTTTATCATAAAGTTAAACAGTAGAGATGGGTAACTAGCCGAAATTAGGGATGTCACATTGTACCTAAAAAATCGATTTTTCATTAATCGATTTTTTTTTGTAGCATGAAGAATCGATTAATTAGTAATCGATTTTTCTTAATAAAATAATCGATTTTGTTACATTAATCGATTTTTTGCTAATATGTCAATTAAGTTCAAAATAAACGCCATAAATATTATATCAATAGATTTATTAGTTAAAAATAAACAACAGCTAAATACCTAGCAAGCTTATAATTATAATCATCACAAATTAAACTTTTAGCTATTAAAATAAAAAAGGTTCAAATTAAAAAGTTTTTCACATAAATTAAACAAATAAAATAAAATATTAAGTATCAAATAAATGAACACTGTTTTAAACTTTCACGGTTTGTCTATAAAAAAATGTCAGGATATCTTCCGTGATTATAATTATATTTGTTCGAGTTCCCGATATTACGCCGCTGTAGCGCCATGATCGCGGGTTGACTACGCGTCAAAATATCGGGAACTCAAACAAATATAATATAATCACGGAAGATATCCCGTAAGTGAAATTTTAAATTTAAATAAAAAATTGAATTTAAATTGGAGATAGTATTCTTTGGCAGTTCACGTTCCGGGCTCCGGGCCAGAAGACTAAACTTAATGTCGGGGGGAGGGGGGGGGGGGGGATTGCAGATGAAAAATCGGTAATAATTGATTATAAAAAAATCGATTATTAATCGATTATTCACAAAAATAAAATCGCGGTGTAAAATCGATTTTTACTTTAAAAAAATCGATTTTTAATCGATTTTTTCCATAATCGATTATTTTTTCACATCCCTAGCCGAAATTTCAATAGCTTAGCTAACCGGCTATTTGTGGTGTAATAGCCAGCTAGCTAGCCAGCTATTTGGCTACTTGGCTATTGAACAATAGCGTTTAGTAACTAGCGGCGCAACGAAGCGGCGACGGTGTAGCTACGTAGGACTTAAATAACGCAACATCATCTGCCAGATCTGAATTCGATCCTAAATCAAAAAGAAATGATTTCCTCTCTGAGGTCACAATAACCAAAATACTAACTATAAATTTTTTATTTATTTTAAACCCCGTCAGATTTAAAATAAATAAAAAATTTATAGTTAGTATAACTAACCAGCTTTCTAATCATCGTATTTCATAAGTTCGTTCATTAAACGAACGAAATTACTAAGTATAATGCTCTTTCTTTGTCTAATCTATTTTGTGAATATTGTGAGAAAAAGATCGACGATACCAATGAAGATCGTACACGTGTAGCGCAGTGAGCGCGCACACAGCTATCGGCTATTTTGGCTACTCTAGCTACCCGGCTACCGAATACCGAGACGGCTATAAAACGTAGCAGTTAGCTATACTCCGTGGCGGCTACGCGGCTACGAGCGGCTACGCGGTTACGAGTGGACAATAAATCTTTGTCAAGAAACCGAACTTCTCTTCGTGCCGGCAACGGTGACTAACATCCCTTAAAATCTTATTATTAATCTTATTAATTATTATTATTATTAGAACGCGAGCTCAACAGCAGTAGCTCAATAGATCTCCTTAATTATTATAGGCTTAGCCGTATTTGGGTCCAATGGATATTTATAAGATGTCATTGTCAGAGTTACTCAAAATGGAAAAATAAACCATCCACGCGAAGACCGACATCCGCGCGGACGGAGTCGCGGGCGGAAGCTAGTAGATAATAATTATGTGAGGTCGAATTCGGTTAACTTGTTGGCGAAACCCCATATTTGATTTTTTCTACGTTTTCAAACAATTTAATTGCTCCACACTCCTGCTTGTGCAATGGAATTTAATATTCCGTTTTACAAATTTTACCGCAATTCATAATTTATTAAGATTCCGCTAAACTGGCCATTTTAGATCACATTCATCTGATCAGCCTTTAGAGAGCTGTCAGTGTCATTATTGGTCCTTACGTACAGTGTGTTTAAAACCGCAACTTTAGCAATATTGTAAAACAACAAGTTTTACAATATTGCAAATTGTTCTTTATAAATTATCTACTCTATTGCTTGAGTACTAGAGCATGATATTCCGTTTTACGCATTTCATCGTAATTTCGTTAGCGACATTGTTAAAATAGCCGTTATAACCCACAGGTCTCTTTTAGTTCGACAGGCCTGTTGGTCTAGTGGTTAGTGACCCTGACTGCTATGCCGGAGGTCGTGGGTTCGATTCCCACCCAGGACAAAAGTTTGTGTGATGAGCAATTTATCTATAATATGTATGTATTTAGAAATATATAAGTATGTTTATCAGTTGTCTAGTACCCATAACACAAGCTCTGCTTAGCTTGGGACTAGATGGCGTTGTGTGATAGTTTTTTTTTTTTTTTTTTTTTTTTTTTTGGGGTGGCAAAATCATCAAATGAGTCCTCCCGCCCTGGGTGGGGCGGAAGGGACTGTCAGACTCTTACTGACTAAAATCCACCCGTGTTCCTTCGGATGCCCTTTACGTTCCGGGGCCACGGTATCCTGGATTAAGATAAATCCGCGACCCCAGCAGGCATTTGGCCCCATGAGGGGCCCCGTCGGTGACGCGTGAAACACGACGCGCCACCGACCCGGGCTTGGTCCTTGGTCGGACGGCGAGCATACCCATTACTCACCGTCCGCAAGCCCGCTCCGCCGCTGTGCCCTCTGCTATTCAGAGGGACACGCGTTGGAGCCTCCACCCGACAGGCTATTCGCATACGGGCAAAGAGACCCCTTAGGCACAGTGCCTAAGAAGAGTTTTTGCCCGCATCCCAGGGCGCACCGGCCCGAAAAACTGGTCTTCCCCCCGGACGTATCCGAGAGGGAACTCCAGTCCACGGGCGCACGTGGAGGTTTCCTGTCTTAGCACCCCGTTGTGTGATAGTTGTGGAATATTATTATAATCAACAAATCCCTAAAACAAAGCAACACACCCCAAAACTGTAGTGATTATAAAACTTTTCCCGAGCAATTGAGATCAACAAAATAATAACATGAATATTTCTCAAAGGACATTGAACTGTAGGTAATACCTACAAAATACAATGTAAAGTCTGTGTGCGTACCTTGTATAAATACGCGAGACATCTTCCGCGCCTGTGTGAGTTTGCTATTACAATTCAATCAGGCGTTAGCGATTGGACATTTTCCCTCTTACAAGACGATATTAAGAATTATTATGAGAACAGGGGCGTAGCTACCGTCTTATCAGCCCTATCAATGATACGGGGCCCCAATCATCAAGGGCCCCCACGATTGGAATAAAAAAATACTAAGAAATTTAAAACTTATTGCGGTCCAAAAAACTCTATTTTCAACATGGCTATAGTTGCCTTAAATGAGCTACGATCAGTCGATCAACATTCTCAATTTTCTAGCTCTTAATGCCGGGTACACTACGATAATACGAAAAACTTTATTCCGAAATTCATAAATACGAATTTCAAAATACCGATTTTCATAATTCCGAATGGTTCAAAATTCCTAATATAACAACTCCGATTGATCATTATTCCTATTTTCATAATTCCGAAATTTCAATATTCCTAACATTTTATAATTACTATTTTTAAAATACCGAGTTTCAATAGACCGAATATCAAAAATTCCGAAATATGAATTTTCCGAAACATCAAAAACACGAATTCCGATGGTTAAAATTCCGATTATTAAAATTCCGAATAATTAGAATTCCGAAAATTTAATCGCTTATCAGAGAAAAGCATGCTTTTAAAACGCCTTGTCAAAATGCCTCTTAACTTTTCAATAAAAGAATTTCTTTTGAATAAGAATATTTTCTTTTCAATGATAATAATTCCTTTTATAAATTTTATTTTGAGTAATTAAAATAATTTATTTTTGAGTTACGTATTTAAATTCATAATATTACAAAAAATCCCTGTGAGAAGAACGAAAGCTGTCAGAGTCGGGGTGCCCCAAGACACAATTTGCTCGCTATCGCATCCTGAATTCCTGAGTTCTATTACCACTAAGGTGGTTCAACGGCGCCCCGCTTTGCGGGGCTCCTATTTCTGTTAGCTTAACCTAACTCGAACCTAACCTGTCCGAGTCGGGGTGCCCCCAGTCCCGAGCTCGCTTCGCTCGCTCTTGCATCCTTGGTCAATTTGTTGACTACCACCTACCAAGGTAGATCGACGGAGCCCCGCTTCGCGGGGCTCCTATTTCTGTGAGCAAGGTTTAAAGTAACCTAACACGAAGGGGATGGCGGGGTCTTTCAGACCCCGCCATCCCCTTCGAACCTAACCTGTCCGAGTCGGGGTGCCCCCAGTCCCGAGCTCGCTTCGCTCGCTCTTGCATCCTTAGTCAATTTGTTGACTACCACCTACCAAGGTAGATCGACGGAGCCCCGCTTCGCGGGGCTCCTATTTCTGTGAGCAATGTTTAGAGTAACCTAACCTGTCCGAGTCGGGGTGCCCCAAGTCCCGAGCTCGCTTCGCTCGCTCATGGATCCTAAGTTCTCCTAATAACAATAACAATCCTGAAGGCAAACAGTCAAAGTCCAGAGGATACGCCTCACCACTCCGCGCCTACACAGGCTTAAATAACTCTCTAAGAGTACGGTAGACAAAACTACGTGGAGCCGGTTTTGCAGCAATTCGTTTCTAGCACTGACTTTGTAGAATGAGAAACGAAATTCCGATTTTCAATATTCCGAAAAAATCAGTTTATTCGGAATATTGAAAATCGGAATTTCGTTTTTCGGAATGAGAACTCATCGAGCATTGCATTTTTCGAATATGTGAAAATCGGAAAATTAAGAAATCGGATATACGACTTTCGGTTAAATAAATTTCGTGATTCTTAATAATAGATATTGTAATTTTTAGGTATTATGATATTCGGAGTTTTGAAAATCGGAATACCGAAATTCGGAATAAAATATTTCGGAGTATTTGGGTGTTCCCCTTAATGCCATCATTAATAGCATTAGCTGAACGAGTCAGGACGTTTTTTTTTTCTGTTCTACAAAAGCATATACCTACACTTATATTAGAAGGGCCCCAAACCAATTTCGGTATGGGGGGGCCTTTTCTAGCCTAGTACGACACTGTGAGATGAAAATATCTAGAATGATTCGGAAAAAAACATCAAAGTTACTTCACTTTGGACGTCTGTTTTTCTGGCATTCCGATAATATCTATTTAACATGAGGAATCTTGGTAATTTTTTCGTCATCTATAAAATGTAATGTTATTATTATTACAGTACTTTTTCTGTGGGCAATAAAAAAATATGGAGGGAGGGAATTTATTCAGAGAAGGCGGCAGGTAAGTTAGCTCTGTTTGTTATGTGCGCGGCACGATAATTCTGGCACATTGCAGCATATTTGGGTGCGAACATTTTCACTGAACTTAATTTAGCAATAACGAGTCTACTGCTCACGCCATCATTATCAGCCTATAAATATTGACACTGTTGGGACACAGGCCTCCTGTCTGTTAGAGGGAATGGGCCATAATGCACCGCGCGGGCCCAGTGTGGGTTGATAGATGTCACATGTCTTCGAATTTTGGATTCGAGGACACACAGATTTTCTTACGATGTTTCCATTCACTGTTTTGAGAGCAGTCAGGTCCACTGCTCACATGTGCGCGTACAAAAGTATCCAGGTGTTCGCGAACATTTTGTAGAATGTACGTTTGCTTTTTGTGTGTACGTTTGCTTGAGTGAGTCTACCAGAACGAACATTTGCCACACACAGCTGGAATCCATCTTTAATATGGAAGTACTCGGGGGATGAGATTATTACGTCACATCCGCGGGCCAAGTAACATCTCGTAAGTATATTTTGAGCAATCTTATGATTGTCTGTACGCACTGAAACAGTTTTTTTTTGTGCGAGAAATGGTATTTTAAGACTCACATCTGTGTTCTTGGGTATTTTTAAATATTTAGGTTTAAGAAGAATTTTTGTAATGTAGTGAACAGTTTTTATTGTGATTTCAATGTGGATAAAGGCGATATTGCTCATCTCAAAGCAGAACTACTCTATAAGGATTATGCAAAGTTGCACATGTTTGAGTGATACACACAGATTTGCTAAGTAGGCCCGATATTAATTACTGTTAGTACACACATCAAAAGTGTCTAGGGATCAACATATATTTTTGCAATAACTTTTCTCCTGATTGATATTAATTAAAATTCTTTAAGGATTCATCAAATAAAGTGTTTTCGTTTGTCACAGTAACGATAAACCGCCGATAAACCTTTGCATTAATAAAGAAATTTGCCATTTTCCTAATAAAGGGATTTTTGACATTTGAACCACTAACACAAAAGTTCGAAAAAAAGACTGAAATAACAGTTTTCTTTAAAATTTTATTGGGTAACTTAAACAATTAATAATCCGTGTTTCTACCGCGAACACTAACAACACAAGAACATCGGTTTGGCATACTCAAAATGAGTTCATCCAAATCACGCTGTGGAATGGCCGCCCATGTTCGTTGCAACAACAAAAAAACCGGCCAAGAGCGAGTCGGACTCGCCCATAAAGGGTTCCGTAGCAGCAAGTAATAACATACTATAAAAGTTCTTGTAGTTGGTTCCAACTTTGAAAGGTTTACGATTTATGACGTATTAAAAAAAAAACTTGAGAGGTGTCAAGGCACGTCGAAAATCGCTATGAACCTGTTAAAAAGGTTCAAGCGATTTTCGACCCTCCACCCCACACTACCCCACTCCACTCCGCTCCACTCCGCTCCTCCACTCCTTTTCTATGAGACAAGGGTGTTTTTAACTACTCCTTGCGTCATAATAATGAATTAAAACTTTATTTAAATTTTTTTCAAATCTCTTAAATACCTATTTTTTTATTATAAACGTGTTCTAGTCATTGGATACATGAACTGGGCTGCCGTTGTAAGACGACTAAAAAGTCACGGTACTATTGTAAATTTTTTCACACCCCCAAACATAACCGTTTAGCTGGTAGAGGGGGGGGACACTCGAGTAGGGCAAAAATTAGCACTTTAAAGCTTAATATTTCACAAACGAATCATTTTATCAAAAAATTGTTGATGGAAACTACCAATATTTTTTAAAGGCCTATTTAATGATACCCCACACTAAGGGGTACGCGAGAAAAAAAAAAAACATCCCCGCTTTACGTGTACAGGAGGTACCCTAAAAAAAAATATTTTACGAGATTTTATTTTACCACTTTTTTGACGCAACAAATCCGTATATTTACACCAAATTACAGCTTTCTAGTGCTGGGCGTCTCTGAGCTAAGCTGCGGACAGACGGACGGACGGAGGGACGGACATGGCGAAAC
The DNA here is from genome assembly GCA_950005045.1 of Agrotis exclamationis. Classification (NCBI taxonomy): domain Eukaryota; kingdom Metazoa; phylum Arthropoda; class Insecta; order Lepidoptera; family Noctuidae; genus Agrotis; species Agrotis exclamationis. The sequence continues at coordinate 3,586,574 of OX465431.1, read as the reverse complement.
TATAAGGGTTCCTTGTTGACTACAGAACCCTAAAAACCGGCCAAGTGCGAGTTGGACTCGCCCATGAAGGGTTCCGTAGCAGCAAGCATAGATTAGAGATATAATTATATTGAGATTAGTAAGTAATATACACAAACAATAAAAATAACTTTGTTTTTCATAGTATTTGTATGAATGGCAAAGTTATATTTGCAGTTTTTGAAAATGTACTATATCTCAAAAACTGCTAACTGTATCTCATCCAAACTAATTTTCGTTGGTAGTTTTGGTTGAGGTCTACATTATATATTTTTTTTAGTTTTATCATTCTCTTATTTTAGAAGTTACGGGGGGGGGGGGGGGGGACACACTTTTAACCACTTTGGAAGTGTCTCTCGCGCAAACTGTTCAGTTTAGAAAAAAATGATGTTAGTAACCTCAATATCATTTTTAAAGACCTATTCATAGATACCCCACACGTATGGGTTTGGTGAAAAATTTTTTTTTGAGTTTCAATTCTAAGTATGGGGGGCACCCCCAAAATTTGTTTTGTTTTGATTTCTGTGTGAAAATCCTAATGCGGTTCACATAATACATCTTTCTACCAAGTTTCAACAAGATAGCTCTTATACTTTCGACAAAAAGTGGCTGTGACATACACGGACAGACAGACAGACAGACAGACAGACAGACAGACAGACAGACAGACAGACAGACATGACGAATCTATAAGGGTTCCGTTTTTGCCATTTGGCTACGGAACCCTAAAAAGGTCTTCTTGCGACTGGATACCCTCCATATTCGGCAGAGCTCTTCTCTGTAGCATATCCCATGCATGCTCAATCGGATTCAAGTCTGGCGACTGAGCAGGCCAGGGCAGGACATTGATGTTAGCTGCGGCGAGAGTCTGTCTTACAACTCTTGCTGTGTGCGGTCGTGCATTATCATGCATTAACTGAAATAAGGGACCGATTTGCACTTGTAGAGGAACGATGACGTCTTATACAATCGTCTCAGCATAAATTTGAGCGTTGAGGTTGCCTCTGATCCAAATCAACTCAGTTCTTCCGCCGATCCAAATACCCGCCCATATCATGATGGTTCCACCACTATAAGGATGGACTTCCTGGCAGGATTTTAATCGCTGTTGGCGTCCAGGGGTTCTCCAGTGTCGTATACGTCTTGTATCCGGTCTCATACCGAAACGAGACTCATCAGAAAAGCACACGAAACGCCATTGTTCTTCTGCCCAATTTCTGTGTTCAAGAGCCCATTGATATCGAATCCTACGATTGTACATTGCTATAGGTGGTACCCGTAGCGGTCTTCGGGAATGAAGGTTCACTTCATGCAAGCGGTTTCTGACTGTTTGGTCGCTAATTAAGTTCCCTGAAGAGTGATGAAGCCTCACGGCTAACATCATGGCGGTTATTGTTGGAGCTCTTCGAGTTAAGATTTGAATGTATCGGTCTTGTCTCCGTGTGGTGCAGCGATACCGTCCTCCATGGCGCTCAGCCACGGTACCAGTGCTTCGGTAACGTGTCCAAAGTCGACTGATAACACTCTGACTTGTATTCAGAGCTAAAGCCACAGTACGTTGCCGGGAACCAGCTTCTATCATTCCCACGGCTCTGAGCATTTCTTCCCTGCTTAAATGACGTCGCCGCTCCATAATAACGTTGGTTTTAATCAGTAGTAGGGAAACAGTAGCACTAATAATGTCTTCAATGCGTTGTATGTTTTTATAGGGAAAATATTGACAGCTGATTTTCATCTTTTACTCGAATTTGATTCACAGTTCCTGATTCAAATTATGAAATGCACCAAAAAGGATCCATATAAATTTATAAAATCATAAATTTATTACAAAGCCACATCTCAATCTCAAGAAATCCGCATAAAAATGCTTGATCCCTAGACACTTTTGATGTGTGTAGATAAATTCTAGGCAGAGAAGCAACTACAAACATGCATTAGAAGTACCTTAAATCCTATGGTGAAAACTTAAAATAAAAAAAATTAATGAAATTTTGACGGCACGGTTTGCGCAATTACTGCTCGATTGACACAAAATGTTTGTATGATCTACAAGTAGTAGAGTAGAGGAAGGCCAACGAAAAGATGGAGGGATTGTGTATCATCATCATCAGCCTATAAATGTTCCCACTGCTGGGACACAGGCCTCCTCCCTGAGAGAGGGAGTGGGCCATAATCCACCACGCGGGACCAGTGCGTGTTGGTGCATGTCACATGTCTTCGAATTTTTGGTTTTAGGACATGCCGGTTTCCTTATGATGTTTTCCTTCACCGTTTTGAGAGCATTGGTGATGAAATAAATTACACAAAGTAATGCGCTTGTCCGGATTCAAACCCACGACCTATAACTCGTAAATCGGGGCCGATACCACTGGGCCACCACTGCTCTCCTTATTTATTTATTGTGTATAGATTGATATAAAAGAAAAAGGAGTAAATGATACTGTGACGTCTGATAAGGGAGAATGGAAGAAGAAAACGTGTTGCGCCGACCACAAGTAGAATGGGATAAGAGCAAGAAGATGATGATGATTTCAAGCAGTTATAATATAGCGGTAAACTCACCTAGGATACGAGGAAATTCTAATTTACATCGTTAAAAAAAAAACAGAATATGGGCTGCTCCCGACAAAACAAGAAAATGCTTAATCCAAATCTAATACCACTGGCCGAATCGTACATTTTCATATTTGACTATTTCCCTTAGAAGAGAGAGATTCCTTTATTCTAGCCATAACTACTCTACATAACAACAATACATAAACACAGTATTACTTAATCACATCGCCATTGTGTTCCGTCTAAGCCGGAGTAGATCGTGTCAAAATTATCCATTGTGGTACTAATACCGTAAGCTGCTCATTAATGTTATTGTTTTAGCTAATTAAATATAAGCTGACAGCTAATTTACTTACGATTTGACTGTCATTGATGTAGCATAATGTATAATGTGGAAATAGATTGATGGATGTACTTACTGTATGGCAGAAGTGATACGTGCAAACAGGGGACTACGTTTGTATGGAAAAACGGCCTTTGTGTTTCCTCTTAAGCAAGTTTTCAACGGGCTTCAAACACTTTTCTAAAACTTTAAGTATTATAGGTCTTAGAGTAGGTGGAAAGATCATGTGGCTACAAAGGAGACCTAAAAGTAGTCGTTACGGGTCTCGTCTTTGTTTTTGTGAGTTTAAATGTTTGTAAATGCACTCACGATACAAGAGAAAGGGGTTTGAACATTTTTCTATGGGGAGTGTACCAGTTTTTTGATTTTTTGGCAGTCACGTCTGAAACATTCATAGATCGATAGATCATATTATCAATACAAACATAAAATGTAAGAGGCAAAATCTCGTCATCGTCTCGTCTCGTCTCGTCACGTTTCCGAGTTATTAGCTGTCAAACATGTTCAAATAAGCTATTTGTACATGTTTGATAGCTCATAACTCGGACATTTGTATTGATATGATCTATCCATCTATGAATGTTTCTGACGTGACTGCCAAAAAATTAAAATGACGGATGGCACCTGGTACAAAAGGCACAAAGCCGTTTCCAGAGTGGGGCAAAGTTATCTTTTCTTCTACTGCGTTTTGTGTCATTGCATGTTTTAAACAATTGTAATTTTTGGACCAAAAATAATCTACGTAAGTATTTTTAATGCAAAAAAAAGAGATTACAAGCAAATAAATAATGAAAATAGAAATAATACGAAATGAAGGAACAAGAAAACAGTAGCTACTAATAATACCTACCTAATAGGTGCCTAGAAAAAAGCCTGCATTTTGGAAGATTTTTTTTTATTATTTCATCTTAATTTTACATGCGAAAGTTTCTGAATATATAGATGAATGGATGTTTGTTTGTCTTTTTCGTAAAAAAATGGAACAGATTAAGACGTTTGGTACACAGATAGTGTATAAATTGACAACACATTGAATATTATTTGCCTGCCGGGGTCGCGGGACTAACGAGCTACCGTGACCCCGGAACGCAAATGGCTATTGAAGAACACCGTGGAGCGTGGATTTTAGTCAGTACAAGTCTGACAGTACCTCCTGCCCTGCCCTGGGTGGGAGGAGTCATTTGATGATTTTACCACGATAAAAACAAGAAAAAGGTAAACGCTAGTTATTCGTAGATAATTCATTACTTCAACAGAATTTTTTACCAAAATGAAAGCTTCATAAGTGTTCTATTTTGCCAACTTCAGCACGCAATAAAAAAAAAAAAATCTCTATTCAACAGACAAAACAATACATCAATGATGTAGGTTTCCGACAATAAGATTTCAGCACCTGTTATTACTACGTAGCCGGAGTTAAAAAAAACAAAAGAGGTTTGTTCCACTAATCTATACTTTATTTAGACGCAAAGAAAATTGATGGTTTTCGCAGACACGACAGACCACAATAGCGTGTTTGTGTACTATTTATATTGTCTACTGGGCAGTTGATTAATTGTACAATCTTGACATGCTGAGTCCGGAGTGGACTGTGCCGAAATAATCTATAGTTTGAAGCATTAGTAGGGTAATCTGTTAAGCCCTTGGCCTTGAATTAGTTTAGGAAATTATTATACCTTAAAGTTACGTGTTGTGACCGTTTTAGGGTTTAACAAGGTAATATCATATCGAAGTAAGGTCCCTTTTTTGGCCTCCTGCCTCAGGCAATGCGACTTACTTTTGGGTTTAAAGAATCAAACGAGTCCTGAGTCGGAGTCTAAGTATAGGAATCTTACTGACTAAATTTCTTCCACATTCAATTTCCTTCTGCGGTCGCAATATCCAAGTGACGGTTGATGCGACTGGCGACACGATTTGCACTAAGCGTTACGTCGCGTCGTGTCGCAGTCGCAGTGGTTCGTGGAGAGCCATAGACAGTTTTTATTTTTATTTAATTTCGGTGGCATTACGAAGCGTGTTACACAATGAGCGTTCGTGCAGTCAGGGCTCCCACACATAAACACGATACGACGTCGCGTCGTACAACGATGTGGCGTGGTTTCACGATACGACGTCGCGTCGTAGAAATCTACGATGAGCATCGTTACAGTGGGGTGGTGTTTTAGTTCATTCCGAAAAATGGACCGCTCTAGACTCATTCTGTTCCATAGTACGGGACGCTGCTCGACAAGCGTAATTAAATGATCGACTTCAATACCATCCGTCATCTTTGGATTTCGAAAAACAACTGCGCAGGATTGCATCGTGAGTCACAACGTCGTATCGTAGATTTCCACGACGCGACGTCGTATCGTGTTTATGTGTGGGGAGCCCTCAGTACGGGGAAACAAGGCGCTCACAGCGGTCTACAAGTAGCTCTTTGATCGCTGCAAATGCTACAGATGGCCAGCACGTCAAACTACCCGTATCTGTCAAATTAATATCTTTAGTTGATTTTCAACTTTACCACAATAGATGAAAGCTCATGTTGGTTTGACAGATTGGTGCAGGTTAGTGCTGGCGTCTGAACATTACGGCCAACAGCATCGGCTTAAACCAGCTTTACAATAGCACGACGCTTTGAGCTTGTATAGCTCATGGCTCATAGAGGTAAGGTTAGTTCCATTTTGCATTTTCATGAAATGGACGCTATTAACCCAATTAGATTCCCGAAAAGAGAGCCATCTTTTGTGTCGTCAGTTTTCAACGGATCTCAATGTACACACGTATACCATGACATGGATTTTTGTTTGTAAGTGTAAAGTAATATAATCCAAAAGAACGATTTTTGGTCTCCAGAAGTGTTAAATCTGAGCAAAAGCTAATATCGTAATCAAAGAAAAGTAGTGGATTTCAAAATGTAGCAAATATGCCAGCAGAAATTCCTGAAACAAATTTTATTATAATCATTATTATCTCGAAGAATAAAAATACACCTTTTCGGCTGGTTTTCATCATCCGATATGGTCTAGTGGCTAGGATACCTGGCTCTCACCCAGGAGGCTCGGGTTCGATTCCCGGTATCGGAAGTTTCTTTTTGGGTATTTTAGTCAAACTTGCACAATTATTATTTTCTTTTACTTTCTTGAAATAAAAAAAATATATTTCTGTTATTTTAGTTACTACGTGTTACTAGAGGTTAAGGTACGTATGAAAATGTTTTTTTTTTCTTAAAAATTCTCTCTCGGTCATTATAATTATTGCTTGAATAACAGTACAATAGTTTTACTGACAGTTTTTTACACTTTTTAAAGAATATCTGCAACAATAATTATTATACCAGTGATCGTGCCCATTGCTAGAAAATGACCAAAAATAATAGCTTGCTTTATACTTTATCACATCATGAGGTTTAGAAGGTTTATCAGCACCGTTTGACGGCTTCCCACATTAAGTTCTGGAAAAATCATAAAAAATGCTGTAACTTTATCTACTTTTTAAAGGTTTTTTACAAGGAAAGTTATGGGGTATCCCCTTGGGCACGCCTGACCAAATATGACCGTATTGTTTCGCGAATGTGGATATAATTTTGACGAAGGTACTTATCACAAGGATCTCCCTTCTCTTTTTTCGGGATGGTAAAATCATCAAATGAGTCATCAAACAATAATTTAGTATTAGATGCACTGAGATTATTGTTATCTAGATACTTAGCTTAGTAAGTTAGATATTCAGATGACTATCTGTTAAGTACGCCGGGCATTGTCGGAATTCGTGGCATCTCGTTATTCAAGCTCACATTGATAGCGTATACCATTAAATTCGCGGATAACACTAGATGAAATGCAACTGATAATCGTATATTTTGTTTGTATTATACTGTTACGTCGATTGAATTGCGAGACCTAACTATAAGCTTCTCGAAAGTTCCACAAGGTTCTCGACAATTCTACTGAAGATTGGTCAGGAAGTTTCTAGAAAATGCTATCCTGTTCTAGATGTTTCGAGATGGTTCTGGAATGTTCCAGAAGGTATGGGACTATGTCGAAATCTATGGATGTTTCCAGAACATTCGACCACTTTCTAGAAACATCTAGTGGGTCCGGCCGGGGTATAAAAAGGGCGCCGATCGGGGGGCTGAGTCAGTCTGGTTTTGACTACGATCGAGGCAACTCGAAGTGAACTGGAAGCGATCTCTAAGTGACTTTTACGTGTGATTAAGTGTGTATATAAGTGTGTAAGTGTTGAGTAGTGTTAAATGTTTGTTTTAATTAGTGATTCGTGTGTCAATAAAGTTTATTTGGTTTTAATTGGTGTTCATTAATTTATCCCAATACCCAGCTCGTAACAATACTTTATTATTTTTATTATTTTCTATTGGTATTGCACTTACTTACTATGTATTTTTCCCTGCAACAGCCTAAGGTATACCGGAATGTGGTAAGATAATTTGTCTGATATTTTTTTTTACCCGTAACATAAGCACTGCACCAAATTACCCTGTTTTGTGAAATACTGATAAGTTTTTGTATGTTACATTCCGGACACAATATGGTAAAGAATTACCACCCCCATCCATGTACCGAACTAAATAAGCGTTGCTTAACCTTGGCAGTCGAAGATAAATGCGGGTTTTATTATAAATAGCAACAAGCCCCTCTTCACCTATTTACCGCTATAAAGATCACAATATTCTCTCGTGAAGACATAATCCGGTATCGAAATTGGCAAGGTGCCATTTAGGTAAAAAATTAGCTTGCCAATGGGAATTTAGGGCAAATTAGTACCTACATGTTGCTTTACGCTTTTCTTCCCTCTTTCTTTGTTTAGTACTTTTACCTAATATTTAGAGTACTTATTTACTGGATACGAGTCATTCACTTATGATTATTTGGTAGATATAATTGTACATTCACATGGATGTTCAAAAAACGTTTTCATTTTGGTAAAGGTGCTAGTAGACTCGAACATTCACTTGTAACAGAACAACGAGCATTCACCATTTTTAATTTTGCAAACTGAACGACGAACGAAATGAAGACGCAGCGTAGGCAGGCCTCCCACTAGGTGGACCGACGACATCGTTAGGGTCGCGGGTAACCGATGGATGCAAGTGGCGAATTGTCGTTCGGCGTGGCGGTCTAAGGGGGAGGCCTATGTTCAGCAGTGGACGTCTTTCGGCTGATGATGATGATGATGAACGACGAACAGAACCGAGCATAGAGCTAAACATTGCTACGAATATTTCACGATCATTGTAGCGAACGCTCTAGTCTATGGTCGCCAAAAACTTTTTTCTTGAAGAGACAGTCTGCTCGGCAAAAAGCGTTATAATGCTCGCTGAAACGCTCTCGTTTGTTTTATGTAATGTAGCATTCGCAAGAATGCTCATTAGTAAATGCTCATTTGCTCAAGTTTATCAGTACCTTAATTGTTTGAGGTTTATAAAAAGCATTTTTTGTTAATAATTTGATTATTTATCTAATGAAAACTTGGGTAATTAAGCCAATCAAAGAGCCAGCCAGGTCAGAATTGCTAGATAATTCTGAAGATATTTTTTTAACGAGATTAACGTCTAGTAAAGTTTCTCGATAGCTAATGGACAAGTAATGGGTGACTCGCCGTCCGATCATGGACCATGCCCGGGTCAACAGCGCGTCGGGTTCTATCCGCGCCTCAAAGAGCTATAAACAATATTACGGAGCCCCCCTTAGAGGCACAAAGCCTGCCGGGGTCGCGGTGCTGTCTTATTAGGTAACCGTGGACCCAGAACGTAAAGAGCTATTGAAAGACACCGTGGATTTTAGTCAGTGCAAGTCTGACAGTCCCTCCCAATCTGCCCTGGTTGAGAGGACTCATTTGATATGATTTTACCACGCCAAAAAAAAACAGAGGGGGATGGGCATTAGGTGGTCATAGGGGCGGTTTGCATTTTATTTAAACATATAGGCCGAAAAAGGAGTAAGGACATGCAGTGGTCAGCTACTGCCTAATTCTTCGGGGATAAAATGTAAACATTGTTATGCAGTCTATAAAATAAATTTTAGTGCCAAAAAGTTACCACGTAAACTTTGAAGCACTATCTCCAAACTACTCCATTTCGATGACATAACCTCACTATTACAAAGACATCGAAGATTTTCGTTCAAGAACACCATTTTTTACCAACATGGCAGGTTGCCAACATTCTGATACTAGGTTTATGTCTTGTGAGATCAATTTTGAGGCTTTCACGGAAAAATAGGTGTTGGATAGGATATTGGGATATGAGTTACGGTAGCTCTGATAATGTCTATTTCGAGACCTGCGCTCACTGCACCTAGCGGCACACACCAGACCTGCCGGCGCAAGCACCATCTCTTCCCTGTGGTCGTTCTACCTCGAGGTCAATTCCTCGGCGTCGCGTCGCTCCAGCTAAGCGATTAGCCAGGACAGTACTAGTGCGCCTACTTCTACGGAACAATAGAATTACCTTGTGACGGCCTTATTACCTGCGACCTAATAACCTAAAGTGCTGGTGAGTTTTTTTTTTTCATACTGCCCATACGCTTGAGTGGCTCAGAAGGGTATGGGGTCAGTCAGAGGCTCTACAATCTACTAACCGGTCTTACCACGGGGTATCATATTACCCAGTAACTGGGTTGTGGAGGTCCGATAGGCAGTCGCTCCACGTACAATACTCATATTTACCTGCACCCGGCTTGCTCCGGCGTGATCGAATCCGAAATGAGAAGATCCGTAGACGAACTAAAGTCACCGATATAGCCCACCGGATTAGCAAGCTGAAGTGGCAATGGGCAGGCAATATTGCTCGCAGAGCAGATGGAAGATGGGGTCGAAAAGTACTAGAGTGGATACCGCGGACTAGCAAGCGCAGCGTAGGACGTCCACCAACAAGATGTACAGACGACCTTATAAAAGTCTAAAAGCTGGATGTAGGTGTCGCTTTCAACCGGTATATGTGGAGATCTAAAGGGGAGGTCTATGTTCAGCAGTGGACGTCCTATGGCTGAGATGATGGTGATGATTATAATGGCTTGACTGAAAGCCGTCTCCAATGTAGTTGGTAAAACGCTAAGCAGATGATGATTCTGGTCCTCATATCAGCACGGTTAGTGCTGTGGCTGAGTGAAGGGTTCGATTCCAACATGGAACAAATAATTATTTTGTATGATCAACAAGTAGTTGTTCCGGTCTGGGTGTTTTTATATGTGAGTTTAAATATTTGTATAGGCACCCACGATTCGGGAGAGATTCATAGTTTTTAAAAAATAATAGGCACGTCATATAATTATCTTGATATTTGGTTTATAATATCCAATAACTGCGTCTTCTAAAGTACTGTGTTTTATTTTTTTAAGTTTTAATTAATAATTTGCGTTCTTTGCAAACAGGTTTTAAGATTATTATTGTTTCTTAGATTTTGGCTCAATTTTTTGAAGCAACGTTTTGTTTCTATTAAAAATAAAATAGATGTCGGGCAAGTAGGTAATGGGATTTTCATAAAGTACTCGTATATTAAATCGGATTTCCCCTTGTTGCCCAAAAGAATCACTCTGTATGAAATCGCCAATCGAACTGAGCGTAACCACGTAACTGAAATGAATTCAATTGCAACAGCAAACAATAAATTAATGCAATTAACCCACTAACAATAGAATCATTGGAAATTGTACTTCGATATATCTGGAGTGTTTAATATACCTGGAATTCATTTACGGCGCTTGAAGGTGGAAATGTCAACATTGCATTTACTGAACATGAATAAATGGAAAAGGATGAACCAATTCCTGGAAGAACGTGTGTCATTGCACTATTCATACTAATAAACAGAGTAATTTGCACTTTATTGCAAACATTTATAGCAGCTGTTAGTGAATGGTGGTGAATGTGAGTTTAAATATTTGTTAACGCACCCATGCAAGTGAAATCCATTGTGTGTCAATGATTTCTGGTAGGCTACATTTTTCCTTAGTGTAATGTATCTTGATAATGATGCTAATGTATCTGAGGTCACAAGTACAAAATTTCTAGGTATCCATATAGATTCAAATATGTCATGGAAAACACATGTAATTAGTGTATGTAGCAAATTGAATCAACTTTCTTACGCTCTCTATATGCTCAAAAAAGTGTCTAACCAAACCACACTACTTAGTGCATATCACGCTTATGTGGGATCTACTTTGTCATATGGAATACTATTCTGGGGATTTTCAACTGATAAAGAAACTGCATTCAAGGCACAAAAAGCAGTGTAACAAGTGTATTAGAACTATATGTGGGATAAACCAAACTGATTCATGTAAACCTCATTTCATAGACCTCAAGATATTAACCCTCCCTGCTCTGTATATCTACGAGGCCTCAATATTCGTTAGAACTAACATCAGTAGCTATGACACGTTAATAAGCAGTAGACTTAAAAATACACTACGCAATAAAGCATCCCACACCGCAGTGTATAGCAACAGTATTTTTGTATGGGCATAAAAATATATAACAAGTTACCTCTAGACATTAAGAACATTAATGTTATTTTTAAAAAGAAGCTAAGTAAAAGACTTTCTTATAAAAAAAAGCTTATTACTCGGTAAGTGAATTCCTAGAAGAAAAATAAATTTATCTTTAATTTTGACATTTGCAATGTATCATGAATATGTTTAATAGCTTAATAATTAATATACCTAATAAATGTAGTAAACCTTAATTAGTATTATAATAAAATTAAAATTGTGTATTTTTAACATAACATTGCTTGATTCTATTGTTTTATAAAAATACTGTATAAATTGCAATGCCTAACAGGCAACTAAGTTCTAAGAACCTACCTGATATTAACACCTTCAAACTTTGTATATCTACACTTAGTTCGTGTTGTAATAATGAAAGTTCTATTCATTAATAACGTTTTTTATTTTATAAGCCATCGGTATACATCGTTATCAAATTACACAGTCACAAGTAGTTGTTTATGATGGCGTCGTCCATAGAGTATCACCTGACGCCATCTTACAATACGTTCCATTCTACTACATCTTCCTTCTCAAAACAAGTTATTATTAATTCTAAAATAGATGACTAATTGACTACTTATAAAAATTTAGGAATGTGCTTTACTTACAATATAGGTAGGTAATTTAACTGGCAAACAAAAGAACTACGAGCACATTACAATTTTATTGCTCCGAGTCATAATCATTAAATTTCAGTGGTCGCCTTATAGGGCGCCCAGCTCTAGTATGATATGGGCAAAGCGGTTGCCTTAAACTAGAAGATATGTCAGATGTGATATTTTCATTAGTAGTAACTACAGGCGAAGTATGAGTAGCTACCGGTGAAGTACAAACTTCAGGCTGAATTAATGTGGTAGTAAAAGGCCCATCAGAACTTTTATTAAATTGTTCACAACTATCACGAATATGAATTTCATTTCTGACATATCTCCTTCCATTTTCACCTTCATTAACATATGATCTTGGATTTTCACTTATTTTAATTATTCTACCAGGATACCATTGTTTGTCCCCTATTTTACCACTTTGATATCTTATTATTTGGCCTGGCTTAAAACTAATCACTTTTCTAACATTTTTATCATAATATAGTTTACTTTTTTCTTTTAAGTATTCCAACTTCTTTTTATCACTGAAGCATGTCACTTTAGGTATCAATGATTTAAAACAACAAGGTATATTAGTTCTTAAGTTACGACTCATTAAATTTGATGCTGGGGAAGAAATAAGTCCTCTAGGAGTAGCTCTTTGATTAAGAAGTGCAAGGTATGGGTCCTCTCCAGAATCCATTGCTTTTTTAAAAATTGTTTTTGTTATTTTAACAGCACTTTCTGCTAACCCATTCGATTTTGGATAGTGCGGACTCGACATAACGTGAACAAAGCACCAATTCCTTGCAAAATTCTTAAACAAATCTGAATCAAAGCACAATGCTCCATCTGTATAAAGTATTAAAGGAATCCCATGCCTTGAAAATATCGATTTTAATTTTTGAATTACAGTTTCACTTCTTAAATTACCCAGGTTAGCTACCTCAATATAATTCGACAAAGCATCTACAGCCACTATATAATATTTTTGATTCAACTCAAAGATATCACAACCTACTTCTTGCCAGGGCAGTTTAGGCACTTTTTTGTATTGTAGACAAATTTTTTGTTTATTATTTTGATATTTCATGCACGTTGTGCAAGATTTTACAAAAACTTTAATTTCTTGAGCAATCCCTGGCCAAAACATAGTTAATTCTGCTCTAGAATTTGTTCTTGAGATACCTGGGTGTCCAGTATGTAACTTTTTTAGCATTTCAAATCGCAGTGAGTTAGGAATTAAAATCCTATTTCCTCTAAATAACAAATCTTTTATTAAAACAATTTCATCTCTATAATCAAAATAAGGTTTTAGGCATTCATCAACATTTTTGTAATGTTTAGGCCAGCCATTTAATGTAAAATCTTTTAATTTAACCATAACAGGGTCTTTATCTGTGTGCTGCTTAATTTTATTCCAATCTTCGGTAGTAACAGGTAAATTTTTAATCAACATAGAAATGTATCTCTCTAAATCGTTATCAAAATCTGTATCTTTATCACAGCCTAAAATTGAAAAGTCTCTAAATAAAGTGTCTGCTATATATAGATATTTACCAGGTGTATGTACAATATTTAAAGTATATGGCTGAAGTTTCAAAATCATTCGTTGTAATCTGATTGGTACATTATGTAGAGGCTTATTAATTACTCCTAAGATTGGTTTGTGATCTGTTTCAACCCGTACTGAATCTCTACCTATAATATATTGTCTAAACTTTTCTACACCAAAACAAATTGCCAAAAGTTCTTTCTCAATCTGTGAATATCTTCTTTGGGTTTCTGTTAAAGCTCGAGATGCAAAAGCTACAGGACGCCCATTTTGAATTAATACTGCACCTAAGCCGATTGAACTGGCATCTACACTGAGCGTTAACTCCTTATTTTGATCATAAAATGCTAAAACTGGAGCATTTATTATACTAGATTTTAGTTTTTCAAAACATTTTGTATGATGGTCATTCCAAATAAATTCGTTTTGATCTTTCAATAAATCTCTTAACGGTGCACTCAAATCTGAAAAATTTTGTATGAATTTAGACAGATAATTAACCATACCAAGTAATCTTTGCAATGATTTTTTGTCAGTAGGCTGTTTCAATTCACTAATTGCTTTAATCTTTTCATAGTCCACGCTTACCCCATTCTCCCCAAATTTGTGCCCCAAAAATGTAACATTGTTAAGAAAAAATAAACATTTTTTAGGGTTAAACTTTATGTTACTTTTTGAAGCTTGTTCTAGAACTTGTAATAGAGTCAATTTCAATTCCTCCCTTGTATTACCCCACAAAATAATGTCGTCTTGAAATGTAGCTACATTTTTTAAGCAAGCAAATGTTTCGTAAATTATTCTATGAAAAATTTCTGCAGCGGGACTAATTCCGAATGGTAATCTAATAAAACAATACCTGCCCCACACTGTTTGGAAAGTACATAGCCTAGAACTTTCTCGATCTAATGGTAGATTCCAAAATCCAGACTGAGCATCTAGTTTACAAAACCATTTAGCACCACATAATTTAGCAGATATCTCTTCTACAGTGGGAAACGGAAAATGCGCTCGCTTTAATGCCTTATTTAATGGTCTTGGGTCAAGACATATTCTTAATGAATCATCTTTTTTAACTACAACCACCATTTGACTTACCCAATCTGTTGGCTCCGTAACCGGTTCTATAATTCCATTCTGAACCATGGAATCTAATTCTTTTTTAACTCTTGGTTGCAATGCATAGGGCAACCTACGGGCTGGGGATACAACAGGTTTGACATTAGCATCAATTTCCAACTTTATTGTCTGCGGAATACATCCTACTTGTCCATCAAATAAGTGGTTATATTGCATAGGAATAAATTTTATTTCTTGAATCCTTTTAACTAACCCTAATTGTTCAGAGGCATACAATCCTAATATATTTGAGCAAAGTTGATCCACAATGAAAAATTCTAACACATGCAAAGTATTATTAAACAGGCAGTTTATAAATAATTTTCCTACTACAGGTACTTTTTCATTAGTAAATGAGGTTATTTGAATATTTGTTTTCTTAATGTTGGTTATCAGCCCTAAACCTTTATACTGCATAAAACTTAAAACGTTACATTGAGCGCCAGTATCGACTTTAAATTCTACTTTTTGACCATTAATCACTAGAGATGCAATATACCACTCATTGTTATTAGTGTTCAACGAACTTATTGTTAAATCATGTACCTGAAATTCATCATCACTATTTATTCCTTCCGTTGCTTCATTTACCAGTAAATTCACATTTCTTCTTGCATTTGCCTTACACTGTCTTGCAAAATGATTCTTTTTCTTACATAATGCACATAATTTGCCAAATGCTGGGCAACGGCCATAAATGTGATCAAAACCACAATAGTTACATTTTTGTTGAGTACCTTTTAAATTCTTCTTCTTTATTTCATCAACTTCCGGGGATTCCTCTTTTATTTTAGGCATTTCGTTATTGTTTTGTATTATGCCAATCTGGGAATCAACTATAGCATATGTCCTGCATAAATCCAACGCCTTTGTCAAAGTGAGATCTGATATTGTTAACAATTGTCTTCTTACAGTAACATTATTAATTCCACAGATAAACAGATCTCGTATCAGCTCATCATTTAAAACACCTAGTTCACAAGTTTTACTGAGGTTTTTAAGAGCTGTAAGGTAATTTTCAAAGGATTCACTTTCCATCTGTTTTCGAGTAAATAAAACATATCTCTCGTACGTAATATTCCTTTTCGGTACAAAATAACTATCAAATTTTTTCAAAATGTCTTCAAACGAACCTTTTCTTTCTGCTTCTGTAAAACTCTCAAACACTTCTTGACAAATTTCGCCGCCTTGGTGCAGAAGGATGCCAATTTTTTGTTTTTCTTCTGCCTTGGGATTGTAAGCGTCTATAAAATATATAAGCTGCCTTTTAAATTTAATCCAGTTCATATTCATGTCTCCCTCCATATTTAGGCATTTAATTACAGTATGATTTCCAGGGCCGTCCATTGTTCTTAACCTTTAATACAAAATACTATTTGCAGAGTTCTTAAATTCGAAAGGATCTTTTTGTACCGCTGTCACCATGTTGTAATAATGAAAGTTCTATTCATTAATAACGTTTTTTATTTTATAAGCCATCGGTATACATCGTAATCAAATTACACAGTCACAAGTAGTTGTTTATGATGGCGTCGTCCATAGAGTATCACCTGACGCCATCTTACAATACGTTCCATTCTACTACAGTTCGCAATAAAGATATTTGAATTTGAATGATGAATATTAGCCAAGCTATCGTAATTATTGTGTAAGAACTCGGAAAAAATAATGGTGCGGGCAGGCTATAGCTATAAATAACTCAATGGATCGCGGGCCAAATCTTCACGCGAATGAAGTGGCAGAAGCTAGTTTGGAATATTATGTTATCTTTTTTATGATCCAAGTTCCAATGCTTTAGGTGACTTTTTTATCATTACAGTAATTTTAGAGTTAAATGCACTGTACCCCAATTTATAGCTATTAAAGTAGGTAAATGTGTAAAGTGGGGCGATACGATGACGAGTTACTGTCTTTTCTTAACGTACTTGTTTTAGCGAAAGGGGAGAAAAATGAGTTTGCAGTAGATATTTGTTAGGTTGTGAAGTTCAGATAGTTATTCGCCCCATGTTAAATAGTTAGTTATATTCAGCACCAGCAGCATCTAGGTAGCCTGAGTGCTGACCGTAATATAGTTACGAAAAGGAAATTGTATTATGTAGGGAAGAAAAAGTATGATGCTTCAAAATATTTTGCCCTCTTTGCGCAAATACTTTAGATGCTCATAGCATAGAACCTGCAAAATCTGAGTTCAAACGGGGATAATTCCAAAAAATAAGACAGTAAACCATTAAGTATGTAGGTACCTAACTAGAAAGCCAAAAAAAAACAATGCCAAGGCAATAATTTTTAACTCAACGAAAAATTCTAATCAAATGCAGATTTATTGATTCTACGTTCAATAAATTATCGGAACACGGGTAAATGCTGTTTGCACCAATAAATCGATAGGATCCTCGAACTGCCAATTCCCTAGCAAAAATAATTCTCATCGTAAAATATCACAGAATACACGCGCGTTGACAACAAGATCCAGGCGGATCTTGTGCAGGGCTGCCACGGAATATTTGAAGTATATTTTTTTATAATATTATGAGGAAATATGAAATTCAATACCTTTTTTTTTAGGGTGTATAATCATCAAATGATTCCTCCCACCCAAGGCAGGGCAGGAGGGAGTGTCAGAATTATACTAACTAAAATTCACAGAGTCCGTCAATAGCCCTTTACGTTCCGGGGTTTCGGTAATTCGTTAGTCCCGCGACCCCGGCAGGATTTGGCCCTCTAAAGGGGGGCCCCGTCATTATGCTGACACTCTTTGAAGAGCGCGTGGAACACAACGCGCCGTCGACCCGTGCATGGTCCATGGTCGGACAGCGAGTCGCCCATTACTCGCCACCTGCATGTTCATGAACTTCAATACCTACTGATAATATAACTACAAAACAGGGTAAAAGAGTGTTCCCCAATTCATACAACCCGAATCTCTTCAAAGTTAGAGTGAACATTTTCTTTTGGGTAAGCTTTCTCTATTATAGGCTTTGTCTCTGTCACCTTTGATTTGGGCTAGAGTCAAGAGCAAAACTATAATTTCAAAATGATAGGAAGTCTCCATTTCCATGACTTCCAGTATTTTCAATCCAGAGCTAAAAATATCTACAGGAGTCGCGAGAAGGATACTGTCGTCATTGGGTCAAAACGTGACTGGGTCAGACAATTGTAGCTACAGGCGTTATGACGTCACAAGCCCCCACTCTCGAATTTTCTCGAACTCAAAACGTTTTATCAACATAAATTGATTTAAAAAAGCAAAAATACGCTTTCATTTTTTTTTTTGGGACCGTCTGGTTCGCGATGTTAACTTAATGGTCTCAAACGGGCACTGTGACTATGGAGCGCACAGGGCAACCGAAATAGTGAGTCATATTTTAGTCTGACAGTCCTTTTGCTCGAACCAGGGTGAGAAGACTCATTTGATAATTTTACCATCAATCAAAAATAAAACAGTGATCGTTGACTTTGATAATTTGAAACACCGAATGCAGTTTAAAAAATAATGATCTTTTATGAATATTTTTCATGTAACTCACCAATTCAGCATAAAATCCAGCATCCAAATTCCAGCGATCGTATTTAACAAGGTAAATGTTCAGCTCATTAGGTACTCATCAATCGAGAAATGAATGAGAGTATGCGTGAAATTCTCTCGCTTGAGTAATCTCTCGTAACCCATATTATGGGAACCCAACCGTTTTAAAACTGGTATATATTGGGTATTACTGGAAGATATAACATCATGCATGAAAGAACAGACCCATCCAATATAATATCAGAAAATTCTAAATAAAAATACAAATTACCAGCCTCCCAGATTTCTTTGCTTCTTCAAGGTGGAATGACGAACTGGAATTACTCACAAATTATACCCTTCACTGATCCAAATGATGTCCATGTCCAAGATATACTTAAAAAGTTCATTATACATTTAGTGAAGAATGCTTTTTTGACACATTTGGCCTGAATTAATCTGTCATTCTCATGATTCGCATAAGGTGATGGGAATCAAAAAGGTATCATCATCATCATCATCATCAGCCTATAAATGTTCCCACTGCTGGGACACAGGCCTCCTCTCTGTGAGAGGGAGCAGGCCGTAATCTACCACGCGGGCCCAGTGCGGATTGGTAGATGTCACATGTCTTTCGAAGTTTTGGTTCTAGGACATGCCGGTTTCCTCACGATGTTTTCCTTCACTGTTTTGAGAGCAGTGGTGTTGAAATAAATTACACAAAGTAATGCGCCTGACGGGGTTCGAACCCACGACCTACAACTCGTAAGTCGAGGCCGATACCACTGGGCCTGGCTATCAAAAAGGTATATTTTGACTTATTCGAGTAGTAAGTAAGCAGATTGCAACTTGATTTAAACTACTGCATAATAATAACTATGGACATCCATCGTTTAAACTCAGTCATAACAGTCGCATTTCCGTTTTCCGTAATTTTAAATAAACCATCACTGAAAAGCAGTACAGTTGCAAAAAACAACAAGCAGTAACACAATGTCGAACTGATCTTCTGCAAAAAGCTCTACTAACTTTAAATATCCCTCCACAAACCTGACAGTGACCTCAAAACGAAATCAAGACACATTGTCTTGATTTCGTTTTGAGGTCACTGTCAGGTTTACTTAACAAAATCCGTTGATAAAATCTTGAATCTTCTATCTAAAATCAAGTTTAAGACTCTCAGACTCATTACCGACAGGTAACTTGAGAGTAAACGAAGAAAAATTCTAGTTTTATCTAAATGTATGAAGATAGCACCCCTAATTTCACCTCGGGCAAATCCGTTGGTAAACACAGGCTACGTTGGACGTACGCCTCCCGCGATAAAAACGGGGTGTTCTATAAATTATTCATAAAAAATCTTGACTTGCCTCCTGCCTCGGTGCCAAGAATATAATATATGACAATGTTAGTTGTATAGTAGCGTTACGTTGTGTACTCTGTGAACCTTTGATCTGGAATATGGAGGGGGCCATTAGAGTGCATTGTTGTGAGAGTGTGTTGATGCGTTTAGTGTTAAGTTGATTTGTAAATGGTTCTTTGAAATGCCAGCTGTTGCTATGATGTTTTTTAAAATGTATCTTGTCTTGTTAAACGTATCTTATTAGATATTACATGGAATGTGGGTAATAGGTAACATTATTATTTAATTTTACTGTATCAAATCCTCAGACACCTGAGTAATTAAATCGTAGTAGTTTTCGTTCACATTGCTAACTTTTACTATAACATCGGCGAAGATATCTCAATAGAATCGGATTTTTACTATCTCTTCGACCTCTATTTTCAGGTGATAAGTATGATTTTGCTTAACAAACGTATAAAATTAGTTAAAAAAAATAAAAGTACTCACCGAATGCTGACGAAATAATTATAAACTATTACCAATTATTTTCACACTTATAAAATCACAATAGCACCACTAATCACATTTATGGTAATGCGCAGTTAGGACCGTTCAAGAGCCGGGAATCGACAACGAAACCCGAAAAACTTAATTATAATCGGCAGCGATACAAATCACTTCTGCACTATTCGGTATCACAGAGAGTGGGTGATTTTAAAATGTCAGACAAATTAAATGGGTGATTTGACTGAAATTCTAACGATGACAAAGAAAGAAAAATAAACATTTATTCGACGCAATCTAATCCAAGAACCATACATATTTTTTTAATGCCACCCCATCTTTTGTCGTAGATATTTTCCAAGACGTTTGCTAGCTCAAGATTAGTAAGGGGGATGTAAGTAGCAAGGGGGAACGTGTATCAACACTAACAAAAACTTTCTTCTAGTTAATTAAATTAATTATGCACCCCTGTTATGTAGAAAACTTAATTGTTGAGCTCCTTGTGTTATGAGTTAAGCTGCACGGTAACTGACACATGCTTGCACTGACTGGACAGGTCCACTCAAATCTGTGTGGTTCTTTCTTCAAAAGACCACCTCAGACACCTGCATGGTTCTCATATAATTTAATCAATACAAAAATGTCTGGACTTTAAAAGAGACTGTGACCTCTGAGTGTGTTTCGGATGTTTCTTCTCAGAGTAGTCAGGTACGAAACACCGGCCTCATCTAGTGTAAAACAGACGTGTAAAAGAGTTTGCCAAAACCAATTTACTGAATAAATATCATTTATCATTATCATTAATGTCGGTCCTTAACTGGGGTCGCAAAAATGTCTTAAGAGGTTACCGCAGTCCTGGGATGTAAAAGACAATTTTAGAAACAGGGTAATTTCACAACAAGAAAATTGGGGTTTCAATTATTTACAGATCATGTTGCTTTGCTTTTTTTAGAATTTTGAAAATTTTTGCTTGTAGTTTCATCAAAATGATTTTTATTTTATGGGTAGATGGTGTTTTGAAGTTTTTGCCTATCGCCACGGGAAAAAGATGCGAGTTTTATGTTTATCAGGTTTTATAAAATCAGGTTTTTCTTTAAAACACACTGCCTTCACCATTTCTTTTACGAAACCCCATGAAACCATCCCACTAGAGGTATTTATTAGGGCCCCCATGGCTTATGGTCGATTGACGGACCAGCCCAAATTATTGTAACATGTGTACCTCAGTATGAGCGTCCTTATTTGATCCGGGGTTGGGGCTGCACCCCAGAGCCCTTACCTATAATGTTTGTGTGGAGAGAGACAAATTGAAAAAAAAATTGCGTCGGTACAGGGACGTACGGACGGCCACGCGCTGCTAATTAACAAAACTAGCTCGTTGCCCGAAGTCGGCTGGGGTCAATATAGAGAAAACCATGAAAAAGAATATATAAAAACACAAAAAGAAAATAATAGAAACCCGAAAAAAAAAACCTGTTCGTCGCTAATCTGAAACCCACGGTTATCCGTTTAGGAGACCATCGCTTATACCAACTAAGCTATTCAATCAGCCTGCGACGAAATAAAATTATGAAACATTACATTTTTATTAATTTTACAAGAACAGAAAAAAAAAACATAAATTTATTATGCGAGCAAATCCTTTTGTACTGATGCCATTAAGTTCAAAGAAATCCGTTCTATCGTTCAGGCGTGAAGACGTCATCAAGAAATAAAAGTCAAAGTCACTTTTATAAATACACAGGCTTAATCCCGCGGCGTTGCCAGCGCAAAGTTCAGTAGTTATCCTACGGGAACGATATAAACTGTGTTAACCTAAGTTTTAAAGTAGGTACCTTGTGAACCAAACATCCAAATCCGTGCAATAGTTTTTGTGTAAAAGAGTAACATAAATCCATTTATCGATCCATCTATCGTCTCAAACTCTAACATTTATAATAGTAGTAAAATAAGTTAGAATTTTACTCAAAATAAATCAACAAATTGGATAAGTACGCCTGCCTGCTCAATTCTTATGAAGGGGTCTTCAGAATTTGATTTCTCTAGGGCCCGATTTGTTGCTTGATTATAAAATTTGCCTACCAGTAAGAACAATATCTTTCCGACTCAATTTTGGGTAAGACAGCCAATCTCTACGGAGATTAGCTTAAGTACGCATGGGATGAGTCTAGAAGTATGTGGACAATAGGTCCACTTTCTGTTATAATGGAACAGAAAGTGGTCCTGTTTCATTTCATTAGTTTGTATTAAAGTTAGGTTGATAGGTATAGGTTAGGTTTGCAAGTTGAAGTGGCAATGGGCAGGCCACATCGCTCGTAGAACTGACAACCGATGGGGAAGAAAAGTTCTCGAGTGGCGACCACGGACCGGAAGACGCAGCGTAGGCAGGCCTCCCACTAGGTGGACCGACGACATCGTTAGGGTCGCGGGCAACCGATGGATGCAAGTGGCGAATTGTCGTTCGGCGTGGCGGTCTAAGGGGGAGGCCTATGTTCAGCAGTGGACGTCTTCCGGCTGATGATGATGATGATGATGATAGGTGTAGTACATTTGTTTAACTCTTTGGAGATAGCCGACAGTATGATGTTTACCTGATCTTGATGACCTACGTTTTAAAATGTCATTGTCATAATTTCTTTTTTTTTTTTCAAAAGCCTTTTATTTTGCCATGCAAAATTTCTACTTCGTCATCATCACCTGCATACCTCTTTTCGAAACTGTATTGAGGTCAGTTTCCAGTCGAACCAGATGCAGCTGAATATCAGTATTTTCCATGGCGTGACTGCTTATCGGACCTCCGGACAACCCAGTAACTGGGTAATACGATACCCCATGGTAAGACTTTTCTACAAATGACAGCCGGGACGAGCTTTACGTGCTTTCCGAGGCATGGAGGAAACTAGCACATATAGCTACAGATTGTCACCCATCCACAGACCAAACTCGGCAAGCGTGGCTTAACCCGGAAGATCGGTCGTAATTATTTCATCGCCTGTAATTATTTAGCCACGATAATTATCCTTAAAAATTGCTGCTTCGTAAATGCATAAATTATGATTTAGAACTTATGAACTGAAACGAGTTTTTTTTTGCCCCACACTAATTAATTTCCACAGCTACGTAATAAAAAGTATATCATGTTTTAATCCAGGTTACAAATTATTTTTGTAACAAATATCAAAATCCGTTCAGTACCTTTTGAGTGAAAGAATAAAGTAAGTGCCAAAACAGTTAACACACATACGCGTAAGTATATCAAGTCCTTTTAAACACACACATCTTTATAACACAAACGTTAATACGTAACTTCGAATTGTGTAAGTGAATTCCGAAAACTTTCAGATCACTCCCTACCTACGGATTACAAAGGAGGGAAAGATCCCTCTTGAGAGGTTCGAACTCTTTACATCAACATATATGTACATAACGTGTGTATTGAAACAAATGTAACGAATAGAATTATTTCTTTTGAAAGGTATGTTTTTCATTTACCTACTGTAGTGTATGCGCGGGCGCATTGGCGTTGTCAGTCGGTTACCAGCCGTAGGCGAGTGAGCACGTCTTTAGACTTGCGCATACAGTGTATCCTGATCAGATAACCTGAGTGACAAAAAGTGTGTTTTATTGACCGACAAATGGCGACGAGGATAAAAGTGAGTACATGACACATTAAAAACAAAATAAAATGAAGGAAGGAATATAAGTAATTGTTTATTGCCTATCAGTTGTTTGCGGGTAGATTCGTTCCAAATAGCCTATTACAAATTATTTGTTATTATATAAGAAAAAATACTAGCAAATTAACACTCATTTTACATTGAGTTATGAGCTAAATCAAAATCACATATGAATCGAACCAATACGTAAGCAATTGTTACTGATAAACAGTTTCATACCACTATCCTTCATTGTAAATGGCCATGCATCGTATTAGATGGAAAATAAGGCCACGCAAGGATACTACAAAAATATAATATTGTGCAAGTATGCGACCTAACGGTAACTACCCACAATTAGTAAAAAAGTTTAACCAAACGTAATTATCGACATAATGAGATTTATGATCGAGATAATAAGAAATACTTACCTAACTGTTCACAACACAGTAGAAAGGATAGGTAATTAGTTATTTCAGCTCGCTTAAAGATATTATTACTTACAGAATTAATTTTGTTTATGGATTTGTTATACTCATTAGTAAAAACCTATTATTAAATAGCTTTAGATAATGTCATTTTAATAATAGACTTATTGAATTTGGAAGTGTTGATAGCAAAAGTACGTATGTTGTGTTTACACTATACTACTATACATATTCTACTTTTACTGTTTTATTTGAAGAACAATTACATCACAATAGTTAAATTAGGTAGATAACCTAACCTAACTATTTTTATGCTTGCACAATTTATACATATTCGGAAAATAGTTATAATAAAGGTACACTTAAAGGCCACGCAATGAGTAAATAATAAAGGGCCACGCCGTTTAAATAAGTACCTAACAAAAGGCCACGCAATGAGTAAATAATAAAGGGCCACGACGTTTAAATAAGTACCTAACAAAAGGCCACGCAATGAGTAAATAACAAAGGGCCACGCCGATTAAATAAGTAACAATTTTAAAAGGACTGTAAATTATTAAAAAAAAAAACAAACATTTACAAAAATATAATGAAGTCCACGCAATGAGTACTCGAGAAATCTTTAATTCAAGCTCAGAGCTGATAAATGGTTAGTAACAATTTTCTTAAACAGCTTGTGTTAGTAAAACATATTTTGATTATCAATTACAATTAATTACATTTATACAATTTCAATTATAACAAATTAAATAAATGATACAAAATTTGCATAACATTGAAATAAAATTGACATAAAATTGGAATAAAATTGATATAAAATTGAAATAAAATTGAAATAAAATTGAAATAAAATTGAAATAAAATTGAAATAAAATTGAAATAAAATTGAAATAAAATTGAAATAAAATTGAAATAAAATTGAAATAAAATTGAAATAAAATTGAAATAAAATTGAAATAAAATTGAAATAAAATTGAAATAAAATCGAAATAAAATCGAAATAAAATCGAAATAAAATTGAAATAAAATTGAAATAAAATCGAAATAAAATTGAAATAAGTAAAGTTGTAATACTGTTACTGATTTTCAGTAAAAAGCCACGCAAGGTACAACAAAAAATAGGGCTATGCAGTAGTAATACTGTTACTGATTTTCAGTAAAAAGCCATGCAAAAATAAGAGTCAATATTTTATTGCTACCCAAAATGACTCGTGCATCATCCGTAGTTCCCAACTTAGACATTTCGATTGCGAAAGCGATCCGACATCTGTCGGCACTCGCTGGAGGAAATGGAAGAAGGCACTTGAAATTTATTTACTGAATGCCAACATCGACACTCCCGTAAAAAAAAAAAGAGCTACTCTTCTCCACGTTGGGGGAATAGCAATTCAAGAAGTGTATTAAAACCTTCCTGGAGCTCATGCTGAAGAAGGCGCAGGTGTCGATGATTATGCAATAGCTCTAAATAATTTAGACTGTTTCAAACAATCAAAAAATTTTCTTTGTAGTGGCTTAGAATGCCATAAAATAATGTTCTTATAGCAGCAGTATTTTCGCTAATAAGGGAGCGTTTGGGCACAACTTATAAGGACAAAACCCTTATACTCCTCTTATAGTTGCTTTATAGTTTCAAACTAAACTTATAATGGCAAGAAAAGTGCTCCAACAAAGCCAATACCCCTGTGAGAATGATATGAAGAGCGTTGATAAGGGTGATCACCCTTATACATATTTTATTATGGTCCGATACAAGGTTATTTAAACTTATTGTAGCAAATTAAAGGCTCATAAAAATCCGACGGCCCTTATAGCCGTCTGCAATAAGTCTTTTTCTCAGTGATTTACATTATTTTGTGCAACAGTTTGGCAAATAAAGAAAAACGCCAACCATAATATTATTGAAAATAGTGAGGTTCATTAACAATAGTAACTTAACGCCTTACAAAATTGTTAGGACACTCAAAATTGTCCGCAGTACCGAGCAAGTGGGAAAAAGATGGCGTTCTGCGCTGGTCATAATGTAATAAAAATAAATTAAGAAAACTTGAACATTCGTGTAACTGGCGGAAAATTAATTGCAAAGAGAAAAGATCAAATAATAAGTCACTTAAAGCGATATGGGAAATGTTGAATTTCACTACCCATTCTCTTATATCACTACGAATATCAATATTCTCCGACTCTTGATAGCAATATCTATATGTCCTTATCACTATCACTACCGCTACAATTATGTTCTTCCTCACTGGTTTCCTTTTCAATCTCATTTTCTATAAAATAATCCTCTGCGGAACCACTAGCTGATTCGTGAGTATCGGCTTGGTCATTTTGTAGTACCATAAGAGTAGAGGTAGTGTGTGTAAACATCATATAACATGCTAGAATTCATTTGTTGGATAGACGTCTTATAAAATGCTCCTATAAGTTTAAAAGCATCATAGTTACCTTGTGCATTACTTTCCTAAGAATAATTGACCATACTAAAAGCCTTTAAATGACTTTGAATATTATGTGGCTAAAAAGCAATGTAACTAGCCTCTATAAGAAAAACAATTTCGAGCCCTTATTGTAGCCGTATAAATTGGATTTATTATCGTTTACCCAGCCAAAATATAAAATTAAAGATAATTTAAGCCAAATCTTCTAATAATGTGCCACTAAAAGTAATATTGGCATAATGAATGCTCTTTTATAATCAGTTTAAGGGTTTAGACCTTATAAACTTAATGTTATGAGCTTAGTTTGTTTGTTGGGTTACTTTGCTCCAAAACAAAGTCGGATTTATGAAAGATACCTTTTCCGACTCACGAAACAGGAGGAAGGAGAACAATTTGAAAGATTTTTATTAAGGTTGAGAAACCATGCCGATAAATGTCAATTCCATAGTAAAGAAGAGCATATTATCGATCAAATCACGGAAAAGTGTCGATTAATCGAAAAAAAAAAATAAGAATACTGGGATACAATATGTTTAGACGAAATCATCAGTAAAGCAAATGCTTTAGAAGTTGTAGCCAGGCGATTAGAACAATTTAAAACTGTAAATACAAACGATGCGAATAATTACACTGCATGGTTCCCATATAATTTGAACAATAGAAAATTGTCTGGACTTTAAAAGAGACTGTGACCTCTGAGTTTGTTTCGGATGTTTCTTCTCAGAGTATTCAGGTACGAAACACCGGCCTCATCTAGTGTAAAATAGTGTCTTTTGACGTGTAAAAGAGTTTGCCAAAACCAATTTACTGAATAAATAATTATAATTTATCATTTATTACAACAAAGCAAAAATAAATGAAATAGATAAGAAAAAAAAAATCAACAAACCGTTCAGACAACGATCATCGAACACAAAATGTAGTAGATGTGGAAACTCCACCCATCTATCCGAAGACACAAAATGCCCCGCAAAAGACAAACGATGTTTAAAATGTGGATTCATTGGTCTTTTCCGAGAACATTGCAGGACTCGACAGAAAAGACAATTTTCCAACAACAGGCCAGACAACAGGACTGTAAAAAAAAAAAAAAAAAAAAGAAAAACCAAGAAAAGAAATAAAAAATGATGCCAATAAATCTGTAATTGACTATATTTTCCACCTGGATGACGGCGAAACTATGAAATGCAATATTAAGGGAGTCACCGTTGATATGCTAATAGATTCAAGAAGTAGATGTAATATTATTACAGACAGAATATAACAATTTCTAATAGTCAATAATGTGTAAGTTTCCAACCAGATACGCAAACCTAATAAGACACTTATTTCCTATGGCAGTAAAAAACTCCTGGATATTATAGGCTCCTTTGACGTGGACATTTCAGTCATTAAAAATAAAAGTATAAAGTGTACTGCTTATGTCATCAGAAACAGCACACGCGATTTATTAGGCGTGCTTAAAATTGGGCTTCAATTTGGCTTAATGAATTAAACAATGTGACATCGTTAGGGAAAGCGTTTTCAAAGGAGTGACTGTCCAGATCCCAAAAGGCCGAACAGTAAAACCAGTCACTCAACCATATACAACATTGTTTTTGGTATATGCGAAACCTGAATATAGTTTGTTCAGAATCAGTAACTGATTCGATTCCATTGCACATAGATTCTTTACACAAAAATACTAGACAGGTGAATCGGGTTTTGGCATAGGCCAAAAATAATTTTGTAGAAGAGTTCCCATTCCCTTAGAAGAAAAGTTTGCCAAAAAACTAGAGGAACTGAAGGATGCGGATATTATCGAGGAAGTAAATGGGCCCTCTCCGTGGGTGTCGCCAATAGTTCCCGATCTTAAAGAATACAAGAAGAGGCAAATCTCCCTCAGAGTTGTTTTATAAAAGACAGTTTAGAGACATGATCCGGGCAGCACCAGACATGGAATACAAATCAATAGAAGAAGAAGTGAGAAAGAGATCTGCAAATGAAGGAAAAAGGGAAGGAGCATGGGGATCTCAAAAGTAAAGCGACAGGCCTGGAAATAGGAGAAAAAGTATTGGTGGAAAATTTAATCTAAGATAATAAGTTGACCCCCAATTTCAATCCTGCGCATACAGTAACGGACGTGAGAGGTTGCGATGTTATCGGAATGATGAAACCGGGAAAGAATATCGTCGTAATGTAAAATCAAAATAGTGGTAATAGTGATTTAAGAGAAAATGATGAACTAGCGTAAATAGTAAATAATTTTGTTAATTTTGTACTATAATATTGTTATTTACTGTTATCAACTATGTCTTTAAGATTTGTTACACAGATTTAAAATTAAGTAAATCATTGCTGTTCTGTAAAACTTTGCGGTAAATCTGAAATAATTATATTTAAAACATTTGATTAGTTATCCACCAATTATAGGTGTTTAGGTCGGAATATTAAAACCTAATCTAATATTGTAATTTTGAAACATTTCAATTCAATTAAAATAAAGAAGGGATGTAGTGTATGCGCGGGCGCATTGGCGTTGTCAGTCGGTTACCAGCCGTAGGCGAGTGAGCACGTCTTTAGACTTGCGCATACAGTGTATCCTGATCAGATAACCTGAGTGACAAAAAGTGTGTTTTATTGACCCCCGAGACATTACACCTACTATGATGCAGACGCATCATATGAGTAGATTTAAAATATACCTTTCAATATGATTAAACTAGTAACTTTAATATTTATGATGAAACCGCATATTATAACCTCCATCAGCATCATCATTGTCATCAGCCTATAATGTTCCCAGGACACAGGCCTCCTCTCTGTGAGAGGGAGTGGGCCATATTCCACCACGCGGGTTAAGTACGGGTTGGTAGATGTCGCATGTCTTCGAATTTGATGGTTCTAGGACATGCCGATTTCCTCACGATGTTTTCCTTCACCGTTTTGAGAGCAGTGGTGATGAAGTAAATTACACAAGATAATGGACCAGGCTGGGTTCGAACGACCTACAACTCGTAAGTAGGGACCGATACTACTGGACTACCACTGCAATAACCTTAACTTAGTATTATATTATATTATCAGCGTATTGCCGTCCACTGCTGAACGTAAGCCTCCCCCAAAGAGCGCCAACCCTCCCGGTCCTGGGCAGCCCGCATCCATCCGCTGTCAGCCACATTCTTCAAATCATCGACCCATCTTGCCGCAGGGCATCCTACACTACGTTTGCCTATTCGCGGTCTCCACTCTAGCACATGTCTGCTCCAACTACCAGAGGTCCGTCTACAGACGTGGCCGGCCCACTTCCACTTCAACGTGCTTATTCTACGCGCAAGGCGAATGACTTCGTTCCGAATTTTATCCGCCAGAGAGACTCCGAGCATTGCTCTCTCCATTGCACGCTGAGCAACCTTGAATTTGTGGACCAGGCCTATGGTAAGTGTCCACGTTTCGGCTCCGTAAGTCATTACGGGTAGGACGCACTGGTTATAAACCCTAGTTTTAAGGGATTGTGGGATCGATGATTCGAAGATATGACGCAGCTTCCCGAATGCCGCCTAGCCCAAGCGTATCCTTCTGGTTGTTTACTTCTCGAAGTTGTGCCGGCCCAGTTGTATAGTTTGGCCTAGATATATGTATTCTTGCACAACCTCGAGGGCAGCACCATTCACGATTACAGGTCTCGGATTGACATGACTGTAACTTAGTATTAATAGGTAGGTATTTGTAATTCGGCACACCATGGGTTTTTCCATGCCCAGATCGACCGTGCGTCATGTTCCACGCACTCCTCAAAGTGTTGTCAGCAATCTGGCTATCCCCATATAGGGCCAAACGTTTTCTGGGGTCGCGGGACTACATAAACGGGTAACCGTGACCCTGGAACGTAAATAGCAAGGAATACGGTGGATTTTAGTCAGTACAAGTCTGACAGTACCTTCCGCTCCATCTAGGGCGGGAGACTCTTTTGATGATTTTATAACGCAAAAAAAAATGCAATTGGCTCTCTGGTGCCTGTCTCTTTTTGTCTGTATTTATTATGTCCTCCATGTACTAAAATAAATAAATAAGCAACAGCGTTATCTGCATAGAACAGTAAGTACTATGTTACATTCATAAGTAATCGGATTATTTACGCTGAACGCCTGCTTAGGCGGCTTTGATGCTACTGTATGAATTTACATATACGCCTACATAGATTCCCCTATATACCTTACAAGTTAGATTCGTACAAGTACTTAAGTCCTGTGGCCTAACCGAGGTGCAAAAGTAAGTTATTTCCGAGATAATTATGTCACCCTTTATTTCCTGCGTAAATGACCACTTTTTATTTTTATTTTAGTAAAATCATTCAATGAGTCCTCCCACCATGTGTGGACCGGAAGGGATTGTCGTTATTGACTAAAATCCATGGTGTTCTTTCAATTATACTTTACGTTCCAGGGTCACCGTTCCCTTGACCCAAAAAGGCTTTGGCCCTCTGTGTGCCTTCATAAAATTGCTGACGTCAGAATTCCGACTTTCTGGTACGACATCTGTCAAAATTCTGCAAACACAGGCCAGAAATTAGTATGTTTACATCACATAAAATACGATTATTAATTCCAGTCAGTAAAATGACATTTCCAGTGTTCAGGTTTGTTTCATTTTGTTTGTATCAGTGACAGTTGCACTTGTCATTTTACTGACTCGAATTAATAATCAAACTTTAGGTATAGTTATAATACATATACCTACACATACACCCTACATACACACATAATACCCTGT
This sequence comes from Agrotis exclamationis, assembly GCA_950005045.1. Taxonomy (NCBI): domain Eukaryota; kingdom Metazoa; phylum Arthropoda; class Insecta; order Lepidoptera; family Noctuidae; genus Agrotis; species Agrotis exclamationis. Next base: position 3,555,276 of record OX465431.1, on the reverse strand, counting down.
TTTTTTTTAATCTTGGAGTTACAATCCTGTGTGACTGTTATCAAACTGTATGCGAGGAAGCCGCGGACGTAAACTAGTCCACCATAAACCACAAAACAAAACAAAACAAAACATTGACTCTCAACATACAAGAGACCTACATTTCAGCTGTTCTAATATAAATTACAGCGAGAATTTAGAACAGTAGCATTACAGATATTCTTCAGTAACGTTTCTGTGCACGTCGGAGAATAAACAGAGCTTTACAAAGGCATAAACGATGCACAGTGGTTTATTGTTTGTCGTATCAGCTGCAACAGCTGGGCTTGGTGAGAGGCGGAAGCGGGAGCGATTAGCGTAAGTGTAATAAATGGGATGTAAAGTCTATTTTTTTTAATATTTTATACGATATAACGCCTTTGGATCAAAACAGGGAGAATTGGGTGGATTCAGTCAGTAAGTAAAGTTCTTTCAATTGCCCTTTAGGTTCCAGGATCACGGTAATCTAGGTAGACAGGCTTGCGACCCCACATTAGTGCCTGGGTAACAAATTGTAAAGCTTTTTTGCCGAGCATGATTGCGATGGTCTAGTTGGTAAGGTCAGAGGCCTTACCACGAGCTCTTAACGCGATCCAGTTTAGGCTTTGGGAAAGAGACAGAGCTATACGAGTCCTTTTTTGTCTCCACACGGCGATAGTATCGCGGCGATGACACGAGTGGCAATGAGCGGGCGTATATTCGGCGTATAACCGCGCGCTCACTGCTTAACGTGGCGCTCTCGCAGCGAGCGCGCGGTGGACGCGCGGCGAGTGCGCTACCAGTAAGGAAACAAAACACGGCGAGTCCGTTGCGAGTCGTAACGATACGCTGGCGGAACAATCGCTCGTCGTGGAGATTCTCCGACGATAGAAGGACGGACTCGCCGCGATTCTCTCGCTCGTGGAAATAGCGCCTAAACTGGATCGCGTTAAGAGTTCATGGTAGGCCACCAGGTTGGTGTACTGAATCAGATAGTCGCAGGTTCAAGTCCTGGGCGTATTTTGTTTCTTTCCAGAAAAAAAACTTTATTATGCCATCTGTATATTAATAAATAATAGACAAAGCAAGCGAGAAAACTATTTACTGTAGCTACGACGCAAACGTGCGCACTCAAATATCCCGCAAGGCGCTTTATTATAAAGCTGAAGATTTTGTTTCTTTGTTTAAATGCGCTAATCTTAGGAACTACTGGTTGGAATTAAAAATTCTTTGTGTATCGGATAGTCCTTATACGTACAACGATAGAGAAATAAAAAATATAATATGTAAAAGCTATTATAACCACACCATGTAACCTCCCTTATACCAGCTGTACTACGCCAAGTGTTAACGTCCCGAATACGAACTGAATGCACTTTTGTTCTTCTGAAATTGACTGCACAGATACTATTGTACTGTAGTGACGCCGACTGCCCTGCTTAATAGACCATTGTTTTGTTTAATAGCAACTGGATTATACAAGTTTTATAAAGAATTAAGAGAACCTCGTGGCTAAATAATAACAGCTGCCCAAGGTTAAGCAACGCTTGCCGAGGTCGGTTCTCGGATGGGTGACCTTCCATTGCATACCTAGACCTAGAACTATCCCTTCTTAGCTCGGAAAGAATGCTGAGCCGTCGAAGTTAGAAGTAAGAAGCTGTAAGTCTGACAATCGGTTTAACCAAGGGCGTCGAAGCCATTTTCATCACGACTATATCAGATTTGCCAGTTAAACAGTCTAAAAATATGTACGCACACACCATACGTGTGCGTGCATTGCTTTTATTTCTATGACAGTCGTTCACCAACATCCATGTTAGTTTTGTAGGTATAATTTGTATGCGGCATACCTAAATATAGTAAAGCTTGTGAAGTTTTATACATTGATATTAGAACCGTTCTTATTATGTAATAGTTACCTAGTAAGAACGGCTTCGATGATGATAGCATCATCGAAGCAACTGAAAACAGTATCATAGTTGGAAAAAGACTTAGCAGTTTACGATGCGTTTTAGTAATTACGTTGTGAACCTTATGGCTGGGTAACCAATGCTTAACCTAAAATATAATTAAATTGACTTAATTAGTAGTTGGGTTTTTGAGTCGTTTGAATTTGATACAAACGGATGGCCGTTTGTATTGGGTCATAACTTTTTATTTATTTAAGTTTATTTGAACAGCCTATAAATGGGATCGAAGGTGAAGAAATCGAAATATTTTGTGAATCTTACCATTAATTTAATATTTTATTCACTATTTAATTTTCACACGTCAAAGTTTCAATAGGTGCGTCTACACAAAGCGAGCAGCATCGCGAGGCATTTGCTTCGCGCGGTAAATGCCTCGCGAAGCTGCTTGCCCTGTGTGGACACGCCAATTGTTTCTTGACCGAGACCCGAAACAATATACGCGAGCAAAACAAAAGCCGACACTGGATGGCTCGGGCGCTCGGTCGGTCGCCCGCGGCAGAGCGCGCGCTTTCCTTGGCCAAGACACGTCCACACTAACCGAGCTACTTCGCGTGGCAAATGCCTCGCGAGTCTGCGTGTGTGGACGGACCTAATGGCGACTGCCCCTCATGCCATCTCTCTCTTTATCTTGTTATCTCTTTCGCAAACTCATCCGATACATTTCAAATGTTACATGTAGATAAGTAATTATACAAATAAGAAAGGAGTTATAAAAAAGTCATTTCAACATGTAATTTTTATCTCCAGTGATTTTTTCATCAATCACAAGCCAAGTAAAGACTTCCTTATTTTCCTTATCTTAAGACTGAAAATCCGGTAACCATCGACTCGATCTTGTCTCCAGTCACCCGAAAGTGTTAATAAGTATAAATTGTAAACACATTAGCTGCAGATTTCTCTGATAATCTTTAGCTGTGGCTAACGACCTACTCCATTAACGATATCGGGTGGTACAAGGTATGAGATTTGGAGTTAGTGGGCATTTTCTGATCTAAAGTGTTTCTGTAGTCAAAAGAGCAGATAAGATAGGTTTATCGTAGAGTCGGTGTGTTTCTTAGTGTCGATGAATTGAGCTAGTTTAAGCTTCTGTAACAAATAATCGACAGGGCATGAAACACTATAATTATAGCCACGACAAAATATTGATAGATTCTCAAACGGGAATACAATCGTTGCTCTGAACTCTGGGTGCCTTAAAAATTCGTGCTATAACGGGAATACCTCGCTAGAAGGCCTGTGTGTGTGTTGTCGAAAGTGTATGTCAGCGATATATCCAGAGGTGAAAGACTGTCGGGGGATACGGACATATACGTAAATAGGTGCGTCCCCACAGAGCGCGCAGCCTCGCGAGGCATTTTCCGCGCGAAGCAGTTCGTTTGGTGTGGACGTGTCTCGGGCGAGGCAAGTGACAGCGCTGCCGCGGTCGAGCGACCGAGCGCCCGAGCCATCCAGTGTCGGCTTTTGTTTTGCTCGCGTATATTGTTTCGTGCCTCGGTCGAAAAACAATAGACGCGTCCACACAGAGTGAGCAGTCTCGCTTGTCAATTTCCTCGCGCAGCAAATGCCTCGCGAGGCTGCGCGCTCTGTGTGGACGCACCTATCGAATAGTCCTGTCAACGAACAGTGCAATGATAAATCTGTCTTGGGAGAACGGTTTCGGTATCGATACTAATACCGAAGGCCAAAATTGTTCATCACGCACGGCAACTCTCAAAACGGTGAATGGAAACATTGTAAAGTTGCGTCTACGTTTTGGAGCCGAACACTTTGCCCCCACTTTAGGAATGACTCCCTGTATCGTGAGTGAATTTACAGACATTTAAATTCACACACATGAACAGACAGACCCGTAACATCATCATCATCAGCCTATAAATGTTCCCACTGTTGGGACACAGGCCTTCTCTCTGTGAGAGGGAGTGGGCCGTAATCTACCACGCGGGCCCAGTGCGGATTGGTAGATGTCACATGTCTTCGAATTTTTGGTTCTAGGACATGCCGGTTTCCTCACGATGTTTTCCTTCACCGTTTTGAGAGCAGTGGTGTTGAAATAAATTACACAAAGAAATGCGCCTGACGGGATTCGAACCCACGACCAACAACTCGTAAGTCGAGGCCGATACCACTTGGCCACCACTGCTCTCCCTTGATTGTTCAGCCACTACCACTATCTACATAATAAGTAGCTAAACAAGAGGTGCGTAAATAAAACCATAACTTAGAAAAAAAGTTATTCAGAGAATTCTCAGAATTCTTTCAATCTAAGAAGAGCTAATAATTAAGTAACTACTGAACGTAATCTAAGATTTCGTCAGCTTCTACGTTATATCTAAGAATTCCTTTGACAAAGTTTAACTAATTCGCTTAGCTTTCAGCTAACCTAGAGTAAAACTTTTAAAAGACCACATATTTTCTGAGAGCTAGATTCATGTTTCACAGTGCTTTCTCTTACTTTTCTAAGTAAAAAAAAAGATCATAAATGTGTGGAGGAAATGTATGTTTGTTTGTTACTCTTCCACGTAAAAAATAGTGAAGAAATTTGGATGAAATTAAGCAGACTGTTAGAATTATGACATGTATTAATATAAACGATACTTTTTTCCCGATGTCCAAAGATTTTATAATTCAATGACTGAAATATAGACGAGTGCAAATAAGGGGTTAAGTGTGGCCAACGGGATATTTGTATAGTACGCTTATTGTACTCGTATAAGCAACTAGCTGTTCCTCGCGGTTTTAAATCTGCTATTGGTCGAAGCGTGATGTTACATAGTCTATAGGCTTCCTCAATAAATGGACAAACCGACACAAAAAAAACGATCTAGTAGTTTAAAAAAAAAATCAAACCAGTAGTTCCTGAGATCAGCACGTTCAACCAAACAAAAATAAAAACAGAACAAACTGTTCAGCTTTATAATATTAGTGTAGAATATATAACAGCTGTCTTTTTTTATTGTGGTAATATCTTCAAATGAGTCCTCCCACCCAAGGCAGGGCGGGAGGGACTGTCAGACTCGTACTGACTAAAATCCACGGTGTCCTTCAACAGCCCTTTACGTTCCGGGGTCACGGTAATGAGATAAGTCCCGCGACCCTGGATAGATATATGTCTAAGAGCGTTTTGTGAATCTTATCCTACAAGACTTTAGTGTCACTAAACTCTCAGCCAATGGAAAATTACATCCGCCAAGAAACATAGACGTTCCAGTTTAACGGCAACGTTTGGGCCATTACAACAGAAAGAGGGGATGAGGGGGAGGATCGGAGAACACCGTAAATAGTGGTAACGGAACCGGAAGAGGTCCCGTAGCTTCCCTTCCGGTTGGAGCGAAAAAATGAAAGTGCACTGAATAATGTTTAAGTGGTTGAATTATTTTTGTAAAAGATTTTTTATGAGAGTTTGTTGTTGGAGAATGGAAGAAAAGGTTATGAAGATGTTGCTTGCTTGTGAAGTGTTAAAATGTATGAGAGTAGGAATATTTTACACTATTTGTCGCCAGCGACTTTGCCCGCGTGTCTCTCCAAAATTATCAAACGAGAACGTAATACTAAACAGTATCCTATTATGTTATTCCATACTAGATTATAGTTAAAACCAAGACCGGTTGAGCCCTTTTTGCGTGAATGAGAAACAAACATATATCCAGCCATACTTTCCTATTAAGAAATTCTTTATTTATTTGAGACGGATAGAGCCACGAAAAAGAACATTCATAATGTAATTTATCGACCATCCATGTCGACCATCCATAGACCAACCTTAGCAAAATTGACTACAAAAGTTTAAATCCAGGGAGGAAGATGATATTTTCTTGTATATAGCAAGAAATAATCAAATTTTCATAAATTTATAACTCAGTAAATTTCACCCGTGCAATGCAGGTACGATTCTGCCACGTCCTTTATCATAACGATAGCCATTACTCTAACATCACATTTATAAAAAAATCTGTACACAAAGCAGGCAGAGAAGTCACTTCTGCATTTCAAAGAACCAAGGCAATTTTCGCAATTAAAATAATGAAGATTCAAAGTTAATTATGAACTTTTATCAAGTTTTACTAACTGTTCATCTAGAAAGAAAATTTTTAATGAATTGTTAAAAGTGCATTCAATAAAAGACAAAGTTGGTAAGATGAAATATTTCTAGATACATTTTATACAAAAAATAAATAAAAGCTAGGTTCAAATCAACCCCTTAATAGTATATTTTGCAGCTAGTGAATGAATCTCAAACTGTGGCCATTTTTTCCCACGTTTTTATACACTCACTTTTCTTGTTTGTTTGTTTGTTTGTTTGTTTGTTTATTTGTTTGTTTGTTTGTTTGTCGTTCCGGTTGGACTTTTGCAACTCAATTTTGAGGCACTTCCCGATAAGCTAGCAGGCTGAAATTTTGTACACGCTTTGATTTCTGATGACAATACATGACTAGCTAAGAAACGTCATAACAAATCCAATATGGTGGCCTCCCCAAGATGGCGGACTGGCTGTTTGAAACCCACCCCCATGATATGGGTATCAAATGAAAGGGTTTGCTGTCAGAAATACGAAAAAAATAGTCACGGGACTTAAATCCAATATGGCGGACGTCCAAGATGGCAGACAGGCTATTTGAAATGCACCCCTGTGATATGGATATCAAATGAAAGGGTTTGCAATCAGGAGTACGAAAAAAATAGTCACGTGACTTAAATCCAATATGGCGGACGTCCAAGATGGCAGACAGGCTATTTGAAATGCACCCCTGTGATATGGATATCAAATGAAAGGGTTTGCTATCAGGAGTACGAAAAAAATAGTCACGTGACTTAAATCCAATACGGCGGACGTCCAAGATGGTAGACTGGCTGTTTGAAATCCACCTCCGTGATATGGGTATCAAATGAAAGGGTTTGCTGTCAGGAATACGAAAAAATAGTCATGTGGCTTATGCTAGGCTAGGCTATTAATCCAATATGGCGGACGTCCAAGATGGCGGGCAGGCTTATTGAGGCACTTCCCGATAAGCTAGCAGGCTGAAATTTTCAGGGTAGCTTCAAACCCGATGAACAATGATAAAAATAATAAAATAATTAATAGATTTAAAAAATCTAAAAACCCACGTTTTTAAATGTCCTAAAAAGAAGAAAATAACCCTACGGGGCTGAGAGAGGGGCCACTCAAAACGTGGGGGCGTATCTTTGCAAGTTACACCCACGATCTATTACACGTCATGTAAATATATCCCATAAATAATTCCTTAAATAATATATACGCCCCCACGTTTTGAGTGGCCCCTCTCTCAGCCCCGTAGGGTTATTTTCTTCTTTTTAGGACATTTAAAAACGTGGGTTTTTAGATTTTTTAAATCTATTAATTTTTAACAATTGTTTTGACAATTGAAAACCGACCAATTGGTCGCCTCCACATTACACCGGATAAAGAGTGGATTTAAAGCGAGGGCCATATTTGAAACACGAGCAAGCGAAGGATTTTAATGACTGAATCACGACCGTAGGGTGTGACCGTATTCTTGATGAAATTCATTGAATCAAGAGCCAAGCGAGTGATTCAAGTATTTTAATCCTGAGCGACGCAAGAGATTCAGGCCAATAATAATAATATAATATACATCCGTTTTATTCAAGAATTGAAATCTTTATACCATGACTAAGAGAAATAGAAAGATTTGAGCGATAAAAGATTTTTTTATTAAGTCTGCTCCATCACACGAATATTTGCTCCGTGCGGGAATCGAACCCACTTCACGCAACGAAGTAGTCCAATCGCTCGGTCACTGCGCCAACAAGCTGACATTAAAATCGGAACATTGACAAATTAAGAGTAATTTACATATATAATAAGCAAGGAGGTTGTATAGCATTGAGGCCGAGGTCGAATGTAGTGAAGTGTTCTAAATTCAAACACTGTTTTCTGGTTTTCAGTGAGTAAAAGTAACTTTTTAAAGTGGGAATGGTATAAAGAAATATGTAATAACAGTCTTAACTCAATTATTTTTTTAACGTACCACTAGTAATTTCTCCAACATCGTGAGTGCATTTATAAACATTTAAACTCACATACACAAACACCACTCACTTGTACCGTGCGGGAATCGAGCCCACGACCGAGTCGATCGCTAAGCTACTGCGCTAACCGTGACGGCATCATTAACTAAAGCTCCTTAAATACAGAAAGAGACGTATGTAATAGAGGGAAAGAGGTAGCAATAAATTAGAAGCCCATACCTTAACTTCAGTATCACTGTAACCCTTTCCGGTTAGCTGACTATTACCTCTGATTGTTACACAGTTATAACAAGTTATGTTCTGTTGGGTGGGTATTAAATACCCGTTACTTTATCCTGGTACGCAGTTCCTTACTTTTTCCTGTTAGTAATGACTACACATAGATGTGTGAACTTAGATGAAGCCTACAGATTAATTAGGTGCGTCCACACAGAGCGAGCAGCCTCGCGAAGCTGCTTGCTCTGTGTGGACGTTCCATTGTTTCTCGACCGGGACACGAAATAATATTCGCGAGCACAACAAAAACCGACATTGGATGGCTCGGGCGCTCGGTCGATCGCCTGCGGCAACGCGTGCGCTTTCCTCGGCCGAGACACGTCCACACTAACCGAACTGTTCGCGCAGCAAATGCCTTGCGAGGCTGCTCGGTCTGTGTGGACGCACCTATTGAAGTATGTTGGTATTATTTTGGAAAACCTCTTTTTTTATAGCGTGGTAAAATCATCAAATGAGTCCACCCAGGGCGGGGCAGGAAGGACTGTCAGACTTGTACTGACTAAAATTCACGGTGTCCTTTAGCCCTTTACGTTCCGGGGTCACGGTAGTTCGTTAGTCCCGCGTCATGTCCACTGTTAAACATAGGCCTCCTCTATAGATTTATAATAGGACCGGTCCCGCTTGCATCCAGAGCGATCCAGCATTCTTCATGAGATCTTACCACCTTGTAGGTGGACGTCCTACGATGCGCTTGATGACCATAATATTTTGTTATCATCATCAACCTATCATGTTCCCACTGCTGGGACACAGGCCTCCTCTCAGTGAGAGGGAGTGGGGCATAATCTCCCACGCGGGCCCAGTGCGGATTGGTGGATGTCACATTTATCTTCGAATTTTTGGTTCTAGGACATGCCGGTTTCCTCACGATGTTTTCCTTCACTGTTATAAGAGCAGTGGTGATGAAATAAATTACACAAAGTAATGCGCCTGGCGGGGTTCGAACCCACGACCTACAACTCGTAAGTCGGGACCGATACCACTGGACCACTACTGCTCCCTGCATATTTTGTTATACAAACAAATAAGTAATTAATTGAACATAACCTCGAAAACTTGCGCGAACTAAGTTATGTACTTAGCCCGCTTCTAAATCAAGTACCGAACATAAATTCTATAAGTTAGATCATAGAACGGGCAACCAGTCGCTAACGAGTTTACAGTTCAACTCCGATGTACACAATTGTGCACTCATTACGCTTGTTGCTTAAGGGGCTGAGCTGAAGTGATTTACTTTTTGTAAGGGTAAATAGATTTGACAGCATTTTTAGTAGTATTTTATAGATACGAGTACTTAGTAAGTGACAAAGTAATTTAAATTGAATTCGTCAAAATTAGTAAAAAAACCTTTTTATAGAATAATATTTTCCTTTATAGTGGGCGTGTATTAACATTGTTTTTTTTTTGTACGATTATGCAGAGAGCTCGTGGTTAAATAATTACAGCGTCACAGGCCAATCTTCCGGGTTAAGCCGCGCTTTCAGAGGTTGGTCTGTGGATGAGTGACCATCCATCATAGCGAGTTTCCTCCGTGCCTCGGAAAGCACGTAAAGCCGTTGATCCCAGCTGTCATTTGCAGCTCTTTGACAGTCGGTTCTATTATTCAGAAGCTCTGGAGGAATAATCTGACAACCAGTCTTACCATAGGGGATCGTATTATTACCCAGTTGCTGGGTTGTGGAGGTCCGATAGGCAGTCGCTCCATGTAAAATACTGATATTCAGCTGCATCTGGTTCGACTGGAAACTGACTCCAATATAGTTAAGAAAAGGCTAGGTAGATGATATGACCACAAACAAGCATAAGACCCGCCGCCGTAGCCTACGCCTGCAACACCAAACGTATCGCCTGCGCGTTGTCGACCCCGCAGAAACTTTTTCACGCCCTGTTTGAAGAGTCCCATGCTCGAACTTTATTTCTACAACTGAGTAAAAAAAATTATGAGGTATTTCACATTAGGCACCCGCTAAAATGGCAACTAAGCTAATGGCACCTGAGCTGTTCGACATAATATGGCATCTACCAAAATTTTTTGCCGGTGCCCTAAGTGGAATAGTTTTTGATCTAGCACTTTTATTCCACTCATGTTCTAAACTATTATAACAAAAAAATAGTAGTTTATGAAACTGGTACATAATGAGGGGTATTATACACGAGTGTGAGCTTAAAAAACGATCGAAGCGAGTTTTTTAAAAGTATCACACGAGTGTATAATACCTAGTTATGTACAGTTTCATACACTACTTTATCTACTTTCATTGAACACGAATTAATCAAATAAAAGATAAAGATTGACACAGTATTATAGCGCCAAAATTCTCGTTATCACCGCGCATGGGCCACAGCGCGCGCAGCCACAGATAAAAAATCAAATGAATGTATCTATGATCTGTAATCTTTATTATAACATTATTTTGTTAGAGAAATAGTGTCATAATTTAATTTTTTAATTTCATTTCGATATACTGTGTGTAAAGTACGTCATTATAAACTCGTTTTGAGTTTTGTATTTTGAATTTAACGATATGAGAGTAGATAAAAATTATAAAATGCCTGTCACAATCCTGCAGACAAACAAAAAACAAAACTTAATTTGAAAGCAAACAAAACTGCTTTTATAATACTAAAACAAACTCAATTTTCATTACGCTTCAAATAGCAAAAGTTACACAGAGTTTAACCTTTTGACTTCAAAAACTAATATTAACAAAAACAAAAGAAAATTGGAAAGAACGCAATAAATTATGAACTCGTAATCTGTTGTTACGAATTATCTGAAAAATATAATCAGTTACAAATGGTAACAACTGGCAACCCTAGCTTATTTATGATATTATTTATGATATAGCACATAACTCAGGCCGAAAACAAACTGTTTATCTAACTACAATCGCTCAGTCTTCCGGGTGCTACGCTGCTGCGAGCCAACTGGGGCTACGAAAACCGCTACGAGAATTGCTACGAAAATAGCTACGTGTTTTCGTAGCAAATAAATGTTTTAGGAGTGATGGGCGTGTGTGTAGGGTAATTAAGACCTTGTTGTATTGTAATTAATGTATCGGGGATAGCTATTAGGGCTTTATACGGTTCGTTGAACCTTGTTTTTATTTTTTTGTTGCGGTATTTGTACAGAGTGTTGTTAATTTGGGACAATAGGATACGAAGTCGTTAGAAAAAATTATGTCAAACGCAAAGTAATCGCAGTTATCGTGATTGTATGACCAAATTTTGTTGTATTTAAGCTATTGCATAGCTTTTATCGCGGGCTCTGAGCGCGGCGTGGCGCGGCGACCGAAACAAGAAATTCTCAAAACCTAACGAAAATACCTGACACCACGCATCGTCTAACATCGTTTCAGTTCGGGAGACTTCGGCAATTGTAAAAATATCCGTCATAAAGACAATTTACTTTTTCTTAGTGATTCTAAACGGCCAGCTACGAAAGGAGTTTTCACAATGAAGCTACTTATAAAATTCTCCTACAACAAAGCAGTTCTTTATTACAATAGTGCACCACAAACATTTTAAATAAATTATACTCTCGTTAAAAATACGCAGAAGACAATTTTTTATTTGAAATAAAAAAAAATGTTATGCAATAGCTTCACCGCGGCAGTCCCAGAGTGCCACATGTATTTTATTTTTACGTTGCTCCATGCGTCAACGAGGTGAAATGGGTTTTAAGAATCGTACCAGGTGGGTTTCTGTAGTTTCTGCTCACCCCCTTAAGAGAAAAGCTCAAGTTTATATTATGTTATTTATGCAAGGAGGAAAATATCGCTTAGTGTAAAAATTAAGACACAGCCACTATGCCGCACTGGGACTTTCTCTAGAGTTCTTCCAGCATTATTTTTTTTTAATTCAATTTATTTGACGGCAAAGTTGGCGCTTTGGTGGAGTGATCAACTGCTGCGTCACGTGTGACGGGTTCGATTCCCACTTGGAACAAAAATGTTTATGACCTGCAGATAGCTGTTCCGGGTTTGGGTATTTGTGTATTTTATTTTCAATGTTTGTAAACACATCTACTATAAAGGTAAAACTTCTTGTGTGGGGCAAAGTTTTGACCATCTATCAAAATGAGCTCTTTGCTCGAACTTCCGCGTCTCGGAAAGCACGTAAGGCCTTTGATCCAGATGGTCATTTGTAGATGTTTTTCCGTCATAACTGTTGGTCAGAAGCTCGAAAGGCTGACAACTAGTCTTACCTTTTTTTTTTTGCGTGGTAAAATCATCAAATGAGTCCTCCCGCCCAGGGCAGGGAACACAACGCGCCGTCGACCCGGGCATGGTCCATGGTCGGGCGGCGAGTTGCCCATTACTCGCCGCCCGCATGCCCGCGCCTACGGTGGCCGGAGATCGTCTTGCGACGTCCGACGCCGTGGGCGTCTACCACTGCGGCTGGGGCGGAGGGAGGCCGCTGTCCTCTGTCTCTCACGGCCCGGCTCCTATAACTAGTCTTACCTAAGGTATTGTATTACCCAGTTACTGGGTTGTGGAGGTCCGATAGGAAGTCGCTCTATTTAAATTTATTGATATTCTACTGAGGTGAATCCGGTTTGAATAGAAGCCGACCCAAACATAGTTGGGAAAAGGCTGCTAGCTTTTCATATGCAATTGTAAAGCTCCCAAACCAAAATCGCCCCCGCTTCTGCTCAATCTAAACGCTCTCCTCAAGGCCCCAACAAAGCGGTTACCGCGCACCATTCTACTATAGCGGTACAATTTGAGCGGAATTAAGATAAAATTTATTCTCACGTCATTGTTCTAAGCGTATCTTGTTACACTTATCTGTTAAACGAGAGAAGCTGTGATGTCATCAATAGAGATGGACCAGCTTTGGTAACGAGATATTTTTGGGCGTATTGTTAAGTGGGGTAGTTAAATAAAGGGGTATTTGGGGTTTTGTGTTACTAAGCAAATAGGATACGGTCAGTTTTTTGTGGGTATCCTTCGGAGTATTATAAAGAGAAAATTACTCTGTCTGTCTGTCTATTATAGTGACAGAGATGACGCTATATGAAGCCAAAAGTAGCCGATGTCACTTTCCTTATTTTCACATTTCAGCGATTTTCAAATTGACATACTGCATTCATCATCCCTGGTAAATCATTAACTGAAATATAGGTATCACAGGATAATGTTGATCCCGGTAGTACATTTTTTAACACATCCACGCGGTATAGTTGCGGCGGTTAAACGACTTCTCTATATTTTAACTCTGTGCCAATAAGCTTGTAGCTGAGATCGTCTAGTAACTGTGAGTGCCACTGGTGAGCATAAAGTACAGGGTTTAATTCTAGTATTAGACAGTTTTGCCTAATCTGGATCATTTTAAAATCCTTCAGTAGCCTTTTACGTTCCAGGATCATGGTGACTTAATGAGTCAGTCAGGGCTGAGGGGGCGTTAGCTAATCTGGATCAGGGGAAGGAAAAAAATCGCTCCCAAGTAACATGGAACTTAGTTACTCACGCCAAAAAATTAGCATAGACAGTCGCGTCGGGTACGTGATATCCTCATCATAATTCTAATGAAATACAAATTACACACCTTGGTTTGATGACTGTCCTATTTGTAGGGTGGACTTAACTATATTATTAGACTCCGGTCTAGTCATATGCCCCTGAATAAGTTCGGTTACTTAATGGGAAAATTACCATCACCTATGTGTGGTATGTGTAGCGAAGACGAGGACACATAACATATATTAATGAGATGTGTCCGTAACCATGCCTTGCGGACAAAAATTGGCATAGAAAACATTAATTTGCATGATCCACGATCTGATAAAATAGTTTCTATAAAAATATGGTGAAGTTCGCCTTGAAAAATAGACCCAGTATGTAGTAATACGTATTTAAGATGTAATTCTTTTTTGTACGCATACAGAGTGTCATATTCGCTTTGGCGAAAAATCTCTATATAGAAAGATTAAAAAAAAAAGACATTTCATCTTCTTATCTGTTTAAGATCTTACATTGAAGTTTTTTCTTATGTTATCTACTTCAGCGAGGAAAATTATAATTTACATTAAAACCATCAACAGAGTCTCTCATGTCCAGCCATTTCACGGAAAGTCATGTCTTCCGAGCGAAACTTGAAATTGAAAGACAACGGACAAAGGAACTTCCTAGTATCCAAAGTTCAACGGTCACTAGAGAAACCAAACTACGTTTTAATCAAAACCAGTTCTTCGAAACTGGTTGTATAGTCTTGTAGATGAAAGGAATCTTATTTCCTATTATAATTGCTGGAAGTTTGTGAGATGTTTATTAATCTATCTCAGAATAACTATTATAATCTGGTACTGAATAGTTTCTAAACTGGATTCAGCCGGAAGACGTTCACTGCTACGACCACCACGCCCGGGTTTCGCAGCACTCCGGGATTGCAGGACTGTCTTATCAGGTAACCGTGGTCCCCAAACGTAAAGGGCTACACTTCAACTTGCAAATTTTACGAGCTATATCGGTAACTCTGGTTCTTCGCCGAATATCCTTGTACCGGATTTTATCCTGCAAAGAAACTCCGAGCATAGCTCTTTTCATTGCTCAGAAACTTCGGGAATAACACATAATATCTGCTATATTTCCGTGGGATAGTTACCAAACTATATTTACCGTACAAGATAGTAAAATCTTCAAAGTAAAATCTATCAAAGGATGTCGTATTACATAATTATTAAATACTGTTGGCTATATAACTGCTAGGCTGTATAATCTGTATTTAATGATTTTCCAAAAAAAAATAATTAAAAAACTAAAACAAAATGCTACAAACTCTTAGGTCTTTAAATACTCTTTCGTTCTGCTGTCATCCGGGAACCTACAAAAACCAGGTCATCTTCATTAAGAGGAATTACACTTCCCACCTCACGCACCAGACAGATAATCATGTCGCAGTAAGACCGAACTTACGGGTTGTTGTAAATTTGCCACAATGTTAATTCACCCCGTTTCTTTTTTCCGCACGGATAGCAGAACAATTAAATAATAAAATCCAGCACAAAACCACAGAAAACGAGGACACAATGTGAAATCTGAACAAAAAGTGCTAAGAGAACAGGATCATGGAAATGTTGGTGCCGCCGTCTTAAGTAAAAATTATGTGAAATGAGGATATGTGGCAAATTTACAATAACAAAATCTAGCTGTGGCAAATTAATGTTCAATGTAGGTATGAGGTTTAAAAAAATGGGGCAAATTAACTTCGTGGCAAATTTACAACAAACCCAACTTCAACTGGACGAATAAAAATAAAGGACTTTGCCGTTTTTATTCCAAACACTTATTCTAAGCCCGAGGCTCACCGAGCTATTTGAGTTCAGCAACTGTTTCGTGGGACAGTAACAGGGAGCTTTACCTTAATCCGATTTGTTTTGGTTGTTAGAAATGATGTTTGTTATAAATGTTTTTCTAAAAGGACTGTGTATACCAGGCTTAATCCTTTGCAATCGTAATAAGAGCTTTTGTCAAAATTCTATGTATGTACGTGAACTATATTAAACTTAAAGGTCATTGAGAAGCGGGAATGTCTTAAGGCGCGGACCGACTACGATTTTAATCGCTTATGACCGCGTAAACTATTGTCACCACTATGGAGCGTCAATAAGATTGAAAATTGAAAAAATGATATTTGTGTTGAAATGTGACGTAAGCTGCGAATGGGCATTTATTTTACTGCTTTTCTTTAGATTATTTAAAATATAGACATAAAATTAAATAATGGTTTGGTTAAAGTTTTAAAAAAATGGAAAACCTACTAAATTCTTAAAAAAAAAAAACTGTTGTTATCGCTGGAAATACAGAGATCTTCGACGTCAAAGTTTATTTTTGTGCTACAACTTCCCAATTTTTATTGGGAATATCAAACTCTTATTTATTATTCTGTTCGGTTTAAATTCTTCTTTATACCCTTCTCTGTTCACTGTATTTTTCGCGTTGCTTATTTTTATTACATTACGTCATACTCGACGTTCTAAGAAACCAATTTTTGGGAATATTGAGATAAGACCGCGCCTTAAGAGGTTACCGCAGCAACTGAAAGAGCAAGGTGGTTCTTATATAGTCAAGTTTTACAGTCTTTTCTGCTTCACCCAGAGTTTGGTGATGTTCAACCTCAAAAATTTTCAAAATTAACATTGTCAAAACGAGGATAAAAGAGGTTACTATTTTCATTTACGCTAGCTACAGATATAGTATTTACAAAGTAAAATAAATACTTAGAAGTTAAAATTGAAAATACATATATAATATTTTTAATTATGAATGCATTTATTGTAATATTTATTGTTCTCATTACTTAAAATTAGGCTAAAATACTTTAAGATAAAAGTGGCGTATTTACACGACGTTTACGCCACGCGTACTAGCGCCTCCTGAATTGTAGAAATTATAATAAAAAGACACAACAATACAGAACAAACAATCACCAATCATACTCGAGAAACAGCTCCAGAAAATAACAAAAACTCATTAGGGGAACCAAGAAATTTTTGCTAAACAAACTCCAATTAAACGCGGCAGTGTATACCAAGACTTTCGTGGCAATGGCTGGCTGTAATTGAGATTCTAAAGCAAACACGTGGTTTGGGGAACCGTTGGAGCGCGGGGCCTTTGCGAAAATAAACAGCTGAATTTTCGATACGAAACAAACGAATTGTTTCGAGGTTATTTTTATGAGATGAAAAGGTCGGATTGGAGTTTGAATGTCACGTTCTAACCTATTATTCGCCATTCTACAAGTTTTCCCTGGAAGGCTGGATCAATATCGTCATTGTCAAATCATGGGAAAGGTCATTTAATTTTTGTAGGGTTTTCAGAGGACTGTCAGACTCCTACTAACTTAACACGGTGATCCTTCAATAGCCCTTTACGTTCCAAGATCACGGTTACCTGATGAGACAGTCCTGGGACCCCAGCAGGCTTTGGACCTCTAAGAAGCCCCGTCAGAAGTTTTGAACTCTGTGATTTTTACGGTTCAAAAGATATGTTTTTTTTTTTTTCAATCTCCTTACCGTACCGGGGACGTAATGGGGACCGCGGCATTATTAAATGTTAATCTTTTTGCAGAATTGGACCACGGAACTCTCAACAGGTGCTGTGGTCCAACGATTTTTAAAGTTGGACAACTGCCCCTAGTAAAGGCCCATGGTCCAACTAGTTGGACAGAGCAGTTGGACCACTGTCCCGTACCCTAAAAATAGAGAACAGAAAGGCATACTGTATGTTTTTTTTTTCTACGGTATAAATAATTAGGATTCGTAACCATAAAATATTTTAAGCTGCTTTAAACTCAAAAATCTTTAAGAAAGTAGTTTGGAGTGGAGTTTGTTTTTTTGGATAAAAAAATGTAGGTATTTAGTGGTGACAATGCGGAGTGGTTGATGTCATTGTATATCTTTGAATTTTTGGTTCCAGAATAGAAAATAATAAAATACTAGGCTTAAACAAAATGGACATTGCTAAAACAATATCCAATCTAAAACAACTCATTTATGACTAGATTTTTGAAAGGGCACCCATATACGACTGATATTTATTCTAGAATTTACCTGTCAACGTTTCCATTAGAAATGTAAACTAAAATAACAATAGTGTAACTAGAAATACAAAGTAAATACGTAGAGTGGCCCACTGCGGGTGCTTTACAAAACAAACATGAGCGACAAAATGGCCGCTCACTGTTCGATTTTCAAAAAAAGTAGCTCACTTAAGTCTGTTAAAACATAATTATTATATTCCAAGCAAACAAAAATAACTCATGCTTATTATATTCAACTACGTAGGTACTTACATAAAATGGTCGCAAAAATACTTTCCGTTGATAATTCTTGAACTTTAAATATGTCCGAGTGGCCGTTTGTAACTGAATTTTTGAGATGAGAGCTGTACTTTCAGTCGCCATCTTGGAACGGACTAACGTATCATTTTTGGGAAGATTTAATTTTTAGCTTGCTGTATTCAGTGCACTTCTATAAAAGTCCTAAGCTTTAAAAGCCTTAGCTCTTGGCCACGAGTTATACTCGTATATATACGTTTTAAGCGACAGACGTGCGGGTTGCGACATTGACTGCGAAGAGAAATAAATTTTGGATGTTTTTATTGATTTTTGATGGATTGATTTTCTATGGAGCGGTGAACTAGAAACAGACAAAACACACACGCGTGTCTCTTTTCACAAGTCACATCGAGCTCAGATGGCCTACCATGAACTCTTAACGCGATCCAGTTTAGGCTGTGGGGAAGAGATGGCGCTAGACGACTTGTTTAGCTCTGTCTCTTTTCCACAGCCTAAACTGGATCGCGTTAAGAGCTCGTGGTGAGGCCCCTGTTGTAAACCTACATTTTTATTGAGCCCAACAAACTTCGTACCGCCTGTAAGTAACGTTACTCAATTGTTTTACGAATCTTTTGTATGGGAATATAGAAAATTGTTTTTTAGATTTTTTCAGGCAATTTTTAAATTTTTCTCTCCATCCTCGTACTTCAAGGAATATTATAAAAAAATAATTATCCGAATCGGTCCAGCCGTTTTCAAGTCTTTGCGCTTAGCAACACATTTAGCGATCCATTTTTATTATACACCGTGACTTTTTAGTCGTCTTACAACGGAAGCCCAGTTCATGTATCCAATGACTAGAACACGTTTATAAGAAAAAAATATGTATGAAATTGAAAAATAAAGTTTTAATTCGTTATTATGACGCAAGGCGTAGTTAGAAACACCCTTTTCTCATAGAAAATGGAGATGGAATGATCTGCCCGACTATTGCGCTGGGTAGGTATACTCTACAGCTTGATACGTAAACATTTTAACAGGGTGGTTAATATTTATAATGTACCTATTTATTAATAATAAAATTTATAATTAACGATTAAGAAAAAAAGAAATGCGCTTGGAGGTATTTTAGGTCGGATACATGATCGGTGTATAGAAGATAGATTGGCAACTCCTCAACCAGATAAAAATGACACTACCAAAAGTAAGTACTTTAGATGACCTAGTTCCAATGCCTCTATTTCCATTGGCAGCGCATCGTTGACCACTTACGAGTTGAGCCACCAGCGGAAAATAAAGCTCGACACAAACCGGGCGAAGTCAATGATCTCGACCATCCTTTCTAGACCACTTAATACCTACACTATAGTTGATGCCAGTTAAGATGTCAATAGCGGACATTGACACCCTACCTAATAAGTCCTCGTATAATGACATAAAATCAGAATTAGCATGTTTATAAAATACCGAATAAATTAGTAAGTATATTGTAAGGATATAAGTATCTAAGTATTCATAAGATATCAAAATGGTAAAAAAAATATTTCACCTATACCTAAGATTTTATATTATTTTTATCTTTAAGACTCACAAGTAAACACTATCATAACACAGAAAAATGCCAATTCTGATCTTATGTCATTATACGCACTGCGCACGCGCTGTGCGCACAATAAGAGTATTAGCAAAACGATTTGTACGTACCGGAGGGATGTCCACCATATATCGATGGCACATTGCCGTACGTCTTGTAGTCCAATGATGGAAAGGGCCAGGCGGAATTAAGTCGTGCAGTTCTATCATACTATCAGTTTTCTGAATAGGTACGCACAAAATTACCTCTATCCTCCAAAAAAAAATACCGGCCAAGTGCGAGTTGGACTCGCCCATGAAGGGTTCATTAGGGATATAATTATATTGAGATTAGTAAGTAATATATACAAACAATAAAAATAACTTTGTTTTTCATAGTGTATGTATGAATGGCAAAGTTATATTTGCGGTTTTTGAAAATGTACTATATCTCAAAAACTGCTAACTGTGTCTCATCCGAACCAATTTTCGTTGGAAGTTTTTGTTGAGGTCTACATTATACATTTTTTTTAGTTTTATCATTCTCTTATTTTAGAAGTTACAGGGGGGGGGGACACATTTTACCACTTTGGAAGTATCTCTCGTGCAAACTGTTCAGTTTAGAAAAAAATGATATTAGTAACCTCAATATAGTTTTTAAAGACCTATCCACAGATACCCCACACGTATGGGTATGGTGAAAAAAAAATATTTGAGTTTCAATTCTAAGTATGGGGGCACCCCCAAAATTTGTTTTGTTTTTATTTTTGTGTGAAAATCCTAATGCGGTTCACATAATACATCTACCTACCAAGTTTCAACAGGATAGCTCTTATACTTTCGACAAAAAGTGGCTGTGACATACGGACGGACAGACAGACAGACAGACATGACGAATCTATAAGGGTTCCGTTTTTGCCATTTGTCTACGGAACCCAAAAAAACGGTAAACATTATTTTTCTCCAACTTAAAAACCCAAACAACAGAGCCATACACGAGAACCATGATAGTTTAAACGAAATGGCACGCTAGCGGGTTCTGTTCCAAAAAAAGTTGACAGTGGAGTTTCACTGGGTTCCGTAGAACGGTGCTTAACGTACCGGGGCAGAATAGAAGGATTCCGGGCCATTTTTACGTGTATTCCAGTTGTGTAGGGGACATTGGCAGAATTTTACTTGGGGCAGGAACAAAGCAACCTAGCTATATTTTAGGTCTGAGGATATTATTTAAAGTTTTCCTATAGCAGCTTACATTAGCTAAGTTACGACAGTTGGTTAAAATAAACGTGAAAAAAAAAACTTTTTATTGACGAGCTTTTGATGTTTGGATGGATAAAATGGATGTTAATCAATTACCTCAGAATGGCTGAATGAGTCTTGATTAGATGTTGCAAAGGAGATAAAACACAGTCTGGAGATGTCATGACTTTTGGCTCTTAAGTTCTTGTCTTGTTACCTTCTTGAGGCTCACACGGATAAAGCCGTTGGCAAAAACTATTTTCTAATAAAACTTTATAATTCTTCATAGTATTTTCATTTATTTATCTCGTAGACATTCATTACTTTATTATTGCTTTCATAACAGTTTATTTTATTGAAACAATGTAATTAGTCTGAAAACTAGAATAATTATCAAAAAATATTTGATCCGTATTTTTCTTCTGTTACAAAACCAAAATTGACGAAGTTACACTTCTAATATCACAACACGTTACGTGGTTGGTATAATTTTACAGGCATTATGACGTCACGAGCCCCCATTCCCGAGTTTAGCGTTTTACCTTTGTCAATATTCAATGATTCATACAATAATAAACTAATATAAAACAAAGAAACAGACAAAGCAGATTTTCAATTTATTTATGCAGTAAAATACCCTATCTTCTTCTTCTTCCTTCCTTATCCCATTCTACTTGGGGTCGGCGCAACACGTTTTCTTCTTCCATTCTCCCCTATCAGACGTCACAGTATCATTTACTCTTTTTTCTTTCATATCATTCCTTAGACAATCCATCCATCTTTTCTTTGGCCTTCCTCTTTCTCTCCATCCATCAACATTCATACTCATCACTTTCTTAGTCACATGGGTGTCATCCAAAATACCCTATAAATTGTAAAATTAAATAGTGCAGTAGACTGGCTTATATAAAACAAAAATGAAACAGGCAAGATTGCTACACCCTGTGTAGGTATAACAATTTATTGGTAACCCAACGAACACACTGACGGTAGTTCAACTAAAAAGAAAAACATAGTGAGTTGCAGCTTTCGAATAGTGGTTAACGGTAGGAGTGTTCTATCTGTTTTTTATTGAACTTTTTATTTTATTTTATTTGAGGCAGTTGGATAGTTTGATCGTGTGATCTAGGCCTTTCAATAAAGCTTGATCTGGTTTCCTGCTTGTTTTTTTTTATACGTTACTAATATTTATATGACTTATTTTTTTTTTTGAAACATTGCCCCACACTTCTCCTGTATCGTGGGTGCGTTTACAAACATATAAACTCACATAGGGGAACAGTGTATAAGACGGGGACGCGAGGTATGATGGGAAATCACACACCTGAGGCAAACTTAACACAAAACTAATGTAGCACAAGCGCCAACAGAACGCTATTTCCGTCTGTCCGCTTGCAAATGACGTCCTGATGGCGCTTGCTCTACGTTAGTGTTGTGTTAAGTATGCCTAAAGAGTGTATGTCCCCATTATACCTCGCGATTATTAACGTCCCCGTCTTATACACTTTTCCCCTACACAAACGCCCAGACCCGGAACAACTACTTGTAGATCATACAAATATTTGCTCCGTGCGGGAATCGAACACGCAACACGCAACGCAGCAGTCCAACCACTCAGCCACTAATCTAATCGTGCCTACAAGCCAATAGGTAGTTGCTCCAGGTCTGACAGTTTTTGTATGTAAGTTCGAATGGTTTTAAAAAACCCACGACAGCGGTGTAAGATCCTAAAGCGGGCAGAGCTAAAAAAATCCTTGTCTGATTTATTCCACTCCTGGGCAAAAAAAACCTCTCTCCACTTCTTCTACAACCACGCATTCCGTCTTCTTATATTCATCGTCAGTCTCACTTGAGTTGGACAAACTGACGATTCATCTAGCGTTTAGGTTATCCTCGTAGCTTTTCTTTTTTTTTAACGTGGTAAAATCAAAAAATGAGTCCTCCCACCTAGGGCAGAGCGGGAGGGACTGTCAGACGTCTTGTACTGACTAAAATCCACGGTGTCCTTCAGTAGCCCTTTGTATACCGGGGTCGCGGTATACGTGGGTTCCGCGACCCCAGCAGGCTTTGGCCCTCTAGACGGGCCCCGTCATTATGCTGACGCTCTTTGAGGCGCGCGTGGAACACAACGCGCCGTCAACCCGGGCATGGTCCATTGCCGGACAGCAAGTCGCCCATTACTCGCCGCCCGTATGCCCGCGCCTACGGTGGCCGGAGATCGCCTTGCGAGGTCCGTCACCGTGGGCGTTTACCACTGCGGCGTGGGTGAGGGGTGGACGCTGTCCTCTCCCTCGCGCGTCCCGCCTCCTCCGCGCGTTTAGGTTATCCTAGTAGCTTTTCTTTTTTTTAACGTGGTAAAATCAAAAAATGAGTCCTCCCACCTAGGGCAGAGCGGGAGGGACTGTCAGACGTCTCGTACTGACTAAATTCAAAGATGCCCTTCAATAGCCCTTTACTTTCCGGAGCCAGAGTTACCCGATAGTCCCGCAACCCCGGCAGGCTATGGCCCTCTAAGGGCCCCTGTCATTTTACTGACAGCTCTTTGAGGCGCGCGTAGAACACGATACACTGTCGACCCAGGCATCGTCCATGATTGGACAGCGAGTCGCATATTACTCGCTATCCGTCTCTGTAAATCGGATAAAAAAATCGTTAGAAAACCGTCCCTATTAATCGATCAAGCGACAAGAGAAGGTATTGGCAATATTCACAGCCTTTTCAAATACTGAAATGCCAAAAAGCAATCAGTTTTACCACGAATGCAGTTTCATTTCAAAATTCACAGACTGTAGGAATTCTTTTCAGAACGCGTTACTTTTCACCTTCACAAGTCGGCTTCAATGGGAGTAAACTAAAATACTCGCTCTGTTCAGGACTCAAAGTTGAAAATGGATTATATCAAGTTTTGTTGTGGTATCGTCTAGGTCTTTTAGTCAATAGACCTAGACGATACCACAACAAGCTTGTAACGACTGTCAAAAATCTACAAATGACACAGTTCTGCCTGCGCGAGCTTCTCGCATGTAAAAACAATACACGGTCCGCAACACTGAACGCCCAACCACAGACATATGCAAGTACGCGCAGGTCGGGTAGGCCCACTTTCCGAGGCATGGAGGAGACCCATCTATAGACCGATCTAGAGAAGCGCAGCTTAACCTTCAAAATCAGCCCGTAAGGCTATTATTGTAGTCGCGGGATTGTCGGTAACCGTGACCCTGGTACATAAAGGGCTATTGAAGGAACATCGTGGATTTTAGTCAGTACAAGTCTGACAGTCCCTCCCGCCCCACCCTGGGCAGGAGGACTCATTTGATGATTTTACCACGCAAAAAAAAAAAAAAAAAAAAAGGCTATTATTGTACAGCAGTCAACTCCCAATCAAGTCCATTATCCTGTAGATGTCTGTGAAAAAAGTAACTAAGCCGTATTGTGCCCGAGGAGTCACAGCTGCAGCAGTGGTGGCCCAGTGGTATCGGTCTCGACTTACGATTAGTAGGCCGTGGGTTCGAACCCCGTCAGGTGCATTACTTTGTGTAGTTTATTTCAACACCACTGCTCTCAAAACGGTGAAGGAAAACATCGTGATGAAACCGGCATGTCCTAGAACCAAAAATTCGAAGACATGTGACATCTACCAATCCGCACTGGGCCCGCGTGGTAGATTACGGCTCACTCCCTCTCACAGAGGGGAGGCCTGTGTCCCAGCAGTGGGAACATTTATAGGCTGATGATGATGATGATGATGACTGTGCCCGATTGATGCGACAGCGACGAGGCCTGTGTCCCAGCAGTGAGGAAATTCTAAGCAGGTTATGCTTAGTTCTAATGATAAGGGAATTATTCTTTTTGGAAGCGAAAAACCAGCCCTTATTTATTCAAACAGGTGAAATTCTATGGCTTTTGTCAGTAATAACATTGTTTCTCATATTCGGCGCAAACGCGGGCAGTTACGAGCATTATTATACAGGATGAATTTTTCAACTGGGCCTGGATGGCCTGGATGGTTATATCCAAAACTATGAGAAATATCGAAAAATACTAAAAGGAGTCTCGAAGCCGATTTAGACGAAAACTAAAACAACATGAGTTTTTTTGAAAAATAATCTTGGTCAGGAATCGAAACCGCTGATTTTGGAAAAAACAAACACACTCTATATTATTAAACTCTTCGGTAGTGACGCTATCAAGGATCAAATTCTGGGAAGTAATTCTGTCAAACTTATTTTGGTATCATGGTATTACAAAATTTATACTATGACGGTTGGTACAGTGGCAGAGCGTTCGACTGCTGCGCAGCCTTTCGCGGGTTCGACCCCCGCGCGGACCTAAAAGTATTTGTTCTCGGTCTTGGTCTTTGTGTAATATGAGTTTCTATGTTCGTAAACGCACCAATGACATAGAAAATTCTAATATGGAACACAGAACACACACTATACAAAGTATAAAAAAAGAATAGGTCTTAAATTCAAATCAGTATTTACCAGTATTTCACGAGTAAATCGCGTTAGAATTTTGTTAAGTGTATTCATGGCTCGTGACTGTACTTGTATGTACATTATTCACGATGTCAAATTCTAAAGAGGCATACTTCTGAAATGAAGGAATTTCATTATTTGTGCCATTCATTTTGCTGGTTCATATCGTCACGTTTATATAGAACTTGTGTACTTAAACATAATCATAAAAGATGTTATGTAATGTAAAGAAACACAGGGATGAATTGAGACAAAAATTTTAAAGTAATTTTATCGTTAAGCAATAAATAGCTATGTTGCCAACAAGGTATAAAGTGAGAAATAAAGAAAAAGTATTTATTTGGCTCACACAGGACAACACAAATAAATAAGGCCCGATACGATAGTAATAATAAAAAGTAGCGTAGTAATCGAAAAACAAAAAAAAAATTAGCAAACCAAAACAAACTAAAAAAGTAAGTATACATAACAGCAAAAAAAAAAATATGCGAAAACCGTTTCGTTTTTTTTTTTATTTAACTAAATAAATATTACAAAACGGAGTTCATTCAACAATGAATGAACTCTGTTTTGTAATATTTATTTAGTTAAACTTACTTACGCCAGTTGTACTTAAATTTCCAAGAGACCATTTACGAACACAAACCTGAATAAAATAAATAAAAACCATTCTAACTTAGCTAATTTTCATTTAAGTAACCGCTTTAGTATAGGTAGAATATCTAGTGCAAAAACTTCAAATGAATTAATTGAAGAACGTACGTACTCCTAACACCATTTCATACAAACTATCAAGTTCTTATTTTTCGAAGAGGCTGAATTCATTTTAATAAAACTGTATCTTCAAGTCAGAAGTGAATGTCGACATATAAATAATTCTTTTATAAGTTTAAAAAACTAAAAACACGCTTTTAGCACGCACTAAAAATTATACTTTTTAGTCTTCTTATTATCTCAAACTTAATTTACTACTTATCCGCCACCTTGGGACGGCCGCCATGTTGGGTTTAGGTCATGTGATAATTTTTTTCGTATCCCATTCAGCAAACCCTTTCGTTTAATACCCATGGGGGTGCATTTCAAATAGCCAATCCGCCATCTTGGATGTCCGCCATGTTGGATTTAAGTCACGTGACTACTTTTTTCGTATTCCTGACAGCAAACCCTTTCATTTGATACCCTTATCATGGGGGTGGATTTCAAACAGCCAGTCCACGATCTTGGGGAGGCCGCCATATTGGATTTTTAATGACGTTTCTTAGCTAGTCATGTATTGTCTTCAGAACTCAGAGGGTGTGCTAAATTTCATCCAAATCGAAGACCAGGAAGTGCGTCAAATTAAGATTCCAAGATTTTCTTACATACTCGTACATACAAGTGAAGCTAATATAAGCGTGTTAATTCAAAAAAAAGGGAACCGACTTCAAAACCAAACACAAAAAAATTTAAAATAACTTTTCATTCGGAAGTCGGTGGCTTTGTTTTTTATTTCATTGATATGGCCACCGACTTCCGAAAGAAAAGTTATTTTACACTTTTTAACCGACGAAAAAAAAAGGAGGAGGTTCTCAATTCGACATGTATATATTTTTTTTTTTTTTTTTTTTTTATGTATGACCACGCATAACTTTTCCCAGCGTGGTCCGATTTCAAAAATTCTTTTTTTGTTGGAAAGAGTATATCTCAAAGTTGGTCCCATTTTAATTTCAAAACTAAAATCGGCCTCTAAGGGTAGAAAAAAAAGGAATTGATTGTCAACTTTCCTACAGAATTTTCAGTTGTGAACCGATTCGTTTGAAATAAAGTTAACATATGTAGTTCTGAGGACATTACTATATAGCAGAGATGTGGAGAAGATAACATGATGGTGTCACCATCATCAGATCAACTCCAGATCCCTGTTATGTTGTAAAGTCAGTCCCAAGAGTTCCTCAACAGTTAACAACAGCTATATCGTGTTTGGACTCATTTCACTCAGCTTGATGAGAACTTTAGACCCAGCTGAGGTATCATTGTCATCGAGGGTCTGAGGATGGTGACGGAAAGCAGGGGCAAGAGGTCCTCAACAGTTAACAGCACCTATATCGTGTTTGGGCTCATTTCATTAGTCTTGATGAAAATTTTAGACCTAGCTGGAGTATAATTGTCATCGAGGGTCTGATGATGAGGACAGAAGGCAGTAGTAAGAGATCCTCAACAGTTAACAGCAACTATATCGTATTTGGGCTCATTTCATTCATCATGATAAGAACTTTAAACATAGTTGGGATTTGACAGTCGTTGACAGTCTGAGAGTGGAATTTTTAGTTGCAAGTTACAGGTCCTCAACAGTTAATACTAATTACTGTGACGGTTACGTTGACAATGACAAAAGGGAACACGGGTTTTTCCATGTGTTAAACACTCTAATCATGGTATACAACTAAAAAGCTAAAAATAATAACTTTTTAACAAAAAAATCAAACCGACGAAAGATTGAACTGAAAAGCTAAAAATAAATTTTGAGGCGGCGCCAAAGAAACAATCAACGAAAAGCAACCTAGCTACAATAAAATTATGCTTCGCTTCAAATAATTAATTTAGGTACATGTTTGTATGTTTGTTTGGCGCCGCCTCAAAATTTATTTTTAGCTTTTCAGTTCAATCTTTCGTCGGTTTGATTTTTTTGTTAAAAAGTTATTATTTTGTGTTTGGTTTTGAAGTCGGTTCCCTTTTTTTCAAAAAGTTTTTTATTTTACCCTTTTTATTAGTTTAGATATTCAACAAAAATCTTCATAAAAATCGGCGTCTTTAAAAATCTACAATCCAAGTAAGCAAAAAAACGGATCCACGCGAGCAACGTCACGGGATATCCATTTGTGTTATATACTAAAACCTTCTCCAGAATGTAATGAACACTGTCCTGAAAACCGCATCAAAATCGGTTCAGCCAAACGCGAGACAATCGCGGACAAACATACATACATACAGGTCGAACTGAAGAACCTACTTTTTTTTTTAAGTCGGTTAACTACTTTTTTTTTTGAAGTCAGTTAAAAAATACACATGCTCCATGAAACAGATACAAGGTTTTGTTTTTAAAAAACGTTGCCCCACACTAGTAGCTTCCTTCTGTTTCGTGGATGCATTTACAAACATAGAAACACATACACCAGCACCCGGAACGGGACCACCTATACTACTTGTAGGTCATACAAAAATTTGTTCCCTGCGGGGAACGAACCCGCAAAATGCTGCACAGCAGTCGACCACTCAGTCACTGCGCCAACGGTGCCGCAGGTTAAGGGCGCATAACCAGAAAGTTGGCAACGTCGCAAATAGCTGTCAAATATTTACAAATTTTAATTAATTTGGTAAATTTACTGTATGAAAATAAGAAAAAAGGCTCTGTAGTGCACTAAAACATTGATATAGGAATGCAATAAAAACACTGAATTTAATGTTGTCACCGTTTCAGGTCTAGAAAAGCCATTTGGAAGGTTTCCAAATACTTTTTTTACATCTAAAACTATTTATTCGTTGTTGCGATATTACTTATTGCATTCCCTTATCAATGTTTCAGTGCACTACAGAGCCATATTTCTTATTTCCATACAGTAACATTGCTAAATTAATTAAAACTTGTTAATATTTGACAACTATTTGCGACGTTGCCAACTTTCAGAATAAGCGCTCTTAAGGTCTAAACAGTTTGTGTCGAAAATTTTTCGATAAGTTTTTTAAAAAGAAAAAGCCTACTTGTATGGGTTAACATTACTTTCCGAAAAAAATATCACTTAACTTTTTAGACCCATTTATTCTATTTATGTATGCGAAGTTTCAACAAAATCTGTTATATATTTTAAAAAAATAAGGATTTTCAATATTTGTATGAAATTTTGTTCAGTTTCTCTTGAAGAAAACACAAAATGGACTTCTTGAAACCGGCAGTGCTAATTATACATTGTTGGCTCATTATAAACACTTAAAATTCTCAAGTACTTTTTGCCAACTAAACTGAAATGTTACTACAGTATTTTTACTACAAGAATTTTACCTACATTAATTAAATTCCCCTCCTTTTTATCTGAGACCCGACCTCAATAGTACCGGGTTAAGTCCACCGCTATAACATGGCCTGTTTCGCCCCTTCTTAGGTGCAAATTGGTGAAGGAAAAAGTGGAATTTAATAGAAAGCCTCAGCTCAAGGTATGGTGGTTGAAATGAGGTTTCCTTTAAAAATATAAAAATTGTTTTTATTTCAATAATAACAAGAGGTTGTTCAAAACAGACTTGTTTACAGTGCAGGTAGTGAATAATTGTTCTATTCATAACTAGATGAATGTTAATGAAATTTCTTTGGAAATGTCTGTATACCTGTGTCATCATCTTCCTCGTCGGCGCAACACGTTTTTTTTCTTCCATTCTCCCCTATCAGACGTCACAGTATCATTTACTTCTTTTTCATTCATATCATTCCTTAGATAATCCATCCATCTTTTCTTTGGCCTTCCTCTCCATCCATCAACATTCATACTCATCACTCTCTCAGTCACGTGAGTCTCATCCCTCCTCATCACATGTCCAAGACAGATGATTCCCTTTCATTTTTTCTGTAACAGGCGTCAGTTTCAAACTTCCCCTTATAAACTCATTCCTTACTTTATCCATTCTTGTCACTCCACATATCCATCTCAACATCCTCATCTCTGCTACATGCAATCGTTTCTCATCCATCTTTTTCACAGCCTGTGTACGAGTATATAATTACTTTCGTTGTTTATATATTATTATAGTTGTGAATGGTGTATGTTATACAATTAATTTTGAATATTTATTTTAAATAATAATGTAGTGACTGGATTTTTTACTGCTACTAGCTGTCATATTTTGTTTACTATAAGACCATTTTTTCGTGTGGCTATCGAATATTTCTCCAATATCCTATATTAAAATTTCAAAGTATATTATATCTTAGTAAGTACCTATATTACGTGTTTCGTCATTTATTATTATAATTCTAAGTATTAGTTAGATCCAATATAAGCGTAATGCATTAGAATCTCAAAAGCACAAATACAATTATGATAATGATAATAAGAACGTACTAAATCATGAAAGAATCTACTTTTATACTGTTTCAGATTTTATTCAGCCAGCTTAAAAAGAAAAAAACTTCACGATGAAAAGAACAAACCTGAAAAATAAAGAAAAACAGCTCTTTCTTTAACTTGAGTGCACTGCTTTTACGAAATTCTGAAGAAAAACTACTTTATTTCAAATTAATGTAATCTTTTAGCTATTGTACTTAATGTGCTGTATTTCATGAAAGTTAAAATAATAATCATGAAAAGAACTGCTTTAAAGAATCCTACTTTATATTAATGCAAAAATGTCATTATTATTTTGTATGTTTTTTTCAGTTTTCACGTCAAAACAGCGAAACCGATTTGAATAAATTTTGTACATTTTTTAAAGAA
Organism: Agrotis exclamationis; assembly: GCA_950005045.1. Taxonomy (NCBI): domain Eukaryota; kingdom Metazoa; phylum Arthropoda; class Insecta; order Lepidoptera; family Noctuidae; genus Agrotis; species Agrotis exclamationis. Next base: position 3,524,496 of record OX465431.1, on the reverse strand, counting down.
CGTATTTCGATACAGTCGTCCTACTACCTACTAATATTATTATGAATGCGAAAGTGTGCATGTTTGTTTATATGTATGTTCCGTTTTCACATCAAAACTGCTGAACCAGTTCTGGTGAATTTTGGATAAAGGGACCTGTAGAGACTATCATAGGACGGAGGGAAGGCGGGCAACAGCTAATTTTATTTAGACTAATAAATAAGTTTTATCTTAGACATAGAGTAGCTTCTAAATCTAAACATAAAGAAGGTTATTTTGACCCAATTTCGACCCAGACAGACGTGACAAGAATTCTACCTAATCTAGTTCTGAAACTGCGTGCCTAAGTAATTAAGACTTAGGTACAGACGAGACGAGGCCTTCATCAGGTTTCTTTATTTTTCCTTTTATCAATCAGGATATCTAATTCATTTTGATGCCACAGTATTTGGCACACGATTTCATAGAAGTATTTGGTTTATTATTTTTGAATAAAATCAAAGAAGTATATTTTGTGAAATGGCCGAGAAATAAGAAATAGAGTACGCGCCACAAAAGGAAGCCTACGGAAAAATCATGGTACTACATTTTTTTATGCAATGATATAGACACTGGAACTTCTACTTCGAGTTTTGTTGTCATCATTCTATGTTTTATTTTTTCAATGGCATTTCGCAGGTCAACCTAGAGGAGGTTGTGTGCAGCTTAACCGGACAACCCTGTGATGTGCTTTGAATCTAGGGCCTTCGGCAACGGGCTTTCAAATTAAATTAAAAACTAAGCGACCACACGGTAAGGGCACCCCCTGTGGGGTATCAACCTCGGCTTAGAGCGTCGTTGAGGGAGGACAGCAAGGACAGACTGGATCTGATTGATATTATTATTCAGGGGAGTTGACATAATCGTTAATTATTTATCCTTATAAAACTAGAGATAAGCAGTGTTTGTTCGTCAAAATGACTAAAAACGGTTCCTCAAACGAGAGCCCATTTTTTACGACCTTGTATTATTTTCGCTGAACAGAAGTGGCAGAACAAATTACCCAGCAAAATGAGAACCTATCACTCGTAAAAAAACCTTTTTGTTAACTTCCGACCATAACCATCAATTCCAAAACCACACATTTGTAAAGACATAGGCAACAATCTCATTTGATTTATCTTTGGGAATAGTACACCAATTTGGTAGTTATGTCCAACATTCACAACGTCTAGCTTGTAATTCATGTCCAAGTTGACACATTGCTCTATTCAGCACTACGTAGTGCTAGCGCTCAAATGCTCATATTGAGCATAAAAGCCAGTCCATTCTGGAGCAATCAGCTAAGTTTGGTCGAAGCTTACCACCCGTGAAATTTTGAGATGAATGGCTGCAGGGAATGGTTCTGACACTAGTCAGAACTTTAGTTTGAATACTGTTTGAAAATCAGGTTTTATTTGCTAAGTAGGTAATGCTTGTTTATTTTTTGTTCAATTGGTTCAGTCTTAAAGATTTTATAAAACACCAGGATAGGCTAAACATGCTATTTGTACATTGCACTAAGTGTTATGAAAAATATCTAGTTTTAATTCCGTGAATTTGGCATTTGTTACGGATTTAATCATTAATCAATCTAAAATATAAAAATCAATGCCACTTTTCGTTGTAATATTATTATAACTCAAAAACGGGCTCACTTATCCAAACCTTTATCTATATCTTTAGTTTAGGCTTAGCTTTGTTCGAACTATTTAGTAGATGCTTTATGTGAAGTTTGCACAAAATCGGACGAGCGGTTCTTAATATACCCGTGCGAAGCTGGGACAGGCCACTAGTCTAATATATAAAAATCAATGCCACTTTTCATTGTAATATTGTAACTCAAGAACTGGCTCACCTATCCCAACCGAATGTTTAGGCTTTGTTCGAACTATTTAGTAGATACTTTATGTGAAGTTTGCACAAAATCGGACGAGCGGTTCTTAATATACCCGTGCGAAGCTGGTACGGGCTCCTAGTCCTAGATATTTTTAATAACATTTAATGTCATGGATTTCCGCAAAGTAACGCCTGATTCTATAATTTATAAACTTACACATATTTTTCACGGGGGTAAGTAGAAACACTCCCAAATCTAAATAAAATATTGAGTCTGGTAAAAAAGCTAATTGTTTTATGTATCCTTTCAAATGTCGTTTTTAACTCAAAATTTTAATAAAAATGATCCAATATGCCTTATTTTATTACACACATAAAAAATCTAAGTGAAGAGGATCCTTCTCAACAGCCAATGTTTCATCATCATCATCAGCCTATAAATGTTCCCACTGCTGGAACACAGGCCTCCTCTCTGTGAGAGGGAGTGGGCCGTAATCTACCACGCGGGCCCAGTGCGGATTGGTAGATGTCACATGTCTTCGAATTTTTGGTTCTAGGATATGCCGGTTTCCTCACGATGTTTTCCTTCACCGTTTTGAGAGCAGTGGTGTTGAAATAAATTACACAAAGTAATGCGCCTGACGGGGTTCGAACCCACGACCTACAACTCGTAAGTCTGGACCGATACCACTGGGCCACCACTGCTCGCCAATGTTTAATCAACAATAAACCAAAATACCCACCTTCAGGTAAAACAAACCCCTCATAAAACACTCACATCCAATTGAAAGACTACAAGTTCTAATATTGGACCTTAAACCGGTCTAGCCGAGAAGCAATCAGGCAACTTCTGCCTGTGCTTACCGTTCCATGAAATTTCGCCGGGGAGAAACCGGACCAGTTAAATTGAAATGTGTTGATGGACGTTCTTGATTCGACGATATTAATTTAAATATATTCAGTACGGAGTTCGGCCATGCGTTATAATTACGTTTTATCGACGAATTTCCTATATTTGTTATCGAAACATTGTATATTGTTTCTTTTTTCTGTGAATTCGTTTATGAGGTGCTGGTTTTAATTGATATTGTTAAATTGTGTTTGTTAAATTAGTTTTGGTGGTTATTTCAATATTTAATTCGTATGTGGTAATTGATGTTTTTGTGAGAAAGGTCATGTGCAAACATTTTTTATGTATTTTCGACCCAATTTTTACAGCACTGAACGCGATAATCATTGTCATTTGAATTGTTTTCGAAAACCGATACTATCTTTGTTACTATGAAAAATTAGCTGTTGCCAGCAGCTTCGCCCGCTACAACTCAAAAATTATTCCACTGAAACATAAAATCAGGATAAAAACTATTGTACTATCATATAATATATGTTAATCTAATTTAGAAACTATCTGTGTGCCAAACATCAAAATCCTTCCAGTTGTTTTTGCATGAAAGAATAACAGACATATCCATCCATTCATGCAAACTTTCACATTTGTAATTTTAGTTAGAACCTATAAAGTAGACAACTACAAAAATGTTAAAACGTTTTAGTTATGTCGATCCCATTAAATGTCATTGTAAAATCCGCTGTCTCCTTTTTTGGGAACTAACAGAATTACCGCTTAATTTTTGTATCTTTTGTGTAAGCGGGCCTTTTCTTAATATTTGTGTAATCTTTTCCATTTAATTTCTAACAACCCAAAAGAAACTGATAATATCAATGGCGCCTAAAAGACTCCGGAGTTCAAATTAACTTGGCTCTTGTTTTTCCTCCTAACCAAACTCCTTCAAAGCCTTTTCGATCCTGCCGGTAAATTTTTAGCATAGTTATAATTAGTTTTAGGCGAAACACGGAGAACTAAAAGTTAAATTTGATTTTGTGTAGTTCTGGTGTAACGAGGTGTAAGTTAAGTAAAAAAAAAAAATCGTTGCAATGAAAATTAATATTCGTGCTGTATTGTGAAATTTTGAAGTTTTGTTGATTGTCATTTGGCTTTTAAGTTTTTATTAGAAAGATTTGATTTGATTAAATCAAGGTAATGACCTCGCCGAGCAGAGATGCGATTGATTTGTTGATTGGGCGTTTGGAATACTTATCCAGAAGGACGCAGGTTCAAGTTCTGCTCGTAGTCTCATTTTTCTTTCCGCAAAAATATTTTCTAGGTTTTCTTTAACGAAGTTTTATTTTTGTCTTGAGACAGTCGCTGAAAAAAAAATTACAACTACCAATCATCGCGATAAACCTTTTTAGGGTTCCGTAGCCAAATGGCAAAAACGGAACCCTTATAGATTCGTCATGTCTGTCTGTCTGTCTGTCCGTGTATGTCACAGCCACTTTTTGTCGAAAGTATAAGAGCTATCCTGTTGAAACTTGGTAGAAAGATGTATTATGTGAACCGCATTAGGATTTTCACACAAAAATCAAAACAAAACAAATTTTGGGGGTGCCCCCCATACTTGGAATTGAAACTCAAAAAAAAATTTTTCACCAAACCCATACGTGGGGGTATCTATGAATAGGTCTTTAAAAATGATATTGAGGTTACTAACATATTTTTTTTCTAAACTGAACAGTTTGCGCGAGAGACACTTCCAAAGTGGTAAAAAGTGTGTGTCCCCCCCCCCGTAACTTCTAAAATAAGTGAATGATAAAACTAAAAAAAAATATATAATGTAGACCTCAACCAAAACTACCAACGAAAATTAGTTTGGATGAGATACAGTTAGCAGTTTTTGAGATATAGTACATTTTCAAAAACCGCAAATATAACCAATTGCCATTCATAGGTACAAATACTATGAAAAACAAAGTTATTTTTATTGTTTGTGTATATTACTTACTAATCTCAATATAATTATATCTCTAATCTATGCTTGCTGCTACGGTACCCTTCATGGGCGAGTCCAACTCGCACTTGGCCGGTTTTTTTTTTTAACAGGCGTGGTAAAATCATCAAACGAGTCCTTCCATCCAGGGCAGGGCAGGAGGGACTGTCAGAATTATACTGTCTAAAATCCACGGTAACCTTCAATAGCCCTTTTTGTTCCGGGCTCACGGTAGCTCATTAGTCCCGCGACCATCGCGATATACCTAGGAAACGAAGGGTGTATCATTACACAAGCTCGCTTCGCATGCCGTGTCGTAAGTCGCATCGCAAATCGCAATTGATGTCGTATCGCCGGTTACTGTGAACGGGGTCTTATTTATACGTCTTCGCACGACTACGTACGAAACTTTTCGATCCCCTAAGTACTAAGGCAGCCCGCATACTATGTAAGAGTCATTCGTGCGTATAGACCCTACGTCCGAAATCAATTCGAACTTGTTGAAATATTTTGCGTATTCGTGCGGTAGAGATGAAAACCATATCGATGTTTCCGGAACTTCTTGGCAAAATACAACCATAATTTTTCTTCACCAGAAACCATGAGCCACTTACTTTGGTATCAACCTTATTATCAATGTATTATCATTACATAATGTTCTATTGTTGGGCAAAAGTGTCCCTCCACTTTTTCTAGAAAAGCGTTTTTTTTTGTTAGAAAAACGCATGATGTAACCATGCGCTTCATCGAACCTAGCTTATATTTTTTTTGCGTATATTAATATGACCTATTTCGGTTATTAAAATTAACTGAAAAGTCAGCGTTTCATAACTAATTGCAGTGCTATACCAAATCAGTGAATAATTAAATGTTTGAACCTATGTTTAATTGGCGTTCTGATGCTAGCATTTCCAATAATTTTTGGACAGCTTTCTATGGATAGGACCACTATAGTGTAATATAGGTATAATAAATTAGATCTGATGATGAAATCAGATATAATTTTCCCACGGATGAGACACAGCCCTCCTTTCATGTGAGATCCAGTTTTTGCCATTTAAAAAAAATATGACAGGTTCTTAACTAAGAAAATTTGTTTACTGACTTAATATTTATTGTTTAATTAACTTTTTACCAACATTGTAATACGTAAATTGTGTCCACAAATAATTTATTAAAAATAGTTTGAGTAAAAATATCTCAGAAAAACACGTGTTCAATATTTTTTTATACTCTAACTGACGGACTTAACAGATTTTCAATTTATTTATGTAGTAAACTATCTTATTATAATCATAATAATTATCTTATTACTATTTAAATCAATCAAGGATCCTTACCAGATTGAAGGCCCAGTAAATAAATACACTTTTAGCAGTTTCTTGTAATAACTTATTATGTACCAGTTACCAAAACAAATGGGTCAACTAAACTATGTTGACGGGGCAGGACTGCCCCGCTTGAGCAAAAAACCGCTGTGTCCTCACGCAGGCGATAGGTGACGACCTCTCGCGCCCGGCATAGGTTGCGGCCATGCTGCGGGGCGAGACGGAGTTGGAAGCGGTAGCCTCCTTTTGCGAAGCAGTCATGCTCGCGAAGGAAGAGGCGGGACGCGCGAGTGAGAGGACAGCGTCCACCCCTCACCCACGCCGCATGGGTCGCGGGACACACGTATACCGCAACCCCGGTACACAAAGACACCGGACACCTTGGATTTTAGTCAGTACAAGTCTGACAGTCCCTCCCGCCTTGCCCTGGGTGGGAGGACTCATTTGATGATTTTACAACGATAATAAAAAATGTTGACGTTAATACGGAGGTATGAAACTTTTATTGACAAACTTTTTAATGTCATATGGGACAGTCTAAATGATAATATTACAATAAAGCGATCTCATATTGATTTTAGTCAGTACAAGTCTGACAGTCCCGTCCTGCCCTGGGTTCCGAGGACTCATTCAATGATTTTACCACGTAAAAAATAGGGCATACTCGTTGGCCAAACACTATCGCGCGACATTTTTTTAAGTTAACTTTTCCAGGGGACGCAAAACCTAATTAAAGTAATTTAATTAAAGAAAAAAACAATAAGAAAAAACAAAAAAGTGTTCCAAACAGCAATACCCTGTTGATTCAACAAAATCTATTTTAAAACAGACACTGCCTATTTCAGTCTAGTCCATATAATTTTGTTTGTTTCAGCAAAATGCTGAAACATTAATATGGTGCTTATAAAGCAGAACGTATAACATCTAATTATGTTAAAATTTAATTGTATGTAGTTATTAGAGTTTGATCCATAATTAATAGGTAGGTACGTTCTAGACTATGATAGTTAGATAATTAGTATAAATGGATAAAAACTAGCTTATGCCCGCGGCAACGTCCGCGTTGGTTATTATTATAGTTATGGGCAGCAGCCGATTTTTTTAAAATTCTTTATATCTCTCAGTAAAACAGTAAAATATTTTTTTCACTTCTCTTGCTCTGAAAGTGCTTCTTTGTGCAGGGTATAGGCTGCACAAAATCGAATTTTGTGCACAAGGGCATTAACTTATCTGCTCATAAATGTCTTATATTAAGGCAAAGAAAATGAGCCATACAGCCAAATGCAATAAGAAGTTCATAGATAGAATTTGTTATTATATAATATTTACTTTAATTTATTTGCCTTATGTGTTTTCAAGATATAATTAGATATTAAAATTTTAATTCAAGTACGGTAGGTTAGTTGATTTAAGAAAATTATTATTACAAAATTAATTTAATAGTTTAGGCTGTATAGGTCTGCAGCCTAATATCAATGTCGTAAGATTTAAAAAAAATAAAGCGGCGGGAAACAGCTCTTGTTCTTTTTTCGTGCATTTATTAATTTCTTCAATTAAAAAAACAAAAAATAATAAAAAAAGTAATAATAATTTTACAATTTAATTTTTTTTTTGCCACCTTCTCACAATATGTCGTCTTCACAAATTCAGAAAAATACCGTTAATAAAAAAAACAATTTCCTTCAGTATTCAAAACTGTTCTAATTTTACTTTGAATTTTAATTAAAGAAATGTTATGTTTTACTACTGTTTTATTTGAATTTTATTTGAAGTGAAAAGCAGAGTTTATAACTCGTCCACATAACCATTTTTATCCTCGACATTACTATCAGCCCTCGCCTTCGCCTCGGGCTGCTAAAAGTCTCGGATAAAAATGGTTTGTTTTGTGCACTTGTTGTAAAATCTACTATTTCAACACACTTGCTCATAAAATGGCTCTAATTTCACCGCAATTAGGCACGTAATGACACCTGTTATCAAACTGTGACTTTTTCTTTACTATTATTCACAAGTGAGTTATAGGTTTTTTTTTTTTAATTGTTTGATTTGCTTTGTTTTTAAAAAAGTTTCGAAACAAAAAAGATCGTGTTCAATAGTACAAATAAATTAATGTACCTACCTATTGCTTGCTAGTTTCATGCAACTTCGTATTTAAATAGATAACTTGTACGTTTTTAATAAATACAACTTTCACTCAAATATAACTTTTGTTTTTCTGTGATAAAGAAAACTTTGAATTACCCATTTTGTACGTGGCTAAAACGCTATCCGAGAAAAGCCAAAAAAAAGAAACCTCATTCTTTTAGTCTATGGCCGATCTGTTAGATGCGCGCGCATAGGAAAACTGATTTATTTTTCCCGCCATTGCGAAAAAATTTTCACAACTCGTTTTCACTGTTGAAATTATAGTTATTTTCTTCACAAGTGTGTTGAAAAACGTCGTATGATACACGTGTGTATTGATGATTACCGTCCTCGGCTCTCTTAAGACCCTCACCTGACGGCTCGGGCCTCAATGACGCCTCAGCGGTAATCACCAACATTACACACTTGTACCATAATGTACTATTATTTTAGTTGTTTTCGGATAGGTACTAGAACTTATGAAAAAACAACATCTTTGATATTTCCAGAGTATTGGTGATTTTTGCGGACCTCAACATTTTGGGATAAATCCCATATATGGAAAAAATTACGTATAGGATAGATGCCCCGCTGAGAAAATAGCATCTAACTGCAAAAACTAAACTAACTGAATAAAATAACATGAGATTCATCCACGAAACTAGAGTAATTATAATTATTAGTAATATACATACTTAGTATGGATTGAGTCAATTATACAGTCAGTTAGAGCAGTGGTGGCCCAGTGGTATCGGTCCCGACTTACGAGTTTATAGGTCGTGGGTTCGAACCCCGCCAGGCGCATTACTTTGTGTAATTTATTTCATCACCACTGCTCTCAAAACGGTAAAGGAATACATCGTGAGGAAACCGGCATGTCCTAGAACCAAAAATTCGAAGACATGTGACATCTACCAACCCGCACTGGGCCCGCGTGGTGGATTATGGCCCACTCCCTCTCACAGAGAGGAGGCCTGTGTCCCAGCAGTGGCAACATTATAGGCTGATAATGACGATACAGTCAGTTACGTTCAAGTCCCATAATATTGTCACAATCCTTGATAGACAATCCCAAAATCAGTTTGCCCGACTTTTGCGTCCCCGAACAGGACTGTCTTGCTGACTCAAACCAAAAAGGCACAACCGTTAAAAAAAAAAAACAAATTATACCAAATGAACACTTGCAAACATCATCACTCAATGGTACATTAAGAGTCGTTTCCCTAACACAGATGGACAGCTTCCTAACTCCCCTGAAATGGTTCACGCTATTATATTTACGATGAATCCGGATGACAAATATTATGATAATGGCTTCTGAGATAAATGATGGTTTTTATTGTCATGGGAGGACCTAAATTTTTGAGTTATGTAGCTTTGGTTTTGGGAGTACATTAGTTGTGTGAATGATTTCATTTTGCCCGTGAATAATATCATTTGTTTCATCTGTTTTGTTTTTCAGACCCGCGACATCCGTCGCCGTGGGCGTCTACCACTGCGGCTGAGGGAAGACGCTGTCCTCTCCCTCGCGCGGCCCGCCTCCTCCTTCGCGAGCATGACTGCTTCGCAGAAGAAGGCGACCGCTTCCCACTCCGTCTCGCCCCGCAGCATGGCCTCGACCAATGCCGGGCGCGAGAAGTCTCCGCCTATCGCCGTCGAGAGGACACGGCGATGCTCTGCCCAAGCGGGGCAGTCCTGCACCGTATGCTCCACCGTGTCCTCCGGGCGGTCCTCGCAGTGGTGACACCCGGACGTTTCCTCCTTCTTTATCCGACACAGGTACCTCCCGAAGCATCCATGTCCGGTGAGGACCTGCGTCATGCGGTAGGTGAGGACGCCGTGGGACCTATCCAGCCACTCCTCAAAGAGGGGTCTTACAGCCGCGATTGCGGCGTGCCCGTACCTCGGTTGCGACAGTCGTTCTCTCCAAACTGCCCTGAGATCGCGCCGGAGCTCTTCCCGCCGCGCCTCGAATTCTCGAGGCATCGGGGATACACCCCGACGCTGCGCCTCCACGCGCCACTCATAGACGCGTGTTGTTGTATACTCAGATAATAAATATATTGGAGTGAAGTTCCAGTCTTACTGCTAAATACCAATCTTACTTCTACTTAATATTTCCATGTGAAGGGATGTATTGTATTATGTTCCACTTTCGCTTCAAAATTTTTGAATGTATTTTCGCAGAGATGGGACCCTAGAGAAAGTTATAAGCCATAAGGGCTCCCACACATAAACACGATACGACGTCGCGTCGTAGAAATCTACGATGAGCATCGTTACAGTGGGGTGGTGTTTTAGTTCATTCCAAAAAATGGACCGCTCTAGACGCATTCTGTTGCATAGTACGGGACGCTGCTCGACTAGCGCAATTAAATGATCGACTTCAATACCATCCGTCAACTTTGAATTTCGAAAAACTACTGCGCAGGATTGCATCGTGAGTCGCAACGTCGTATCGTAGATTACCACGACGCGACGTCGTATCGTGTTTATGTGTGGGAGCCCTAAGTGGGGAAAGGAGCGCAAGCAAAGTCACGGGCGACAGCTAAAATTTTATATGGAGCGATTGCCTTTGCCTATCTGACTTCCACAACCCATTTAGTATTGGGTACTATTACACGCCCCGGTAAGTCACTCATAGCAATTTTCATGTATTCGACAAATTGTGCGAAGCCTCTGGCAACTGCTAGTTCCAAATAATATTGTCATGTCTATCAAGACAATCTGAAAGTCTGACATTTGTTAGTCTAACTTCAGAATACCTGAGTATGTGTCAGAAGTTATGATTTAGGGAGTCTGAGCCTAGTTGTTTTATGGAAATAATAAATACGTAAAGTTTATTTAAAGTTGGACTGAAATGTAATGATAGACAAGAAACGTGGACTAGAATAGGTAATCATACTTTGTCTCTTTTTTGAGGTGGAAGCTATCCCTCACGCGTCCCGGTCTACCCAAGCGGGGCACATCTACGCCGTATACTCCACCGTGTCCTCCGGGCGATCTGCACAGAGCGGTGACACCCAGGCGTTTCTTCTTTCCCAATCAGACACAGGGACCTCCCGAAAAATCCGTGTCCGGTGAGGACCTGTGTCAGGTGGAAGGCGACGGCGTGGCGTCTTTCCAGCCACTTCTCTAAGAGGGGTCTTACCACCGCTATAGCAGCGTGCCAGAATTGAGAAATTCCTAATACATTATTATGTTGTTGTTTATAATAAAATATTTAACAATACGTTAGTGAAATGTGAATAGGTTTTGTAAAATAGATTTACTTATCCGTAACCCCCAGAGGACCCTCTTACACGTGTTTCTTCTTAAGTCAAGTAAGTTACTTAAGCCACGTCAACAAAGGAGGTTCACGATCAATATGATCACTAGCCCATATTTCCAGGATTGGCCTATTGTACGAGTAGCTTAATATAAGCTCAGTTAACCTTTAAAGACCTCACACACGACCTTCAGTCACCTTAACTTTAATCTTACAATACGAAATAGATTTTATTATAAGTTTGATATTCTCAGTTCCTGACTTAACTCAAGTCAAGCTCAATACATAATAGCTCCGCCAGATTTAGACATAAAGCCCAGTTTCCATCGCGAGCGGAGCGGACCCATTAATGACTTATTTTAACTGCTTACATTGTGTTTCCACCAGCAAAGAAATGACTGGGCGGTCAAAAAGAGTAAAAATGTCCTCGCTCTGTGAGTCAGAATAAGACATTAATACCCATTAATGACTTAGTTAAACTCGCAAGCGCAAACTGGAAACCGGCCTTATTCTGATGTTTACATTACTCCAGTGACAATCCAATGCTGGAATCCAGTGACGCTGGATTCAGCTACTGGATCAATGTTAATCAGCCAAGTCGCGACATAACAGTGCTTTTTAATCTTGGTAAAATCATCGAATGAGTCCCACCCAGGGCGAGATGGGGGGAACTGTCAGACTTGTACTGATTAAAATCCACGGTTGTCGGTCGGTGATCCTTCGTTAGCTCTTTACGTGCCAGGGTCAAACTTACCTGATAAGACAGTCTTGCGACCCTAGCAGGCTTTGGCTTTATAAGGGGGAACAGATCCCCGTCAGATTACTGCCAGCTCTTTGAGGTACACATGGAACAGGTGGCGCCGTCGACCCGAGCATGGTCCATGTTCGGACGGCGAGTCACCCATCACTCGCCGCCCGCATGTCCACGCATGTTAGAGCCGAAAATGTTCAATTGAAGGCAAGAACACCGTACAAAGTTTTAATCTCCCTTTTCTCGGGCAATACAAAGAGTATTGTCATACCAGTCTCAAAGAAATAGTTTCGTGGTGCTGCTGCTAGCTCACCTTATTACATGCTCAAAGACGCGGCTGTAGAGGTTTTGGTTCGAGAAGAGGTATGAATCAATATCATTCTGTATTCAGGCTTTTGTATCTTTTAGTTTTAAGAAAATCATCAATGAAACTGAACGCGATCAACACGTTTAAGCGCGTTCAGAAATTGTCATTGTAAATTTTCTTTAGCAATATGTCATTTCATTGTCTTCTTGTATGCAGATGCTGAGTCCTTATCACGAGTTTTCACTATTTCACTTTACAGCGTCTTTCCAGTATTTACAGCGTTTCTTGTATGGAAAAATGGAACAGCGCCTCTGGTCTACGAATTTTTTTTTTGAAATTTGTCAATTGAAAATGTCAAAGTTCCAAATTACTTTACGTCATAATAACTGAAAACTCATGATAAGGCATTGCATCACACCACTGGCTGGACAAAGCTTCTCCCGGTGACCTTTAATTTCCTGAATTGAGGGCCAGAGTTGACTACAGCTGGTAGTTACTCCAGTTCACAAAAAAAAATTGGATTTTCATCTTGCAAAATATTTAAGAATACAATAGAATACACTTGAAGGACAAGATGTAAAGAGATCGCTTTTACTTACTACTTTACCGCCGTACTAGTGGCCAAGCCGGGCTTTGGATTTTAATTTCGAAAATCTACATTTTTTATCCGAACACAATGACATAATTATCTAATTTGTTGTAGTCGTTCGGAATCGATGCGCGTACAAATAAACTTAGGTGGCTACGTCATACAATAAATTCCCACCTGCTAATACCACATCTAGCAATATAATACATCAACGCAACAAGCCTTTACTTCAATCTGGCGTAAAAATCCAGACTCCTTCTATTCCACACACAGGATGTTCCCACAACCCACATAAGCTTTTTAGAAACAGGCACGTTCGAGCACCGCTTCGGTGTGCTTGTAATAAAAAAATGTTGCTTAAGGTGCACTCCAGACTGCAAGGTGCGATAAATCGGTTATTTGTTATTTTTTTTGAGCACTTTATCTGACCCGAAAACTACATTCTTCACTGGCTCTGGTTCTTGTGTAGTGTTGATACAAGAAAATGCTGATAAAATAAAAACTACCCAGTCAAATTATTTATGGGACCAACAAGTATACTACCAACACATACCTACATAAATGACCATGTATGTACATAATTATATACATATTAAATATATTAAGTAATAAAAATAGCTTCGGGTTGTAACTTATTCTAATGTATTTTTTTTAGTGTGGTAAAATCATCAAATGAGTCCTCCCACCCCGGGCAGGGCGGGAGGGACTGTCAGACTTGTACTGACCAAAATCCACGGTGTCCTTCAATAGCCCTTTATGTTCCGGGGTCACGGTAATGAGATAAGTCCCGCGACCCCATTCTAATGTATTTGCGCAGTCCATGCCATAAGTATATTTTCAGAAAAGAAATGCAATCTGCTTAGGTATGCGTGAAGGTAACCATTTTACGAATATAAGAAAACAAATGGTAATGACTTTGCTATGAATTCATGAAATCAATGAATTTAAAAGAATTGCTTATAGTGTCCATTTTAGACCAGCCTATTAAATTATTATGAATTTATCAAACAGACGGAAAAGCGATTTTCCGGCAGTAAAAAATTGATTTTCCAGCACTCATTTTTCGAACATCACCACTCTCACCAGTCTGAGACACCCTTTATCATCTCTATCAAAATATAGTTGTTACAAAATACTATATGTCTGTTACCTGCTTTATAAACATACCGTATGTGGTGGAGGTAGCAAAGTTTCAGGCTCCATGAATGTATTTTTAAACTCGAACAAAAAGTTTTTTTTTTTGTTTAACTTTAAAAGAGGTTCTGTCTTTTAAAAGAGGATCAGAGTGTTGAGGTTGAAAAGGACAGAACAAATGGCGTCAGGGAATTAGACAAACGAAAAGTGTTTTTTTTTTGCAAGTAGTTCAGAATAAGCTTACTTAACTACTTATACACCGTGACTTTTTAGTCGTCTTACAAAAGTGGCCCACTTAATGTACCCGACCTAAAATACATCTAGGCGAGTATAGTTTTTTTTTAATCGTTAATAATAATTTTTATTATTAATAAATAGGTACATTAGAAATAAGAAAATGTTTACGTATCAAGCTGTAGAGTATACCTACCCAGCGCAATAGTCGGGCAGATCATTCCATCTCCATTTTCTACGAGACAAGGGTGTTTTTAACTACTCCTTGCGTCTTAATAATGAATTAAAATGTTATTTTTAAATTTTTCAAATCTCTTAAATACCAATTTTTTTATTATAAACGTGTTCTAGTCATTGGGTACATGAACTGGGCTGCCGTTGTAAGACGACTAAAAAGTCACGGTGTATAATAATTATAATTATTATATAAGTAGTTAAGTAAGCTTATTCTGAACTACTTATTAATTCATCATCAGCCTATAAATGTCCCCACTGCTGGGACACAGGCCTCCTCTCAGAGAGAGGGAGTGGGCCATAATCCACCACGCGGGCCTTTTTTTTTAGCGTGGTATAATCATCAAATGAGTCCTCCCACCCAGGGCATGGCGGGAGGAACTGTCAGACTCGTACTGACTAAAATCCACGGTGTCCTTCAATAGCCCTTTGTGTTCCGGGGTCACGGTAATGAGATAAGTCACGCAACCCCGGCAGGATTTGGCCCTCTAGAGGGGGGCCCCGTCATCATGCTGACACTGGGGCGCGCGTGGAACACAACGCGCTGTCGACCCGGGCATGGTCCATGGTCGGGTGGCGAGTTGCCCATTACTCGCCGCCCGCATGCCCGCGACCACGCGGGCCTAGTGCGGGTTGGTGGATGTAACATGTCTTCGAATTTTTGGTTCTAGGTCATACCGGTTTTCTCACGATGTTTTCCTTCACCGTTGTGAGAGCAGTGGTAATGAAATAAATTACACAAAGTAATGCGCCTGGCTGGATTCGAACCCACGACCTTTCAACTCGTAAGTCGAGGCCGATACCACTAGGCCACCACTGCTCAATTATTTATTAATACTAATTATTTCTTCTAAATATGAATTGTTTTTGTTCGTTTGTGTTACTTATTTGTTTTGTCCTGTGTGGAAGGATACCAAGCTGTGGGTACCAATGAAACAACAAATTTGACAGAAATATCATATCCGATATGGTCTAGTGGCTAGGATACCTGGCTCTCACCCAGGAGGCTCGGGTTCGATTCCCTGTATCGGAAGTAGTTTTTGAATATTTTTAGAGCATTTCATAGGTTTCATAGATGATTTTTGAGGAAAGAAAAGTTCAGCTGTAGTAGAATTTGAACCCGGGGTGGTATTTTGAAGAAGTTACAAACTAGTCTGAGAGATGGCGTTACATTACCGTAAAACTTTCAAACTAGGGAATAGAAGATTCAGCTTCTGAATATGAGTTGCAGTATCCTAATTAGGTGGTTTTTTGCCATACCTATTATTGGAATCAAATATAACAGCTTACAATTTAGGACCCATTAATATTAGTAGTCATTTTTACCCGTGGTGCAAGGCAACTGGGCTTCTCCCAGTTGTAATGTCCCTTTGTGCCTATTGGCCTTGTTTTGTTCTGTCTCCTGCTTGCATGGAGGGAAGTGGAAACATATTTTACCTACTCCTTCACTATTCTTTTCTGATTAATTTCGTTGCAGGATCCAAGACAGGTAAATTCATTCTCCGGGACACGTCGAGCTTCATTGTCTTGGCGCTTTTCTGGTGGATGCCACTATTGATTCTGGCTTTCAGGAGTTGCAGTGGTTTAGGAATAGTGTGGTGGGTTTGTCCCAAAAAAAAATCTAATTGGTAAGGCGTCTGGAGTATTTTTCTAGAAGACGAGGGTTCAAATCCGGTTCGCTACTGAATTTTTCTTTCCTCAACCTCAACTTTTTCTCAACCTTTAAATCTAAACTTAATCAACAGTTTATCAATTATGAAAAAATATATATTAATCCTCAGTTTACCATGACTATTTTCTGGTTTCAAAATGATTTATCTAAATAAAAAGTCCAAAACAACTAAGTTGCCAGTACAAGTAAATTATAAAACGGAGGATTAAAACTGCGAAGTTTAACTTAAAGTTGGAGGTGCTCAGCTTGGCAAGTTTTGGGTTTACGAACTTTCCATAACTTAAATATGAGGAATTAACTTAAGACGCTGTCTCTGCGTTCTTCAATTTAAAATCTACCGTGGGATTTTGAAAATTGCACGGCTCGGTCGCTTCTTCACGTGATATAGGTTTTTTGTTACTTGGTAAAATCATCAAATGATTTCTCCCACCCAGGGCAGGACGGGAGGGACTGTCAGTCGTGTACTGACTTAATCTACGGTGTCGTTCGTTAACCCTTTACGTTTCGGAGCCACGGTTACCTGCTGAGTCCGGATCTCTAAGTCTCTAATGATGTTTTCCTTCGAACAGTGGTGATAAATTTGATATATGAGTACTATTTCTTAGGATTCACTCCAAATCCGGCTCGAGGGACTTTAATAAAACACAATTCGAAAGCGAATTCACTTGTTTTCCAAATCATCGAGAAATTACAACTCGGCAATAGTTTCCTCAACGATGTTTGCCAAATGAACACAATCACACAACACAGAACTAAAATAGTTTCACGCTAAAGACAACTCTATAAGTGATTGTGTACAATTGTGCATACAATGAAACCCAGGAATGGTATAAACTTAAAGACGGAATGCTGAGGTTTCAATTAAAACTTCACAATGCTACGAGTTTCTGCACCTACTTATAAGTGAAAGTTTAATGCTGAAGTCTTCGTCGGTAAATGGTAATATTTTGCAGTCGGCGAATGGAAGTAAAATAGTATTCTCGCTTTTGAAATTGTAATTTATTTATTGTGTTAGTTATTTTGATGGGAGGGATTTTGAGGTAGATTGATGAACTTATTAGTGCTACGGTTCGAGAGAAAAAAAATATGTTTCGTGGCAATAAATTTTGTCTTTAAATTTAACCTAGCTGTCTTTTGTAGGTTTTGGTTCATGATTCTAAATATTTTTTTAAAGACATTGATTTTTGGTCGCAGCTTGTAGGTAAGTAGCTATTTTAAGTATAGTATTATATAGTATAGAAAACAATAAATTATGTAAATTCTCAAGAGATAGGTACCACTTTTGTGAGCCAATCAATATCAGCGAAGACAAAGAAGCTACGCGAATCCTATATAATAGATACGACTCGGAAATCGTAACAAAATTATTAAAATAGAATGTTAAAATACCGTCAAATCTGACACAAACATACCACGTATCAAGAATCCAAGTAATAATATATTCAGAGCCTACCAAAAAATATTACAGGAACACAAAATTCCATCACGCGCTACAGCAAAATTACATCTCATTTTTCTTCGCAAGCCCGTCAAAACACCGTGAAAGCGTAAAATCTATGTAGTTAACTTTCCATAAACAAAATAAAACACGGAATACGCGCCATTAATATGGCTAAATAACAAAATAAACAAGCAATTTCGCGGGTGGATCCACCCGAAGACGAAATATGATCTTACTTCGGGAAGACATGCCTCTGACAAGGTCGACCGTAGAAACATCGCCTTAGGACAGGGAAGTTTTGTCCGTTGTAAGATATAGGACTAAGTAAGTTATTAGGAATTGTTGAGGTAAGATTAGTCAAAATTTTGTTGACTTAATTAGCTTGACTACATTCTTGTTACCTTTTAATTTCTGTTTAAGACAAAACAACACTAACGGCATTTTCCCGTTGATTTTTGCCATAATAGTCTTTAAATGTTTAACAATATCTATTACCGCGGTAATCAACGACATTTTTAGTTAGTGTGGCCCTAGTATTAGAGTACTTAAAATATAGACCTATCCTTATCAAAGTGTTTTTTTTTTATTTAAGATGGCCGTGCTCGTTCTTGACTTTAGTCTTAGGTCACAGGTGACGGGCATGCGGACGATGCGTATATTGGGCGACTCGTTGTCCGATCATGGACCATACCCGGGTCGATGGGGCGTGTTCCACGCGCTCCTCGAAGAGTTGCCAGCACAATTATAGGTCCCCGTTAGAGGGCCAAAGCCTGCCGGAGTCGCTGGACTAACGAGCTACCGTGACTCCGGAAAGGGCTATTGAAGGACAAATTTACAAGTCTGACAGTCCCTCCTGCCCTGTTGCTGGATGGGAGGACATGATTCAATCACGCTAAAACATCAATACCTATCATTTTAGTAAAATTATTCATTAGGTGCGTCCACACAGAGCGAGCTGCCTCGCAAGGCATTTGCTTCGCGCTGCAAATGCCTCGCGAAGCTACATGCTCTATTTGGACGCGCAATTGTTTCTCTACCGACGCACGATACAAAATCCAACACTGGATGGCTCGGGCGCTCGGCCAATCGCCCACGGCAGCGCACGCTCTTTCCTCGGCCGAGACACGTCCACACTAACCGAGCTGCTTCGCGCGGCAAATGCCTCGCGAGGCTGCTCGTTCTATGTGGACGCACCTATTTAAAAATGATGGACTATGTAGTTGTCTGAAAATAAACATTTTCTTTTTGTTTTATTTAAAAAGAAGCAATTAATCGAAACATGAGCTTTTTCCATCAGGAAAATCAACCTTGAAGATAGGTAAGTAAGAAATCAAATTAAAAAACAACTTTTCCTTAAGTGGCTTATAAGGACCGACTACTTTCCTTCTATTAAAAGCTTACACGGGAAACGTTTTAAATCGGGAGCAGTACGACTTTTTAACATTTTCTTTCGAAACTACATAATAACACAGGATGATCGAAAAAAGTTTTGTTGCGATTTTTTTGAACGATACACTTAAAAATTTAATTAACTAAAAATGACTGTAAAAAAATCTAATAAAATTCTTCTATTGTGTCGATAAGATTAATGAATGTGAGTGATTCCTTTAACGGTGCATCCACACCGCAGTTGCTTTTTGTAGCTCAACGTTTCCAAATGTTACTCGGTAACATCCGCCAACATAATGTTATTTAATGTTACTAAGTGTTGACGTGTTACTGTAAGTCGAGTAACGTTGCTCGACAATCGGTAACATTGTTAGATAATGTTACCTCAACATTGCAATACCTAAATACTTAGTAACTTTTTGTTGTCAGATGTTACTGCGGTGTGGATGAGTAACAATCAACAAATAGTAACAAGGAGCCACAAAAGTTACCGAATGTTGCCGAATGTTACCGTGTTGCCTTTTGTTGCTCCACAAATGTTACCGGCGGTGTGGATGCACCGTAAAAGATATGACGATAAAAGGGTACCGTAATAAAAAAATGATTTAAAACTGTTCAATGTGTGTTTGACAGTTATAGCAAGTTTTGACATCAGTAAAATTTTGGCTGCATTTTTTTTCCCGTCTAGTTGAAGTTAGTTGTGTGTTTAATCTGTAAATATCGAAATCATCATCAACCTATAATGTTCCGACAACTGTTTAAAACAAGGGTCCATTGAGAGTTGGTGTACCGTTTTGAGTGCAGTGGTGATGAAAGTGATGATAAAATAAATTACACAAAATAATAGTTGTTAATGCGTTAAACTTACGACATACAATTCGAATTCGATACAGAATTATACTGCGTTGAACACTCGATTAATCTAAAAGAAATACACGTAAGATTAATTATTTAGAGACACAGATAATTATTTATTTGACAGCTGCCACAAGCCAACTTTCAGCGTACCTTTTTAAATTCGATTTCATAAATCCGCTCCCGATTGAAAATCTTACCACAAAAAAATATCCATTGAACCTTTTTCACACCCTATGTAACAACGCAGCGTGGCTATTACAACGATTGCAATATATTACTTAAAGTAGTCCTTATCTTGCCGAACTGTAAGATTTTTACTGAACAATTTATAAGAAAATCTCTTCTCTCAGTTAATATTGCTCTCTTTTATTCAGTTCAATAGGTTTTAGTGTGATTACAGATTAGATGTACATTGACTACGTGGAAATAATGCGAATGTACAAGAGTTAGCTTTTTCCCGCGACTTTGTTCGCGAGATTGTTTGACACATCACTCGTCCTTGCTATAACTATTTTCGTCGATTTGCTAGACAAAAAATGTGTTTGCCCCGCTCTTTCACACAAAAACAAACTTGGATGAAATTTGTTAAACAGATAGTTTATAATCTGGATAACACGAAGGATTTTTATCACGATTTTATAATGTACCTGTGAGATAATTTCCAAGTTATAGCTAGCGAAGCCATTCTCAACACCTATCAATTAGGAATAATTTAGTTTCCTGCCAGAAAAAAAAAAAAACTTAGATCATTAGCTCTGGTCATGTCTGTCGCTGAACCGGCGAACGGTTTATCAAGAAGGTTCTCGAACGGATATTGCGACTAGGTAAACGTATTGTGGGACGTCCCCCAAGATGGACCAATGACCAAAAGAATGTAGCTGGCAGTCAATGGATGAGAAAGCGAGAGATCGTGTGCTGTGGCGTTCTGTGTAGGAAGGCCTAATGTCTGTAATTGGAAAATGGCAAAATTGAAAGTGGACTCGATCAAAATTAGCTAAAATGATGAGTATTTCTGGAGATTCAACAATACAGACAAACAAACAATTTATGTTACTTCTATTTAATATTAGTATAGATTGAAATAATATATTTTATGTATGTACAAATTTGTTTTCAGAGATTTATGTTATTAATCAAGTATGTATGTGTCTATAAATCTCTTTAATAAACAGTACAGCTGCAGGCGTAATGTTTTCCTATTGATATTTTACGGATGCTGTGTGTGGAATATAACGATGTTTAGTAGTATTAAGCGGTAAATATGTATAAAGATACTTATTCGAATACTCCGTCCAACCATTTATACTGTGTGTAAGGGACGGCCATTCGCAAACTTTCAGGGCTTGCTCAGTAGACGAAACTGAACAATCTTCCACAATCTTTTTTCAGGAAATGAAAAAAAATCAGCCTCACTATAGAAAATTATATATAAACTTGATTGGACAGTTTGTATGGAGAGGCTGATTTTTTTTCATTTCCTGTAAAAAAAAAAATATGGAAGATTGTTCAGTTTCGTCTACTGAGCGAGATCAAGTAATTAGTTTTTTTTTTAATACGTCATAAATCGAAAACCGCAATTTAACTTTCAATTTATCCTTCAAAGTTAAAACCAACTACAAGAACTTTTATATTATGTTACTTGCTGCACGGAACCCTTTATGGGCGAATCCGACTCGCACTTGGCCGGTTTTTTTAAACTAACATACGACTTCAAGCGGGGTTACTACATTATCAACCACCCTTTGCTCTTACTGAGAGAAGCCCAGTAGCAGTGACCCAGCGGTGGGAAAATTATTGATTGATTACAATTTCTATTTAAATCCTATTTAAAAAATGCAGCATGTCGATAAATCTTCTTATTAAATTTTTCTCACTTTCAGTTAAAATCGAAACGAAAATGAACACAAAATAAGTTCGCTGTGATTTTGCCTGAATTAATTATGTACAGCTAATTGGTAACATTAACGTGCGTTTAATTTAAACACGTTAATTTTCCTTTAATCAGAAGCCGCGTACAGTAGTAACAGAGCAGTGTGTCAAATTGTTTCTTTATTTTCTTCATTATCATCAGCCGGAAGACGTCTACGGCTGAACGTAAGCCTCCCACTTAGACCGCCACGCCGAACGACAATTCGCCACTTGCATCCATCGGTTGCCCGCGACCCTCACGATCACGTCGTCCACCTAGTGGGAGGCCTGCCTACGCTGTGTCTTCCAGCTTATTTTTTATGCGAGGAAGTAATCCTGGTGAAAGCATTCGGGAACCTCACAGGTCTCTGGCATGGCTTTAGACCTTTATTGATAACTAGCTTTTGTCAGCGACTTCACCCCGCTACCACTCTAAAATGATACCACGGGAACATAAAATCGGAATAAAAACTATCATATGTGATAATCTAGGGTACCTGTGTACCGAATTTCATCCTTGTTCGGTAGTTTTTGCGTGAAAGAGTAACAAACATCCATACTCAAAAACTTTAACGTTTAGAATAACTACTAGTAGGATAAGTAGTTAAGTAGTAAGTAGGGTTAGTATGATATGATATAAATCCGGGTTTATTCACGATATTTTCCTGCATCGATATCAGAGATGTCGAAGATTATACAAACAATATAATATAATAATATTCCACAACTATCACACAACGCCATCTAGTCCCAAGCTAAGCAGAGCTTGTGTTATCTTAGAGGTTGTAAACCTATAAGCTTACTATAAACTACATCTTGTCTACTGCTTTACGTGTCCTAGCAACCGTAGTAACTTAAAAGTCTAAAAATAAAAATTATATTTTTCAGTTGCACTACAAATAAGTATTTTCTTCCTCCAACCTTATCCCAGTCTCTAATATGGTAGCAGAGCGTGAGGAATATCGTGAGGAAGCAGAACGAGTATGATATAATTAATTACATTATCAAGTAATAATTACGAAATCGCGAAAATGAGTAACCAATCCATCGCAATTGAAAAACTCTCCGGGGTAAATAATTACGCTACCTGGAAATTTCAAATGAGGATGTTGCTTATTCATGAAGACTTATTTGAATGTGTCAACGAGGTTGATAAGAAAAATAAACCAGAATGCGAAGACAAGAAGAAACAGGAAAAAGCTCTAGCACGAATCTGCCTCAGTGTTCAGCCATCTGTTTACTCCGTTGTCAGGAATTGCAATACTGCGTTTGATGCCTGGAAGAATATACAGAATTCGTTCGAGGACAAAGGTCTGTGTAGAAGATTAGGTCTTCTCAGAATGCTATTTAGCTTAAAGTTAGAGCAGTTTGAGAGTATGGAGGCGTATGTTACAAAAATTATAGATACAGCCCAACAACTGCAAGACATAAATGCTTCTTTGGAAGACGAGTTTGTTGCTATATTAATGCTTAGTGGGCTCCCCAAGCAGTTTGACCCACTCATTATGACGTTAGAGCATAGTAGCCTTTCTCTCTCAAGTGAACTGGTGAAAACTAAACTACTCCAGGAGGCACAGAGACGAGGTGACGCAGAAGCTATGGAACAGAATGCCCTAACGACTTCGACTTCGATCTCGAAGCGTCCCAAATGCTTTCGATGCAAAAAAAAAAACGGTCATTACGCTAGAGATTGCAGACAGAAAGCTCCGCATAAGGATAAGTCATCTAGTTCCAGTTGTCAAGAGGAGGAGAAGGTTCAGAAAACTCCTGGTAGGACGACTATGTTGTCGGCTCTGACGGTAAAACTGGATCGAGATGTGTGGTACGTCGACAGTGGTGCAACTTGCCACATGACCAATAATAGAGACATTTTGCATAATTTTGTGTGTGATACGCCAAAAGAAATAAGCGTTGCGAACGGTGAAAAACTTTTTACATCGGGTCGTGGTAATGTGAAACTCTTTTTACAAAACCAATGGATAACTGTCAGTAATGTAGTTTTTATACCGAACTTGTCATGTAATCTGTTATCTGTCAGTATTTTGACACAAAAATGTTTTGAAGTAAAATTTATATCGATTTTTTGTAAAATTTACGAAAACGGAAAGGTAGTAGCTGTAGCAAAACGGGATGCATGCGGTCTTTATAAATTAGAAACCGGGGAGGCGTCTATAAATTCCGTTTCGCGCGAACACATTATGCCAGTAAGCGTCTCCTTGAATACCCAGGTAGAGGTTCAATCTCAGGGTTTATGGCATCGTCGGCTTGGACATCTGAATAGTCGCAGCATGAACCTACTCAAGAGTGGTATGGCGGCTGGTATCGACTATGATGTATCCACATATGAGCAATGTATCGCTTGTATTGAAGGTAAGGTTACTAATTTACCTTTCCCTAAGAAATCTTTTTCTCGTGCAAGTGTGGTGTTAGGACTGGTTCACACGGATGTGTGCGGCCCTATGCCAGTGAAATCTATAGGCGGTGCAAGATATTTGCTAACATTTATTGACGATTTTTCTAGGAAGACATTTTGTTATTCAATAGAATCGAAAGACAAAGTTTATGAGTATTTTTTGATTTTTAAAGCTCTTGTAGAGAACGAGACTAATAAAAAGATTAAAATCCTGAGAAGCGACAATGGTGGCGAGTACATCAATACGAGATTTAAGCAGTATTTGAGTAAGTGTGGCATCCGGCATCATACTACTGTTCCTCACTGTCCACAGCAAAATGCAGTTGCCGAACGCGCAAACCGAACAATTATGGAGGCGGTGCGCTGTATGCTTCTGGAAGCAGGTTTGGATCAACGGTTCTGGGCAGAGGCTGCGAACACTGCGGTGTACATTAAAAATCGCTCACCTACAAAGGCAGTTAGAGGTGCAACTCCAGAAGAAATTTACACGGGACATAAGGTAAACTTAGATAACTTACGTGTGTTTGGTTGTTTAGCATATGCTGTACAAAATAATCGTAATAAACTGGATCGCAAATCTAAACCTTACATATTCGCGGGATATTGTGAGAACACAAAAGGATACAGACTCTTGGATGTTGAGAGCTATAAGCTAACAATAGCGAGAAATGTTAAGTTCATTGAGAATCAATTCCTCAAGCATCTGAATTTCACTAAAGTAGAATCAGATGTGGTTATAGAACTTACGACTCCTTGTGTATCCGAAAATAGAACAGAGTCAGAACAAATTTCTGTTACGACTGATGATGCTAATGAAAGTGAGGCTTCGACCAGTAGTTTGGTCACAGATCATCACTCAGATGCTACTTATGTTCCGGATGTTTCATTTGAGACAGATGACTCGAGAGCAGAATACGTGGAAGCTGATGAGAATTCCTTCCTGTGTGGTTTTTTGACGGGGGAAGCGTGTGGCAGTGATGATCCAAGAACAGTTGAAGAAGCGTTGAATAGTCCTGAAGCCAGGCAGTGGCGAGCTGCTATGAAAGACGAGTATCAGTCCTTTTTGGACAATAAGTGCTTTACCTTAACCGATTTGCCGAAAGGTGCAAAGCCAATAAAGACCAAATGGATATTTAAGAAGAAAAGAGGGCTTAACGGTGAATTATTACAATACAAAGCACGTCTAGTAGCAAAAGGATTTACACAAAAGTATGGAGTGGACTATTTTGAAACTTTTTCACCTGTAGTGAGATACGAAACCATAAGAATGTTATTAGCTTTGTCTATGGAGTACGACATGGAGATTGACCACATGGACGTAAAAACAGCTTTTCTAAACGGTGATTTAAAAGAAACCATTTTCATGGAAATACCAGAAGGTTTTGAAGAAGGTAGAGGCAATAATAAGGTGTATCGACTACGTAAAGCTGTGTATGGTCTAAAACAAGCGCCTAAATCATGGAATGAAAAGATCAATCATATTCTTGTCAACAAACTCAAGTTTAAGAGATTGGTCTCTGAACCATGTGTATATATAAACCGAAATGGCGACAAGTTTGTGATTATCGCATTGTATGTTGATGATTTAGTCATTTTTAGCAATTGTAATGTGGAAAAAACTAAAACTAAATCATTGCTGATGAAAGAATTCGTGATGAAAGATCTTGGTCCTGTAGAAAGAGTTCTAGGATTAAGAATCAGGAAAGAGAATGGCAAGATCACTCTAGATCAAAGTGCCTATATTAAAAAGATATTAGAGAAATACAAAATGCAAGACTGCAAATCTGTTGAAACTCCAATGCAGTGCCAAAAATTAAACAAAGCTGAAGAAAAAGATGACAGTTTGGAGTATCGAGAATTGATCGGTTGTCTTATGTATGTAGCGGTCTGTTCGCGTCCTGATATATGTCATGCTGTAAGCGTATTAAGTCAATTCAATAATTGTTTCTCCGATGTCCACTGGAAAGCAGCAAAACGTGTGTTGCGTTATCTTAAAGGTACAGTAGATTACTGCATTACCTATAAAAAAACTGGCTTATCTGTGACGGGTTTTGCTGATGCAGACTGGGCTTCTAATGAAATTGATAGACGTTCTTATACGGGATATGTTTTCAAAATTGGGAATTCTATTACTTGTTGGGAAAGTAGGAAACAGCGTACCGTTGCGTTATCAAGTACTGAGGCGGAGTACATGTCGCTCTCCGATGCTTGTAAAGAAGCACTGTTTATAAAAACTTTCTTGCATGAATGTATAGGTAGTAACATTGAAATAACTATTTTCAATGATAATCAGTCGGCCTTGAAATTGACTGAAATTAGTATGTTTCATGGTAGGTCAAAACATATAGACATACGTCATCATTTCGTCCGGGAGGCGGTCAGCAATGGTGCAGTAAAAATAAATTACATACCAACGTCCAAAATGACGGCGGATGTCTTAACTAAACCTTTGTCGGTAGAGAAACATAAGTATTTTGTAAACGAGTTAGGTTTGGCTACTGATGTATGTTTACAAGATAAGTTTAAGGGGCGGTGTTAGAGGTTGTAAACCTATAAGCTTACTATAAACTACATCTTGTCTACTGCTTTACGTGTCCTAGCAACCGTAGTAACTTAAAAGTCTAAAAATAAAAATTATATTTTTCAGTTGCACTACAAATAAGTATTTTCTTCCTCCAACCTTATCCCAGTCTCTAATAATGGGTACTAGACAACAAATAAACATACTTATATATTTCTAAATACATACATATTATAGATAAATTACACCCAGACACAGAACAAATGATCGTGCTCATCACACAAACATTTGTCCTGGGTGGGAATCGAACCCACGACCTCCGGCATAGCAGTCAGGGTCACTAACCACTAGACCAACAGGCCTGTCAAAACAATGTTGTCTTATCTAACTTTTGAAGTACTTACCAACTTAGTTTCTTAGCCTCACCGCTATTTGTAGATAGACTAATATGTATAGTAGTAGGTAATCGTCGTCGGTTCAATAATAGCCTTATACTTGAAATAGCTTTCAGGTGTACCTTAAACCCAGATAAAGGTCTCGCAAAATTCCAATACCCCATTAAAAACCCGATACGATATTGTACACAACATTTTGGCTCACAAGTTCAGTTCTGTATTATTCTGAGGCGAATCGATAAGCCATCGGATATCGGAGGCTGCGAAGAAGTCGCGTATCTTAAAGCATGATATGACAGATATTGCAGAAGGTTAGTTCCATACAAGGCAGAAACAGGTGTACTCACATAGGCCTATTTTTGGGGTGGAAAATCATCAAATGAGTCCTCCCGCCCTGGAATGATCAGGCTAGATTGATTAAAAATACCCTTTTGGGCCGCGATTCCCTTTTAAGACAGTCTCGCGAACCAATGGCATATAAAGCCTTGGTATTTTTCTTTTGGAGGTGGACAGACGACCTTATAAAGATCGCCGGAAGACGCTGGATGCAGGTCGCTTCCAACCGGTATATGTGGAGATCTAAAGGGGAGGCCTATGTTCAGCAATGGACGCCCTATGGCTGAGATTATGATGATGATGATAATTTTTCTTTTCGTTTTTTGGTACACGATTGGTGCCTACACTTCTACAGAAAACTCCTTCCAGAATTTTGTCGAACAAGGCCCATGTCACTTTCCATCCGTGTCTTTCCCAAACCGCACGAACAGAACACTCAATGTGGTAACGTTAATTTTCTTTAGCGTGGTCAAATGCAGTGTGGTCGCGCTGACTGAAGAGAAGAATCATCAAAGTTTGATGATTCTTCAGTCGGCGCGGCCACACATTTAATTTTGGCTGCGCTTTGGATCAGCAGAACAGAAGAGTTGTGGTTGACTAAAAACCACACTGTACCTTCAGCTCAACGGTTATTCTTTCGCCTTCCCACATTTGACGTTATGGGCCCCGTCAGTTTAAACATAGCTCCTTGAGGAGCACGAAAAACTCGACACACCATCGACTAGACTATTTGATCGGACGGCAAGCGAGCCATTATTGCTTGTCTGCAAACCCACACCTGCGGTGTCTGGGATACATACGATATATTAATTAGTAGCTACCTTTAATCTAAAAGCAAAGCGGTAAAGCGCGTTATCGTTTCATATCCTCTATATGTGCGTGCGTTTTTAAGGCGCGGACTGACTACGATTTTAATCGCTTATGACTGCGTAAACTATTGTCACCAGTCAGCGTCAATAAGATTGAAAATTGAAAAAATGATATTTGTGTTGAAATGTGACGTAAGCTGCGAATGGGCATTTATTTTACTGCTTTTCTTTAGATTATTTAAAATATAGACATAAAATTAAATAATGGTTCGGTTAAAGTTTAAAAAAAATGGAAAACCTACTAAATTCTTAAAAAAAAAACTGTTGTTATCGCTGGAAATACAGAGATCTTCGACGTCAAAGTTTATTTTTGTGCTACAACTTCCCAATTTTTTATTGGGAATATCAAACTATTATTTATTATTCTGTTCGGTTTAAATTCTTCTTTATACCCTTCTCTGTTCACTGTATTTTTTGCGTTACATATTTTTATTACATTACCTCATACTCGACGTTCTAAGAAACCAATTTTTGGGAATATTGAGATAACACTGCACCTTAAACCGTAAATATTGCAAACCTTCTGTGATATTCCATGCCTGCACTCCCTAAGGGGGTTAGTATAGAATAATCTTTAATGTATGTCACATCATACGGGGTCAGAGGAAATAAATAGGGCATATCGTCTTGAATGATGTACAGCCCGTATTCCCTGAACGAGGATAGATGTTCGTTGCTATTTTTGTAACAAGATGAAGCGTTCGGGCATGCGAGCGGCGAGTAATGGGCGACTCGCTGTCCGACCATGGACCATGCCCGGGTCGACGGCGCGTTGTGTTCTACGCGCGCCTCAAGGAGTGTCAGCACAATGACGGGGCCCCCCTTAGAAAGCCAAAGCCTACCGGGGTCGCGGGACTAACGAATACCGTGACCCTGGAACGTAAAGGGCTATTGAAGGACATCGAGGATTTTAGTCAGTACAAGTCTGATAGTCCGCCCCGCCCTGCCCTTGGTGGGAGGACTCATTTGATGATTTTATCACGCTAAAAAAAAATTCAGTCGAATTGATAACCTCCTCCTTTTTTGAAGTCGGTTAAAAAAAAAGGTGAAGCGTTCGAGAGTAGCTTATTGACGTTATTTATATGGCTAGCTGGTACCAGAGGCTTCGTCCACGTTTATGTCCAAAATTATCCCACGTCAACGTCACACTAAGATAAAGGGTAGCCTATAATGTATTACTTCAGGTTGTAGTCTGTCTGTGTACCAAACATTCAAATCTGTTTAGTATTTTTGAGTAAAAGATTAACAAACATACATCAACATTTGAATTTCAATGATGCCTTAGCGACATGAGCCGTCAGACTTTTACCAACTAAAAACCATTTTTTTCTTTCACCTGTCCTATGCGTTCCAGGGCTATAGTGCCCTTTTAAGATAACCCTACTACCCTACGAACACGACGCGAAAGCGACCCGTGGCTGCTCCTAGATCGGACGGCGAGCTCCCACATTAATCGCAGTCCGACATAAAAGTTTAAAGCTCTTAAATTTTACTTCTTGCCAGTCCATACTATCTATTTTAACATACCCAGCAACTATTGTATCACAGAAAGTGCACAGAACGTTTCAGGAAACCACAAAATGCTTCCATTGCTTTTATCTCCTGAAATTGAATTAAAAAGCAATATAAAGTCTCTCAAGTACCACGATCTCTTCGCGTTATGGGTCCGATCGATCGGACATCGGATACGAGGTCGGAACCGACCCAAAAATAGGCAATTAACTGTAAGAATTTGGTAAACCAAGGAGATATCTATCAAGTATCCTGAATTGAAAACGTGACTGATGTTTTGTAACATTTTAAACGGAGGGTTTTTTAAACGGAGGGTTTTTTAAACGGAGGGTTTTTTAAACGGAGGGTTTTTGTTCAAATCATTTAAGGTGAGATAATGAAGATATAGATTATGGATTGGGAACGGTTTGATGTCTCAGATATCTGCTTTTTTTGGTAACATATGGGTGTTCTTTCTGTAAATCTAATACACATTTAATTAAATGTCCCTTTAAAGAGGCGGGCACAATGCAACAACAAAATACACCTTATATAATAACTATAATAAGAATATTCTAAACATAAATCAATATTGACTTCTGCTGCGCTGCTTGTCACGGGTTCGATTCCCGCACGGAAGAAGTAGTTGTTGCGAGACTCACTGTTTATGTAAAATGTTATTAAACAGCCCCAAGAAACCGGGTAATTATTATTAATATAGTATGAAGGAAAGGTTTTTTTACTCTAACTCTAAACAAAAACGGTATCTGTTCATGCCGTTTTTACCCGACTGCGCGACGCAAAGGAGGGTAATGTGTTTATCAGTCTATGTATGTATGTTTGTTTCTATGTGGCGTTCTAGAGACCAAACGCGTAGGCCGATTTTAATAATTCTTACGTCAATCGATTCGTCTTAACCTTGCGAGTGTCACTAAAGACATGACAGTAATCAAAATTCACCACAGCGACAACCAGACGCCATATTGTCAAAATGAAAAAAAATAAAAGTCGATGAACTATGTCAAGTAGGGTGTCGTTGAATAGGTATTTTAAAATCATCTTTAGGTTTCTTTTATCATTTTGTTCAAGTTTTTATTTCAAGTATAAACGATATACAAACAAAAAAAACAGTGAACAATGAATCGTAACTAAAAAGTGTAAAATAAAAAAAAAAGTTATTTAAAAAAAAAACAAAAAACCCGACTGTGTAAAAACTAATTTTGAAAAATACGTGAAAAAGTTACCTTAAATAAAAACTAAAAAGAAAGAAACAAGCCCAACAGAACAGCAGGAAGAAGCAGAACAGAACAACTTACAGTCTTCCCCCTTGTGTTTTTTTTGCGTGGTATAATCATTTATTAAATTTTACCCCCTTAGTAAGACTGATTTTCAGAATTTTGATTCTCTAACACTAGGTAGTTACAGAATAAAAATTCTGAAAATCAATCTGAGACAACTGAGACCTGTAAAATAAGTAGCTGATACATTTCATTTCACATATTAATTAACCTCTTTTGAAACAACTAGATCAATGCAACCCAAAATAATCTCTATTACCATAACGCCAAACAAACCCCCTAATTACACGCCAAAACAGTAACATAACACATACTTATCTTTAATAACAAAGGTCGAATTTCGTCGGAAATGCAGCGAGACTTCTAATTTTCACGATAACACTGATTGTAATGGCCTATAAGATTTCACAGTCGCATTGAAGCGTTTCAATTAAAACTTGAGCACAGTTGGAAAGGGGGGCCAGGCTTTCTGATATAAGGCAGGATTCTGCTAGGATTTGATTAAAACTTAACACTGCATAGTAGGAATTCACTAACCCGGTTTTGTGGGTAAGTTTATTTATTTATTTGGTTAACCTACAATTGTTTACACGTAACATTTCGATCAAATAGTTCACAGTACACATTAATAAGTGCAACAATTAATCACAGGTTAACACCACATGCATTATTTGTTTTAGATTACATGTTTAACAAAAATGGAGTGTGACAAACAATAAATCAAGAAAATTCAACAAACAAATTAATTAATTAATTAAAATAATCGAAAAAAAATTGAATTAATATTATTAAATGAACTGATAATGAATTAGATTACAGATAAATAACTTAAACTAGTTAAGTTTATTTTAAATATTTGATTCCAGTATGGACAGAGTTTGCAGATGTTAATGAATTAAAGTTATACAAACATATTTATTATACTGTTACTAGAACTTCGACGTGTTTGAATCCTGTTTTTAATGTCGTTGGTTTCCGCAAAGAAACTCTTGATCCTATAACTTAATATTCGATAGAAAAGCAAACAAAAACTTATCTGACTACCTTATTCAACTGTTATTCTAGCTATAATAATATCGCTATACATACAAAAATCTCAAAAGGGTGCACATATTTTACCCTTTTCAAGGGACAACATTTACTGACAATAAATCTTTAGTTCTCCGTACACGGAATCCAAATTTTCGGTAAGGGTATCGGGATGGGGTGCTAAGACAGGAAACTTCCACGTGCGCCCGTGGACTGGAGTTCCCTCTCGGATACGTCCGGAGGGAAGACCAGTTTTTCGGGCCGGTGCGCCCTGGGATGCGGGCAAAAACTCTCCTTAGGCACTGTGTGCCTAAGGGGTTTCTTTGCCCGTATGCAAATAGCCTGTCGGGTGGACGCTCCAACGCGTGTCCCTCTGAACAGCAGAGGGCACAGCGGCGGAGCGGGCTTGCGGACGGTGGGTAATGTGTATGCTCGCCGTCCGACCAAGGATCAAGCCCGGGTCGGTGGCGCGTCGTGTTTCACGCGTCACCGACGGGGCCCCTTATGGGGCCAAATGCCTGCCGGGGTCGCGGATTTTTCTTAATCCAGGATACCGTGGCCCCGGAACGTAAAGGGCATCCGACGGAACACGGGTGGTGGTGGAGGGTATCGGGATAGTTTGTTTTATGGCTACCCTACTGATTTCCATTGGTAGCGTCTACGGTTAGTAGCGTAACACGGCTTAGCTACTAAGGATTAGAGTGCCGTGGTATAGACTATTCATGCAGGTTGGAATGTAAAGGCGGTTGTAATCAACCGATTATGTAACCAACTAGTTGGTTCTTCATTCTCATGTTTGTCATAATTAGTTAGTTGGTGTATCAATCGCATTACTTCATGTCATTTTATTTAAAGGAAAATATGGTGAGGAAACCGGTATTTCCCAGAACCAAGTGAGTGATTTTTCGGGTCTGGGTGTTTGCGTACGTGAGAAATTCCTCACTCACCTCACAACATGCACTGAGCCCTCATGGACGATCACAGCCCCACGATACTTTCTCCCACGGAGGAGGCACTTATCTTTGTTTTTTATGGGCTGATTGTGTCATGATGTATATAAATATTATTAAAAAGATGTAATATGGTTCAATATTATTAAATTGAATGTATTAATTAATTAGCTTTTGAATAGCAACCTCGAACCAGTTGCTTTAAGGCAATAACTTGCTAAATGCTATGCCATGCTATTTTATAGCATGCTATTTTATTCGTAGGTTCACTAGGTAGGTGCGAATAAAGCAAGCGTAGTGACTGTTTGCTGTAGTTGCTATACAAGAAATTAAGAATATTACAATGCGTTTATGAATTCATTACGATAAAATGGAGCAGTAAAAAAACCAATGACCTTTCCTTCACACTTTTCAATACAATACAAAACAAGAACACAGTATCTCACTCAATCAATCGTCCTTGCTTACACTGTTACACAATTATAGATAGTCAATATACAAATATTGGGTGTCCTATCACTGTCACTGTTTAGTTTAAGACTATAAAACACGAATCAAAATAGCGTAGGTATGTATGTAGCAAATAGCAACAAGTGAGAGCCATGATAGCATTTGCTATATGATATGTATAAAAAGCACGGTGCTATTTTTTGCATTGTTATTTCTTTCATTTGCATTGATAAAATTGGTTAAATAGTATTTAGGTAGTTCTGTAGAGCTACGTTTTTTGAGAAGGCAACGACAAGTATAAAAGTTATAACTAGGCATAAATTTGTCTGTATCTTATAGAAAGATTCAATGTAAAACAGGTAGGTAGATACTATTTTTTTTTTTATTTCGTTATGGCATATGGCTCACTTGACGGAAAGCGGTCACCGTTGCCTATAGATGCTTACAACAACAGATGCGTGCGAAGTCGATCATTTTTTTGCTTTTTTTCGTGGTAAAATCATCAGCTGAGCCAACCTAGGCCTTCCCAATCAGACACAGGAACCTTCCGAAACTTCCGTGTTCGGTGAGGACCTGTGTCAAGCGGAAGATGAGGACACCGCCACGCTTCTCCAGCCACTCCTCAAAGAACCCCATGTTGTAACTCATTGGGAAAACATCAAATCAATTTCCCAATCTAAACACACTGAAATTCCCTCAAAATCAGTCTTGGTAAACAAACCATACTCGTACAAATGATTATTGAACAGTAACTTACTACCAACACTGTCGAACTGCGTTCACAGTATATTGGAACTCATTTAAATACAAATGAAGCCAAGACTTCAAGTTGAAACCTCGTATATATTTGGTTGGAAAGCTCACCGATTTCATAGTATTGATTTCTATGCATGCATTGAGGCAGTTGGGTATGCGTATGAAGATGATGAGAATGGGAGATTTGATGGGGAGACCAGGGCAAGGTGGAGACCAAGAGATCACGTAGCTGATCACCAACTTTCTGGACAGATCTGGTGGCATATCATAACGACGAGAGTCGAAAGAGACAGAGCTATACCAGATCTAGCGCCACCCTCGTTCCCACACAGGAATTACCCACGCTTTAAGACGGTAGGCCCCCGGATTAAGAAAACTACTGAATCCACCGAGATCGAGAGTACTTGTCGAATACAACGTCTCCTACCGGTAGTAATGAAAGTATAGCTGTATGATCAACTCGCCTGTGCAACCCCAAGCACTCTGACTAGAGTGTTTCAACTAAGGTTTAGAAGCTTAATTTGTTAAAGAAGGAGTAAACGCCCGGGTGTCACCACTGCGAGGACCGCCCGGAGGACACGATGGAGCATACGGTGCAGGACTGCCCCGCTTGGGCAGAGCACCGCCGTGCCCTCTCGGCGGCGATAGGCGGAGACCTCTCGCGCCCGGCATTGGTCGAGGCCATGCTGCGGGGCGAGACGGAGTGGGAAGCGGTCGCCTCCTTCTGCGAAGCAGTTATGCTCGCGAAGGAGGAGGCGCGCCACGAGAGGGAGAGGACAGCGTCCTCCCTCCGCCCCAGCCGCAGTGGTAGACGCCCACGGCGACGGATGTCGCGGGACGATCTACGGCCACCGTAGGCGCGGGCATGCGGGCGGCGAGTAAAGGGCTACTCGCTGTCCGACCATGGACCATGCCCGGGTCGACGGCGCGTTGTGTTCCACGCGCGCCTCAAAGAGCGTCAGCATAATGACGGGGCCCCCCCTTTAGAGGGCCATAGCCTTGCCGGGGTCACGGGACATACGTATACCGCGACTCCGGTACACAAAGGGCTACCGAAGGACACCGTGGATTTTAGTCAGTACAAGTCTGACAGTCCCTCCCGCCCTGCCCGGGCTGGGAGGACTCATTTGATGATTTTACCACAAAAAAAAGCTTAATTTGTTGGAAGTTTAGCTAGGCAGTCACTCCATGTTAAATAGTGGTATTCAGCTGTATCTGGCTGCACTAGAAACCAAAAACTTGTTAGATGATGATGAGTGTGAGTATCAGCTCTTTGAGAGGTGAGTCTTCAGCTCTGAAAATTATACCTTGGTACTTGCCCGAGTTTGAACTGACACAGTCGTGAGAGAGTGATGAAAGTATAGGACAATATAAATAAATGATGTTTGGAGAAAAATAGGTATTTCAACATGATATTGCGATAACATACTTATTTATTATACTGAGGCACAATCTATTGTACCTTATAACAGGAAATCTAGGACAGATTGTCTGTGAAAATTCTGGATTTTCATGTAGACAAACTGGGACAGAAGCCATTACATGCGACAAAGCAAGTTTATTTTACCCTTTTTAGTTCAGATACTCAACAAAAATCTTCGTATAATCGGCGTCTTTAGAAATCTTTAATACAAATCAGCAACAAAAACGGATCTATGCGGTCAACGTCACGAGATATCCATGATTGTTATATACCAATACCTTCCCTAGAATGTATCAAATACTTTTGTCAAAACCGCATCAAAATCGGTTCATCCAAACGCGAGATAATCGCGAGCAAACATACAATCGACTTTGAAAATCTACAACCGAAGTAGGCAAAAAACTCCCTATCTCAAAAACTACTAAACCGATTTTGATGAAACTTGCAGTGTACCCTAAGTAAGACAATACCTAGTAAAAAGAATTACTTAAATCGGACTTGCAGTTCCTGAGATATGCGAACACAAACATAAAAACATACGTATACATACATACACTTTTGAAATTTGGTACATTTGTTCAGACGCTGATATAGACTAACATAATATGAAAACTGGGCAGTTCTGGAAATATTACATACATACGGGTCGAATTGATAACCTCCTTTTTTTTGAAGTCTGTAAAAAAGGAACAAGTTCACTTTTGAATAAGAGTTAAAGTGTACTGTAAAGAATAGCTATGACATTTATCCTATGCCTAGTAAAGTAACTGTTCAAAATAAACCGGAGCCGACTCGTCTGGTTCACTGTTTTGCCTTGTCAAACTTCGCTATTCAAAAAGGCATTCAATAAATAAAGCAAAACAGACACAAAGGAAGGCCGTTCCTTTCAAGACGAAAAATCTATAATACAAAATTCTTATAAATCAAGGCTCTGAGATATGATTACTGTATACTTACTTCGAAATCATTTTTCGTCTCGTGTTTTGGCTGCTGAATCCCGATATTGCCCGAGGCGTATTTGGTCTGACGGTGTTTCTTACGAAATCAAACAATATTTCCAATTTCAGCAGGCAGGAAGATGTGCCTCGTTATTATTTTGCGAATTTTGTGAAAATTTAGAACATTTTCTGTGTAATTAGATGTTTGATTCTGGAAAATTACAATGGTGAGTATTACAATTTTATTGGGTTTGAAATCTCAAAACTCAAAGAACAAAAATGGCCACCATTCAGTAGGCGTTGAGTTCCGACCCCACATTTTTCATATTTTGACTGAATGGAGCAAACGGTCGGTTTCGGTCTGTTCACACTAAAAGGGAGGTACCCTTTTTAACCGACTTCAAAAAAAGGAGGAGGTTCTCAATTCGTCGGAATCTTTTTTTTTTTTTATGTATGTTCCCCGATTTCTCGAAGACGCCTGGACCGATTTGGAAAATTTTTCTTTTGTTTGAAAGGGTATACTTTCCAATTGGTCCCATGATCATCAGGTCAGGATCTGATGATGGAATCCCAGGGAAATCGAGGGCAACCTTCAAATTTTATAGGCACATAGTACCATTTTCATATATTTTCTAAATCTGTTTAAGTATTTGCATCTGATAATCATCATCTCAGGTGGATGAGCTGATGATGGAAGGTACAACTCCTCAACGGCTTGGAGTAGGCATCGACTGATTTAGTATGTGTTCGCATATCTCTGGAACTACAAGTCCGATTTAAGTAATTCTTTTTTTGTTGTACTAAGTATTGTTTAACTTACGGAATACTGCAAGTTTCATCAAAATCGGTTCAGTAGTTTTTGAGATAGGGAATTTTATTAGCATATTGTGCACTTGAGCGATGTTGTTACCGGTGCTACGGATTACAAAATTTTAGTGCACATACATGTAAGAGAATGATTTATTTGACAAGAATTTGAGTTTAATATTTAAACTAAAAAGAGTAAAATAAAAAACTTTTTCAAAAAAAAATTTAACCGCCTTCAAAAACAACCACAAAAAAGGGTAAAATAACCTACAAAATAACTTTTCTTTCAGAAGTCAGTGGCAAAAAAAAACAATGAAATGAAAAAAAAATAAAGGCACTGACTTCGGAAGGAAAAGTTATTTTGTAGGTTATTTTACCCTTTTTTGTGGTTGTTTTTGAAGGCGGTTAAATTTTTAGTTTGAACAGATCGAAACTGAACATATTGTATATGTGAGATAACAGTAGGAAGAAGTTGAAGGAGTGGAAGAGATTATTATCATCATCAACTGTATGGTAAAAAGCTTGACAGACTGGTGATAAGTTAAGTTTCCCTTTTGAGATCTTATATTTCTCTTACATTTTGATCGCGATCGCATCGGATGGATGAATGATTCATTTATAACTCAATTACACTGGAAGACTGATCGGAGGCGTTAGCACAAGATTTCCGAATTTCACATTAACGTCAAAGTCTCTGTTAACTTATACGTCGTGAAAAACATACAAAACTCGTCATAAGGCCTTCGATCTGAGGTCTTATCATGAGTTTTCAGTTATTCTGCTGTAAAGTAAACTGGAACTTTGACATTGTCAATTGACAAATTTCAAGGAAAAAATTAGTTCCTTCTTCGCACACCAGAGGCGCTGTTACATTTTTCCATACAAGAAAAAACGCTGTAAATACTGGGAAGACGCTGTAAAGTAAAATAGTGAAAACTCGTGCTAAGGGCTCTGGATGTTTGGTATAGGGATTATACAGTCTAAAATAACACATAGGATACCTTTGATCCCGGTTGGTTCGATGGTCACAATTAGTTAAATAATTATTACCCTTTTTAAATCAATGAATTCATGTATTGCCAGTATCCGGTGCGTGCTCACGTGCACGTGTGGTTGTATCTCATTAACAGCTTGCTTTTGACCGCAATGTTGTTATGAACTGTAAAATGAGCTACATAAAATTATAGGCTATGTTATTACAAATTATCACCTTTTCACAACTATGTGTGGCTCGGTTCTATTCTGATGCAGCTGAACATCAGTACTTTTCATGGTAGCACCACCATAACCCATAACTGCGTATTGTGATACCCCCTTTTCTTCGGGTTAAAGTCATCAAATGGGTCCTCCCGACCAGGTTGGAGCGCAAATGACTGTCAGACTTATACTGACTAAAATATAGCCCTTTACGTTCTAGGGTAGGGGAGGTAAGCCCAAGACGGGTAGTCCGCCTAAAACGGGTATGCATGTTAATTTACGCGTCGTTCTTACTACTGAGAATGTGTGCGTGCAGGACGTGGTTCCTCACAGGGAGAGGCGACACGTCCTGCACGCACACATTCTCATTAGCAACGCGTAAATTAACATGCATACCCGTTTTAGGCGGACTACCCGTTTTGGGCTTAGCTCCCCTACGGTTACCTGTTTAGACAATCCGGCGACCCCAGCAGCTGTTTGGCCCCCACCAGATTGCTGACTAGTCTTTAAGGCGCGCATGGAACATCGCCCCGGCATCGCCGGCTAATACGATACCCCTTGGTAAGATTGTTTGTTGAAATTGGCGCTTCTGACTAACAATAACGACTGTCAAAGATGTTTAAATAACAACCTAGAGCAACGGTTTTACGTGCTTTCCAAAGAAACGAGAAAACTCTCAATGTGCTCAAACACACTGCGAGCCTAGCGCGGTGGCGGCGGCGGGCGCGATAATATTGAACGTATGAAATCGCCGCTTGTGGCCACACTGAAGTGACTAAGGCCCGGCCTAGCGCCATGGCTACAAGCGATTTTGCGAGCCTAGCCTAACAGATATAATGGGCGAGTGGCAGGTGTAGCAAACCATTTCGGTCTTATAGCATGCACTAAAATACTACTGTAGGAGTTATTTGTAAATATTTAAATTATTTTTACTGTACTTGACTAGAATCATGTAGAATGGTTGATAATTTAGTTGTATACAATCCTAAACAACCTATACAACATTTCAAAATGAATTTCTTTAAACAAGTT
Organism: Agrotis exclamationis; assembly: GCA_950005045.1. Classification (NCBI taxonomy): domain Eukaryota; kingdom Metazoa; phylum Arthropoda; class Insecta; order Lepidoptera; family Noctuidae; genus Agrotis; species Agrotis exclamationis. The sequence continues at coordinate 3,484,690 of OX465431.1, read as the reverse complement.
TTATAGAAACTACTTTGTACCACCGGTTTGCAACACCTGAAGTCGCCGCAACAAAAACAAACGCTTGATCGGCAGGACACAGATCGCGCCCGCCGCCGCGTCCGCCACCGCGCTCGTCGCCACCGTCGCGCTAGGCTTCACACATGTGTGGATACACACTATGATAGATGTTCACCAATCGCCTTGAAGGTTGGCCTGTGCGGCGGTTATGATTTTAGTCATGAGCTCCTCTTAAACCTAACTTTTCCTGCGAATATAATCATCGTCAGCCTATAATGTTCCCACTGCTGGGACATAGGCTTCCTCTCTGTGAGAGGAAATGAGCCACGTGCACCACGCGGGCCCGGTACGGGTTAGTAGACGTCACATTTCTACGAATTTTTGGTTCTAGGACATGCCTGACTTTTTGACAGCTATGGTGATGAAATGAATTACACAAAGTATGTAATGCGCCTGGCTGGGCTCGAACTAAAGACCTAAAACTCGTTAGTCGGGCCGATAACAGTGGGCCACCAATGCTCCACGAATATATTCCTAGCAAATGCTAATTTGCATGCTTGTAGGTAGCATCTGTTTTGAAATTAACACATTGTTTTTGTGCTCAAACATAGCATGCGGGCTTCCAGGCATCCAGGATTAATTCATAAATGCAAAGCTGCGCCTCGTTTTAAAAGAAATATTTTACTTTCAGCAATATACTTGCTGCCCAGCCGAGTTGGATTCCATTATTGGAATCCAACTCGGCTGGGCAGCGTTCGGGAAACTGCGTACGTTTTCTCGTCCAAAATACCTCAGTGCCTCAAGTCGAAAGTTTTCGACCAATGTGTGTTACCAGTGATGACGTATGGTGCCGAAACGTGGTCCTTTACTATAGGCCTCATTAGTAAGCTCGGTATAGTCCAACGAGCTATGGGGAGGGCTATGCTTGGTGTCTCTCTGCGCAATCGACTCAGAAATGAGGAGATTCGTAGACGAACCAAAGTTACCGACATAGCCCAACGAATTAGCAAGTTGAAATGGCAGTGGGCAGGCCATAACACGCAGAACTGATGGCCGATGGGACCGTAAGGTTCTCGAATGGAGACCACGCACCGGCAAGCGCAGCGTAGGACGTCCACCCACTAGGTGGGCAGACGATCTTATGAAGGTCACAGGATCACGCTGGATGCAGGCCGCTTACAACCGGTCCTATTGGAAGTCTAAAGGGGAGGCCTATATTCAGCAGTGGACGTCTTACGGCTGATATGATGATGATGAATGTACTTGCAATTTTGTTGCAGTAAAATATCTAAAAAGATGAGAAAATATTGTACGTATATTATGAAGCTTAAACATTGACTTGTAGTTTTATTACTGGCCGTTCAATTCATCTCTGCAGACCCTTTGAAGGCACACAGGCATAATGTGTATTGTAATTACGATTGTAAATCTCTTTTATTTAAACACAATAGAATGGTGTGGTCGCGATACTGCCGTGGTCCAAGTGTGGTCGAATCTGATTAACTGGCCGCTCGATGCTGACCACAAAACGAAATGTAATGTTTATGTTTACTTTCAATTTCCTATAATCTGTTTTGTTTGAATATTTGTTATTGTGTTTTTCAGGAGCTATCAACAAACATGATTACTTTTTTCAAACAAAAAGATAATTGAAATTCCTCCTTGATAAAGTAATTACTAACATTGTTATTTAAAAACAAAATAGCTGATTTTATTCTTGCCAGGGTCTTTGTTTCTTACAGCAACAATCTTTCGCTTTAAATCAAGTGAATGGGTTACTTAGGGTGCTCCCACATTTGTCGACGCGGAATTGGCTTAAGCCGGTCGCTCGCGTCGTCCGAGCCGAGCCGATGCGAATAACACCCTTATTACGTTGACATAAAAGTTTTTTCGACCGGCTTAAGCCGTTTCCGCGTCGATAAATGTGGTAGCGCCCTTATAGGCAAGCGTGCTCCACCGTGGACCACATCTTCGCTTACTATACTTAGCAGTTTTACTGCAAGTCTACCATTAAATGAAAAAAGAAAGAGCGGCCAAGTGCGAGTCGGACTCGCCCATGAAGGGTTCCGTAGCAGCAAGTATCATCATAATATCATAATTTTTTTTTAAAGAAGAAATTATGGGAACCCCCAAAATTCGTTTTTTTTTGTGTAAAAATCCTAATGCGATTCACATAATACATCTACTTACCAAAATTCAACAGGATAGCTCTAATACTTTCGAAAAAAAGTGGCTGTGACATACGGACGGACAGTTTCAAAAATTAGCATACACCAATACGACTGCCGGGGTCGCGGGACTGTCTCTTCAGGTAACGGTCACCCTGGAACTTAAAGGGCTATTGAAGGACCACTGTGGATTTTAGTCAGTACGAGTACCTATGACAGTTCCCTCCCGGCCCGCCCTGGGCGGGAGGACTCATTTGATAATTTTACTATAATAACAAAAAAACACCAATACGAAAAAATGACACATGATTTCTTATTATTTAGTTTTAGCTTGTTTTACAAACCGCTCATGATTAATAGTTATTTGTGCAACAAGAGAGCAAAGTCGTTTTTTGCTGCGAGTGCTGATTTTGAATCCTGAGCAAGCGAAGGATTCAACGATTGAATCACGAGCATAGCGAGTGATTCTACAGTTGAATCCTGAGTTTGGTGAGGGATTCAAAGGCACGAGATGCAAAAAACTTTGCTCTCGTGTAACACACATAACTTTTCACTTCAGCAGCGAGAACACTTTAGGAGATAATAAATATTTACAGGTTAAATATCAGTTTTATTTGCAGTAAATACTTATTTTCGTTTAAATACAACAATAAGTTAAAAATTCAATAAATTACAAAAAGACATAATTATCATTTTGCAAAATTTCTTTAGTTAAGTAGTAGGTACAAATTTCCGAACGTGTTTGTCTTTGCGGTCAAATTAAAAATCAGAACTTCGAAAGGGCACAGAATACCACTAATAGGGCTGGTCTTTGTCTCTCTCTCTCTTTCTAATGGCGGGAAAGAGATAGAGTGTAAATGTTTCGAATTGTATGATTAATCCAAGGCTGAATAAGATATTCGCGGCTTTCTGAAAACAAAAATTAAAAAGTTACTTTGTCTCAAAGGTTTTTGCAGCAAAACCTATATGTTTGAGCTACTGATGTGAAAAATTAATTATACAGCTGTTCTGCACAAAACACTCCAATTGATAATAATATTTGATCAGCATTCATTTAACAGTTACTAATCTACGCGGAGATTGAAATTGACGCACAAAATTAATGTATAAGCAAATATCGCTTGTATTTACACAATGACATTAATAAATAAGGTTTAAATTAGTTTGTACTTTGACAATGCAGATCGTGATTTCATGTATCTGCATAATTTATTATTATCTAGGTGTTAAAAACGTATTGATTTCGTGAAAATGTTTCTGTTCACGTGAACGCTGATTATTTGGGAATTGGTAATTAATAAGTTGGCAACATTTGTACGGCTTCTAATTTTATACATTCATACAAACATACATACGTACCACAAAAACTTTTGAACGTCTGTTGCACACTTGTCTAAAAAAATGTCAGATTATGACGTTGAAATAAGGTCCGTTTTGCAGTCACACTTTTTTTAAACAAGTGTTCAACAGATGTTTAAGTTTTTGTAGTAAGGCTGACACACTTTTACCATTATAAGTGTAAGCAGAAACAACAGAGCACCAGCTAAGATCTTTACAAACTCTTTTCGCTTCATCCACATTCATTATTTGTATAATACGCCCTTTGTCATTTGCCTTTTTTTTTAGCTTGGTTAAATCATCAAATGAGTCCTCCCACCCCGGGCAGGGCGGGAGGTACTGTCAGACTTGTACTGACTAAAATCCACGGTGTCCTTCAATAGCCCTTTATGTGACGGAGTCACGGTGATGAGATAAGTCCCGCGACCCCGGCAGGCTTTGGCCCTCTAGAGGGGGGCCCCGTCATTATGCTGACGCTCTTTGTGGCGCGCGTGGAACACAACACGCCATCGACCCGGGCATGGTCCAAGGTCGAACAGCGAGTTGCCCTTTACTCGCCGCCCGCATGCCCGCTCCTACGGCGGTGGCCGGATTGCCATGTGGCTAGGCAGAAACTACATTATGTTGCCACATATTGGAAATTTCCTGAAGTCTGTAGGCCTAAAAATATTCACGTTCAAATCGACTGAAAAATCAGTCGATTCTAGATAAATACTGTACAAAGCATATTTATTTTAATCGAATTACACGCAATTGCGTAGTACTGTAGAGTTAAACTTAGATTTTCATCATGTTTACATTGTTTCGAAGCCATATTATTGTGATTGCGAGTAGGCATATTATACACAAAGAAGAGTTCACTCTTCCTTTATTAAAAGGGTTAAATTAAAGTCACTAAAGCAGCTTCATTAATATTGACTATCGAACATAATTAATTAACAATATTATAAAACCAAAATTAATATTCGCGTTTAGAAAAGTTTCGTCCGAAAAGTTGTTTTTGTTGAGGCCGAAACCATAACAGGGCTTACCCGGTTTCGGCTTGAGATTTGATTCTTCGAAATTTAGATTATTGTTATTGAATATGCCATAGGGAAACTTACCTAAACTAAGGGCAATATACGTATTTGCTATGCAATCTATGCATCGTCAGTTTTTTTTTGCCCCACTCTATAATATTCTCCTGTGCCGTATGTGGGTGTGTGGGTGCGTTTACAAACGGGATTCAATATGCACAGATACCATATCTATGCACATTAAATCCAAGCAAATCAGTAGCAACTGACATGACATGTTTTATTTTTGAAACAAGAAAATAATGCAAACTTTATATACATAAGTGTATATAACTACACCAACGACATAAAACATCACAATTAAAAAAATATGGTTCATCAGTTTAAAAATTCTCGGAAATCACAAGTCTGTAATCCCTTTAAAGCCGAAAGCTGGAAGCCGAAACCGAACATTTACCCCAACTCTATTCGGAAAAGAACTTTTACAAGACAAGCTGTTTGCACAGTTACAAAGTTCTCCAAAATGAATAATTAGATATTTACAAAGTATTTTTGGGAGTTTTAACGAAGTGGTTCACAGTCGCTACTGTCAAATTCTGGAATAACAAAAAGTTAATAATAATTGTTCTGAGTTTGTCTTTCGAGAGTCCTGTTATCGATTTAATGAGATGCTGTTTTAATGAGACTGTTTAAGTAAGTTATTCTTGATCTTCGGTGACATTGATGTGATTAAAATCCCTTCTTGTTAAGCTGGCTCCACACTCGCGGACCAACGGTCGTGAAAGCCCGCGACAACTGCAAATCACGAGTATAGATTTTGTTCGTGCTTCTCGTGCGCTTCGCGCCGTTTGTTTTTGGCCTGCGACAAGGGTTTGCGCCGCGGGAACGCGAACGTATTCAACAAGACTGTGACGCTTTTCGAGTGAGACTGTGACAGTTCGCGTGCGGATCACTATGTTATTCACGGCGCGACGTCCCACGCGAGTGTAGAGCCAGCTTAATACTCGCTTCTCACGGTGCGTAATATTATTATGCGCTGCGTCGCGCCCCGCGTCATGTGAAGGTAGCGGCGCGGACTGACGCGTCCGATTTTAGTATAAAATAAAAGACGCGACCGAGCTAGTGGCTCAGCGTGGCGCGTGCTGTCATACGAGCCGTGAGAGTCTGGCATTAGTCGTCATTGACACTCGTGACAGAGTGGTTGTGGTTGTCAAATCAGGGGAGGTGATTCTCTTTCCAATTCACCGCCATTCCTCTCGCACCACAGCATTCGTGTATTTGTTGTTACATTTATCCAGAAGTGGTGTAATACGAACTAGATAAAAAAGAAAAGACATAATGGAAGTAATATTAAAAGCCCTTCAGCTAATATAATATTAATGCAAAAGCTTGGATGGATGTATGATATATTACTCAATAACGTAAGAAATACTGAACAGATCTTGTTGAAAGCTCAGAGATAGATTTATAGTCTACAAGTAGGAATCCTCATCCAGTAGAATAATTTTAGGTCACATGTGGGCAAAGCCGCTGGCCACAGCTAGGTATGGTATAAAAGAGATTAATGTAAATTTTCAGTCATGAAACTTGTAACGTTGTGAATTATCAACGTTATCCTTTGACCTATAATCAATCCATTAGTCAACGTTTAACAAAATAGTTACAATGGAATGCAAGGAATGTCTACACATTCCTTTTCGTGTTATAGTCATACGCAATGTTCTTCGTCAACCGACTCAGAAAAAAACTCGTACTTGAGGGTATCGTAAAATTGTTTTATTTCGCGTCGAGACTAAAAGTCATTTATAGGCGGGTAGTTCGGAATTTTTACAGAGTTTTGGTGTTGTAGTCGGAAGACGTTGTTCAACGTTAACCGGTTGATAATTAAAGTGAAGTACCTAATGTGCTCATGAGTATAAATAAGCTCGCACAGGACGTCAACGGGACTCATTTACGATTAAACTTTGTCGGCTGTTACACTGTCTCTCTTCATTAGAATCTTGTGACACCTTGCGTAACAGATTTTTTAAAAAATATTTTTTTGTATTCAATATTTTATTTAAAATAAAATTAGTTAAGTGTTCGCCCCGGATTAGGGTAAGTGCCAAAAGCAATCCAAACAATTATTATAACCGCTAGCTCATGTTTTGTTTTTTTTTTATATTGAGTAGGTACCGACGGACTCAATTATTGTGTGTTCATATTTTTTCTTTGTCCGTTGGTTTTACTTTTTTTTAAGCCTCGAGTATTTCATACGCTCGTAGGCCTTTCTATGATTTTATGTGTTAGTGCTTCACGCTAATGTAACTTATTGTTCCTGCCATGTAAACTCCGATCTGATGACGACCAATAATCACAAACACCCTTAGTGCCGTACGTCCTAGCTTTCGCTTATGTTGTGAGGTCATCATCAGAAAGGATTAGCAGAGGACTTTTATTTACCGCTGGACGTTGATTCCAGGGAACAAGATTGGGAGTTAAATAACTCCATCTTCAACGTTCGTGAGTCCAGCTCTGACTCACCCTACCGAACGTCTGAGGCCTGCACACGCAGCTGACCTGCCGCACACACCTAGCAGCGCACAGCCGACCTGCCGGCGCATCCACCACCTCGTCCCTGCGGTCACTTTCACCTCAGGGTCAACTCCACGGCATCGCGTCGCTCCACTTACGCGATAGCCAGGGCAGTACTAGTGCGCCTATTTTCGCGGAACAATAAATTATCAAGTGACGGCTGTGAACCACGACCTAAATAAATTTCTTGTTAACGTTGGTGAGTCTTTTTCTTCATCTCACCCTCATACGTTACAAACTGACTTAGTGCTCTCAATTATTTTACGTTATCACTTACTTATACTACCTGAAACCAACCCTCAGTTCAACCCTTTATAAATCCGACACCACCTAAATAAGGGCAAGTTTCATCAGCGTTCCATGATACCTGAACGACAATATATGTAACATATTAAAGATTCTGCCCCAATTCTCGGCAAAATGTTAGAATATATTGTATATAAAATTACCGTTTAATTAGTCCTATATAGGCGCCATGTTTTATTTTACAGCCTCTCCGGAGGCGAGCCTCTTTTGTACGGCTAACATACCCTATCTTGCCAGCGAGTACGGTTAGGTTTCGAAGTGCTTTTTACTTTTTTGTACTAAAGATTTTCAAGAATCTCTCAAAACTTTATTAAGTTTTACTTTAAAATGTTTGAACTTGAAAAGTACCACCTTAGGGGAACAGTGTATTATAAGACGGGGACACGAGGTATGATGGGAAATCACACACCTAAGGCAAACTTAACACAAAACTAACGTAGCACAAGCGCCAACAGGACGCCATTTGCGTCTGGCCGCTTGCAAATGACGTCCTGATGGCGCTTGCTCTACGTTAGTGTTGTGTTAAGTATGCCTAAAGAGTGTATGTCCCCATTATACCTCGCGATTATTAACGTCCCCGTCTTATACACTGTTCCCCTACTTCACACTGATATTACACGTTTTAATATCCTTGCAAAAATCTTTTGGTTCTCCTCGCCCATTACCAAGCTCTAACTCTTCTTACTAACTCTAGTTTTCTAGCTTCATTTAAGAAATAATGTTTAATTGGTATTTAATAAACTCGGCACATTTAGGAGATTCATAATAATAATGAGTATGATGTCTTGCAGTGAAATGATTTAAGAATAATATAATTTTAAAATTTAATTTGTGCTGCCAGTTTATTATTTTTATTCAATTACCTAAAACCAAATTATGCGAGCTCTCAGTTTTCTTTTGCTGGCCGTACAAGTAATCTTAAATTTTAATTCATTTCGTTCACATCGTTTTGAATATCTTTGCTGTTACGAAATTATGCAAGAGAATGTCTGTTCTCGTTAGATAGTATTTTTTGGAACATTTCTGAAGCATTTTGCAACAATGAGGGTTTGTATTATTTTGCTATACTTAATTATGTTTTGACTCTTAAATACTTTCGAAAACCATCGTTTAAGGAAAAAAATATCGCACGGCAGATAAAACCGGGATAAAACTATCCTTTGTGTTAATCCTGGATATAAACTGTGTACCAGATTTCTTCCAAATCCGTTCAGTAGTTTTTGCGTGAAAGAGTATAAGACGGGGGAGAACAGTGTGTAAGACGGGGACGCGAGGTATGTTGGGAAATCACACACTTAAGGCAAACTTAACACAATACTAACGTAGCACAAGCGCCAACAGGACGCCATTTTGTTAAGGGCCGCTTGCAAATGACGTCCTGATGGTGCTTGCGCTACGTTAGTGTTCTGTTAAGTATGCCTAAAGAGTGTACGTCCCCATTATACCTCGCGATTATTAGCGTCCCCGTCTTATACACCGTTCCCCGATTAGTAACAAACAAACACAAACTTTCCCATAATATAAGTAAGATAAGATAGGAAAAACGTAGGTCTGTAAAACCAGCAGCTCTTTGTAGGTAGGTCTGGGTAGGGTTCCTCTCACTGCGTGCAAATTCGCGCGTTCTACTTCCAGTTTTAATAAAACCTACCCAATTCGTACCACTATCTCCTTCATGGCCCGCAGAATTTTTTTTAGCCTGTTTTGTGCCCAACTGCTGGACAGAGGCCTCCCTTTCTCCTTCCAAACCTCTCTATTTCGGGCAATTTCTGGCCAAGTCTGCCCGCCGAATTAAAATGAAATAAAAAAACCGGCCAAGTGCAAGTTGGACTCGCCCATGAAGGGTTCCGTAGTAGCAAGCATAGATTAGGGATATAATAAAATTATATTAGTAAGTAATATACACAAACAATAAAAATAACTTTGTTTTTCATAGTGTTTGTATGAATGGCAAAGTTATATTTGCGGTTTTTGAAAATGTACTATATCTCAAAAACTGCTAACTGTATCTCATCCAAACCAATTTTCGTTAGAAGTTTTTGTTGAGGTCTACATTATATATTTTTTTTAGTTTTATCATTCTCTTATTTTAGAAGTTAGAGGGGGGGGGGGACACATTTTACCACTTTGGAAGTGTCTCTCGTCCAAACTGTTCAGTTTAGAAAAAAGTGATATTAGTAACCTCAATATTATTTTTAAAGACCTATCCATAGATACCCGACACGTATGTGTTTGGTGAAAAAAAATTTTTTGAGTTTCAATTCTAAGTATGGGGGGCACCCCCAAAATTTGTTTTGTTTTTATTTTTGTGATAATCCTAATGCGGTTCACATAATACATCTATCTACCAAGTTTCAACAGGATAGCTCTTATACTTTCGACAAAAAGTGGCTGTGACATACGGACGGACAGACAGACAGACAGACAGACAGAGACAGACAGACATGACGAATCTATGAGGGTTCCGTTTTTGCCATTTGGCTACGGAACCCTAAAAATGTCAGTCGGGATAAATTGCATAAACAATGGTAGTTTTTTTATTCGAAACTTTAAATCTGTTCTGTTGCCTGAAGCCACAGTGACTACATACATTCTTTATCACTGAGAAAAATCCAGTTTACCCTGTACAAAGTACTTGACCATGTACACCGTGAGACTTGCATTCCCCACATCACTCTCTGTGATTTTGTAGAAGCACCCGTGGCTGTGGTGAGAAAGGCGAGCTAGAGGCACATTTGTTCGTGTCCACATGAAACGCTGCGTTTACGCTGCGTTAGCTAGGTTATCGCTGCGATAATGTAAGCTGATGTGATCTTTTTGAGAATTTTTAAAAAGAAGTTGTTTTGAAAAGGACGAAAGATTTGATTGTATTATGAATGTGGATCGCTATTAAAAGTCACACAGTCGCGAGTCCAATTCCTTCAGTTGCCCTTTGAGTTCCAGGTCTACGGTGCCCTTTTAAGACAGTCTCGTGAGAGAATTTCACCCTTAAAGATCAGTAACCCTCAAGTTACGATTACTCAGACTAAACCCGTGCTACAAAAGATTGTTTGCAATAAAAACTGCGAAATAAATCGTTTGTGATTTCACATTAAAGTTCTGTAATTACGTTTCGCATTAAAAAAATCACTACCATAAATTATCGTGGTGCGTGCTTAAACTTAGATTGTACTTTGCTAAGCACTTAAAAACTATAGGTAAGGTTAGATGAGAAAATCTTACTTCTTATTTCTATTGTAAATGTAAAAGTTTATGAGGATTGATGGAAGGAGGTTCACGCAGAGAAATGTCTGGCTACCTATACGAGAACTTCTGGTTGCAACCGTGACAGCAAGACTTACTAGTTGACTTTACAACATTTCTAGTAATAAATACTAAGTCTTAATTGTTATCTCTACTACTTACTTAGTATTTATTACTAGAAATGTTGTAAAGTCAACTAGTGAGTCTTGCTGTCACGGTTGCAACCAGAAGTTCTCGTATACATTTCTCTGCGTGTTTTTTTCTCTTTCTCCCAAAACTAATGAACTGATTTTGATTTGTACAACAATAGATTATAGCCTTTTTTGTAAAGCGTAGCGGAATGGACTATCAGACCTAACTGACTAAAATCTGCAGTGTCTCTTCAATAGCCCTTTACGTTCCGGAGTTACGGTTACCTAAAAAGGCGTCCCCCCAAATAGAATACTTTTTATATCGATATGACGTTGCCGTGAGAATAACCATACTGCAAGCGAGGAACGCCGTGGGCATTCATCATCATCAGCCGGAAGACGTCCACTGCTGAACATAGGCCTCCTCCTTAGACCGCCACGCCGAACGACAATTCGCCACTTGCATCCATCGGTTGCCCGCGACCCTCACGATGTCGTCGGTCCACCTAGTGGGAGACCTGCCTACGCTGCGTCTTCCGGTCCGTGGTCGCCACTCGAGAACTTTTCTTCCCCATCGGTTGTCAGTTCTACGAGCGATGTGGCCTGCCCATTGCCACTTCAATTGCAAATTTTACGAGCTATGTCGGTGACTCTGGTTCTTCGCTGAATATCCATGTTCCGGATTCTATCCCGCAAAGAAACTCCGAGCATAGCTCTTTCCATCGCTCGTTGAGTGACTCTTAGTCTCTCTAAAAGGCCAGCATCAAGTGAAAAATAACAAAGCCAAATAAAGGCTATAATTGCCGAAAATCACACAAAACTCATCCGCAGAATCCATAATGTACAACAATATAAAATTTCCTCTCTCATAAAACCTCGCTTTAATCTAAAAACTCCCACAAATTCATTTATAGACAGATTTTATCCGAGTTATGTCATTAATTCATTATCATTAATTACTCATACTATCGTTAAACTTCAAGGTTTTGGTGTAAAACATTGTTATTCGAGAAATTATGGCCGTATGAATATTATTTGTGGGGGAACATTCTAGATTTATCACCTATGAATTTTACCCTATCTAGGGTACTTATGTGAATTTTAGTCGGGGTATAATGAATGGGACCCGGATTAGATTAGGTTTTTTTACTCGGGAGTATAGCCGACTGGGTTCTTTTGCAATCCACAGGATTATATCGAAATCTGAGAGGAATACTATGTGTCTAAAAAAAAAAATACTATGTAGGTCGAACAGACGGACACACGAGGTTTCCGTTTTAAGTAGGACGAACGGGACCCTAAAAAATGAGGTCGATGACCCAGAGACGCATATCTCTGGGTTGTCATTTATTTTTGTGTGGTGTCAGTACGGAAAAACGTTAGCTCGTAGCTCGAATTCAATATCCGTATACGGTGCGGCTCAGTTACGTTCTAAAATACGGAAAGAAAAGAAATAAGTTCTGACTCAAATAATGGTCAGCGCGTACCATGCGCTGTCGGTACTACCACCGCACGCGTGTAGTATTTTATCATCACAGCACTGATAAACATAATCGTACTTTGATGCTCGGGGCTCAGCTCGAGTACGGTGCTAGCGTCGAGAAACTATTAAAAAGCTAACTTTTTTTTGTATTTCGAATATTTTGGTTTAAATAAATTTTCATTGATAAAGCTTCGTTCGACGGACGTCAGCGCTTACCCTCAATAAGATCAACAATCCAGCCACCCCGAGTTCCTCATTACTCTAAAATAATATACTAATTTACAAACTCACAACATTGCAGTTGCAAATTATTCATAAAGTCACCACGTTTAAAATTAAAACAACAAATAAATACGCCTCACATTAACACATGTCATATAAAATTAAACACAACATTTTACAAGCGACCGAAATAATAACCGCGTCACTGCAAATAAAATTAAAACGTCAACTTATTATAATACACGTACCGTATTTTAAAATTGGGTTCCGCAGCGCTTTGGGGCCACAAACTAATTAGTTAGTGAAGCATAAGGCGACCTCGTCGAGAATTCTGCCTTGTTTTCCTTTTATCATGTATGCACATTACCTGTTGGAAGGAAATTCGAAAAATAATGCCGCGTGCACAATTTCAGGCGATGCTACTTGCGTTAAACAACACGCGAGAGCGTACAAAGTCTCCTCTTCCTGATCACCGGCATTCTACTTGTTTTTAAGTTCGTTTAGTCCTAAGCGAACAAGCATACGATGGAGTGGGTTTACCTAGAAGAAGCCTGTTCGCTCTTACTCTGAAGAGATTCGGTTTTTAAGCTTTGGAGAACACAAGACATGTGCAACAAAATAATGTCGCCACAAGACGTCAGACAAATTTTATCATGACTCCGAAATTCCAGGATTTATTGTATGGACCTTAAAGAGCGTATTTCTGAGCTTTATCAGGTGAGATGATCTAATAAGAAGGTAAGCCTCAATCCTTATTTATGTGATCGAAATTGTCTGTCAGAATGACTAAAAACCAACTTGTCCTTTCTGCCCTTTGTGTTCCCTTTTTACCCGACTACGGCGAAGCAAAAAGGAGGGTTATGATTTTGTTAAATGTAAGATGTTCCCGCAACCCTGCATTCCTTTAAACAATTTAGTATATCTCTAACATTTCCTCAGTAAAAGTAAATGGATAAAACTCCCGTATTTTTAAAATAAAATTTTCCATAGAATAGTGTGTGCTTACCTTTAGCACCCAAATTACGTTTAGCATAGTAAGTTGAAAGCTAAAACTAACAATGAGTTAAAATTTAAAGTAAAGAAACAATGTTAAATAATTTCCTGGGATTTTGGTAGCAAAAATATTATACTGCTGTAACATAATACATACAAAACTAGGATGGATGAATGTTTTTTGCTCTTATAAAGAATAACTGCTGAACATGTTTGTTTGGTACATAATTACTTTATGACCGGGATGTGTGCTACATTTAGGATATTTTGTATCCCAATAATACAATCCTTTGAGATCCGTACACTATTAAGTAGCCGCGAGACCGCGACAGGCGACCGCGACAGGCGACCAAGACAGGAGACCGCGACAGTACTTAACATTAGGCAATGTATGAGCGGTAGTTCCCGAGCGAGACGCAATCTTCGGTCGCGGTCTCCTGTCGCGGCCTCGCGCGTGAAGCGGCACCTTTAGGGCTCCCACACATAAACACGATACGACGTCGCGTAGTACAACGACGCGGCGTCGTTCCACGATACGATGTCGTGTCGTGGAAATCTACGACACGACGTCGTAACGTGTCGATGCACGATACGACTTCATGACGTTAGAAACTTACGATGCAATTCTGCGCAGTTGTTATTCGTAATTCAAAGATGAATAAAAAGGTCGACTTCAATACCGTCCGGTATTGAAGTCGACCTTTTAATTACCCTAGTCGAGCAGCGTCCCTTAATAAGGAACAGAATGCGTCTAAAGCGGTCCATTTTTCGGAATGAACTAAAACACAACCCCACTGTATCGACGGCATCGTGCCGTGTATTGTGCGTGGCACAGTACGTTAAGATGTCATGTTTTTTACGATGCTCATCGTAGATTTCCACGACGCGACGACGTAGGCGAATTTTTCTAGTCTCTAGTTTTTATATTTGTATGTATGTTCCGTTTTAAATTTAAAACAAAGATAAGACCCTAGATACGAAGAAGAGCGAGGCTAAAGGCAAAAGCTAGTAAAAATACTTGGTTTTCAACTATATTGGATTTCAATTGAAAAAAGGAAAAATTCTATTACCTACTACTTACTTTTCGTGGTGAAGTTTTCTGGAAAAAAATCAGTAGGTTCATTGTACCTTTACGAGAAAAAATTAATTTAAATACTGAAGTTCATTGCCACTAAAGTTTTAAATATTGAAACAGTGAAATTTTAAAAAACGCAAATATTGGCGTTTTTTACGATATTCCCAGTAACTCTGAGCCGGATTGGGATTGAAAATTCACACGCCACAGAATCGAGTTGTGTTCTAAAGTTTTTTTGGACTGTGTGAAAAGTCAAAGCGTTTGAATTTGAGCTAAGCCGTTTACAGGCTTGGCGCGGCGAGAGGAGGTCCGGCGCGATCTCAGGGCAGTATGGAGGGGACGACTGTCGCAACCGACGGCCGGGCACGCCGCAATCGCGGCGGTAAGACCCCTCTTTGAGGAGTGGCTGGATAGGAGTCACGGCGTCCTAACCTACCGCATGACGCAGGTTCTCACCGGACACGGAAGTTTCGGGAGGTACCTGTGTCTAAGGAGAAAGGAGGAAACGCCTGGGTGTCACCACTGCGAAGATCGCCCGGAGGACACAGTAGAGCATACGGTGCAAGACTGCCCCGCTTGGGCAGAGCACCGACGTGTCCTCACGGCGGCGATAGGCGGAGACCTCTCGCGCCCGGCATTGGTCGCGGCCATGCTGCGGGGCGAGACGGAGTGGGAAGCGGTCGCCTCCTTCTGCGAAGCAGTCATGCTCGCGAAGGAGGAGGCGGGCCGCGTGAGAGAGAGGACAGTGTCGTCCCTCCGCCCCACCCGCAGTGGTGGACGCCCACGGCGACGGACGTCGCAAGACGATCTCCGGCCACCGTAGGCGCGGGCATGCGGGCGGCGAGTAAAGGGCAACTCGCTGCCCGACCATGGACCATGCCCGGGTCGACGGCGCGTTGTGTTCCACGCGCGCCTCAAAGAGCGTCAGCATAATGACGGGGCCCCCTCTGTAGAGGGCCAAAGCCTGCCGGGGTCGCGGGACTTATCTCATTACCGTGACCCCGGAACATAAAGGGCTATTGAAGGACACCGTGGATTTTAGTCAGTACAAGTCTGACAGTCCCTCCCGCCCTGCCCGGGGTGGGAGGACTCATTTGATGATTTTACCACGAAAAAAAAAAAAAAAAAAAAGCCGTTTACAGGCTTGGGTGGTCACAGTTAGTCTAAAAATTGAAGCTAGTTGCTATTCTAAAGCGTGAATTCCTATCGATAAGAAGACAATAATTATGAACTCTTAGTTCACTGTTGATTATTTTTCTTCAATATTTTTTTAAGGTTTGTGTTTATTATTTAAATCATAATCATGGAAAGAAACAATCAATTGTAAGCAAGATTTGAAGAAACTTTTTTTGGTGAGCTATTCCGCAATCCCCGATTAAAGCCTCGAGCAGACACACACGATTAATCGCGCGAGGCGACTTGTCGCGGTCCATTCGCAGTACATTTAGAGTGGAAATTAGCTTGGCTCGTTGTCGCAGCGCGATTAATCGCGTGTGTCTGTTCGAGCCTTAAAGGTGGACGCACATTTATACGCGCCGATCGCGTCGAAGGAGTCGAATTTTAGAATTCTGTAAAGAATTCGGCGCGGTTGATTCCGGGGGGCGGGGCCTCTTCTATTCCTTCGGCGCGTTCGGCTCTGATATGTGTGCGTCCTACTGTTAGAGTACGACAATCTGATTCAGTACATCAGAAGGCCTAAGTGTCTAAACACACTATGCCGAAGTTACGCGACCGAAGTTCGGCACAATTACGCCTGCAATGCTATTTGAATTACTGACGACACACTATGCTGAAATTGCGTCGCGTCATAGCGTACAGCGTAACTTCGGTCGGGCGTAAGTTCAGCGGCAACTTATTCTGTGACCACACATTATACGCGACCGAAGTTCGGTTCGATTACCGACGAAGATCCGGGGGCGAGGAGCAGCAGGGAGCCGCCCGCGCCACCCGCGCCGAATTTCTGCCGCGTAAGTTCGGCGCTTATGGTGTGTCATATCAGCCAAATACGTCGGAACGTGAAATCAGCCGCCGAACTTCGGTCGCGTAACTTCGGCATAGTGTGTTTAGACACTTACTGACCCTAGGCTATCATGACTTTTCACGTGTCTGTGTAAACGGGAACTTTGAAGTTGATTTTATATAAAAAATGGTTCCTCGCTCGTAAACTACAGATGCTTTGTTAATTTAGATATATGCGGAATAAATACTTCATTGTACGCTGTAATATAAAAAACAGAAATCTTGTGGTAAGGCTAAGCCACTATAGAGAAAAAAAATTAAGAGGGGTAAGTAGTTTAAAAAAACAATCTATTTTACGTAGAAAATGGTTTAACAAGACAGACCCAGAGCCGAATGACCAGGGGTCCAAATTGGCTCCGAATCTTCGTGGAACTAAACTCTTCAAGCCAAATAACCAGCAGTGGGTAAACAATAATCTTTTTGCCCACTATGCTTCTCCAAAACCACACACCACGAATTTCTCTCGCCCTCATATTTCAATTTACCGTCAGAAACTTGCCAACAGAAGCACGAGTAAAATTGTATGCACTTAAATTATCTCCTTCGCACTCAAAGCACTAGTGATGTGTATTCAGCGTTCTCAGAAACGCTAGTGTTGTACAATTTCGTCTTGTTTTGCTATTAACGATGTTGTCTGTGTACTGTGAGCGCTTTGTGAGTTTGTGACACATAATTTAGTTTGCTTCTGAGATGCGGTGCACGTTAAAGGGATTTAAAAAATTGTTCTTTTGTTTTTTAAATGGAGAATGTCTTGAACCGTTGTAATGTGTTTTGAGACGTTTTATGATTAAACTAATATGGATCATACATCATGATCCCAGTTGCCCAGTAATAATGAATAATATAATAATAATAATATATTACACAACTATCACACAACGCCATCTAGTCCCAAGCTAAGCAGAGCTTGTGTTATGGGTACTAGACAACTGATAAACATGCTTATATATTTCTAAATTCATACATAATTATAAATAAATTACACCCAGACACAGAACAAATGATCGTGCTCATCACACAAACATTTGTCCTGGGTGGGAATCGAACCCACGACCACCGGCATAGCAGTCAGGGTCACTAACCACTAGACAAACAGGCCTGTCGAATTAAGGGTCCCTAGCAACCAGTACAACAGAACTCGTAACTCGTTTGTTAGAACACGCTTGCTGGTATCTGGGTGCTACCCAGCTAGGCTTATTTATTTCTTTCCTAGTGCTTTCAAACTGGAGAATAAAAATGTTTGCAGCAAACTGGCATGTCCTAGAACCCAAACATTTGAAGACATCTTGAGGAAATCACCTATCTCCTCATGATATTTCCTTCGGGTACACTACGATAATACGAAATACTTTATTCCGAAATTCATAAATACGAATTTCAAAATACCGATTTTCATATTTCCGAATGGTTCAAAATTCCTACTATAACAACTCCGATTGATCATTAAGCCTCCTGCAGACCCACGCGATTAATCGCGCGGGGCGACATGTCGCGGTCCATTCGCAGTATTTTTAGAGTGGGAATTAGCTTGGCTCGTTGTCGCAGCGCGATTAATCGCATGTCTGCAGGAGGCTTTATTCCTACTTTCATAATTCCGATATTTCAATATACCTAACGTTTATAAATTACTAATGTCAAAATACCGAGTTTCAATAGACCGAATATCAAAAATTCCGACTTAATAATATTCCGAAACATCAAAAACACGAATTCCGATTATTAAAATTCCGATTATTTAATTTCCGATTCGGGTCCGTCGGGTCGAAAAGTCCGAGTCGGGGTGCGCCAAGACACACTTTTCTCGCTATTGCATCCTGAGTTATAGGTATTACCACTAAAATGGTCAAACGCGACCCTGTCGTTAAATAAAAAATGCTAAATATATGAGATAATTTTTACAACCTACATCTTGTTTCTTTGAAAAAAAAAAACGCTGCACTAGGTATCGCAGTAATGAACTTTCGCAGTAACGTACTTCGCGGTATTGAACTTTCTCAGTAACGTAAGTACATCGAGGTAACGAACTTCGCAGTAAAGACGTACACCCCTTTCAAACTGCTGAAAATAAAAAATTAATTCTTCTCATCAAAATTATATGTAGTCTGTCCCGTTACTAGTCCTTTGATATCAAATTATCAATTTGTGCTGAAAACCATTTCTACGAAATAGAACGAATAAATTCCTACCAAGAATTGGTAAATTACTAGTGATGTGTGTTACGTTAGACCGTTAAGCCGACTAGTCGGCCAATCGGTCAAAAAGCGCAATTGAGCCCAATCAATGATCCACTTCGAAGGACCAACTTTGCATTGAGCTTCAAAAATGGAAGTAGTGGACTGTAAACAAATAATTATTTTAACGGTACATAACAGTAAAATGTACTCAATTTATGGAACTTGTCTGAGATAAAAAAACGTTACTGACATTTTCAATAGTCATCAATCATTGACACATATAACACCCTAAACAACATCAGGATCTAACGAGAAAAAAAATTTCACTGGATTCATCATGGATCTGGCCAATGGATCTACTCAGATTAAAGTAATAAAAAAATCTCAGTAGATCCACATCTTGAAATCAGGATCCAATGAGAAATACAATTCTCACTAGATCCATTATGGATCTAGCCAATGGATCTACTGAGAATGCACCAGAACTATACCGACAAAAATGATGAATAGTCGGCCAATCGGCCAACGTCACAGTTGGCCCCATCACTATACATTACTTATTCCAATATTGAAGACTGAGGATACCTAAGCCTGAAAAACAATCAGACCTAAATGTGCTGTTTCTAGATAAGGGCTGTTTTTTTATTATTTATTTGGTAAAATTAACTTTTAAATGAGAGCAGTGGTGGCTCAGTGGTATCGGCCTCGACTTACGAGTTGTAGATTGAAGGTTCGAACCCCGTCAAGTGCATTACTTTGTGTAATTTATTTCAACACCACTGATCTCAAAACGGTGAAGGAAAACATCGTGAGGAAACCGGCATGTCCTAGAACCAAAAATTCGAAGACATGTGACATCTACCAGTCCGCACTGGGCCCGCGTGGTAGATTACGGCCCACTCCCTCTCACAGAGAAGAGGCCTATGTCCCAGCAGTGGGAACATTTATAGGCTGATGATGATGATGTATGAAGTTGTTACGTCATCGTCAGTAGTTTTTCATCGAAAATTCTGAATAAAATCCATGAAATTCAAATTGTATGTTTTGTTTATAGTGTGATATCAGATTATATGATTTTATGATAATAATGTAAATACATATCTGTTTATCTCAATCACAGTATTAAAATGAATATAAAATCTGAAAATCATTTTTTTTTATATATATAAAACTGCTCCACAATAGGAATTTCCTCTGTATCGTGGGTGAGTTTACAAACACATAAACACACAAACGCCCAGACCAGGAACAACTACTTATAGATCATACAAATATTTGCTCCGTGCGGGAATCGAACCCACGACACGCAGCGCAGCAGTCAAAACGCAGCCACTGCGCTAATCGCCCACTCCAAAATCCCTTGGACTACATTAGCCTGTAAATAAGTAATCCAGACTTCAAAATCATATCAATAAAATCGCTTCTTTTCCGAAATAGTATTAAACCATGATTATACAGGGTTATTTGAAAAACACCAACAACCTCTTAAGAGGTCATTCCACTCATTATAATGAACAACTTTTACCAACTGGGACCAAACACGAAATCGTGAAAAAAAGTCAGGTGTTCCCTACATTATGACGAGTTCTACGAACATTAAGTACGGAAAAGCTGATTTTTTTTTCGTGATTTCAGGTTTGGTCCCATAGTAAAAGTTGTTCATTATAATGAGTGGAATGACCTCTTAAGAGGTTTTTGGTGTTTTTCAGATAACCCTGAAGATACGGAAATCAAGCCCAACTTCGTTAAACATTAGAAAAAAAAAACACCTATAGTAGGTACTTGAGTACATTTAGAATGTTTAGAAAAGTCGGATTTCGGCACATAGACATTGTTTAAGCCCAGCATTAGAAATTCTTCACAACTGCCAAAAGATCATCTACACGCCAAAATAAACTGCAATACGAGTACATACGTTATCACTTGAAACCGTGTCCGGATTTTATTTTGGAACCCAATTCCGGATTCGGTCCCTTACGTTCCGAAATGTTTAAGACATTGTCTTGAATTTTAAAACCGCACCGAGTGTAGTGGAGTGCATTTTAAAATATTTTGGTTTATTTAGTTTGTGAGCTTTTACTTTATGTGTGAATGTGTAGTTTTATTCCTGGGGTACTAACACGAATGAGTAACGTAAATATAAAGAAAATAATACTGTTTTTTTTTTCATCGAAAATAATAAATAATTTAGTTTGGTTTTTTCAATCATACGGTTGCTTGCTCTGTGTGTGGAGCGAAAAGGACTGTCATACTTTTACTGACTAAAAATCCACTTTGTTCCTTCGGTTGCTTTTTGTGTTCCAAGGCCGCGCCGTCTTTTTAAGACGGTCCCTTGACTAGGTAAATTTGTTTGTAGAGCATTTATTCTTTTACCAATAGGCTAAATTATCTTTTTGGCAAAAGACGTTTAATTTAGCGTTTGCTATTTTGGCAGACAGGTGCTAGAGTGGAGACCGCGAATAGGCAAACGTAGTGTAGGACGCCCTGCGGCAAGATGGGTCGATGATTTGAAGAATGTGGCTGGCAGCGGATGGATGCGGGCTGCCCAGGACCGGGAGGGTTGGCGCTCTTTGGGGGGAGGCTTACGTTCAGCAGTGGACGGCAATAGGCTGATAATATAATAAATATTTTGGCAAAATGTACAATTTGTAGGTATCCCAGGTAAATTTAGTTAAAAAAATTGACGCAAGAATATTAATATGGGAAACATTGAAGTATTTACTTGTTGTTAACCGAGTTTACGTCGCACACTCGTGCTAGCGGCTTTGCGCTTGTGGTTGGGATTGGGACAGTCTTTCAAGCCATTTAATATTAAAAGATCTTGGTCATCTTATCACTTTATACCGATACAAGTTTTATTTAGAACGTAGGATTGTAGCAGGTGGCGTACTGTTGTTTCTGCATTTTACAAAGATTTTAATCCGGATTTGAATAATGAGAAGCCGGTTAATATTATTTAAAAAAATTATTATCAAAATCAATCAATTTTTCGTTCTTATTTTTTTTGCACACACTAATTAGTGTATTTTTAGGAGAGGTAGGAAAATGTGAATGATCCATCATTCACATTTTCCTGCCTGTCCTAAAAATACGCTTTCAACAGAATCAAAAATTTAACGAACATTTCAATCCTCGTTAATCTAGGTCAATTTACAGCATCAATTTAGTTTGTATCAAAAACATACTCGTACGTATTTTTAAAACAAAAAACCTGGCTAAAAACAACTGAAACCAACTTTATATGAAATTATTGCAGAGTAAAACAACCAGCCAAGTGCGTTGGACTCATGGATGAAGGGTTCCGTATTATTAATTTTTATTAGTTTTTGTTATAGTGCCAACGGAAATACACACATTCTGTGAAGATTCGAACTGCCTTAGGGATAGTAAGATGCAACCCACTGACATACAGACAGCGAAGGCCTAATGTTACACACTGATTAATTATCTTTCGGGTACGGAACTTCTAGTAAGGTTTGTGAATACGCTTTCATCAGGTACATCACTGATTTTCTTCTCTTCTTGACCCAAAAGTTGACGTGTACGCGGGCATGCGGGCGGTGAGTTATGAGTGACTCGCCGCCCGGTCATGGACCATGCCCGGGTCGACGGCGCGTTGTGTTCCACGCGCGCCTCAAAGAGCTGTCAGCAATCTGACGGGGCCCCCTAAGAGGGCCAAAGCCTGCCGGGGTCGCGAGACTGTCTCACCTGGTTACCGTGACCCTGGTACGTAAAGGGTTATTGAAGGATCACCGTGGATTTTAGTCAGTACAAGTCTGACAGTCCGCCCAGGGTGGGGCGGAAGGACTCATTTGATAATTTTACCACGCAAAAAAAAAAGGTTGGCGTATAGACCGGCACTAAGTCGTCCTTTTGCAATACATAAGATGATGAATATTATTTATTCATCATCTGGCTAGCAGTTTCCCAACTATATTGGAGTCCGCTTCCAGTCTAACCGGACTCATCATCAATTTGGATTGTAATAACATAATTTTAATTGTCTATTTCTGTACACCTGTCAACGTTTATGTAAAATTTGAAGAAGATTGGTTTAGTAGTTTAGGTGTGCAAAATAACAAACAAACTTAGGTTAAATGATTATATATATTTATTACTCACTAGCTGTGCCCGCGACTTCGTTCGCGTGGATGTCGGAACTTAACAATCTATATTTTTAGTGCAAAGCGGTGTTGGAGGATACCGATACATTATATAAGCTATAGTCCCCGCCAAATAAGTCTGGAAGAAAGGTCATTGATCCTAATAATGCATCGTTCGAATTTCATACCACCATCGTTCAAACAAAATAAAATACACACATCAAAAGTGTCTAGGGATCAAGCATTTTTATGCGGATTTCTTGAGATTGAGATGTGGCTTTGTAATAAATTTATGATTTTATAAATTTATATGGATCCTTTTTGGTGCATTTCATAATTTGAATCAGGAACTGTGAATCAAATTCGAGTAAAAGATGAAAATCAGCTGTCAATATTTTCCCTATAAAAACATACAACGCATTGAAGACATTATTAGTGCTACTGTTTCCCTACTACTGATTAAAACCAACGTTATTATGGAGCGGCGACGTCATTTAAGCAGGGAAGAAATGCTCAGAGCCGTGGGAATGATAGAAGCTGGTTCCCGGCAACGTACTGTGGCTTTAGCTCTGAATACAAGTCAGAGTGTTATCAGTCGACTTTGGACACGTTACCGAAGCACTGGTACCGTGGCTGAGCGCCATGGAGGACGGTATCGCTGCACCACACGGAGACAAGACCGATACATTCAAATCTTAACTCGAAGAGCTCCAACAATAACCGCCATGATGTTAGCCGTGAGGCTTCATCACTCTTCAGGGAACTTAATTAGCGACCAAACAGTCAGAAACCGCTTGCATGAAGTGAACCTTCATTCCCGAAGACCGCTACGGGTACCACCTATAGCAATGCACAATCGTAGGATTCGATATCAATGGGCTCTTGAACACAGAAATTGGGTAGAAGAACAATGGCGTTTCGTGTGCTTTTCTGATGAGTCTCGTTTCGGTATGAGACCGGATACAAGACGTATACGACACTGGAGAACCCATGGACGCCAACAGCGATTAAAATCCTGCCAGGAAGTCCATCCTTATAGTGGTGGAACCATCATGGTATGGGCGGGTATTTGGATCGGCGGAAGAACTGAGTTGATTTGGATCAGAGGCAACCTCAACGCTCAAATTTATGCTGAGACGATTGTATCAGACGTCATCGTTCCTCTACAAGTGCAAATCGGTCCCTTATTTCAGTTAATGCATGATAATGCACGACCGCACACCGCAAGAGTTGTAAAACAGACTCTCGCCGCAGCTAACATCAATGTCCTGCCCTGGCCTGCTCAGTCGCCAGACTTGAATCCGATTGAGCATGCATGGGATATGCTACAGAGAAGAGCTCTGCCGAATATGGAGGGTATCCAGTCGCAAGAAGACCTTTTTTTGTTGTTGCAACGAACATGGGCGGCCATTCCACAGCGTGATTTGGATGAACTCATTTTGAATATGCCAAACCGATGTTCTTGTGTTGTTAGTGTTCGCGGTAGAAACACGGATTATTAATTGTTTAAGTTACCCAATAAAATTTTAAAGAAAACTGTTAATTCAGTCTTTTTTTCGAACTTTTGTGTTAGTGGTTCAAATGTCAAAAATCCCTTTATTAGGAAAATGGCAAATTTCTTTATTAATGCAAAGGTGACTTGGTTTATCGTTACTGTGACAAACGAAAACACTTTATTTGATGAATCCTTTAAGAAAATTTTAATTAATATCAATCAGGAGAAAAGTTATTGCAAAAATATATGTTGATCCCTAGACACTTTTGATGTGTGTATAAGGTCAAGATCGCGTCTTACCACGATGCGTTGCTTTTGGTCGTTCTACATTTTTTCGTATGGTTTTGAAATATTGCAAAATATGGGGGTCAACGTATTTTATTTTATTTTATTCCACACTTATCTGGCGGAAACTATAGTGCTTCTTTAATATTTACAATATTGTGAACAAATTAACACAGCTGTGAACCATTATTCTGGAGCGTATCCTGTCCCATCCTGTCCCGTCCTGTTCCGTCCTATCCTGTCATATCGCGTCCTGTCCCGTCCTGAACTGTCTTGTCCCGTCCTGTCCCGTCCTGTCCCGTCCCGTCCCGTCCCGTCCTGTCCCGTCCTGTCCCGTCCTGTCCCGTCCTGTCCCGTCCTATCCCGTCCTGTCCCGTCATGTCCCGTACTGTACCGTCCTGTCCTGTCCTGTCCCGTCCTGTCTCGTTCTGTCCCGTCCTGTACCTTCCTGTCCCGTCCTGTCCCGTCCCGTCCTGTCCCGTCCTGTTCCGTCATGTCCCGTCCTGTTCCGTACTGTCCCGTCCTGTCCCGTCTTGTCCCGTCCTGACTATCCTATGATTCAATAAAATCGCTATAATTAAATTACATTTTTTATACGATGTAAAAAAAAATCTTAGTAAGCAACAAAAAACCGGCCAAGTGCGAGTTGGACTTGCCCATGAAGGGTTCCGTAGTAGCAAGCATAGATTAGGGATATAAAATAAATTATATTGAGATTAAGTAATATACACAAACAATAAAAATAACTATGTTTTTCATAGTGTTTGTATGAATGGCAAAGTTATATTTGCGGTTTTTGAAAATGTACTATATCTCAAAAACTGCTAACTGTATCTCATCCAAACCAAATTTCGTTGGAAGTTTTTGTTGAGGTCTACATTATATATTTTTTTTAGTTTTATCAGTCTCTTATTTTAGAAGTTACAGGGGGGGGGACACATTTTACCACTTTGGAAGTGTCTCTCTTTATTTTAGTATTTCAGTAACCTGAATATAATTTTTAAAGACCTATCCATAGATACCCAACACGTATGGGTTTGGTGAAAAAAAATTTTTGAGTTTCAATTCTAAGTATGGGGGGCACCCCCAAAATTTATTTTGTTTTTATTTTTGTATGAAAATCCTAATGCGGTTCACATAAATACATCTACCTACCAAGTTTCAACAGGATAGCTCTTATACTTTCGACAAAAAGTGGCTGTGACATACGGACGGACAGACAGACAGAGAGACAGACATGATGAATCTATAAGGGTTCCGTTTTTGCCATTTGGCTACGGAACCCTAAAAAACAATGTTACTCCAATTTAAACACCTCTATTCCAGGTTTTCTTTTAACGCCATCTACCGTAAGCTAGATCGCGCTACTGAACTGCACGTCTGGTGTGAACTGACCGTAATTTTACTTCTGAAACACTTTAAATTCAAATAACTTTTGACAGAGTGAACCGATTTCGATGAAACAAAAACCAAGTTAAACCTAAAGTTGCGTATAATTTTTGTATATAAACATTGTCAGCATTGAATTCGTAGATTTTACGTGATGTGCGCACAAACAAACAGACAAACAGACAGACAAAAATTTCAAAAATGATGGAAATGGGTTCTGTTACTTATCTTTTCACACGCTGGCTATTTTTTGTTTCAATTTCTTCAATGTACAAAAATGACTTGTCTACAGATTTATTACATGTATAGATAAAGAACTCGGTTCACTTACAATGAGCTTAAACGACTAATTAAGTATACGACTAATTAGAACTTACTATAGTTTTAAAAATGTTTTAGTGTTAAAAATGTTTGCAAACATTTTTAACACTAAAACATTTTACTAAAAACTATTGTTAAGACTTGTTAGATTCTAATAAGAATAGTAAAATGTTTTAAGTGCTCCTTCATTGACGGAAAATGTGAACAAATGAAAAAGTTAACTTTGTTACAATTTGTTCAATTTTGGTCAGAAATGTTTAATATCTCCTAACATAAAAAAAATCTAACAATGTGATCGTATGTTCCTAACAAATGTTTACTCACGTTTGTAAACGTTATTAAACAGTAATGTGGCAGCACTTTAGGCGATTTTCACACTGCCCCGCATCATGCTGCATATTGCGTGTCGACGCACCTACGCGCGTTCCTGCGGGAGTGCAGATCTGCATCATCGTGCGGATTTTTTGCGCACTCACGCGCGTAGGTGCGTTTTGTAGATTCACGCACGGCGGCTCTCATTTATTCGCCGTTCTCTGTGGTCACACACAAACACACGTCACGCCCATTCAAAATCACGCGCGGCACTGCGGGATTCGGTGTGCCATACCTTGCGTCTCGCCCCGCACCTACGCGCGGGGGTGCATGTTTCTCCGCGTGTATGCGCGTGATCCGCATGAACGCGCGTGGATGCATTTTCTGTGTGTTAGACTGTGCGTGTTTTCCATACAAACGGAGATACTTACAAGCAACGGAAGAACACGCATCCACGCACTACGCTGCATCATGCGGGGCAGTGTGAGAATCGCCTTAGGATTAGGATATTTGTTTTATACATATCAAAAGGTACTGCAATATCCAATTCACTTCACAAACATTTAACTAGGGTTCGCTGTCACACACACACACACACACACACACACATACAAATAAAACCAATTCGATCGAAAAAAATATTCAAAGCATTCAGTGCACGAGTGTACCACTTAATTTTCAGTACATACGCGAACAAAATCTGTATGCGGCAACGCATCTATGATTTAAAAATCGTGCCGTCAAAAACGAAGGGATTTTAAAATGGATTACAATAAAAAAAAATGTTTACAAAGCCTAACACAAAAAGCTGGCTAACGAATCAAGGGGAGGTTTAAGCAGAAGGTTTATATGGCACAAGTCTTCTGTTCAGTTGCGCATTCACACGTCATAAAACCAAAATCCATTTATAGCACTTATAGCACCTATAGAGCGTTTAACAAAGATAAAAGACTCGAATTCGGGAACGAATCCGAAGTTTTAAGTCTTAAAACTTCAGATTTCTTCGATCTTCGGAATTTAAGGTTTCCCGAATGATGATGATTACGCAAATTAGACGGCAATATAATATAATTCATGGGTAAGGAATGTCGTTTTTGCGGGTTTGCAGCGAGCTTACAGAAGAAAACAGTTCACTCCAACTTTGAAGAGATTTGCAGGGTTGGATGCCTTCGGGAACACAGACGCAAGCTCGTAATGCGTTCCACTCTTTTCCTGTGAGCGCTTAGGCGCCATCTCCACGACCGAGGAAAACGCTGTGAGTCCGTCTTTCTACACTCAAAAAACGTAAGGGTTAAAAATAAATAAAATACTGTTAAAAATAACCCAGCATGTTTGTCAACATAGCACCTGCAAAGTTTGTTGCTAAAAACAAATACGTCAACTTTGCTGACATTACTTGTTAAATATTAACCGTTAAAATTGGTTAAAAATACTTGGTAAGAAATAACACAGTATCTTAAGTTAGTAACGACCGAGTCAAGTTGGCTGAATTTAGCCAATTTTACTTGGTTAGAAATAACACAGTATCTTACGTTAGTAACGACCGAGTTAAGTTGGCTGCATTTAGCCAGTTTTACTAACTTAACTACAGCCGGCTCACTCGGTACATAACATCAGTGTTACTCGGTATTCTTAACCAATTTATCCAGTATCTACAGCCAGCCTACTCGGTAGTTAGAGCAGTGTTACTCAGTATACTTAACCAATTTATCTAGTAACAGCAGCCAGCCTACTCGGTAGTTAGAGCAGTGTTACTCGGTATTCTTAACCAATTTATCCAGTATCTACAGCCAGCCTACTCGGTAGTTAGAGCAGTGTTACTCAGTATACTTAACCAATTTATCTAGTAACAGCAGCCAGCCTACTCGGTAGTTAGAGCAGTGTTACTCAGTATACTTAACCACTATATCCAGTATCTGCAGCCAGCCTACTAGGTAGTTAGAGCAGTGTTACTCTGTATTCGTAATTAATTTAATTCGGTGCATAAAGACAGTTAAATTTGTATTAAATAAAAATACTTAGGTCAATACTTCCAAAGTTTTTATATTCGAAAGTAGATACACTTTAAAATATAAAAACTTTGGAAGTACTGACCTAAGTATTTTTATTGATAACTAGCTTCCGCCCGCGACTCCGTCCGCGCGGATGTCGGTCTTCGCGTGGATGGTTTATTTCTCCATTTTGAGTAACTCTGACAATGACATCTTATAAATATCTATTGGACCCAAATACGGCTAAGCCTATAATAATTAAGGAGATCCCTCTATTGAGCTACTGCTGTTGAGCTCGCGTTCTGTAGTAAGTATTTTTTTCATAGTAATTCCGACCTTGTTTTTACAAATAACTGATCGGAACAGTAATCAAAAAGGTCGCGCTGAAAAGCACGGTTTAAAATTACACGCATACAATATTAATTCCACGGACGACCGCTCGCCACCCTGGACACGTCCGCTCGCATCAAAATTCAGAATTTATATGCATCGCGCGGCGCGGAACACGGCTCCTTATATAGGAGTCGGGGAGGCGTGGCCCGCGTGTGCCGCAAACGGTTCAAGCCAAATCCGACTTTCGGCGCTACAGGTTACGGCGCTGAATCCACTGCGGGTAATGCAACGTGTGTTTGCGGTTCTACAGAACAACGTCTATGAATAAAACTGAAAAATATGATTTTTTTTCTACGTATTTATCCAGGATAAAAAGTATCCTATTTTATGCCCAGGATAATAAGGTATAATTATACCAAGTTTCATCGAAATCGAACCGTTAGTTTTCACGTGATGCCTGCACATACAGACAGACAGACAGACAGACAGACAGACAGACAGACAGACAGACAGACAGACAAAATTTTTTTTAATCACATTTTTGGGTTTGGTATCGATCCAGCAACACCCCCCGCTATTTATTTTTTCAATATTTTCAATGTACAGAATTGACCCTTCTACAGATTTATTATATGTATAGATACAAATTTAATTCATTAATCGTCCATAATATTGTCCAAACAACGTGTCACTTGTCCAAACTTATCACACACACCCAATATTCACAGCGGAGCCACGAACGAGGAGCGCATGCACGCGTGCTTACTTCAAGAGAATCGACGAGCAAATGAACGAGCGAACTAGCGACCGAGACTAAACGAATGATGGGATTGATTGATGCTAGCCAAACGATTCGATTATTTTTAACAGAGTTAGCTACTCGGTTAAAATTAAACGACACGAACCGATTGCCGTTAACAGAGGTAGTTTGCAAGAAGCAACCGAGTAAAGAAAAATGGCAGCCGCCCATACCTACATTTGATTTAGCTGAGATTAATTTCCTACGTCTTTAAATGAAAAATATTTTATGACTCATCAGTTGAGTCATCCTTCAGGGAGGCCGATGACTCAAATGGTGATACACCGACCAATGAATGGGGCCTGGCTGAAATGTTCACGAAAATGAAGGTGGCAATGAATCGGTTAATCTTATGTATTGATAAATATGTTGGTTTGTAAAAATCAACCGAATAATTACTCGATTACAATCAGAAGAGTTCTACTTATCTATTATTAACTATAGATGTTTGTAAAAAACAACCGAATAATTACTCGATTACAATCAACAGAGTTGTACTTATCTATTATTAACTATAGATGTTTGGAAAAAACAACCGAGTGAAATACTCGTTTAGTAACAACAACATGCTTATTGGTTATTAGCCAAGAATATTTAACAATATTCACAAGTCTACTCTTTGTCAAGTTTACTTGTAGATTTTTAGGCAAGTCTTAGTTAAAATTTACCAATATGATTGTAACCGAGCCAAAAAGGTACTTTGCTAAAGTAAAATTTTTTCAGTGTATCGTCGGAGAATCTCCACGACGAGCGTTTATTCCGCCAGCGTATCGTCACGGAAACGCCGCGCGCCCGCGACGAGTCGTTGTATTCTGTAACTACATACGTCTTACAGCCGCGAATAATATTGTGGATGAGTAACAATCAACAAATAGTAACAAGGAGCCACAAAAGTTACCGAATGTTGCCGAATGTTACCGTGTTGCCTTTTGTTGCTCCACAAATGTTACCGGCGGTGTGGATGCACCGTTAACGGTTTGGACAGCGGTGCGTGAGTGGTTCGGCAGTTGCCGTCAATCGCTACTGCGGGTACGTGGCGTGGATTGGTAAAATCGCGACTGATTATGGAACTCCTCAATTAACCTTCTGCATCATTTCTTTTTATGGACCAGGTAACCACAGTTACCTAGGCAACGTGCGCGTTTGAATCGTATCTACGTAGGGAGCACGAACAATGGGCTGACGGTCGATTACTCGGAACGGCAGTGTGTTGCGTCTCTTGTGTAACTCGGCTTTAAATATTGTAGCAGTTTGTTAAGAGCAGCTGGTTGGGTGAGGCTTTGTGTTTTGAAGTAGGCTGCTGTAAATGAGAGTATTGGTGCTGATGGTCTTTTTCAACGTGTAAACTTCTTTGTCTTTGTGAAAATATGTATTTCTAGAAACTCAAATACACAAACACCCACGCCCGAAACAATTACTAGCAGATAATACAAATAAGTATTTGTTCTGGGATCGAACTCGCAACACACTGCGCAGACTGCAAGAGACGACCGCTTAGCCATTGCAGCAACCATACTGTCGCAGAAATATAGACCTGGCCGAGAAGTAGTAGAATTTAACCAAAAGTAGGCACGGGTATGCGGGCGGCGAGTAATGGGCGACTCGCTGTCCGACCATGGACCATGCCCGGGTCGACGACGGCGCGTTTTGTTCCACGCGCGCCTCAATGAGTGTCAGCATGACATGATGACAGGGACCCCCCTCTAGAGGGCCAAAGCGGGCAAATTTTATCAAAGCCTGCCGGGGTTACCGTGACCCTGGAACGTAAAGAGCTATTGAAGGACAGGCCTTCCCACCCTGCCCTGAGTGGGAGGACTCATTTGATGATTTTACCACGTAAATAAAAGCCAGACATTTTTGGAGATGCAATTTTTTTGGTCCTAAAGTCCTTAATTGTTACTGAGCAACAAAAAGCAAAAAGAATCCAAATTATTTTATTTTCGGACGACTGGATCCAAGGAGGTTCCAAAAATAAAATAATTGAAATTTGATTTAAGTTGCTAACAAACATTTCATTAGATTTTTTTAAGCAACGAAATATAACAACGTAAATGAAATTAATATTCAGCTCGAGAAACGGATTTCAACTCATTATACGCTATTTACATTTTGTCTAGACTTTAATCGATATCTATGAAATCCTAACTAAATATTATAAACGCGTTTATTACTTTTTCAGGCCTAAACTACTAAACCGATCATACTGAAATATACAGAAGGGGATGGTTCGCGCTCCGAAAATGGATCATTCCTGAGTCGACGTGAATGCGCGTCGTGTTCCTCGGGGCCCTAGAAGAGCTATCAGAAATCTGACGGGGCCCCCACAGAGGGCCAGAGCCTGCTGAGGTCGCAAGACTGTCTTAACAAGTAACCGCGTGACCCTGGAACGTTAAGGGGTATTGAAGGAACACCGTGGATTTAAGTCAGTACGAGTCTGACAGTCCCCGTTCCGCCCTGGGCGGGAGGACTCATTTGCTTGCTGTTTCCGAAAAAAAACAACAATAAAATTCTTATGCCGAAAGAAAATGTTACTACCTGGAAAACGTTATTTTATAGAAACTTCCTGCGGTGCAGAATTCTTCGTAACTGCTGTAGTGTAGTGGAATGTGCAGTGCAAATGTTAAGACGTAATACAAATTAATGTAACGACGTGTTTCTGAAATAAAAAATATATTACCTATTATTTATGTTAGCTACAAAACACAAAAACTAGGTCGCATTTATTCTATAACTGTAAATGTCAAGTCAGCATTCGGTGCAAATACTTACTTACATAATTATATGCAGATTGCATTTCATATTATTTGTTGAGTGTTTTTATAATTTTAAGGTTGGCAAAATTATTAAAATACAATCAGTTATAAAAGAAAGTATTGGTAAAAATCAGCGCTGTTATGTGACGTCATTATTATCAAAAGAAAATATTTAAATCTCTTCTCAGCTAATTCAATTATGTTTCTACTCTTCTAGTAATTATATCACGTTGACTGTCCGTGCATTAAATGTTATGCATTTTAGTTCTAGCTGTGACGTCCGTGCTTTACATGTAATGCACTCGCCAAAGGCAACTGAACCGGGGTGCTAAGACAGGAAACCTCCACGTGCGCCCGTGGACTGGAGTTCCCTCTCGGATACGTCCGGGGGGAAGACCAGTTTTTCGGGCCGGTGCACCCTGGGATGCGGGCAAAAACTCTTCCTAAGGCACTGTGCACTTTGCCCGTATGCGAATAGCCTGTCGTGTGGACGCTCCAACGCGTGTCCCTCTGATTAGCAGAGGGCACAGCTGCGGAGCGGGCTTGCGGACGGTGAGTCATGGGTAGCTCGCCGTCCGACCAAGGACCAAGCCCAGGTCGGTGGCACGTCGTGTCGTGTTTCGCACGTGCCTTTGGGGAGTTGTCAGCAAACTGACGGGGCCCCTTATGGGGCCAAATGCCTGCTGGGGTCGCGGGTTTTTCTTAACACAGGATACCGTGGCCCCGCAACGTAAAGGGCATCCGAAGGAACACGGGTGGATTTTAGTCAGTAAGTCTGACAGTCCCTTCCGCCCCACCCAGGGCGGGAGGACTCATTTGATGATTTTACCACCTAAAAAAAAAAGGCAACTGAACTGCGTTTTCTGGGCTGGACGTGTGAGATGGAGCTATAATTTTCTGGGGAAGTATGAACAAAGCTGTTTATAAAAAAGCTATTGGACGTACCACGAGATTATCCAAAATATATTATTACAAACATAGTAGAATCCGAATTGCTTGTCATATTCTAAAAGACGCGATCAAAACCGCAGGCAAACGCTAGTAACAAAATGTATGTCTGACAAATCACTAAAAAACAAAGGAAGGCTGTGATCTACCATATCAGTTGCGATTCTAGTATCATTTTATGATCAAAAGAAGCATCGGGGATATAGCTCAGTGGCAGAGCAATCGACTGCAGATCGATAGGTCCCCGGTTCAAATCCGGGTGTCCCCTTGAAACCTCTTTTTGTTGTCAACTCAATGAAAACAATGAGTCAGTTGCAGTTTAGTGAATGTAATGCTACGAATAATACAAAATGTAATGTAAATAAATCTTATTTTTTGTCCTTCTTTAACCGACTTGTAACTAAAAAGGAGGTTCTCAATTCGACCTGTATGTATATTTGTTCGCGATTATGTCGCGTTTGTTTTTAATTATTTACGATAGGCTCGCGTTGGATCACGCATCACGCCTAATGATAAGCAATGAAGTAGTCAACGGTGAAGCTTACCTACAAGTAACCAACCTATTCACTCTTGATATAAAGACCCCAAGTTTGTAGCTATAGTTGGTGCCAGTTAAGATGTCAATAGCGGACATTGACCTTTACCTAATAAGTCCTCGTAATAATGACATAAGATCAGAATTAGCATTTTTCTGTGATATGATAGTGTTTACTTGTGAGTCTTAAAGATAAAAATAATATAAAATCTTAGGTATAGGTAAAATATTTTTACCATTTTGATATCTTATGAATACTTAGATACTTATATACTTACAATATACTTACTAATTTATTCGGTATTTTATAAAAATGCTAATTCTGATCTTATGTCATTATACGAGGACTTATTAGGTAGGGGTCAATGTCCGTTATTGCCATCTTAACTGGCACCAACTATATCAGGAAACACATACTCTAATAGGGATTTTCAATCTTTAACTGTACGAATAATGATAGTATTTTCAAAACGCTTTGTACGGAAGGGCTGTTTAAAAGGAACTTATCTATGGAACGTAACGTTAAATCACCAAATTGCTGAGAGTAGCTGGAACATTTCTGCTTCTTAGTCGTACACTCCTGGCGAAGTGGCCGTGGTCATGGATGGTCTTGGTTGGCTGCGGTTTTTGCGAGTATTCTCCATCTCTCCCTATTCGTAGCACTGCGTGTACATTCAGTAAGATTGGGTACACATGTAAATGATTTAATGAGATCTGTGTATCTTGTCGGTGAACGGTACCCTTCCACTCTTCCTTGTATTGCTAATCGTTCCAGTGAGCTATCGTTGCTGATGATTTGTCCAAACATCTTAAGGATTCGCACTTGAACAATCGACGTAAGTCTTTGTAATAGCGGGAACATTATAGGCTGATTATCCTCCATGCATCAACCTTGGCAGATTTCCTTATGGCCAGTAATTTTACAATCCATTATTCGAGAATAACATCAGTGATTGAGGAGAACCGAAACTAACGGTGCGCAATTTGTTTTGATTCAATTTATAAAACGACTTGTTTTTGTACAAAATCGTTGTTTTGATTGTTTCATCAAAATGACTGTTTGAAGGAGCGCTTTTCCGTCATTTTTTATTTCTTTAACTATCCATACATTAAGTAATAATATTGTAACAGGTCGATGTAATAACATTGTGACATTTAAATAACATAAAATAACATAACGCCTGTGATTTCCGAAAGGTGAACTTAATAGTATACCTACTCACATTTCGCCAGTTATATATTTTGTCAGTCCCATATATTAGGGCGAGGTTTCCGGCGACTGGGACCGCAATAACCTGACACCACGGTCCCAGTTGCCAGGTGCATTTAATTTTAATATTTGTATTCCGTCGACTGGGACCGATAAACAAATAAATAAAAAATCTATTGTTCATGCCAGAACGGTACAGTCAGACGAAAAAGTCTATGGTAACCTATTCCTGCCGAGAATTATTTTAATCAATTTTAATACAGACCACTTTGAACCTATGCTAGCCTATTACTTTTCCTGGTTTGTATTGAACAAGACAATTTTCATAAACATTTTTCGTCTGACTGTACCATTCTGGTTCAATTTATGGATCGGTCCCAGTCGACGGAATACAAATATTAAAACTAAATGCATCCGGTAGCTGGGACCGCGGTGTCAGTTTATTGCGGTCCCAGTCGCCGGAAGCCTCTTAGGGCGAGCCTATTGCCATCAACGCACTGCTAATGCAGCAACTGGGCACGGATCCTGACTCCATGGCTGCTGCTGAAAAATTGCTAACGGAAAACCCCAATATCACTTTACTCCCTAGGAATCTAAACCGGGATCGATATTAAAAAACTGATATGCCTGTGTTTATGCACGCATCACGTATTAACCACTGCATGGAATTGAATGCAGTTTTCAGCTATGTATCGCTAAGGCTCTAACTTAAAATATAGCCATGACTCTAACTAAAATTACACGCGAAAATGTAACGAGCGGCAAAAAGTACTGGGTGTAAGGGACAGCCCTCCGCAAACTTTCAGGGCTTGCTCAGTAGACGAAACTGAACAATCTTCCACAATTTTTTTTTTCAGGACATGAAAAAAAATCAGCCTCACCATAGAAAATTACTAACTTGATTGGACAGTTTGTATGAAGAGGCTGATTTTTTAAAAAAAGAATTGTGGAAGATTGTTCAGTTTCGTCTACTGAGCAAGCCCTGAAAGTTTGCGGAGGGCTGCCCCTTAGACACGGTATAAAGAAAGAGATACATCATTCTAAATTCCACACGTACGAAGTTGTAGGCCAAACCTAGTCACGTCACGTATAAACGAATCTACACACATCAAAAGTGTCTAGGGATCAACATATATTTTTGCAATAACTTTTCTCCTGATTGATATTAATTAAAATTTTCTTTAAGGATTCATCAAATAAAGTGTTTTCGTTTGTCACAGTAACGATAAACCAAGTCACCTTTGCATTAATAAAGAAATTTGCCATTTTCCTAATAAAGGGATTTTTGACATTTGAACCACTAACACAAAAGTTCGAAAAAAAGACTGAAATAACAGTTTTCTTTAAAATTTTATTGGGTAACTTAAACAATTAATAATCCGTGTTTCTACCGCGAACACTAACAACACAAGAACATCGGTTTGGCATACTCAAAATGAGTTCATCCAAATCACGCTGTGGAATGGCCGCCCATGTTCGTTGCAACAACAAAAAAAGGTCTTCTTGCGACTGGATACCCTCCATATTCGGCAGAGCTCTTCTCTGTAGCATATCCCATGCATGCTCAATCGGATTCAAGTCTGGCGACTGAGCAGGCCAGGGCAGGACATTGATGTTAGCTGCGGCGAGAGTCTGTCTTACAACTCTTGCGGTGTGCGGTCGTGCATTATCATGCATTAACTGAAATAAGGGACCGATTTGCACTTGTAGAGGAACGATGACGTCTGATACAATCGTCTCAGCATAAATTTGAGCGTTGAGGTTGCCTCTGATCCAAATCAACTCAGTTCTTCCGCCGATCCAAATACCCGCCCATACCATGATGGTTCCACCACTATAAGGATGGACTTCCTGGCAGGATTTTAATCGCTGTTGGCGTCCAGGGGTTCTCCAGTGTCGTATACGTCTTGTATCCGGTCTCATACCGAAACGAGACTCATCAGAAAAGCACACGAAACGCCATTGTTCTTCTGCCCAATTTCTGTGTTCAAGAGCCCATTGATATCGAATCCTACGATTGTGCATTGCTATAGGTGGTACCCGTAGCGGTCTTCGGGAATGAAGGTTCACTTCATGCAAGCGGTTTCTGACTGTTTGGTCGCTAATTAAGTTCCCTGAAGAGTGATGAAGCCTCACGGCTAACATCATGGCGGTTATTGTTGGAGCTCTTCGAGTTAAGATTTGAATGTATCGGTCTTGTCTCCGTGTGGTGCAGCGATACCGTCCTCCATGGCGCTCAGCCACGGTACCAGTGCTTCGGTAACGTGTCCAAAGTCGACTGATAACACTCTGACTTGTATTCAGAGCTAAAGCCACAGTACGTTGCCGGGAACCAGCTTCTATCATTCCCACGGCTCTGAGCATTTCTTCCCTGCTTAAATGACGTCGCCGCTCCATAATAACGTTGGTTTTAATCAGTAGTAGGGAAACAGTAGCACTAATAATGTCTTCAATGCGTTGTATGTTTTATAGGGAAAATATTGACAGCTGATTTTCATCTTTTACTCGAATTTGATTCACAGTTCCTGATTCAAATTATGAAATGCACCAAAAAGGATCTATATAAATTTATAAAATCATAAATTTATTACAAAGCCACATCTCAATCTCAAGAAATCCGCATAAAAATGCTTGATCCCTAGACACTTTTGATGTGTGTATATACATATAATAAATCTGTAGAAGGGTCAATTCTGTACATTGAAAATATTGAAAAAATAAATAGCGGGGGGTGTTACTGGATCGATACCAAACCCAAATATGTGATTAAAAAAATTTTTGTCTGTCTGTCTGTCTGTATATGCAGGCATCACGTGAAAACTAACGGTTCGATTTCGATGAAACTTGGTACAATTATACCTTATTATCCTGGGCATAAAATAGGATACTTTTTATCCTGGAAAAATACGTAGAAAAAAAAATCTGTTACAAACCTTATTATGGAACCACTGGGGACACCTATTATCAAGTAGAACATTACGCCACGCCTGCCTCCATTGATTTCTAAAAAGGTTCCACCACTCACCACTAGATGGCGTTGTGCCTATGACGCGCATTTCTGAATCGCGGTGTTAAGATTCTCCGAGAGTTAATGACTACCGCGACTTTATAATTTTTCTGTGTGACTTAACTAGCAGTGCACTTGCGGGCTACGTCCTAATTGGAATAGCTACACAAAACTCCGATTCAATTCTGTTATGGCAGATTTACATTGAGTCAGTAACTGGCGTCAGTCCACTGATATGTAGTCTGTGGTCCACTGACGAGTCAGTGCTGACCTGGCACTGCCATAATGTAAATTGATTTCTTGAAATACTGACCTCGTCTAAATAGCATGAGTCAGTTTTCGGCGCCAGCACTGACGTCAGTAACTGACTCAATGTAAATCTGCCATTATTTTTGGTTTAGAGGAATGGAATGGAGAAATAAACCATCCACGCGAAGACCGACATTCGCGCGGACGGAGTCGCGGGCGGAAGCTAGTAAACAAATAAATACCGTCATTCACTCAATTGTGAATGTGATGACAATTTTTAACTACAATATGCATCGGGGATATAGCTCAGTGGCAGAGCAATCGACTGCAGATCGATAGGTCCCCGGTTCAAATCCGGGTGTCCCCTAATTTCTCTTTTTGTTTGCTCTGTGCCCAATGATTTTTCATTTTGTTCTCGATATTTTTTTAAGGATTTCTAGAAAAATGAGGAGATTAGTCAGTTTATTTATATTTTTCTTTGTGTTTTTAATTTTTTATATAATTTTATTGGTGTCAAGGAGCCATAAAGTTACCACGCTAAGGATGATAAAAATCTTTTTAGATTTTGCTATAATATTGTCTATTATACCGTCAAAAAACCATTTCTACGGAATAATGCTACGCGTGCAGTCCATTGACCCACCCGTTCAAAGTTTGACCCCAAAAAGTATCCTCAAACAATTCTTCAAACTTTGAAGTATCTGTGGTGCGGACATATTTTTTTTTTCAACTCAGTTTCCTAGTTTGTGTAACAGTCGAATGGATCGATCTTCAAGTTGAGAAGAGCTTGCCGACGTTGGACTGTAGATGAGTGACTTGTCTATTACGTAAGAACTTTAAGGTACGGTTCGCAGGTGACTGCAGAAAGCAGTTGACGACGTGAAGTTGCGACACTGTATCAGCGTCATGTTTCGACCCTAACTGCAAAATGTTGCGGTTGACTTTCCTTTTTCGTGTCAGGCCATGGCCACCCTCTGGTGCCAGATCTAATTAAGCTGCCTCTGGAAACATCACAGGTGTCTACCATGGCTTTGGACTTATATAATTATTTGTTATGTACTTCCAGGTTTCCTCATGATGTTTTCCGTTACCGATGTCAGTGATGTCTATGATAAACTAAGAAAGTACAAATGAATTGAAAAAGACACCACAACAGAAGCGAGGTGCTAAACCTGTAGGTCATCACTACTCGAACTGTTGCTGCGATAGACTGCAAAGCTGTATTCCAGTTTCTAATTAGTTTTATTTGTTGCGATCGGACGACAGGTCGCGTCGTCTGTGATTATGAGACAAGTCACCTAGCGCCGCGGGCCGCGTCGTTAGCTGCAGAAGGTATTTGATAGAAATACGTAGCAGTAGTGTCGCAGCGACACATCGTCTGCTACTGCTGTCTGCAGTCGGCTACGAAACCGTACCTTGACTCCTTGCTTGAGAAATGGTTTCTGATTTGATCTTAGATCTTTTTACAATCGTTTTATGTTAGTGCCACGAAAGACAACCAGTCTTACATCGCATATACGAGTATTATTATTCAGTATCGATTGGGTTGTGGAGGTCAGATAAGAAATCCCTCAATGTAAAATACTGATATTCATCTGCATCCGTCATGACTCGAAGTCGACTCTAGTTTAATTCACGACTTCAGTCTAAGCGGTGCGGCGGACAGTCCAGAATCCACAGTAGTGGTTGGCGGCTGCCAAACTCCCCAGTCTCACATCGCTGTCCGAACCGCTCTGCTACGTGGCATGAGGTTCATACGTTTGTACTCTTATTCCCGCCGCTCCGAACACTGCGCGCCGCTGCGCTGTAGCGATGCATTCAGAGAAAACCGTGCACGTTTTCGCCACTGGGGCGGCTCATGCCGTTTTTCAAACATTACAATACATTTGACCTTGCCTCACACCGCCTTAAGCTCAGCAGCAAGGTCGTGAAAGGGCCGAAGAAGTAGGTAGAATCAATTAAAAAGAATCCTTCATCTACATTTTAAACTACAAAGTCGCAGCGAAAATAGCAACCGTCTTTAAAACTATTCAAGAATAAAATTTCTTTCAAACAATTGAGGCCTCAACTTGGTCGAAAAACAGCTCGAACTTTCAAACGAAGATAGTTATTTTTTTTTTGTAGCAGAATTTATCTTAATAGTTTTGCCT
Organism: Agrotis exclamationis; assembly: GCA_950005045.1. Classification (NCBI taxonomy): domain Eukaryota; kingdom Metazoa; phylum Arthropoda; class Insecta; order Lepidoptera; family Noctuidae; genus Agrotis; species Agrotis exclamationis. The sequence goes on along the minus strand of OX465431.1, from coordinate 3,444,071 downwards.
GTAAGTAGTTCAGTTATAAGTCTTAGTTAAGCTCCGATTAAGACTTTTATTCAGTCGTTTTGATGTTTATCAAGTTAGTTTAGTGAGCCTAGTCTTCAAATAGAGTTACGATAGTTACTGTCAATGTTGCAATACTTCGAGAACGCTGCTTGATTTTCAACGTTATGCGAAGTTTTTAGATAAAATAGGCTTCATTGTTTCAATGAAGCCTATTTTATCACAGATGTCAGAGTTGTCAGTTTTCAAAAAAAAAATAACAAAAAAGGAACTCAAAAATTTAAAAACATAAACGTTGTCCATAAATCTTTAACCATACAAAACCGCACAATTCTCGGTAAAGCATGCAGAAGGTTAAATAAAAAAAGAAAAAAAGGAATTCCACATAAAACTCCGAAGAGCTTCGCATGTAACGATGTAACTTTCCCGCGCTTTTTGTCCGCATACCGTAGGGGTGAGCCCTAAGCGCTAGAGTAGTTCCGTTGGCCAATACATCCGTCGGAAACCAATGAATGGGGTTGCCAGAGCGAAATATTCTCTCGTTCGGAGTCGGGTTGGCGTTCGGATTTTAAAATTGTGGAGATGCATTTTTAATAGTGTTTTGTTTTTTTTTTAATAATAAAATGGCTTGTAATGTTCTTTTATGAATAGCCATATAGAGCCATGGAATTGAATTACAATTTAAAAGCTCCTTTACTAGAAATAAAATGTATAAGTTTAAACTATGTATGTACCTACTTGTAGCTTGTATGTAGTTTTGTTCAAGTTGCATACAATTTGCAACTTGTGTACAAGTAACTTGTACAATGGAAAAGCGCCTTAATTGTCAATCTACTCAAATGCATGTAATTTGCACACTCAAAAACCTATTTTTATAATTCCAGCTATAATCACGTAGTCAAGAAACGCGACTAAATCTGGAAAACCTTCGAATTTTCAAAGAAAACTTTTGTAGCATACAATTATTATTAAGCAGAGAAAAAATTTGCCAACAATTTTACCTTTCCAAACACATAGCCTATTACTAAAAATGTGAGAAAACTCGACATTTCTCAAAAAATCTTTAACAACGTGGGACTTGCCGTTCCCCTCAGTCGAGAATTCACTTTGTTGCATAAAATATAACTTCGCTTCCTGCATTCTGCGTTCTAAGAGCACACTGCTCCATTTTTACAGATAAAATACATGTGCCTTTGTATTTTACGAGTTTCGACTTAAAGTGTTAGAAAATAACGTTGTTATTTCGTCTTTAATGTTCAGTGGAGGTCTTGAGGCTTCTATTTTGTGCAGTAATATGTTTAAGGCCCGAATTCCTCTTATGATGTCGGCTGCGTATTTCTGTAGCTCGTACCAGTATACATTGTAAAAAGTAAAATTCTGTGACATGACTGAAACAAGGAGAGAAAGACGATGACGAATAAAATCCTAAGATGTACCCCAATAATCTAATATATAAAATTCTCGTGTCACAGTGTTAGTTAGCATACTCCTCTGAAACAGCTTGATCGATTTTTATGAAATTTTAAATGCATATTCAGTAGGTCTGAGAATCGGCTACTATCTATTTTTCATACCTCTAAGTTATAAGGGTTATCCAACCCTAACATTTTTTATTTATTTTATAATGTGGCACTAGATATAATTAATATGGCAAAACAACGTTTGCGGGGTCAGCTAGTAATACATAAGGTTCTCGAATGGAGACGACGCAATGGCAAGCGCAGCGTGTGAACAGAACGCCTCACAGTCGGGGCCGGGGCCCATTTAATTTTACCTATCAAATCTTCCCAAGGGGCCCCGACTGTGAGTCGTTCTGTTCTGTTTCTTCCTGCTGTTCTGTTAGATTTGTTTCTTTCTTTTTAGTTTTTATTTAAGTTATTTTTTCACGTATTTTTTTTAATAAGTTTTTATGACGCAGTCGGGTTTTTTGTTTTTCTTTTAATTTTTTTTTCAGTAGTGGATTTCTTACCAAACCCGGGTTTTTCAAAAGTTAGAGTGAACAGTCTTTTTCTGGGTAAGTTCACTTCATGGGACACTTGTTATGTCTTTATCACCTCTGACTTAAACTAGACTTAAGAGCACACTCAAAACAAAAATAAAATTTTTTGTCCATTCAAACAACTACACATTGTGTCGATTATTTCATATTCATTACATGAAATTCCACATATTTTACAAGAAGTTTGCTCATGTATTACAAATACTTTAAAAATTTTAATGTAATTAATTAGGTACAATTAATTTAAAGCCTCGATTGATGAGGTTCACACGCACGTATGACCTAAAAGATGATACATATAATTATTAATTTAATGAATAAGTACCAGCAGTCAGCACTTACACGAATTATAATGATTAATTAATTCATTATATTATTATGATGCTTTTAACGAACCTGGAGTTAGAATTGATTGAATAAAAATGTAAATTGTCAAATTTTTTTTAAAAATTTAGTAGGTTTTCCATTTTTTTAAAACTTTAACCGAACCATTATTTAATTTTATGTCTATATTTTAAATAATCTAAAGAAAAGCAGTAAAATAAATGCCCATTCGCAGCTTACGTCACATTTCAACACAAATGTCATTTTTTCAATTTTCAATCTTATTGACGCTCCATAGTGGTGACAATAGTTTACGCGGTCATAAGCGATTAAAATCGTAGTCAGTCCGCGTCTTAAGTACATCTATTTAAAATCCTGCCTTCCCCATGACTAGAGAAACTATATCTGCAAGTTTAATTATGAGCGAGCATTGACACCGCATGTATTATAATTACTTTGAACTTGCAAACTGAAAGCTTGCACTAAGTCTAGACGCCAAACTCTGCAAGATGGTGCTCACGAAGTCCCTAGTTCAAATCCTCGGTTGGACAAATTGAAGATAGGAGTTAAACTGCAGTTGGTTAAATGTGGATGTATCATAATATAATAATATCTACTAGTTTCTCTTCTCGGTACAAAATGTCCCCATCTATGGCAACCGTGACCCTGGAAGGTAGGGGGCTATTGAAGGATCCCCGTGGATTTTAGTCAGTACGAGTCTGGCGATCTCTTTTTACATTACTATGAAAGCGAGATTGCTATGGATCACACAATCTCTTAATGAATCACTATTATTTTTATCATTTTTGTGAACAATATCGTCAGTTTTTTTCCTACATTTTATAATATTGCTAGGTATAAGTCAGCACTTTATGAGAAAGCCACAAGCAATTTTCTTGACTCCCGGCTGTCAACCTTTATTTTACCCTTGAAAAGAAAAGGGTCGGTCATTTGATTTCATTCGCATTATTCTATTAGGTCCTCAGCTTTAAGTCCATGGGAACATGGCATAGACGTTAGCCCATCAATTTACCTCAATCTGTCAAAATTGTTTAATAGATTTTTAACTTTGTCACTGAAGAATAATGTTCATGTTCGAATTTTAAGTTTTAAATAGTATAGAATAATACCTTCTTCGTGATCCTGTTCTCCTAGTACTTTCTATCGTGTTCTCATTTTCTGTAATTTTACGCAATTATTTGTATTTATGTCTATTTGGATGAAATGACCACATCAATATTAGTCGTATCGACTCATCCGATCTTGCGGATGAGACGTCGCCTTACATTTCTTGAAGGGTGACATTTCATCCGTGGATGAAATATTTTGCGGATGAGTTGTCACCTAAGCCCTTTTAGGCCGCTCATGCACGGACTATTTGAGCAGTCAACCAGTGATCGATACCATCGCTAACTGCTCCAGCAGTCGGTGTCAGCTGCTCCTAAAGTAGTTCGAATACTCGAGCGTTTCCTTGTACGTAAAAAACTTTAGTTTGTCATACAACAGCTTGAAACAACCAACAGTAACTGCAACCTGGGGTGCTAAGACAGGAAACCTCCACGTGCGCCCGTGGACTGGAGTTCCCTCTCGGATACGTCCGGGGGGAAGACCAGTTTTTCGGGCCGGTGCACCCTGGGATGCGGGCAAAAACTCTCCTTAGGCACTGTGTGCCTAAGGGGTTTCTTTGCCCGTATGCAAATAGCCTGTCGGGTGGACGCTCCAACGCGTGTCCCTCTGAACAGCAGAGGGCACAGCGGCGGAGCGGGCTTGCGGACGGTGAGTAATGGGTATGCTCGCCGACCGACCAAGGACCAAGCCCGGGTCGTTGGCGCGTTGTGTCGTGTTTCGCGCGTGCCTTCGAGGAGTAGTCAGCAAACTGACTACTCCCCGAAACGCTGGGGTCTACTGCCTGCTGGGGTCGCGGGTTTTTCTTAACCCAGGATACCGTGGCCCCGGAACGTAAAGGGCATCCGAAGGAACACGGGTGGATTTTAGTCAGTAAGAGTCTGACAGTCCCTTCCGCCCCACGCCTCATTTGATGATTTTACAACCTAAAAATAAAAACTGCAACTTGAATAATCTGTGAATGGCCAACCTTATTAAGAAACCACAAACCAACACTAAATATAACATTTCATTTCCACCCCGAATAATAAAACCGAGCACCAAATAATCCACATAACTTTTCCAATTAATATTGAAAAAAAAGGCTAAAGGTACATTTATCATGACGTCAGAACCCATAGCCGCTGGCGGTTCACAATAAACTTATATTTTGCACGTTATTAACCCTCGAATGAAAACATCGGCCGATACTTGATTTAGTGTTATTAAGCTGTCATTCGCCGGCTTCGGGCCCCAGAGACCGGGCCGAACAATGCCTTGCTATTAACGGGTTAACATAGTGTAATATGTATGTGTTGTATTGTGCAAAGTAGCAAAGTTTTAAAGAGGTTTTTGTTGTGGTGTCGTAATAGCGGCCATACACCATACTGCCTATCGTACAATCGGCATGACGATCGATTTGATCAAATTGGCAGTTCGTCCATATACACCATACACCATACTGCCTATCGTACAATCGGCATGACGATCGATTTGATCAAACTTCAATTCGGCAGCAGTGATGCCAACTTAGCAACTTTATAGCTAGATCTAGCTATTATTCGGTGACAGACAGCTACAATTTTATAAAACTTGTGGCTTAACTTTTTAGCTACTTTTTTACCGACTTGTTTTATCCCACTAGTGGGAATCAGTTGGTAATACAAGTGAAAGTGAGTTCAATCGATTTTCGACTTTATTGACATTTATGCAAACACCGGATTTTAATGAAGGAGCAATGTTAGCTAACGAGAATGTGAGAAAAAACAAACTAAATTTTGAATGTCAATAAGGTCGAAAATCGCTTGAACCTGTTTTTTAACTTGCTTAACGATAGCAAGTTAAAAAAAGGTTCAGGCGATTTTCGACCCTCCATTCCATTCCACTCCACTCCACTCCACTCCACTCCACTCCATCGCAGTCTGTAAAAAGTGTCGTTACAATTTTTTCCGCCTAGCCCCCTTTCGCAACGCGCCATAAGGAACTTCGTTCCAAAAAAATATACTTACGTTTCGAATTGAGAACTTCCTCCTTTTTTTACGTCGGTTAAAAAGTAGCTACCGAATATTAGCTAGATCTATAAAGTTGCTAAGTTGGTATCACTGCTGCCGATTTGAAGTTTGATCATTCCGATTTGATCAAATCGATTTGATCAAATTGGCATGATCAAATCGATTTGATCAAATCGGCATGATCAAGCCTATTGTTATGCCAATTTGATGGATTCCACGCCCACACACGGTCAAATCTAACTGATCAAATCGGCAGCGTCATGCCGATTGTACGATAGGCAGTATGGTGTATGGCCGCTATAACTGCTATGGTTGTTATTTTTATAATAGCAACACTGGCTTGTCAAAAGCAAAAAATAAAGACCAGATAAGACACTAATCGATATAAAAAATTAATTTATGATAATTATAGAAAAAAAAATGAAAAGTTGTTTGAAATGGATGACATAAGAACCGTTTTTCAGCAATAAGAGAGAAGCTGCGGGCAACAGCTATAGTAGCCTATGAATCTTCCTCCTCGAGGATTGGGTTGTCTGAGTTATGCAAAATTCAAATCCGCAGTTCAAGAAATTACCCACTTAAAAAACAAAGAACAAGGTCAAATCATCAAATGAGTCCTCCCGCCCTGGGTGGGGCGGAAGGGACTGTCAGACTCTTACTGACTAAAATCCACCCCTGTTCCTTCGGATGCCCTTTACGTTCCGGGGCCACGGTATCCTGTGTTAAGAAAAACCCGCGACCTTAGCAGGCATTTGGCCCCGTCAGTTTGCTGACAATTCCCCGAAGGCACGCGCGAAACACGACACGACGCGCCACCGACCCGAGCTTGGTCCTTGGTCGGACGGCGAGCTACCCATTACTCACCGTCCGCAAGTCCGCGCCGCTGTGCCCTCTGCTAATCGGAGGGACACGCGTTAGAGCGTCCACACGACAGGATATTCGCATACGCGCGCTTAAGGCACACAGTGCCTAAGGAAGAGTTTTTACCCGCATCTCAGGGTGCACCGGCCCGAAAAACTGGTCTTCCCCCCGGACGTATCCGAGAGGGAACTCCAGTCCACGGGCGCACGTGGAGGTTTCCTGTCTTAGCACCCCAGGTCTCTACGCACTTAAAGTAATAGTACATTGTTATCCACGGCGTGAAAGTTACTTATTCACGTCCCGAGACGGGGTTTGGCGCCCGTAACGTAGTCCTCACTACTACGTACGTAGTCCGCGCTAATAGTTCGAGGGACTAAATAAGTAATTTACCCGAGGTAAACACTGTGCTTTTCATTACGATTACGAGGAAAGTAAAATTAACAACATAAATATTTATTAGCTAAAGAAAAAATGAGTGTAGATCGGATTGTCACTTTGCCGCTTGTTTTTTTTTTAATTTTTGTGCTGTGGTTGTCCAGCTATACAGCCAGGATTTTTCATGTTCATTATTTAAAATTGGCAAAGATTTTGTCGAAATCTGTATTATTTTAGATAAATAGTTAAACTAAATTATTTTAAAGTCATTATTTATATTCTTAATACTTAACTTTATGTTATTTTAATTTTAAATCGCTCTGTAATTTCGTGGCTGTTTAAAAAGTTTGAACATGGTTCAATAGAAATGTCAAAATAGAACTAGTTTTTTTTTCTTAAATTTGGCAGCTGTCAGTTGAAAGCGATTTTCCCTAGGGCGGCAATGGATAACTTTCAAACGTCTAATCAGACATGTAATGACCTACTTTCAGAGTATGAGTAATGAAAAATGTGTTAATACACGTTATAAACTGTTTGTATGCCGAATGTCATTCAAATAATGTTCAGCAGGTTTCGCGTGAAAGAATAATAAACATCCATCAATCTATACTTACGAACTTTCGCTCATTATATTGTTGGTAAAGCTGGGTCCACACGGCACAGACTTTAGTCTGCGCAGCGTGTCTGTGTAGTCGGTGTCACTGGGACGTGTGGACGTGAAATCTCAAGTCTGTGACGATATCTGTGCATCTTTGTTCTTGGTATCAAAAAGTCGACGCAGACATGCGTTTGCGCCGACTACTGCATTGTGTGGACGCATGTTCAGACTTGTGGGTCAACTTACGACAACTTTGATTGTTTATGAATTCATAGTTTGCTTTGTTTTTATTATAAAAATGATGATAGATCATCCCTTCCCTTCCAGCTGTATGGAAAATTAAGTCCAAAGAGTACAGTAATAGGGATATGAAGAACCAGGCCTATGAGATATTAGTAAGAAAATAACAATTATAACAATTCGTTATAAGTGGCCAATAAAATAAAAAATAAAATAAATCATCTTCTTCGCTAGTTGTGAATTCCTTCAGTAAAGTTGTATGCGAGTACATTTGTCTCTTTAATAACCACTTTTTCGACCATTTATAGCGCTTGGTATGTGTTTTTCCTTAAAAAAAACCGTAAGAGCAGCTAGTTGTAGTAAACGACGCCGTCGATTGATATCTGCCATTGCAGCTGTCCGCACACCACGAGATTTAAAGAACAACTAACATGTCTGTATCGTGTGGACGATACGATTCGCACATACTTTTGTCTGTGCAACAATCTGCGCAGCGCTAGTCTGCACCGTCTAGACCCAGCTTAAGACATATGTACGTTATGCCCTCCTTTTACAAGCAATTAAGCAACATAAGCTGCAATATCTTGTCTGTACAGCAATAAATAACCTGTTAAAGCATAGACGAAGGCTCTTTTCAACACGGCTCGCGTTATTTTCTCAGGTATTTTTCTTGAAACTTTAAGATAATGAAATTCCAGGTGAATCCTGATCCCAATTCAACGCCGGGTCGGAGAATTCAGTCATCGTTTATAGTTTACATCTAAATCAGGTTAAACTAACAAAAAATACAAAACAGTGCACAACATTGAATAATTTAAGTATAACGGTACGATTGGCGTAGTAGCTGAACTATCAATTGCTGTGCATCAACCCAGATCAAGTTATGCGATGTATCGACAAGCCCATATAGGTACTCTACTCGCGCCATCCACAGCACGCATCCATAGCACGCAGCGACAGCACGCATCCATAGCACGCATCCATAGCACGCATCCATAGCACGCATCCATAGCACGCATCCATAGCACGCATCTATAGCACGCAGCGACAGCACGCATCCATAGCACGCAGCGACAGCACACGTCTTTCCATATAAAAAACGTACCAAGCGTAGTTGAATCTGTTTCCACCAGTGCTTTGTTATGTGGACCAAGGAATGTTATAGGTGAATATTAAACGCATTCTATAGCAACGTAGCATACCAGATCTTAGGTGGTAGCCAAATACTCGATGATGACAGAGCACATTTTTTTTTTAATTATGAAATACTTTTTGAGTTAATCTATAACAAACAATGATAAAAATCAAATATTTTCAGAACTCAAGTCTGTATTGAATACCATATGTGTTACAACATAATAAAATATCAATATAAACCCTTTTGGACCTTTTTATACTAAAACATGTGTGATATACGACAACTCTTTTACAAGATACCTATAATATGACAAGGAAAACAACTTTAATATGAAAACGCGTCAATGCCACACACTCTAAATAAACAAACATCAGACTCAGTCATGAATATTTAAATTATTGCCATATCACAAAATGTGACTAACCAACCAACACTGCTCATCTCTCTAGAGAATATAACAAACCCTAATTGGTGTTCACAGTAAAAACAAACGGCATACCGTTACCAAAAACGAGCACAAACGGTAAAATTATATTAATTCGCGGTAGAACTGGGTACGGAACCACAAACTCCGATATTTAATTCATGCCGCTGTAATTTATTTAGCAATGACAGCGAACGGACAATGTTGCCAGAGTAAAATATTGATTTAGTACGCGTTTTTTGTTTGTTTTAAGTGGAATGATGATGTATGAGTTTTACAGTTTTGATGTTGTGGATTATTAACAAAGGTGGACAAGTTTTAATTGGTTTTAGGCTTTTATTATTGTTTAGTTCAATAGGGAAGTACTCAGCTTGTACGAATTACTAATTTTTCTACCAAAGTTCTCTAAGCAAAACACTCAAAGTTTATTAGCCACAAAAAAGTTTGTGTAAATTAACACAATCTGTGTGTTAATTTACTATTTAAGTTTTTATTATTTTTAATTTTGTTAACCGTAAATTCGCCACATTTCGGATAGCAGAACAATTAAATAATAAAATCCAGCACAAAACTACAGAAAATTAAGACACAATGTGGAATTTGAACAGAAAGTACTAGGAGAACTGGATTATGGAGGCGTTGGTGCCGCCGTCTTTATTGGCAAATTTACAATGACAAAATCTAGCTGTGCCGAATTAACTTTAAACTGTAAAAAATGGGGCAAATTAACTTTTTGGCAAAGATACAACACCCCGTTCAAAATATTTAACGAAATCGAAATAGACCTAACAAAAACAAGTGAAAAGAAAGTGAAATTGCTAAACAGAAATAGCCTTTATGGTGCAGGTGGTTAAGTTCTACTTGTTGCCACGGCGCATATTCTTATTTATTTATTATTATTATTGTAATGTCTCGGGGGTCAATAAAACACACTTTTTGTCACTCAGGTTATCTGATCAGGATACACTGTATGCGCAAATCTAAAGACGTGCTCACTCGCCTACGGCTGGTAACCGACTGACAACGCCAATGCGCCCGCGCATACACTACATCCCTTCTTTATTTTAATTGAATTGAAATGTTTCAAAATTACAATATTAGATTAGGTTTTAATATTCCGACCTAAACACCTATAATTGGTGGATAACTAATCAAATGTTTTAAATATAATTATTTCAGATTTACCGCAAAGTTTTACAGAACAGCAATGATTTACTTAATTTTAAATCTGTGTAACAAATCTTAAAGACATAGTTGATAACAGTAAATAACAATATTATAGTACAAAATTAACAAAATTATTTACTATTTACGCTAGTTCATCATTTTCTCTTAAATCACTATTACCACTATTTTGATTTTACATTACGACGATATTCTTTCCCGGTTTCATCATTCCGATAACATCGCAACCTCTCACGTCCGTTACTGTATGCGCAGGATTGAAATTGGGGGTCAACTTATTATCTTTGATTAAATTTTCCACCAATACTTTTTCTCCTATTTCCAAGCCTGTCGCTTTACTTTTGAGATCCCCATGCTCCTTCCCTTTTTCCTTCATTTGCAGATCTCTTTCTCACTTCTTCTTCTATTGATTTGTATTCCATGTCTGGTGCTGCCCGGATCTTGTCTCTAAACTGTCTTTTATAAAACAACTCTGAGGGAGATTTGCCTCTTCTTGTATTCTTTAAGATCGGGAACTATTGGCGACACCCACGGAGAGGGTCCATTTACTTCCTCGATAATATCCGCATCCTTCAGTTCCTCTAGTTTTTTGGCAAACTTTTCTTCTAAGGGAATGGGAACTCTTCTACAAAATTATTTTTGGCTTATGCCAAAACCCGATTCACCTGTCTAGTATTTTTGTGTAAAGAATCTATGTGCAATGGAATCGAATCAGTTACTGATTCTGAACAAACTATATTCAGGTTTCGCATATACCAAAAATAATGTTGTATATGGTTGAGTGACTGGTTTTACTGTTCGGCCTTTTGGGATCTGGACAGTCACTCCTTTGAAAACGCTTTCCCTAATGATGTCACATTGTTTAATTCATTAAGCCAAATTGAAGCCCAATTTTAAGCACGCCTAATAAATCGCGTGTGCTGTTTCTGATGACTTTATACTTTTATTTTTAATGACTGAAATGTCCACGTCAAAGGAGCCTATAATATCCAGGAGTTTTTTACTGCCATAGGAAATAAGTGTCTTATTAGGTTTGCGTATCTGGTTGGAAACTTACACATTATTGACTATTAGAAATTGTTATATTCTGTCTGTAATAATATTACATCTACTTCTTGAATCTATTATTATTATTCAACGGTGACTCCCTTAATATTGCATTTCATAGTTTCGCCGTCATCCAGGTGGTAAATATAGTCAATTACAGATTTATTGGCATCATTTTTTATTTCTTTTCTTGGTTTTTTTTTTTTTTTTTTTTTTTTTACAGTCCTGTTGTCTGGCCTGTTGTTGGAAAATTGTCTTTTCTGTCGAGTCCTGCAATGTTCTCGGAAAAGACCAATGAATCCACATTTTAAACATCGTTTGTCTTTTGCGGGGCATTTTGTGTCTTCGGATAGATGGGTGGAGTTTCCACATCTACTACATTTTGTGTTCGATGATCGTTGTCTGAACGGTTTGTTGATTTTTTTTTCTTATCTATTTCATTTATTTTTGCTTTGTTGTAATAAATGATAAATTATAATTATTTATTCAGTAAATTGGTTTTGGCAAACTCTTTTACACGTCAAAAGACACTATTTTACACTAGATGAGGCCGGTGTTTCGTACCTGACTACTCTGAGAAGAAACATCCGAAACAAACTCAGAGGTCACAGTCTCTTTTAAAGTCCAGACAATTTTCTATTGTTCAAATTATATGGGAACCATGCAGTGTAATTATTCGCATCGTTTGTATTTACAGTTTTAAATTGTTCTAATCGCCTGGCTACAACTTCTAAAGCATTTGCTTTACTGATGATTTCGTCTAAACATATTGTATCCCAGTATTCTTATTTTTTTTTCGATTAATCGACACTTTTCCGTGATTTGATCGATAATATGCTCTTCTTTACTATGGAATTGACATTTATCGGCATGGTTTCTCAACCTTTTTTTTTTTTTTTTTTTTTTTTAGCGTGGTAAAATCATCAAATGAGTCCTCCCACCCCGGGCAGGGCGGGAGGGACTGTCAGACTTGTACTGACTAAAATCCACGGTGTCCTTCAATAGCTCGTTATGTCCCGGGGTCACGGTAATGAGATAAGTCCCGCGACCCCGGCAGGCTTTGGCCCTCTAGAGGGGGGCCCCGTCATCATGCTGACACTCCTTGAGGCGCGCGTGGAACACAACGCGCCGTCGACCCGGGCATGGTCCATGGTCGGGTGGCGAGTTGCCCTTTACTCGCCGCCCGCATGCCCGCGCCTACGGTGGCCGGAGATCGTCCCGCGACGTCCGACGCCGTGGGCGTCTACCACTGCGGCTGGGGCGGAGGGAGGACGCTGTCCTCTCTCTCTCGCGGCTCGCCTCCTCCTTCACGAGCATAACTGCTTCGCAGAAGGAGGCGACCGCTTCCCACTCCGTCTCGCCCCGCAGCATGGCCTCGACCAATGCCGGGCGCGAGAGGTCTCCGCCTATCGCCGCCGAGAGGACACGGCGGTGCTCTGCCCAAGCGGGGCAGTCCTGCACCGTATGCTCCACCGTGTCCTCCGGGCGATCTTCGCAGTGGTGACACCCGGGCGTCTCTTCCCTCCTTATCAGACACAGGAACCTCCCGAAACTTCCGTGTCCGGTGAGGACCTGCGTCATGCGGTAAGTCAGGACGCCGTGACGTCTTTCCAGCCACTCCTCAAAGAGGGGTCTTACCGCCGCGATTGCGGCGTGCCCGGACCTCGGTTGCGACAGTCGTCCCCTCCATACTGCCCTGAGATCGCACCGGAGCTCTTCCCGCCGCGCCTCGACTTCTCGGGGCAGCGGGGTTACACCCCGGCGCCGCGCCTCCACGCGCCACTCATAGACGCGCTGGAGGGCAGTCGCCTCCAGATCCCAGGGCAGTAATCCGGCAAGGAGGTTGGCTGATTCGCCGGCGATCGTGCGGTATCCCCGGATCATCCGGATAGCCATGACCCTCTGGCATGCGACCAACTTTAGTGGTCGCGTCCGGATGCTCAGGGCCCACACGGGGGCCCCGTAGAGGGCCATGGACCGCACGATACCGGCGTACAGCCTACGGCAGGAGGCGTTTGGCCCGCCGAGATTGGGCAGGAGTCGCCTGAGGGCGCCTGCTGCCCGGTTCAGCCTTGGGGCCAAACTCAGGAAATGCTCCCTGAAGTTCCACCGGCTGTCGAGGACGAGTCCCAGGTACTTCATCGTCCTCCCGACGCCGATGCGAACCCCCTCCACCGTTATGTGGGACTCGGACCGTGGCGCGTTCAGACGACCATGAAAAGACATGGCCTCTGTTTTGTGCAGCGCCACTTCGAGTCCCAGCTGCCGGATCCTTTCGACGACTGTCGCAACCGCTTGCGTCGCCTTGTCGGCCGCCGCCTGATGCGACTCTCCCTCCGCCAGGACGAGCGTGTCGTCAGCGTAACATATTACGCTGACGCCGTCAGGGAGGTCGCCGCGCAGCACCCAGTCGTATCCGATGTTCCACAGTGGCGGCCCCAAGACCGATCCCTGTGGAACACCGCACGACATCTCTCGCCGGTTCCACACTCCCCGGTGACCGGGGTAGATGACGGCCCTGTCCGTCAGGTAGTCCTCGACTATACGACGGAGGTAGGTCGGCACCCGGTGATACCGGAGTGCCTCCCTGATGCAACTCCAGGGCAGGGTGTTGAAGGCGTTGGAGATGTCCAAAGACACCGCCAAGACGACCCTGCCCCGGGCGACAGCATCCCCCGTCGTGAGGGCTCTAACGCGCATGATGGCGTCCACCGTCGAGCGCCCCCTGCGGAAGCCAAACTGGCTCTCCGCAAGATCCGGACCCACCCGATTCAGGTGCCCGACGAGGCGGTCTGCAATTACTCTTTCAAAGAGCTTGCCCACCTCGTCGAGCAGCACGATGGGCCGGAATGCGGACGGAGAGTCCGCAGGGCGCCCGGGCTTCTGGATCAGGACCAGTTTCCCCGTCTTCCAACGAAGCGGGAACTGGCCCCTCTCCAGGCATGCGCTGAAGAGCCCCCCCAGTCGAGGACCGAGAGTCCCTGAGGCCAGGACCCAGGCTTTCCCTGGCAGGCCGTCGGGTCCTGGGGCGGTATTTTTGGCCTTGAGCCGTTGTACCGCCACTCTCATGTCTACCTCGGTCACCTCTGGAGCGTCGTAGACGTCGTCGTCGCTGTGGTCCGCGTTTGCGCCAGCTTCACCGTCAGATTCCGTCGGAGACGGAGCCATAGGCGGGGGAGTATGCTCCCCTCGCGATGGGAACAGGGCGCTCACCACGTCCTCCACGAACTGAGGCTGGAGACTCTGCGTCAACGGGGGGGCCCAGGGGCGGAGCTTTTCGCGCACCCATTTGTAGGGGCGGCCCCATGGGTCCCCGTCCAGAATCCCCAGCATCTCCGCGCGGGCCAATTCCTTGGCACGCCAGATTTCGTCGCGGAGGACGGTCTTCGCTGCCCTGTAGCCCTCGTACAGCTCCGCCTCCACAGCCGCCGCATCCGGAGGTCGGGTGCGGCGCCTGCGGAACCTGGTGTACCGGCGTCGCGCGGCAACGCACGCCTCGCGCAGCGCTGCTAGCTCGCGCGACCACCAGTACAGCTGACGCCGGGCGCGTCCTTGCCGGACCCGGGGCATGGCCATGTCGCAGATCTCTGACATGGCCTCCCGGAACCACTCGGCCTCGTCGTTTATGTCGGCAGGCCTGTCCGGTGGTGACACCCAGGCCTGCACGATCGAGGCTTCCAGGATTAGCTCCCGGTCCAGCTGCTTCAGCGCCCATCGCGGACCACTTGGGTTCCGTCCACTCGGGACCGGCGCGTCTGAGGTCTGGGCGGAGACGTCGAACCGGATATACCGGTGGTCGGAATAGGTCTCCACCTCCTCTACAACGCGCCAGTCAGTGACGCGCGGCGACATGGCGGCGCTGGCGAACGTTATGTCCACCACCGACTCGCCCGAAAACCGCACGCACGTGGGGACAGAACCCCGGTTCTCGACCACCAGGCCCTGCGCCCGGGCCCAGTGCTCGAGCATCCTACCCCGCGTATAGTCCCTGGACCGGGAACCCCAAGCCGGACTTTTGGCGTTGAAGTCCCCGAGGACGAGCGCGGGGAGGGAACCGAGGGCGACGACGACGTCTCCCAGCTCCGTTAGGGAGTCTTGGAACTCGGCGAGAGATCGGTTCGGGGAGAAGTAGACGCCAACCACGGCGATCTCCCCGAACCGTGCCGCGACGATCCCGTGCCCTCTCTCGACGCGATCGAGGGGCGGGGTACAGGCGGCGGCCGACGAGATGAGGGTCACCAAGCCGTCCAGGTCCGCCACCCAGTCATTTCTGGGCACGACAAAGTACGGCTCGGCGACCACGGCGACGTTGATCGACCACTGCGCCATGCTCTGGAGCAAGAGATCCTGAGCAGCGGCGCAGTGGTTGATGTTCGCCTGGAGGAAGCGCAATGGAGCCATTAATCTGAGTCCATTGCAGCCTCCTCCAGGGCCCTCTGCGAGGGTGTAGTCACGGCGGCGGCGGCGGCGGCAGCAGGAGCTGCGGCGGCGGCGGCGGCAGTGGCGGGGACGGCGGTGGCAGAGGGCCTACCTCTGCTCCTGGTCTTGGCGGGCGGGGCGCAGGACTTGCCCCCTGCCCGGTGATCGGCCGGCTTACCAGCCGTCGCACATGCGAAGCAGTGCGGCGGGGCAGTACACGAGCCGGCCTTGTGACCGGGCTGACCGCAACGGAAGCAGTCGTCGCTGCGGTCCACCTCCGAGGTGCACTTGCATGCCGTGTGGTTACCCACTTGGCAGCGGAAGCACCTCAGAGGCCTGGGCTCCAGCAGTTTTACCTGCGCGGACACCCAGCCGACCAGGAGCCTTCGGCCCTCCTCTATCTTCTTGGCCGCCGTCACGGGGCAGCTAACTGTGACTGTCAGCAGCCCCGCGAAGTCAGGGCGTAGGGTGCCTGCCTTCACTTGGTCGGCAGGGCATTCCCCAGCCCTGGCAACGGCGGCGACCACGTCCCCCTCCGAGATTGAGTCGTCCAGGCCCATTATGCGCAAATCTGCGCGCTTTACGGGCCTGGACACTCGGGCCTCCTCCGCATCTAGGGACGCTCTTAGCCGTTCGGCCAGAGCGTCAGCGGTAGGGCCACTGGCCGCGCCGGGAATCGACAGCAGCCTGGCCCCCGTCGCGGTGACGTGCACCCGGAGGCCCCCGTCGATCCCCAGCTCTCGGAGGTTGACCGCCTCCTTCGCCTTCGCGAACACGTCGCGGTACGTCACGCCCCTCTTGACCGCTTCTGGCTGTAGAGTTATTACTACAGCCGCGGTCTTAGGGGCGCGGAGTCTCGCCGCGACGGTTCGCTTCTTCCGCTGTCGCCGCCTTCGCTTTCTTTTGGCCTCCCTCCTTTCGCCAACCACCTGCCATTCGGCATCAGCTGGAGGAGGCTGCGAAGGCTGCGACGGTTGTTGCTGCGAAAGTTGAGGCGGCTGGCTCGCCGCCGCCGCCGCCGCCGCCGGGACATCCCTCGTCTTTTTCCTCTTTTTTAGTTTCGATGGGGCTGAGGCTGAGCTTGGCGTGGCCGGTGCCACTGGAGCCGCCTTGGATGGGCCCGTCCTCACCGAAACTGCTCCCGTGGGCGGCGCCCTCGCCGAGGCCGGGGCCTGCTTAGCCGGTGCCGACTGCTTCGCCGCGGCCCGGTTCTCAGAAGCCGGAGCTGGAACCGGCCTCGGCGGCGTGGAAGCCGCGGCAGCCGCGTAAGAGGTCGCCGCTAACGGGGGGCGCAAGATGCGGTTTTCCAGAACGGAAAACCGCTGGTTGAAGGCCGCCAGCTCCTGCCGCACCAGTTTTAGGACAGCGTTGCTGTCCTCTGTTGGCGCAGGCTGGGCCGGCGGCTCTTTGTTCCGCCCCTGCGGGACCTCC
The DNA here is from genome assembly GCA_950005045.1 of Agrotis exclamationis. Classification (NCBI taxonomy): domain Eukaryota; kingdom Metazoa; phylum Arthropoda; class Insecta; order Lepidoptera; family Noctuidae; genus Agrotis; species Agrotis exclamationis. The sequence continues at coordinate 3,426,917 of OX465431.1, read as the reverse complement.
TCCCGCCGGCCTGCCTTCCGCAGTCCGGCCAGTTCCGTCTTTAGATGGAGGTTCTCCTTCTGGAGAACCTCCATCACAGCCGTCAGGCGGGCGAGCTCCGCCCGCATTTGGGACATTTCGTCCCGTGCTGTCGATGCGGGCGGAGGCCGGCTGAGGCTGTCTGTCGCTGCCGCTATGATTTTGGCCGTTACCGCACTTATAGCCTTATCCTTAGTGGCTTTCTTCCCCGGCTTGCCGCGGGCCAGGCTGCGGATTGCGTCCTCCACTGTCCTCTCCAAGGAGGGCTCAATAGTGAACCCTCTGCCTCCAGTACCTCCAGTCCTGCCTCGGCCATTACCCCGCACACTTGTGGGGATTTTCCGGCCCGAGGCAGGCTCGTCGTCCGAGGACGACCCTCGGTTCTCCGAATGGGTCCGCTTCAGGAAGAATTCCCTCCTGTCTGCGGACCTCATTCCTTCGCGCTCGGAGCCAGGGCTCTGGGCGCTCATGGCGTCTGACGCGGAGTCGTAGTCCGACTTTGATGTCGGCGTCAGCACCATCCTCGTTTTAAGAGCGGCACTCTGTGCCCGCTCTGTAGTCGGTGCCGGTGAGGCGGACGTGCTGGACAAGTCCAGCGACTCCACCTCACAGGCACGTGAGCCACCTTGGCTCGCTGCGGCGACTGCCGGTTGTTGGGGGGGTTTTTTAGAAAAAGAGCTTATCATTTTTGGTCCCACGAGTATAAAAAATATCCAACCATCCATCCAATAAGTGCGGTTCGCACTAACGACTAATTATGCTACCCATTAGCCAAGCATACAACCTCCCTCGCGGTGCGCCGCCGCTTGGAGGTTTGGGGTAATTTTTTATAGAGGTTGTCTTCCTCGCGGCCCGGGCGGTTAAGCCAAGGCCCTCGACCCCCGTCGAAAGTCATAGACGTGATCATGACAATCTTCGGGGCTACGAGAATAATAATAATAATAATAATATTCCACAACTATCATACAACGCTATCTAGTCCCAAGCTAAGCAGAGCTTGTGTTATGGGTACTAGACAACTGATAAACATACTTATATATTTCTAAATACATACATATTATAGATAAATTACACCCAGACACAGAACAAATGATCGTGCTCATCACACAAACATTTGTCCTGGGTGGGAATCGAACCCACGACCTCCGGCATAGCAGTCAGGGTCACTAACCACTAGACCAACAGGCCAGTCGATAATAGCGGTGGCAAGAGGAGGCGGAAGTGCAAGGCCTCCTCCTGCCTGCCCGACGGCAGGGTAAGTGCACGCCGGGCCCGCTCTTACTCCAAAACCACTGTGCCCTCTGCTGATCAGAGGGACACGCGGTGGAGCGACGCGACGGGACATTGGCATACGGGCAAGGAGACCCCTTACGGGGAGTTCTTGCCCGTACCCCGGGGCGCACCGTCCCGAGAAACTGGGCTTCCCCCCGGACGTATCCGGAAAGGAACTTCCAGTCCTCGGGCACTCGAGGAGGTTTCCCGTCCTTAGCACCCCATGGTTTCTCAACCTTAATAAAATCTTTCAAATTGTTCTCCTTCCTCCTGTTTCGTGAGTCGGAAAAGGTATATTTCATAAATCCGACTTTGTTTTGGAGCAAAGTAACCCAACAAACAAACTAAGCTCATAACATTAAGTTTATAAGGTCTAAACCCTTAAACTGATTATAAAAGAGCATTCATTATGCCAATATTACTTTTAGTGGCACATTATTAGAAGATTTGGCTTAAATTACCTTTAATTTTATATTTTGGCTGGGTAAACGATAATAAATCCAATTTATACGGCTACAATAAGGGCTCGAAATTGTTTTTCTTATAGAGGCTAGTTACATTGCTTTTTAGCCACATAATATTCAAAGTCATATAAAGGCTTTTAGTATGGTCAATTATTATTAGGAAAGTAATGCACAAGGTAACTATGATGCTTTTAAACTTATAGGAGCATTTTATAAGACGTCTATCCAACAAATGAATTCTAGCATGTTATATGATGTTTACACACACCACCTCTACTCTTATGGTACTACAAAATGACCAAGCCGATACTCACGAATCAGCTAGTGGTTCCGCAGAGGATTATTTTATAGAAAATGAGATTGAAAAGGAAACCAGTGAGGAAGAACATAATTGTAGCGGTAGTGATAGTGATAAGGACATATAGATATTGCTATCAAGAGTCGGAGAATATTGATATTCGTAGTGATATAAGAGAATGGGTAGTGAAATTCAACATTTCCCATATCGCTTTAAGTGACTTATTATTTGATCTTTTCTCTTTGCAATTAATTTTCCGCCAGTTACACGAATGTTCAAGTTTTCTTAATTTATTTTCATTACATTATGACCAGCGCAGAACGCCATCTGTTTCCCACTTGCTCGGTACTGCGGACAATTTTGAGTGTCCTAACAATTTTGTAAGGCGTTAAGTTACTATTGTTAATGAACCTCACTATTTTCAATAATATGGTTGGCGTTTTTCTTTATTTGCCAAACTGTTGCACAAAATAATGTAAATCACTGAGAAAAAGACTTATTGCAGACGGCTATAAGGGCCGTCGGATTTTTATGAGCCTTTAATTTGCTACAATAAGTTTAAATAACCTTGTATCGGACCATAATAAAATATGTATAAGGGTGATCGCCCTTATCAACGCTCTTCATATCATTCTCACAGGGGTATTGGCTTTGTTGGAGCACTTTTCTTGCCATTATAAGTTTAGTTTGAAACTATAAAGCAACTATAAGAGGAGTATAAGGGTTTTGCCCTTATAAGTTGTGCCCAAACGCTCCCTTATTAGCGATAATACTGCTGCTATAAGAACATTATTTTTTGGCATTCTAAGCCACTACAAAGAAATTTTTTTGATTGTTTGAAACAGTCTAAATTATTTAGAGCTATTGCATAATCATCGGCACCTGCGCCTTCTTCAGCATGAGCTCCAGGAAGGTTTTAATACACTTCTTGAATTGCTATTCCCCCAACGTGGAGAAGAGTAGCTCTTTTTTTTTTTTACGGGAGTGTCGATGTTGGCATTCAGTAAATAAATTTCAAGTGCCCTCTTCCATTTCCTCCAGCGAGTGCCGACAGATGTCGGATCGCTTTCGCAATCGAAATGTCTAAGTTGGGAACTATGGATGATGCACGAGTCATTTTGGGTAGCAATAAAATATTGACTCTTATTTTTGCATGGCTTTTTACTGAAAATCAGTAACAGTATTACAACTGCATAGCCCTATTTTTTGTTGTACCTTGCGTGGCTTTTCACTGAAAATCAGTAACATTATTACAACTTTACTTATTTCAATTTTATTTCATATTTATTTCAATTTTATTTCAATTTTATTTCGATTTTATTTCGATTTTATTTCAATTTTATTTCAATTTTATTTCAATTTTATTTCAATTTTATTCCAATTTTATTTCAATTTTATTTCAATTTTATTTCAATTTTATTTCAATTTTATTTCAATTTTATTTCAATTTTATTTCAATTTTATTTCAATTTTATTTCAATTTTATTTCAATTTTATTTCAATTTTATTTCAATTTTATTTCAATTTTATTTCAATTTTATTTCAATTTTATTTCAATTTTATTTCAATTTTATTTCAATTTTATTTCAATTTTATTTCAATTTTATTCCAATTTTATGTCAATTTTATTTCAATGTTATGCAAATTTTGTATCATTTATTTAATTTGTTATAATTGAAATTGTATAAATGTAATTAATTGTAATTGATAATCAAAATATGTTTTACTAACACAAGCTGTTTAAGAAAATTGTTACTAACCATTTATCAGCTCTGAGCTTGAATTAAAGATTTCTCGAGTACTCATTGCGTGGACTTCATTATATTTTTGTAAATGTTTGTTTTTTTTTTTTTAATAATTTACAGTCCTTTTAAAATTGTTACTTATTTAATCGGCGTGGCCCTTTGTTATTTACTCATTGCGTGGCCTTTTGTTAGGTACTTATTTAAACGGCGTGGCCCTTTATTATTTACTCATTGCGTGGCCTTTAAGTGTACCTTTATTATAACTATTTTCCGAATATGTATAAATTGTGCAAGCATAAAAATAGTTAGGTTAGGTTATCTACCTAATTTAACTATTGTGATGTAATTGTTCTTCAAATAAAACAGTAAAAGTAGAATATGTGTAGTAGTATAGTGTAAACACAACATACGTACTTTTGCTATCAACACTTCCAAATTCAATAAGTCTATTATTAAAATGACATTATCTAAAGCTATTTAATAATAGGTTTTTACTAATGAGTATAGCAAATCCATAAACAAAATTAATTCTGTAAGTAATAATATCTTTAAGCGAGCTGAAATAACTAATTACCTATCCTTTCTACTGTGTTGTGAACAGTTAGGTAAGTATTTCTTATTATCTCGATCATAAATCTCATTATGTCGATAATTACGTTTGGTTAAACTTTTTTACTAATTGTGGGTAGTTACCGTTAGGTCGCATACTTGCACAATATTATATTTTTGTAGTATCCTTGCGTGGCCTTATTTTCCATCTAATAGGTACGATGCATGGCCATTTACAATGAAGGATAGTGGTATGAAACTGTTTATCAGTAACAATTGCTTACGTATTGGCTCGATTCATATGTGATTTTGATTTAGCTCATAACTCAATGTAAAATGAGTGTTAATTTGCTAGTATTTTTTCTTATATAATAACAAATAATTTGTAATAGGCTATTTGGAACGAATCTACCCGCAAACAACTGATAGGCAATAAACAATTACTTATATTCCTTCCTTCATTTTATTTTGTTTTTAATGTGTCATGTACTCACTTTTATCCTCGTCGCCATTTGTAATGTCTCGGGGGTCAATAAAACACACTTTTTGTCACTCAGGTTATCTGATCAGGATACACTGTATGCGCAAATCTAAAGACGTGCTCACTCGCCTACGGCTGGTAACCGACTGACAACGCCAATGCGCCCGCGCATACACTACAATTATTACTAGCCTGTACTGTCTCACTGCTAGGCAAAGGCCTCCCTCCATTCCTTCCAACGGTCTCGATTGTGCGCCATTTCCTTCCAATTGTCAAGAAAGGCATCTAGTTAGTCCCGCCATCTTCTTCGTGGTCTGCCTCGACCCTGCTGTGCCGTTTCAGGGCACCAGTCCTGAGTATTGCGGGCCCACAGCTTGCTCGACATGCGACAGACATGTCCCGCCCAGTCCCATTTAATTTGGGCAGCCTTTTGAGCCACGTCAATGATCTGTGTCTTGGACCGCAGTGTATTGTTTCTAACATGATCTGTTAATTTATTTTTATAAAAAAAATACTATAGTTGCTTATTCCAAATAGGAGATCACAAACCAAAATATAAGCAGCTGGTTACATTTTGCATCGATAGGTAACACTAACACGGAATATCAGTGGTTGCAAACATTTTACATTTCCTAACACTTTACCGTACCGCGCAAGATTCCCCGCTAATCCTCAAGTCGGATTTGAAAGTCCTACGAAGCTTAAACGTTGTTAGAAGAATGAAAGAATTTATTTCTTAGAATTTTATATTTTTAGAAGCTTTTCTAGTTTTATAAAGAACTAGCTAACTAGCGGTTTTGCCTTGGTGTAACTCTAAAACTTTATACCGGTTAACTAACTTTTTAGGGTCTAATTATAAAGACTCAAAATGTTTTTGAAAAAACGGTCACTAAATAGTGCCAACTAAAAATAAATAAAAAACCCTGTCTAAAAACATAAAAAAGATGTATATATTATCAGCCTATTGCCGTCCACTGCTGAACGTAAGCCTCCCCCAAAGAGCGCCAACCCTCCCGGTCCTGGGCAGCCCGCATCCATCCGCTGCCAGCCACATTCTTCAAATCATCGACCCATCTTGCCGCAGGGCGTCCTACACTACGTTTGCCTATTCGCGGTCTCCACTCTAGCACCTGTCTGCTCCATCTACCATCGGTCCGTCTACAGACTTGGCCGGCCCACTTCAATGTGCTTATTCTACGCGCAATGTCGATTACTTTGGTTCTCTGGCGAATGACTTCGTTCCGAATTCTATCCGCCAGAGAGACTCCGAGCATAAAAAAGATGTAAACAAGTTTATTTATAAAATAGATTATTTGATTATGTATCTATACATATATATAAAAGCAAAAGGTCACTCACTCATAGGACACGAAATCTCAGAAACTACCAGTGCTAGGAGTTTAAAATTTTGCATAAGGGTTCTTTTTAGGACGTAAGTGCTCGCTAAGACGGGATTTTGCGAAATTCCACCCCTAAGGGGTTGTTTTTGGGGTTGATAGTTTGTATGAAACTTTATTACTACAAGTACTAGGAGTTTCAAATTTTGCATGCGGGTTCTTTTTAGGATGTAAATGCTAATTACGAAAGGGGTTTTTCGAAATTCGACCCCTAAGGGGTTGTTGTTGGTGTTGATAGTTTGTTTGAAACTTCGTTATTTTAAGTGCTAGGAGTCTCAAATTTTGCATGGGGAATACTTTTAGGAGGTAGATGCTCACTTAGACGGGATGTTGCGAAATTCGACCCCTAAGGGGTTGTTTTTGGTGTTGATAGATAGAGGTCTCAAATTTTGCATGGGATTCTTTTAAGGACAAAGATGCTCACTAAGACGGGATGTTGTGAAATTCGACCCCTAAGGGGTTGTTATTCGGCATGGATAGTTTGTATGAAAATTTGTTACTACAAGTACTAAGAGTTTCAAATGTTACATGAGAGTTCTTTTTAGGACGTCGGTGATACTTAAGACGGGATGTTGGGAAATTCGACCCCTAAGGGGTTGTTTTTGGTGTTGATAGATAGAGGTCTCAAATTTTTCATGGGGATTCTTTTAAAGACAAAGATGCTCACTAAGACGGGATGTTGTGAAATTCGACCCCTAAGGGGTTGTTATTCGGCATGGATAGTTTGTATGAAAATTTGTTACTACAAGTACTAAGAGTTTCAAATGTTACATGAGAGTTCTTTTTAGGACGTAGGTGATACTTAAGACGGGATGTTGGGAAATTCGACCCCTAAGGGGTTGTTTTTGGTGTTGATAGATAGAGGTCTCAAATTTTTCATGGGGATTCTTTTAAAGACGTAGGTACTCACTAAAATGGGATTTTGCGAAATTTCACCTCTAAAGGGTTGTTTTTGGGGTTGATAGTTTGTATGAAACTTTGTTACTACAAGCACTAGGAGTTTCAAATTTTGCATGGGGGTTATGTTTAGGACTTTAATATGCTCACTACGATGGGATTTTACGAAATTCAACACCTAAAGGGTTGTTTTGGGGTTGAGAGGTAGAAGTTTAAAATTTTGCATAGGGATTCTTCTTAGGACGTAGATGCTGCCTATGACGGGATTTTGCCCGGGTCGACGGCGCGTTATGTTCCCCGCGCGCCTCACAGAGTGTCAGCACAATGACGGGGCCTCCCCTTAGAGGGCCAAAGCCTGCCGGGGTCGCGGGACTAACGAATACCGTGACCCTGGAACGTAAAGGGCTATTGAAGGACACCGTGGCTTTTAGTCAGTACAAGTCTGACAGTCCCTCCTACCCTGCCCTGGGTGAGAGGACTCATTTGATGAATTTAACACGCTAAAAAAAAGATGCTCACTAAGATGCGACTTTGTTCTTGATAGTTAGGAGTCTCAAATTTTGCTTATGGGTTTGTTTTATTAGGACGTAGGTGCTACCTCAGGCGGGATTTTTGTTGGATATTGATTTAGATTTTCCAAAAGTATACCACAAGTTGGGTGGCCGGGAGTAGAAATTCACTGATAAAAGGTTCGAAATACGCGCAGACGAAGTCGCGGGCGAACTGCTAGTAAGTTATAATAGGTAAAAATCTTAAAAATCAATGCAGTCGGTGGTTACTTGATAACTCCCGGTGGAGTTATCTAAAACTGTAATTTAATAATGTAGGTATCCTCTGACTGTGTTGATTTTTAAGATTTTGTTAAACTTGAGCATAATCTTGTAATGAGCATTCTGTGAGAATGTTACATTACTGAAAATTAAACAAAAGCATTTAGCGAGCATTCTAACGATAGTCCTGGCGAGCTTTTTGCCGAGCCGACTGTCAAGTCTGAAATCTTCATGAAGAAACAATTTTTGACGACCATCGACTATTTTTTGACGACCATCGACAATTTTTTGACGACCATCGACTATTTTTTGACGACCATCGACTAATCACTAGAGTGTTTGCTAGAAAGTATCGTGGAAATGTTCGTAGCGAGAGCCAAAGCTCTTTACTTGGCTCTGTTCGTTGTTCAGAATCTAGCTCAAAACATAACGTTCAAGAGGCACTCCTTACATTAATTACATTGAATACCCATTCACCTTCAATATTTTAACTTCATTATCATCATCAGCCTTCAATGTTCCCACTGTTGGGACACAGGCCTCCTCTCTGTGAGAAGGAGTGGGCCATAATCCACCACGCGGGCCCAGTGCGGGTTGGTAGATGTCACATGTCTTCGAATTTGATGGTTCTACGACATGCCGGTTTCCTCACGATGTTTTTCTTCACCGTTTTGAGAGCAGTGGTGATGAAATAAATTACATAAAGTAATGCATTATTTTAACAATCCCTACATTTTGTTATTAATGACAAAACACGTTTAAATTTTAAACAGTTCGAAAAGACCATTGGGATGTATGACGATAATTATTTAATGTAGTTTAATTATCAATACGATTGGATGCCTCGTTAGTGGCTGTTGTACCTACTTTTAATATAAATAATTAATTAATTAAGGGGTTAAATATTACTGGTAGACACTTGATGGGTTATTTTCGTTTGGTTTATCATTTTGCAGGTGGAAGATAGCAGACAATACTATGAAAAAGAGCTTCATAGTATTGTCTGTTTAGTAGTTTTAGCCGTTGCCCGACAATAACAATCATTCTCGAATCGTGGGTGTGTAAAGGTGTGTACAGACTATGTAACATAACATGTTATATATCATTGCAATATAACATGTTTCAGATAATGTGGACACTGAATGTTATAAAAGATGTTATAGTAACATGTTATTGATATATGTACAACCACGTTACATAACTTAGTCACTGAAGAACGACAAGCAACAATGTTTATAAAATATTGTTATTCTAATGTGTACAGTATTGTTTTATGTTGCAATGTTGAATAACAAGGTTAGGTACATAGTGTGGACGTGTTATAAAACACAGGTTATATACCTAACATGTTAAATGGTTTGTACGCACCTTTAGCAATCATTTTTACAGCCACAAGACAAAACTAGCCAGACACGAAACAGCTACTTGTAGTTTATACAAATATTTGTTCCGAGAATCGAACTAGCTCCAAGCACCGCAGCAGTCAATCATTCAGCCGTTTTGTTATGAGCAATGGAAAGATGTTCTAGTAATAATACTGACAGAAATTGTCAGAACAGAAATTGGAAAAAAATAATTAGAACACTGATCGAATTACTATGATATTTCCATAAACTCGAAATGAGACGGAGTGGCTAAAATATATAATGTTACACAGATCCATTACAAAGCTAATTTTAACGTAATTCCACCTGAATTCATGCCAACTCAAGCCACCAGGATATTTTAAACAAACCGGAATTTATTTCAAAGATCAAATGACAAAAGAAAATGTCCTGAGAAAGCCACGTTCTCAGGAAATGTTCACAATAAAATCTAACGCGTGTTATGGCTGCGAACGGCTGCGAAGGTAGGTAAGAACACCTGCTATCTTGAATATGAAGAATAATCAAGGAGACGCGTCAATCGAATATTTGGTGATATTATCTGTGACTTTTGATTTAATAAAGGAGGTGAATTTTGGAGGTTGTACGAGTATGTTACCTATGTTTTATTAGCTTTTCTTTTTGTTTTCCAAATGAAAAGTGCAGATTTCTTTTCATCGTCAGCCTATGTATGAGGGAGTGGGCCATAATTCCACCACGCAAGCTTAACCCATATCTTCCTAGTGATCGATTATTCGATCGGTTGACATTTTATTTTTTTACGCGTAATTGAGAACGCACCTATTTTTACTTTTTAAATGTTGGTACGCCTGACACTCTCGACTTTCAATTAATATTTTTGACGTTTTACAATTCCCGCGCATTTTTATAAAATCTGAGTGAAAAGTCACAAATTTTTCGTCCAAAACATGTCTCGTCGTAAAATGTAAGTATTTTTTTCTGTTTATACGTAATTTAATTTTTTTTTTGAGGTTTTGTACTAAAGAGTATGTGTTTTACAATATTCTTACTCATCAAAATTGGTATGAATTGCATTTGGGTAAAAAAAATGAGACTTTATTTAGTGATCGACTTTTCGATCAGTAGGATGATATGCCCATAATATACTAATGCACTGGTATGATCATTTTATTTATTTATTTCCTTTTGTATTGTTACAGTTTGTCAGTTAATGAGATAATTTCACATTTAGAAGATGAGAATAATGTTTTATCGGCCGATATTTTTATTACTCCACCGGATAATTATGAAAAAAGTGATGAAGATAGTGGTGACGAGGAATCTACCGACATAAATAATTTATCGAGGCATCAGTTGTTGGCAGAAGCGGAACTCAGGGTCACTGTTGCTTCGGAAACTGGTGTTGAGGTGGAGAACAGTTTCTTGGACGACCAGCCTCTTGAACTTTTGGCTAGTACATCATCGGATAAGCCACCTGTACCGAAAAAAAGGCGGGTAAATGTATCACGACGTTGGAGGGCTGTCGATATTCCGGATAAACTAGAAAAAGAAAATTCGGTACCTAGTTTTCTTGAAGATATCGAAACTCCAGTACAGTTTTTCGAATTGTTTTTTGACGACGAGGTTTTTGAGCTCATGCGTTCAGAAACGGAAAAAAATGCAATCCAGAAAGGTAAACACGGTTTTCGAGTGACCTTGACTGAAATAAAGCATTTTATAGGTATACTATTACTGTCAGGATATAATAGTGTATCTCGGTATAGAATGTATTGGGAACAACAAGTTGATTGCAATTTTCAAGGAGTTGCGTCTCTTATGCCTAGAAACCGTTTTGAAGATTTGCTTCGTTACTTTCATGTCGCTGACAATAATAGTTTACCGCCAAATGATAAATTTGGAAAAGTTCGTCCCCTGTGGAATCTACTCAACAATAGATGGCTAAAATATTACCCTGGGGACAAAAATTTGAGCATCGATGAATCGATGATTCCATATTATGGAAAACATGGAGCAAAGCAGCACATTCATGGTAAACCAATACGATTTGGATACAAAAATTGGTCTATATGCACTCGTCTGGGCTACCTCATTTACGGTGAGTTGTATCAAGGAGCCAGTACTGGCAATACTCATCCTGAGCTTGGTGTTGGTGCGTCTGTCGTACTGGACCTCGTAGAAAAATTACCGCCTGGCAGTTATAGTTTCTACATGGATAATTTTTTCACTTCCTTGCCGCTGTTGGATGAACTAAAAAAATTGGGACATGATGCTACAGGTACTATCAGAGCAAACAGAGTGGAAAACGCACCATTGAAAAACACAAAGGATATGAAAAAAACCCAGAGGGGTGCATATGACCAATATACGGATGTTTTGTCTGACATTACTCTCGTCCGTTATAACGACAACAATATTGTCACTGTTGCATCTACGCAGTGTGGTGTACAACCTATAGGAAAGGTGAAGCGTTTTTGTGAAAAACAACATAAGGATGTTGACCAACCCAGGTGTTTTATAAATTATAATAAATTCATGGGGGGCGTCGATCGTTTGGATCAAAATGTGGGTTGCTATCGAGTTTCAATTAGGCTGAAGAGGTGGTACTGGCAATTACTCATGTTTCCATTAAATGTTTGTGTCAACAATGCATTTCAATTGTATAAGATATCTCCAGAGGCTAAAAATGGCAATAGTTCGCACGATCTTCTCTCTTTTACGAGATACATTGTACAAACATACTTTCTGCTAAAAGAAGATCCCAAACCCTTAGTTAATAAATCTTTAGTGCCTAGGTCATCATTGGCTGTTATAAAGCGGGTTCCAGACTCTATCCGACTAGACGGAAAGGCCCACCACATTGTCAGACAAGATAAATCAACTAGGTGTGGATTGTGTCACAAAAATACTTTTATGAAATGCTCCAAGTGTAATGTTGCTTTACACCAAAAATGTACGGTATCCTTTCATTCGAAGTAGTGTTTGTATATTTTATTGTATTTTTTTTCAATAAACAATAAAAATATAAAATAAACAGCTTTTCATTTCACGACAATTGACTTGCTCATATAAGTACAATACATGTTGGTATATTCCTACTGATCAACTAATCGATCGGTTTCAAAACTCAAAAAATAAATATAATATTTTTTTTTTCAGTATGTATTTATGTTAACATATATGATAAGGAGTCAAAATAAAATTTTCACCAAAATTGGTCCAGTATTAATAAGGTTGGGATAATATGGGTTAATGCGGGTTGGTAGATGTCACATGTCTTCGAATTTTTGGTTCTAGGACGTGCCAGTTTTTTCACGATGTTTTCCTTCACAGTTGGAGGTTTCTTTTATTCAAAAGAGGTAAGTTTATAGAGGGTAAGCTCCATACCTCATAATTCATTTTTTTAGGAAGGAAGCTACATTATTTTTATTGTGACTGATATACCACGTAGCGTCCTCTGTGTCGCGTGGCGGGAACAGTCAACAATAAATGTCGCTTTGTTCGCACCACTCGCCTCAAGATGGCGTTAGAAGATAAGAGATTTAGGTGCGTATCGAACGATTGTTTGCGCTGCTCGACACTAGAGCCGCCTTTTTATCAATGAACCATTGTTATATTATGAATGAATGTCGTGGTTTTTTCCACTCGACACCAGAGGGATTGCTGAAGGCAACAGTTTCGAACATTCCAGGAGTTTCTAGAAAGCTGAACCGGAAGTTTATCGTCTTCCGTGCACATTTGCCTGTTGCATTCCTTCTGTTCGCCTCGGACCACGAAAGAGTGCACACGTGTCTCGTGTTTTTATCGCGTTAGATAGAATTATCAAACTGTAACCATGCAAATTGTACTTGTTCTGAACCAACGAATGTAATATTTTTGAAACCTATGGAAATATAATCTCATAGTGGTGAATATTGACTTTTATTCATCATCAAGTCCACTCCGTCCTCCACATTTATTGTGCATATTAACCGAGCTTTATCAATTTTGCCTAGTAATTTGCAAAAGTAATTAGAGCATACGGGTGACGAGCTTCAATGCGGTGTGTCGGGGGCCAAAACTTCAAGCAATTTCTTTTGGAAGGGCAGTAACAAGTAAAAGAAATAAAGGAGTATTCATTGTAAAGCCATATATTCTCTATAGTCCTTTTCTTCCATATAATTCCAAACTACAGAAAAAATAAATTGAGTTCTTCTCAAATGCGAAACACACCGTAATCCGTAAGTAAGCTTATAAAAGAAATTCTTATTCTTATCTACATCTACAAACATTATACACACACACAGAAACAGTTTGTAAAGTCTGTAGGTTTCTGGAATTTCTACATCGATTATAAAAATTCTTTCACTAGTTGAATGTAGTATTCTTGAGTGACATTGACTTATATTTTAAGAAATACGCACTCCCAAATTCGAGTTTAGAGCTGGTGCGTCATAAATAACAAGAAAGAGAAATAACATACTAAATGTTGCATAACTTTACTGTTAAAATGAAAGGCATTGTCAGTCAATTTACGTAAACACGCTTTCAGGTACCAATCATAAGGTGTTTAAACGTCACGGGACTGTCTAGGAGGTCACAGGACTGCCTTGGTTACCGTGACCCTGTAATTTAAAAAGCAATTGAAGGAACAGTGGATTTTAGTCAGTATAACCGTCTGACTACAAAAAGTTGAACATCTATTGAACACTTGTCTAAAAAACTATCAACGTCAAAACGGCGTAAGTTTTTATGGTACGACGGTTGTGTTACTTGGGTAACCGCTTTATCACTAAAAGATGAAAATCTGTTGAATGATTGTCTAAAATAAGTGTAACTGCAAAACGACCCTTATATCAAAGTGCACTTTCGTTTTGACGTTGACAGTTTTTTAAACAAGTATTCAACAGCTGTTTATTTTTCTTGTGGTTAGACGGCTAGAGTGTAACTAATTAGGAGGACTCAATTTATGAGATTACCACCAAAAATAACAAATCTAGTTAATGAGTGATGATCAATATCTGTTGTTTTTGCCACTGGATTTTTCGCACAAACGTTACATCGATGAAACAAAACATCGTACCGAATCATCACCTTTCAAAACCGAATACGGAACCTCTAAAATCACACAATTCTATGCAAGCCAAGACCAATCAAAACTAATGCTAACAAAATGCGAACAAACACAAAACATGTTTATTGTTCACATCCCCCCGAGACAACTAACAAAATTAATCAGAGAAAAGCAAGATGGCGATGGCGTAACGAAAGCAGTTTCCCGCCATTCACTGTAGTAATGTCAGCCATTTCTACGTGTCACCTTACTACTTCCGATGGGGAATACTTGTAGACCTTTATTTTGTTGGACATGACAGGATTACCCGGTTACCCGGTTGTGGGCACGGATAAGTAAAGTGGGTTGTAAATGCTTGGATAAATGTCTGTGATTTGTTTGAAGAAATGGAATTCTTTATACAATAACAAAGTTGTGTTTTTCAGATGTGTGTACTCGGAAATAAACTTTATGTTTATTTTATTAATAGTATCACTTAAAACTCAAGCATTACTTTAAAACTGGGCACAAGTCATTTGGTTGGTTGTAACTAGCTTTAACTAATGCTCGAACCTAACCGTCTTACTACAAAAAAGTTACAAATCTGTTGAACACTTGTCTAAATAAAGGTCGTTTTGCAGTTACACTTTTTTTAGACATGTGTTCAACAGATGTTTATCTTTTAGTGTGAATTGTGCGCGAATATCTAAAGGTGCAGCAACTTGTATATAAGATTGACTACATTGCGCTATTTTTTTAATCAATTGAATTCATATTTACATTAATATTCAGCAGTGTAGTCGAACTTCCATGCAATTTCTTGTATCGTCCTAACGAGTCTTAACTGATCGTTCCTTATAATCTAAAATATTTTAATGTTGATTCAAATCTAATCGAGTAGTTATGTAAATAATTGTCTCACGATCGATCGAATATACAAATAAGTAAAAAAGAAGCTATGTAACATTGTTTTCACCACACAAAATAACACGACATATCTAGGCACCAGAACAACCACACAACTTCACCCTCACACAAGAGTATCTCATCTCACTCTATCTCCTTAAATCTTCATAACAAACTTAAATAAACGTAACAGGTAGAAGTTTCACATTCTAAATAACGTTGGGAATTTTAAAAACTCCCCTGCCCCCTTCCGTTCCTCCTCCCCCCTGGATCTCCTGGCAGTATAGTGTGGTGTTCGGTTATAATAAATAGTATAATAAACAAGATTAACGATGCATAAGGAATTAAGGAGGCACGTTTCCTGGACAGTGATGTAAGTGCATATGTACCGGATTTGGGATGCTGTTACACCGTAGTAAGCTTTAACGCGGCTCTGCTTGAATTTTTGTGTTTTTATAGGCTGTAAGTTGTGATCGAGAATAAGGCTGATGATGAAAACTTTCAAAAGATAAAGTCAAAGTCAAATCATATATTACAATTAAGTCATCAAAGAGGCACTTTTGAACATCGATTATTAAAATTATAGGAAATGGGATGGGATTGATACAATATATACACATACATGGATAGATAGAATATTCTTTATTCCACACCAAAAATGAATATTTTCCACATTATTAACTTCATGTTTACAATGGAAAAGAAAGTATACTTTTAGCACTACATTTCTTGTTATCTATTAGTTGTCTCAAAATAATAGTTATTATAGGTATCCACATTACACACCAATATTATAAAGAGGAAAGATTTGATTGTTTGTATGTATTGAATAGGCTCCGAATCTACTGGACCGATTTTAAAAATTCTTACACCAGTTGAAAGCTGCTTTGGTCTTCAGCGACATAGGCAATAAGGCAGATAATTACCAAACAAAAACAAATCCGTCTAATTCTTTAAAAACTAAGACCCCCAATCTCTTAAAGAATTAAGACGAACATTGACCAATAAAGATCACGCAATAAGTGTACATCCTAAAAAATACGCCACATAAACCTTTTTCCATTAAACCAACTAACCTACCTGTAACACAAACATGTATTGAAACTACACAGCTTGTCCCGACTCCTCCCGCGGGAGCGTGCGATGGTCCAATCACAAAAGTTAGTGTCAGTTTCGTACTCGTAACACAGGGGAATATTCACAGTTGTACGGATTGGCAGGGCATGTAAACCTCATCAGGGTAATTGATTTATTTTTGGCTAAATGTTTTAGTGTATTGTCTGTCCACCAACGAGGTGGACAGACGACCTTATAAAGGTCGCCGGAAGACGCTGGATGCAGGTCGCTTCCAACCGGTATATGTGGCGATCTAAAGGGGAGGCCTATGTTCAGCAGTGGACGTCCTATGGCTGAGATGATGATGATGATGTTTTAGTGTGACGGGTGATGTAGTTGTGCAAATTGAAAAAGAGAGAGGGGGTACTGTAAATTTTTAACGTCTCACCATCTCTCTAGCCTCTTCCCAACTGTATTGAGGTCGGTTTCCAGTCGAACCAGATGCAGCTGAATAGAACATAGTATTTTCCATGGAGCGACTCCCTATCGGACCTCCACAACCCAATAACTGGGTAATACGATACCCCATGGTAAGTTTAACGCCTCTGGTGAAAGAAATTGTATCAGAGAAATAGTCATCGGCGCTATTGACACGGTAGCTTAGCTATTGACTATTTCGTGTCACAAGTTCATTGCGCCCGCACGGAACAAATCTAAAATTGTATTGTAGAAATAAATCAACGGCACGGCTGAAAGATTTGATGCTGTGCTACGTGATACAGGTTCAATTCACGCATAAAAAAAGGTATGGCTGTTAGTATCTGCTCCGTACTCGTAATAAAACGTAACGGAAAATTCAGTCTTTAGTCATCGTCATCATCATCAGCCTTTTAAATGTTCCCACTGCTGGGACACAGGCCTTCTCTCTGTGAGAGGGAGCAGGCCGTAATCTACCACGCGGGCCCAGTGCGGATTGGTAGATGTCACATGTCTTCGAATTTTTGGTTCTAGGACATGCCGGTTTCCTCACGATGTTTTCCTTCACCGTTTTGAGAGCAGTGGTGTTGAAATAAATTACACAAAGTAATGCGCCTGGTTGGGTTCGAACGACCTACAACTCGTAAGTCGAGGCCGATACCACTGGGCCACCACTGCTGAAATAATAATCTTTAGTGTGATTGATTATTTTTTTATCAAATGTTTTAGTATGACGGAATAAGAATATAGTAGCTTCGTTCACTAACTCAAAACTTTAATTAATCATGATTATCATCACATCAGCCGCCACACATCCACTGCTGAACATAGGCTTTTTATTTAATGTCCAAGATAAATAAGCAAAAAAATTTGACCGTTACACAATGCCATTTCGGTGTAACTGAAAGCCAAGTAAAATCCGCATAGCGCATGCCCAGTGTGCACTCGGCTTAACTTCAAATATTTATACCAGCGCCGGTTGCTTTTAGGCAATAAAATTTACATTTTTACAAACGTTCGCCTTTCCTTCTGTCGTGGGAGTTTCCAGTGTGTTTTTTGGCAGATAGTAATATAAATGGTTTATTTTGAGCGTTTCCAATGGAGTAAGCTAGTTTGTTACGTCTTAAGGGTTGACCATTCACTTGTAATGAGCATTCATGCGAATGTTACATTACAGAAAAACAAATGAGAGCGCGAGCATTTTTACACCAGGGCCACACTAACGGGAAATACCATTGATTATCGCGTTAATTTACGTTTATACGAACATACACACACTATTGTTGCGAAAATTATTATTGGCGAGCTATTTGCCGAGCTGACTGTCAAGTCTGACATCTTTACGAAGAATTTTTTGACGATCATTGACTAGAGTGTTCGCTAGAAAGATCGTGATCGTATTTGTAGCGATGCTTGGCTCTGTTCGTTGTTCAGTTCAAACGGCGAATGCTCGTTGTTCTGTAACAAGTGAATGCTCCAGTCTATCAGCACCTTTACAGAACGCCTCGCTCTTAAATTGGGGGTAATAAATGAGCTGGTGTGAATTTGAGAAACTTTACGACCTTATTGGCTAGTGTGGTTGTTTTATTTAAATTGGGTAGGCTATCTTTTGTTGTGTCTTTGTGTCTTGGCAAGCGTGATGGTCAGAATTGAAAGTTGCGTAGTTATAAAACGTATCTATATAATCGGGATTAAATTAATTATCCTATAATATAGATAATTATATCATCGAACAGGAGCGTAGTTACATAATAATTATATTAAACCACGATAAAAGCTTTACTAAAAGCTAGTTTGCGAGCTTAATCTCGACGTGAAAACGTAAAAGACGGACAGATAAACTCTGTCCGTCTTTTATAGTAGGAGGTATTTTTTTTAAAACAAACATTGAATAAACTGTAGGAGGTATTTAAAAAAAATAATAATTAATATTTATTGAAGAAACATTTTTATGTAAGAAGTAATATTAGTCCAGTCAACGAATGATTATAGAGGGAAAGTCTTGGAACACAATTTTTGACTTCATAACTTTGTTTAGACTAGTTAGGAGGTAAACATATCAAAAGTCCCCGCCTCTAGCCCTTGAGCTTTGGGAGGGGGGGGGGGTTTGAAGGTCCCATTTTTTGGTTTTTCGCTTATATCTCGGAACCTATGCGTCCTAGCGATATAGTACCTCAGAACAAAATAAAAGCTGATTAAATTTGCTACAAGTTAGACTAAATAAGTATTTCGATATCTTTTACAGTTTTCGAGATATATACTTCTGAAAGTCTGTCATTTTGAAAAAATGACAGACTTTCAGGAAACTAACTTTACATTTTTGCGCTTTTTTACCGGATAACTCTTTAACGATACAACCATAAGTAAATGCTGGCAAAAGGGTTGTGGAACACTCAATTTCATTTTATAATACTATAATATTTTATCCATTTTCTTTAAAATGTGCTTTAGTCTAAGCTAATGTAATGTGCCAGCATTACATTGATACATACTCGTACATTGATTTACAAAGACCTTTTTTCAAAGACCAGGTACCTACCTTTTATAAGAAATATAATATACAGCATTTACATTAACATTTGAAGGAAAATAATATAGTTTTATTGAAGACAGTGTAATGCTCTAAAAGCTTTTTGCCGGCAATTATTAACTAGTTGCATCTTTGAAGATTTCCGTTCTAAAAATGTAAAAATGTAAAAATCTAAAAATGTAAAATGTAAAGTTAGAATGATTTTTTCAAAATGACAGACTTTCAGGAGTATTTATCTCGAAAACTGAAGAAGATATCGAAATGCTTATTTAGTATAACTTGTAGCAAATTTAATCAGCCTTTATTTTGTTCCGTGGTACTATGTCGCTAGGACGCATAGATTCCGAGATATAAGCGAAAAACCAAAAAATGGGACCTTTTGCTTTCGTGAAATTAGCACTTTTAAAACCACAACCAACACCAAAACACAACCAAGATCTACAAAAAAAAACACATTTTCTCTTCCATAACCCACGAAAAGAAACCGATTATTCCGAATGAAAAACACACAAAAAATTCTAATCCTCGTGAAAGCTACAAACACAATACGGTACAATAACCACTTCACACAATACACACCTTCCAACGATATACAATTTGCAAGAACGCGTCCCAAAGCTGGGAAACACGGGGAACCCTGAATGTAATATTAAATACTGGAACAATGAGGACGGGAGTTAAAATCCCGGGATATTGTATAGATCCCGGATTAAAATATGTAAAGGAAATTCTCGTGATGTTCGTGCAGGTATCTTTATTTCGTAACTAAATATTGGATACAATGGTTTTCGTCTTTTGGTTGTTGGAACGTTTGAATTAGCTTTATTTTTCCTTATATGAGTGTGTAGGGATTTGCGCGGAATAGGGCCATTGCTTAGATTTATTTTTGGTGTTCTTTGGGGTTCACTAAAAGTCTATGATAGTATTTCTACGCGACCATGATAAGAACAAAAACTATTCTGACCTTCATCTATCAACGGTCCTTTGAAAATTTACGAAAAGTACTAATTTTTATCTGTACTTAAGATTATAACACTGAACAGTTTGTTTTAATTTGGTTAAAAGCCCATACTACCTCAAATGGCTTAGCAGAATCCTGTGATACGTCAAAAATACTGCCGGCAGGCTTTGGCCCTCTTGGGCGGGGCCCCGTCATCGTGCTGACTCAAAGAGCGTCAGCACGATGACGGGGCCCCGCCCAAGAGGGCCAAAGCCTGCCGGGGTCGCGGGACTTATCTCATTACCGTGACCCCGGAACATAAAAGGCTATTGAAGGACACCGTGGATTTTAGTCAGTACAAGTCTGACAGTCCCGCCCTGCCCGGGGTGGGAGGACTCATTTGATGATTTTACCACGCTAAAAAAAAAAAAAAAAAAAAAAAAAAAAAAAAAAAAAAAAAAAAGCATTAATTTTGAAATAAATATATGGTAAAGTTGAGGATTAATGTTAGGTCTTATGTTTGGCGAAAACACGATTCCATAAAATTTTCTCGATAGAAAAAAATCCCAAAGTTACCTCTAAATAGAACAATAAACCGCTGGCAATCATCACTTAAAATTAGATCATGAAACTTTTTATACTAACTGAACTAACTATAAAGCAGGTCTTATGTTATTTATATTTTTGAATTTTCTTTTTTTTTCGTAAAATAAATAGATTTGCGTGTAGACAGCTTTATGAAAGAGCAAGCAATAGTGCGTGGTTCGTGCAAGTGCGAGCGAGTAAGATTATATTGAGGTACCTACTATACAGCCTTAAACGCTCCAATCTCAGAAACTGCTGGTTCAAAAAAATAATTTATGAAGGCTGTCGCCGGACTGTCCCGTCAGGTAACCGTGACCTGGAACGTAAAAAACTGTTGAAGCATCACCGTGGATTTTAGTCAGTACAAGTCTGACAGTAACTCCCGTCCCGCCCTTGGTAGAAGGACTCATTAGATGATTTAATACGATAAAAAAACCCTCATTTTATACTTTTTTTTAAAGTTGTTCCACATTAGGAATTTCTCCTGTATCGTGGGTGCGTTTGCAAACATTGAAACTCACATACACAAACACCCAGACCTGGAACAACTACTTGTAGATCATACAAATATTTGTTCCGTGCGGGAATCGAACCCGCGACACGCTGCGCAGCAGTCGATCACTCAACCACTGCGCCGACTATGCGATCGTAATATGTTGTTGATGCCACTGTGATAATATAAGATTCGAAAAAAATGGCGGAATTATTCATTTATGCCAACGATATGTGGTTCATGTGAGACTACCAGACTACTTCGAAAAAAAAACAATATCAAGGTAAGGTCAGGGTGGCTAATTCCATCATATGGGGCGTAAATAACCGTCTACTTGAAATTATGCTCGAAACCTCCCATTCGTATAGCGACTAACGCCATCTAGGGAATTTTTATTTGAAGTTAAAACTAGAACTGTTTTACCGACACCACTACAAACACTGCAAATCGACTGTTTCGAGCATAATTTTTAAGTAGACGGTTACGCCCCATAGACGGAATTAGCCACCGTGACCCTATACCAACACAATGTAATGCATTTTTATCGTATTACATTATCTTTACAAGAAAACTATTAAGACAAATCCACCATTTTAATATCAACAGTATGGCTCAACTTTACCTGAACTTTAAAACAATAAAGAAAACGAAAGCACAACAAAAATAAACGATAAGAGCAAAAATATTACATTCGCAGCTTCTACACCAAATCTTAGCGCAATTTTGTCCCAGGCATGATTTACAATAGGACGAAATCTTCTGAGAAAACTATAAACCTGCGAAAAGGTATATTTATAGGCTCTATTACAGAGATTTAAACGGTTCAATGTCCCCTCATTGTACCAAGGTAACGCGAAAATGTTTTAATAATAAATTTGGGTCACATTTCTTACATGAACCGATAAATACATATAAAGAAATAGTAAATTATATTTTTTTTTAATCTACATTCGGTCCTGTTTTCTTTAAAATTCAAAAATAAAATGGAACGGGTGAGTGAAAGAAAGTCCGGAGTGTAAGAGCTAAAGGAGAGAATGGCGGATGATTGCTGACTAAAAAGACGTCAGAAGTATTTTTTTAATTTATTATTATGTGTGACGAGTCAATAGAAGATTGAAGAAGTTATTTCTCTCATCTCCTACATACATATTATACACCGTGACTTTTTAGTCGTCTTACAACGGCAGCCTAGTTCATGTATCCAATGACTAGAACACGTTTGTAATAAAAAAAATGGATTTAAGAGATTTCAAAAATTTAAAAATGAAATATTTAATTCGTTATTATGACGCAAGGCGTAGTTATAAACACCCTTGTCTCATAGAAAATGGAGATGAAATGATCTGCCCGACTACGGCGCTGGGTAGGTATACTCTACAGCTTGATACGAAACATTTTCACATTTCTAATGTACCTATTTATTAATAATAAAAATTATGTTTAACGATTAAAAAAAAAACTCGCTTAGAGGTATTTTAGGTCGGATACATTAAGTGGACCACTTTTGTAAGACGACTAAAAGTCACGGTGTATTTATGACAGTCGCATGGGTTAACCTTCAAAGTGAAGTCGCGTTTTCCTAGGTGACTGTGTGGATGGGTGAACATCTATTTCATACTAATTTCTCGGAAAGCACGTTAAGCCGTTGATTACAACTGTCATTTGTAGATATTTTACAGTTGTTTATGTTAGTCCGAAGATTGAAAGTCTGATAACCAGACTATCCAAGAGACAATCGTTCATTCGTCGGTCCATGTAAAATACTGGCATTCAGCTGCATTCGGATAGACTCAATCCTATAGTAAAAGCCTAGCCAGATGATATCAAACATGACCAACTTTTGACACGAAGGGTGAATCTAACAATTTAATTTTTAGTTCTTTCTCCACTTTTGTCCGCTAGAAGCTCCCAATATTTATGCACCAACATTTTCTTCTAATCTTACATTAAAGTTCCTTGCGTTTCCGGGCAACTCGAGTTATGGTACAGAGTGAACGGAGAAAAACTTTTGTTCCACAGTTGTTTTTAGCAAAAAAAAAAACACAATGCCATTCATTCAACAAGGTTTTACTGAGGTACTTACTCTGAGGACTCAGTACGTAAGAAAAGTTTGCGTAACTTGGGTCCAGCAACATCATGATCAGCTTGGTCTATGCCTTACTATGTAGGACTTCGAGCCTAACTGGATGTATCTGTCCAATTACAGGGTAACATAAAATGATTAGATTAAGAAAGATAACCTTCCAATTGAAAGAGTATATTTAGCCTCTTAGATTACTAAATATCCATATTCCGTGTTCGAAATTTTTGATTTGAAGTCGGATTGATTGGAAGTCTGTGACTTCATAGGTTTGTTAGACGTCAAAGGATTTTATACAAGTCAACGCAATGTGAGATCCATTTCAACCCTGACTTCAAAGACGAGCGTTGTGTCATGTGTGAGAGCGGCTTATAGATCTTTCCTTGAAATCGCAACGAAGAAGATATTGTTACAGATGCAGACTACAACAATCAACAAACCCTTTGCCTAAGGCTTCATCACTTCAATTTAAATATACGTAAATGTAGAAGGCAATTTCAATATAGTACACGTCACAGAAATGTCTCATAAATATGTATACATCGATTCGAGAATATTGGTAGATGGCATTAAATATTCAAATTCGATGCGATCGGATGCAATATTAGGAGCTGAGCGCTCTGCCGTGCTCCATCGCGGTGTTTGTCTTATTGGTAGATCGTGGTGGATTGTTTGAAGGAGCTTAGAAGATTAGAGTTTTGGTTTAGCTAGAATATCTAATCTAATATTTTTGATCGATGATTGTTACTCTTTCAAACAAAAATTAATGAATAGATTTGGATAAAATTTAGTAGGTACACAGATAGTATAGGGACCTGCCCCCCTAGCCAAGTCACAACAAGTCGCAAACGATAATCGTAAACGCTCGGTACTCCCCAATAGATTTTCAACTTTATAGCCTAGAGCCTAAAGTTAAAAATCTATTTAAGATTTCTGAGCGTTAGCAACAGGAAAGATCGAAAACGATAAGCAATCTTCACTAGATCTTCAACGTTATACCCAAGTACCTAAAGTTGAAAATCTATTAAAGCCTACTCAGCATTTGCGTTTATCGTTTGTAACATGGCTACAGGGCCTGAATTAACATAATAGGATACTTTTCGTCCCGAGGGTTATTTTTCGAGTTATAATTGCAACAGCTTATTAAAGATAAAATAGCATCAGAACATTTTAAAGGTAACATTACCTACCTACTCTTTTTTTTAAATCTAAAGTGAATGGACTTTTCAAACCTTTTAAAGTTACTAAAACCCTAATATTGCACGCCAAAACAGCTAATTTCATTACCTACTCATCAAAATATTTTGCGTGCGTATCCAAATCACGAATGTGGAGCCAAAACTTTGCATATTAACAAACAAACAAACGGAAAAACAAATATAACAAACTTTGTAATAAGGGTATCCACCCTTTGAGACAAACTCGGGCTTAAGACAGTGATACAGGACGCTGTAAAATTTAATTTTACATACGAACTTTCCGGAGAACACATTGGAATTAATTCTGGGGAATTGTTTCTGATGTTTGTTTGAGATGAGCGGAATTGCGTCCTTGTTTGCTGAGAAAATCTTACTGGTTAATTGGATTTGCAAAGTAAGGGTTTTCTATAATCCGAGTTCGTAGAATGGGTAACCGTGACCCGGGAACGTAAAGGGCAAGTGAAGGAACACGTTGTATTTCACGCTCCATCCAGTGAGGGAGGGATCAGTGGAATGATTTACAACTTAAAAAGAACCTCCGCGCCCCGCTCCAGCTTGCTGTTAGTATCTAAGAAAATATTTTTGTCCAAAAATCTAACCATTAGTTTGTAAGTTCTAAACTAAACAGTTAAAATTAAAGGACGATTTATCTCAAAATAATATACCAGGGAAATAAAATATTAAAATGATAAAAGCCGTCAGAGAAATTTGTGGCAACGTCAAGAGGAAATGATGCCGCACCTTTTAATTATGTACGAGGTCGTTAACCACTGTGCACCTTTTAGGGGTCCGTAGCCGAATGGCAAAAACGGAACCATTATAGATTCGTCATGTCTGTCTGTCTGTCTGTCCGTCCGTATGTCACGGCCACTTTTTGTCGAAAGTATAAGAGCTATCCTGTTGAAACTTGGTAGGTAGATGTATTATGTGAACCGCATTAGGATTTTCACATAAAAATAAGAACAAAACAAATTTTGAAGGTGCCCCCATACTTAGAATTGAAACTTAAAAATTTTTTTCACCAAACCCATACGTGTGGGATATCTATGGATAGTTCTTTAAAATGATATTAAGGTTAGGTACTAATATATTTTTTTTCTAAACTGAACAGTTTGCACGTGAGACACTTCCAAAGTGGTAAAATGTGTCCCCTCCCTGTAACTTCTAAAATAAGAGAATGATAAAACTAAAATAAATAATAATGTAAACCTCAACAAAAACTTCCAACGAAAATTGGTTTGGGTGAGGTACAGTTAGCAGTTTTTGAGATATAGTACATTTTCAAAAACCGCAAATATAACTTTGCCATTCATACAAACACTATGAAAAACAAAGTTATTTTTATTGTTTGTGTATATTACTTACTAATCTCAATATAATTATATCCCTAATCTATGCTTGCTACTACGGAACCCTTCATGGGCGAGTCCAACTCGCACTTGGCCGGTTTTATATGTAAAATTCGTTCATTATAATTTTTGTTAAAATATTTTTTAGTATGAAATTATGTTACTTGTCTATCTATTTTCGCAATTGTGTATTGCTAGTTATCGATAAAAATTTGGCATTTGTTGTGTTTATGAAAGAGCTTTTGAAAGACGACTTCGCTAATGTTAATTGAGAATTTGATAATCAGTTCGGTGACCATCGTTCAGAAATCAATAAAATTTAAAAGTCGTTCAGAAATCAAATTCTGAGGCGTTACGAAGTTTGTTAAATCTGCTTAAAGTTCAATAATTTTAAACGACTGTTAAATCACATTTTTAAAGTTAAAATATCTCTCAACATTCAAGTATATTTACAAGAGCAAGTAAATATTGCAAAAACTCCGACACCCTGAAGCATCTGACTATTTATGTTAATAAAATATACTCGCAACTGAAATATTTACTCAGAAAATACTTGAGTTGTTGACAACACTTATGCAAGCTGAGTTTGTCGTTCTTTGCGAAACGTTCGCGGTACTTATTAAAAGTACTGAAAACTCAGTTTCATATACCTGATTTACGTTACATTGCTGGGATGTTACTTGGTCCGTTTTTTAAACAATGTTGTCACCCTCTGATGTCTGGTGCCTTTGGTAACACCATGTTTTTTTTTACCATGGTAAAATCATCAAATGAGTCCTCCCACCCAGGGCAGGGCGGGAAGGACTGTCAGACTCGTACTGACTAAAATCCACGGTGTCCTTCAATAGCCCTTTACATTCCGGGGTCACGGTAATTTGTGAGACCCGCGACCACGGCAGGCTTTGGCCCTCTAAAGGGGGTCCCGTCATAATGCTAACGCTCTTTGAGGCGCACGTGGAACACAACGCGCCGTCGACCCGGGCATGGTCCATGGTCGGACAGCGAGTCGCCCATTACTCGCCGCCCGCATGCCCGTTTGGTAACACCATAGGCCTCTTTTTTTCTTCAGGCCTCTTTTCGTACTGAAATCATCTAATGAGTACTCCCGCCCTGGGAGGGACGGGAGGGACTGTCAGACTCGTACCGACTAAAATCCACGGTGATCCTTCGATAGTCCTTTACGTTCCAGGGCCTAGGTTGTTGATGAGACAGTCTCGTGACTCCGATAAGAGTTTGTTATACCTGATTTCAATTTTGATTGCTAATATTACTTGATCCATTCTTATTTTTCTTCATGTAGTCATTAGACTTCTGTCTTACCCTTTAGGCGTAACAAGCGTGGCGTCTACCTTAAGAAGATAATAATCCACCCTGTTCATTTAGCTGCACTTTGTATTTCAGGGACACGGTGTCCTCAACAGACGGTCTCGCGACTAGTACCTGTGTTCAACTTAGTACCTACTACAAACATACAGTTATTACCACAACAATAAAAAAAAAAACTATTTTATTTATTTCGCCACTCCGTCATCCAATACCAATTCAATACGTTTCACAAAAAAATGTAACACCAACATAAATGTCAGCCGATGATGTATAACAATAAACGTTGAAGTGCGAGTCGTACTTATTTAAAGGGTTCCGTGTCATAGTACCTACAATATTCTGGAGTATTTTTGAATATTCCACGTTTCTTGTAATGTCATCAAATAAGTTCTCCACGTGAACGTTGAGGCTATTCAGCTCCTAGACAACACAGACTTAGTGCGTAGGCTAAAAAGAACTAAACCTTTTGAATTAGTGTAGTGTGTAAAGTGAGTGAATAATAGTAACAGTGTTGTGCTATACATATAACACACGAACATAGTGTTTTTATAAAGTGATACAGACTCTAAGAAAGTGCTATAGACTTGTGTAAAAGTGCTAATGGACACTATTCTTAGTTTTAAAATAATGTATAACGTAGCATATTAAGTTAGATTTAAATTACTTATTAGTCTTTTAGGCTAGATCGTAATTAATTTTATTAAGAAAGAAGATTGTTCTTAATAACACAAGGAAAAAAAATAAGTTCTCCCGCTTTAGATGGAGAAGAAAGGAACTGACTAAAATTTATTACACATATTTATATTACTGATTAAAATTCACTCTATTCCTTCAATTTCCCTTTGCACTCGCGATTCGCGGTTACTCTTTTCCAACAATACCTTAACTATAGCAGAAACTCAAAAGTATTTTTTCTAAGCCTACGTTGTCCCACTGACAGGCCTCCCTTCACTCCTTCCACCTTTCGCGATGAATTGTCAAAATTACTGTTTTTGAAAATTATTTCTGTTTAAACCGAATAAAATAACCACGAAAATTCATAATACTCCTTCATAAAAATATATTACGGTTCAAAACGGACTGAAGAATGAACCCGTATTGTAACAGAACCTTGCTAGTGATAGAGTCAACTTGGTTTCCTTGGTTACGGAACCCAAAAAATTCCGAGGCAGTGAGACAATATATCATAAGGTTGGCAGCGAAAATAATCCGTCAACGAACGTCGTAGCATTGGCAGGTTGGTAGTATTGGAAGAAGACGGACGTGTGAAATAGTATGATTGGAGTGCTCATGTCTGCAGGAAAACGCGAAAGGATAATGTGAACAAACCTTCCAAGTTTCGTTAATATTCTTAAAACCTTCATACTGTTATTACCAAAAGGTTCAGGTTAATGCACCAGGAGGTGACATCCAAAATTACTTATCAGATTTGAAAAACAGTTGATCTTGTTTCATTTCCTAATTTGATTTAATAATAATAATAAACCATTTATTTTCAGGTAACAAAGACCCACAGATAAATACCTTAACCTAAGTATACATAATTATGTTAAATTACAATTGTATAAGTAAATATAACTTAAAACTATGTTAGTATCACTGAATTGCACTAAGTATTTGTGCGTTCTGGTGGCACTTGACCGCGAAAGCGGCGGAATACCACATCGTAAAATTAAATAAATATTCATTTTAAGGTTACAACAACCTGATTTAACCTAAACCATGAACCAAATTTTGTAACTTTTTCTGAGAGAAATAAATAAATGTTGTAAAAATATTGTATTGTATTTAGCAAGCTGGTTGTTAAAAAACTTTTTGAAAAAAAGGGAACCGACTTCAACACCAAACACAAAAAAGTGTAAAATAACTTTTCTTTCGGAAGTCGGTGGCTTTGTTTTTTATTTCATTGACTATGGCCACCGACTTCCGAAAGAAAAGTTATTTTACACTTTTTTGTGTTTGGTTTTGAAGTCGGTTCCCTTTTTTTCAAAAAGTTTTTTTTTTACCCTTTTTAGTTTAATATTCAACAAAAATCTTATTATAATCGGCGTCTTTGAAAATCTACAATCCTAGTAAGCAACATAAACGGATCTATGCGGGCAACTTCACAAGATATCTATTATTGTTATACACTAAAACCTTCCTCAGAATGTAACAAATACTTTCCTGAAAACCGCATCAAAATTGGTTCAGCCGAACGCGAGATAATCGCGGACAAACATCCAATGGTCACTGAAAATCTACAATCCAAGTAAGCAAAAACGGATCCACGCGGGCAACGTCACGGGTTATCCATTAGTGTTATATACTAAAACCTCCTCCAGAATGTAATGAACACTTTCCTGAAAACCGCATCAAAATCGGTTCAGCCAAACGCGAGATAATCGCGGACAAACATACATACATGCATACATACATACATACATACAGGTCGAACTGAGAACCTACTTTTTTTTTTTTTTTCAAACATCCAATGGTCACTGAAAATCTACAATCCAAGTAAGCAAAAACGGATCCACGCGGGCAACGTCACGGGTTATCCATTAGTGTTATATACTAAAACCTTCTCCAGAATGTAATGAACACTTTCCTGAAAACCGCATCAAAATCGGTTCAGCCAAACGCGAGATAATCGCGGACAAACATACATACATGCATACATACATACAGGTCGAACTGAGAACCTACTTTTTTTTTTGAAGTCGGTTAAAAGTACACTTTAACACGTCAGGCAATATTTTCAAAGTTAGATGAGGCTGGCTCTAATCGTAAACATGATTCTGTATCTACAGCGCTTGGATTGTACCTAGATCTCTTGTTACAATAACACTTTAACAAAACCGCCCTAGTAACAGTACCTTTTCGAATATTTCCAAGGAGGTACAACACTAGTAACTCAACCACATCCTTACTCTGACGTCACAGGCAGCCATGCTCCATTGTTTCCACTTGATCTTGACAAGGGGAAACTTCAAACGTTCGCGTGGGTGATACTTGATGAATTAGGCCTCTAAACTTGCTATTAATACGCTTAGTTTGGTTAACGGAACGCTGGAGAAATTCTCTTAATCATAAACGTTTTGTGTTCAAAATTGTGGTGTCTTTTACTTGTTGTTATGAGGAGATGTATATTTCCCCTCTTGTCACCTTTAAGAAAATATCTGTTTGAAATATTAAAACCCTATTTACTAAATAAAAAATCTATTAAGTATTTATAACCGACTTCCCACAAAAAAGTTCAAAATAACCTACAAAAAAACTTGTCTGTGGGAAGACGGTTACATTTTTTTTTTTTTTTTGTTTTATCCTTTTTAGTTTCAATATTCAACCTTCTTACATGTACACTAAAATACTGTAATCAGTAGCACCGCTAATAACATCGCCCATGTATGCACTCTTACACAATGAGCTAAAATGAAAACTACTGCACCAAACTAAATGAATTATGGGACCAAATGGCAGATATACTGTATCGAACAAAAAAAGAATCATCGAAATCGGTCTAGAAAACTCGGAGTAATCGGTGTAGACAATGTTGAAAACTTTTTAGTTTTTTGTTGATTTTTCAAAAAGTGCTAGTCCGATTTCGATAAAATTTTAATGGGACCATTAATTTGGGAAGTATACATTTCCAAAAAAAAGAATTTTCAAATCGGTTGGTAAACGACGGAGTTATGCCCGAACAAACATAAAAAAAATATAAACATCCGAATTGAGAACCTCCTCCTTTTGGAAGTCGGTTAAAAACACAATTAACAATAGGAATGTAAGTGACTAAAACATAAAACTGAACTACTATTACAAAGCATCAAAAAATTCCTCCTCAACACTGTCAACTCGTAATATGCCCAAGAGACTGGAATCTTTGCTTCTTTGTATGGCAATATTTAGCCTCTGGCCAAGGTACAAGCCAGCTCTTGGGTCATGGGAAGCGTCAACAAGACGTTTACGTGAAC
Organism: Agrotis exclamationis; assembly: GCA_950005045.1. Classification (NCBI taxonomy): domain Eukaryota; kingdom Metazoa; phylum Arthropoda; class Insecta; order Lepidoptera; family Noctuidae; genus Agrotis; species Agrotis exclamationis. The sequence goes on along the minus strand of OX465431.1, from coordinate 3,395,754 downwards.
ACTAGAAGTTGGCTGGCTCTAGAGTTTCAACCCCAAACACCCCAAAACTCAAAACGATAAGATTAGCAAATGAAAATACAAAAAACTTTTCAAATAAAAAGTTATCTAAAATTAAAGCTGAATTTAAAATGTAAACTCTATATCAAAGCATTTTTTTAATTTGAATATCACAGGCACTTTTGAAAACTTAAAAAAAATAAAAACATAAAATGAAGCAAGTCACTAAAGTATATTGAACTTTTTTATGTTAATTTTCGCGAGAGTAGACTATGAGATGAGATACTAGAAAGATAAACATCTTGCAGTTGGTATTTTTTTAGACAAGTGTTCAACCGATGTTTAACTTTTTTTAGTAAGACGGTAAATGTTCGTATAAAGCAGCATTTCCTCTTAGTGTCTGGCTGAACATTAGAAATAAAAAACGGCAAGATCTAAAAATCGTATATTAACCAAGTCGGTACTCCTAACAGCATACTTTAAAAAAAAATACAGTTGAATTGATAACTCCGACCCCACGAAGCATGCGGGGCTAAAGCTACTGACACACTTCCTCCCATTCTTCAAGAAAAACATCAAGTTTTTCACGGGAAAAAAAGAAATAAGTTGTAGTAAAATGCACTCGCTAAGATATACAATGGCAACGTGAAGTGGAGGTATTCAGTCTACGGTTAAGCTCCTTTACAACTTACCCACTTTTGTGTTAAGTCTTTGTTAAGCTATCCGACAATAGCCCGTGAATATTTTTTGCCCCGGCTAGTATTCTTTTAAAAGGAGCAAACGCTGCAAGTTGGCTTTAAAACGTTGAAGAATGGTTACGGAAGAAATAGACCATTTACATTTAGTTGTATGAAGGTTTAATGTTTTATTTAAGGTAAAAAGTTTTTCTTTGTTCCACGCTGTTTGCGCGATGTGTAGGCGGCCTATTATCTGCTTATTCTTGCCAACTAGATATTTTGTTAAATAATAAATGATATTTATTCAGCAAATTGGCCGGTGTTTCGTACCTGACTACTCTGAGAAGAAACATCCGAAACAAACTCAGAGGTCACAGTCTCTTTTAAAGTCCAGACAATTTTGTTTTGTTCAAGTTATATGAAAACCATGCAGGTGTCTTTTGAAGAAAGAACCACACAGATTTGAGTGGACCTGTCCAGTCAGTGCAAGCATGTGTCAGTTACCGTGTAGCTCAACTCATAACACAAGGAGCTCAACGAAACGACGAACAATACCAAAGAAAGGACATTTGGGTAGGCCGCATAAATAACAAAACATTTTCGGCTTGTCTTAAAAGTACTTTAAAAAGTTGTGGTACATATTAAAATTTCACATCCCTGTCACGTAGCGCGCTGTGATCAATTGGATAATCCCATACCACCAACTTCGTTCATAGAGTATTAATTAATAGTGCTTTTAGATAGGCCTATAGAAAGAGCTCGTAGCTGAATAATAACAGCCGTTCAGGTCAATATTCAAGGTTAAGCCGCGCTTAGCGAGGTTAATCAATGGACTTGATCGATGGTCACGGTCACCCAGACCGTGACCATCGATCAAGTCTAGCCTTTTTCCAACTATGTTGGAATGCAGCGGGAATACCTTCTGAGTTTTCTTGTATTTAGTACTCATATTACTGCCTATCGGACCTCCACAACCCTAGCTGTTACTGGGTAAGTATAGGTTCAGGGGGGTATTACAAAGACTTAAAACCAGGCTTGTTCCAGTGAGTGAACAAGATGGCGCTAGACGACTTGTATAGGTTTGTCACTTTCACTCGCCTGAGTAAGCCTGGTTTTAAGACGTTGTAATACCCCCCCTGAACACCTTGGTATGACTGGTTTGACAGATTTTCGAGTTTCTGACTAACATTTTCAAATGACAAATATGTAATATTAAGCCGTTCTTCTTCTTATCGTGTCGATGACAATCTAATTTGACTCGGCCCAGAATTGGGCCACGAGCTTAGTGCTCTCCCAACAGTCCATCAAGCCGTTGAATATGATAGACGCTCATTATCTGAAATGAGAATGTTATTACTCGATCTAAATCTCAGTATGTTTTACATTAAAAAATCCACTTAAAAGCAATTTGTATAAAAAACTTTATAATGTAATGTCCCATATGACCTACATTTCAAGCGTTTATAAATAATTTATAGATACGAAATATGAAAAGAAAGGTTCTCAGACGAGAGCCCTAGAGCTTTCTCAAAGGCAGATCTTGAGAATTCTTCTGTGATATGTTATTACAACACATTTTTGGAGTCTTTGGGCTGAAAAATAGTCTTTATCTCTATTTCTATGAATCCTGAACTTATAAAAAAATGGTGAAGAATGAAGATGTTTTCACAATCAAATATGATTGTGAAAACATTTTCAATCGTTCAAAAATCAAAATCTTACTTACGTTTATTATTTTTAATAGACACTGTGGCTTAGTGATTGACTGCAGCAGTCACTCAGACACGCTGCGTGTGCGGGTTCAAATCACGCACGGAAAAAATATTTGGTTGACCTACACTACACTATTATATTGATCTGTTGGCCTAGTGGTTAGTGACCCTGACTGCTATACCGGAGGTCGTGGGCTCGATTCCCACCCAGGACAAATGTTTGTGTAATGAGCATGATCATTTGTTCTGTGTCTGGGTGTAATTTATCTATAATATTTGTGTATTTAGAAGTATGTTTATCAGTTGTCTAGTACCCATAACACAAGCTCTGCTTAGCTTGGGAGATGGCGTTGTGTGATAGTTGTGGAATATTATTATTACAAGTCTCTTAGTTATTCCGAGTCTGGGATTTTGTGTATATGAGTTAAAACGTTTGTAAACTCACCAACAATACACGGGAACAACCTAATGAGGTGAAAGTTTTTTCAGAATTCATAAAGCGCGATTCAGACGGATTTTATTTTTAAAGGTCAGCTGCGTAGTACGTTATGCATGACATGACATGTGTGAAACAAAAGGAATATGTAAGTACCAATTGATAGTCCGTACTTACTGCCAACTCTCATGAGAAATGTAAATCTAGATTCCTAAAAGAAAACCTGACTTGTGTATTTAAGGGAAAGGAAGGGTAGGGCCCATCTCTCAGTATACAGGCAACAACATCACAAGCTCCCTGTATCCTTTTATTTATCGTGGTAAAATCAACAAATTAGTCCGGGGTACCACGACAGACTTGTACTGACTAAAATCCACGGTGATCCTTCAACGTTTACGTTCCAGGGTCACGGTGATCTGATGAGACAGTCCCGCAGCCGCCGCCTGCAGGCTTTGGCCCTCTAAGGGGGAAACTGTCAGAATGCTGACAATCTCTTTGTGGCGAGCGTGGAACATGACGTGCCGTCGACCCGGGTATGGTCCATGATCAGACGGCGAGTTACCCATTACTTGTCATCCGCATGCCCGCGCAAGTTACTTATATCCTGGGGTAACGGCTGAGTGAACACACCGGTGGTGGTAGACCTCACCAGGACCGACTGCTTTGCGATGACAATCCTTTCGGAGTCCGGCGCCAAACAGTTTTTAATGTAATCCGTCGGTGCGCAGGAGTTCTAAGTTCCTTCTAGGTGAACTCATTCTATCTTAGGCCTCATTAAGGGCTGGATTGAGGCCAAGAGTAAACTTATTTGAAGCTTTGCTTTCGGTGACCAGACAGGTCACCTGATGAGACATTCAGATGCGTGGAAAGAAAATACTACATAGATAATGTTATTAAAATTGCCGACAAGAGGGATGAGCTTTTAATAAAATTAGGTAACTTCCAATGAGCATTATCCCCAAGTAGCTTCCTAATATATTTCTGATCCATCCCCGTTGCTAGGTTATTTTCCTCAATCCTTTTCGGCAACTCATAGACAATTTCAATAGACAGTTCCTTGACCTTCAACTTTGTCCATCAAAAACCCCGAAAATGTAATAAACCTAAATATTTTTCATCTATTCAACTTTCCCGGGAAGTCGCTAAACAAATTGCTCTCGAACTACAGTTTGGGTTGACAACACAGCTACACGACAAAGCGTCTATAACGCAAACTTTTACGTTAGCAGAATCACAACGAAGGTAAACCCAGTGCGCAATTTTGTCGTAGTTATGATTTACAACGGTGGGGACCTTTGAGAAATTCAGCAGGTAGTTTATGTACCCTCACCTGTGTCCTTTATAAGCTTTATCCGCTTTATTACAAAACGTGGTTTAACTTAGACCAAGGTTTAAATCAAAAATCAATTTTTGAATTTAGAACTTTATATCTACTGTCATAAAGTTATTAATACAAAAACCGAGTTTAGATCCCGGTCTAAGTTGTCAATGTGCATTTTAGAATTTTATAGCAGTTGGAATAAAGTTCGAAATTCAAAAATTGATTTTTGATTTAAACCTTGGTCTAAGTTAAACCACGTTTTGTAATAAAGCCGTATGAGTTTATCTACACTATTTTTAGTGTTATATCCATGTAAAGATCTTTATTGTTATTTTGGTGGCTTAATTTGTCAGTTAATGAGTTTGTAAACTTGCAATATTACTGTCGCCTTTGTACAAACATGTTATATATGCCATCTTTTAGCATGGATATAAGGTCCTTTAATACATTCATTATCAAGTTGTTTTGTTTTAATCTACGTAAGCTCTTCACGACTAGAGTGAATGTCGAAGGCAATAAGCTAACCACCCCAAGCGAGTAATCGCCTGTCGCACTCGCTGATACTCGTAGCTCAGCTACAAAACTATCGCTCTCGCCAACTCCAATTCAGTTGCTAGCTCTACTCGTTAAACAACGGCAGTAGGACAACTGCCTTACGCCCAAAATAAATATTGAATTTCAATGCTAATTTTAATTCGTTACGTGTGGAACGTAAAACAGAAATGATTCGTAGTCTTCGGTAGTTGTCTGTACATCTTAAAGGCTCAAACACGCAAATGCAGCCATTGATTAGTTACAAATGTCATGTAAAGTGCTTTCCAGCGTGGAAAAGTATCCGACGGGGCTCCTCATAGAAGGCCAGAGCCTGCCGGGGTCGCGGGACTGTCTTATCAGGTAACCATGACCCTGGAAGGGTGGATGGGCTATTGAAGTATCATCGTGTATTTTAGTCAGTACAAGTTTGACAGTCCCTCCGGTCCTGCCCTGGGTGGGAGGGATCATTGGATGATTTTACCACCAAAAAAAATGTTAAGCACCCACCAATGCACCAAGATAATACTTGTTAATTTCCCCGTCACTTTTCATATTCTATAGTTCTGATTCCTGATATTAAATTTGTCGCTGCGACATGTCGCGATGTTACGTCGTCTACCATTATTTTTTCCGGTCTCCTTTCGTACCTTAATACTCATTTGCTTATCCGACTACTACTAGATCGACATTAAAGTACTTAAAGATAACATCTTAAAACAAAACCTTAATACCTAAAACACAAATAGGACCGTCCTAATGTCTGTTGTACTATCCTTAGCAAGGTTATAGTATCCTCCTGATGGCCACATCGGCCACGCCAATCGGGTAATCCAAGCCCTCATTAGGGTCATCCCAAATGGTTATTTGGGGCGCTGAAGTGAATGTACTTTAGGCGTCCTAGATAACAACATGGAGGTAAGTAAGTTTAAGGTATTAGCAGATCATTTAGTTGGGGGTAGGTATGTGTCTAATAATGGTTTGGATTGTAGAATGTCTGATTGGTTGCTGCGTGGGTCACGGTTTTGATTCCCGGTTATTTTTTTGGGTTTGGATATCAAATATGTGATTTACACATCCCGGAAGATGTTGTCGCTAGAAATAATGCTGTCGCTAGAAATAATACAAATCTAGCTCGAATTTAATTTAAAATGGCCGGGAAAACCGTTGGACTACCACCTACAAACCAAAAAGCACTGTATTTACTTTCAATACCGGTTCTCTAATAATTTGCGGTGCCGTAGCGTAACCGTACCGGGGCCGTGTCAGGTCCGTCTCGCTTAGGGTTGCCAACCGTATTTTTGTAGAATACAAGTTTCTGTCCATACTTTTGCTTGCGTTTTGGTCGGTAAACGAATTGTTTCACGGGATCGTTGTAATATGACTAAGGATAATGTAGTTATAAAACAGGCAAACAATAACTCGTAATTGGATCAATAGTTAAGAAGGTTATTCGCTATATCTGAACTAAAAAAATCCTAGTTAGGTATTTGTTTTTATGTCCAACTTATCACGAAGATTTTTATACGACACGCGAGTACACAACGGTTTGCTGCGCTTAAACTACCAACAGGAATACAGTATGTAAAGAACGGCAAGGTGAACCGTTGCTTCACCTTGATTATTGTTTCGAACGCATGTTTTAATTTAGCCACGAGCTTTATTTTATTATTATACTTTCTTTTAATTCTCATGGTCTTTCGAACTCATTCCGCATTTCATTCACTGCCAGTCATATTCTTCAAATCTTCGATTCATCTTGCCGCAGGGCGTCCTACAATACGTTTGTCCATTCGCGGTCTCCACTCTAGCACATGTCTGCTCCATCAACCGTCTGTTCGCCTGCAGACATGGCCAAAATCCACACATGTTTTTTGCAAATAAATTAATTGGATTAAAATAAAAGAATTAGTTAATTTAATTAAATTTTTAGAGGAATGACAAGAATCGGCCCGATTAATGTTGTGTCCAGTCAGAATTTCTAAATTTAAAATAATTTATAACATAAAACAGAAACACATTTATAACAATGTGAGAATAATGTACAAAAAATCATTAATTTAATTAATCATTTATTAGTTTATTTTATGTTAACGTTAAAAGTATTGAGTGGTCGACTCCATACAAACATTTTTTTTTCGGTGTGCTTCTTATGGAAAACTAATTATACCATTAAATTCTATAATTGTTTTCCTTCTAATTGATATATAGTTCATTTTTGTTGGGTTTATGGGCCGAGGCTTCAAGGGAAACTTGGCAATATCTTTTAAAAACAATTTAAAAAAATAGTAGCAGCCCTATTCCCTAGTTCTACCGTATCGTCACCGGGACCGCCGTTAATTAGTTTGGCTGATGAGGGTAGCAGACGGTAGTACTATATTGTTAATGACTACACCATAGGACACTACCTATCTCACTTTTGAACCGTAATTTATAACAGTGAGGTGGCACTCAAAATTGTTGTATGTAGATATTTATGAGACCGTTCTGTCGAGTTCATTTTCAGTTTTGGCTTGGAGTTAGTAAAAATTCTTGTAATGAATTACGTAGTGATTGAGCGATTTATTACTACACTGCGTGTCCCGGATTTGATTCCCGCACGGAACAAATCTATACCAATATGATAAAACTGATGAGTTTCTTTGGTAGAATCTCAGGAACTATTACTTCGAACAGGAAAATTGTTTATGTGTTTGGATAGTCCATTATTTTGTCGAGGCAGGCTATTAGGCTATATAACAACACGCATCTTTCAACAGGAGACGAGCAGGGAGTGAAATCCTGGGTGGGGAAGAGTTTGTAATTAATATTTGTATGATTTATAAGTAATTAATTAATATTTTATAATATTAAACGCATTAATGCATGCGTAGCGAATTTTCAAAGATTTTCTTCGGAAAGAAAAATTCGAACCACGGACAGGACAGGAACCTCGGTGGCTCGGTTGGAAATGAGCGTCGGATGTACTGAATCCGAAGGTCGCAGGTTCGAGTCCTGTCCGTGGTTCGAATTTTTCTTTCCGAAGAAAATCTTTGAAGTAATTAATTATTCCGGTTCTGGGTTTTTGTGCATGTGAAGTATTTTAAACCCACAATACAGGAGAAATTTCAAAAGAGAAGCAACTCCTTCATTTTTTTTAAATTATTGTTGTGTGCTCCTTTTGTCTAGTTAAATAAACGTTCTTTATTTCTCTCTTCTTCTCTAAGTAATATAATCCGCATAAATTAATAAAAGCTTTTACTACAAACAAACGTAAAACAATCTATTTAATAGTTTCTCTTAACAATAGTAAAAAATAATGTGCTCACAAAACAGGGGAATGCGATCGTAATAATTGCATCGCTCGTTCTGCATTGTGGGGCGAGTGAAAATGATGAGTGTTGCGCCTGGCGTCCATTATTATTATTTATATGACTATTAATTCACACTTCTATTAAATTTAAATGCGAAAATACGTCTGGTTATATGTTTAAGCGCATTTGTAAACAGATCGTTGAAGTAAATGGTAATTTTGGTAAAGAAGAATTTCTATCAATTTGAAATCAAACAATTTTTAACTTTTATGGATCCAGGTGGACTGCTGTAAATAATTATAATCTGACCTAATATGGTATCCTTGATCCATCTCAAATAAATTCAAATGGCCCCTTTTGCAGAATATCTCATCTAGCGTGTGAGGCGATTTCGGGCCACCGTAGTCGCGGACATGCGGACGGCGAGTAACGGGTGACTCGTCGACAGATCATGGACCATGCCCGGGTCGACGGTGGACGGACACACTCATAGACTATGTAAAGAACAAGATGGCGTGTGTTTGTATTTTATTATCGTTACTCTGCTATCAGTTCTTTATTGCCTAAAGACAAAGCCTCGTCAAAGTTACACAATAAAATGTAAGTATTATACCCACAAATAACTTCCTCTAGATTCCGCATAGAAAGGGACGTAATTATGCGCGCCCCACATCAGTGCATTTTGCCATTACTTGAGCTGATGTTTTTTCTTGATCCCCACAGTGTCGGCCAGACACGAAAGCCGTGATGTTGCTTACATTTTCTAGGAATTTACTATAGACATGAATTTGATTTGAGAATAAGAACTTAATTGATAGAAGACGAGAGTTTTAAATAAATAGACAGCCCAAGCAGAGCTTAGCGAATGAAAAATACATTGACGTGTGGCGCGCATAGGTCGCCTTGTATGCGGAATCTATCTGTGATTATACCATTGTAGGAGTATTACACTTGATTAAGGCGCCATCTCCACGAGCGAGAGAATCGCGGCGATATTATCGTCGTGCCACGTATTTCCATATAGTCTCTGGCCGCGATAATGTCGCCGTGTGGAGACGCGTTCATAGAGACTATATGGAAATACGAGTCACGTCTATAATATCGTCGCGATTCTCTCGCTGGCAACCGATGGATGCAAGTGGTGAATTGTCGTTCGGCGTGGCGGTCTAAGGGGGAGGCCTATGTTCAGTAGTGGACGTCTTCCGGCTGATGATGATGATGATTCTCTCGCTCGTGGAGATGGTGCCTAATGTATGTTACAGGAATGTCAATACTGACATAAGTTTCAAAGTCATAACTGTAGCAACTTATTTATGCTCTAATCTCCGAAATGAGAGTAATTTAATCATAAAGTTCCCACTGAAAGAGTGCTAACAATACAACACCCACATATTCTAGGATAATTAAACCTTATAATATTTACATTCAGTCCATGTTAATTGCTAAAATTTATTTGCAAAACATGTCGCCGACCCCAAAATTCTGTCGACCCCAAAAGGATAACCACAACATAAATAAGAGCATACAAAATTAAATTTAACAAAACGGAGGCAAAAACTAATTGAAACTAATTAGTGTAAAGCGTATTAAAAATGATGGCAGAGCAAAAATTTGCGGGAAAATAATAAGGTGACAAAATATTACGGTGGGGGTTAAAAGGCTTTAGTCTTCCCAACCTAACCGGTCGTGGAGCTAACTAAGCAGGTTACTGTGGTCCTGGAACGCAAAATACATGTTAAGTAACAAGGTGGTTTTTAGTCAGTAAGAGCCTGACTTTCCCTTGCTCCTTCCAGGGCGGGAAGATTGAATTCATGATTTTTACACTCTAAAAAAAGTCTTACCAATATACCATAAAAAAAAACTTGGTAAAGAGAAAACAAAAAAAAAGGAAACCGAATTCTAAAACACATGAAAATAGTATAAAATAACTTTTATTTCGGAAGTTGGTGACTTTCTTTATTTTAAGGTTTCCTTGATTTTTTGCCACCGGCTTACGAAAAAAAAGTTATTTTACAATTTTACGCGTTTTTTAGGAGTGGGTTAAATTTAATCACAATATTTTTTTATTTAAGCCTTGTAATAAAGATTCCGACGAATTGAGAACCTCCTGCATTTTACATACCCCATATTTTTATCAAAAAATCTCAGGAAACTATTAGTACCTACACATAAAAACATCAACATTAAACCATAACATTTAACTCCTCCTCATAAAACTGACAACTCCACAACTACCGGCCATACCTTTATTTAAATCACCCTTACGACCCCATGGGGGTCATCTAACTCAGGGCAATTGTAAACCAAAGGGAAATGACAGACCACACATTATTAGCTAAGCGACAAAGCAAGATAGCCGACAGTAGTTCAGAACTAACTTCAGAACAGCTTATGAGCTTCCCGGTACGTTTTATGACATCAATAAATTCACGGACAAAAGAACTCTGGTGCGGGAAATACAATAAACTCTAAGGTGTAAACTTTGTTGTAAATAATATGATGTAAGAGTGTTGAGCAGTGGTGGCCCAGTGATATCAGCCTCGATTTATGAGTTGTAGGTCGTGGGTTCGAACCCCGTCAGGCGCATTACTTTGTGTAATTTAAATAAAATTTAAAAGTAATTTAAATTTAAAACTGTGAAGGATAACATCGTGAGGTAATCGGCATGTCCTAGAACCGAAAATTTGAAGGCATATAACATGTATCATCCCGCACTGGGCTCGCGTGGTGGATAATGGCCCGCTCCCTCTCACAGAAAGGAGGCCTGTGTCCCAGCAATGGGAACATTTATAGGCTGATGATGATGATGAATTCCAACCTTAAGGAGACCACAAACGCCATGGTAACTATTAGGAAGTACTATTCGAAAACTACTATGGTTGTCACAAACAATGAGTAGGGTTCCTCGACACATGTCTGCGGTTCACGATGAACCTTTAATTAAGCCCTGTTTCATTTTGTCTGGGTTCCGTTCACGGCCTTAGGGCTTGGCCACTTGTTAAAGGACACGCGTATTGCGATTAATTTTTTTTTTAGCGTGGTAAAATCATCAAATGAGTCCTTCCACCCAGGGCAGGGCGGGCGGGACACAAGACGCAAGGTATGGCACACCGAATCCCGCATTGCCGCGCGTGATTTTGAATGGGCGTGACGTGTGTTTGTGTGTGACCACAGAGAACGGCGAATAAATGAGAGCCGCCGTGCGTGAATCTACAAGACGCACCTACGCGCGTGAGTGCGCAAAAAACCCGCACGATGATGCAGATCTGCACTCCCGCAGGAACGCGCGTAGGTGCGTCGACACGCAATATGCAGCATGATGCGGGGCAGTGTGAAAATCGCCTTAACCCGTAGTTTCGGCCGATGTTAATGATTGACTGTTGCACTGCATGTCGTGAGCTCAATACTGGCACAGTACAAAAAAAAATATGATCTACAAGTAGTTGTTCCGAGTGTTAGTATTTATAGCTTAAATCTTTGTAAACGCACCCATTATACAGACGAAATTCCCAATGTATATTTAAATAATTATTTAATAGTTTATAATACTAAAAAGACGCTTTAAACACTAAAAATTATACGCACGCACTAAAAATTATACTTTTTAGTCTTTTTATTATTCAAACTTAATTTACTACTTACCCGCCACCTTGGGACGGCCGCCATGTTGGGTTTAGGTCATGTAATATTTTTTTTCGTATCCCGTTCAGCAAACCCTTTCGTTTAATACCCATGGGGTGCATTTCAAATAGCCAATCCGCCATCTTGGATGTCCGCCATGTTGGATTTAAGTCACGTGACTATTCCTGACAGCAAACCCTTTCATTTGATACCCATATCATGGGGATGCATTTCAAATAGCCAGTCCGCCATCTTGGGGAGTCCGCTATATTGGATTTGTAATGACGTTTCTTAGCTACTTATGTACTTAGAGCGTGTGCAAAATTTCATCCTAATCGAAGACCCGGAAGTGGGTCAAATTAAGATTCCAAGATTTTCTTACATACATAGTTACAAGTGAAGTTAATAAAAGCGTGTTATAAAAGTTCGTAAGTTCGTACCCCCACATGTCGTCGTATCACTTAGTCGCATCGCGGTGAATCGTGGCATGCTCTTATCAACTTCTTTCATTACTTTTCTTGACTACTGTCGCAAAACGCTTAACGCTTCAGCGTGTGTCTCGTGTCCTAGAGCTCGGGTCGCGGCTAGGGACGCCCCAAGCGACCAATTACTTTTTAATTAGGGACAAATATATAAAGTGTTTTGTTGTAATTAAGTTGAGTCGCGCCTTTATACCCTAGGGCCTGAAGTTAATCGAATCTCGTATTTTTACGTAGACTTTATTATTATAGTTGATTGTGGGAAGGTGAGTTCAATTACCTACAAGGTCTGTTGGTCTTTGGCTGGTCTGCGTTTGGTACAAAATGATTTCGGTCACTTCGGTTTCCAGATGTGGTTGTGGGACTATCTAAACAGGTAACCGTGACCCTGAAACGTAAAGGGCTATTGAAGGATCACCGTTGATTTTAGTAAGTAAAAGTCTGACAGTCCCTTTCGCTTCAACCTAGACGGGACGATCCATTTAACTATAATTACAAAAATTGGTTTATTGAGTGACATTTCATTGAGATATTGATGTCATTGTCAATCACATTAGAACGGCTGAACGGAACTTGATAAAATTTGGCTCAGAGACCTTAATTCCGGAATAGCATAATATAGGATAGTTTTTATCCCAACATGACGAAGAATTCCCATTTCAACACCCGATTTTTATTCCCATTTGAGCACCGATCTAGATTTTTACGAGGTGCTCAAAACATAGATAATTTTCGAGTCACAACAGCTAGCATTCATTAAAAAAAACAGTAAATTTTACTTTATTTTGTACATTGTAGGTACCTATTATATCTTAGAAGCAAATCTACTCACAGTTACTTTCTAAGAAAATTTTATTGCCGCAGCTAATATAATATTGCTAATGGTATTTCTAATCAGCTCGCAGTTTCTTCGAAATCAAAATGAAGTATTTCTGACAACTGGATTGATATGATTACCGAAGCCCTAAGCAAGACTAACTTTTCCCGTTTTTATGACGCAAAGTAGACTGGAACTTTGATGGTGATTTGATGGAAAAAAATAGTTTGTAAGTAATGTATACTAGAGACACTTTTTCAATAAACGCAGTAATTACATAATATAAAACGCCTTTAAGTACGCTGCGCTGTAAGTAAAACACATAAATCTTTTGATAAGGCCTCTGGCCTACTGCAATGCATAGATAGCAGATTCTTAACAGATATGTTTCCGTATTAAAGATAAGGCCTAAGAAAAAGCGAGTCCACCCAGAAGAAACTGTAACTCCAGTGCATCAACGGAACACAGCAGTAAAAATATTTGGCGCTGACTCTACGAGTAACAAGATAGTGGTCACGAGCCAGGCTGCCTCGGTGAAACCTAACACCACCAGTAGGATCGTTCAGCTGTCATCGTCACCGCAGATTACAGGTAGCATGTGGTGGTGCCGTTTCCCGGGGTGAACCGATATCGGGTGGATCCTATTCTATCCAAAACAATAGCCAACGACCATTTATATCTAGACGCCTCATGCACGATCTGACTAACGAAAATTATTCTGCTAAGTCGCTGAGGTACGACGTAAGCGGGGGGGGACGGGGTACTGCGTTCTGATTGGCTAACTCAAGGTCAGTGCGACGAGGGACTCACAGGAGTGGTCGAAACTAATACGAACTCAAGACTTTTTTCCCTAATGTGTTGACAGACATCGGTCGCCTGTGATTAGGAGTCTAGATATAAATGGTCGTTGACAATAGCAAACACATTTCTTTAAATGTAAGGAAAAATATCTAGTATTAATTCCGCGAAAAAAAAAATTGGATGCAGGATGCAGCCCGACCCTCTCGCCCTCATGCATATGCACATGTAGGAAAGGATCCACCCTCCCTACCGTGTATATATGCACACATGCAAAAAAAAAACGAGAAAAAAGGTAACGTGTCATGCGACCAAACCAATCCCAATCCAATACATGGATATACATGGATTCCCCAAAATAACGCCTGATTCTATAATTTAAACTAATTTGTGCTGACAATTAATCCCACATTTCACCACACTCACATTTCCATTTCATGTTACGAGTTAGAATTCGTAATGGACAGAATTCACAGAATATTTAGTAGCATCCCTAACAGAAGCAATTCATTGAATTACAACCACCGAACAATGCAACACTCCTGAATCAAGTGGGCATTGTAAACAGACTAACATTTGGTTATTGCATTGTATACGTGCAAGTATATTATGTGTTTATTTGTAACAGGTATGAAATTTGAAGTACTAGTAACTATTTAGATGATTAATTGTGTAAAAAAATCCAATAAGTGCGTCGGTTTGATTAATTATTAAAAAACATTTGACACGTATTTTTCTTTTGTTACGTGAACAATAATTGAAGGAGATAGGACGTTCAAATTGTAGTATTCGTGACTAAGTTAGTAATTTTATGGTTTAGTTTATTATTTCCCTTATAAAATCATTGATAATATTATCAACACTTCAATTTGCATGATGACTGCAATGCAAAGACGCGGGCCTCATCTCTGTGAGAGTGAACTGGAATCCACCACTCAGTACGCGTTGGCAGATGTCACGTGTATTAGAATTGTTGGTTCTAGGGCACACTGGCTTCCTCACAATGCCTTCCTTCATCGTTTTGAGGACACAAATAGCTTTATTTAATTCTTGAAGTTATCTTACATTAATAAACACTTTTGAATTTGTATTTTGCTTATTCTAGTTTGTTAGTAAAACTTGTTAATTTCACAATAAATTATTTAATGAGTGTTTTCTGTAAGCATTGACTTTAAAGCCTTCTCTATTACTCTCCTTTTTTAACGTGGGTAACGTATGAATTTCTCCTGAATCGTGGAAGCGTTTACAAACATAGAAACTCAAAAACACAAACAACACGAAATTTTGATTTGGAATTCCTGTAACACGCTGCGCACTAGTCAATCGGTCAGTCGCGGTGCCAACCGTATCGTCAATTTTGCTCCATATCTTGCCAGTCTGGTCTAGGTTATTTTCATACATGTCGTTTTTAGGAGAAGTGGCGATGAAATAAATCACACAAAATAATGCGCAAATAGAGAGCAGTGGTGGCCCAGTGGTATCGGCCTCAACTTACGAGTTGTTGTCGTGGGTTCGAACCCAGTAATGCGCCTTACTTTGTGTAATTTATTTCAAAACCACCTGCTCTCAAAACGGTGAAGGAAAACATCGTGAGGAAACCGGCATGTTCTAGAACCAAAAATTCTAAGACATGTGACATCTACCAATCCGCACTGGGCCCGCGTGGTAGATTACGGCCCACTCCCTCTCACAGAGAGGAGGCCTGTGTCCCAGCAGTGGGAACATTTAAAGGCTGATGATGAATGCGCCTGGCTAGGTTCGAACACACATGACAACCTGTAAATCAGGACCCTTAATAATGTACCTACCACCACTGTTCTCTACTGTTTAAATAGTGATAAACACAATAATGATTGTATTATTCTTCTTTCTGCTTATAGTTCGGAGACAACGTCAAACATAGGTATACGATTTCTTTTCAAGCGAATATTAGAAGACTACAACATGTGAAAGCTGCATCATAAAGATCCGTCGAAGTCAGCTGCGGTTCCGTCGGAGGAGCAAACCGTGATAGCTTTTCAATCATGTCATCATTATCATTATATTAGCCGTAGAATGTCCACTGCTGAACCTAGGCCTCCCCCATAGATTTCCAACAGGACCGGTTGGAAGCGGCCTGCATCCAGCGCTATCATAATTATTATTTTCTTCAGATCGCCTGTTCACTGTGCAGATGGTCGACCCACGTAGAAAAAAACCGGCCAAGTGCGAGTTGGACTCGCCCATGAAGGGTTCCGTAGTAGCAAGCATAGATTAGGGATATAATTATATTGAGATTAGTAAGTAATATGCACAAACAATAAAAATAACTTTGTTTTTCATAGTGTTTGTATGAATAGCAAAGTTATATTTGCGGTTTTTGAAAATGTACTATATCTCAAAAACTGCTAACTTTATCTCATCCAAAACAATTTTCGTTGGAAGTTTTTGTTGAGGTCTACATTATATATTTTTTTTAGTTTTATCATTCCCTTATTTTAGAAGTTACAGGGGGGAGGACATACATTTTACCACTTTGGAAGTGTCTCTCGTGCAAACTGTTCAGTTTAGAAAAAAATGATATTAGTAACCTCAATATCATTTTTAAAGACCTATCCATAGATACCCCACACATATGGGTTTGGTGAAAATTTTTTTTTTTGTTTCAATTCTAAGTATGGGGGCACCCCCAAAATTTGTTTTGTTTTTATTTTCGTGGGAAAATCCTATTGCGGTTCACATAATACATCTACCTACCAAGTTTCAACAGGATAGCTCTTATACTTTCGACAAAAAGTGGCTGTGACATACGGACGGACAGACAGACATACATGACGAATCTATAAGGGTTCCGTTTTTGCCATTTGGCTACGTAACCCTAAAAACAGCGATTTCCTCCCAAAAATTATTCTCAATCTCATCTGTAGAATCAAGCATAAACATAATATTCACCATGTTACCTACCCGTCCTATGTAATCGTGTATGCAAAACTAATTTCCTGGGAGACATCAAACGCGATCTTAATGTGATGGAAATACGGAGTACACCGATGCTTCAATGGAGTCTGGATTATAAATATGATACAGAGAAAAATATCTAGCTCAAGTTTCAGAGCTATATTATAAAAAAAATAGACTACAAGTCTATTTTTTTATCTATTTATTATTATTTTTATATATTTATTTTTATATCTACCTAGTCTTCGCAGGTGTGCAATTTAGAATTGTAGATTTTTTTACATTTGTTTTTCAAACCATTCTGCTATTATAAATCTCAAACTGTGGCCATTTTTTTTTCAATTATTTTGATATTTGAAAACCGACCAATTGGTCGCCTCAACGCCTCAACATTACACCGGATAAAGATCTATTTGCATTGGTATGTTATGTAACATGGCTTACTTTGGTTCATCCTAAATGTTTACCTAGGTATAATATTATTTACGCAAAACGGCTCACGCATATTTTTTTAAAGCAATTTTATTTCTAGTCATATTCATTTTTACGCTTAATGATATTCAAAGCATAACTATAATAACATAATTTCTGTATACAGGATTAAAATGAACCTAACAAAACCAAACCTCCGGTCGCATTAAGTCTACTAACATTATGCCAAAACATATTATCCTAAAGGGTTATTATGTCAACACGAACTGTATGCCAGGAAATAAAAAAGGAAAAAAATATTATGCAAAAAAGAGATCCCCAGTTATAAAACTCACATAGGTAAAACATCTAATGAACTACTACTAATGAAAAAAAAACTCTTTGAAAAAAAGGGAACCGACTTCAAAACCAAACACAAAAAAAAACTGTAAAATAAGTTTTCTTTCGGAAGTCGGTGGCTTTGTTTTTAGGGTTCCGTAGCCAAATGGCAAAAACGGAACCCTTATAGATTCGTCATGTCTGTCTGTCTGTCTGTCTGTCTGTCTGTCTGTCCGTGTATGTCACAGCCACTTTTTGTCGAAAGTATAAGAGCTATCCTGTTGAAACTTGGTAGAAAGATGTATTATGTGAACCGCATTAGGATTTTCACACAAAAATCAAAACAAAACAAATTTTGGGGGTGCCCCCCATACTTAGAATTGAAACTCAAAAAAAATTTTTTCACCAAACCCATACGTGTGAGGTATCTATGAATAGGTCTTTAAAAATGATATTGAGGTTACTAACATAATTTTTTTCTAAACTGAACAGTTTGCGCGAGAGACACTTCCAAAGTGGTAAAAAGTGTGTCCCCCCCCCCGTAACTTCTAAAATAAGAGAATGATAAAACGAAAAAAAATATATAATGTAGACCTCAACCAAAACTACCAACGAAAATTGGTTTGGATGAGATACAGTTAGCAGTTTTTGAGATATAGTACATTTTCAAAAACCGCAAATATAACTTTGCAATTCATACAAATACTATGAAAAACAAAGTTATTTTTATTGTTTGTGTATATTACTTACTAATCTCAATATAATTATATCTCTAATCTATGCTTGCTGCTACGGAACCCTTCATGGGCGAGTCCAACTCGCACTTGGCCGGTTTTTTTATTTCATTGACTATGGCCACCGACTTCCGAAAGAAAAGTTATTTTACAGTTTTTTTTTGTGTTTGGTTTTGAAGTCGGTTTCCTTTTTTTCAAAGAGTTTTTTATTTTTACCTTTTTAGTTTAGAAATTCAACAAAAATCTTCATATAATGCCGTCTTTGAAAATTTGCAATCCTAGTAAGCAACAAAAACGGATCTGTACGGGCAACTTCACAAGATATCCATTATTGTTATATACTAAAACCTTCCCCAGAATGTAACAAATACTTTTCTGAAAACCGCATCAAAATCGGTTCAGCCAAACGCGAGATAATCGCGGACAAACATGCAATGGTCACTGAAAATCTACAATCCAAGAAAGCAAAAATGGATCCACGCGGGCAACGTCACGGGATATCCATTAGTGTAATATACTAAAACCTTCTCCAGAATGTAATGAACACGTTCCTGAAATCCGCATCAAAATCGGTTCAGCCAAACGCGAGATAATCGCGGACAAACATACATACATACATACATACATACATACAGGTCGAACTGAGAACCTACTTTTTTTTTTGAAGTCGGTTAAAAAACGATGCCAAATGCTTAAATGGAATTTGCGCCATCCGTTCTTTGCTATCTTCTAAATATATAAAACTCAAAGGTGACTGATACAGTGATCTATCAACGCACAGCCCAAACCACTAGACGGATTGGGCTGAAATTTGGCATGCACGTAGATTTTATGATGTACGCATCCGCTAAGAAAGGATTTTGATCAATTCTACCCCCAAGGGGTTAAAATGGCGGATGAAAGTTTGTATGAACCTTTGTCAATTTTGAACCGATCGGACTGAGACTTTACATGCATAAAGATACTATGACGTAGGCATTCCCTAAAAAAGGATTTTGAAGAATTTCACCCCTAAGAGGATAAAATAGGGGATGAAAGTTTGTATGAAACTTTGTCAATTTTAAACTGATCGGGCTGAGACTTTGCACTCACAAAGCTAATATGACGTAAACATTTACTAAGAAAGGATTTTGATGAATTTCACCCCTAAGGGTATAAAAAAGGGGATGAAAGTTTGTAAAAATATTCTTAGATTTTGGACAGATTGGGCTGAAATTTGGGATTCTGGTAGATGTTATGACGTAGGCATCCGCTAAGAAAGGATTTTGATCAACTCTACTTCCGAGGGGATAAAATAGGGGATGAAAGTTTGTATGAAACTTTGTCAATTCTAACCCGATCGGGCTGAGACTGTGCATACACAAAGCTTCTATGACGTAAGCATCCCCTAAGAAGGAATTTTGATAAATTCCACCCCTAAGGGGTAAAAAAGGAGATGAAAGTTTGTATAAATCTTCTTAGATTTTGGACGGATTGGGCTGAAATTTGGCATGCAGGTAGATGTTATGACGTAGACATCCGCTAAGAAAGGATTTGATCAATTCTACTCCCAAGGGCATAAAAAAGGGGATGAAAGTTTGTATGAAACTTTGTCAATTTTAAACCGATCTGGCTGAGACTTTGCATGCATAAAGCTACTATGACGTAGGCATCCCCTAAGAAAGGATTTTGATAAATTCAACCCCTAAGGGGATAAAATAGGGGATGAAAGTTTGTATAAATCTTCTAAGATTTTCGACTGATTACGCGAGCGAAGCCGCAGGCAAAAACTAGTTCAAATATAAATCATAAAAAAAAAACACTTAATTCAGGAGATCTTTTGTAAAAAACTATGTAAGTGTCCACTTGTATCGAAAACAACTCAATAAAAATAAAGATACACATTTAAAAGCCAGACTGCATCATTTTACTCCACAACTATAATTTCTATCCCGCCAAGCTTCATCTTACAACAACTTAATATTCAGGCGGGGGCACACGAGCTATTCCAGGTGTTATAACCTGCACCGTACCCTCGAGTGTAGCCTAAAGCTAATCTAGATTGGATTGGGACTCAAAGCCTGGCCTCTGAGCTAGGATAACAAGGTGAATGTGAAGTATTTTTTTATGAAAATGCAGTTTTTTTTTTCTGTGAAAACTTTGTGAATGAAATTATGTTGCCATTGTAGTAGTGTTTTTATTATTATACATAAAGCCATTCTGTAGTGCTACTCTGTAACGTTAAGGAGCTTACTTCACCCGAGTGAATGCACATTTGTTTTTTTTTCCTTGTCTTTTACCATACATGACATTTTGAATTTTTAAAGTGATGTTTAGAAAATTTCTGGCAAGCCCTGTGGCGTATTTCAAACATTCCTATACATGTGATCTTGCCGTACGCGCCCATTGTGTGGTGACTTAGCGCACAATTCGCGCTAAGTCACCGCTCACAGTGGTAAGGTTGTGAACAATATACAGCTTCCCTGCTTATGTAAACACGTTAGAGATTTTACGCGTACGGGCATCGTTCTTGCAAATGAGCAAGAACGTCGCCTATACGCCGCCGTATACCCGTTTTAGGCGGGCTACCCGTCTTAGGCTTACCTCCCCTACCTACAGAAGCCAACATATCAAACCACCCCAAACTTTCAAATTTTCGCAATCGAAAAAGAACCTTCTGATAATAGTGAAAAAGTTGAAAATCTAGTGTAAAAAAAATCTAGTAGCTTTTTATATACGACTTTCTGTTTACTAACTAATACTTGAAAATAAAATTGACTCAACTAGAGCATATTTCATAGAAATATTTTCATAAATGTCGTCTTTGAAGTGTTTAAATACTTAATTTAACGTACAAAAAGCCTGACTTCTCTACATATAAGTACCTGCGTCTTAAGATTTTTCTTTACCAACATTTTTCATAATAAAAACAAATTCAATCTGTGAGATAATGGGATTTTCGCGAAGAAATCCATTCAAAGAGCAGAATTATATGGTAGGTAGGTACTCTACAAAGAAAATATTTCAAAAACAAACTCAGAGATATATCCTTTGAATTTGATAACTTGTGTTTGTGTGTGTACTGTGTACTATCATCGACAGAAGTCGTTTAGGTATTTATTTATTTTATCTTGTTAAGATAATGTATACGCATGATCAATTTTTATATTGATTTAGGACTATGAATGTGTTTCATTTGTATGAAAGGTTAAACCATAAAATAGAATCAAAGTAGAATGTAATATAGTGGTTAAAAGGTAATATGCATAAGCAACAAAATGGCCAATGTGTTATAAATACCGCCTTACTTATAGTTTTCCAAATACATGTCCATACAATGCCTTTTTGTATCACATAAACAACACACAATAGATTAACAGTCAAGATTATCGATAGATATCTGAGGAGGCTTTCGTTTGGCTGCTGGATCAAGCGCTTAAGTCAGACAGCAGTATTTTTTGGACACAGTGCGTATTGTTAGGAAGTTCCTGTCTCAATAACTGGCAACCGGCAGCTGGGACCCTAATCCTTTTGCTGGTACCTACCAGTTTTTTTTTTTTTTATATAGGTAACCTTACCAATATTTGAAAAAAAAACTATACTAATATTATAAAGCTGAACAGTTTTTTTTTTGGTTGAACGAGCTAATCTCAGGAACTCCTGGTTTGTAATCTTTAGGAGTGGTTGCTAATATATTAGGCTATAATATAACATCACACTACGACTTTTAGGAGCTGGAGATTGACAGGACCTCCCTTAGAGGGCCAAAGCCTGCCGGGGATGCGGGACTGTATCATCAAGTAACCGTGACCCTAAGACGTAAAGAGCAATTGAAGGACACCTTAGATTGATCTATTCCCATCCAATATCAAGAGCTAATACCATTTGGTATTAGTTTATTTCCGAATTTGTTTTCTATTCCCTAAGAACCAACCAAAACAAGTTTGAAGAAATTAGATACAGTCAGGTTCAGAAAAATTAAAATGCTTTAAGTGATTTTAATAAAGGTGTAAAAATTACCTACTACAGTTTCAAAGAACACCGACGATATCTTAAAAAGCCCGGTATACCATTTATGTCCAAACCTACGAACCTCCTATTTCTGTTTGTAAGGTTTAAAGTAACCTAACACGAACTAACCTAACCTAACCTGTCCGAGTCGGGGTGCCCCAAGTCCCGAGCTCGCTTCGCTCGCTCTTGCATCGATAGTATGTAATTTGTGTAGCTGAGTGTACAAAAAGTCACGTTTTGGTATTCGTTAGTAATAAGTAGATTTTTTATTTAAAAAAATGTGGTATTCGTTGGGAATAGAAAATAAATTCGAAAATAAACTAATACCATGTGGTATTAGCCCTTGGCATTGGATGGGAATACACCCTTAGATTTTAGTCAGTACAAGTCTGACAGTCCCTCCCGTCCTGCCCTGGATGACTCACTTGATGATTATACCACGATAACAAAAAAATAATTGGAAGCAATTGATAAAACGTTACACGTAAAAACAAAACAACACATTCTACCAACCACAAACAAAGATAAACGATCTTATCTAAATAAAATGATCCTACTTCATCCATTCAAGTACACTATGAACAATTTAATATCTTCTGTAATACGTAGTTGTACACGGACAAGCCATTTGCAGCGAGTAAAGAGGACATAGTGCAATAAGGATTATTTGCAACTGTTTATCTGAGAGAAAACTCTTCGTTTTGAGAGCTACGAACGAAATCAGTTTGTTCTTTGAAGTCGGAATAGCAAAGGATGTAGGTAAAAGTAAATTTCTTAGTTGAAATAACAATTTTAGCACATTTTTTTTTTCATCTTTCTATACAGGGTTATTTGAAAAACACCAACAACCTCTTAAGAAGTCATTTTACTCATTATAATGAACAAGTTTTACTATGGGACCAAACCTGAAATCACAAAAAAAAAATCAGCTGTTCCGTACTTTATGTTCGCAGAACTAGTCAAAATGTAGGGAACACCTGATTTTTTTTCACGATTTCGGCTTTGGTCCCATAGTAAAAGTTGTTCATTATAATGAGTGCAATGACCTCTTAAGAGGTTGTTGGTGTTTTTCAAATAACCCTGTAATTATAGTCTTTATCATTAATGAAAATAAGTTCTCCCACCCGGGAGGAACTGTCAGACTCGTACTGACTAAAATTGTACGGTGTCCTTCAAACGCCCTTTACGATCCGGAGTCAATGTTACCTGCTGAGACAGTTCAACTGTCAGATTGCTGACAGCTCTACAATGGAAATACTGGGATATGGCGTCGTCGTTATGAAATTTGAAGATGAAAATCTCCAATCTTCAAACCCGCTCGTAACAAAACCCGCTCCCCCGCTCCGCTTATAACAAAGCCCGTACCACAAACACGCAATATATGTACCGTAGATGTGAAACTGCAGACATGAGAGCGCTATACATCCAATGCGCTGCAAGTTAGTATTTTCTAGATGACTGTACAATATACATATGGGTACAGTCGCGTAGAGTTATGTGTACAGTCGTGACTTCATTTCAAAACATCTGGCAATGTGAGTTGGTTACAAGACTTTACAGGGTGTGTTGGAAAAGTTTGTTAAAATTTTAACGGTTCAAAGTTTATGTGGAAAAACGTTTTTTTATCAGAAAGACGTTGTATTTTTACATGAGAAAGAGGATAATATTTTGGCAATTATAAGTAGTGTAGAATGAACAAAGAAACTTATTCGGTACTAGCTTCCCGCGACTCCGTCCGCGCAGATGTCGGTCTTCGCGTGGATGGTTTATTTCTCCATTTTGAGTAACTCTGACAATGACATCTTATAAATATCTATTGGACCCAAATACGGCTAAGCCTATAATAATTAAGGAGATCTATTGAGCTACTGCTGTTGCTCGCGTTCTGTAGTAAGTATTTTTTTCATAGTAATTCCGACCTTGTTACAAATAACTGATCGGAACAGTAATCAAAAAGGTCGCGCTGAAAAGCACGGGTTTTTGGTCCTCTAAACCAAAAATAACAGAATTGAATTACTGTTTAACTTTATAATAAAACTTAGTAGCCGAGTCTTGTGTAGCTATTCCAATTAGGACATAGCCCGCAAGTGCACTGCTAGTTAAGTCACACGGAAAAATAATAAAGTCGCGGTAGTCATTAACTGTCGGAGAATCTTAACACCGCGATTCAGAAATGCGCGTCATAGGCACAACGCCATCTAGTGGTGAGTGGTGGAACCTTTTTAGAAATCAATGGAGGCAGGCGTGGCGTAATGTTCTACTTGCTTGATAATAGGTGTCGCCAGTGGTTCCATAATAGGGTTTGTTATAGATTTTTTTTTTCTACGTATTTTTCCAGGATAAAAAGTATCCTATTTTATGCCCAGGATAATAAGGTATAATTATACCAAGTTTCATCGAAATCGAACCGTTGGTTTTCACGTGATGCCTGCATATACAGACAGACAGACAGACAGACAGACAAAAATTTTTTTAATCACATATTTGGGTTTGGTATCGATCCAGCAACACCCCCCGCTATTTATTTTTTCAATATTTTCAATGTACAGAATTGACCCTTCTACAGATTTATTATATGTATAGATGACGGTAGTTATTGAAAAAAAACCGTTGCGCCACGCTTGGAAATTACTATAATCGTGGGTGCCTTTACGAACATTTAACCACACAAACAGCCACACGTGGAATTATATTTGTATTCTTGGGGTACCGGAACCGAACCAGTAGTCACTTAGGTTTTAAGGCAAAGAGCAAAAAAAAAAGTGTACTAGAAAAAAGAACATCCTATATGTAAGTATAAGTTATGTCACATTAACTTTAAAGCTTAGAAAATCTTTGCTTAGTTAAGTAAGTGGAAAATGGGAATAAGTACATAATGACTTTATGCTTATTTGTAGCTCCGTGTATCTCAACTCAAAGAGATTGTACTATTTTCATGATAAAACATGTTTTAAAGTACTGGAGGAATATGAGTCTATTTTGCTTATTGTTTATTACTCTGAAATTATACATTTTTTTCTGAAGATGAAATATAGATTAATGTCAATTACCTACATTTATGTCTGATACGTTAGTAACTATTAATATGCTAATGACTTGTAATTATTAATAACTACTCTTCTCCTTAATCGATTTTCAAGGTAAAGCCCCGCTTGCCCAGATTAGTCTGTGGATGGGTGACAGTAAAATTATCATAACAAGTTATGTCCGTGGTTCAGAAAGAATGTTAAACTGTCGATCCCGAATGTCATTTGTAGATCTTTGAATCCAAATATTAATAAAAAATGAATGTATTATATTTTATGAAACCATTTGATTTTTTGTAAAATTTGTAAAACGGGACCCTATTACTCCACTGTCCGTTCGTCTGTCTGTCCTTCTATGTTTCACCAGGTTGTATCTCATGAGCCGTGGTAGTAAAACAGTTGATATTTTCACGGATGATGTTTTTATGTTACTGCCATAACAACAAATACTAAAACACAGTACTTACACATTTTTTAACGGGGCTCCGATTTAAACAAATTAGTACGGAACCCATTCTGAGGCCGCATAATCGCGCTTGGTGCAAGTCGCTTCCAACGGATCGAATGGCAGAAATGGTGATAATGGTGATGAGTCTTTGTTAGCGACTCCTACTCACACTTGACCGATTTTTCTTTACCATGAGCGACTAATTTACCAATTACCCTTCTCTCTACAAACTATATGCCCCAGCTACATAACTCCCCCAGTCCATTAAGTAAAGGAAGGGTAAAACTGATTTTGGATAAGAAAAATCGAGCGAGCAATATCTCTGGGTCGTGTGTTGCGTTCGTACTCGCGATTAGTGCCGATCTCTAAATATTTCACAGTAATGTCTTGCGATTGAAGTGTGTTACAGAACTTATTGATGGCGGCTCCCCAATTTATGGTGACTTGGGAAAATGGAGCACAAATGTAGGCCAATTGGGTGGAGTGCTAAGATTTTTGAAAGTGAAGATTTTTGCCTGAATTCTTTGTAGTATTTATGCTTGGTTTCTACCAAGCATAAATACTACAAATAATTCAGGCAAAAATCTAAACTAAAATAAATGAAAATAATGAACTAAAATAAATGAAAGCTGACATACTGGGTACATTAATGTGCCACATTATAGAGATGTAGGTAACTGTTATGGCATTTTTAAGTGAAAGTCTGTTATTTTATAACTGAAGGAGGTAATTAAAACTGTATTGTTAGAGGAAAATAGAGAAAGGAGATATGAAAAACCTAACTATTTCGCTTTTAAATGTATAAACGCCTTTTTACACGATTACCCCAAAAAAGGACGCATTACGTTTCCAATATTAATGTTCATGTATGTTTGTAAGTAACTTCTGTATGCCTGAACCGTTTTTTAATGTGTTTCATCATCATCATCATCATCATCAGCCGGAAGACGTCCACTGCTGAACATAGGCCTCCCCCTTAGACCGCCACGCCGAACGACAATTCGCCACTTGCATCCACTTGTTTAATGTGTTTACAATCAATGAATTTACAACGCAGGCTTCTGAAAATTTAAAACCGGGGCAGTTCAGTTCTTTTTTTAATAGGTCCGGGTGACTGTAATAAAATGTTATGCTAATTAATCACTACTATTTAGAACTTTTTTATACATAGCAGGCGTGTTTTTTTTTAATATAAATTACGCAACTTACGATCAAATCCCTGCCGTAACAGTCTGTATAGAATAAAAAAACTTTTTCAAAAAAAGTAACCGACTTCAAAAACAACAACAAAACAAAAAAGGGTGAAATAACCTAATTAATAACTTCTTTCGGAAGTCGGTGGCTTTATTTTTTATTTCATTGATTTTTAACCACCGACTACCCTTTTTAGTTTATTTATTAAATAGTCAACCCAAATTCTTGTAAAATGCAAAATTTTCTTACACATGCACTAATCTTGTAATCCGTCACAACATAAAAAAATCCATATCTCTAAAACTACTGAACCGATTTTGATGAAACTTGCAGTGCACCCTAAGTTGAACAATGCCTAGTACAACAAAAAAAGAATGACTTAAATCGACTTGTAGTTCCGGAGATATGCGTGCACAAACATAAAAACATACATACATACACTTGTGAAATTTGGCACATTTGTTCAGACGCTGATATAGACTAACATAATTATATGAAAACATGGCAGTTCTGATAATATCACATACATACGGGTCGAATTGATAACCTCCTTTTTTTTTGAAGTCGGTAAAAAGGACAGTCTAACTCAAATGTCCATTCCATACACAATCATGCTCGTAACATTGATCAAGACGGTTGCCTCCACACGTGTCCGCAGGCTATTAAGACCAGGTTTCCTTAACATTTCTTCTGTAACAGTACCTTTATCTCACATTAACTTATAAAGTACAGTTATAAATGTTACTTGGTCACTACATTCTTGTTACTAAGTCTCTTGGAGTTTCATGACACATGGCACAACATAATGCTTGCAATTTGCAATCCTCGACGAATTAGGCAGAAGGGCTGAAGTAAGGTTGTTTCATAAAAAAGTAAGGATGAAAATAATGTGATGACGTACACAAGCAAAAATTTTATATTTTACTAACAGACCACCATCCGACACAACCTGTCACCATCTATAGAAAAAAAAAGAAACCCGTTTTGAAATTTATCGAAATCGGTTCAGCCGATTCGACATTTTTATTTCAGTATTCATCATCATCATCAGCCTATAAATGTTCCCACTGCTGGGACACAGGCCTCCTCTCTGTGAGAGGGAGTGGGCCGTAATCTAACACGCGAGCCCAGTGCGGATTGGTAGATGTCACATGTCTTCGAATTTTTGGTTCTAAGACATGCCGGTTTCCTCACGATGTTTTCCTTCACCATTTTGAGAGCAGTGGTGTTGAAATAAATTACACAAAGTAATGCGCCTGACGGGGTTCGAACCCACGACCTACAACTCGTAAGTTGAGGCAGATATCACTGGGCCACCACTGCTCTCAATCATTCATTTCAGTAAAATAAAATATCAAAAAAATATTATCCATCCAAAGGTTGTCTTGAAAAGATCGCTTATAGCGATAAGACCGCGCATTGTGTCACCCTGTGTATAAGATATACTTTGTTCTGTAATTTTGTATGGTGTGCATAATAAAGTGCATAAAAATAACTGATTAATACTTTGCACGACCTGGGAATGAAACATCACTATAAGTCTTATAACCAACCTTCAAAACATCATGTTTTACGTTTATCAAAGTAAGTCCTTCTCCTACATACATTAATAACACATCAAAATCTTCCTTAAATCAATGACACTAACATATTTATAACCGTATCCCCGCTTCCTTGATTCACAATTCCAATCTTTCCCTCCATAAAAACTAAGACGAATATCCAGTAGCAAGGAAACGAGGAACGGGACGATTTATGGATGGAACTGCATTAGGCTTATGAGAGCCGATTGGTTCCTGGCGTTGAAAAATTTAGCTAACCCTGTTCGAAGATTGCAGCGAATTGGAACACTGTCACATGCAGATGCTATGGGGGCATTTGTTTTAGAAGAATGTCGTATGTGTTAGAGAATGGACAGATTGTGTCGTTTTAGAACGAAAATTCAGGTTTCTTTTTAAAGCTTTGACGCCACTATTGGTGCAGTGACTGAGCTATTGGTTTGATTTCCGCACGAAACTTTTTGTGTAGCCTACAGCTTTTGGTCTGAGTGTGGCTGTTTGAGCGTGCGAGTATAAATGTTTAGAAATGTACCCATGATCAATACAGAAGAAATTCCTAGTGTGGGGCACGTCTTGAGTATAAAAGGGGGGATTTGTGAATGTGAAACTTTATGTTCCGTTCAAGACTTTCGACGATGGACTGGACTTTGCATCGTATTCCACACGCACGTCAGGGTCAGCAATCTGACGGTTTCACCATAGGCCAAGCACCTGCCGCCTGCTCGGGCAGGTTAGAGCCAGAAAATCCCTTTACCACATTAAAAAAAAAGCGATGCTGCTTGAGATGACGACTTCAGCTAATCAGCACATGGCGTTTGTCTCTTGTTTTACATAAGTGTGGTCGCGTCGCTAGTCGTTTCCCGGTGGCTTGTATTTTGCTCTAAGCAATGTTTTTCGAATGAACATTACTTCATGGCAAAGAGTTTGAAGCAACAAACGGGTCAGTTCATTTGTAAATACTAAATAACCCAATAAAACAATGTCAGTTGTTCTCAATACTTTTGAAATCTACATTAATATCACGGAAATAAACCTTCTGAATAAACAGAACAAAGTTACAAGTCAACGGCTATAACTCACAAAATGTTCTTTCATTTCCCAACCACTTTGTAACACAAACTAAGTTAATTATTATACGAGCACACTCCCGAAACGACCAACATCACTAAAAGGACGAAAAGTCAAAACTTTATCGGCCAACTTATCGGCCGAGTCAAGAAAATGAGCACCAAAAGGGAACCAAGTTTGCTTAACAAATTATTATTTTAAACTCGTATTCATATTCCGAATTTCAGCTTTGAGATCTTACGTACGTTTCTAGCTACTTGCTTTGGGAGCTAGGGAATGCTGGCTCTTTGAAAATTATAATATCAAAGACTTTGAATAAAAAGTGCTGGTTATGTTCCTATTTTGAAAGCATGTGTGAAATGGGTTTTGCGGAAGATTCTGGAGCCTGGAAGAGTGTGAAATGGAAATATTGGGGGAGCGATTTGATATCTATCTGGTTAATGTTGAGATCATATTTTGCTGAAGTTGCTTTTCTTGTGGTTGCCATAGTTGGTTCTGTTTCTCAAGAGTTTCTCAAGAGCTAAATAAAAACTTTGCCCCAATCTAGGAATTTCACCTGTGTCACATACAGAAATACCCAGACCCGGAACAACAACTTGTAGGTCATATAAATATAATAATATGTTCCATGCTGGGGTCGAACCCCCAACATGCTGCGCAGCAGTATACCGCTCAGCCACGACGCCAATCGTGTGGTGTGACAGGACTGTCCTAAATAAAAAAAAATACATTGCTCAAAAAGCCACTAAGCTCCCATATCCCACTGGCAGACTGGTAGGCTTCACCTAGGCTGCCTGACTTTCCTTTGAGCTAGATTGAGGCCAGCATCAAACTCATAGGAAACTAAACCACAATTGAGAACCTCCTTTCAGTAGTAAGTCGAAAACAAACATAAAGTAAACAAGCAACGTACACATAATTTAAGAACACAAAGATACAAAAGATATCAGTTGAGCAAAAAGATATCTTCAAGTCACGGAGGCGCTGATACGTAATTCTTTTGTCGGCTAATCTTTTATGAAAGATAGCTTTGTTGGAATGTACGGTGTATCCAGTGGCGTAGCGTGACCGAATCTAGGAAGGGGCAAAACGCATGTACGGTACGAGGCCCCTTTTTCGATCAGGACAAAAAATATAATTTGCCTCCGCTGCTTGCGCGAAGCCCCCTTGTTGTAAATATGATTGCCATGTGACAGTGACATCAGTTTTGCAAGACTTCTTGGACTTTATCAGTCTCCAGAAACAAATAAAACGTTCCCAAGTTATTTTGCAACATGGGGCTTCTCGCGAGCAGTGGAGGCGCTTGACCTAAACAATCATGATCGCCGGCGACATCAGCATTACGAAGCCTCTTTGTTCGGATCGCGCGCGAGACCGTGATACGAGACAGCGACAGGAGACCGCGACACTACTTAACATTAGGCAATGTATAGGTGCCGGTGCGCGCGCGAGACCGTGACAGGAGACCACGACACTTCTTAACATTAGGTAATGACAAGTGTCGCGGTCTCCTGTCGCTGTCTCCTGTCGCGGTCTCACGCGCCAAACGGTACCTTTAGGTTCTTTCAGTTCTCACTCATCAGACATCAGAAGTATAAAATGTAGGTAATTTTAAGTTCTTAGTAGAAATTAAGTTGCACTGCTTTACTGACTGGTGATCGCCGTTGTCCCCGCTTTGCCCCCGCCTAGCTACACCACTGGGTGTATCGGTTTTCCCTCACGGTTGAATTTCCTGACTACCGATATTGTCTTGTGTATGAACTTTGCGCTTAGACGGAGTGTGGTCAGCCTTTCTCTCTGAAGCGAGGAAGCGGTAAAACTATTTATAACATAAAAGTTGAATTGAAATTTTGATGGAGTAGGCATTCTTTTTTTATGTGGTGAGGAAAGTTTGGCTGTAAATTCGTGTGACTATGAGAGTAGAGAAAGATCAAAGATGATGAATTGTATGACTAGTAAAGTAATAGAGAACGAGAAATAATACCTGCGAAGAATGTTTCCTTCTTCTCTATTACTGGTCTAGTACCGTCTTTTTTTTTTATTTGAATTTCATCAGTTGGTTCGAATTTCTTCTGAGAGATCTCGTTCTATCTTAGGTCACATCTTTGCTTCTAGGCCTGATTAAGGCTAAGACAAACACATTTTTTTATGAGACATTTTAATTTGCCTTCCCACCTTGCGACCTATATCTATATCACCGCTGTGAGCGGCGACTTAGCGAGCGGTAAGATCAAATGTACCTATAGAAATGTTTTATACACGCCACTAGGCGCCGCCAGTGGCAAATTCGCATACTTACAAAGTAATTAATGTCTTATTCGCTCCGCCTGCCGCCCATCGCTTAGACCAAAGTCCTGAACGGGTCGCTAGGTGGAATCGTAGGGACTGTCATATTTAAAATCAACCAGAAGCCTTACCACGAGCTCTTAACGCGATCCAGTTTAGGCTGTGGGAAAGAGACAGAGCTATACTAGTCGTAGGTAGTTTTATTGGGACAAACACACCACACTATTCCAAAACCACTGCAACTCCTGAAAGCCAGAATCAGCAGTGGCAACCACCAGAAAAGCGCCGAGACAATGAAGCTCGACGTGTCACGGAGAATAAATTTACCTGTCTTGGATTCTGCACGAAATTAATCAAAAAAGAATAGTGGAGGAGTAGGAAAAATATGTTTCCACTTTCCTCCATGCAAACAGGAGACAGAACAAAGCAAAGCCAATAGGCACAAAGGGACATTACAACTGGGAGAAGCCCAGTTACCTTGCACCACGGGTAAAAATGACTACTAATATTAATGGGTCCTAAATTGTGAGCTTGCTATATTTGATTCCAATAATAGGTATGGCAAAAACGCTTGAATGCACGGAAGTTTGTTCGAGTTTCCACAAGGTCCGTATAATAAATGACTCCAGATGTAGTTTGAACAGTACCCAACATAATATTGCGTTCGTTCTGCCAAAGAATACACTCCCAAAGAATATGATGTGCTGATTGTTCATAGTGACAGTCAGGTGACGAACATTGACAAAAAGGCGAGGGAACCAGCATAAAGTAAAACAATTTACTTTTAAAGTAAACAAATACAAGTCGTCTAGCTCCATCTCGTTCCCTGAGCGTCAATTGTAGGCCACCAGTTCCTTCAGTTGCTTTTTGAACTCCAGATATACGGTAACATGTAACAGTCCTGGAACCCCGGCAGTTCTAGAAGTTTCTTAAATATGTTGTTAAAAAGGTTCACACGAGGGTCAAAAACCTCATTTATTACGTCTCCATTGTAGACCCATCAAGTAACATAAACAAACAAACATTCGCATGAGACATTATTACACTGTCACAATATTACCTAACTATGACCAGTCTTTGTGACCCCTGGCCTGGCTTCCACCTAACAATCCCGTGAACACTATTATCGTGAAACTAGTGACATGCCCTTGCTTTGCACAGGTAAATTCTGCACTTCGTATTATTACCAATTCAAACCATGGAGTTTCTTGCCGGTTCTTCTCCATGGAAACAACCAACACGAACCGTGCTATATTTTTGACGTTTTAAAATAATAAGTGCCCATCGAGACCAATGAGAAATAAAATATTTGTGTGGCAGGTGTCAATGTAACAGGTGTCAAAGTGACAGGAGTCAAATTATGAAATCTCGATAAAAAAATGTAAAATGGGTAAGAAAAGAGCTACCAATGTTACTTTGTAATTTTATGTATTTTTTTTACCTTCTGAAGTACCACAGGAAACAAACGAAAACTTGTACCTTTGAAAAACTAAGCAGACAAACAAACTGATACGAAAACCGACTTTATTGCTTATTCTTGATGGTCAAAGCTGGTAGGGGAGGTCAACTACGCTGGTCGTTTCAGAATTAAAGTGACGTGGGTTTCTCATTTTGTTAGTGGCCATATATACGCGTTTCCTAAACGAAAGTGTGCACGCATGCTGAATTTTTAATGCAAAATGTTATGGTTTATGCGAAAAATGAATGGGTATTGTTGTTTTGGTTGTAGATTATATATGATTATTTTTATTGTGATAAATGACTTTCACAAATAAAAACATTATATCAAAAATGCAAAAACATGTTAGAATTTATTAAACAAACTATTTATTTTGATTAAAAATATATAAAATACTCTTTAATTCAGATTAGGACTAACATCCTTGATGGGTTAGTTAACAAGAATCTTTTTACTATGTTAGTAATGATAAAATAATCATATCAAATCTTACAATTTTGTGACCTGGCTCTGAGAGATACATCACCTCATAAGGTCACAAATTATGGGAGAATCGTGCCTCTCTATACGATGTTCACAATGGAGATGGAACTCCCCTGCAGTCTTTTTTTATCGTGGTAAAATCATCAAATGAGTCCTTGAACCCAGGGCAGGGTGAGAGGGACTGTCAGACTCGTACTGACTAAAATCCACGGTGCTCCTTCAGTAGCCCTTAGCTAAGCCTGTATTTTACAGAATATCTAAGCAAAAAATGTCGAACCCTAAATTAGACCGCAGCTAACTTATTTTGGCTGGAAGTTGTCGTAGATAAGAACCGAAAAAAAAATTGGCAAACTAATACAGCATGTGTGTAATATTGTTTTAGAGGCTTAAAACTTCTTTCATAAATCCCCAGACATTCCAATTTTACGAGAGCGATAGAAAATTTTCCAGATTTTTCTAAAATATTGTTTTTTGTATACATGAAGAATGTTAGTTTATTACACATAGATGTAGCCAGCGACTTCACCCGCTACAATTAGAAAATTATCCCTTGGGAAGATAAAATCGGGATAAAAATCCAGGTTGTAAATTATCTGTGTAAAAAAATACGTGTGGCACTCGGGGACTGCCGCGGTAAAGCTATTGCATAGCATTTTTTATCAACTTATGCAATTATTTATTTATTATACTTATTACTGTACTAATTAGGCTATGGTCAGCCACGTCAATCAAGTGAAACGTCAAAAACGTTCTCCTCCCTCTCCCTTTCCCTCTCCCTCTTCCTCTCCCTCAATAAAAGCATGCTTTCGTGCTAGTAATGAGCACGTCAGTCCATACCCTTATGAGCACGTCTGTCCGTACCTTTATAATTGCCGTAGTCTCCCGAACTGAAACGATGTTAGACGACGGTGTCAGGTATTTTCCTTAGGCTTTTTCCTTAGGTTTATTCGTTAAGATTTTCGCGCCGCGCCGCGCTCAGAACCTGCGATAAAAGCTTTGCAATAGCTTAAAAAATCGTCCAAATTCGTACAGTGGTTTTTGCGTGATATAGTAACACACATCCATACATCATAACTCACAAACTTTCACGTCTATAAAATTTACTAAGATTTTTAGACTGATAAATTTAATTTAATTTAATTTATTTATTTGTCATCAGGCAACGATGGCCCATAGATAAAATACACAAACATAATCTTATAAGTAACTAGCTGACCTGGCGAACTTTGTTCCGCCTTAGAGGCAATAATGAGCAGATTTTTGATTTTTTAATAGTACCTATATCAAATATAATTTTAAAAAATCAAGTCAAAAATCAATGATTATTTATTAGCTATGTATTTTGGTGCATGGGTTGCACTGTTCAGTAAAGCACGTTGTTATAGACGTTTTTTTTTTGTTTTATCATCATGCGCAAGAACAAAATAACGCAGATGGTCATCCGATCCGTGAACATGCCACATTATACAGGGTGTTAGGGACATCGACGCACAAACGGATACCATGGGTCCAGGACATTATTCTGGACCCATACGTGTGGGGTATCTATGAATAGGTCTTTAAAAATGATATTGAGGTTACTAACATCATTTTTTTCTAAACTGAACAGTTTGCGCAAGGGACACTTCCAAAGTGGTAAAAAGTGTCCCCCCCCCCCCCGTAACTTCTAAAATAAGAGAATGATAAAACTAAAAAAAATATATGATGTAGACCTCAACCAAAACTACCAACGAAAATTGGTTTGGATGAGATACAGTTAGCAGTTTTTGAGATATAGTATATTTTCAAAAACCGCAAATATAACTTTGCCATTCATACAAATACTATGAAAAACAAAGTTATTTTTATTGTTTGTGCAATATAATTATATCTCTAATCTATGCTTGCTGCTACGGAACCCTTCATGGGCGAGTCCAACCCGCACTTGGCCGGTTTTTAGTATTGAAGACCGGTGGGCGCCGGGCGGCATGAACATTATTCTTCATGTTTTCCTAGTACTTTTTGTTCAGATCCCTTATTCAATTTCGGCACCAATACCTTTTTCGTGATCATGTTACTACGTGTTATGTCACGTCTCACGGAAACAGGATAAAAATTTGATCATCTTGGTGGCGGCATGGCATTGATTTATTATGATAATATCGGCACAATAAGTTTAGAAACTCAATACAAACACATCAACCGGTCAATTGATGTTTTGATTGATAATTTTTTCGTTTTGCTGTCATTCCATGTCAATTGCGTTTTATTATACCACGTTTTATGACACGTCTCACGGAAACAGGATAAAAAAAAAAACAAAATAAAAAAGGTAAAAAGTATCCTATATGTTTCTCCTGGTTCTAAGCTACCTCCCCACCAATTTTCAGCCAAATCGGTTCAGCCGATCTTGAGTTATAAATAGTGTAACTAACACGACTTTCTTTTATATATATAGATAATAAACTAGTACATATTCAATACAAAAAGTGTTAGTAAATAAAACTTAAACCTATATTAGTAACACTTCACTAGCACTGCACTGACTTTGTGCCGTCGTGTGGAATAGGTCCGCGGAAGCGACGGAACACCACGTTCTGTGGCCAAAAGCTTTCTTCCAACACCAGATTGAGGTAGCACATCGGAATGCGCACTACAAACGCCTTGAAATTGACGTTGCGGCGCGACTCCAACAGGTGCACCCTTGCCGTGTAGTTCAACTTTCGGCGCACGTATCTCAACGATGTCCTCCGCCTCAGTGGTGTAGTGGAGGCGCGAGATGTACAACGGAGTGTTCGGTTTCGCTGCACGTAACTTAACGTTGGGCTCCATAGGAGCCTTGCCGCAACGGTTCTTGCTGCTTCGCTGCCGGCGCTTCCTCCGTTGCACCGTCACGAAGCCGTCATCAACAGCCCGGTCCATTGCCTTTACAGGCACGGGCTTCGCGGGAGGAACATCTGGGGTACTCGCAGTGACGGCAGCAAAACCCTTTTGTAAAGGTTTCGTCAAAGCTGCGCAAGCTGGCAGCGGGACAGTGCGAGGAATTCGGGCAGCGCTGCGTAGAGGAGCTGCGGGGACGGGCACGGGGCTGTGGGGCACGCAGGTGGAACAAGGTGGAAGAAGGCACAATTGGCCTGAATTGGCGCAGTGTTATAACAATCGACTACTGCGCCGCATGTCGCGGGTTCGGATCCCGCACGAAAAAAATATTTGAATAGCCTACAAACAGCTGTAAGTTCCGGGTCACTAATTCCTAGTATTGTGTAATGTTATACGTCACGTCTGACAGAGGAAACCACAAGTAATCATCATCATTTCAGCCAGGAATTACTGCTGGATAGGACCCCCCGTATCTCTGCCTTTTTTTTCAGTTTCATCGGCTCATCCATATATTTCCCGTGATTTTGGCGATATCTATAAAGGACTTTCGGGTGGTTTCTTTAATAGAACTTTGAGGCCTCAAGTAGAATGAAGAAAAGCCAGGTAGGTGATAACAAAATCAATACTACCAGTCCCACAATGTAAAACGGGGTTTCTCCGCAAAATTAACGCCATAAAATATACCTACCTGTTAAACGTGATCACGAAACACCAACACCACTGAACGAATAAAAGGACTCAAAACAATAGTCCTTTCAAAAGAAACTGTTTCCCAACCAAGCAATTACGCCAAACGATAATAGACTCTCCTGCCATTAGGATAAAGTGGACATATGAAAATAAGATGGTTTAAATTATCTTTGTTAAGGTGTAACTAAACGGGCAACATTTTAATTGAAATGTGTTGCTACTACGATTTCAACCTTCTTCGAATTGCATTCAAATGTGCAATTCGGCCATCACGCACAGAAATAGCTATACCAAAAGTGAGTGGCTTTAATTAAACATAGCATAATAAAAACTGGCTTTATTAATTATTCCATAAATTACAGCAACATATCCGTAATAAATTCAAATTATTTTTGGTAATACTTACGATTAAGTACTGGTATATCGACGACGGCATGTCAAACTGGCATCAATAAATTAAATTAAAATAGGCATCGCATAGGGAACACCAAAATACTCCGAAATATTTTATTCCGAATTTCGGTATTCCGATTTTCAAAACTCCGAATATCATAATACCTAAAAATTACAATATCTATTATTAAGAATCACGAAATTTATTTAACCGAAAGTCGTATATCCGATTTCTTAGTTTTCCGATTTTCACATATTCGAAAAATGTAATGCTCGATGAGTTCTCATTCCGAAAAACGAAATTCCGATTTTCGATATTCCGAATAAACTGATTTTTTCGGAATATTGAAAATCGGAATTTCGTTTCTCATTCTAAAAAGTCAGTGCCAGAAACGAATTGCTGCAAAACCGACTCCACGTAGTTTTGTCTACCGTACTCTTAGAGAGTTATTTAAGCCTGTGTAGGCGCGGAGTGGTGAGGCGTATCCTCTGGACTTTGACTGTTTGCCTTCAGGATTGTTATTGTAATTAGGAGAACTTAGGATCCATGAGCGAGCGAAGCGAGCTCGGGACTTGGGGCACCCCGACTCGGACAGGTTAGGTTCGAAGGGGATGGCGGGGTCTGAAAGACCCCGCCATCCCCTTCGTGTTAGGTTACTTTAAACCTTGCTCACAGAAATAGGAGCCCCGCGAAGCGGGGCTCCGTCGATCTACCTTGGTAGGTGGTAGTCAACAAATTGACCAAGGATGCAAGAGCGAGCGAAGCGAGCTCGGGACTGGGGGCACCCCGACTCGGACAGGTTAGGTTCGAAGGGGATGGCGGGGTCTGAAAGACCCCACCATCCCCTTCGCCATCCCCTTCGTGTTAGGTTACTTTAAACCTTGCTCACAGAAATAGGAGCCCCGCGTAGCGGGGCTCCATCGATCTACCTTGGTAGGTGGTAGTCAACAAATTGACCAAGGATGCAAGAGCGAGCGAAGCGAGCTCGGAACTGGGGGCACCCCGACTCGGACAGGTTAGGTTCGAAGGGGATGGCGGGGTCTGAAAGACCCCGCCATCCCCTTCGTGTTAGGTTACTTTAAACCTTGCTCACAGAAATAGGAGCCCCGCGAAGCGGGGCTCCGTCGATCTACCTTGGTGGTAATCAACAAATTGATCAAGGATGTAAGAGCGAGCGAAGCGAGCTCGGGATTGGGGACACCCCGACTCGGACAGGTTAGGTTCGAGTTAGGTTAAGCTAACAGAAATAGGTGCCCCGCAAAGCGGGGCTCCGTTGAACCACCTTAGTGGTAATATAACTCAGGAATTCAGGATGCGATAGCGAGCAAATTGTGTCTTGGGGCACCCCGACTCTGACAGCTTTCGTTCTTCTCTCAGGGATTTTTTGTAATATTATGAATGAAAATACGTAACTCAATTAATCAAAAAAAAAAATTATAAAAGAAATTATTGTCATTGAAAAGAAAATATTCTTATTCAAAAGAAATTCTTTTATTGAAATGTTAAGAGGCATTTTGACAAGGCGTTTTAAAAGCATACTTTTCTCTGAAAAGCGATTAAATTTTCGGAATTCTAATTATTCGGAATTTTAATAATCGGAATTTTAACCATCGGAATTCGTGTTTTTGATGTTTCGGAAAATTATTAATTCGGAATTTTTGATATTCGGTCTATTGAAACTCGGTATTTTGAAAATAGTAATTATAAATGTTAGGAATATTGAAATTTCGGAATTATGAAAATAGGAATAATGATCAATCGGAGTTGTTATATTAGGAATTTTGAACCATTCGGAATTATCAAAATCGGTATTTTGAAATTCGTATTTATGAATTTCGGAATAAAGTTTTTCGTATTATCGTAGTGTACCCCATCGCATAATCGGACTAAAAATCCTGTATACAGCCATTATTACAGATTAAGATAGTGTAAAGAAAGAAAAACCGGCCAAGTGCGAGTTGGACTCGCCCATGAAGGGTTCCGTAGCAGCAAGCATAGATTAGAGATATAATTATATTGAGATTAGTAAGTAATATACACAAACAATAAAAATAACTTTGTTTTTCATAGTATTTGTATGAATGGCAAAGTTATATTTGCGGTTTTTGAAAATGTACTATATCTCAAAAACTGCTAACTGTATCTCATCCAAACCAATTTTCGTTGGTAGTTTTGGTTGAGGTCTACATTTTTTTT
Organism: Agrotis exclamationis; assembly: GCA_950005045.1. Lineage (NCBI taxonomy): Eukaryota > Metazoa > Arthropoda > Insecta > Lepidoptera > Noctuidae > Agrotis > Agrotis exclamationis. Next base: position 3,355,999 of record OX465431.1, on the reverse strand, counting down.
TTTTTAGTTTTATCATTCTCTTATTTTAGAAGTTACAGGGGGGGACACACTTTTTACCACTTTGGAAGTGTCTCTCGCGCAAACTGTTCAGTTTAGAAAAAAATGATGTTAGTAACCTCAATATCATTTTTAAAGACCTATTCATAGATACCCCACACGTATGGGTTTGGTGAAAAAAGTTTTTTTGAGTTTCAATTCTAAGTATGGGGGGCACCCCCAAAATTTATTTTGTTTTGATTTTTGTGTGAAAATCCTAATGCGGTTCACATAATACATCTTTCTACCAAGTTTCAACAGGATAGCTCTTATACTTTCGACAAAAAGTGGCTGTGACATACACGGACAGACAGACAGACAGACAGACAGACAGACAGACATGACGAATTTATAAGGGTTCCGTTTTTGCCATTTGGCTACGGAACCCTAAAAACAGACGCTTGCGATACTCACCCCAACATTCAACCGCTTAGCCAACTGAACAGTTGCCGACAACTGTGTCCCAGCAACAAAAGCATTGCCCGTTTAAACACACTTTAATGAATAAACAAATAAAACCGCAGAAGCGGCCGGTGAACACGTTGATAATTTTAATCTACCTTTACAAAGGGATGTTTACTACGAACGCGCTAAAAGGGATGCCAGCTCAAATTAAAGGCCCTTTTATTTTTGGTGGTTGGTGTTAAGTACCGGACTTAGTGGTAGTTATTGAAGATATTTATTTTAGGCTGTTTTTTAAGTGAACGATATTTGGAATGTAAATTATCGCGGCGCTTTTAAAGAGGCGCCATCACATTTCAAAATTCAAAACCTTCGTGCCCTCATCCCATTTTACTTGAGGTCGGCGCAATATGTTTTTTGCCTCTGTTAAGGTGCCGGTTCGCGCGCGAGACCGCGACAGGAGACCGCGACACTACTTAACATTAGGCAATGTATCAGCGGCAGTTCGCGAGTGAGACAGTGTCAGGATACAGGTACGGTAGCTATCTCCGGTCGCGGTCTCCTGTTGCGGTCTCCTGTGTCGGTCTAATGTCGCGGTCTCGCGCGCGTACGCCACCTTTAGACATTTTTAAATTGAAAATAGTTATTTCCCATATAAAAGCGTGTAAAGCCAAGGATGAATAGATTATTCTAGACAAGCATGCTTCACTCTGTGGACAACATCTTCGCTTACCATCAGGCGAGATAGCGGTCAAACGCGAACCTATCGTGAAATTTAAAAAAACTCTAAATTTATTTTTGTTTATTGGGAACACTGCGCCTTATGCCAAAAAAAAACACTTTAAATTTTTAAGGATACTAAACAAAATGATAAAGAACTATCACAAGTCACCAATAACAAAATAGTTAATTACTTGCATTTCAACGTGACTTGAAACAAGCGATGGTGAGCAAGTCACCGCGAAAATTACTTTTTAGCTGACGTCATTATACTGTCTTTCCCCTGCCCCTTCCTTGGCTGTTCGCAACAGCTATCATGGATAATAACGGAAGAACAGAAGGCTCAGTTCATCTCAGAGTGAAAAACTAAGTCTGTTTATGTACTAGTAGCGCCATCTGTTGGTATTCAATGGCAACTTTAACTCATCATCATCATCTTATGTTCCCACTATAGGGACAGGGGCCTCCTCTCTGTTAGAAGGAGTGGGCTATAATCCCAGTGCGGGTTGGTAGATGTCACATGTCTTCGAATTTTTGGTTGTAGGACATGCCGGTTTACTCACGATGTTTTCCTTCACCGTGTTGAGAGCTGTGGTGATGAACTAAATTACTCAAAATAATGCGCTTGGTTGGGTTCGAACCCAGGACTCACTCGAAGTCAGGGTCGATATCACTGAGCTATCACTGCTCTGGTTTTGTAAGCCCCTGGCCTACCTTAAATGACTCTAAGGCCTCCAGCCTTACAGTAATTTAAGGCATGAACAGAAAAGTCCAGTAAAGCAGCTCACATTCTTCTCTAGGTTACAATTTTTTTTTTAATGAGTTAGTATTTCGAGTGGGGCAGTTATCTATGAGCTGTCGTGTGCGGTCAGCGGCAGATGACACTGGTTGGCAACCAGATCTCGCCCGCACCAGACGTAGTGCGCATTAATTGTACTTTAAAACCACGTGGAACATAGTGGACACAAATGACAGTTTTAAATTTGGATGGATTGAGTTTTTTTCTGACAAAGAAAATTCAATTGTAAGCATAATTATATAGGTACTTGATCTTACCGGTCGCCATGCCACCAAGTTGGTTTACTGCAACCTTACCTATTCATCGCGCTATTTACGGAAAACTGTAATTTATCATTGAAATTAAAAGCCGCATTGTTCGAGTCATAATAAAGGCGAATTTAGAATGATCTATTGAGTCCCCGCTAATTATTGTACATTTATTTCGCTTTGTAGCAACATTCTCTTGACTTACAAAATGAAATTTTTCCCCGTTAAGAATTTTATTTTGTCAAACTAATTAGTATTTCATTTATGAAGAAAATTGGCTTCTGTTATTAACAAGTATTTTTTTCCTGATTAAAATAAAGATATCTGTACTTTGGCATTTGTCACTAATTTATAATATGAATATGAAAAATAACAACCAGCCTTTTTCAACTCGACCAAATAATAAAATAAGCAATAATTTTGTATCCTTACCAAACACACAAGAACTGTAATAAAAATAAGTGATTTCGAAATTTCAATCCAACAGAAATTGCATTTCAATACCTTCAGTAAAACTATTTATTTTAAAATAACTTATCATGCGTTGTGTTATACTGTTATTCTATTCATTTTGTTTGCATTTCCGATTATATGAGTTACTAATTACTAGGCCACCAAAAGAATTAAGAATAATAGGTGGAGAAGATGCCAATGAAGATGAACACCCGTACATTGTAAGACTATGTATGCAATTTAGAGCGCGTGAAATAATTAATCAACACTTATCCCAAGATAAGATTATGTGTACTGCTGAAGTTCTTACTGCCACCTGGACGCTCACAGCTGCCCACTGTTTCCTTGAATTATCCTCACCTATTTTTGCTGAAATAAAGAAATATATGGACTCTACTTTGATCTTAAAATACGATTCATGGAACAAGAATAAAACAAGCAATGTGACACACTTTGTCCCACACCCTGCTTACAAAATGAGCCCACACGATGTAATTAATGACATAGGTTTGATTAAACACGACCCTATAATATTGAGGAAGTACGCCCAACTGAGTGGACTGGATCACTTCTCTATGATTGGTCATAAAGTGTTTTTATACGGTTACGGAATTACTAATGGTACCGTAAAGTTATCCCCTTCGACTATAGTTCAAATTGCAGGAGACACTGCTGCGCTAGAAAAGCCTTTACAAATGGTGGATGCTCTAGTTGTGCCTTGTGACAAAAATTCTGAATACTATTTTAAGTTTGGCATGTGTCTAGCGAGCCGATGTGGTAAGCTCTCTACTGTATGTAGGGGTGACTCCGGCGGACCGGTCCTCCATTCATCAGGAATAATCGGCGTTCACTCTATCGGCTACCCTGCAAGTATGGAAATGTGCAAACTGAAAACCTCAGTAGTTTTTCATTCTGCAGCAGCTACACCAGTTAGCCCATACATCGATTGGATAAGTAGTACAATCAAAAATGAAAAACTAATTGATGAGCAAAAGTTAGAAAGAAATTAAAATGTTTATTTAAATATTTCTAAATTCAGGCCTGGATGCAGGATGCAAGGTCCACGATGTATAACTGTGATTCAGACCCATATTTGACACGGTCGTGACTCGATGACAACTAGACAATAAATGAGCCAGTCTGCGGCTAGGTTGCGACTGGCAAACAGTCTTGAGGCGTCGCGTCCCCCCTTCCCGTGGACTCTTTGCTTGTCAATATTCCCTATAGACTTCCAATAGGATCGAATGGAAACAGCTTGCATTCAAAGTGATCCTGTCAATATCAATGTGGTTTCTAAACTACTAAATATGGCCTGGTAGAATACGAATCTCTAATGTAATTGCTATCTAAAGAAATCTTCTAGGCTCTAAATTCTGAGATTGCGCTGGATTTCATCATCTTTCCTCAAGAAGCGAGAAGTTGCCGACGATGTTTCTCGGCTCATTCTGTTGCGAAAAGCATTCGGTTTCCTCACACGTGAAGGCGAACCAAACAGATGCGATGTACAGACGCCAGCAGGTCAACCTACCCGAAACTGTCAGATAATACCAATCGAACATTAACCTTCCACTATTGTGATAAGGTTGAAAATCTATTGAAGAAATTTGGCAGATTGTGGTAGGTTGATGTGCTGGCGTCTGTACATTAAATTGACCGTTATACAAAGACATAGCACAATTATTAACACACCACTTGACCCAAACTAGGGTTAAAAAAAGCATAAGCAGAATTATTATGTTTCCAAATGCCAAAACTAAGTAAGTACTCAACTTATCTGTATTTTTCCCTAATAATGTTAATTCTAAGGTAAAGTATCCATACAATTGAAACGAGACTGATTTTTTTTTTAAATTAAAACAATGAATCATGACCGTTGCTTTATTTTTAAAAACCTGACCAGCAAACTTTTGTATATGACACATCTTGACAAATATACCAAGCTATCTTGATAAACATATTGTAATATTATACACTTCAAGATGTGACTAGGAAAAAGTCAGATGGGTCAACGAGAACAAAACCGATGGCACCATAGTATAAACTGTTTGCTGAACAGTACAGAGCCCGTAGCATGAGTTTTCACTTATTATGACGTAAGGTAAACTGGAACTCTGACATTTAATTTCAAGGAAAAAATTAGTTCCTTCATCGTACACCAGAGACGCTGTTCAATTTTTCCATACAAGAAACGCTGTAAATCGCTCAGAACTCCGACAGGATGGTAGTCACGAGTCAGGTGACTTTGGTGAGCCCTACCACCACAATCCAGTGGAATTGCTCAGCCGTCACCACAAATTACAGATAGCCTATAAAGTCATGCAAACATATTTTTCCTACTCCTCCACTATTCTTTTCTGATTAATTTCGTGCAGGATCCAAGACAGGTAAATTCATTCTCCGGGACACGTCGAGCTTCATTGTCTCGGCGCTTTTCTGGTGGTTGCCACTGTTGATTCTGGCTTTCAGGAGTTGCAGTGGCTTGGGAATAGTGTGATGGGTTTTAACCAAATGAAGCCTATAGGTAAAGCCGTTGGCAAGGGCTTTTTTTCCTGGCAAAAATCGTCAAATGACTCTTCCGATCCAGGGCGGGACAGCGAGGGACTGTCAAAGTCGTACTGACTAAAATCCACGGTGATCCTTATTAAATAGCCCTTTACGTTCCAGGGGCACGGTTACCTCATGAGGAAGTCCCGCGACCCTGGTCCGTTGGCAGTGGTGGATCGGTAGGAAGTGAATCGCCATCACCAAAAATATTATCATTACAATTATGTATAGGTATACCTATGCTTGCCAAACAAACGAAAAAGCACTAAAACAATTCGTTTCGCAATAACTATAAATCAATGATTTCGAAATTTCAGTCGGTCGCTTAAGTAATCTGGATCATATAAAGTCGATACACTAAAACAATTTATTTTCAAAAACTTTGATACCAATGAGTTGTGTTGAACTGCTATATTCATTTCATTTGCATTTACGATTTATTGAATTACAAAATACAGCTAGGCCACCAAGCGAATAAAGAATTATTATCAATGGAGAAGAACATAAATTAAAAGTGCAACTTTAAGCCATACAGCGTGAAGCAATTTTTAAAGATCTATTCACAGAAAAACACTTGCATATTTCTTCTTGTGAATAATCATGCAATTCATAATTAAAACTGTTTATAGAATGAAAATCATGAAAAAACATTTAAGTTAGAAATGTAACAGATCACAAAAAAGTATTTAGGACGTATTTAATGTCATAGCTTTGATTAAACATGACCCAATAGTATTGAAGACGTACATGTGTGAACTGGATCATACCATTATGATTGGCCAAAACATTGATTTTATCCGATTATGGAACTAATAACTACCGCAAAGTTATCCTCTTCGATTATTTATTGTTGAAATTGTAAATAAATACTACTTCACTACAAAAGCCCTTTAAAAGGTGGATGCTCTAGTTGTCACCTTTAATTTTAACTTCAAGATTTCTGCATTAGTGATTAAGTAAGGTATTATAGAAGCCTTTTTTTTAGCGTGGTAAAATCATCAAATAAGTCCTCCCACCCAGGGCAGGGCGGGAGGAACTGTCAGACTCGTACTGACTAAAATCCACAGTGTCCTTCAATAGCCCTTTATGTTTCGGGGTCACGGTAATGAGATAAGTCTCGCGACCTCGGCAGGTTTAGGCCCTCTAGAGGGGGGCCCGTCATCATGCTGACACTTCGTGAGGCTCGCGTGGAACACAACGCACCGTCGACCCGGACATGGTCCATGGTCGGATAGCGAGTCGCCCATTACTCGCCGCCCGCATGCCCGCGCCTACGGTGGCCGGAGATCGTCTGCCGACGTCCGTCGCCGTGGACGTCTACCACTGCGGCTGGGATGGAGGGAGGACGCTATCATCTCCCTCACGCGGCCTGCCTCCTCCTTCGCGAGCATGACTGCTTCGCAAAAGGAGGCGACCGCTTCCCACTACGTCTCGCCCCGTGCGAGAGGTCCTTGCCTATCGCCACCGTGAGGACACGGAGGTTCTCTGCCCAAGCGGGGCAATCCTGCACCGTATACACCACCGTGTCCTCCGGGCGATCCTTGCAGTGGTGACACCCAGGCGTTTCTTCCCTCCTTATCAGACACAGGTAGGCAGAAACTACAGAGCGCCAACTGCTATGATCCTTACATACTTCTTTCACCTCATCCACATTCATACATCTGGTCGTACACGTAGGCCGATTGCGAGTACCACGCACCCGGCCTTTCTGAAGAACCTTACCAATAAAGTCAGTGTAGGTTATCCTAGGGTGTCCTCTCCCGACGTTTCCACTCAACTCTGCCTTATAAACTCCTTTTATTACTCGCCTGTCACTCCTCTCAACTCCCCTAGTTATTTTTGATACGGAGCAAAAATGGCTTGGTTATTTTACAACCGGGACAGATCACAGAAATCAGTCGTCTCAAAGGAGTTTATGAAGTTTTCAATGGGTAATTTGTCGTAAAATATATTTATTTTGTTTATTTGCCCACTTAATGCCTATTTTTTTAAGTGGGCACCTTGTGTAGGTCCAGCCTAGGTCGTTCATTTGCCTATTTAATTTCAAAGTTCATCCTTTACGGACAAGACGAACAGAAATTGCTCACCGTGCGTTTTTTTTTTTGCTTCAGTCAAAGGTAGCTTATTAGAAATATAACTAAAATACGATAATACAAATTCATATATTATGTTTAGCAAAAAGTACACAAATAAACGTGAAAAAAATTCAGTTTGATTGCGAAATAAAATACGATCATATTTCGTTTTCAATAAACAACTATTAGAAAACTATCTATCATTAAACTTTGCGGGCATGCGGACGGCTAGTAATGGGTGACTCGCCGAGTTGTGGACCATACCATGCCTGAGTCGACGGCGAGTCGTGTTCCACAGGCGCCTCAGAGAGCGGTCAGCAATCTAACGGGGCCCCTATAGATGGCCAAAGCCTCCCTGGGTATCGGGACTACCGTAACAAGAGACCGTGACCCTAGAACGTAAAGGGTTAATGTCATTCCCGTCCCGTCCTAAGGAGGAGTCATTTGATGACTTTACCACGATAAAGAATGCATAGATATTATATGGAGCACTATAATAATACAATAATAATATTCCACAACTATCACACAAAGCCATCTAGTCCCAAGCTAAGCAGAGCTTGTGTTATGGGTACTAGACAACTGATAAACATGCTTATGTATTTCTAAATACATAAATACTATAGATAAATTACACCCAGACACAGAAAAAATGATCGTGCTCATCACACAAACATTTGTCCTGGGTGGGAATCGAACCCACGACCTCTGGCATAGCTTTCAGGGTCACTAACCACTAGACCAACAGGCCTATCTAACATATAACTTATGGATAAAAAAAAATATTGCACCCCACAGACCCCACAGTACTATCTGCGCGCTCAAATACAATTTTGACAACCCTCTCCTTTACAAATACTGCAATGTAACACTATTTACAATTTAAAGCAAAAATCCACGAAAAAAAGCTAACAAAACCATGTTTTAAATCACAGCTGGCTTTGAAAGCATCAATGATGGCCACAGTCCGTGTATCGCTGAGCGACGCTCAAATGATCATTTGAAAGAACCCTTCCGTCTCATTAGGTTTCAGTCCGCTTCATTCAGAGCTTCGTTGACGGCTGTGAGATCAGGAGAGTGGCACTCAAACTGTGGCATTGGTAGGCTTTTTCTGTTGGATTTAATAGTTTTTGAACGTCAATACTTTCTATGTGTGTGTCCACAATAGAAGCCTAGCGCGACGGCGGTGGCGAGCGCGGCGGCGGGCGCGATCTGTGTCCACACTGCCGATCAAGCGTTTGTTTTTGTAGCGGCGACTTCAGGTGTGCAAACCGGTGGTACAAAGTAGTTTCTATAAGTCTTGTTTAAAGAAATTAATTTTCAAATGTTTTATAGGTTGTTTAGGATTGTATACAAGTAAATTATCAACCATTCTACATGATTCTAGTCAAGTACAGTAAAATAATTTAAATATTTACAAATACCTCCTACGGTAGTATTTTAGTGCATGTCTTGATAACTAGATGGCGCTGACTATAATACCGAATTTGTTTGTTTCACTTGCCACCCACCCATTATATCTGTTGTTGCCTAGCAACGCCTAGGCTCGCAATATCGCTTGTAGCCATCGCGCTAGGCGCCCCCCTTAGTCACTTCAGTGTGGCCACGAGCGGCGATTTCATACGTTTAATATTATCGCGCCCGCCGCTCGCCGCCACCGCGCTAGGCTCGCAGTGTGTTTAAGCACTATTAGTTACAAAATTAGGATCGGATTTTATAAATCTTGAAATGATTTTATTCCGGTGAGTGTCGCTTCAGTATTTACATTTTTTGCTGTTGATTATTTATGTGTTCTTTGTTCGTCTTCTACGAATCGGGTTACTTTTAATAAAAATACTAGTGGTCCGTCCCAGCTTCGCACGGCCATTTTAAGAACCGCTAGTCCGATTTTGTGCAAACTTCACATAAAGCATCTACTAAATAGTTCAAACAAAGCCTAAACATTTGGTTTGGGTAAGTGAGCCCGTTCTTGAGTTATAACATTACAACGAAAAGTGGCATTGATTTTTATATATTAGATGATGAAAATATGACGATCTAAAACAGTGAACTACCGGGGCTATAAGGTTCGTACTGACTAAATACCACCCTTTCTCTTAAGAGACAATTGTTTCCCTTATAGGGCCACGGTAGCCTCTTAAAACATTCTCCCAAGTTTTAGGTGTCTTGTTATACACAAATGCGAAGCAATTTTATAAACAAATCGCAACGTGCCCTGCAAAAGACTAGTACTGCAGGTTAAACGTTTACGGGTATCGATATTTCACTATACTATGACAGCATGAACCGTACCGCTCCTTAAGTGCTTGTGAGCCGAAACACGGGTCGGATCAGCTACGTTATCACCATTTAGCTTATTGCAGTCCACTGCTGGACATACCCAGTCTACTCGCGGTTTCTATTCCAGAACCATTTTACTTATACTTGGCACATTGGGCATAAATGAATTAACGCCCAAATACATGCCCTGTCACGGGACACAAAAACGAATAACTTAGTATACAAATTTACTTGGGCGAAAAGTCAAGGCAAAAAGCGGTTTTATTCGGCGTGCTCGACTATCAGGCGTTTATTCAATGCGCTCAACATGTCAAGGGCATAAATCAAAGGGCCCATCTCTACTCGTACTTAATCAGCGGTTCAGCATCTGTCGTCACACTATAATACTTGCAAGAATTTCACTTAAACACTGAACTCGTTTGTGTTCGCTTACCTTACTTTAAATTAGTTCGGAGTTAGCTTCAGCTACAAGTTAGACACTCATTGACGTAACAGAATGAACACATCGCAACACGGCATCGTGATTTACGGGAAAATAAGTTGCTTTTCAAGCATTATTATCTATCTTCAATTCTCATATTATAAACAGGTACCTATTTCTCCTATATTTAATAATTATGTAAGATATGTATCTCCGGAAGAAATAATCCAATCCTATCTTTATTTTTGTTGAAAACTACATAACTACATTACTCTAGTTATATAGTTTTCAACAAAAATAAAGATAGGATTGGATTATTCCTTTTACTCTGGTCGCGGGACACGTATACCGCGACCCCGGTATACAAAGGGCTACTGAAAGACACCGTGGATTTTAGTCAGTACAAGTCTGACAGTCCCTCCCGCCTTGCCCTGGGTGGGAGGACTCATTTGATGATTTTACCACGATAAAAAAAAAAAACAAATTTCTCTTGAGTGCTTTATGCTACAATTGCGGCGGTAAGATCCCTCTTTGAGGAGTGGTTGGAGAGGCGCTACGTCGACCTCACATGACGCCTGACGTAAGTCCTCACTAGTCATGGTTATGTCGGGAGGTACCTCAGGGATTCAGCGACAGGCGTGGGGAATGGGCAGCAGTTGGAACGCGAGTGGGAAACGCTCCAGCCACAGCCGAAAACGCCCAGAGCGTCAGACATCACTGGGCAAATAGCCACCGTAGGCACTTACTTGCGGACGGCTCGCCGTCCGACCAAGAAGAGGCCCGAATCGTCGGCGCGTTTGTACCACACGCTCCCCAACGGAACTGACGGGGCCTGTATAGGTCCAAATGCCTAGAACATGACGAGGGTGCAACCGCGGGCTAAAAATTCTACCATCTTACTGCAAAAAAAAGTTAAACATCTATTAAACACTTGACAAAAAAAAAACTGTCAACTGCAAAATGAAATGCCATTTTGCAGTTGACAGTTTTTTTAACGTTAACGTTGATATAAGGGTCGTTTTGCATTTACACTTTTTTAGACAAGTGATCAACAAATGTTTAACTTGTTGTGCCACGATAGTTAGTTTTAATACAGTCAGTCAGTCAGTCAACAGCCTATAAATGTTCCCACTGCTGGGACACAGGCCTCCTCTCTGTGAGAGGGAGTGGGCCGTAACCTACCACGCGGGCCCAGTGCGGATTGGTAGATGTCACATGTCTTCGAATTTGATGGTTCTAGGACATGCCGGTTTCCTCACGATGTTTTCCTTCACCATTTTGAGAGCAAAGGGCAGAGTTTTAATACGTTTACGCCTTTTTGTTACTTACAGAAATTACGTTTTCTCCCGTCGATATACCTACTACCTAACTCATGACGACATTCGTCCTAACCCATTCAACTTCCATTTGTCTCTTATATGTACTTTATCAAACTTTTTGCCGTCTAGAACACAAAACAAGTACATTATAATCAGTTACATTTCAACCTTTGAACACAGAAGCCAATTTCCTTCGGGCAACTTTTAAAACTTGCACCGTTTCTCAAAAACATTTCCCAAACGAATTTCTTCGTTGACTTCCAAATTAGTTGTCGGGTGAACGTAAACTTTGACAGCCGCTGACGCAGAATGAACACGTCACGACATGTCTGCGGAGTATTCAACTATTCATGCTTACTTTTAATACGATTGGTATCGTGTATAATGGTTGCGTTTATAAATAAATGCCTTTTTAATCCGGCAAAGCTTAAAACTAAAAAATCTATGCCTAAAACTCTAATGTCGTATGTAGGTGTGTTTAATAAACATTCAAACTCATACAAACAATTCCGTCTCGCATTTGTGTAATCCTTATGATGAACGTCCAGTATTGAATTAGTTATTATTTGAGTTCTAGTGAAAAAGGTCTCAACGGTCTCCTCTTTTATGAAAACTCTAAATTTCCCAAAAATTTTAAACATTTCCAAATTCCGCAAGCTATTTTGAAAACGCATGGCGGCTGGACTTATTTGATGATTTTACCACAAAAAACAAAACTGTTTTGGGCATCTATACCAAGCGTTACGTGCCTAATGGCAGACACATCAATGGTAGACTAGTTAGAGAATAACAACCTATAATAATGTTATATGAGTTTATGGACGGATGTTTTTACTCAAACACGCCAGAACGACTGAACAGATCTTTATGAAAGGCTCAGAGATAGGTTATCACCTGCTAATATCAATCAAGGTACCGTTTATCCCGGATTGACGTCACCGTCTGATAATTTTCTAAACTAGGACGAAGTCGCTGACAACAGCTAGTAATCACATAAGAGCTTCACAAAAACAAAACTAACAAACGGCTTCAAAGGTAAAACCTGGATTTTAATCCGCGCAAATTTTTAAACGTGCATCATATAGGTACATCCGTCGAAATCAATACGAAACGCAGTCAGTTTTCATAATCTCGTTACGGACTCTCGTTAGTTCCCGGATCATATGAGACCCGGATGTCCGGATCGCCGGATCTACGGTTCTCCGGATAATTGCCTTTGTTACCGCGGCTTTGCCTCTCCGTTTTATTAATTAATTTTCTTCTTGGTGCTTCCTTTACTTATTAAAAGGATGCACTTTAGTAAAATATTTCTTGAGGCAATTACTATGCTGTCATGTACTTGCCGCTTTATATTAAGGGGACTTGTTTAATTTTGCTGTTCTCTTAAATTTTTTCATCGGTTTTGTATTTTTTATGATGTTTTTAATAACACTTTGTTTTAGTTGCGCAATTGTTTTTCCAAAAATGTTTGTTTACAGCTTGGCAAAAAAGTCGTGAAAATAATGGTGGCGCCTCTATCGTACATATTGTAACCCTATATAGTACGGCAATAACGATCTTGATACTTTGATTTTTTTTTTCAAATATTTTTTTATTAAATGTGTTTTGACGTGTTTAAGAGGAGCTTATTTAGCCCCTAAATAATAAAACAACCGCTCATGACAATCTTCAAGGTTAAGCCATGATTGAAGATTGTCCTGTATGTTATTTGTAGATTTTTACTGTGCGTCAGAAACTCAAAAATTTGAAAACGTGACTTTCCAAGTGGTATTGAATTACTCAATTGCTTGATTGTGGAGTTCAGAGAGTCAGTCGCTCCATGTAACATACTAATGTTTACGCTGCATCCGGTTAGACTGGACCGACCCCAAAATTTGTTGGGAAAAGGCTAGGCAGATGATAATGTCTTTGACGGGTTTCACATTACTTAAAAATAAATTAAACCAAATAAACAAATTTCTCTACTCGTTACACACTCGCTTTTGTATGATAATGCGCAAGTAAGTACGTGAGTATATTGATTTTCATTATGAGGAAAATAAAAGTCAATGATTCTTTTAAGTGGTTTTTATTAATAACAAAGTAAATGTGTCTAAAGACAAAAGGTAAATTGTTGCTGAAGCGAGAATAGAAAATCAATTGTATCTTTTTAGGTATATATCATATTAAATTAAATGGTTAAAAAATCGACTAACAATCTTTTTGACAGTGTAACAGAATCAAACTTTTTGTCTGATCGCGCACAAGTCAAAATCATACAACTGTTTTTTGGGTCGCCCTGCTTTATGTTTCCCTGGAGTGGAGAAAATACCTTTGTTTGTTTGCCCTTCCTTAGCAATTCGCCGTACGGTACTTACGGATTTACCTAGAAAAAAAAAACTTAGTTATTTTCATTCTGGAAGTAACACAAAAAGTATCAAAATTATAGGAGCGTCCATCTTTTGCAAATAAACATAACCTCTAATTCATCAATGTTTTTCAATGTAATTAACAGTTATATTAATGGTTTAAACTATCTATTGTAAGTTTGGACAAACATATTATACCTAATTACTTAAATAAAATAACATTTTACCTGTCATTTCAGCAGTTCTTTCATAAACATCGTTTATATTCGATAAAATTTGTCCGGCTTCAAATTCCGCCAAACATCTGGTATACACCTTATAAATTATCGCTCTAGCGGAGCTGCGAATGGTTTCTATTCATTTTGAGCCCTTTGAGTCACCAAATTCAACACAATAATAAAAAATACACAAAAAACAGCCAGCGATAACATGAAATGACATTACATGTACTGACTAGACGTGACAGTGGGTGAAGTTGCCAACGATGAAAATTTTTAGTACCGTTTCAGGACATTTTTGCCAAGCGTACGTAAATTGATACGAAAAATATTATAGCAATTCGTTCTGCAATTAAATTATATAAGTGTTTTGAAATTTAAATCCGTCAGCAACGTTTTACAGATCGTAAACTGCATTTCAATACAGTAACTCTTTATTTTAAAATTATTTCTTTACAATGCGTTTAGCTGTGCTGTTTTATTCATTTTGTTTGCATTTAAAATTTATTGAGTTACTGAGCACCAAACCATCGAAAGATTTAAGAATTATAGGTGGAAAAGATGCCGATGAAGCTCAATACCCATACATCGTAAGATTACAAGTTCAAGTTGTATTACGCCTAGGAAATGTTGAAAAACTAATCAAAGAACTACACTCGTGTACTGCAAGTGTTATAACTCCCATTTGGACTCTGACAGCTGCTCATTGTTTTAATATTGAAATTAGTAATTTTGAATTACCAAGGAATATAAAAATAAAGTTAGTCTTAAAATACAATTCTTGGCATAACCTTAAAACTAGTAATGTGATACAAATTATCAAACACCCTACTTACAAATATAGAATGTTTGACATGTATAATGATATATCTTTGGTAAGACATGATCCAATCATACTGAGATTGTACGCGCGCCTGAGTGGATTAGATTACATCAGTATGATTGGTCAACAAGTGACTTTATGCGGTTACGGAATTACTAATAGTTCCCTAATGTTTTCCCCTACGATTATTATTGCAATTGCAGCAGACGCTACTTTGCTACGAAAGCCTTTACAAATGGTGGATGCTTTAGTTGTGCCATGTGACAAGAAGAATCACCAACCGCTTAAGTTTGGTATGTGTTTAGTGAGCCGATGTGGCAAGCCAGTTACCTTTTGTAAGGGTGACTCCGGCGGGCCGTTGCTGCATCCATCAGGTGTAATCGGCGTCAACTCTATTGGCTCCATTGCAGGTGAGAAAATCTGCACACTGCAAAGTACCTCAGAATATTATCCTCCTGGAGGAGTTACGCCAATAAGCCCATACATAGATTGGATAAGTAGTATAATCAAAAATGAAACGCCAATTGATATGCAAAAGACATTAACGCGTGAGAAAACAGAATTGAAGAAACCAGTTAGAGATGGAAAAAGTTACTCTCCGTGGTTTTTTCCTACGAACAGAAAAGAGACAATAATTGTACGTACGAACACATAATTGAAGAAATCAGTTAGAAAAGAACAGCGTGGCTCTGAAAAACAGTAGGAAATGCACATTGAATCTAGGACGAGTAGCAACGCGTTGGCACTCATATGACGAGACACTTAGCATCATGTTCTACACGTGCTACAAGAACACTAATGGTTGTTGCTGTAGGTGCTATTCTCGTCGAAGAACCAGGGCCATTTCAATTTAGTTCGCCATTGCAGATTGCCAGTTGCAGCTAATAGGTATATCTTAGTTGACACGCTTGTCAATTTTAAAATACCCAAGACTAATGCGATAAGCGTCATCGCCTTATTTCTAATAATTCTCCAAATCTTTAAGCTTTGACAGGGAATAAATGAAATGAAATTATTAAGACATTTTACTAACTTTGATGTATGGAGCAAGAAGGGCTTGGTGATCCTACAACCTAGACCGTTTCATAGCCCAACAAAGCCCAACGAATTAGCAAGTTGAAATGGCAGTGGGCAGGCCATATAGCACGCAGAACTGATGTACGATGGGACCGTAAGGTACTCGAATGGAGACCACGCACCGGCAAGCGCAGCGTAGGACGTCCACCCAGGTGTCCACGAAGGTGGACAGACTATCTTATGAAGACTACAGGATCGCGCTGGATGCAAGCCGCTTCCAACCTGACTTATTAGAAGTCTATAGGGGAGCTGTTCAGCAGTAGACGTCTTTCGGCTAATATAATGATGAGACCGTTTCCTCACGAAAAAATATTAGCGGTTAATAACACGATCACAAAACTTCTGGAATAATTCGATTTTTTAATCAATTTTAACAACTCTATAAGTTTTATAAAATCCTTTAAGTAAAAACATTTATGAAAATAGAAGTCTACTCATTTGCGCCACATCCCATGTACTACACATCATAATATAGACAGAAACGTTACCACAACGCAAAATGCTAATGCTTTGCAAACACTACGTGTGTGTCCTCCCTCACACATTTGCCTACGTATGAGAATAATTAATTACCATCATCTTTATTTACTGACAAAACGTCGGAGGTAGACTTAAAACGTCGTTCTGTTTGAACCAATATAATTTTTATAATTTGTATTGAAAACATATTCCGTCCTAAAAAGTGTAACTGCAAAACGACCCTTACAGCAACGTCAAATAGGTACCGTTTCGCAGTTAACATTTTTTTTTGTAGACAAGTGTTCAACAGAATGTTTAACTATTTGTGGTATGTGTTATCGTTTTTTCCGGCTGATTTTGATTCAATGCACAGCTCAAATCACTTGAAGGGTCAGGCTAAAATTTGGCATACAGATAGGTAATATGTTTGCAAATTCTGTTGACTGCTTATTTGATCTCTTTACCCAAGTCACTGGATAATTACGATACCGCTTGTTTAGCCTGGCTAGCATCAAACTTTCAGGTTTTTACTAAGTGCTCAAACACACTGCGAGCCTAGCGCGGTGGCGGCGGCGGCGGGCGCGATAATATCGAACGTATGAAATCGCCGCTCGTGGCCACACTGAAGGGGGCCTAGCGGAATGTCTACAAGCGATTTTGCGAGCCTAGGCGTTGCTAGGCAACAACAGATATAACGGGTGGCAGGTGTAGCAAACCATTTCGGTCTTATAGTCAGCGCCATCTAGTTATCAGGACATACCTACACTAAAATACTACCGTAGGAGGTATTTGGAAATATTTAAATTATTTTTACTGTACTTGACTAGAATCATGTAAAATGGTTGATAATTTATTTGTATACAATCCTAAACAACCTAAAAAACATTTTAAAATGAATTTCTTTAAACAAGATTTATAGAAATTACTTTGTGCCACCGGTTTGCAACACCAGAAGTAGCCGCTACAAAAACAAACGTTTGATCGGCAGTGTGGACACAGATCGCGCCCGCCGCCGCGCCCGCCGCCCGCCGCCGCCGCGCCGTCGCGATAGTCTTCCAGTGTGGACACACACTAAGCGTCCTTACTCATGACGCGAGAACTATGTAGAAGTAATAATCACCATTACTACTACGACACTATTCCGAAACACGGAGGTAACAGCTTGCTATGAAATTAATTACTTTTAAGTTTTTTTTTTTTTGTTAATTTCTTTTTGTGATACTGTGTGCACTTGTGGCGTGTGCCAATAAACGTTTTATCTGTCTTTTTTCTATGATAGAATTTTCCATCCAAAGAACAACCCCTGCAAGCAAAACTTAACCTTAATCCATAACCATAAAGATCCACCTGTACAGCCTACTATTTAACTACGAACTTCTTTTAGAAGTTTCAATAGCGAAAAAATAAAAATACTGGAACAAGTTGAACTTAATTTCGGTTGGACGCAGTTCAGCAATTCAGTACAAAAGCAAGGAATCGGGTCAAGTAGTGCTTAATATTTTATTCCACAGCTAGTACTTACAACGAGTTGAATACTTCATTACAATGGATGTTGGTAGCTGTGGATGCAAGTACCTTTTAATTTTTAACCCACGTAGGAAAAAGAGGGGTGTTATAGGTAATAATAATATAATGTAATAAGGTAAACAAATGAATAAAGGAAATAATAATAATAATCCACAACTATCACACAACGCCATCAAGCTAAGCAGAGCTTGTGTTATGGGTACTAGACAACTGATAAACATACTTATATATTTCTAATAAATACATACATATTACATAATTATACATAAATTACACCCAGACACAGAACAAATGATCGTGCTCATTACACAAACATTTGTCCTGGGCGGGAATCGAACCCACGACCTCCGGCATAGCAGTCAGGGTCACTAACCACTAGACCAACAGGCCAGTCAATCAATCAAAAAAAATAAGTTTGACGTGTCTGTCTGTCTGTCTGTGGCACCGTAGAGCCCTAACGGATGAAGGGATTTCAATTTAGTTTTTTTGTATTAAAGGTGATTTACGTGCGAGTGTTCTTAGACATAGGTTTGATGAAAATCGGTTGAGCCTTTTAAAAGTTATGGGGGTGAAAGTGGGGAAGGGTAACCGAAGGTTTGTAAGTAAACTCGAGTGGGGTTTCAAATGAAAGCGCACTGAAAGGGAATATTGATGACTTAAGGGTGCATAACCAGAAAGTTGGCAACGTCGCAAATAGCTGTCAAATGTTTACAAGTTTTAATTAATTTGGTTTTTTTTTTGGGCCATTTCTGAAAGTGCCGGCCATCGAAAAAAATGGTACCTATGGGTAGTACTATTCAGTTACTATGGCACAAAAGTTGTAGGATTGTTCTCGGCCAAGTTATACAAGTTCGAACATTCGTAATTTTCATACATTTTTTAATTTCTGAAAGTGCCGAGAAACACCAAATAATGATAAATACTGCTAGAACTAGCGACCTCGAGCAATTTAACATTAAATATCATTATGCCTGTAATCCCTAAAGGGTTGTGCAGAGGTGTACCCAATTAAAATGAATAATAATCACTTTATTTTTTGTGAAAAGAAATAAAAATATGTTTAAATATACAAATCTGCTGGTGGGGCCAGCATCGGGAACCGGATTCCCGGATCTCCCTTCAAGCTGTTACCTAATCTTGCGGGGCAAATGCCTCTTTTTGAAGGCTCCACTTGGATGTAGTGCGGTTAAAGCCCCTCTACGGGAACTCTGTGTCCGTCGTCTCCATAAGGAGGCGATCAGACAAGCTGATCGCACCAGAAGATCATGTCTATTCGGTTGATCCACTCATAGACATAGATGCTGGAGAGCTTCTGCTTCCAGATCACACGGTGGCAATCCGGAAAGGAGGCTACCACTTCTTCTGCAGCAGTAATGACAGCGAAGGAGGAGGCAGAACACGTGAAGGAGAGGACGCCCTGGAAATCTCAATCCAGCCGCGTGCGGCAAGTACCATGGGGAGTTAGTTGTCTTACCAACGATCAGGCCCAGGACGACAGCATGTCCTGTTCCACACGCGTCTAAAAGGAGCTGGAGTGGCCCTTATAGAGCCAAACGCCTACCAGGTCGCAGGACTATCTTAGCAGGAGACCGTAGCACGGTTGATGTTTTATTAGCCAAAAAAAACGTGGTTGATTCAGAAAGCAGTACTTTTGATCAGGATCAGTGAGGACCACCGGGCACGCCGCAATCGCGGTGTTAAAATCCCTCTTCGAGGAGTGTCGCGGGACTTATCTCATTATCGTGACCCCGGAACACAAAGGGCTAGTGAAGGACACCGTGGATTTTAGTCAGTACGAGTGTGACAGTCTCTCCCGCCCTGCCCGGGGTGGGAGAACTCATTTGATGATTTTACCACGCTAAAAAAAAAAAGTTGGTTGTAACTTTGAAAGGTAAAATACGGTTTACGGTTTATGACGTATTAAAAAGAAAAGTTTGATCTCGTTCAAACCAATTTTCGCTGGTAGTTTACATGGTAATGTACATCATATATTTTTTTTAGTGTTATCAATCTCTTATTTTAGAAATTACAGGGACACACATTTTACAACTTTGGAAGTGTCTCTCACGCAAACTGTTCAGTTAAAAAAAAAAACAAGATATTCGTAACCTTAATATCATTTTTTTTAAAGACCTATCCATAGATACCCCACCCGTATGGGTCAGGCGAAAAAAAATTTTTAGAGTTTCAGGGGGATACCCCCAAAATTGGTTTTTGTTTTATTTTTAACCTAATGCAGTTCACATAATACTTATACTTACTTAACAAGTTTCAACAGGATAGCTCTTATACTTTCGAAGAAAAGTGGCTGTGACATATGGACGGACAGACAGACATGACGAATCTATAAGGGTTCCGTTTTTTGGCATTTGGCTACGGAACCCTAAAAAGGCTCTAGCCCACAACCCACAACCACAAAAAAACTTAAAAACTGTTGTTAGTACCTACTCTTAAATACAATAACAAAGGATAAAATTTATCACATGCATCGAAGTACTTTATAAAATGCCCCTGTGCTGAAACATCCCACCTCGTCAAGATAACAGATTTTAAATTCTGCGGGCGGCTTGGTTGAACCAATTAATATTCATTCGCATTCTTTCATATAGAATCATAGCGTTTAGTAACTTTTTAGTAAAGCATCCTAGAGCGGATGTCATGTCTATTCCTGAAGAAAAAATTAGATGTGTCAATAGACTCAATAATAGGAATAATAGTCTGTAAATAAATTATAATTATACAAAATACAACGAACGGGCAATTTATGTTCATAATAGAGTGCAGTGATCTTTAGTTAAGAGGTGGTGGACGGATGTGAATAACTAATGGCGCTGAATGGATGTTCGAGCGGGGTGCTGGCGACGGTGGTGGCGGCGCTGCTGCTGCTTCCGGTGCACTACTACGTGCCCGAGCAGTACACGCGCGAGGAGCCGCCGCCGGCGCCGCTGGATAGCGCAGCCGGCGCCTGGCTCAACGGCGCGCTCGTGCTCCTGTCGCCGCTTGATCTCTGCGTGATTTTAACGTTCCTGTTGTCAGAAATGTATAAATATCTGTGCGCGAGGATACAGAAAAAGCTGATGGAAAGAAGAAAAGAAACGGTAATTTGGGTTTTGAGACTCCTAGCACTTGTAGGTAAAGTTTAATACAAACTAAAAACTCGATACCTTAGGGGTCGAATTTCGCAAAATCTCGCCTACGTCCTAAAAATAATCTCTGTGAAAATGTGAGACTTCAAAAGATCACCTCAAAAACAACCCTTTAGGGAACGAATTTCGGGCACGCCGCAATTGCAGTGGTAAGTCCTCTCTTTGAGGAGTGGCTGGATAGGCGTCACGACGTCCTTACCTTCCGCTTGACTCAGGTCCTCTAAATCTGACAGTCCCTCCTGCCCTGCCGTGGGAAGACTCATTTGATGATTTCACCACGTTAAAAAAAGAGGTCGAATTTAGCAAAATCACGTCTTAGTGAGCATCTACGTCCAAAAATATATTATATTATGTCCCATGCCCATGGGTTTGAAGGTTTTGGCCCTATCGTTTACCCGCCGCCGCTGTTTTGATTTTTTTTTCAGAACCGCGGTGCATAACCAAAGTTATAATTATTTAGATAGAGGACACTTAGACAAACAAAAAAAAATACTGGACATTATGTCCTATAGTGTTACGTTTTGGAGTTATTCGCCGAAATATAAGTCAAAAACTGAAAAACCTTGAAAAAACAACTTTTTTGTCTTTTTTCTTCATGCATATATATGTCGCAGGGAGATGAAGAAATCAGGGATTTCACGAAATCCCTAGGGATATCACCAAATCCCGGAAGATGTGGAATATTCTTGTTTATTACGTCTTCTTACTAAAAGTACCTAGTGATATGACAAAATACTAAACATAAAGTCAGAGATTTGTCATTTCATTAAATTAAATGTAGTGAAATAAAGAATACTGTTGATGATTTTTCTGTCTACAGGGTTTAAATGAACCTAACCAAACCGAACCTCGGGGTGTCAATGAAGTCTGTCTTCTTCTCGTTCAAATGCAAAGTTGTTCAGCTGGTAGGTATTTACATAAGTAGGAGTGTACGAAACGGGGCACTGAGAAATAAAGAATGTCGTAAAAACGACTGGGGGTACCCCGACTCGGACCGGTTAGGTTAGAAGGAAAAACCCCTTCGTGATTATTTTTTTTTACACCACCCAGAAGTAGGATCACCGCGAAGCGCTGCTCCGTCGACTTTTTTGACATTTTACTAGATTTAGTTTGGTGTTTTGTCATATCACTAAATTCTTTTAGTAAAGGTGGGTACAGATTGGTGCAATGCAACATGTAATGTAATATTCTGCCTTACATTGCATGTTCCCTGCTGCCTTGGACGTGTGGCGCGCGCGGTACGCGCATTGACTACGAATCATTCGAGAACATCTGTTCCCGCATTTCGTTACAAACACTAGCCCTCGTCACACGTGTTCTTTTCTTTGCCCACATCACTACTTAAGTCGATATTCATTTTGAGGGTTCCATAAAACTTCCCTTGTTCTGTATTCCTCTATCAATAAAAGTGACTCGTCATCACTCCACGCACCCTCTTTCACCGCCATGATCGTTGCGCATGCGAACGAAACGAACGACCGTCCACGGCTGAGTCCTGCGCACACTGCGCGCCCCTTTGTGTTCGTACTAAAAACCGACAAATCTCGGATCGAGCCGCGCATGAGTTGTAACGCTCGGAGCGTGCGCGACCCAGGCGCAGTTCGTGCGCGCGAGGCGTCCACACTATGGGAATCCTGTTACATTACATGATACATTGCAGCAATGTGGACCTCAAATTCTTGCATTGCATGTTGCATTACATGTTGCATTGCACCAATCTGTACCCACCTTAAGAAGACGTAATAAATAAGAATATTCCACATCTGCCAGAAATTCGTGAAATCCCTAGGGATTTCGTGAAATCCCTGATTTTATCATTTCACTGCGACATATATACATATTGAACAAAAACAACATAATTACATCATGTAAGGTAATACGTGACCATCCAAGAGCTTATTTTTTTTACCTAAAATATTATCATCGTTGTTCTTCAAAACATTATTTCACATTAATACGAGATAATAGTTATTTATGATACTAGTGCGGTAAGTTGGTATTTACAAACGAGTAGAGGAATGTAAGCCCGAGACGAAGTCAAGGACTTACATTACACTACACTCACTCTACCTGCACTTTTGAATTCTCACCAGCACTCAGTTGGACAGCTTACAAGTGACGGCATAGTGCTGAATCATATTCTTGTATGCTCTTATATCATCCTATACTTATACGTCACCTGGTGGTTCATATGATCCATCCATTTTGGACATGAGCCTGTAGTCTACAAGTCGTTTCTGTAGGAGCTGGGTTTATTTTGAGCATCCTCCAAATTTTACCAAAAGTTCTAAATCCGATTCGTTTGTTTTCCGATATTCACATATTCCAAAAATAAAAACTCGATGGGTTCTTGTTAAGGCGTGAGATAGGGAGACGTTATTCCTCCGAAACTGTTCACGAACGCCTTGGAGGACGTTTTCAAGCTCTTGGAATGGAACGGATTCGGCATCAACATCAATGGCGAATACATCACTCACCTTCGTTTTCCCGATGATATAGTCATCATGGCAGAATCGTTGGAGCACCTCAATGCTATGCTCAGCGACCTCAGTATCGTTTCCCAAGGGGTCGGCCTTAAAATGAACATGGACAAGACGAAAGTCATGTCGAATGTCCATGTGGCACCCGTACCGGTTGTTGTTGGGAATGATACTCTCGAAGTTGTAGACCATTATGTAGGGAGAGGGAGAGGGAGAGGGAGAGGGAGAGGGAGAGGCAGGGAGAAGAACATTTCTTGACGTTTCATTTGATTGACGTGGCTGCCCATAGCCTAATTAGTACAGTAATAAATAGGTATAATACATAAATAATTATAATTGCATAAGTTGATAAAAAATGCTATGCAATAGCTTTACCGCGGCAGTCACCGAGTGCCACACGTTTTTTTTTTGTTTTTTCCCTTCCCCCCCCCCCCCCCCCAAAATTACCTCCCACATACAGATTTCATCTATTCACGTCACACCTCTGTGCTTGGGTCACAGGAATTGATATGTGTACCAAATTTCAACTCAATCGGTCTAGTAGATTCGGAGATAATTGACTGTAAGCGACAGACAGACGGACACACGAGTGATCCTATAAGGGTTCCGTTTTTGTATTTGGTCGTACGCAACCCTAAAAAACTTTCAATATTACCAATAAGACTTTTAATTTTTTACATAAATAAATACTAATTTAATGTATTATCACAGAATAATTAATAGTACTATACGTACAGAAGGACTACTCCAAAAAAAAAATCAAACAAATGTAAAATCTATATACGAGAGAATAAAGTACATTTTAACTGGCAGCCGTACCGCCCACCTACTTTTATAATAGCCTAAACTTCCCGTGCGCAAGCAAAAATGTACTGAATGGTTACGCCCGAGAGTTTATTTTGGTTTATCTGACGCCAACGACATTAAAAGGTTACTATGGGTCAAGCTCAATAGGGTTGCGACTTGCGAGTTTAGGCACAAATAGGTAGGTACCTATGCGTATTTTATGCATTTGCTAAATTACATTATTACCATAAATACCTATGTTCCTCAAGGAATTTTGTTTTTATCATCAGCCTATATCTTTTTGGTTTCGTCATCGATTACTACATACATTATTGATTGTTAGCACAGAATGATAATAGTAGGTACCTACGGCACCTTACGTGAGGAATAATATTTATAATAATATTATCTTTTCTACCTATTATTGTTATATTTTTGAACATTTATCTTACAAAAAAAAAGAATAATATTTAAAAGATTTTTATCGTCTATGGCAAAATAGCCAGTCCTTATTATTTTGCACTCAACCTAGTAACCGACCAATTACTATCGCATACTGTCACAGGCCCCGCGTTGCGTGTCTTTGTAGGTAGGTAAAAAAGTGGCGCAGCGAATTACGACCGCTGACCTTGAATGCGTAGTGTGGCCATTTTCTGAGTTAGAACTTTTAAACAACAACGCAAACATCTTTCTACTTTCTACCGATCTTAATTCTTAGTACTCAGCTTAAGGTGAGTGAGAGTGTCGTCTTTTTATCTTGGTCGTCCAGTAGGCTCACCCCCCCCCCCCCAATTAGTATCTCGCCTCATTTCCAAACTTGTAACCTCATGATTATGTATCATGATCAGTTAAGCCCATACTTCACAAGCAGGGAGATAATTTTGTTGATCATTACTAAATATGTACTATATATTTTTTTTCTTCATAATAATATTGTGTTATTAATTTACCAAAAGCACCTAAAGCAAGGAACTTGTGCGTAACTACACGTAACGTAACAAAAATATTAAGGAGACGGAGCGCGTGCGTAACGGGTGGCGCGTGGCAGCCGTAGTGAATGGGCCACGACATAATGGCCCCGCAACTACTTGCAGTTTTATGCCTACACCGCGGAGTGAGACAGGCCTGGTATTATTTAAGTTGGTTTTCTTACACCTACTATTTTCCACGCTGTGGTGATGTGAAAAGTTGTGTGTTGTGATTGGCAGCACAGTTATTCTGGTCTCGTACCTTTGAAACCCTCGCTACACTCAGGATTCTATATTTAATTATTCTATATTCCTTCACTTGCTCAGATTTCAATTCAAGTACTCGCGCCAAAAAAACAACTTTGCAGCCTTATAACAAATAACTATTATTTACAGAACTGTCTTAGAGCGAACTAAACTGGCGTCACCAAGTATCACCGTCAGATCGCAGAAATTCGCGATGCGAATCAGACCGCAGATATTTGCGATATAATAATAATATGCGTTGTATTCGTGCGAGATCGCAGATGCTTGCGATAAGATAGTACTTTTTAGACGTGCCTTCACCGTGGCTGACTTAGTGATTTACAGGAAAATAATGCTATTGAATAGTAGTCGGTTTAAATAGCAGCCAATTTAAAATGAAATATGCATAATTATTATTTAAATGTAATTGTACGATGTTGTGTGCAGCAGAACCAGCAACCGAGCGCGAGCGTGGAGCGGCTGTGCGCGTGGAACACGCAGCAGGAGGAGCTCGCGGAGACGCGGAAGATGGTGCAGAACGCCATGGCGGAGTTAAACCTGCTGCTGCGCCAGCACTTCTGACTCGCCGCGCACTCCCCGCCGCCCTCGCCGCCGCACTCCTCGCCGCCCTCCAACTGCTTCTTCGAGAAGAACTCGGAGAAAAACTCACTTTTTTAAGGAATCCCACGCTGAACGCGTAACGCGCCTCCTACATTTTATTATTTTATAATTATATTTAGTTTTGACTTGTTTACTATGTGGTGTTATTTAGCACGCTGCACTGAGACTGCGTCGTGGAGCGTTCAGGTTATGTACCGCGGCCATAGTTACCAAATGTTCCGTGTAATTATTTGGAATCCCGGAATCCCATTGAAAGGTGTTGTCGGTGGTATAACTATTAGGAAGACACACGTACCATTAAACCTGGGGCCCAAGTCTGCTAATTTAAGAATGGCTCAATTGAATATCAATTGGATCTCAGTAGCAGTTTTAACTACATTTGGTATTCTGCTACTAATTTAAGACCAATGGTTTTCCAGTGACATTCCATTGAACTGCTATCAGAATATTTGCTAGTCTGCTCTTCAATCGTGTTACAATTGTAAATCGATTGTGGACTTTATCGGTATTCTACTCATATCTGACGTTTGTTTACCATTTATGTCAATGGACACTCTGTGTCAATTTCGCTATTGTTGAACGATTGAGCAACAATAGATAATCTTAGGATGTTACAAGTCACTCTACGAAAAATTATTAAAAAAATTACTGTTCAACTGAGAGTCAAGTACAATTACACTACGACTCCATTACGACTCTATTGAGATTACATACAAGTTTTTGCAGAATACCAAATTTGTTCTAATCGTAATGGAGTCGTGATTGAATCTCAATTGAATATCAATAGCATGTGAGTTACATAAAATTAGCAGACTTGAGGCCCTGGTCAAACAAATAACGAGGATAATGGGTGCAAGAAATGAGGACGGGCGAATAATTATAAGTATATTAAAGACACTCGACTTGACATAGATATTAATCCATATTTTGCTCCTTAACCACATACGTGCGGTATGTGTGACTGCTGGCATATATTTACCTATAATGACTCATTATTAGAAATCTATTGCAAAAACTAAATATTTGATTGAATGAAGTACTTGTTTATTCTCTTGACCTTTAATTCAGAAACATAACTAACCAAATCCATGTATATTTTTAGATTATTCGTTAAATATTATATCAAATAACAGTTTTCGAACATAATAACTACTAATATTTTACTTTTTTTGCATCGTCATTGCAGTCTAATTTAGGTGTTCTCTTCAATAGACATCTCTTGGCTTCGGTTATTTTATAAAATTCGACACACACCCATTGAGGATTTTGAATTCTAAAATAAATTAAGTGTCGGTCTCTGAGACTTGTGGTAAGCGGATAAGGATGAACGACTTTTTTTTTTAGCTTGGTAAAATCATCAAATGTGTCCTCCCGCCCAGGGCAGGGCGGGAGGGACTGTCAGACTTGTATTGACTAAAATCCACGGTGTCCTTCATTAGCCCTTTACGTTCCAGGGTCACGGTAATGAAATGAGTCCCGCGACCTCGGCAGGCTTTGGCCCTCTAGAGGGGGGGGGGGGCTCAGATTGCTGACAGCTCTTTGAGGCGCGCGTGGAACACAACGCGCCGTCGACCCGGGCATGGTCCATGATCGGGCGGCGAGTTGCCCATTACTCGCCGCCCGCATGCGCGCCTACGGTGGCCGGAGATCGTCCCGCGACGTCCGACGCCGTGGGCGTCTACCACTGCGGCCGGGGCGGAGGGAGGACGCTGTCCTCTCTCTCTCGCGGCCCGCCTCCTTCTTCGCGAGCATAACTGCTTCGCAGAAGGAAGCGACCGCTTTCCACTCGGTCTCGCCCCGCAGCATGGCCTCGACCAATGCCGGGCGCGAGAGGTCTCCGCCTATCGCCTCCGTGAGGACACGGCGGTGCTCTGCCCAACTGGGGCAGTCCTGCACCGTATGCTCTACTGTGTCCTCCGGGCGATCTTCGCAGTGGTGACACCCGGGTTTCTTCCCTCCCTATCCAACACAGGTACCTCCCGAAACTTCCGTGTCCGGTGAGGACCTGCGTCATCCGATAGGTCAGCACGCCGTGACGTCTCTCCAGCCACTCCTCAAAGAGGGGTCTTACCGCCGCGACTGCGGCGTGCCCGAACCTCGGTTGCGACAGTCGTTGTCTCCATACCGCCCTGAGAAAGAATGAACGACTTGACGAAAGAAATAATAAGATACATTATAAACACCGGTAAATCGGTTTTAAATACGTTCGTTATAGAGAACAGGGTCCAAGCTACCGACAGTCAGGGCTCTAGACAAAGGAAACTCCTAAAGTTGGTTCCACCGGCGCCGCGGCACTGTGGGGCTTAGTGTGCGGCCCAAAATTAAATGTTCATCTGGTAGACGAACAAATTATACGTGAGCATTATAAAAATCACTTTTTCGGTGGAATCGTACCATAACAAAGCGCGACGTGTCAAGAGCTACGACAAGACGGACATTGAAGTTAATTTCAGTCTATGTCATGGTCCATGTTCACGAAATTACGCGCACACGCACACTATGCCCCCCACTGCCGCCGCGGCGCCGCCGCCGGTGGAACCAACTTTAGGAGTTTCCTTTCTCTAGAGCCCTGACTGTCGGTAGCTTGGACCCTGTTCTCTATAACGAACGTATTTAAAACCGATTTACCGGTGTTTATATGTATCTTATTATTTCTTTCGTCAAGTCGTTCATCCTATCTAACCGAGATTCGGGCACGCCGCAATCGCGGCGGTAAGACCCCTCTTTGAGGAGTGGCTGGAGAGACGTCACGGCGTCTTGACCTATCGGATGACGCAGGTCCTCACCGGACACGGAAGTTTCGGAAGGTACCTGTAAGAGCATGATAAAACTAAAAAAAATATATAATGTAGACCTCAACAAAAACTACCAACGAAAATTGGTTTGGATGAGATACAGTTAGCAGTTTTTGAGATATAGTACATTTTCAAAAACCGCAAATATAACTTTGCCATTCATACAAATACTATGAAAAGCAAAGTTATTTTTATTGTTTGTGTATATTACTTACTAATCTCAATATAATTATATCTCTAATCTATGCTTGCTGCTACGGAACCCTTCATGGGCGAGTCCAACTCGCACTTGGCCGGTTTTTTCTTACTGATTCTAAATGGCCAGCTACAAAAGGAGTTTTCACAATGAAACCTACTTATAAAATTCTCCTACAACAAAGAAGTTCTTTATTACAGTAGTGCACCACAAACATTTCTAATAAATTATATTCTCGTTAAATATACGCGGTAGGCATTTTTTTTTCTTTTAAAATAAAAAAAGAAATGTTATGCAATAGCTTCACCGCGGCAGTCTCCGAGTGCCACATGTATTTTTTTGTTAAAGCGGCAACAGAAATACATCATCTGAGAAAATTTCAACTGTCTATCGCGGTTAATGAGATACAGGCCGGTGATAACCGACGACCATAGGTAGGGAACCCTAAAAATCAATTCAAAACAGCACAGGTAAGTTTACTAGGTATTGAAAATTTTCAAAGTTTACAGCTTTCTGAAGCGAAATGAGCAACAAAATGAGTTCTTTGTGACTTCGTAACAACGGTCTAGATTTATGAATAGTTGGCGTCGACTTATGCATTAAATTAAAATGCATTATGATTAAAATTGTTCACTCTTTTATAATATTTTAAAGTTAGAGTGATCTTAATAAAGAAAGTGCGCGTAAAAGAACAAAATGGCGCCGACATGTTTTATGTTTTTGTAAGTTGAGGAGATTTTCTTACATTCTGAAAAGACGTAGGTACACCAGGACCTAATTAATTTAAAGATCGAGAGTTTTTATAATAATAATTTATTTTATTACAGACAATGTTAGTCCATATTACATACAATCAAATTAATATAATTATACGAATATATTAAAACTGAAGAGTTTGTTTGATTTAACGCGCTAATCTCAGGAACTACTGATTCGAAATGAAATAATATTTTAAAAGCACCCATAGAGCATTTTTGTTCATAAACCAAATTGCTTAAAAACAAAGAAAAAAATGTGACGTCTCAGTTGCTTTTCTTTTTATTTTTGAAAAGTATGCCTATATATTATTGTGCTCAAATTCTAATCAATAAAGTCGAACATATATGTATATACAGGGTGTAAGAAACATCGACGCACAAACGGATACCATGGGTCCAGGACATAATTCTGGACCCCCCCGTGTTGGAATTTTTCGTCGGTTTTTTCCTATTTTTTTATTTTTATGTTTGTTTTTTTATAGTGAGCCACGCTTAAAGTACTACAGGTACTGTGGTACTGGGCACAGTATTTAGGTATACGATGACCTTTCATTATAAACATCTAAGAAGACACCATTTCTAGTTTTTTTACATTGCTACTTTTAGTGAAAGTAGTGAATTAATTACTTTTTTATTTAAAATCTCATTGGGTTAGGTAAGAATAACGATTATGAACAGTCTAAAGTAAAAAAAAAACTTTGAAAAAAAAATTAGGAAAAATCCGACGAAAAATTCCAACACGGGGGGTCCAGAATCATGTCCTGGACCCATGGTATCCGTTTGTGCGTCGGTGTCTCTTACACCCTGTATATTTATATATTTCTAAAACCTAGTTTATTAATTAAATGATGAAGATCTAGATATTAAGATAGAATAACTTTCTTAAAACGTCTGAAATATAAACAATTAAAATGAGTCAGCAGTTTGCAATCAAACCTGTCTGTTAAGGCGAGTCTCACACCAAACCGCTCGTCCGCGCGGTCGAACGGTACTGCGGAGGTGGCGAAACGAATTTTAAAGCTCATGGGTACAAAAAGGCAGACCGGGCAAGTACCAGGCTTGCGGACGGCAAGTAATGAGAGACTGGCAATCCGATCATGTATCATGCCTAGGTTGACACGGTCTGTCATGTTCTACGGGCGCCTCACTGAGCTATCAGTAATCTGAAGGGACCCCCAAGGAGGGCCAAACGCCTGCAAGGGTCGTGGGACTGTCTTTACCGGTAAACCGTGACCATGAAACAGAAAAGGGTATTGAAGAAACACTGTGGGTTTTAGTCAGTATGAGTCTGGCACTCTCTTCCGCATCACCCTGTGTGTGAGGACGGATTTATTTATGATTTTACAAGGATAAAAAAAGAAGTTAACAATAACTAAAACCCGACTACGAAAAGATCGCGCACGGGTTTTAGTTATTTTTAACTTCTTTTTTATTTACCCTATTTGGGGTTATTTGATAAATGTAATACCTAATAAAAGCAAAGTAGCGAGTGAATTTCAAATGTACTCATTAAGCCTTTGCTTTTGATATCTATGTTGACACTGTTAGAAACAGGCAAAGTAGCTAGTAAAAGCTATTTATAATGTATATATATTTCAAATGTGCTCATCAAGCCCTTTAATTTGATACCCATGTCGAAAATATATTTATTTTTTTGGTTACGACTTTTCTTCTCCTAGAGGGTGCCATAGGTCACCAACCCTGTAACCAGCGGACAACTGAGACGCTTCTAAAGACACCTCATTTGTCAAGTAATGATAAGTAGTTTATAAGTTATGAGGGAACAGACAAACATACAAACATACCGGTCAAAATCATAACCTCCTTCCGGCTTTGCCCGACTACGCCTATGACGCATTCTGTGTGCAAGTCTAACAGTCCCTCGCGTCCTGCCCTGGGTGAGAGGAATCATTTGCTAATTTTACCACTTAATAAAAAAGGTAGTAGCAGATTTCATACAAACCAACCACTTGAGATCCGCTTCACCGCGCGGACGTGTGGTATTGTGTGGGAACCGCCTTAATCGGTTTTCTGCGAATTCTCTTCTATACATATAATAAAACAGTAAAACAACTGTGTCTGTACATTGAATATATTAAAAAAAAATTAAGGGTTTAGAAACAGTAATAGAGCACGAATCCAAAAGATAATCCTGTTTGTTTGTCTGTGTGTCTGTTTGTTTGTACACGCTAATCTTCGGAACTACTGAACGGATTAAATTTTTTTTTGTATAGATATTAAGTTGGAGCAACACATAGGCTACAATTTTATCTTGGAAACTTAAACACTGATGCAGAACCGCAACAGACCAGCTAAACTATAAGAGATACAAAAATGGCACCGTAGCAAAAATTGTTTCACGTGATGTGCATTTTCTGCTGCGAGAATAAATTTGAAGATCTGGAACACCTGATGTGGAACTCCAAGAGCCCAGCTACACTATAACATGTACAGGAATGACGTCTTAGCAAGAGTTGTTCAGCCTGATGAGCACTCTCTGTTAACGTAGGTATAAAAGATTGAAGATCTGGAGCATCTCGTCCCCGGGCTCTTGGTATTGGACATCAAACGTTTCAGATCTTCGAATTTGACGACCCCGTTGTCGGTGGCATAAGCAACAGGATCCGCGTACGAAGTCGCGGGCAGAAGCTAGTTTACTAATAAAAGGATGAAAGTTCGGCAAAGATCAAAGCTTAGACTTAATAATACAATTCAATTAATTGTTAGATTTTAATAGGTCATCGTAAAGCTGTGTTTTGTGAAATAAAAGGAACTGAACGGTTTTTTTTATGAATTCGTTATTGTATACAAACTTTTGTAGGTCAGTGTAAATGGTGGCTTTAAATAAATGTCTATTTTAATTATTTTCGTTGAAACTTTTTCATTATTAAATACTTATAGGTAAACAGATTTGCAGCTTGTCGTTACTTCTCAGAATTTGACCTTATAAGCTACACTATCGAGTGGTTTAATAATACAGGTTATGTATTTCAACCAAGGATATCCATTTTTCAGATATCCAAAGATACAATTTTAATTTTCATCAAAATTGGCCTTAAAACTCATTTTATTATTTTTCGATATTCCTCATAGTTTCGGATATAGCCATACAAGCCCCGTTGAAAAATTCATCCTGTATATTTACTTCATAAGGACAGAGGTTGACAACTTAACATCAAGTTTCTAAGCTCGTTCTCTGCTCTTCCCGACAAAGTTTAAACGCTAGTTAACCCAATAAAAAAACATGTGAAGAAGTTAGATAACGTTGTGGGCAGAGCAAGTACTTTGAAAGACCTCTTACAAGTATCTGTTTAGATTTTATCATCGCAACTAGCCTTAAATTCACCGATAATCTGCGATAAAAATCAGCAGTTGGGTTATAAACAGTAGAGATGTACCACAGACGACACTAGAGAGCAAAAGTATGGAATCACTTCATCATCATCATCATCATCTCAGCCATAGGACGTCCACTGTTGAACATAGGCCTCCCCTTTAGATCTCCACATATACCGGTTTGAATCACTTACTTGGAATTGATCCGGGATAAGTTTGTGGTATATGATTTCTTCTCAGGATTTGATTCTTTTTAGCAACACTATCGAATAGTGTAATAAAAATAAAACAGGCTGTGATTTTGTTTCCAAAATTTTTTCGTTCGGTTCCTAGTCAGGATTGTTGATTTTTCTAAATTCCAATGATGCAGTTTTAGTTTTTGTCAAAATTGGCATCAAGACTCCTTTCAATGTTTTTCGATATTCCTTCAAGTTTCGGATCTAGCCATCCACGCTCCGTTGAAAAATTCACCCTGTATAGTTAACATTCTTCTGTTACGTAAACCAAAATTGGCCGTTATTTTATTATTTATTTATAGCAGATCTGAATCCATATTTTGTTAGTAAAAATCTAGTAATGTTAGTAGACACCAAATTATATTATTTACAAAGATCAAAACGACGATACGATGCTTTCTATATTGGCAATACGTCACAATTTAGTACAGTTTTTATTGAATTCTGACGTCACTCTCGAGTTTTGATGCGTTATAATTTATAATATAAATATTCATTGATTTTTCAAAAGAAAAATACTTGTTCGTTATTTTCAAAAAACTAAATGACGGGCTGATTAGATTTGTAATTTATAAAACTTCAAATAGCCAATTCAACAAAAAATACTGATAAGCTTACTAATTTTCAAACCGTTTGGCCAATCGTAGTCGTCCCATCTCTAAAAACAATTCCACTAGACTTGTTTTTGAGAAGTTGCGTAAGTCTATAAAAAAGTACTTTAAAAACAAAGTATTTAATCGTTTTCGTAAGCTCTTGAAATGGTCAGCAATTCGGCACTTTAACTTTGTCTTGAGAACTAACAAGTATGTCTACGTAGGTACTTATCTACTTTGTTACATTTTCGAATATTAAAATAAAGAAAATTGTTTACTTATTTCTTGTAGAATCAGAACTTTACGAGCTGTTATAATAATTATATTAGATAAGATGGCCTGTTGTTTCACATTATATTATACAGCAGTTAGAAGACACAATCATGAGATAACATAACATCGCTCCTATAATGTTGGATGGTTTGGGTAGAGACCACATTTTAAGTTTTGTCCTGTGATAAAAGCAACAAATCTTTTGCCATTAGATATACAAAATAAAAAGAGACAAAAGAGTATTCAGGCTAATAAATAGTCAGCGCGGGGATCCGGACGGCGAGTGGGTGACTCGACGTCCGATCATGGACTATGGCTCAGATTGGCCGACGGCGCCTAGTGTTCCACGCGCGTCTCATAGAGCTGTCTGCAATCTGGCGGGGCCCCCCTTAGAGGACCAGAGCCTGCCGGGGTCGCGGGACTGTCTCATCAGATAACCGTGACCCTGGAACTTTGAAGGAACACCGTATATTTTAGTCAGTACGGGCCTGATTGTAGAGCGGGTGGCCTCATTTGATAAGTGTTAAAAAATGTTATTCAGAAAATTCTTAATGCAAGACCCCCACTAAACGACGATTCGAACTAATGATGTCAAAATGAATACTAAATTGGCACTTTTTTACAATTCAACCAATGCGGTTCTACCATTTTTTTACAGACCCTGAAAACTTGTAGCTATATAAAATATTTGTCCAAACAAAAGGCGAAAAATATCGAAGTTACTACTCCATAACATTATATCACAAAAACGATTTTTCCTCCATCCACGTATCTCGGAAGATTAAAAACAATACAGTCCCCAGGAGTGGAGGGCTCCCATTAAAATGAGGACAGCGTGAGGTACTTTATAGAGCCATAACGGAGATCGTCACAGATCTTGCACGACTAGCCTTTTGGGGACATTCGTGTGTGTGGTGCAAGGTAAAACACTTAGAACAGCGTTTCCCATCTGCCAGGAGTGCCAGGTCACGACCCGGTACCGGGCTATCAAAATAAAATACCGGGTCACAGGAATTTTTACTAAGTATATATAAATAGGGGAACAGTGTATAATACGGGGACACGAGGTACCTATGATGGGAAATCACACACCTAAGGCAAACTTAACACAAACTAACGTAGCACAAGCGCCAACAGGACGCCATTTGCGTCTGGGCGCTTACAAATGACGTCCTGATGGCGCTTGCTCTACGTTAGTGTTGTGTTAAGTATGCCTAAAGAGTGTACGTCCCCATTATACCTCGCGATTATTAACGTCCCCGTCTTATACACTGTTCCCCTACATAATGTGTTATTTTACCTAATGGGTTAACAAGCTTTTAAGCCCAGCTTTGGTTAATTAGTATTAAGTGAGTCATGAAGAGGCAGTGTCAAAATTACCGGGCCATGGGTGAACAATGTTTGGGGAACACTGACGTAGAACATTTGATAAATTCTAAGTAGTCACATTGAATTGTTGAATTATTGTTAGTTTTCTTTTTAACTTTTTAAGGATGCGGTTGTCTGAACAATTAACGGCTGCGCAGCATGTCACGGGTTCAACTCCCGCATGGAACAAAAATTTGTAGAGACTGGGTGTTTGTGTATGTGAGTTAAAATGTTTGTAAATTAATGTACCCACGACACAGAAGAAATTCCAAGTCGATATTTGATTTTATGACAAGGCGACTCCAATGCCTTCAACTGGATACAATACGACTCTGTGACTGCAACGGAGTTTCTGACTTAATTCTGTCTGACAAAGTCTCTTTTCACTTGTACCACACAAAAGCGGCAGTCTTAAAATCGTATCCAAGACGGTACTAACGTAACCAATAAAAATAACTTTGAAGAACCTTGACCCTAACGTTGACGACCCCTCCTGCCACGCCCCAACACTTTTTAAACCACTTTCTCGTTCATTGTAACTCTGAAAATAAATGTCATTTCAATTTTGTGACCCCTGTTTTTAGGTTATGATGGCTAATCTGCCAAGTCATGGAAAATAAGTGATCATTCTTTTTACCGTGTTTTGTCATGACAGGACAGACGAGCTACATCATGAAACCTAATAATATTAGGCCTTTTATGAACCTGTAGAGAAATTAAGAACATTGACCTGTGCTTTCATAATTGCATATCATGCTAGTGATGATGTTTCGCGAATGTCTGACACACCACGATTGAAAGGTGATACTGGGAAAGTAATAATAATATAATAATATTCCACAACTATCACACAACGCCATCTAGTCCCAAGCTAAGCAGAGCTTGTGTTATGGGTACTAGACAACTGATAAACATACTTATATTTTGTATTTCTAAATACATAAATATTATAGATAAATTACACCCAGACACAGAACAAATGATCGTGCTCATCACACAAACATTTGTTCTGGGTGGGAATCGAACCCACGACCTCCGGCATAGCAGTCAGGGTCAATAACCACTAGACCAACAGGCCTGACAAAAAAAGTCTTTAGTTTTAATTCAGCAATACCGAATACCAGTATTGTTTTAAATAACGTCGCAATAAATAAGGTAAAGGGACAATTTTGCAGGTTTTCATTATTTAGGAAACATGGAGTAAAGGAACATAAATAATGAACTCCGGTATATCAAAACTGAGAACAGTGATGAGTGTGATGACGCAGTGTTTATGGCCCCGACTTACGTGATGTAATTCGCAGATTCAAACCCAGCCAGGCGTATTTCTTTGTGTTTTTTATTTCATCGCCACTGCTCTAAAACGGAAAACGGAGGAGATTCGTTGACGAACCAAAGTTACCGACATAGCCCAACGAATTAGCAAGTTGAAATGGCAGTGGGCAGGCCATATAGCACGCAGAACTGATGGCCGATGGGGCCGTAAAGTTCTCGAATGGAGACCACGCACCGGTAAACGCAGCGTAGGACGTCCACCCACTAGGTGGGCAGACGATCTTATGAAGGCCACAGGATCACGCTGAATGCATGCCGCTCACAACCGGTCCTATTGGAAGTCTAAAGGGGAGGCCTATGTTCAGCAGTGGACGTCTTACGGCTGATATGATGATGATGATGATGAAAAACGGTGAAGGAAAACATCGTGAAGAAACCTGTTCTAGAACATAAGTTTCAAATACATGTGATGTGGTGGATTACAGACCTCTCCGTCTCAAACAGAGGAAGCCTGTGTCCCAGCAGTGGGAACATTTTAGGCTGATTACGCTATCAAAATTGTTCTTGGATGAAATACCAGGAATTTCTGACTGCACTATTATTAGAAAAATGCTATTATTGTATTAATGACTTTTTAAATGATAAGAAAATATGACTATGTAATTTGTAAGTGTTCACTTGTGTTCGTAGAATGACCATTTATGCCTAAATGTAATTCAATTCATTTCAGTGACTATTTCTATTGTATTTATTAATGTTAATTTGAAACGATATGAAATTTGTTATTAATGATAAAGTATTGATTTAGTATTTATTTCTTTAAATGAATATTTTAAATTTGCATATTTTGCATAAAACGACATGATATTTGTAATTAACGTATTTCTGTAAAATTGCATGCCGTAAGGTAGAATGTCGCGGAAGCCTTCAACCATGTATCATCTTATGCCTGTACCTACATTGTTGCAAATAAATATCTGAATCTGAATCTAATTTCCTTCTCTTAAAAACACGGTACCCAGCCTAAATTCAAAACACAAATTCAAAATGGCGCACGTTAAACTCACGACTACGCATTCAAACAGAAATTGTACAATAAAAGGCTTTGAAATGCTTGTACTTTGCAGATCTGCTAACTGGCAGCGCTTTGCAGCAGACTCTCGTAATATCTGATGATATGTCATCGTCACAGGAACGGATGACTTCATAAAAACTTTTATTCACACGTCTTTGGCAAAACTGGATGTGTTGTATAGAGTAGCGCTTTCAGCAGAAGTTTGCAGCGCTTGTTATGCTGTTATTTCGTTAGTATTTATTATTATTAATAATAATTATTTATATCAGATCTTAAATCCATGTTCTGTTAGTAAAAATCTTAAAACTAATGTTTGTAGACATCAAAATACATTATTTACAAAATTTAAAAGCGACTGAGTACACCTACCTGTGCAGTCGTATCCAGTGAGCCAGCATGGGGCTGTCCCACCTATCGCACAAAACACTCAGGGTGCTGTGGGAGCTAATACGTATTCTACCGAGAATGGAAGCGCATCGTTTCCTGATAAAGGCATGAAAACCATCGACTCTGGCCTCGGCAAACATCCTGGAAGCGCTACAAAATCGTGGTAGACCCAACAGCATCCTGAAAACATTGTTATACTGGACACGCAGGGCGTTGTATGCCCTCAGCGTATACCTGACCCACAGACTATTTATACTATATTCATTTAACTTTACACATTTTTATATATTTTTTATAAAAACAAAACAATAAAAAAAAAAAAAATTAAGTAATAGTGGAGCTACCGGTGGTTAGGGCTCCAGAGATAGGAACCTCTTCACAGTGTAAGCCGTATCGAGGAGTACAGCCTTTTGAATCAGGGCCTGGATCTTGATGGATTGGATGATGGATGGATGGATAATAGGTAGATTGAATGGGGGTCATTGATCCGAAACATATACATTAATATGGACATTCCACCGGAATTGATTTGATTATTATAAAAAACCAGAACTTAGATGGGTATCGTAATATGCCAGGGTTGCGGAATTTGTTCGAAAGAGTTACCGCGGTCCTGGAACGCAAAGACATTAAATATCAAAGCTATTAATATTCAATTGTTTTTGATATTCAACAGATAAATAATTAATTAATTTAGTTTTAATACCTTCTTTTATTAAAATTTTTAATTGACTAGTAATGATAGCACTACCAAAATTAACAATATTTTTATTGAATCCGGAAATACCGGAATTACTTTCCGGAAAAATGGCTTATCCATGTTATTCTTTCTGTGTGCAAAAATCAATCTACCTATTCTGATCTATGGTTATTATTTACTATAATTACATTTCTTAAAAATTTCTCTAGCGTGCTGTGATGTCATTTTTGATGATGTCACAACTCAAACAGTGTGTACTCTACCTCTCAAAAAAAACAAAATCTCACCGTAGGCAAATCCATATTATGAGAAACATCCATACCTACATCAGAAATTATTGTGTGGTTCTTTTCTCAAAGACATTTTTTTTTAATTAAGGCAGTCTATTTATCTTTGGGATCGCGAGGCAGTCTAAACAGGTAGTCGTGACCCCGGAACATAAAGGGCTATTGAAGGAAGCCCGCAGATTTTAGTTAGTAAGTACGAGTCTGACCGTCCCTCCCGCTCCACACTGGGTGGACTCATTTAAGGATTTTAATAAATTAAAAAAGGTAAATACAAATACAGACAAAATAAACGGAAACGAAAATTGGTACCTACAAAAGTGACGTTTATTTTTAAGAAATCTCTTTAATACCTGCAAAAGGAATGTGTAGTTAATCTTTTTCTTTTTATGTATTTGTAACATTCAACCTTCTTCTTCTTCTTTTTCCTGCCCTTATCCCATTCTACTTGGGGTCGGCGCAACACGTTTTCTTCTTCCATTCTCCCCTATCAGACGTCACAGTATCATTTACTCCTTTTTCTTTCATATCATTCCTTAGACAATCCATCCATCTTTTCTTTGGCCTTCCTCTTCCTCTCCATCCATCAACATTCATACTCATCACTCTCTTAGTCACATGGGTGTCATCCCTCCTCATCATATTATGTCCATACCAAGATAGACAATTCCCTTTCATTTTTTCTGTATCAGGCGCCACTTTCAAACTTCCACTTATAAACTTATTCCTTACTTTATCCATTCTTGTCACTCCACACATCCTCATCTCCGCTACATGCAATCGTTTCTCATCCATCTTTTTCACAGGCCAGCATTCCGATCCATACAGTACGACAGGTCTAATCACGGATTTGTATATTTTCCCCAATAATTGTACATTCAACCAGTTAACAGAAATAACATCACTCTCCAATCATAAAAAAAAGCTCAATGAACCACAAAATTCCAGCGCTTTAAAGCACAAATAAATCTAGTATCTAGCGCTTACCGCTTCAACGTTACAGTTTCAGATGTCATAGTTGCAAAGCCATCGTCTCGCAAGTAATGAATAGGACCAATTAGTGAGACTGCCGTTTCAACGACCCTCAGGGAGACATTTACAGGCAACGCGTGAAAGGGCAAAAATGTATGCGTATAAGTACAAAATGGCCGCCTGGCTGGGTAAATTAATTCTAAGTTTAATGAGAGCTGGGTTAGACAAAGGAGTAGTATGGTGGGTAGACGCCTTCCGGGACTTTTTTTTTATTTGAGATGGATGTACAAAAGTTGGAGTACAAAGGAGTTACGGTACTATAAAAAATATGTAGGTATATATATTTCTACAGAGTTTAAAGGATGATTTGATGCTCATAATAATATGGTATTAAAAAAAATGTAATGGATTGAAAGAAAGAAAGAAGAAATATTTATTTAGCTCAAAACCACGACAAACACACAACAAAATAAAATAAAAACATGAAACAGAAAAATGGAAACTTAAACAAAAACTTTTTCAAAAAAAATTGTAACCGACTTCCCACAAAAAAGTTCAAAATAACCTACAAAAAAACTTTTCTTTCGAAAGTCGGTGACTTTCTTTTTTATTTCATTGACTTTTTGTCACCGACTTTCGAAAGAAAAGTTTTTTTGTAGGTTATTTTGAACTTTTTTGTGGGAAGTCGGTTACAATTTTTTTTGAAAAAGTTTTTTATTTTATCCTTTTTAGTTTCAATATTCAACCCAAATTATTGTCAAATA
Organism: Agrotis exclamationis; assembly: GCA_950005045.1. NCBI lineage: Eukaryota > Metazoa > Arthropoda > Insecta > Lepidoptera > Noctuidae > Agrotis > Agrotis exclamationis. Next base: position 3,314,991 of record OX465431.1, on the reverse strand, counting down.
CATAATTTTCTTACATGTACACTAAAATATTGTAATCCGTAGCACTGGTAATAACATCGCACAGTGTTTTATGAAGACCATTTTTCAGACATGGCTTTTTTATGTAAAAATCTGATAGTTTAAGTTATTTAGATGCATTATTTTGTATCCCCATTTCACTAGCGTGTTTAGTTATTGAGATAGAATTTTTTGAAAATCGTTGTTTTTGCAACCAGCTATTTAGAAAAAAAATCATTTCTCTGAAACTAAATATGATACGCAATTATGACCTTAGAAACATCGATGGCGTTTTTTATGCTGCATATTTTAGAGTACAAATAAATTTAAGAACTTCCATAGATACGGACTTATACGAGGTTTTTCTTTTTTAGATTTTATTTTTTTCTCAGTAATTTTGTCGAATTTGGAAAAGTTATTTATACTGAAATTATGCCCTTTATCTTCCCTACGCACCACAAAAATACTACATCCCAATTGAGTGGAATGTAGAAGTTATACCAAATCAAACAAAAATACAGGCCTAGGAACATGAAATTTTGCAAATGGTTTCTTTTTTAACCGACTTCAAAGAGAAGAAGGTTTTAATTATGTTGGGTTGGGTGTGTTTTTTATTTTTTCTGTATTTTCACCGATTTCTTGGTCAATTATGGACCGATTTTAAACATTTTTTTGTTTGAACGGTTATACTTTCGATTTGGTCCCATAAAAATATTGTTATGATCTGATAATGACTTTCAAAGAAGCCTAAGTTATATAGTCAAAATTCTAATGACCAATACATCCCATCAAATAAAAATGTATTCATTGTAATTCCGATTCGAAAGTGAAAACCCAAGCAAAAACAGTTTATTTCGAAGAACTTCTACATTCCACTCAATTGGGATGTGGTATTTTTGTGGTGCGTAGGGAAGATAAAGGGCATAATTTCAGTATAAATAACTTTTCCAAATTCGACAAAATTACTGAGAAAAAAAATAAAATCTAAAAAAGAAAAACCTCGTATAAGTCCGGATCTATGGAAGTTCTTAAATTTATTTGTACTCTAAAATATGCAGCATAAAAAACGCCATCGATGTTTCTAAGGTCATAATTGCGTATCATATTTAGTTTCAGAGAAATGATTTTTTTTCTAAATAGCTGGTTGCAAAAAAGACGATTTTCAAAAAATTCTATCTCAATAACTAAATATGCTAGTGAAATGGGGATACAAAATAATGCATCTAAATAACTTAAACTATCAGATTTTTACATAAAAAAGCCATGTCTGAAAAATGGTCTTCATAAAACACTGTGCATCGCCCATGTATGTACTCTTACACAATGAGCTAAAAATTAAAACTACTGCACCAAACTAAATGAAAATTTTATGGGACCAAATGGCAGATATACTGTATCGAACAAAAAAAGAATCAAGGAAATCGGACCAGAAACCTCGGAGTAATCGGTGTAGACAATGTTGAAAACTTTTTAGGTTTTTGTTGAATTTTGTTGATTTTTCAAAAAGTGCTAGTCCGATTTCGATGAAATTTTATGGGACCATTCGGGAAGTATACCCTTTCCAACAAAAAAAGAATTTTTCAAATCGGTTGGTAAACGACGGAGTTATGCCCGAAGAAACATAAAAAAAAATATATAAACATCCGAATTGAGAACCTCCTCCTTCTGGAAGTCGGTTAAAAACTAAAAGGGAGAAGTGAAAAACAAAGATTTGATGTGTGTCCCATGGCTGCGCCAAATAGGCCCAGTTCAGCAAAATGTCGAGCAACTAGTGCTCGACGCTGGTTTTCAACTACTGGTTTTGAATATCTTGTTTTTTTTTTTAAATCATTTTAATAATATTGGGCTTGATTCGATTTCTTGATAACATACAAAATATTGTAATATTGACGGCACGGTTGGCGCACTGGCTAAGCGATCGACTGCTGCGCAACGCGTCGACGTTTCTATCCCCACACGGAACAAATATCTATATTCTGCAAGTAGTTGTTCCGAGTCTGGGTGTTTTTGTATGTAACTTTCTATGTTTCTAAACGCACCCACGATAGGAGACAGTTCTAGTGTGGGGAAACGTTCTTTAAAAAAAAATACATGTGGCACTCGGAGACTGCCGCGGTGAAGCTATTGCATAACATTTTATTTTTTATTTTAAAAGAATAAAATCGCCTACCGCGTATATTTAACGAGAATATAATTCACTTAAAATGTTTGTGGTGCACTACTGTAATAAAGAACTTCTTTGTTGTAGGAGAATTTTATAAGTAGGTTCCATTGTGAAAACTCTTTTTGTAGCTGGCCGTTTAGAATCAGTAAGAAAGAGTAAATTGTTTTTATGACGGATATTTTTATGATTGCCGAAGTCTCCCGAACTGAAACGATGTTAAACGATGCGTGGTGTCAGGTATTTTCGTTAGGTTTTTGAAAAGTTTTTGATTCGGTCGCCGCGCCGCGCCGCGCTCAGAGCACCAACATACAGCTAGTTATATCGCAACGACACATCGCATCGCAGCGTAAAGGTATTGCAGTCATGATTCCGAAACAAACTGAAAATGCCTGCAGCAGACGGCAACGCCACATTCCTATTAGTTCTGAATGTTCCATGAAACAAGGTGTCTGCCAATATTTTTATTGTGCGCACAATTAAGGAGTGGAATTCCCTGCAATCTGTATTTCTCGACAGCTATAACCTTGGGGTCTTCAAGTCAAGAGTGAACAGGTTACTTCTAGGCAAGCGTGCTTCAACGTCGACCACATCTTCGCTTACCATCAGGCGAGTTAGTGGTCAAACGTGAACCTATCGTTATGATCCCATACTACCTCAAATGGCTTAGCAGAATCCTGTGATACGTCGAAAATACTGCAGAATTAATTTTGAAATAAATATGGTAAAGTTGAGGATTTATGTTAGGTCTTATGTTTGGCGAAAACACGATTCCATTAAATTTTCTCGATAGAAAAAAATCCCAGTTACCTCTAAATAGAACAATAAACCGCTGGCAATCATCACTTAAAATTAGATCATGAAACTTTTTATACTAACAGTACCCTGAGCACGAATTTACAGTATTTGAGACGTAAAGTAAACTGAAACTTTGACAATTTCAAATTGACAATTTTCAAGGAAAAAATTAGTTCCTACTTCGCACACCAGAGGCGCTGTTCCAGTTTTTCATACAAGAAACGCTGTAAATACTGAAAAGACGCTGTAAAGTAAAAGAGTGAAAACTCGTGCTCAGGGTACAGAACTAACTATAAAGCAGGTCTTATGTTATTGTTTTTTTTTTTTTCATAGATTTGCGTGTAGACAGCTATAAGAAAGAGCAAGCAATAGTGCATGGTTCGTGCAAGTGCGAGCGAGTAAGATTATATTGAGGTCCTATGCAGCCTTAAATAATAAAATAATTCGCGATCGCAATTTATTTTTGTATGTACTTAGTTGTCTCAGAAAGTACCTCACAAAGCTTGTATTATTCACTGAGAAACAAATGCAAAGCAATAATGAAAGTATCCCTAACATTAATTTCACCACTAATTTGATCCGTAAATTATAACTTTTTCCCCGGCTTGTCCATTCTTCATCAGTATGACTGAGTTTTTAATTTTTTCTGAACAAAAATCATTAAAACTTGCAGAACGTCAGTTCCCTGTGATTTAGATACTTTCTTTCTTTCATTCTCTTTTTTTCATTTCCGTTTTTGTTTTTTCGCCTAAACTGCCTCTATTCCAACAGACCGTGGTATTCCTATAAAAAAAAAATTTGATTCTTTTCCAGAGTACAGCATGACGCGTAAGGATGGCTGAAGAATAGCAACATAAATTTATATTTTTATACACAATAACGCTTGTGTCGCGTCTTCGCAAAGATATTTTTAAAGAAACGACGTGTAAACAGCGTTCGAAAAACAAGGGAACGAAAAATTCAGCTTTGTGAGTAGTGGTTGCGATGGCCTACTGGTTATGGCGTCTGGAGTACCTATCCAGAAGACGCAGGATCGAACCCTGCTCGCAACTGAATTTTTCGTTTCTTTAAAAATATCTTTGCGAATAGCAACATGTTTTCTACAATTTCAAACATGGCCATGCTTAGAACGATAAAAGAAAATTCACACTCTTTCATTCTCTCTATTCTTCTATCGACAAAGAATGTTTCTACAGTGTCATCTTACGCCTATTTTAAGGAAAAAATCATTTTTTTTTTCCTTAAAATAGGTAGGTAATACTCATCACCTGAGGGCACACCAGCGATGTTCTCAATAGGCTAATCATCTCAATGGCTTTTTTTTACGTAGTAAAATCATCAAAACGGTCCGTGACCCAGGGCAGGACGGGAGGGACTGTCAGACTTGTACTGACTAAAATCCACGGTGTCCTTCAATAGCCCTTTACGGTAACTTGATGAGACGGTCCCGTGGTAAAAATCTTTTTTTTAAATCCTTGCTAGTACTTAATTCATAATGAATACTGCTAATTTTGCTCGCCAGTCCCATTAATTATTAAAATAAAATTATCTGCACACGCCATGATAAGCTCCCACGCAACAATTGATTTATTAAATATGAAAACAGGCAGAATATGAGGACATTAATTATAATTTTAAATGTAACCACAGCAAAAAAGTCTAAGGAATTTTAGACATCGGGTTCTGTATCTCAGACAAAATGAGGAATATTTTTCTTATTTACACTTTATTTGGGTGACAGAATCATCAAATGAATCCGTCCCTGAATAGAACGGTAAAATACTGTCAGACTCTAACTGAAAAAAATTCACCCTATTCTTCTAATTGCCCTTTAATTTCCATGATCATGGTAACCTGCTCAGACATTCCCATAATCCCGTTGACACATTGCAAGCTGTATTTTTAGGTGCCGTGATTATACAACATATACAAGCACGTCAGTTACAAACAACATCATAAAGTATTTATACACTCGTGCACTGAAAAGTTGAAATATACCTATTAGCTCCTAAAAGAGAAGTTGCTATACCCTCCAGTGGAAAAGTTACACTCAGAATTTTACTGCGACACATATAACGTAGTCGTAATTAAAAGTAGTCCAACATTTTTCCCCACTCAAAAAGGCACCTGCATAAATAAAACACAACGTACTTATCCCAGTTTCCGAGCCAAGGATCCCCGATCCTCGAAACTCTCGCAACGAACACTTGAAAAAGAAAATTGTTCTGACGTCTAGAGACTGGCATAAATTCATGGCTTTACATCATGATTTAAAAAACAGAAAATATAGGGGACTAGCCGACAAGATACTCTCACTTTTAACAAACGAAAATCATCCTTGTTTCAAAATTTTTAAAGGGCTTTTTCGGGCGGGCGAAATTTTCTGGAGAGACGAAATTTTTGTCAGTACAAAAGTTGGATGAAATAATAAATATAATATCTCTGTAATTTTTTCAAGGGAACGAAATTGAGTGTAGCGAAGTTTTTTAGATCATTAAATAATTGTTATTAGTGAAAATATTATTCAGGAACATTAATTTTCTAGGAAAATGTTTAGGAATTTTCCGCCTCCGAACGAGCATTTTAGTTTTGTGTTCTTTGTTCCGCAGTAATGGAACCTGTTTACTATTCAGAGAAAATTAAGGAGCAATTTTACAATAAAAGGCGTAAAAATATATTTTAATTTTATTTGAGACTATTTTAGCAGTGTTGAATGAAGTGTTTTTGGGTTTTTCCTTCAAGAACTACCAAAGTTACGGTACATGGATTTGTGCCTGGTTGATGGCAAAAGGCTCACCCCATAATATATGGGATAATTTATAGTAAAGATTACTGACAGGATCAGTTTTTAAACTGACATAGTCACTGACACTATCATTAACCAAGCATATAGAACTTAAAACGGGATTTTTAGCAAGAAGCTGAAAAAAATAAATAAAAGGCGCTATTTGGGCGCTTTCACATTAGACAATAACAATATCGACACAATATCGGTGGGATTGGTAGTTTCATACGTTTCAAGGGAAAATGAGCGAGAGACGACGATGTGCGTTAATGAAAGAGAAACTGTATTATCCTCAGTATTATCTGTGTTCCATAAGTGACAAGTGTGACAACACTCATAATCAGAGACTACAACGCGTCTTCTCCAAACTGTGTCAGCCGAACTGTCATGTCAGGACCGGCGTCTCCCGCCTTTGTAAAACAAGAACCATTACAACTGTGATTAAAACTACTGTTCATTTTTCAACAATCCGAAGATTTTCAATTATGTGCGTAAACACTGTGTAATGTAAAAGCGCTCATTGACAGAATCATTCTCTGTTATTTTACTTCTATGAACCCATGCATATTCATTCTCTACCTACTCATATACCTACGTATAGGTATGTGATGACCACATCTGGTGACGGCATCCTATTAAAACCTTTAAAAACCTCGGCATACCCGGAAAATGTACAAGTTGCCGTCACAAGCCACATCAAAGAAACCCGTTTAAATAAAAAAGGGGCACTGGTTGCAAAATTTACCCATCACTTGTTTTTATTTTTCCCAAAATAAAATTACTCAACCCGTCAGAACAGAAAAAAAGACGATAATTAAAAAAGAACTCGAATTTAACAAACTGCCAACATTAGGTTTGAGGTTAACGTTTATACTTATAACTAGCACGAAACCGAGTCTATTCCTGCCCTTACTTTTGAAATTATAACGACCCCGTACTGTGTACGGCAACCATAACAGTTCTCGTTGGTAATTCTCTCACGACAACATCCATTGCGTGTTTTAACCTGCTTCTTTCTTAAAGGTATCTATCAAATACCGCAATGTATGATAAAGTTAAGTGTTTAAGCGATTGTGCAGAGAGTTCGTAATAGGGTAAACTGACCGCAGTTCTCATTACGTCGTCAGCAAATAGTTGTGAGTGTTAGGTAGTGACTTGCAACACAGTTAGCGGGCTGAGGAGTGGCTTTGAGCGGTACAGGTTGCTACAAACATACGAGACAACAAGCGATGCATGTTGTCGACTTGCCTTTATAGCTTACGCTAGTAGACAACTACCACATATTGGTAAATGACCAGTGAAACCGAGATTTATTTCTATGTGGTAGAATCATCAAATGAGTCCTCCCGCCCAGGTCAGGACGGAGGGACTGTCAGACCAGGACTGACTAAAATCCACGGTATCCTTTTTTTATTTTAGCGTGGCAAAATCCTCAAATGAGTCCTCCCGCCCAGGGCGGGACAGGAAGGACTGTCAGACTTGTACTGACTAAAATCCACGGTGTTCCTTCAATAGCCCTTTATGTACCAGGGTCACGGTTATCGAGTGAGACAATCCCGCGACCCCGGCAGGCTCTGGCCCTCTTAGGGGGCCCCGTCAGATTGCTGACAGCTTTTTGAGGCGCGCGTGGTACTTTTTTATCCTTTTTTTTTAGCCTGGCAAAATCATCAAATGAGTCCTCCCGCCCAGGTCAGGACAGGAGGGACTGTCAGACCAGTACTGACTAAAATCCACGGTATCCTTCAATTGCATTTTACGTTCCAATTACCAGAGCCACGATTACCAGATAATACCGCGATCGCAGGAGTAACCGACATAGCAGACTGAAATGGCAGTGAGCTGACCATGTCTGTCAAAAGACCAGTGGAATTGGAGCTGACGAGTCCAGGAGTGGAGACCGCGTATCAAAAATCATATGTGGGTTATGCGAGATTCCCCCAGCTCTCTCTCTGTTGTCGGTCCCTCATGTCTGAGGATCGTGGTCAGCTTCGGAGTTGTATCTGGAGTGGATGGTCGGCCTCACCGGTTTCTGTCCAGCGCGTCCTTTACCACCGAGTAGAATTTAGAGGATGATGATTCCCCCAGCTAGATGGAGTTTTAGAAGGTGGCTAGAAAAGACAAGGCCGGAAAGCGGAAGATTGGATGATGTGGCACTGCCTGGGAGAAGCCTATGTCCTGCAGTGGACTGCGATAGGATGATTTAATTAGTACTGTTTCTTCACATTGGAACAATACAATCTTGCGATATTTGTTTCATTTTTTTTCTCGGCAGTTCATCGTGTCCTTTGAGCGTATATCGCGTGGCTAATCAGCAGATTTTCTTTGAAAATTGGAACATCGTGAGAGGAACAGTGCTGCAATACCTATTATGGAAGCCACAGATGCTATGATCCACCGGAGGAGTCTGCAGTATGTGTGAATCAGACTGCGGACTGCCGACGGAAGATCGAAAATTAATTCTTCTGAGTGACACCGTAAGGTGAAGACCGTTTTGGTATACCAAACCATCCCCATAAACCTCCATTAGACAGAAAGAAAGAAAGAAAAGAGATTTATTGGGACACACAGGACAGAACAAACAAAATTACATGAATAAAACAACAACAAAGAAAAACAAAAATTAAATAAAAGAAAAAACAAAAGGTAAAACAAACCCAAAAAAAAAACAATTTAGTCTGGTCCTGTGTGAGGCCAAAAGGCTCCTACCTCAGCATGTGCTGCGACAATTTTAACTGTCACAGCGCTGGTTTTCTGGTAGGCTTTATCTATATTCCGCTCGCCCGCTGCTTCAGTTCCCAAACTCGCATTCGTGCCAGTGCTGGCCATTTTGTCGCGATCTCCGCGTCCGCTTATGATCCAGTCGCAGCCTCAAACACAATGTCAGATTATATTCCTCAGCAGACCAGTTAGACACAGTTCTAACGATTACCTTCTACAGTTAACATTAAGGGCTTTATTATAATTGGTTGCTTTATCTTCCGGAAAAGCACCGTTTGTTTTTAAACCGATGCTTTGAAAGTTAAAACTCGACGGACACGGTGAAAACTGTTTGGTGCCAAACACATGGATGGTGGTTGTCAGGTAGCTCCGATAAGGCCTACATCAGTGTGATTGCTCAACCTTCGCCGTAGGTAACCTGTGATGCCGTTGCTCAGGGTGCTCCGCTAGAAGGTGGATTCAAACCACTCCAAAATGATTAATCATGCTAGCCGGGACACGAAGGGGTTATCGGTATGCAGTAGCTTAGTATTAGCTTAACGTTCGGTCTACCAGTGGAATGCGGACAGGACTTGAAACTGCGACCATTCCGGTTTAGTACACCGGACGATTTACAAACCGCAATCATGTCCTTTTAACTCGAATCACTTTCTGTCAGCTACACGCAGAATAAGTACCTGTCCTGGCCATACAAATTATTGTTAACTGGGGAAATCGAGTCCACGTCACGCAGAGCAGCACCCAATTACTTAGCCTCTTCGTCAACTTTGCCGTGTAATTGTTATTACATAGCCACTACCCTTATATTACAAAGAACATCATCTTTGAACAATCTTCCAACACACCTCAAGGGAAATAAAAAGTAAAGGCACTTACACACCTTACAACACAATTTCAACTCCAAGTACTTTCAAAGTAGGGTGCAGTGCAATCTCAGGAAGTAATTAAAGCCATCTTCGTTACGTATTCTACTAACCCGGTGCCTGGTGTCGGGTATAAGTACTTCTTGCTTACTTTAATAACCCTATTTTCGGTTTAGTTGCATTTTCAAAGTGTTAAAGTACAACTTTTTGAAAGTAGAACCAAAGACTTTGGAGTATCAAAAGTTGGGTTATGTTCAAAGACTTTGTCATGTTGTGGTTTTGTCCTTCTTTATTATGTTATGAATACTTACGTGAGGGCCACGAAATGTGACGCTGCAAGCGAATTCGCCTTGAGCTGCAAGCGTCAGCGATCGAGCGTCAAAAAGAGCGCTTTTTGTGGCCCTTGGGTTACAAAACAATATTTGTCCTCTACAGGGTAGTGGAACTTCATTCAACTAATTTCATAAATATAAAGGTTTGTATGTTTGATAAGTACTCAAACAAACAAAAACTGATCAACATCATCATCGTCTTTCTGCCCATAGTGCAGTCTGCTTGGAGTCAAAGCATTAGGTTTTATTCGTCCATTCTCCCCGTGTCAGATCTCTTGGCTCAATATATCTGGAAGTTTCCTACACAGATATAAACATGGGATAACCTTTATCCCAGCAATCTATCTTAACTCAATTCTGAACCTAGATGGAAATGCGGGTTTATACAAAGACATAAGTAAAAAAAAACTGCATTGTGAAATTAGCATACTGCAACGAGGAGAAAAGGGTAATGTTTTTTTTGAAATAAAATTCATTTTATTCTAATGTTCAGCCTTAAGCTAATTACAACACGGTCGCTACATTTAATTTCATTCCCTAGTTAAATATCTTATACCTATGTTCTTAAGTTATACACTTGTTTTCATTTATGAACTATTTTACTAGTACATAAGACTTAACTATATTACATTTCTGTGGCTACGTTTACACCCATTTCTGTAAAAACGTTTATGAATAAATTTATTTATTATTTATTTATAAAATACATATTCAAATTGTAATAGTATTTTATCTACCCTCCACATTAGCGAAATGAAAACCAAAATGAAGCTCCACACGATTCTAAACCGATCTTTGCTTCGGTTCTCTTCGCCAAATGGAAGCAGTTCACTCCAGTTTATATTATAAAACAAAGTACAGCACTAGGAAACTAAGTATGGGCTATGAGCACAGCATTAAGCTTTTAAAATAATGTTTGAAATAAAGTACATTTAATTTTTTTCTTGTTGCGTTTGAATCCCCGATGGGAGCTGGAGTGGGGCTAAGTGAGAATGATTACCCATGCAGGAGTCGTGCCTCGTTTAGTAGGATAGTTACTGGCGCTAGTCATCATCTGACAGCCTTTTTCCAATCGGCTTCAGATGAGCATCAGTATTTAATATGAAGGACCACTTAATATATAAACTCCACAACCCTGTAAATGGGTAATATGATGGACTTACACTGACTAACATTAAAAAAATGTTAGTCAGAAGCTGTAAAAGATCATTGACGCTAGTTGACGGAGTAACTGACATATCTTTACCTATTTATTTTGGGCCAGCATGTCATCCATACTTCTAGCCATATCATCCTTCACAAATCGTCTTTTTGTTCTCCTTCTTCACCTACAGCCATGCATATTTTCTGTACCGGTGCTAATACAATTAGTGAATCTGAATGCTCTAAATGAAATTAAACTAGATTCAGAAACTAGTCATTAATAATCTTTGGGTTGTTTTCAAATTAAGGCGTTTTCTACTCTTAAAAATGTCATGTAGTGACGAGGTTCTGTACGAAGTACAACCATTGGTATTTAAACAAAGGCTGATGACTTGGCTATCCGTCTAACAAACTCAAACAGTTGACATTCCAATGCCCTATTGACATCACAAATCTAATTCCCTCGTCCAAACTGTCACTTCAAACTAACAAAACCACAACTTCATTAAGGCGAGTTACTCTCCTGCGGTGGTCGTTTCAAACGCAGCACAACAATGTAAAAGGTTTTCCTGATACAATATTAATCTCACTAGACTCAGTTATAACATGAGAAATTAATTTATAACCAGTATTAGCTCGGCATTTCATGAGAATTTCCAGCTAAACGTACATACGTTCAGCTTTGCGGGTTGATGAGGCTAATACTCAGATTCTAGAGGTTAATAATAGTAAATTATGCAGTTTCAGCTTAGTTTCGTGCTTTATAAGACCCGTAGGGGATGATGAAAAGTATCATGAATTCTTTAGTAGATGAGGTGAGTCTGCCATCAAATTTAGTTAGAACGTTGAAAAAGAACTTAAAGGCAGGTTTAGATTGATCCAGTAGCTGGATTCCAGTGCTGGATTGGCAGTGGTACAGAGTATGTAAACATGATTTAATTACAGCATTGTCCAGTATCCAGCACTAGATCGGAATACAACAAGTTCCTATTTTGAAATCCAAAAACATTTTGAGTTACATTTCATAAATTAAATTTAGTTACAGAAATCACATTTGTAAAGTTTATAAATGTTATTTGAATCAGAAAAAGCCCAGATATTTCAAACTGTAACAGTGAAACATTTTTAACTAGCACAGTGTTAGTCACGAACATTCTGTGCCTAGTTTTTAGACTAGCACGCGACGAATTTATTACACAATTATACGTAGTCACAAAAAATCTTATTCCACTGTAATTGCTCGTTGGAAGGCATTAAATTTTGATTTAAAATGTTAAGTTGTAAAATGAATAAAGGTTTAAATTAGAATTCTTGTTGTAAATAAACTTTTTAGTATAAACAACATTACGCTTGTTTTACTTGAAGACTAGGGTAGAGTTGGGCCTATAAATTCTAATATTTGTGAGGAGCATGGATAAATATTTTGTTACTCCAACACGTCAGTAAGGCTGCACGAATCATAACAGAGGTTTATGTTCAATCAAAACCATAATTCAAGTAGGCTAGTACCAGACATTTTTAAATTGTCAAAAGGTGCGTCCACACAGAGCGCGCAGCCTCGCGAGGCATTTGCTGCGCAAGGAAACTAACAAGCGAGGCTGCTCACTCTGTGTGGACGCGTCTATTGTTTTTCGACCGAGGCACAAAACAATATACGCGAGCAAAACAAAAGCCGACACTGGATGGCTCGGGCGCTCGGTCGCTCGACCGCGGCAGCGCTGTCACTTGCCTCGCCCGAGACACGTCCACACCAACCGAGCTGCTTCGCGCGGAAAATGCCTCGCGAGTCTGCGCGCTCTGTGTGGACGCACCTAATGACAAAAATAAAAACAATAGTGCTTATGGTGCTACAGTCCCACGCAAGACATAATAACTTTGAAAGTAGGTGCCCATTCAAAGGCGTAGATCTATATGAAGAAGAATGGGTAAGAAACTTCATGTACACTCTTTGTAGCATGCGCACCAAAGCCGAAATAGCAGGGTGGCGTTCTGCTACTAGGGAACACAACGATGACGATTATAAATACGATGTTCAAAAACTCCACAGAATGTCAATAGCAAATACAGTGCATACACGTACCTTGGACTGCTACGACACACGCTGAGCCTTCCACCTCCGATGGTTCCAAGGGCAGGAACACAGGAATTCCGGGATGCGAGTCTGAGAGTCACGCTCGCAGAAGAAAGAACACGAGGTTTGTCCAGGATTCGGACAGGAGAACGTTGAGCGCGAAAGGAGATGTTCTCACACACACGGCTTTTTCGAAATGTAACTGTCTTCGCTCCAACTTTTTTACGAGTCACGGTATGCACCACAGACTATATAAAATCTGCGTTTTGTTATCGCAAACTGATGGAGCGTTGAACATCGATTACTAGAATTTGTAGAATTACGTTTAGTTTTGTACGATGACGGAACATCCCGCCCACCAAAATGGCTATGGCATTTTCTGGTTAAAGAACGATAAAATTATAACATAAACCAATAATAACAATAAATTAAATTAAACTAGAATTGAAAGATAAATTAATGTTATGTTGAGAATTAAGTTAAACGATTTAAGCTATGGGCAATGGACATAGCTTCACCAACGGTCGTTGTATTGTATGATTAGTTGCGGTTTTAACAACTGCGATCCGAACTACCCCATCAGATCCAGGTAGGAGATCTACCACACGAGCAAGAGGCCAATGTAATGGCGCACGATTGTCGTCCTTGATTATCACCATCGAACCTACTTGTAATGGTTTGGAATCTTTGATCCATTTGGCACGTTGCGTTAAAGAGTTAAGATATTCGTTTTTCCATCTGGACCAGAAATTCTGATGAAACGATTGTAACAGCTGCCACCGGTGAAGCCGATTAGTATTGACTTGTGATAGATCTTCATCAGGGACAGCGGTTAAAGGTTCTAGTGTGAGAAAATGACCTGGGGTTAGAGCTGTTAGATCGTTAGGATCTGAGCTAATCGGGTACAACGGTCGAGAATTCATAACGGCTTCGATTTGAGTAAACAGAGTTGTGAGTTCTTCAAAAGTAAGGACTTGATCACCAACGATACGTAACAAGTGAGATTTAGCTGCCTTGATTTGAATTTCCCACACTCCGCCGAAGTGTGGAGCAGAAGGAGGATTGAATTTAAAAGTTATTTTTTCTGCACTAGATGCATGTTGCATTAGAGTCGCTAATTGATTGCTAGCACCTACAAAATTAGTCCCACAATCCACGTGTATTTCATTACAGCGACCACGTCGCGCCACAAAACGTCGTAATGCTGCGATAAAACCGTCGGAACTTAAAGTAGAAACCACTTCAAGGTGCACTGCTTTGGTAGCAAGACAGACAAACAAACATAGGTATGCTTTGTCTATCTTAGCGCCACGGTGTGGACCTAACTTTATACGAAATGGGCCACCGAAATCAACGCCTACGATGGAGAACGGTTTGACTTGATTTACGCGATACGCGGGCAGATCGCTCATAAACGGTTGAAGCGGTTGCGGATTAGTACGGTAGCATCGAATGCATTTGGATAAGCACTGACGTATAACACGCTTAGCAGAGAGAATCCAAAATTGTTGTAAAAGTAGAAAGTGTGTCGTGTTTATACCTGGATGTAGATAATTACGATGTATAAAATCTATAATTAAAAACGATAATGGATGATCCGACGGTAAAAAGGCTGGATGCTTATGTTCGTATTCTAAGCCTGCTCGCGATATTCTACCGCCCACCCTGAGTACTCCTCGACTATCGATAAACGGGTTTAGTTTACGAAAATGTTTAGGTATAGATTTCTTAGAGTTTAAGTTTAAAATGATTCCAGAAAATGTTGTCTGTTGTACATGTTTGACTAAATGCATTAACGAATTATGTCGCTCAACGTTATTTAAGAATTTGCAACGATTTGCTGAAGCTGGATTACGGCAATTTGTAATGAAACGATGAACAAACGTAAGTATGTTTACTATCTTTTGTAAAGATGAGAACCGGTTTATTAAAGATTCTATAATTGATTCCGTCTGAGACTCACTATTTGTGCAAATAGTTAAAGTCACCGTCTTCCGAGCTTCAGCTTGCACGACTGACTCATCATCGCTAGTGAGCTGTGCTGGACGGTTAGTGGAGTTGGTCGGCCAATCAGTTTTATCATGCGATAGCCACCAGGGCCCCGCCCACCATAACGAGTTAATTAGAATTTCACTCGGAAATTGACCGCGCGAGCAGATATCTGCGGGGTTGTCGCCGGAGGACACATGATGCCAGCATTCTATGGGTGTTATATCCTGGATATGACTGACGCGATTAGCGACAAACGTAGCCCAGCGCGAGGAGGGCGAACGTAACCATGATAGAACGATGGTTGAGTCAGACCAGAGGAAAACGTTATCGATTTTAATTTGAGAAAGATAGATGTCACGTACGTATTTATATATATCGGAAAGGAGAACTGCAGCGCACAATTCGAGTCGTGGCAGTGATATGCGTTTTAACGGAACCACGCGAGCTTTAGAGCATATGAGGGAAACGTTTACGTGATCAGCCTGGACCACTCGTAGATACACTACTGCTCCGTATGCGATCTCAGAACTGTCACAGAAGCCGTGGATTTCGTATGACTTAGCATCTGGACAAGTCAATCTACGAGGAATTCTGAATTGAGCTAGTTCCGGTAGTTGGTCACGATAAGTGTTCCACGTTCGAATGACGTCATCAGGTGGAGTTTGATCCCAGCCTATGCCGAGAACCCATAGTTTTTGTATCATACATTTCGCTTGGATGGTGATTGGTGAAAGAAAACCGAGTGGATCGAAGATCCGCGCTGTTTCGCTTAAAATTGAGCGTTTCGTACAACGCCGGTCAGAAGATTCTATAGCGAAGTTAAAAGTATCTGAGGATGGATCCCACTGAAGACCCAATACTTTCAGAGTGGACGTTTCCGTGGTGTCGAATGACACTGCACCAGCTAAGCAATCTTCACTAGGAAGATCCGATAGAAGTGGAGGATGATTACTAACCCACTTTCGTAAATGAAATTGACCACGTTTGAATAAAGCGATAATTTGCGATTTGGCCTCCTGAGCAGTTTCTAATGTTGGAAATCCAGTAGCCACGTCATCAATGTATACTTGAGTTAGAAGAACTTGTCTTGCCAGCGGATAAGAGTCTCCTTCGTCTTCTGCGAGTTGTCTCACAGTTCGACACGCGAGATATGGAGATGACGCTAAACCATACGTGACCGTATTTAAGCGGTATTCTTGTAGGGGCTCGCTAGGCGAGGTCCGCCAGAAAATGCGTTGATAGTCGCGTTGGTCTGAAGACAAGACAATTTGGCGATACATTTGACGGGCATCTGCCATAAAAACGATGTTAGGTTCCCTGAACCGTAAAAGTAGTTCCAAAATATTTGGTTGTAATTTTGGACCGATAAGTTGTGTATCATTCAAGGAACGCGAATGAAGATCTTTAGCTGAAGCGTCAAATACGACGCGTAGACGTGTGCTAACTGAATGAGGACGTAAGACGCAATGATGGGGGATGTAGTATTTTCCTTGACCTATGTCCTCGGACGGTACAAGTGACATATGACCGGATTCGAGGTAATCTGACATAAATTCAGAATACTGACTACGTAAATCAGGATCGCGAGATAATCTACGCTCGATAGCGTAAAATCGGCGTAAAGCTACTTCACGAGAACCTTCAAAAGTAGGTTCCGTATCATTTTTGAAAGGAATTCTAACAATATAACGCCCTGTTTGATCACGTGAATGAGTAGAAATAAAGATTTGTTCACAGAGCGACTCGTCTGGACTCAATGAAGACGAATTCGGCAACGAATCAATTTCCCAAAAACGTTGAACAATTGAATTTAGATCGTTATCACTGCTAGGTATAGCAGATAGTTGAAGTAAAGAAGTTGATGATAAAGACGTCTTACCTAGAAGAAGCCACCCATAAATTGAATTAAATGCGGTAGGTTGATTGTAGCCTCCTTTAATGCGTTGGTTAAGAATAGATTCAACGAAGACATCTGCAGCTAATAATAGATCTATGGGTCCAGGAATGTCGAATCCTGGATCGGCCAGCGCCAACGATTTTATATGTGACCACCCCGATGTGTTTAACTGAGCGATAGGTTGGTCGCCACATATTTTCTTGATCACGTGCATGTTTAATTTGTAATAAACACGCGTACTCGTGCCTACTGAACAAGTGACATCACCAGCAATAGGTGCCATGGCTTCCCCGAGTCCACTGACCTTGGTATCAGCCTTAACTGGAGTGAACCCTAAACTCTTAACAGCAGATTCGGTAATAAAATTGCTCTGACTTCCGGTGTCGAACAATGCACGAAAAGATTGCATATTGCCTGAAGCGTCCCTAACCTGAACAATAGCAGTAGCCAGCAACACAGTAGTATTTGACTGAGACCTTGAGATCAAAGACGAGACTGTTGGATTCGGTTCCTGCGGCTGAGGTCTCTCGCGGTGAAGTAACGTGTGGTGTTTACGCTTGCATGTACGGCATGTAAATATCGATTTGCAATCTTTAAGTTGGTGGGATGACTTTAAACAATTATAACACCATTTTTTCTCGTTAGCTACGTTCACACGTTCGTCCACCGATTTTTGAAGAAACGTGGGACAAGACATTATTGAATGTGATTCATCACAATAAGCACATTTACTCGGTTGTGTAATTTGTTTAGCATCATCAGAAGCAACTAGTACTGTAGCAGCGGGGGCGCGTCGAGATTGAGACGACACAACCGCGGGCGCAGTCTGGTTCAATTTAAGTTTAGAAGTAGCGGTAAAGTGTGTACCACGTATAAGAGCTTCTGACTTGGCACGCAAAAATGATTTCACTTGATCAAAGGATGGTATTTCTACATCGGAATATTTCTCTTCAAGACTTTGGCGAACATCTGGGTCCATTTTAGATAACATATGGTAAACCAAAACAAAGTCCCAATGTTGGACCGGGAAATCGAGTGTCTTTAAAATACATAAATTCTCTTCTAAAAGATCTAGTGAAGTTTGGAATTTATTCGCATCATTATGTTTAAAATCTGTGTTTAAAACCTCACGCCAACAAATAAAAGATAAGTTGCGTTTAGACTTGTAACGATTAACTAATGTTTGATATGCATCGTGATAATGTTCTTGAGTCTTAGGGAACGTTTTCACTACCGTTAATGCTTCACCACTAAGGGAAGAAACCAAATAATGAAACTTTTCAGTGTCTGTTAGTGTAGTAGAATTATGTATTAAAGCGTTAAATGTATCATAGTACTCGGGCCATTGTTTGATGTTACCTGAGAAACTAGGAAGTACTATTTTTGGTAATCTAATATTAGACGAAGAGTTTGCATTTTGCGATTGAGATGATGATGAAAGTGATTTTGTTAAACTGTGATAAATTGATCCTACTTGATAGTACATATCATCAAAACGTTCTTGCATCTCGTTATCAACATCTTCCGGGTCGTCTAAAATATCTAAAATAATTAAATGTGCTTGTTCGAAATTGTGTGCAATGGCCTTTATGTCTCGATGATACGATAAAAACAAGTCGTGCTTGGATGAGTCACTCAATGCTAACGTGCCAATCTCTAAGGCTTTAGCTAGCCGGTTGTAAGACATAGTACGCTTTCGACGTAATGATGGTAAATCCTGTGCTGTATATTCCTCCACATCGATAGACTTCGATTTAGATTTCTTTAACTTCCTAGTAGAATGTTTGCTGAGCAGCGACATTATGTGAAATGTTAAATAAAAATGCGATAACACGTAAACAACAAAGATAAATACTCACTAGAATGAATAGGTACAGCTAACCGCACAAGTTTTGAAGTTTTGTTTAAATTTGCTATGACGCACCATACATGCGCGATCCGAAACCTATGTGGACCGGTGTACAGGTACACGGTCGGCCGCTACCAAGAAATCGACGCCGATTACGAATGCTCAACCGTCGCGTATGATGTGAAGTTACCCACAATATAAAAAAGCGAAAACGAACTTTTAATAATTTTGTAATTGAAATGGAATTGTTTAGAATGGAATGGAAATGGTGAATTTGATACGGGTGGTAAGTAATTATCGTAAGCCGATGGAATTAAGCACCGATAGAAAAGTGATTGCCTAATTAGATCCTACAATAATTACGATAAACGTGTGTGACAATAGATAATTCCTGTTCGATGGGGGTACCTCTTGGAACGATTGTGATTTTACGTAGGTTTAAACGGTTATTTATTTCGTTAAGAAATGTTAATATAATATAATATAGCTCGGAATGCAGCCGGTAAACGTTTGTTGTAATAGATTTGATCTGTATACCAAGTTAAATGACGTTTCTAACCAGAAAATACCATGAACGTAATAAGATTAGGTGGAAAGGTCCCTGGTTTCGGCACCAAAACATGTAGCATGCGCACCAAAGCCGAAATAGCAGGGTGGCGTTCTGCTACTAGGGAACACAACGATGACGATTATAAATACGATGTTCAAAAACTCCACAGAATGTCAATAGCAAATACAGTGCATACACGTACCTTGGACTGCTACGACACACGCTGAGCCTTCCACCTCCGATGGTTCCAAGGGCAGGAACACAGGAATTCCGGGATGCGAGTCTGAGAGTCACGCTCGCAGAAGAAAGAACACGAGGTTTGTCCAGGATTCGGACAGGAGAACGTTGAGCGCGAAAGGAGATGTTCTCACACACACGGCTTTTTCGAAATGTAACTGTCTTCGCTCCAACTTTTTTACGAGTCACGGTATGCACCACAGACTATATAAAATCTGCGTTTTGTTATCGCAAACTGATGGAGCGTTGAACATCGATTACTAGAATTTGTAGAATTACGTTTAGTTTTGTACGATGACGGAACACTCTTTTTAAATCGCCTAAATTATTAGGTACAAAACCTTTTTCACATCATTCATTTTCAGAACCAAACCAAAAGTGCATTGAATGTATCTTATTTGTAGCGGTGCGACCAAAACAAACAACCAACACTATCCAGGAATACATTCCTCATTTGTACACTTTCATCAGGGATTAAACAACCAAGTTTCCTTCTCGCTAATCTTCAGACAAAGTACACCTACCCACTATAACTACCTACAGACTGGCACACTGACCCAAAATCCTCAAAACACAGGTATTTACCCCCACGCACAGATAACCTCCTCTAGATTCGGCATACAAGGCTACTTAAGCGCGCTACACGTCAGAGCATCTGCCATCACTTAAGTGCCTTTTGTGCTGTTTACATAGAACGTCAAAGATATCAAAAACGTATTTGTTCTCAATTCAAGTTAAAGTTTTAATGAGATTTCTAGAAATTGTTAGCATCACCGCGGCTTTAGTGTTTAGTTGACACTGAAAAATCCAGCGTGATCCAAGTTGCTTCCAACCGGTCTTGTTGGAAATTTATGGGGGAGGCCTATATTCAGCAGTGAACATCCTACGGCTGACATGATGATTATGATGACACTGAGGGGATGAGAAACGAACTTCAACTAAAGTAAAAGGAAAAGCACAGACGTGCCATGTATAGTATTTTGTTATAAAAAAAATAGCAAATTAAAAGTGTCCTCCCGCCCATTACTGTCAGACTCGTACTGACTAAAATCCACGGTGCTCCATCAATAGCCCTTTACGTACCAGGATTACGGTTATCTGATAAGACGGTCCCGGCTGAACCCGGCAGGCTCTGGCCATCTAACGATTAGTTCACACCGAGACGCGACGCGGCGCGACGTGACGCAACGATACTGCAAATGTGTATCTTATTTTGTAGTAGGTAAATAAAGTTAGATTTTGAGTCGCCAATAAAATGCAGCGCGGTGCCGCGCTGGGTTTTGACAGGTGTATCTTGTCGTGTAGAAAATAGAGTTAGATTTTGAATAGCTCTATTGATATGTGCGCGCAGCGTCACGTCTCGGTCTGAGCTGACCCTAAAGGGTCCCGGCGTATAGGTATTGAAAGCGGAATCTAGATGAGGTTATCTGTGCTCGTAAGCTTTCTTTCTTCAAACAAAAAACTCAATTAAAGGCCAGGAAAAGACAAAAGAAGTGAAATTATTTTCAACATCAACCCCCAAACTGTCTTTTTCGGCCCTTTTTTAAGGGAGGGGAGAGAGGGTCCAATTTATCATTCGAGCTTCTGTTTAGGGTTGAAACCACGACAGGGTTAATTATGTAATACGAGTACAATACTACTGAGAAGGGTTAAAAAAGAATGATGTTGTTAAACATATTGTCGTGTTTAATTTTTTGTAACGTTACATTTGACTGAGTTTGTGTCTTTTCATGTTTTTGTTTTAATTTGTTTTTGATTTGATGAAGAATGAACTCATTCGAATTAGAAATTAACTAGCCATAAACCTATAGATGTACCCGTCTGACGTATCTCAGTTCTAATCCGTGGCTTCGTAATGCACGTACCTACGGAATTACCCCTCAGAGATTCGTATCTAACAATTTTTTATTTTATTTCGAATTGCACCAGTGCTA
This sequence comes from Agrotis exclamationis, assembly GCA_950005045.1. NCBI lineage: Eukaryota > Metazoa > Arthropoda > Insecta > Lepidoptera > Noctuidae > Agrotis > Agrotis exclamationis. The sequence continues at coordinate 3,293,664 of OX465431.1, read as the reverse complement.
AGCCAAGTCCAAGTTTGCTAGAATTGTATTGCAATATTGTGGCATTGATAGCTCTGTCATTAATTAGATGTGTTGATTGACGTCTAATTTTAATGTTATAATTGCTTCTTCAAAAGCACAGCCACACTACATTCGAAGAATTCCTCTAATATTCTAAATCTGTTTGTTACTCAATCACGCATAAACGTCTGAAGTGATTTGAATGCAATTTGACACACAGCTAGTTCATAACCTGGATTAACACATTGAATAAGTTTTATCCATATCCTATCACGTTTCAGACAGATAATTTTCTATAACGAAAACAATTCTTCAAATAAAACGAAATCAAAAGTCTCCTAAATTGCCCACCTTTCCCCCAAAACGCAAAGCAAATAATAAATACAGGGATCGCGGAACTGTCTAAATGGGTAACCGTGATCCTAGAACGTAAAGGGCTATTGAAGGAACACCATGGATTTTAGTAAGTACGAGTCTGAACAGTAGGCACCTTCGACTCCACCCGGGGCGAGAAGACCCATTTGATGATTACACCACAAAAAAATAGTACATTGTTATCCAAGGCGTGAAAGTTACTTATTTACGTCCCGAGACGGGGTTTGGCGCCCGTAACGTAGTGAGGGCGCTAATAGTTCGAGTGACTAAATAAGTAATTTACCCGAGGTAAACACTGTGCTTTTCATTACGAATACAAGGAAAATAAAATTAAAAACATAAATTTTAGCTAAAGAAAAAATTAGTGTAGATCGGATTGTCACTTTGCCGCTTGTTTTTTTTTTAATTTTTGTGCTGTGGTCGTCCAGCTATACAGCCAGGATTTTTCATGTTCATTATTTAAAAATTGGCAAATATTTTGTCGAAATCTGTATTATTTTAGAGAAATAGTTGAAACTAAATTATTTTAAAGTAATTATTTATATTCTTAATACTTAACTTTATGTTATTTTAATTTTAAATCGCTCTGTAATTTCGTGGCTGTATAAAAAGTTTGAACATGGTTCAATAGAAATGTCAAAATAGAACTAGTTTTTTTTTTCTTAAATTTGGCAGCTGTCAGTTGAAAGCGATTTTCCCTAGGGCGGCAATGGATAACTTTCAAACGGCTAATCAGACATGTAATGACCTACTTTCAGAGTATGAGTAATGAAAAGTAATGAAATGCAGAAAGACAAATTCCATCGCCACCAAAAAATGTAAATAAATGTTACCAGAGCAGGAATAGAGCTGACCACAGAATTGGAACAAGTAATACTCTGCCACTTGAGCTGGCACCTCTTGATCGTAAAGTGTCGGTTATACTGGCGTGCCCATTGCAGGTAGGGTTGCCAACCCTACTATTAATATAGTATCCTACTATTTTAAGGAATCAAATACTATATTTCTAAAAAATATATGTAGTAGGCGAAACTACTATATTTTGCATAAAGCGGAACGCAGCCTTAACTAAAGCCCGCTCTGGGGGTCTACCGCGAAATATATTATTATGAATCAGGCAATCAATCGTAAGAATGCTTTTTAAAAAAATAAATTTTTATCTGTTAAGGCGCAGAGTAGTAAAACATTTCATTTAGAAAATACAGTACCTAAGTACATATTTTAACCACATACTATTTTCTTCTTATTTTTTTTGCCATTAACTATATTTTTTAAGTTAAAACTTCAAAAATACTATATTTGATAGAAAAAAAGTTGGTAACCCTAATTGCAGGTGGCCGAGCTACCGTGACTCTTGCCAATGTTACTACACACGGATGCCAGAAACAGGCAACATAGTTATTATACAAGCTTTTCTCTGTAGTCTATAACTGTGTCACCGTGACCCGGAACGTAAAGGGCTTTTGAAGGACTCCGTGAATTTTAATCAGTACATGTCTGACAGTCTCACCCGCCCTGCCCTCGGTGGGGGAGGACTCATTTGATGGTTTTACCACACTAAAAAAAAGTCTTTAACTGTGTCCAGCTCTGTTTTATATATTACTAGCTGACCGGGCAAACTTCGTACCGCCTTGCCTTTTAAACCTTCCCTAGACTTTCACAAATAATTTAAAACAAAAATTAGCCAAATCGGTCCAGCCGTTCTCGAGTTTTAGCGAGACTAACGAACAGCAATTGATTTTTAGGGTTCCGTAGCCAAATGGCAAAAACGGAACCCTTATAGATTCGTCATGTCTGTCTGTCTATCTGTCTGTCTGTCCGTCCGTATGTCACAGCCACTTTTTGTCGAAAGTATAAGAGCTATCCTGTTGAAACTTGGTAAGTAGATGTATTATGTGAACCGCATTAGGATTTATACACAAAAATAAAAACAAAACAAATTTTGGGGGTGCCCCCCATACTTAGAATTTAAACTCAAAATTTTTTTTTCACCAAACCCATACGTGTTGTGTATCTATGGATAGGTCTTTAAAAATGATATTGAGGTTACTAATACCATTTTTTTCTAAACTGAACAATTTGCGCAAGAGACACTTCCAATCCCAACTTCATCTGTTTTTTTTTTCTAATTTTTTGTTAGTCCAGCAAGTCCGCCATCTTACCTAACCGTAAAACAACTGTTCAAGTCTCGGGGTCAGTGAGACCCTTGTTACGATATCTGTACGGAACCTGATTCCCTGTTCTCACGTAGGTAGTACAAGCCAAAGGGATCAGCCCTGTATTAGTAAATATAAAATGGTTATATTGTCTATTGAATCGTCTAAGATGTAGCGGAGATGAGGATGTAGCGATGAGCATGTAGCGGAGATGAGGATGTTGAGATGGATGTGTGGAGTGACAAGAATGGATAAAGTAAGGAATGAGTTTATAAGTAAAAGTAAAATAAAGGGAATCGTCTATCTTGGTATGGACATGTGATGAGGAGGGATGACACCCATGTGACTAAGAGAGTGATGAGTATGAATGTTGATGGATGGAGAGGAATTGGCCTTCCAAAGAAAAGATGGATGGATTGTCTAAGGAATGATATGAAAGAAAAAGGAGTAAATGATACTGTGACGTCTGATAGGGGAGAATGGAAGAAGAAAACGTGTTGCGCCGACCGCAAGTAGAATGGAATAGACAGGAAGAAGAAGAGAATCGTCTAAGATGGTTCAAAAAGAGTCGCCCGTTTTCTTAGATGTAAATCTCTACTTTGAGAATGTGAACAATCATGATGATTAATTTTAACGTGATATTTTTTTATTTAAACTCTTTACTTTACTTTTACTTTTTTTATTTATTACGGCGGCGATAGCGGAGAGCGGATTACGGAGCGTTTCCATTAAACAAGTTATTTAGTATACAAGTTGAAAATTGTACACAACTTAAACAAACCTGCATTCAAGCTACAAATTGCAAGTAGGTAATTTGAACTTGTATATTTTGATTCAAGTAACTGTCAACCTACCTACTCATTTGGGCACTATGCTAGTAAAACCTGCTCGCAACTTGCACACTGTCGAAAATAATGTTTCCAATTCAAGCTAGCAAGTATGCAAATGTGTGTGTCGTAGGACTAACGAGCTACCGTGACCCCGGAACGTAAAGGGCTATTGAAGGGCACCGTGGATTTTAGTCAGTACAAGACTGAGTGGGAGGACTCATTTGACGATTTTACCACGCTAAAAAAAATGTATGCAAATGTGACGTCATACTTAAATGCAAGACTCGCCTAATGGAATCGTGTCTTTAGATAATACCTAATTCCCAATCCTGTTATAAAAAAAAAATTAGAAATTCATAAAAGTACAAACGAATAAATAGGTATCTAAACTAAAAACTTATACGTAATTAATAATGTGAAGTAAATCTACCAGAACAAAACAGCTTACCTCGTTAATTACAAAAACAAGTTTACAGGAATTAATCCCCTTTCAATTAAATAAGGCCGTCTACAAACTTGCGTTATTTACCCCCAATACCGCTGAGTCGTTCAGGTGTGCCGCGCTTATCGTGGCGTGCAAATTGCAAGAAAAACTGAGGTTTCATCTAACCAACGTTGACTTTGGTAGGTTTGTTTAGTAGTTACGATTTTATAACGATACGATTTTCGTTTTTACTCGTATTTGCCTTTTCAGCTCATCATCATCATATCAGCCGTAAGACGTCGATTGCTGAACATAGGCCTCCCCTTTAGACTTCCAATAGGACCGGTTGTTAGCGGCCTGCATCCAGCGTGATCCTGTGGCCTTCATAAGATCGTCTGCCCACCTAGTGGGTGGACGTCCTACGCTACGCTTGCCGGTGAGTGGTCTCCATTCACGAACCTTACGGCCCCATCGGCCATCAGATCTGAGTGGCATATGGCCTGCCCACTGCGTCAGTAACTTTGGTTCGTCTACGAATCTCCTCATTTCTGAGTCGATCGTGCAGAGAGACTCCAAGCATAGCCCTCTCCATAGCTCGTTGGACTATACTGAGCTTACTAATGAGGCCTACAGTAAAGGACCACGTTTCGGCACCATATAACGTCATCACTGGTAACACACATTGGTCGAAAACTTTCGACTTGAGGCACTGAGGTATTTTGGACGAGAAAACGTTACACAGTTTCCCGAACGCTGCCCAGCCGAGTTGGATTCGGCGGTTGACCTCCTTCTTGAAGTTGGACCTACCTAGTGCGACGGTTTGTCCCAGGTAGACATACGAGTCAACAACTTCTAGAACCGAGTTCCCAACTGACAATGGGGTGGGCACAACATGGCCATTGCACATTACCTTTGTCTTGTCCATGTTCATTTTAAGACCCACCTGTTGGGAAACTCGATTAATGTCGCTGAACATCGTGCTGAGATCTTCCATCGATTTTGCCATGACAACAATATCGTCGGCAAATCGAAGATGGGTGATGTACTCGCCATTAATATTGATGCCGAGTCCTTGCCATTCCAGGAGCTTGAAGGCATTTTCCAAAGTGGCAGTAAACAGTTTCGGAGATATCACATCTCCCTGTCTTAAGCCTCTTTTCAAAGGAATCGCCTTTGAACTCTGCTCCTGTACTCGGACCGACATAGCGGCATTATTGTAAAAGCACCTAAGCAATTCGATGTACCGATAGTCAATACGGCATCGTTGGAGAGATTCAAGCACTGCCCATGTCTCCACCGAATCGAAGGCTTTCTCATAGTCCACAAACGCTAAACATAAGGGCAAGTTATACTCTTCGGTCTTCTGTATAACTTGCCGCAGCGTGTGTATGTGGTCTATGGTATTGTAGCCTTTTCGGAAACCGGCTTGTTCGGGAGGCTGGAAGTCATCAAACCTGCGGTCGAGACGGTTCGTGATGACCCTCGAAAACAACTTATACTGTGCTGGCGTCTGTACATACTGTGGAAAAAATGTCATCTCAACGCCGTAAAGCATTTACAATTGAGGAGAAAGATGCAATAATAATATTCAGATTAGAAAATGGAGAATCAAACTCATTTATCGCAAAGGAATTTGGCGTGGGTCATTCGACATCTCAATGATTTTTAAAAACAAGAACCAAATTAAGCAATCGTTCAATTCAAATGTTTTGAAACCGAGAAAAGAGGTTTTTTTTCACAAAACGCTTTGCATGACGCGGTCGTGCGCTTATTATGACATGTTTGTCAATTTCTTTCGATGTCATCATTATAAAATACGACAGACAGTGTTGTTTTTATGAGATGCCTCATTATGGGGCTCTCATCGGGCCTGTCTGCTATCACCTTCAGGAGGCTGTTGCCACTGCCACGCAGTCTGGCGAGCAGAGACGCACTTTTATTTCTAACGATAGCTGAGAAACGAGTCCACAACTCGAGCTTTTGCGAACATCTCCAGTGTTGATGCTGCCAAATTGCCTTTTCTTCTACGACCGTATACAATGTTGAGTCGTGTCGTGACAATATCGTAAGTCGTAAAACGTCTCAAAGACCTTTAGAAACCTAGGCAGCCTATTCGTTTGTTCCCAGACCATGTGTAATTATTTACACTACACAAATGTCACGTTAATAACTAAGGAACGCCAAATGAGAACTATTCAGGTGTAATTTGATGAATTTATTAGTACAACTCACTAGAGCTTTCTTTGTATTGGTTGATAAGTGCCTAAACACACTATGCCGAAGTTATGCGACGGAAGTTCGGCGCAATTACACCTGCAATGCTATTTGAATTACTGACGACACACTATGCCGAAATTCCGTCGCGTCATAGCGTACAGCGGAACTTCGGTCGGGCGTAAGTTCGGCGGGAACTTATTCTGTGACCACACATTATACCGACCGAAGTTCGGTTCGATTACCGACGAAGATCCGGGGGCGGGGAGTAGCAGGGAGCCGCCCGCGCCACCCGCGCCGAATTTCCGCCGCATAAGTTCGGCACTTATGGTGTGTCATATCTGCCGAATACGTCGGAACGTGAAATCAGCCGCCGAACTTCCGTCGCGTAACTTCGGCATAGTGTGTTTAGGCACTAAGACTTAATTATTGTGTAAGTAATTCTTGAAGATTAAGCGGGACGCGGCGGCGGCCCGCTCCGGGCGGTAGGATTCATGTGATGATTTTACCACGACAAAAAAATCTAAAGGACTCTAATAAACTAATTGAAATAAAAGTTTTTTTAAACTAAACTCTTTGGGTTCTTGTATTCTTCAGACATCGCGAAAAAATACCAGCGCTCTACTTTTATATTCGTTGATCAAAATGTAGAAAACAAATGAATATGATGAAATCATTTATATGTCCTTGACGCAAATATCGATTTACCAAGCTTCAGCGGGCTCACTCCTTCGTGAAGACTGAGGGCGTCGTATGCACTGCCAAGCAATAGGCATAAAAAATTGAACTATGCAATATGCATACTAGAGAAAATTAAATAATATGAACTCAACATTTAATTTATCTACCTGGACTTACAATTTACATATTTCGCCTATAAAGAAATATTATGTACCTAATTATTTATATTCTAATATAATACATACTATATTTAAAAACTAAAATTAAAAGTAAAATATTTAGAACAACTCAACATTTAGAATCCTTTAAATTCATGTGAAACCATTTTTAAATAAATATTAATAAACAACGAAACTAAACATAGTCATATGAATTCTAAAATTAAACCACGGGTTAAAAAAGATACTTTTGTATTTATAATATTATTTTGACAGATGCATAATAACCAAATTAAAAATTTCAATGAGAAACGAAAAAATAAAGATTAAAGCGCCCGCCAAAGTTGTACCACGTGACGTTTCTTCCAAAATGTTACCATTAAAATTTATTCTAATTTATATTTTTCTTTAATTAAATAAGACATGCCCGAAGTGCTGGGAACGTGACCGGGGGGCGGAAACCATTAGACGTTAGGTATACGTCTTACTGATAGCGATTAGATATTTGAAATCGCTCACTCCTCCATGATTTGGCCATGAACTCCACGCTCGAGCGACACGTGCACAGTAGAACAAAAAAATTAATTAACGATGTGACGTAAGTATAACGTGTCACACTCAGAACAAGGTGTCACAGTTCACTTCATCTTTCGAGCCTGTCAGCCAGTGACGGCCTGGGGCCTTACCACAAGCTCTCACGCGATCCAGTTTAAGACCTAAACTGAACTGTTGTTCTAATTCGTACCATGACACCAGCTTCACGTTCAATCTAGTAGGCCATGTCAACTGACAGCGATTGTGCCAAACTGAGTCGCAAGTTTTGGTTTCATTCATTCACTTTTGTACTGGTTTGGAACCATGACGTCATATAGCAGTTCAACTGAAAAGCTCAAACTGTTAAAATAAGCAATCCAATAAAAGTTACTATTTCTTTAACACAAATTGAAATGTTTGGTGAAATATTGATGAATAACAAGTTTTTAGAGGATTTTTTACAAAAACCAACGTAAGTGTACTTTATTCTTTCTTTTTTTAAAGTTTCATTTTTTCAACCGCATTTGGATTTCTCTTATAGTCTAATGATTTATTTTTATTGAGTTTTTGAACGTAAGAGGCTCCAGTTTCGCGGTCAGTTGGACCCCTTCAATAACGATGATGCCGAATTTATTAGGCGCTACCTAGGCTATCCGAAGTGACAAAGTCATTTGAAACGTTTTTGCTGAAAAAGATACAACGCTAATATATAATAATAACAGCGTTGTCTCTTTCTCACTAAAAACGTTTCAGCTACAAATTGCGATCTTTCATTCACTTATTTATAACAATCCAAATATCGCTGAGCGTATTGGACGTCAGGGTACGACTTTCAGCGATGCAGTTTATGAACTCAAACTGAAATGCTTGCCTTTTAATCGTTTTTAATTAGTTCATGGTAGGCTTGCTGTACCCTCACTGGCTCTAAAATCAACCAAAGCCGTGAATACGAATTTCTTATCCTCTATCCAATAAAATACAAAACGAACGTGTCTTTCTGCTCCCAGGATACCTGCGTGTCGTATATGGTCTCCTGACTTTTTTTGGAAACATATATTTATTAAAATGTATGTCATGCTATAATATACATCTTGACATCATAATTATATAGCTATCGCTACGATGAGCCTCAGTTGCGGCGCAAGCGGTTCTAACATCGCTAATCGCTAACAAAGAGACCGCGCCCCAACCACCTTCACAAACGAGGGAGCGAAAGAAAGTAAAGTGCTTCAAAATAGCTCCGTAGATAAACGTAAATATTCGGTGTCTTATTTAATTTTTCTAAACGCAAAAGCGCCATTTCGTCCACTAAGTGACTGAAGGAATCTCGGCTTTCTTTTTGTCCAACAAATTAGTTTTTCGATCAGAATGAGATTTTCGACAAAAAAAAAACAGTTTCTCTGAGTGTTTGACTTTTGTCGGCAGTAAGATTTTTTTTCTTACTAAATGGTATTTTGATTTGATTGAAGATTTCCACTTAGTTTCAAGGGTAAGCAGAGGTCTTACAGGTTTAATTTATAAAATCTTTCGGTAATGCAAACTGTTTCTAACCCGACGATTCCTTCCTCTGAGCTTTACGAGGGGTTAAGGACCATTTCTAACAAAGTATCCTCCATTATTTTGACTCTTTTTTCTTAAAAAATGTAAAGAAAAGTACCTACATAAGAGCTTCTTGAATTCATTTACAAACTCAAGTAAATAACAGGTCAGGTTTATCGAGAAACAGGGTTTAAAAGGTCCTCATCCGCCATATTAATGGCAAGATACTCCCGCCAAGATGTCTGGTCTGCGCCGTAGTCCTTGTAAAATCATTGTATATCTCATCACTTTGTGATGTATAATAATTATCCTTGTGCCTGCACACATACTAGTAAACCATAATATCTAGAATGGTGATACCACACTCAGGAGAATGCCGTTAATTTCGCAATAGTAGCCACCCAGGGCAGGAAGGGAGGGACTGTCAGACTCGTACTGACTAAAATCCACGGTGTCCTTCAATAGCCCTTTACATTCCAGGGTCACGGTAATGCGATAAGTCCCGCGACCCCGGCAGGCTTTGGCCCTCTACATACATACTACATACTACGTCATTATGCTTACACTCTTTGAGGCGCGTATGGAACACAACGCGCCGTCACCCGGGCATGGTCCATGGTCGGACAGAGAGTCGCCCATTACTCGCTGCCCGCATGCCCGCGCCTACGGTGGCCGGAGATCCGTCTGCCGACGTCCATCGCCGTGGGCGTCTACGACTGTGCGATAGTAGCCTTAATACAAAAAGTTTCATTTCTTTTCTTCTTCTTTGGCAATAAGTCCATTGACTACACGCACTTGTCTAAAAAAAATGACAACATCAAAACGACATTTCCCCTTGATAAAGGGGTCGTTTTGCAGTTACACTTTTTTTGGACAAGCGTTCAACGGGTTTTTATGTTTTTGTGGTAAGGCGGATAGTGTCATGTAGCGCTACAAATGTTAAACAACTGTTAAACACTTCTCAAAAAAATCCAGCAACTTCAAAATGGCATTTGACGTGTTGATATAAGGGTAGTTTTGCAGTTACACTTTTATAGACAAGTGTTCAAAAGATGTTTAACTTTTTGTGATTAGACGGTAAATCTTAACGCGTATAAACGTACACCATTGCTATAATTGACGGCCTTTCCCGTTAGTCTGGACCCAGTATCAGTACTATTAGTATCAATCGTCTTAACTGTTAAATTGTAATGATGAGTAGTTCTTTAATGTGCTTAGTCACTTGACCGCCCCGAAACTTTCAGGATAACGTGAAGGATTGATACTTGCAATGTTAACAGTGATTAGGTAGGCAAGTAGGTATTACCGCTTGACATTTTACTTTTTTTTTTTATCGTGGTAAAATCATCAAATGAGTCCTCCCACCCCGGGCAGGGCGGGAGGGACTGTCAGACTTGTACTGACTAAAATCCACGGTGTCCTTCAATAGCCCTTTATGTTCCGGGGTCACGGTAATGGTTTAAGTCCCGCGACCCCGGCAGGCTTTGGCCCTCTAGAGAGCCCCGTCTCTAGGGGGCCCCGTCATTATGCTGACGCTCTTTGAGGCGCGCGTGGAACACAACGCGCCGTCGACCCGGGCATGGTCCATGGTCGGGCAGCGAGTTGCCCTTTACTCGCCGCCCGCATGCCCGCGCCTACGGTGGCCGGAGATCGTCTGGCGACGTCCGTCGCCGTGGGTTGACATTTTACTTTGCAAAAATCTAATTTCCTTCCTATTTTTCTTCTTTGTTTTTTTTTACAATTTTTTTTTTTTAAATCTTGAAATTTCTATAGTTGAACGATATCGGTAACGGTCGGCGTTTCTCATCCAATTATAATTTATTACCTAAAATAATTGTTCATAGTTAGGTGGGCAGTCGCAAAACGGGACTGTCTTGAAAGTTCACCGCGGCCCTTGAAACGTCTGGAACAGAGTGAACTTTTTCAGTAACTAAGAACCTGATAGTTTTAGAGATAAGTTAAAAAAATGCAGTCGCACCACCTGAAATTGGTATCTATTTGGTATCTATCAAATAACACTGATGACCGACTTCAACATCGTTAGTTTTTCTTCAAAAAATATTCTGTTTTTACACACTAAAATCAAAAGAAACCATAATTTTTCGTTAATCACAAAAATTAGGATAATTATGATGCGGATATTATCCGCAATCGTTAAACTCCTATTTTTATGTTGACCGATCTGTAAAGTTTTTATAGCCTGTCATAAAAAAATGCCGCCGTCTATCAATACCTAAAACCAAGATAACATTGATCTGTGATATAAGTAATAATATACGGATTTTGTCATTAAAAAGTGGCTATGTTCGCTTTAAAAAATCATCGGGCCATTTTGGCCTGGAGTCGAGTTGGCCTCTGTACTGTACCTACACTTTATAATAAAGATAAATTAATATCTCCTGAATATCTAATTTCATTAGAAAGCACGGTATGTCACGGGTCGCGGGACTGTCTCATCAGATAACCGTGACCCTAGAACGTAAAGGGCTATTGAAGAATCAACGTGGATTTTTGTCAGTACAAGTCGCATGACGTAGGCGTTATTGCGTATGAATAAAAATCTTTTAGCTGGGAAAAGTTAGAAAATGGTCTACATTGGCGCTTTTGATATCAAATGTTTTACATTTCTCAGAACTTCAAACTCACACATATTCCAATGAAGCGTGAAACCGGAAAGAAATACGTAAAATGCAATACCGTACTAAATTATTCTAGAAATATGAAGTAGCTGCTACTTTTCCGCATGGCGGGCGGGGGGTGTTCAAACTTGCATCCCAGCGGTCCCCACACCGTGTAGACACATCTTAGTTCATGTTTTGAATACTTAAGTTTAGCATACTAGAGTTTTTATTGAGAAAGATTCTTGTAGATTCTCACGTCTTTTTCACACTTCATCATCATCATCATCAGCCTTTAAATGTTCCCACTGCTGGGACACAGGCCTCCTCTCTGTGAGAGGGAGTGGGCCGTAATCTACCACGCGGGCTTAGTGCGGATTGGTAGATGTCACATGTCTTCGAATTTTTGGTTCTAGGACATGCCGGTTTCCTCACGATGTTTTCCTTCACCGTTTTGAGAGCAGTGGTTTTGAAATAAATTACACAAAGTAATGCGCCTGACGGGGTTCAAGCCCACGACCTACAACTCGTAAGTCGAGGCCGATACCACTGGGCCGGGAACCGATCAATTTACCGAATTTTGTTTGTTCGAATTTCATTACACCGAAAACTATTGACCGACATCTCTTTTGCTATATGCATTATTTGACATATTTTCAGTTCATCGAAGTATCATTAGCCATAAGTATTATTTTACCGAAGTATGTTCCGCCGATTAACAAAATAACTTTTTACTAACCGATGCTGGTGTTGAACTGTTAAGTCACATTTATAATGCATGGGAGAACAAATGCGATGCTTTGGGCATTTTTTGCGATTTGTCCAAGGCTTTCGATTGCGTTCTTCATGAAACATTGATCAGGAAACTGCACCACTATGGAATTCGGAACGCCTCTCTGGATCTTCTTACTTCATATTTGAGTGATAGGATCCAGAGAGTGGATGTCAACGGAAAAAGGTCTCCCGGATCTGTAGTAAAAATGGGGGTACCTCAGGGCTCAATTCTAGGCCCATTTTTATTCCTCATATATATAAATGATTTGCCTTACCTCGTAAAAGACAATCATGATATAGTGTTGTTTGCAGACGATATATCTCTTTTATTCAAACTGAAACGACAGCAACTTATTACAGATGATGTTAATAGTGCCCTTGCAAAGGTAGTAGATTGGTTTAACAGTAATAATCTTCTGCTAAATGAAAAAAAAACGAAATGTATAAAGTTTACTATACCTCATGTTAGACAAGTAGAAACTAGTGTACTAATTAAGGACCAAGAGTTAAAACCAGAAGATACTACAGTCTTCCTAGGCATTACTTTGGATTCCAAACTTCAGTGGGGCCCCCATATAGAAAAATTGTCAAAAAAACTTAGTTCTGCAGCATTTGCGGTTAGGAAAATCCGTGAATTAACTGATTTAGAGACAGCCCGTTTAGTTTACTTCAGCTATTTCCACAGTGTGATGTCGTACGGTATTCTTTTATGGGGCAGTGCCGCCGATATTCAAACAATTTTTGTTCTGAAAAAAAGGGCAATTCGGTCTATCTACAAATTGAGTCCTAGATATTCCCTAAAAGAAAAGTTTAAAGAGATTAATATAATGACTGTGCCCTCTCAATTTATTTATGAAAATCTCTTGTATGCACATAAAAATGTTAATCTTTTTAAAAAGTATAGTGATTTACATGATATAAACACAAGAAATAAAGACAAATTTATAGTTCCAGATACCCGGCTCAAAAAAATTGGGGTCACATTTAGATGCCAGTGTATACGTTTTTATAATAAACTTCCATCCCATATTCAAACGCTAAGTATAAATAAATTCAAATCATTTATTAAACGGAATCTGTGCCAGAAAGCTTACTATCATGTTAATCACTATCTAGAGGACAAAAAGGCATGGGATTAAGCTGCTCCAATTTTATTTGCTTAGTGAATTAAGTCTCTAAATAATTTATTTGTTCATTTCTTTTGTGGTTTTTTAGGGTTCCGTAGCCAAATGGCAAAAACGGAACCCTTATAGATTCGTCATGTCTGTCTGTCTGTCTGTCTGTCTGTCTGTCTGTCTGTCTGTCTGTCCGTGTATGTCACAGCCACTTTTTGTCGAAAGTGTAAGAGCTATCCTGTTGAAACTTGGTAGAAAGATGTATTATATGAACCGCATTAGGATTTTCACACAAAAATCAAAACAAAACAAATTTTGGGGGTGCCCCCCATACTTAGAATTGAAACTCAAAAAAAATTTTTTCACCAAACCCATACGTATGGGGTATCTATGAATAGGTCTTTAAAAATGATATTGAGGTTACTAACATCATTTTTTTCTAAACTGAACAGTTTGCGCGAGAGACACTTCCAAAGTGGTAAAAAGTGTGTCCCCCCCCCCGTAACTTCTTAAATAAGAGAATGATAAAACTAAAAAAAATATATAATGTAGAGCTCAACCAAAACTACCAACGAAAATTGGTTTGGATGAGATACAGTTAGCAGTTTTTGAGATATAGTACATTTTCAAAAACCGCAAATATAACTTTGCCATTCATACAAATACTATGAAAAACAAAGTTATTTTTATTGTTTGTGTATATTACTTACTAATCTCAATATAATTATATCTCTAATCTATGCTTGCTGCTACGGAACCCTTCATGGGCGAGTCCAACTCGCACTTGGCCGGTTTTTTTTTTATACACTCTGACATGTTATGTGATTATTTTTATTTTACTTTATACACTCTGACATGTTTGTTTTTTTTTATATACATTTTGACATGTTCTTTTCTTTATACAACTTGACATGTATGTTTTTTTTATTCATATACAGTTGGACATGTATGTTTTTTTTATCTATACATATTGACATGTATTATTCTGTTTTTTTTTTTTTGTTTTGTTTTTACTTTTTTTTTTACCCTCTGACATGTATGATTTTTTTCTTTTTATATACAATCTGACATTTACAATTATTTTTATATACATTTTGACATGTAATGTTTTTTGTTTTTTCTCGAATTTTTACTTTTGTTTCTGTTTGTTGTGAATGTGAGGATCTATGTGGGTCACGCTTTCTATTTTTCGTCCGGTACATTTGCGTTTGTCTGACAGTTTGAGTTATTTATGTGGCCTACCCAAATGTCCTTTCTTTGGTATTGTTCGTCGTGTCGTTGAGCTCCTTGGGTTATGAGTCGAGCTTCACGATAACTGACAAATGCTTGCACTGACTGGACAGGTCCACTCAAATTTGTTTGGTTCTTTCTTCAAAAGACCATCTCAGACACAAACCTGCAGGGTCCTCACATGACTTAAACAATTTAATGTCTGGACTTTAAAAGAGACGATGACCTCTGAGTTTGTTTCGGATGTTTCTTCTCAGAGTAGTCAGGTACGAAACACCGGCCTCATCTAGCTATAAAAAAAGTGTTTTGACATGTAAAAGTGTTTGCGAAAACCTATTTGCAAAAATAAATATCATTTATCATCATCATTTATCATTTATCATCATTTACTATTGACCGAAGCCTCTTTTAAACTTTTTTCAATTGCCAAATGATTTATTTGCCATATTTTCACCATACCGAAATAACATTTTACCGAAAAATTAAATTACTGTCATAAAAATTCAATATATTGTGCTACAAAACTTTGTGGCGGAAACGAAATGCTGAAAAGCCGACTTTACGTAGTCTTGTCTGCCCTACCCCTAGAGTGTAATTTAAAATCGCGTAGGCGCGGAGGGGTGGGGTGGCCCGCGAGCTGAGGAGCAGGTGGCTTGGAACGGCCGCCGCCGCGGCTGAGGCTGGCCGGCGAAGCCGGCCAGTAAACCGAAGCTGCGGTGGTGAGCGTTCAAATCATCTGCGACGATAAGCTCGCGTGGGGCCACCCAAAACCCCGCAGCGCCGGAGCCATGACAGAAACAATGCTTGGTGCATGTAGCATGCTTGCTTGAATGCTGCGTGTTTGCTGAATGTTGCATGCTGCGTGCTTGCTGCATTATGCATGCTGCATGCTTGCTTGCATGCTACATGCTTGCTTGCATGCTACATGCCTGCTTGCTTGCATGCTGCGTGCTCACTTGCATGCTGCATGCTTGCTTGAATGCTGCATGCTTGCTTGTATGTTTTTGTGGTGCTTGTGTGCATATTGCATTTCTGTTTTTATGCTGTATGCAAGTGTACCTATCTCAATACAAACCTTTTTACAAACACAAGAACAACACAATAACAGAAGAGTATCAAGAATCACACAAAATCCGCAAAAAGATTCGGACACACGTGCTAGCCAAAACACCCCTAAAGGTGAAACCGCACTAGGCGGAACTGCACTACAGCGGAACTGCGCGACAAGACGCGTTAAAATATTCTTTATATGAAATTATCGTATTTGACTTTTGTACAATTGTTTTGTATTGTCTACCTACATTTCAATGGCGCCTGCTAAAAATGTAACAGCAATAATTAGTGTGCACAAATTTCTAGGTGTTTGGTGAAATGAAAATATGGCAATTAAAACAGTGGTAAAATGAATGTTTGGAAACATAATACTTCGAACAACCGTCATTTCGAATAAGTGTAACATCGGTAAAAAGTTTTTCGGCCAAATGAAGTGTTGGAGTAACGAAAAAAAACGAATAGATAATAGGTTAACTAAAACAGTGGCAATCGTGACTTCGATGAAGTAAAAAAAAACCAAACGATAATAGTTGAAAAGTTTTAGGTCAAATGAAATTCGGTCAAACATTTTTCGATCTTATGATAGGTAACCCACTGGGCCACCACTGCTCTCACACACACACACACACTGTTTTCACACTTACCAAGGCCGAACACAGAATACCACCTACTGCGATCCCTACATGCGTGTTTCGTCTCTTCCGAATTTCTAAATCTAGTCATACCATAGACACAGGCCTCCTCTCCGTGAGAGGAAGTGGACCATAATTCATCACGAACCCGTTGCGGCGTGGTAGATGGCATAAGTCTTCGAATTTTTGGCACAAAGCAATGCTCCTGGCTGGGTTCGAACCCACTCGTAAGTGTCTAAACACACTATGCCGAAGTTACGCGACCGAAGTTCAGCACAATTACGCCTGCAATGCTATTTGAATTACTGACACACTATGCCAAAATTACGTCGCGTCATAGGCTACAGCCTAACATCGGTCGGGCGTAAGTTCAACGGCAACTTATTCTGTGACCACACATACGCGACCGAAGTTCGGTTCGATTACCGACGAAGATCCGGGGGCGGGGAGCAGCAGCGAGCCGCCCGCGCCGAACTTCTGCCGCGTAAGTTCGGCACTTATGGTGTGTCATATCAGCCAAATACGTCGGAACGTGAAATCAGCCGCCGAACTTCGGTCGCGTAACTTCGGCATAGTGTGTTTAGACACTAAGTCGAGGCCCGATACCACTGGATAATCACTGCTCTCAGTATCATCATTGTCATGTTGTGTTGTCAGTGTGTCAGTGTCAGATATTTACAAACTTTAACAAAAATAAAATCAATTAAGTTAAAACACATCGTTTGAACCTAGTTTTATAGTTTTAGCTGCAATATAGCTTACTGCAGACGTATAGACCTCGGGGGAACCAAGTTTCAGGCAACCTAGTACACTAGGCTTTGAAACTATACTAGCTGCACACTGCGTCATTGAAATGTCTCCAAATACAGAAAAAACTCGACTCTTTCTTTTCTTTTAGTCAACAATCTAAAGTCAAGAAAGGTTATATTGTGGGACTGGCCGAAAAAATCTCCGGGGCTCAGGAACGCAAAGGAACAGGTTGATTTTTAGGCAGTCAAGTCCCCTTCTACTCCAGTCACAGTGATATAGTGAGTATAATTTTAGTATAGAGGACGTATTCTATACATCTACACAAAGTAGGTACACAAAACCTACTTGGTATTACCAGCTTCTCAGCTTAATACATCAAGTTAGTTCCAAAGTAGTTTCCCCAGGGCTAAGATGTCAGCCCGTGCCACAAGTAGTTAACTTTATGGATACTGCTAGAAGAAGTTACACTGTTCCTTAGACGGATCATTTATAAGTACGAGGTTTTGAAATTGAGCCTTTTTGCCTAGATATTATGACCTTCTTTTTATGGTGGTAAAATCATTAAATGATGCCCGCCGCTCTGGGTGTAGGGACTGTTAGACTCGTACTGACAAAAATCTACAGTGTTCCTTCAATAGACCTTTACGTTTCAGGGTCACGGTTACGTTTAGACACGCCCGCAACCCGCCGGCCCTCTATGTGGCCTCATAAGATTTCTAACAGCTCTTTTGGGCACGCGTCGACCTGGGCATGGTCCAAGATCAGACGGCAAGTTACTCATTACTCGGCGTTCACATGCCCGCACCTACGGTAGCCGGAAATCGTCTCGCGACGTCCGTGCTTTGCTCAGATATTCTACCTCAATAGTTTTCTGACTATTGAGGTTCACGGTAAGCGTGAGCTTGTGAGCGGTGGGTAATAGGTAGCTCGCCGTCAGATTCAAGACCAAGCCCAGATTGACGGCGCATTATGATGATTTTACGACTTAGAAAAAAAATGTTCTGTGAAAAAAAGGGATGTGTCTAAAGGAGAAGCCGTCCTCCTCCTCACTTCCGAGCGTCGCGGGAAGTGGAAGTATGCCTGCGTCCCTGTTCCTGTCCATTCCTTAAAAATAAGGCCTGGTGGCCTACCATGAACTCTTAACGCGATCCAGTTTAGGCTGTAGGAAAGAGATGGCGCTAGACGACTTGTATAGCTCTGTCTCTTTCCCACAGCCTAAACTGGATCGTGTTAAGAGCTTGTGGTAAGGCCTCTGATATTACAATTAAATCGCAGTAAAACTTGTTAGATTTCAAACACATGACAACATATCTTCGCAATAAACAAAAAACAATTAACATTAAAAACAAGCGCCATGTAATATCACAAAGTGCAGGTGTTTCCTGACTTTCTCTAATTAACTGGGGACGTGACTCTACAATTATCTTGTATCTGTCGCAGGGTAGTCTAAAAATTGGGTTTTTTGTGAAATTACTAGGTTTTTTTAAAGAATAAACCTTCGTTTTGTAATAATGCGTTCAGAAAACTTATCATTAGTCTAGAATTAGATCTTCTGGACTTAATTCCCGTGTCAGATCATTCTACTTGAGATTTTTATCAAGACTTTCTTAGTAGAAGCCGACTATAGATTAGTATCAGTTGATATTCTCTTCCACCTTGCTACTAATGAGAATTAAACATAATCAAACATATTTTGTACACAAACTGGTATAACTTTGTTAAAACCTTTGGGGGCTGCATGCGCAATAACATTTTATAGCACGATCCATAAGATTATGTTTTTAGTAACATATAATTCTATCTTTGTTAGTTATTTTAATTATTATTTGGTTTGTTAATTTAATATTTAAATGCATGTAATTATTTGCAATAAAAATAAAATATCAATTGTAAAAAAAAAACAATCTTTAATTATTAAAAACAAAAAATCACAAAAACTCGAATTTCCCAATAACCCAACGACATATGAACAGTACAAATGTAACACATTTTTGTAGTACAAAGTTTGTTAATTTCAAACGTATGGAACCACCCAGGGGTTTCTAGCAGAACTTCCGCGTCGCATGTGCAAACGTGACGCGAATGCTGGCGACTGCACGCCTGCAACTTACTGCATTTACATTTTGAGCGGTACATGCCATTAATGGTCTGTGTGTGCAGTGCCAGTCCAGGTGAATTTCTCTTAACGGTTCTGAATGAATTATTTGGGATTAAGTGATGTTTTTTTTTTATTAAACGACTAAAAGGCTTAGAGGCCGATGTCCAAAACGGGTGGTCTGATCAAATATTGGAAGAACTCGACATGCATATAAGCACTGCACTCCATCAGGCCACTGACCGCAACAGATGGAGAAAAATAATTGAAAAGTTGATTATTTTTCTCTATCTGTAGTCAATTCTCAGTAGTGAGAGTACGATTGAGAAGAGAATGATATTTTGTGATAAATCTTACTTAGCTTATCTCACTATAGCCTCGAAGACGAGGACTTACTTCATCGTGTTGACTGGTCGCTAATCTACATAATTATTATAAAATAAACTCTCTTAAATATGTCCGTATAACTTTCGAACGACTGCTCCAGTACTAATAATGTGATTTTTCTTTTCATTTTTGTTATGTTCAGGATCAGGTTTGCATGTTAGGAAGTAAAATCCACCGGATATTTCGTCGAAAAAATATCTTCCTTATCGGAATTAAAAGAAAAAACAATCACCACAGACTATAGTCGGCGGTGATTGTTTCTATAGGTGTTTTTAGGGTTCCGTAGCCAAATGGCAAAAACGGAACCCTTATAGATTCGTCATGTCTGTCTGTCCGTCCGTCCGTATGTCACAGCCACTTTTTGTCGAAAGTATAAGAGCTAGCCTTTTGAAACTTGGTAGGTAGATGTATTATGTGAAACGCATTAGGATTTTCACACAAAAATAAAAAAAATAAAAATTTTGGGGTTGCCCCCCGTACTTAGAATTGAAACTCAAAATATTTTTTTTCACCAAACACATACGTGTGGGGTATCTATGGATAGGTCTTTAAAAATGATAATGAGATTACTAATGTCATTTTTTTCTAAACTGAACAGTTTGCACGAGAGACACTTCCAACGTGGTAAAATGTGTGACCCCCTCCCCCTGTAACTTCTAAAATAAGAAAATGATAAAACTAAAAAAAAAATATAATGTAGACCTCAACAAAAACTTCCAACGAAAATTGGTTTGGCTGAGATACCGTTAGCAGTTTTTGGGATATAGTACATTTTCAAAAACCGCAAATATAACTTTGCCATTCATACAAACACTATGAAAAACAAAATTATTTTTATTGTTCGTGTATATTACTTACTAATCTCAATATAATTATATCAATAATCTATGCTTGCTACTACGGAACCCTTCATGGGCGAGTCCAACTCGCACTTGGCCGGTTTTTCCTGTAGGTATAGGTAAAGGTATGGAACCATTTTGAACTTAGTAAAAGTATTAGGTACTTACTTATCCACGGAAATTGTGAAATACACTGCATGTTGAACCTAATCGAAGTGCAATAAGAGCCAATTTTCGTGAGTAGGTACTTATCTATAAAAAAAAACACATGCGATAAGTCCGTAACGTCTTTTATAATGCGGACAGCGAAGGAGTGGAACTCTCTGCCTGCGTCTGTGTTTCCGAACGCATATGAATACTACGTCGACCTTGTCTTAGTCACTCCTGACCTAGACTAAAGTCAAGAGCAAACCCATTTTACATAAAAAAAAGTCCGATGATTTTGATAGTAATCTGATTGCCTCTTATATTGATGTTCCTAATCTCGAACACCTCTACCTTAATCCTTAAAACAAACTGGCGTGATATGTTTGATCTTCATTAATAACGACTCAAAAAGTTAAAGAGCAATCTCGTCAAACAAACCGAATAATATTCATGAGCCAACCCCCGCCTGCGTCAAAAATGATGTCATCCATGAATTCTTAACTTAATTCTTCTGGGTGCCTCACAGAGGCAATAGGTACAATTATTGGCAGTCATTATGCAGGAAAAAAGGTCGCTCTGCAAACATGGGCGGAACAAAAAAAAAACATCTTAGAAAACTTGGAACGAAACATCTATGGAGTTTGCTTATTTTTTAGGTTAAACAAAAGTTTGTTTTTGGAGAAAGAATGTCCAAGTTACGTTAAGATTGCTTTCCTGTCCTTTGAAGGTTTTGTAAGCCAGAACTTATTTGTGTGATTAATCTATAACAGTGTCCATTATTTATTTTATAAGTTTTGTCGGAAAGTCAATAATGCACAGGAATAACTGGAACAGTAGAATTTTAAGCTGAGGCCTTTTTTTATCGCGGTAAAATCATCAAATGAGTCCTCCCACCCCGGGCAGGGCGGGAGGGACTGTCAGACTTGTACTGACTAAAATCCACGGTGTCCTTCAATAGCCCTTTATGTTCCGAGGTCACGGTAATGAGATAAGTCCCGCGACCAAGCTGAGGCCTTGGCACAAGATTATTTTACTTACAGCGCACAGTGTTCCAAAAACCCCTCGGATGGGACATTTTTAGCTAAGTTTATAAAGTGAAAACTCCTGAGTCACAGTTCTTTATAGTTTTGGGGAGAAATCTGATTCAAAGTTGATCGATTTTCAATACTTTGAAAGTGCATTTTTTGTTCATAAAAGTAAATCTTGAGGTCTTCTTGGAACACTGTATTTACTTTCGATTACTGTGGTGCAGGGCACTTGAAATATTTACGGCATTTAATGCATAGAAAATGAAAAAGTGCCATTAAATTAAAGAAAAAGTACTTCTTTCCATCAAATGAACGCCAAACTTTGAAACTTGTCGTGAAAACTCATGCTAAAGCCTCCGATATTAACATTAACACTATCTGTTTACAACATGTCCCGCAGTTTCGCTATTTATTGTTTGCGCGGGTTACTTAGCAAAGTACCAAGCAATGATATTTGGTACCAAGTGTTAGACTAGATCTATGAAATATTAGTGCTCACCTAAACCTACTATTATAATGGTGAAATGGCTAAGATGTATTTAAAAAATGAAAAAAAAAATATTTAAAAATAAGTTCGGCTATTTGAAAAGACCGTTTAGGGCTTCCTCCCTCCCAATTTTCATGTTTTGCTGTGCCTGACAGGGTCCATAATGATCTATTATTTTTAACTTACCTACCACCTAAGTACCTACACATTGTGAAATGCAAATAAAATTGAATTTGATTTTTAATTAAATTGAAATTGAATTAAATGAGGAATTGAGATAAATATATACACACTATGCCGCCGGCCATTTCCGGGGTCGCGGGACTATCTCATCAGGTAACTGTGACCTTGGGACGTAAAGGGCTATTGAAGGATCACCGTAGATTTTAGTCAGTACAAGTCTGACAGTCTCTCCCATCCCGCAACGGGGGGGGGGGAAGACTCATTTGATGATTTTACCACGTTAAGAAAAAGGCGTGTTATGGCTGTTAAAGAAAAGTTAAAAAAAAACCGGACAAGTGCGAGTTGGACTCGCCCATGAAGGGTTCCGTAGTAGCAAGCATAGATTAGGGATATATTATATTGAGATTAATAAGTAATATACACAAACAATAAAAATAACTTTGTTTTTCATAGTGTTTGTATGAATGGCAAAGTTATATTTGCGGTTTTTTTAAATGTACTGTATCTCAAAAACTGCTAACTGTATCTCATCCAAATCAATTTTCGTTGGAAGTTTTTGTTGAGGTCTACATTATATATTTTTTTTAGTTTTATCATTCTCTTAATTTAGAAGTTACACAGGGGGGACACCACTTTGGAAGTGTCTCTCGTGCAAACTATTCAGTTTAGAAAAAAATGATACTAGTAACCTCAATATAATTTTTAAAGACCTATCCATAGATACCCCACACGTATGGGTTTGGTGAAAAAAAAAATTTTGAGTTTCAATTGTAAGTATGGGGGGCACCCCCAAAATTTGTTTTGTTTTTATTTTTGTATGAAAATCCTAATGCGGTTCACATAATACATCCACCTACCAAGTTTCAACAGGATAGCTCTCATACTTTCGACAAAAAGTGGCTGTGACATACGGACGGACAGACAGACAGACAGACATGACGAATCTATAAGGGTTCCGTTTTTGCCATTTGGCTACGGAACCCTAAAAACGAACATCTGACACACTCCTTACGTAGCCAACTTTGATAGCACATCCAAAGTCATTCGTAGCTCCTCAGTCAGAGCACTTAAACCGCCATTACATTGGGGCATTAGGTAGCAAGTTTGGTCCCAAATTTACCCGTTTCATTAACTGCCTAATGATTTCCGATAGACCAGAACCAGTTGTTACGTTCTGACAAAAGATGGGGCGAGGCATTTTAAACATATTAACTTGAAAAATATAACTAGCGCAATGCGATATTGACACAGCTCTTTGATTTTTGTTCTTGCTTTTTTTTAATATTGGAGGCTTTAAAGGGCTTCGCGGCCCTGGAATGCAAAGGGCAACTAAAGGGACTGTCAGACTTGATTGACTTTAGTCAGCCCTTCCGTTCCACCTAGGGCTCATTTGATGGTTTTCAAATCTAATTATTCGTAATATTTAATTCATTATATCAGGATAAAAACTATTCTTTGTATTTATTCAAGTTATAAACTATTTTTGTACCTTTCATCCAAATCTTTTCAGTAATTTTTACGTGAAAGAGTGACAAACATCTATACAGGGTGCAATTGAATTCATGGGCATTATTTTAAACCAAGACACTGCTCATGGGGTGCTAAGACAGGAAACCTCCACGTGCGCCCGTGGACTGGAGTTCCCTCTCGGATACGTCCGTGGACTGGAGTTCCCTCTCGGATACGTCCGTGGGGAAGACCAGTTTTTCGGGCCGGTGCACCCTGGGATGCGGGCAAAAACTCTTCCTTAGGCACTGTGTGCCTAAGGGGTCTATTTGCCCGTATGCAAATAGCCTGTCGGGTGGACGCTCCAACGCGTGTCCCTCTGATTAGCAGAGGGCACAGCGGCGGAGCGGGCTTGCGGACGGTGAGTAATGGGTAGGTCGCCGTCCGACCAAGGACCAAGCCCGGGTCGGTGGCGCGTCGTGTCGTGTTTCGCGCGTGCCTTCGGGGAGTTGTCAGCAAACTGACGGGGCTCCTTATGGGGCCAAATGCCTGCTGGGGCCGCGGGTTTTTCTTAACCCAAGATACCGTGGCCCCGGTACGTAAAGGGCATCCGAAAGAACACGGGTGGATTTTAGTCAGTAAGAGTCTGACAGTCCCTTCCGCCCCACCCAGGGCGGGAGGACTCATTTGATGATTTTACCACCCAAAAAAAAAAAAAGACACTGCTCATGATACTAATTATTGCATTACGTAAATCAAAAATATTATAAATGCAAGTTAGTTATTTGATGTTTGTTTACTTTTCGTAACGCGCTGTACTGCGCTCGAGATTTTGATACTTGAAAACTTATTGGGGTTTATGATGTATTTTTTTTATTACTTTTATTGTTTATTTGCATTAATAAGCCTTTTGCTATGTATGTAATATGACTTACTACATTTTTAGAGTTTTCCATACTTGCATTAATAATATTTTTGATTTGCTTATTATTAGGCCTAATGCAATTAGAATCATGAGTACTACCTTAGTTTGAAATAAAACCCACGACTTGAACTGCACCCTGTTATCTTCAACTATCACGTTAATAATATTAGTAGGATAGGATTAACACAAACAGAACAAGCTTCTTCTGGGTAAGCTCGTTCTATCGTAGGCTTGGTCTCAGTCAGCTTTGACAGCGAAGTCAGCGTGATAAAGTCATCAAAAGAGTCTTCTCCAGGGTGGAGTAAGAGAGTCTGTCAGACTCGTACTGACTAAAATCCACGGTGTTTCTTCAATAACCCTTTACTTTCCATGGTCATAGTTACCTATTTCGACATTCCCGCGACCCTGGAAAGATTCCCGCGACCCTGAAAAGTCCCTTCTGCGAGGCATTCCTGCTCGCGAACGAGGAGGCGCAGCGCGTGAGGGAGAGGACAGCGTCCTCCCTCCAGCCCAGCCGCAGTGGTAGATGCCCACGGCGACGGACGTCGCAAGACGATCTCCAGCCACCGTAGCTGCGGGCATACGAACGGCGAGTAATGGGCGACTCGCTGTCCAACCATGAACCATGCCCGGGTCGACGGTGCGTTGTGTTCCACGTGCGCCTCAAAGAGTGTCAGCATGATGACGGGCCCCCCTCTAGAGGGCTAAAGCCTGCCGGGGTCGCGGGACTTATCTAATTACCGTGACCCCGGAACATAAAGGGCTATTGAAGGACACCGTGGATTTTAGTCAGTACAAGTCTGACAGTCCCTGCCGAACTGCCCTGGGTGGGAGGACTCAATTGATGATTTTATCACACTAAAAAAACATCTTTTATTTTAAAGGAAAACTAATACTGTTTCAAATTGAAAGGTCAATGCCTTGAAATGTGGAGCGAAATTACTCCGCAGCTGAACTTTGTTAACTTTCTACGATTATTACCTAATTTAAACTGAAGGCAAAGAGCCTTTAGGCTGAAACTCAACTCTGGCCACCCAGTAACAGCGTGATGGTACATATTATTGTATGTGCCCTTGCCCCTAAAATTCAGGACCGAGTTATGCCGGAGAGAATTGAATTAAGATTGTAGCCACGAAAATGGCGACGTCAACTTTCTAGCTGTTCTACGAGTAGGTATTCTCTAAAAGAAACTTTAAAGAGCGTTGAGTGGTCTATTCTGAGATAGTATGTCGTTGATAGTAGCTTAGTGAATTCCAAATTATAGTTTCAACCCTTGGGCAGCGCTCACACAAGTCTGACCTGGCCCTGTAGCCATGTAACAAACGATAAACGCAAACGCTGAGTAGGCTTTAATAGATTTTCAACTTTATGTGCTTAAGTATAACGTTGAAGATCTAGTGAAGATTGCTTATCGTTTTCGATCTTTTCTGTCGCTAACGGTCAGAAATCTAAAATAATTTTTCAACTTTAGGCTCTAGGCTATAAAGTCGAAAATCTATTGGAGAGTACCGAGCGTTTACGATTATCGTTTGCGACTTGTTGTGACTTGGCTAGGGGGGCTGATCCTGGATAATAGCAATGAATTTTTATCTTTAGGTAGAAGTCATTATGTAACGATATTTCAGTTTCACCGAAAGTTGCTAGATAATTATCGAAGCGTAACTCAGCTTTACTTGATCTAAGACTCAGGTTCTATCTCCGCACGGAACAAATATTTGTATGATCTACAAGTAGGTAGTTGTTTCGGGTCTGGGTGTTTGTGTATGTGAGTTTACATGTTTGTGAACGCACCCACGACACAGAAGAAATTCTTAGTGTAATATTAATAAAAATTGCTTTTTCCAATAACAAATTACCAAAATGCTACCGTATACCGTTACGCAATCGCACAACGCCAATATGTGCGTCCACACAGAGCGAGCAGCCTCGCGGCAAATGCCTCGCGAAGTTGCTTGCTCTGTTTGGACGCGCAATTGTTTCTCGAACGTGGCACGAAACCATATACGCGAGCAATACAAAAGCCGACACTGGATGGAACGGGCGATCGGTCGCTGGACCGCGGCAGCGCACACGCTTACCTCGGCAGAGACACGTCCACACTAACTGCGCGGCAAATTCCTCGCGAGGCTGCTCGTTCTATGTGGACGCACCTAATCAATACTCGCTGCTCTAATGGCCCACAACAAAACACAAAACGCTTAACCCCGTGAAATCAATGCTGAAATTGTTTTAACCAAGCTTTAAACTTAATTAAATATAAATAAAGACAAACACCATGACGTTTAAAGCTCTTTCGCCAGTGTTCCGGTTACAAATAAGTTTAAAAGCCTTCCATTTTAAAGTTATATTGTTATTTATTAATTCAGAGATTTTAGAACAAACTTCTTGCACTAGTTTTAGGGTACATTTAAGGGCTCGAACACGAGCCCGAACTAATCGCGTGTGTCTGCAGGAGGCTTAATCGCGCGGGGCGACTTGTCGCGGTCCATTCGCAGTACATTTAGAGTGGAAATTAGCTTGGCTCGTTGTCGCAGCGCGATTAATCGCGTGTGTCTGCAGGAGGCTTAATCGTGTGTGTCTGCTCGAGGCTTAAATCGGTCGACGGCGCGTCATGTTCTACGCGGACCACGCGAGCCTCAAAGAGCTGTCAGCAGTCTGCCAGGGTCGCGGGACTCTCTCATCAGGTCACCGTGACCACAGAACGTAAAGGGCTATTGGGATCACCATAGATTTTAGTCAGTACAAGTCTGACAGTCCCTCCCGTCCTGCCCTGTTTGGGAAGACTTATTTGATGATTTTACCACGATAAAAAAATAAGTTCAGTAGAAACATAAAATAGCTACTTACTCATTATTAGAACCAATAATTGAATCACTCAAAACCCTTGTTATCGGAGAAAAGGTCAGTTTTAAACATTTTACTTATCATCAAAGGATCCTTGAAGCAATAACAATAAATAATTACTGCCTGAAAAACGAGCAGTAAAAAAAACATTTTCGATCGAATATCACTTTGATTCAAACAAAATAAGCGATGTAAAGAAAAGGAAAAATTGTCTCAAAGTAGGTGCACCATGCTGTTGAATAAATAAGATTGGATTTTATTGGTACTGCATGACCATAATGTTTTTTTTTATTTTTACTTTTTTGCACTTTTTTATTTCCCGACACATGAAAAAATCCTAGAGAGGAGAAAAGTTAAGAGAATGTAAATTACGTTTAAAAAAAAAGTAGTCCGAAAGTATCGTTATTTTTTTATTTTGTTACGTAAACCAAAAATAACGAAGACACTGCTTCTAAAAATCACAACACGTCACGCGGTCGGTATAATTATTATTTAACAAGCGTTATGACGTCACGAGAGCAGTGGTGGCCCAGTGGTATCGGCCTCGACTTACGAGTTGTAGCTCGTGGGTTCGAACCCCGTCAGGCGGATTACTTTGTGTAATTTATTTCAACACAACTGCTCTCAAAACGGTGAAGGAAAACATCGTGAGGAAACCGACATGTCCTAGAACCAAAAATTCGAAGATATGTGACATCTACCAGTCCGCACTGGGCCCGCGTGGTAGATTACGGCCAACTCCCTCTCACAGCGAGGAGGCCTGTGTGCCAGCAGTGGGAACATTTATAGGCTGATGATGATGATGATGACGTCACGAACCCCCAGTCCCGAATTGCGAAGCATTTTATATTTGTCAATATTCGTTGATTTAAAAGGCAAACAAGATTAAAACACAGTCTTCATTTTGAATCATCTAGGGTCACCCTACACAATCGGCCCGCTTTTCTTAACGAGTCAACTGTCGAAGTAAATCAAGTTTTCACGAAATTCTTATTACATTTCCCGAGCTTTTAGCGCCTCTCCAAATTGCATTTGTGGAACATTTTAGTATTATTTTTTTCACTTTATCTTTATCTATATTGAGTCTTCAAGGTCGAGGTTGATCCGTGGATGGCTGATCAACCATTATTTGCTGAGTTTCCTCCAAGCTTCAGTAAGCGGAACAAAGAGCGTCGTACGCCGTAATTTTCATACTTTAAGTCCATATTTATGGAAAGACCAAACTGACCCAATATTTGTATATATTTTTTTAATTCGTTGGGCGCCTTACGCTTCGTATCTTGCGACCTATTGGTAAGGCGTCTAAATTAAACGCACGACAATCACATGGCCTGAAGAAGTTGCTTCCAAAAACAAAAAAGCCCTGAAATCTACCGGCACCGTTTGCTGCAACAAATACCGGTTACACGACGAAGTGAACGACACTGCGAAAAGAACGGCAATGAAAAAAAAAGTCCATTGTTACAGAGAGATCCTGGGGGGATTGAGGTCCTTTAATTGTGATGTTGGACCCTATAGTGGATTGTGGATTTATTTCTATCGATAGGTTTTATTTGACTTTTTCTTGATTTTACTTTATATACTACTTGTTGTTTTTTTTTATGAGCAAGTACACGCAGAGAAATGTATACGAGAACTTCTGGTTACAACCGTGACAGTAAGACTCACTAGTTGACTTTACAACATTTCTAGTAATAAATACGAAGTCCTTGTTATCTCTACTTAGTACTTAGTATTTACCTATTATTACTAGAAATGTTGTAAAGTCAACTAGTGAGTGTTGCTGTCACGGTTGCAACCAGAAGTACTCGTATAGGTAGCCAGACATTTCTCTGCGTGTATACAACATTATTTTTAGCATAATTATATAAAAAAAACCTGAGTAAAGTTTTTCAGAATCAGTAACTGATTCGATTCCAATAATTTTTGCATCATGTTATAATATTTTTTCCCAATAATATTTTAATTCAATCTTATCACCAGTTAATTACAATACAATCACGGTACCTACGTTTAGGTACCTCCTGCCGGGGTCGCGGGACTAAATAGTTACCGTGACCCCGGAATGTAAAGGGCTATTGAAGGACACCGAGGATTTTAGCCAGTACAAGTCTGACAGTCCTTCCACTTGCCCTGCCCTGAGTGGGGGGAGGACTCATTTGATGATTACATGACGTTAAAAAACGGTTAGGTACAGACGCCATTAGGTCAACCTACCCGAATCTGTCAAATTTTATCAATACAACATTCATCATCATCATCATCATCTCAGCCATAGGACGTCCACTGCTGATGAATGCAATTTTTGTAATGTGTATGTGTTGCAATACAACATTAACCTTATGTTATTGTGATAAGGCTGAAAATCTATTAAATAATTTTGACAGATTGAGGTATGTTGATGTGCTGGCGTCTGTACTTATTTGCCCGACCCAGAAATGGAACCCAAGACCCCACATTCAGCAGTCTTGCTTGCGAGGCCACAATAGTTGAATGTTGTAAGACTAAGTAGGCAAATAAAGTAACAATGTATGTGTCTGTTCTACTAATGTATGCAATATTATCTACTCGTTAGAAAACATGTAATTTAATTATAAACAATTTTATTCATTGTAAGTAAGCAAATATTTCTACGACCATGCAGTAATGAGCAACTTGCTGATAAAACAACTTTACTGATGTTGCGGGAAATCCCCGTGTCAGTGTTGCTAGTACAATAAAAAAATACTCATTTTTAAAATAATATTGTAGTTAACGTGCTTAAAACTTGGTCAGTCAACAAAGTTAAGCTACGCTTGCTGTGGTGCGTCAGTGAATGGGTGGCCATTAATAATAATATTGACACTGGAAAGAACTTTGAGTTTGGAAACTCAGTCACAATTCAACTCTCGATTTTTGCATTTAGCCAATCAACTAATCACGAGCAGCCCTCAAAGAAAACTGATCAAGATTTGATTGAGATACAACATTAATGGCTAACATTTCATTTATAATGATTTATTTACCGTCTCTGCCAATTTTCAGCTGTATGCGGTGTTCGCGGGCTCAGAGCGCGGCGCAGCGCGGCGCGGCTACCGAATCAAAAAAATTCCAAAAACCTGACACCACGCATCGTCTAACATCGTTTCAGTTCGGGAGACTTCCAATCATAAAAATATCCGTCACAAAAACAATTTACTTTTTATTACTGATTCTAAACGGCCAGCTACAAAAGGAGTTTTCACAATGAAACCTACTTATAAAATTGTCCTACAACAAAGAAGTTCTTTAATACAGTAGTGCACCAAAAACATTTTAAATAAATTATATTCTCGTTAAATACACCTACGCGGTAGGCGATTTTATTATTTTAAAATTAAAAAAAAATGTTATGCAATAGCTTCACCGCGGCAGTCTCCGAGTGCCACATGTATTTTTTTTTCTAAGTTATGACTTATTTTTGTCTATTTTGACTGGACTATTAGACAGTGTATTTACAGAGCAAGTCGTCAGTGATTTAAAAGTCTTTATTCTTTTCAGATTTTCGTATAAGCCAGGAACTAAATAAGCAGATCAGATTTAGGTAATGATTCTATCCGAACGGAGGAGACGCCTCCGGAAATTGGAGGCAGTGAAGGTACCGAGTGTCCAGCTCGCTGTTTTTTTGGCACAGGTACTTCTTGAAGCACCCATGGCCCTGAGTTGGGCCAGAAGCCGTGCTTCCTCCCAAACCCTGGTCATCAAAAGTAGCCAGATACCCTCAGGGCTCATGTAAACGAAGCCACCGCCGCGCCGCACCGCAATGATGTGTATGCCATCGCGACCGCACCGCCCGCCGTCGCGCTCAAAGTTGTTTTGTTTGCAAGAACCAACGACGAAAAAAAAATCGAATTCAAACATAGTCATAATTCGAATAGTGAAATGGAGATATTCGAATTGCAATCCCTACCTGGACAGACCTGTGATTAAATCTGGCTCTGGATCGAAAACACGAGTCATGGGAAGAGGCCTTTGTCGAGCAGTGGGATCAGGGGCGTAACTACCGCCGTATCTGCCGTATCAATTATACGGGGCCCCCGGGCCACAGGGGCCCCCAACGTGCGTAAACAAAAATTGATAAAAACTTAATGATTTATTAAATAAAATAGTATTAATTTACTTTTACACAATTTGTTTGCCTAATCTATCTCTGCTGTATTTATTTTTATTATTTATATGTAATACTGTTTTAAGCACGAGATTACCTCTTATAAATCCCGGGAACATCCATATTAATTTCAACATTTCAAGTATTAAATAACTTTACCTGATTCTGACCTCTGGACTGATCAGTCGCATCTTGACTTTTTTTGATGACCTTTGTCCAATTGTTTGTTTATAATTCGGCGTAGATACAGAGAAATGCATTTTTTTCTTGAGTGATAAATCTTTACCCTACCTAAGGGCCCCCAAACAAATTTTTATACGGGGCCCCGCCAAGGCACGCTACGCCTATGAGTGGGATTATACTTAAATGAATTCAAGTCAGTAAATAGGTAGGTATAGTATCGAGCACATAGTAATTAAACATTTTTTTTTCAGTTATGTAAGACGATTTATTTACACAGACATTAGATTAAATTATTACACCTTTCATCGCATTTTATTCGGATATACAAAATATAAAAAAAGTCGTACACACATTTTTTAAAGAGAGAGAGAGATCTAATTGTTTCATGGACATAATAATTATAATACTAAGAAATCACTTGCAAGGATACAATGACAATAATTAAAACATATCTAGAGTAAAAATGATAGGTATACTATAAATAAAATATACTAGTGTATCAGTAACCACCGCCAAATCATTACAGCAGGTGTTATAGAGCTCTAAAACGTTGCTGTTTCCTTCATTTTATCTCTGCTCGAAAAACATAGCAATACTGTAAGTCAATCCGCTACAAAACTGCACTTACTACCTTCGCTTCCATTAGCCGACACGTTAAGGTTTACAAATTAGAGTTTTCCATTGCCCCTGGCAACTCACGTGTGCTGTAAGACAATCGATTCCTTATGAACATCCTGGACTTGTAGAATTTATACAGAATTAAACAGACTAATATCACCAATATCAAAGCTACGCAAGTTTCTGTAAATATCGATTTTGTCGCTTCATTGTTCGATACCAACTTTTCGTTACTCGGACTTGTGGGCAATGAGTCCGTCTGATAATGCATCAAAGAGAATTTACTTTCTATTTCATGTAAAACGTTTTGTTTTTCATCTGCTATAGTTTTTTCCAGTTGTTTTCTTATCTGATCTATATACGGAATCAAATCTGCAGTATTATTGACAGTCACTAATGGAACCGAAGTAGTTGTAGCGACGCCATTTTCATGTAATGTATTCAAGATTTTCTGAAGCAGCATATTCGTATCATTGTTCAAAGCTATAACTCTAGATGTTAAATTAGCAAGATTTGATAGATTTTCTTCATTGATAACATTAGATTGTTCAATTATATTTGTAATATTTTCTAAGTATTTGTCTTTGTTATTTTCTACCTCTACGGTATTCCTATTACTCATGTTGTACAGAATATTTCTCATATCTACAAGTATATCGTTTTTCTCACTTACATTACCAACTGACGCAGTTGGATCAAAAATCGGTCGTTCTTGATCTTTATTACAAGTTATTCCATCAATATTTTCACCATTATGCTCATCTCTTTTAATTGCTGTTATTTCAAAAGAAAGACCAAGTTTCTTGATTTTAACTAAAACATGACACGGTAAAAGATTATCACCTATACTCAATTTTGATAATCTTGTACCTGCAAATTCTTCAGCGTTAATGTCGACTATTTTGTTATGGTCCACTATTAGCTGTGACAAACTTTGCACTTCATAAAATCTTTCACTTTGCAAATCTTTGATGTTATTGTATGACATATCGAGCGTATTCAGATAAGGGAGACCTCGGAAAATTCCATAACCAATAGTGGATAAAGAATTATGAGAAATATTTAAAGTTATCAAGAGCTCGTTGTCTTTAAATGCTCCAGGTTGTATGAAAGTTATTTTGTTGAAACTTAAGTCTAAATAGAGAAGTTTAGTGACACCAGAGAAAGCTTTTACTTCTATCCTGGTTACACTGTTATTCCTAAGTACTAAATTTGTTAAACGTGATAATGCGCTGAGGTTTAATGTACTAACATTGTAAATACCTGTATCTGCGATTGTCACGTCAGAAATGGCCGAGTCCTCATTATTTTCAAAACGAATATCAGTTTTAATGCCCGATAACTTTAAAGTAGTAAGGCTTTGGGTCTTATTTAACAAGGTTTGCGTGAATTCAAGCTTCTCATTATACGATAGATCTAATGAAATTAAATCAACTAAACTGAAAAATGAATCGTTTTGGATATTTCCAATCAAGTTATAAGCCAAGTTGATGTTAACCAGTCGTGATAGCCCATATAATGAACTAGAGGAAATTGTTTTGATAAGATTGTTATTCAAAAGTAAAGTACTCAATCCAACTAATTCTGTCATATTTACTGCGAAGTCCTTCAGTTCATTAAAGGATAAATCAAGTGTTTCTATATAACCTGTATGCACAAAAACATTATATTGCAACTCTTTGATTTTACCACGTGACATGTTTAGTTCTTTTAATTCGTTCATATCATTGAAAGACGCATTTTGTACCACAGTCAATAAGTTACGAGAGATATCAAGAGTAGGTAATGAGACCAGACCATCAAAAGTGTCAGTCTTCAAAGTTCCAGACAACGGATTGTCAGATATTTGAAGGTTTATCAAACTTCTTAGCGATTTAAAAGAGTTTGGTTCCAATTGAGAAATGGAGTTTCCTGTTAGATCCAAAAATTCAAGACTGTTTAGATCCTGAAAATGTTCTAGCTTTATTTGTGCTAATCTATTGTTCCTCAAATCCAATGTCTGTAGATTATTCAGATCGGTTTTGTCGAAGTCTATGCTAGAAATTTTGTTATTAGATAAGTCTAGTATTAGCAAACCTGTTAGTGTCTTGAAACACATATTTGATAACGAATAGATGCCGTTATTTCTAAGCGACAAGGAATTAAGGTTTATCAGACCATTAAATGCATAATCTTCAATTGCAGTCAATAATTGGTCACTTAAACTTAAACTAGTGACATTAATACCTTCAAACATGCCTCTTGATAAAGAACCCTCTATGAAGTTATCACTGACAGAAAAATTATAAATAGTTTTGTTCTTAAACAAGTCTTTGGGCAGAAATCTTAATTTGTTTCTAGACAGATTAATGCTTGTTAAAGACACTAAATTAGCAAAAGAATCTTTACTTGCGGCTTCCAGCACATTGTTACTTAAATCTAAACTGTACAAGAACGCCATATTTTGAAATACGTTATCAATTGTCTTTATAGAATTTGAACTCAAATCAAGAAATTCAAGCTTATGCAATTTGTCAAAATCGTTCATTTTGAGCTGTTTTATCCTGTTGCTACTTAGGATTAAAGTTTTTAGTTCACTGAATCTGAAGAGTGAAGCATTGATGTCAGTCAATCTGTTATGGGAAAGATTAAGATGTAGCAAAGTCTTGGTACCTTCAAAAGTAAACGCGCTCAAACCCTCAATGTAGTTGTGTGACAAATCTAAAGTCTGTAGATCATCGATTTTATCGAAAACAGCATCAGGTATCTTTACTAAGTAATTGTTTGACATGTTAATTTTCTTCAAATTACTGTATGGGTGTTCATAACTATTAACATTAATATCATTTATAGTATTGTACGATAAATCAATTTCATGCAACGCGTTGAATTCATTTTGATTGGATAGAACAGCTGTAGTCAGTTGATTCATCGATATATTGAGTATGGCTAAATTCTGCATGCTTCTGAAAGTTGGTATGTTTTCATAATTGTTGTCGCTTATGTCTAGAGAGTAAATGATACTTAAGATGCCATCGTCTCGTCTTCTGTAGTTAGAATTTGTGCTGATTGCGGGGATAGCGCCATTCAAGTCTGTCAACGGATGTTTGAGGACCAAGAATATGGGGTCAATTCTGTAGCCTGAGTAAGTGAGATATATGGAGCAATCTGCATTGTCCTCTACGCCAGATGGGTTGTACGAGTTACGTTGGTAGCTCTCCCATCTTGAGTTGCTACTGAGGTGGTTGGTGCAATACATATCGTATCTGCATCTGCTCGAGTCATGTTCTGTGACGCATTGGTCTAGGTCATAGCTGGAAACTATAGCTGCAGTGATGGAGAGGATACCTAGAAAATAAGTGTATAGTTAATATTTTTACAAATAAACGGAAACTCCCTCTTCCTGATGATGATTATTATTCAGACATTTATTGCTTAAAGAAGGCAGTCGAGTTGTGTCACTTTTCACTAAGGGTACAGAATGTATGTGTAGTGGATTCTATTTTCTAGATCTTGTTTTCGATTTTTGGGTCAAGCAAAGTGTTAATGATTTTTTTTATATTAAAATATAGATTGGACTAAACATCGGCTGGCGTTTTTAACAATTGTGATGTCAGTTAAAGATGTGAAAGGCATGGAGGGAGGTCTTTGCCCAGCAGTGGGATAAAATGGGATGACATAAAAATGTGTATAATGATTAAACAAAAATTTGATACGTGGCGTTTTAATAAAGAAAGATGTCTTACATAATATTCCAAACTCCATGTTTTAGTCGTACCTGCAAACGAAAAGTATGAGAGTTAAAATCGGTACACGAAAACAATGTTACAGTTAAAATTGGTAAAATTAAAATAAAACTACCGTAACCGTACAAATTATCGATAGTCTTTTTTTTTTTTAGGTGGTAAAATCATCAAATGAGGCCTCCCGCCCTGGTTGGGGCGAAAGGGACTGTCAGACTCTTACTGACTAAAATCCACCCGTGTTCCTTCGGATGCCCTTTACGTTCCGGGGCCACGGTATCCTGGGTTAATAAAAACCCGCGACCCCAGCAGGCATTTGGCCCCATAAGGGGCCCCGTCAGTTTGCTGACAACTCCCCGAAGGCACGCGCGAAACACGACACGACGCGCCACCGACCCGGGCTTGGTCCTTGGTCGGACGGCGAGCTACCCATTACTCACCGTCCGCAAGCCCGCTCCGCCGCTGTGCCCTCTGCTAATCAGAGGGACACGCGTTGGAGCGTCCACCCGACAGGCTATTCGCATACCGGCAAAGAGACCCCTTAGGCACGCAGTGCCTAAGGAAGAGTTTTTGCCCGCATCCCAGAGTGCACCGGCCCGAAAAACTGGTCTTCCCCACGGACGATTATCGATAGTCTAACTAAAATATACTGATTTATTTATAAAACCTAGGGTACCTACATTTTCAGATGACAAAATACACGTATTTTATATCAACCAATATACATGAAAACTTGTAGAAGACTTGTCCTGTGGGTGCGTTTACAAACAGAAACTCACATACACACCCCTACAAATATTTGTTCTATGCGGGAATCGAACCCGCGACACCCTGCGCAGCTGTCGATCCCTCAGCCACTGCGCCAATCGTGCCGACGAATCAGAAATTTGAAAAACTTAATATTATCTGCAAATAGTTGTTACGGATCTACGAGTAGCTGTTTGTGTATGTGACTTTAAAAGTTTGTAAACGCAACCAAGACAAAGGAGGAATGACCTAGTGAGGGACAATATTTAAAAAAAAGGTTCCGATCCCCAGGTCTGGTAAAGTGTTATTAGGTTTTTCAATTAGGGATTCCGTGGTTGATGGTGAGGTGTTTGAATAATAAGTGAGGTGTTTGAATAATACGAACGTGTGGCTAGTAACGTGGTTTAATGGTTTTTCAATTAGGGATTCCGTGGTTGATGGTGAGGTGTTTGAATAATAAGTGAGGTGTTTGAATAATACGAACGTGTGGCTAGTAACGTGGTTTAATGTGGACTGCCCGTCCTTTACAAGATCGCGGCGCTGTCGCATACGCACGCACACATACATAATGTTACACATACATTACACCTTCACCCTTAAATTATCAAACTCCTTTATTATATACTTAAGAATTACTTGTATACAAAATATTACATATGCTTAACTAGGTAGCTCACTTTTGTACATAACCACTGACTCGGATAACTATTAATAACTTACATAACTAACAAAAGACTAAAATACTATTTATCATAACTTATAATTAGTTGGCTTATTCATTCTACAACTCCGGAGGGGACGAGACTGGGTCGGCTCAGGGGGAGACAAAGGAGTTTGTGTTTCCGGTTCGACACAATCCTCAAAATGCTCTTGCTCCCTGTCATCCTGATGTGTCTTTGCTGCGGCTGAGTCATCAAAGTCGGGATCGCTCGGACCGGGCGTTTCCTGGTCCCTGACTACCTCCCCCGACCCCGACTTCTCTCTAACCGGGCTAGAAGGACAGATAAGTGAACTCCGTATCCGTTGTTTCAACTGATCCACATGTTTATGGAATTCCCTACCTGACGAATCCACTACTTTGTAATCAGTGGTTC
This sequence comes from Agrotis exclamationis, assembly GCA_950005045.1. Lineage (NCBI taxonomy): Eukaryota > Metazoa > Arthropoda > Insecta > Lepidoptera > Noctuidae > Agrotis > Agrotis exclamationis. The sequence continues at coordinate 3,255,710 of OX465431.1, read as the reverse complement.
CCATCTTTTCTGTTACCTTCCCTGATACCCATTTATCTTCCCCAGTATACTGGCGCAACCAGACTTCTTCCCCCGAACGCAATTGACGTGACCCAGTTGCGCCATACTTCTGTTGTCGCAACTGAGCATCTCTAACTTTATTGTCCCTATTGGGTCTCAGCGCGTCGAATCTAGTACGCAACCTACGGCCGAACATGAGAAACGCCGGTGTTTCACCTGTAGTACAATGTTCCGTGTTCCTATAATATAGTAGGAATTTATTTATGAATAAAGGTATGTTTACATTTTCCCTAATAGCTTTCTTAATGGCCCTTTTCACTGTGTGTACTGCATTCTCCGCTGCCCCGTTTGAAGCAGGGTGATATGGAGCTGAGAATATGTGTTCAATGCCATTGGCACTAAGGAACCGTGAAAACTCATGACTTGTAAATGGTGGTCCGTTGTCCGAGACTATTTGTCTCGGTAAACCAAAACGTGCGCAAACATCACTTAAAATGCTGACTGTGTGACAGGCCGCTGTACTAGGTACTTGACTAACTTCAAGCCACTTGGTTCTAGCGTCAACTATCACTAAAAACATCCGCCCCGCCATAGGGCCTAAAAAATCAACATGTATACGGGCCCACGGTCTGTCTGGCCATGGCCAAGAGCAGGGCATGTGTCGTGGCGGGGCCTCACTTTCTACAGCACAGACACTGCAACCCCGGCACGTATTTTCTATTGCTTCGTCCATTCCCGGCCACCAAACATAGCTCCTAGCAAAAGCTTTCGTTTTAACTATGCCCATATGAGCCTCATGTAGACCAGTTAAAACCTTTTCCCTACAAACCTCCGGTACGACCACCCTATGGCCCCACATTACACAGCCTAATTCCTCATACAGTTCCTTCCTGCGATTGAAATAAGGTTGAAGCGGTTTTATGTCGTTATCCGACGGCCATTCATCCCGAAGATATGTTAAAACTCGGCCTAATAACTGGTCTCGACTCGTCTGTTTTTTAATTTCGTTATAATCTAACAACATAGCATTTTGCGCGAAATGTAAATACGACTGTTCTGGAATTTTATTTGTTTGTTTACTCGCAGCAACAGCTGGCAATCGCGATAGACCGTCCGCCCCGTTCTGTTTGGAAGTTACGTACTCAATATCGTATGTATAAGCTGATAACTTAATCGCCCATCTTTGTAATCGACTTGCGGCCATCGACGGTATACCTTGCTTAGGTCCAAAAATAGTGACCAACGGTTTGTGATCCGTGCGTAGTGTAAAACGCCGACCGTATAAATACTGGTGTAATTTTTCTAAGCAAAACACAATAGCTAATGCCTCCCGTTCGATTTGCGAGTAATGTTTCTCAGCTGCGTTAAGCGCGCGCGATACATACACCACCGGCCGCTCGCGCTCTCCGACTGAGCCGCTACTGCTATCCTGCTTGCACATCTGACTCAACACGCCGCCTATGCCTCGCGCGCTCGCATCACACGTTAAAAACAACGGTTTGTTCGGATCATAATGAGCTAGGACATCTGCACTAATTAAAACATTTTTAATTTTCTTAAAAGCTGACTCACATTCTATGTTCCATTTCCAAGGCACTCCCTTCCCTAATAACTTATACAACGGCGCGAGCATGGTGCTCAAGTTGTTGACAAATTTAGCATAATAATTTATTGTACCTAGGAAAGCACGTAGGTCAGTGATATTTTCGGGTCGAGGAATGTTTAAGATACCTTCTACTTTTTCTGGGTCCACTTTAATTCCCTCGTCGGAAACAATAAATCCTAAGTACTTCACCTCATTAGTCATAAACACACACTTATTTTGTTTTAGTTTCATTCCGTTATTACGTAATCGCTTTAAAACTTTTTCCAGTATAACTAAATGTTCCCTAATATTAGGTGACCCAATGATGATATCGTCGAGAAAAACTTCTACGTTTGGAATATCGTTGAGTAGGTTCGCCATAATTCTTTGAAATATGCCTGGACTCGAAGATAGACCATAAACTAACCTTTTATATTTAAAAAGACCCTTGTGGGTATTAATAACTGTATAATTATCGGGATCATCCAATTCAATTTGGTTATAAGCTTGTGTTAAATCAATCTTCGTAAATATTTTAGCACCGTTTAATTTAACTAACAAATCATTAATGCGAGGTAATGGATATTTGTCTACCAATAGAACAGGGTTTAAGGTTATTTTGTAATCAGCACAGATACGGAGTCCACCATCAGCCTTACGTACCGGTACCAGTGGGGTAGCCCAGTCCGCGCTCTCCACGGGCTCGATGACACCAGCGCGCAACATACCTTCCAATTCTGCCTCAACGCGCTCGCGCAGCGCGTACGGCACAGGCCGCGCACGGCAAAATACCGGCACTGCTCCTTCGCGTATACGTAACCGAGCCTTGCCTCCCGTGAATCGGCCCAGTCCCTCCGTGAACAAATCCTTATATCTGCGAAGCAATAACATTAATTCCTTATTACTTGAGTTATTACAATTAGTTCGGTCGGCGTTCATGGTCAACATACTTTGATACATCGGTATTTTAATGCCTAATTCTGTAAGCCATTGCCGGCCTAACAATGATGTGGTACCCCCATCTATCACAAATAACTCCATTTGTTGACACTTATTCTTATAAGTGACTAGTGGCATTATAACCCCCATTGGTTTTATTATAGTACCATCATAGAATCTAAATACCATATTTGAGTTTTTTAAAGGTCTATGTTTGAACAATTTATAATACATTTCCCCACTGATGCATGACACTAAAGACCCCGTATCAATTTCCATACCTAGTTTGATTCCATCGACACACATGGTTAGGCTCACCGGTTTATAACTATTTAAGCTGAGTTGATGGACATCTTCTACTGCCTCCCAATCTCCCTCGTCTGACACCGGCGGTTCATCGTCCCCTGACTGGTCCGCAGGGGTCCTGACTGCTCCGCTCGGCGCTCGCACCTGCACCGTCATGTTGTTGGTGTCGTATCGCTCTTGGGGCTGTCTGCCCCCTGTTCGCATCGGACATACCCGACGTAGATGGCCCTTCTGCCTACATCTACCGCAGATAAAGCGATTGTATCTACACCCTTCACTCTGATGGTTAGAAGCCCCACAAGCAGTACAACTGTTCCTGGACTCGTCGGTGTTGCCCTTCCGCGCGCTCGCCGATATTCCGCTGCTGCCCCCACGGCCTCTCCGGCCGCGGCCGCCCCGCGTCGGCGTGGCCACCACGTGCAGCGCTCCCGCCGTGGCGTCGCCACCACCACCCGGCTCGATACTGCTTCCGACTGTGTGTTCCACTGCCGCTGCATCTCTTTCCGCCGCTTCCATAGTACATGCAATTTTCACGGCATTTGCATATTGTAGATTTTCTTCGGTAAACAGTCGTTGCCTGATCGCTTCGCTTCTCAGCCCACATACTAGCTGATCACGTAAATTCTCTTCTAACACGGCTTTAAATTCGCAAAATTTAGACATTTTCTTAAGTTCCGATATATACTGTAAAATCGATTCACCCGCATTTTGTCTTCTCTGTCGAAAACGGTACCTTTCTGCCATAAACGACGGTTTTGGTTGCAAATGGTCCGTCATGATTTTCACCACCGTTGTATACGTTTTTGCACTCGGTTTTTCCGGACTTGTTAAATTGCTCAACAGTTCGTAAGCTTCGTCACCCATCGTCGCAATCAATGTAGGTAACCAAAGTTCCTCTTTGACACTGTTCACTTTAAAAAACATCTCCATGCGCTCCACGTACATTGTCCAGTTCCCCGATCTTACATTATACTCTGATAACTTCCCGATAGACATGTTTATACGATACGTTAGCCCGCTTATAATTGTTTTATCCTCGTCGCCAGTGAGGTGTTTGAATAATACGAACGTGTGGCTAGTAACGTGGTTTAATGTGGACTGCCCGTCCTTTACAAGATCGCGGCGCTGTCGCATACGCACGCACACATACATAATGTTACACATACATTACAGATGGCAATAAGATCGCCACTTATCACTTGAAACTTGATCATAACTGGCGAAATGTTGTATGTGGTACTATATGGTCGTGGGGTGCTAAATTCACCTTTGCCTAACCCTTCGAGAATGCAGGCGTGATGTTAAGTTAGCTAAAAAATCTTCCACTATATACTATCTAATGAAAAGCCTAAATAAAACTGCCATGACGTATTTTGAAGCCTCGCTTCCAAGCCTAGAGTTGAAATTCCACCGCACTGTAATCTGTGACCGTACGTTCAATTTTAGGGTCAAATTCCAACGCAGTATTAGTAAGGTGACGCTTGTTATTAAGGGGGGTTCACAAACTAAACTTAATCTTAGAGCCCATCTTTTAAAATATCTAATAACTGACTGATTAATATTGTATCGAAATATCGGAAACATAAAACAAATAATAAACACTGTAACTAAATATCTCGTCTAAAATAGGTGGCGTTAGTGACTACAACAGTTTAAAAATTAGGTTAATCAGTTGTTATTCTAACAACTAGTTTATAAAGAAACATGAAGCAAAAATACTTACAGCGATATTATTTCTTCCTTAGTACAAAAACTGCATAATAAATTCTTCTATATGTCCGCACTCTCGTTACACTGACCACTAAATGTGCAAACTGCGCAGTATTGTTTAGGGTTCAGTATTGGAATATTCAATCGATACCTACATTTTTAATATTTAGGGTTAACTAATGCATTCTTTAAAGCTGTTGACAATTTGGCATGTGCTTATTTAAGAGACATTAGCTTTTTTTGCCAAAACGCTTTTTTGCAAGAGAACCGACAGATTAAAACTTATTATTGTTATTTATGTTAAAAAAATGTGTGAAAGAAAATAAAACTATGCTTTTGAAGATAGAAGATTATATAAACTCAAAGAAGAAACAACAAAATAATATTTAATTTCTTAACCGGTTTAGTAAAGTTTTTTTTTATATTTTATTAATCTAAATCACCTTTATCGTAGACTGTTTTCTACTGTCATTTTCTAAGTTCGCCACAAAATTGATTCCCCACGAAAAAAAGTATTGATCCTGTTCTCCTAGTACTTTCTGTTCAGATTCCACATTGTGTACTCGTTTTAGGTAGTTTTGTGCTGGATTTTATAATTTAATTGTTCTGCTATCCCCGTGCGGAAGAAAATGGGTCGAATGTACAATAATCAAAATTAAAAAAAGCAAAAACCTTTGGCTCTCTTATACATACTTTTTTTCGTTGGGGAATTAATTTTGTGGCAAACTTACAACAACCCGATTAACTGTTACTGTAGTATGATAAATTGACGTGGGTTGGATCCACCTTCTAGCGGTCTACCCCAAATAACGGCACCACAGGCTACCTATTTTTTTTATCGTGTTAAAATCATCAGATAAGTCCTCCCACACAGGGTGGGACGGGAGGGGACTGTCAGACGTAATTCCGTCAGTAACACTTAGCTCCCACACAGGGCGGGACGGGAGGGGACTGTCAGACGTAATTCCGTCAGTAACACTTAGCTCCCCACACAGGGCGGGACGGGAGGGGACTGTCAGACGTAATTCCGTCAGTAACACTTAGCTCCCCACACAGGGCGGGACGGGAGGGGACTGTCAGACGTAATTCCGTCAGTAACACTTAGCTCCCCACACAGGGCGGGACGGGAGGGGACTGTCAGACGTAATTCCGTCAGTATTGCATCTAAGTAGGTACACTATAATTACACGGAACCATCAAACATAAACACAGATCACGCTTGGCAGTTTTATCAGTAAAGCTGACAGGACGTGCGTAGCATCGGTTATCGTTACTCACACTGACAAACAGTCCACTATTACTAATTAATTAGTTAATAACAAAATAAATACATTTTTGTCTCTTTTGAACACGGTTGAAATCTATCTAATCTATAGTACGAGTACTTAATATTTTATAGCTGAAGAGTTTGTTTGGAACAAACTAATTACATCCATCCATTCTCAATATTATTCCTCACAAACTTGCGCGGGCATGCGGAAAAACTCCTTTTAAGACCGTCATCAAGCACAAGCAGCTGGCGGCGAGTAATGGGTGACTCGCCGTCCGATCATGGACCATGCCTGGGTCGACAGCACAATGCGCCTGTCAGCAATCTGACGGGGAGATTCTATTCTATTCTAGAGGGCCAAAGCCTGTCGGGGTCGCGGGACTGTCGCATCAGGAAACCGTGACCCTGGCTGGAATGTAAAGGGCTGTTGATGGATCAACGTGGATTTTAGTCAGTACAAGTCTGGCAGTAAGTTAGGGTTTCCAACATACCTAGCAAGTCTTGTATGTTTTACCTACATAGGTATTATAAAGGCAACATTGTGCTCTAAATAAATTAAATGATCTCGTCTGCTGCCGTGTACTGTATTATCTCCACAAATGTGTTGTTTCTTTGTCTCAGTTATAATAATCGTAGCTGAATGACCAACCTGTTCCATTATCAATAGCAGCCATTTTGTTAAACCCATCCTTGACCTAATATGAATGAACTAGCTTATGCCTACGGGTGCACTCACTTGGAGTTTGGCAATAAGTACAATAGCGTAGTTTACTGCATATAATTGAAAATCTGTTAAGTCGGTCAGGAGTATTGAAAAATAATGAACACGTTTTTTTTTGTTTTTTATTTTTAAATCAATGAGCATTGACAAAGATAAAACGTTTCGGAATTCGGGAGTGGGAGCTTGTGACGTCATAACGCTTGTAAAAGTACCGACCGAGTGATGTTTTGTTTGTTTGTCGTTCCGGTTGGACTTTTGCAACTCCATTTTGAGGCACTTCCCGATAAGCTAGCAGGCTGAAATTTTGTACACGCTTTGAGTTCTGATGGCAATACATGACTAGCTAAGAAACGTCGTAACAAATCCAATATGGCGGCCTCCCCAAGATGGCGGACTGGCTGTTTGAAACCGGGGTGGGTTTCCTGTTGACCTATAAAAATCGAAGATCAGAAACATCTGATGTGGAAATCAAAGCTATTGCTAATTTTACTGTATAATTATAAAATAACATAAGCTGGGAGTACCTCCACGCGGTGACGGCGGTAAGATTTTAGGACTGATATTCAATGACGATGGTATATAATTAAAAATCTGACTCTACTGGCCAAAACTCCCATTTACTTTTTTACCCGGGCTCTTGGTATTGGACATCAGACTCAGACCAATTGCAGATTTTCGATTTTGACGACCCCGTTGTCGCTGGCATAAGCAACAGGATCCGCGTACGAAGTCGCGGGCAGAAGCTAGTGACAAATAAAAGAAAGATTTTTTACGGTTACAATTTTATTTAATCAAACAATTTTATGACATACAAATATATAATATTTTACAATTAAACTGGGATAATTATCTTAACATACATACATAATTATAATATATTTATTTTAAACTCGAATTTCACAAGAACCAACAACAACACAACCTTTATCAGCGTAATGTTGAAAATTTTAATTAATAATTTTATTTCAAGTAACAATGGGTTGATAATATTAAAATGACACATATCAATCTTTAAAAGAATCTGCCAGAAAGATGTTAGTTATCCTACGAGTAAAACCTTCACTCACTCACTGCACCCAAGTAAGCGCACAATCGAACTATTTCGTTTTAATGTAAATCATCGCATATTCCGAACATTTTTTTTTATTTTTATAAATTAAACATCACGTTTGATATTTGAAACCACTTAAAAAACAAATGAATTCGATTGTTCGGCCTCTTGGGTGAATAGAGCTCGTGAACATCACAGAATATCACTAAGTACTGACCAAAGCTTAATCCTATTTTTTTTTCTCAAAACGAATTTTGTGTTACATTACTATCATGTACTAAGAGTGCGAACTACTTCTAAATATACTCTTTCCTAGTGTCTAATTATGTATAAACATATTATTTACCTCCTCACTACGAGTACTAAATCTAAATAAAATAAAATACAATTTAAATTTACAAACTTAAGTAGTATTCATATCTTTCTGAGCCTTCTCCGCTTCTTCTTGAATAGCTCTTAACATAAACTTTCTGAAATAATAATTTTGTTCCCGAACTGCCTCTAGGATTTTCTGAGAGGTTATTAACAATCTCTCATCGGCCATCGTGTAATGAGAATTATCAATTAAGTACTCACTTTCACTGGGCATACAAGGAATACCTTCCACGGTATTTTTCCCTTTTCCTCCAATTACCACGGTTGGTCTAACCCGGGTATACCCATTATTAAAGTCACTCAGCACTTTGGTCAACCATTCGCAAGTCAGGTTGTTGTTGTCCACATTTACTCTCAAATCAAACTTGTGACCATACCAACTCCTCATGTCCAATAAAGTCATATCGTTAGACCTCACTGATAACACGCGGAGACATTTCAAATCCATCAGCAACTTCGAATCTAAATATTGGATCCTGTTGTATGACAAATCTAAGTTCAAAAGATCAGCTAAGCCTTCGAAAGTACCGTATTCAAATTTTGTCAGTCGATTATGTCCTAAGCGGAGTGTTTTCAAATGCGGCAGTCTTTTGAAAGTCGACGGACCTATCCGCTGTATATTGTTACAAGTTAAGTCCAGGTACGAGAGACTCGACTCCGGTAACTTCAACGACGTTTCGTCGAGCTCCCAAATCAAATTGTTACTCAGGTCTACAGACTGCAGATCTGTTTGGTGACGCAGATCGACCAGTGTAGGATCAGATATATTGTTTGAATGCAAGAATAATGTTACTAAACGCAAACCCTCCCCGTAAGGTATGTGTATCTTTGTCAAACCGTTATTTGAAAGATCCAACACACCGCCTTCTGGATGAAACATATTGATGTGGATTCTATCAAGCTTCTCAATTTCATTGTAAGTCATGTTCACAAGTTTCAAATTATAATTATTATAGAAAGTCATATCGGGGATAAAGTCCAGTCGATTGTAAGATAAATCAAGATTCTGTAACTTTGTCATTGAAGAAAAACTTTCATAATACAAATGCGTGATGTAGTTACCGCTTAGGTTCAAATATTGTAAGTCAGCAAGATCATTGGCGTTCACTCGAAAATCGATTACTTTATTTTTCGACAAGTTGAGAGATATTAGTTTGATCAATGATTGAAAGGCACTATATTCAATATTCGTAATATAATTCACGGAAAGATCTAATTCTGACAGAATGTGTACGTTATGTTTATCCAAGTTTCGTATAAATCTAGACGAAATCTCACTGGACGTAGCGTTTGGAACATTGAAGATGCGGTTACCAGAAAGTATAATCTTACAGGTGGAATGATTATCGAAATGTTCCCAATGTCTTGAGAGCATTATCGGTTGGATTTGTTCCAGTTCGTTGCAGGACACGTCAAAAGTTTCCAAATGCTTGATAATCTTGAGAGACTCCTCATCAATGTTCTGTATCTGATTGCCTCTAAGATATAAATGCTTTAGCTTCTGCAGACTGTTAACAGCACCATTCAAATCTTTGATTCTATTATTGTTCAACCGCAGTATTTCTAATTTCGTTAGATTGAAGAAAGGTTCTTCAGTAAGGTCAGAAATGATGTTATAAGACAGATCAAGTTCAACTAAGGACAACAGTTCACCAAAAGCATCACCAGGTATATCTCTGATGGCATTATAAGCGAGTGACAGTTTTCTAAGTTTATTGGGATGCATTTGAAACTGGAAAAGCTCTGCTATTTCTGTTAGCTTATTGTGTGACAGATCGACAGTTTCGAGGCGGGTCAGGTAAAAAAAGGGAGCACCTGAAATGTTTTCAATGCCGTTGTTGGCAAGATGTAAGTGCTGAAGTCTTGTGGTATACATTAAGATGGCTAGTTTCGTGGTTTGCCATCGCCCTGATACTCGTAAGGTAGTGATGGTGGCTAAGAAGTCGAAGTCTAAACTTTCGTCGAATCGTTCAATGGCGTCGGTGAGTGTGACGTCGACGATGACGGGAAAGTTTGTAGACTCGTAGCATTCGTTGGGGAGACGGATACCGCGGATGTTACCGATGCAGTGGATCCGGAAGGCACACTCGCCCACGTTACGGATCCTGTCTGCGGGGCAGTAGCACGAAGAAAGGGCCACGCTCGTAGCTATGAGGAGAAGTTGGTAAACTGTAAAAAAGAAAAAAAACCTCTAATTTTTGCTATTCATATAACACATCATAAGGAGGAGGTAGGACGCGTGAGGGAGAGGACAGCGTCCCCTCTCCGCCCCAGCCACGTGTTGTGTTCCACGCGCGCCTCAAAGAGTGTCAGCAAGATGACGGGGCCCCCTCTCTAGAGGGCCAAAGCCTGCCGGGGTCGCGGGACTTATCTCATTATCGTGACCCTGGAACGTAAAGGGCTATTGAAGGGCACCGTGGATTTTAGTCAGTACGAGTCTGACAGTCCCTCCCGCCCTGCCCTGGATGGGAGGACTCATTTAATGATTTTACCACGATAAAAAAAAATCATATAACACATCATAAGGATATCGCAGTAAGTAGGTGGTCTCTGTCTCTCTAGTTTAGCCGACAGTCATGAAAAAATAGTTGTCACTTTATATTATGCAATTTAATAGCATTCATAAATTGCAAATCGAATTAGTCCGCCAATCTAATACGACTTAAGTAGTAAAATCAACGAATATTTACGAAGATTTAACTCTATCAAAATTCGAGAATGAAGCACCCACTCTGACATTAAAAGTCTAATTGTACTTTATTGTAAAAGCTGTTATTGCCAATGTTAAAAGCTTCGTTCCTCCTTTTTTGGTATAATAATCATGTATTCTTCCTCTGTCTATATTTTTCGGGGAGTCAAAAGATTTAGGCAGAGGTGTAACTACACACATTAAAAAAACAGCGATCACTTTGAAAAATGGAATGGAAATATTTTATGTGGAACATATCTTCGAAGAATATCATTTGTATTACCTTAAGTAAATCCATTATTTTGCCCATCCATTTTTCACCAATGACACGGTGTATTATTTAGAAAATAAGTACATTTTTATAGAGAGAGATTAAAATTAGGTAATGCTTGGGCTCGCTTGTCCATGGAGACAATTGACCCTAAACAAAAATAGAATAAAAAAGAAAACAATCAGTTGCACAGCTGAATAAGATTGCATTAAATCAAGCAGTACTACTGTCCTAATGACTCATTTCATAAAGGGCAATGACAAGAATCGGCCCGATTCATGTTGTTTCCAACAAAATTTCTATATTAAAGATATTTCATAACATAAAATATATAATAATTCGAGAATATTATGCAAAAAATCATTAATTTAAGTAATCATTTAAAAGTTTCTTCTTTCTCTTTTATGTTAACGTTAAAGTTAGAGGTATTGAGTGGTCAACTCTATACTATATCTTTCGGTGTAGGTACTTCTTCTTGTAAATTAATTATACTATTAAATTATGTCATTGTTTTCCTTCTTATTGATATATAGTTCATCTTTGTTGGGTTCTGGGCCGAATCTTCTTTGATGACTTGGCAATGCCTTTTCCATAACTTCATTGGTTATTCTTCTATTATTCATTCACGAAGTGAATCATTAGGAATATTGCTGAGTGGCTGTTTTAGACCCGCTGATTGCACAAATGCAGGTGTCAAACAGTTAACATAACAAAAGATATAGGTCATGAATGCAAGAAAAAAGGACCTTATCTACCACTTGATTCTGAATTGTAGAGTGACATAGACTGTATTTTGTAGCAATAAGAGCGGCTTTCCCAGTTCTAGTGTTACTGCTGACAAACGTCCTACGCACTCAGGATAGACTGTCCCGCATTTTGCTGACTGACTTTTAATTATTTGTTACCACGGTAGAAGCTTTTGTCTCGTATGAAATGGAACATGGAAAATGAGTTAAAAAAACCTACGCAAGAACGCTTCTTTCTTTATTTATCTTTTTAAAATCACCAAATGAGTCTTCCTACCCAGGGCGGGGCGGGACGGACTGTCAGGCTTGTACTGACTAAAATCCACGGTGGTCCTTCAATAGACCTTTATGTTCAAGAGCCACGGTTAACTGATAAGACAGTCCCGCGAGTTCGGCATGCAGACGAATGCTGGGCTTGAGGACCAGATCTGGGAATCGAAACCCCGGGCAGTCTTTTTGGGTTTTTTTATTACGAATTTTTAAAAGCACGGAGTGTGAATTAGTGCCCGATTGATGGCAAATAGATCACACCCTGACTTAAACGAAACTGGTGAAATGTGGGTGTACTACTATTAGGGGTATCATCATCATCTTCAACCTATTAATGTTCTCATTGCTGTCACACAGGCCTCCCGCTCTCTGTGAGAAGGAGTGGAATGAAAGTGGAATGAAAGAAATATCACATGTCTTCGAATTTTTGGTTCTAGGACAAAAGGTGAAGGAAATCATCGTGAGGAAACCGGCTTTCCTCACGATGATTTCCTTCACCGTTTTGAGAGCAGTGATGATGAAATAAATAACACAAAGTAATGCACCTGGCTGGGTTCGAATCCACGACCTACAGTTCGTAAATCCGCGCCGGTACCACTAGGCTACTGGTACAGTGGGCTATACCTCTGCCAAACGTAGATTATGCGTTATGTTATGTATGTATCTTATAATACTTATGTTATAAAATAATGCGAAAGTTTGTGAGTATGCATGTACGTTTGTTACTCTTTCACGCAAAAACTACTGAACGGATTTGTATGAAATTTGGCGCAGATATAGTTTACCTATAACCTGGACAGATTTATATCTCGATTTTATGTTCCCGTGGAATAATTTTTGAGTTGTAGCGGGCGACGCCAATGGTATCAGCTAGTGTGATTAAATATTTTATGCAAGTGGGGTTGTAGAAACAGTTTTAACCTACATATAACTTGAGATGGACGAATAAAGTCGCGGGAAAAATCTAGTACTAAAATAACATCATCATCATCATCAGCCGGAAGACGTCCACTGCTGAACATAGGCCTCCCCCTTAGACCGCCACGCCGAACGACAATTCGCCACTTGCATCCATCTGTTGCCCGCGACCCTCACGATGTCGTCGGTCCACCTAGTGGGAGGCCTGCCTACGCTGCGTCTTCCGGTCCGTGGTCGCCACTCGAGAACTTTTTCGAGAACTAAAATAACGATATGACATAATTACCTTGAATCATGGTGCAGGTTTCTCGATATCGATAATCTCAATGACAGAATCTGAAATAATAAAATATGACAACTTATAAATGTGAAAAGTAAGGTCTAAGAGGCGCCTTCAAATTAACTGAGGAAATAAAGCGCGGACACAGCACGGCAGTAGGAATTTAAGTAATCTCTAGAATTATTGAACCGATTTTGAAAATTCTTTCACCGGTATAAAGGTTAAGGGCGCATAACCAGAAAGTTGGCAACGTCGCAAATAGCTGTCAAATATTAACAAGTTTTAATTAATTCAGCAATGTTACTGTATGAAAATAAGAAATATAGCTCTGTAGTGCACTAAAAAATTGATTAGGGAATGCAATAATTAATATCGTAACACCGAATATATAGTTTTAGATGTAAAAAAAGTATTTGGAAACTTAATGAAAATGCTTTTTTTACACCTGAAACGGTTACAACGTCAAATTCAGTGTTTTAATTGCATTTCTATATCAATGTTGTAGTACACTACAGAGCGATATTTCTTATTTCCATACAGTAACATTGCTGAATTAATTAAAACTTGTTAATATTTGACAACTATTTGCGACGTTGCCAACTTTCAGAATAAGCGCTCTTAACGGTATTCCGAAGTGACATCTGGCTATGACTTTTTTTTAATCCTCGTGGACAAAGTCGCGGGCGTTGTGTTAGTACTTGTACAAAAGACCCAGATACAAAATACACAGACCCAGATCGATTTTGTGATAATTAGAGTAAACAAAAACATTACAAATGGACCCAGTTATTCAAACTAGAGTATTATTTGATTTGATAAGACAAATTCTACAAAATCAAAGCACTTCTGAATAGTCAAAAGACAAAAATAAATTATAAATAAAAATAATTACTATACAATACTTATACGTATATTACAGTACTTGCTATATATTACAATACTTATTAATTCTTGCCTATTACCTACGGTTCTTTCGAAACTAGATTAGTCGTAATCTACAATTCATCACATTTTGCGTTTCCACGCCGAGCGATTTTGTAACTTCGACAAAAATACGCCCCTAAGATAACCCACTGATCCAATAATGGAATGAATAATCATAATATTTATAGGTGAAATTCAGGGATTGTTCTAAAAAGTTGCTGCGGCCGTGGAACAAAAGGGTTAAAGGAAAAGGATGGGGTTTAGTCAAGAGACTATGATAATATAGGAAAACCCTTTTATGGTGACGATCTAGAGGCTTGAAAATGCCATTTTAGCATAACAATAATAGGATATTCTAAATTGTATTTTTGTGTATGTGTTTGTAATGAATAAACTCAAAAACATTCGAAAGCTACAATCACCCTAAGGGTCCCCACATACATCAGTTTTCCTGATCAGGAATTCCGGACGGAATTAGAAATGATGAATGAAATACGATGAAATGTGAACAACACACACAATCATGCACACACACTTGTAAGAATTCACTGTGTTCGTATAGAAAACGGATCAGGATTCCTGATCAGGAAAACTGATGTATGTGGACCTTAGTATAGTCCAACGAGCTATGGAGAGGGCTATGCTCGGAGTCTCTCTGCGCGATCGACTCAGAAATGAGGAGATTTGTAAACGAACCAAAGTTACCGACATAGCCTAACGAATTAGCAAGTTGAAATGGCAGTGGGCAGGCCATATAGCACGCAGAACTGATGGGGCTGTAAGGTTCTCGAATGGAGACTACGCACCGGCAAGCGCAGCGTAGGACGTCCACCCACTAGGTGGGCAGACGATCTTATGAAGGCCACAAGATCACGCTGGATGCAGGCCGATTATAACCGGTCCTATTGGAAGTCTAAAGGGGAGGCATTTGTTCAGCAGTGGACGTCTTACGGCTGATATGATGATGATGAATCACCCTAAGTAACAAGGCTATATTTATTGCTAGAAAAGATAAGTCCACCCGTGCGAAGCCGCGGGACGGGCCGCTAGTTTTTATTAATATTATGTTTGTTATTTTGGATTGATACATTATGTTTGTTACTCTTTCACGCAAAAACTTCTAAGCGGAATTGGATGAAATTTGGTACGCATAATTATAGTTTATAACCTGCATTAACACAAGATAGTTTTTATCTCGATTTTATCTTCCCGTAGGATAAATGTCGAGTTGTAGCGAGCGAAGTCGCTGGCATCAGCTAGTAGTAATAACGTAAAAGCGATAAAATTAAAAATAAAATAATTTAAAAACGCCCGACTTTGTTTTTGTGTCGGGGGTTTTTTAAATTTTTAATTTATTTTTTTATTTTATACTTTTGTTAAGTACATACTTATTTTATATCATTTTATGTCGGGCGGTTACAGCACATTGACAAATCATCTTAACAGAATTGCAAAAACTGAGATGTAGTAGTAGATCAATATTCCCTTTCAGTGCGCTTTCATTTGAAACCCCATTCGAGTTTACTTACAAACCTTCGGTTACCCTTCCCCACTTTCACCCCCATAACTTTTAAACGGCTCAACCGATTTTCATCAAACATGTCTAAGAACACTCGCACGTAAATTACCTTTAATACAAAAAAAAAGACTAAATTAAAATCCGTTCGGGCTCTACGGTGCCACAGACAGACAGACACGTCAAACTCATAACACCCCTCTTTTTCCGTCGGGGGTTAAAAATGGTCGCGGACAGTTAATATTACGATTAGTCAATTTGTGACAATTTATGGCAAACATGAGTAAATGTCCAAAACAGAAAGGTTTTTAAGGAGAACGGACAGGCCTTTGCCTGCTACTAGCGTCCCGTCCCGGCTTCGTAAGGGTAGCCTATGTTACTCAGGGTGAATGTAGATTTCTAATGGTTGAAATCAGCACAGTAATTTTTGAGCTTATTCATTACAAACATACACACACACACACACACAAAAATACAAATCTTTCCTCTTTATAAGTAATATTAGTGTAGATGAATAAATTAATGATGAAAATACCTACCAATTCAAAATCGACACTATAAGTAGATAACTCAACCACAAAATCCAAAATGCCGATAAAAAAATAACACTTTTAAAACACAAAATAGATAAAATAAGATATTCACCTGTATCCATTAACAAAAACGTATTGCGTTGTTGTACCGTCAACTCGTCAAGTCAAAGTCCAAATATGAGCCGAGACTCCTAAACAGAATTTGATGCTAGGAATTTTGCTGAGTCCCTGTTATAAGACACTTGGTCGACAAAGATTATAATAATAAATGAGACTTGCTTTTATTTTTGCCTGTTTAGTTTTGACTCTCAGAGGACTAATTACTTAGTTTATCCTACTAATCTTACGTCTTAATAATAATATAAATGTGAAATTTTGTGAGAACGCATGGATTTTTGTTACTTTTTCACGCAAAAACTACTGAACGATTTTAGATGAAATTCGGTGCACAGATAGTTTATAATCTGGAGCGTCCTGTAGGATATTATTTTCCTGCCAGCAATCAAGCCTGGTTTTAAGACGTTGTAATACCCCCCTGCAGCCCTGGTGGCCTACCACGTGCTCTAAACGCGATCCAATTTACGCTCAGGGAACGAGATGGCGCTAGACGACTTGTACAGTTACCGGCATGGATCTTGAGCACTGACCTTCACCTGCGCAGAAGTAAGTTATTAGGTCCCTTTGGTAGATGAAGTGAGGAACGGGGGCGGGGAAAGTGTAGTGATTGGCCCGCGTAGCGTGCCGTAGCGCATCGCGTCATAGCCGCCACTCGGGATTCGTTGTTTTGTGCGTTTTATTTGTTTTATTGTGCGTTTCGTTTGTCGATAGGTGTACGATGCGCAAAGCGATCCCCACTCTTACGCCGAGCGCTCAAGAACCGTGTCGGTATTTGTATAGCTCTGTCTCTTTCCCACAGCCTAAACTGGATCGCGTTAAGAGCTCGTGGTAAGGCCTCAGGGCTGACCTATTCAAAGTCTTCAAAAGTTTCGTCTTCGGTTCCGTAGTCCACGGCGAACATGGCGGCGCATTCTTCCTCACCGCTGGAGCAATCACGACTGACATGCAGTGGGTTCAAGTCCATCAGGTGTAATAATGGTACGTCCACTTCGACTGATAGCATGAATGCTAGTTTCATTTGGTCTCTGGAAAAAAAATAGGTTCTACAGTATTCTTTTTGGTTGAGGTTATCATTTTTCCAGTACCAGAAAAGTGTAGTTTACTGCATAAATAATTTGAACCAGTACCCATACCATGAGTTGTCATTACGATACTCGATCATACGCATCGACCGCGTTTGGCGCTCTCATTGGTTGAGAGTTCATACAACCTTGGAGCGGGCCAAAGAGAACGCCAAACGCGGTCGATATCGATGATCGAGTATCGTAATGACAACTCATGGTATGGGTACTGTTTAGTCCGGCAGTCAAACATAATGAACACGTACCTATTTTTTTATTTTTTTTTTATTCAATGAGTATTGACAAAGATAAAACGCTTCGAAATTCGGGAGTGGGGGCTTGTGACGTCATAACGCCTGTAAAATTATTATACTCATCCAGTGACGTTTTATGATTTTTAGAAGCTTTGTATCTTCATCAATTTTGTTTTGTGTAACATTTTTAATCTATCTTTCGGACTAATATTTTTTACCGACTTCAAAAAAAAGGAGGTTATCAATTCGACCCGTATGTATGTAATATTATCAGAACTGCCCAGTTTTCATATATGTTAGTCTATATCAGCGTCTGAACAAATGTGCCAAATTTCATAAGTGTATGTATGTATGTATGTTTTTATGTTTGTGCACGCATATCTCCGGAACTATAAGTTCGATTTAAGTAATTCTTTTTTTGTTGTACTAGGTATTGTTCAACTTAGGGTACACTGCAAGTTTCATCAAAATCAGTTCAGTAGTTTTAGAGATATGGATTTTTTTATGTTGTGACGGATTACAAGATTAGTGCATATGTAAAAAATTTTGTATTTTACAAGAATTTGGGTTGAATATGTAATAAATAAACTAATAATAAAAAACTTTTTTAAAAAAAGAACCGACTTCAAAACCAAACACAAAAAAGTGTAAAATAACTTTTCTTTCGGAAGTCGGTGGCTTTGTTTTTTATTTCATTGACTATGGCCACCGACTTCCGAAAGAAAAGTTATTTTACACTTTTTTGTGTTTGGTTTTGAAGTCGGTTCTTTTTTTTTTAAAAAAGTTTTTATTTTACCCTTTTTAGTTCAGATATTCAACAAAGATCTCCGTATAATCGGGTCTTTGGAAATCTATAATCCAAGTGAGCAACAAAAACGGATCTATGCGGGCAACGTCACGAAATATTCATTACTGTTATATACTAAAACCTTCCCCAGAATGTAACAAACACTTTTCTGAAAACCGTATCAAAATCGGTTCAGCCAAACGCGAGATAATTGCGAGCAAACATTCAATCGACTTAGAAAATCCACAATCCAAGTAAGCAAAAAAATCCATATCTCTAAAACTACTGAACCGATTTTGATGAAACTTGCAGTGTACCCTAAGTTGAATAATACCTAGTTCAACAAAAAAAGAATTACGTAAATCGAACTTGTAGTTCCGGAGATATGTGTGCACAAACATAAAAACATACATACATACATACACTTATGAAATTTGGCACATTTGTTCAGACGCTGATATAGATTAACATATACGAAAACTGGGCAGTTCTGGAAATATTACATACATACGGGTCGAATTGATAACCTCCTTTTTTTTGAAGTCGGTAAAAAAGGGTAAAATAAAAACTTTTTTAAAAAAAAGTACCGACTTCAAAACAAATACAAAAAAGTTTAAAATAACATTTCTTTCGGAAGTCGGTGGCTTTGTTTTGTTGTGTCATTGACTATTGCCACCGACTTCCGAAAGAAATGTTATTTTAAACTCTTTTTTAAACTTTTTTGTATTTGTTTTGAAGGGCAACTGCCTGCCGGGGTCGCGGGACTATCTTATCGGGTAACCGTGACACTGGAACGTAAAGGGCTATTGAAGGACACCCTGGATTTTAGTCAGTACAAATCTGACAGTCCCTCCTGCCCTGCCCGCCCAGGGCAGGATTCAGGGGAGGACTCATATGATGACTTTACCACGCTAAAAATATGAAGAGTTTCCAACACTGTTGGAGATGTTATGATGAATATTTGTCTATGTGCGACAGCCTTTAGCTGCAGTTTTACAAGCATCATCATCATCATCAGCCTATAAATGTTCCCACTGCTGGGACACAGGCCTCCTCTCTGTGAGAGGGAGTGGGCCGTAATCTACCACGCGGGCCCGGTGCGGGTTGGAAGATGTCACATGTCTTCGAATTTTTGGTTCTAGGACATGCCGGTTTCCTCACGATGTTTTCCTTCACCATTTTGAGAGCATTGGTGTTGAAATAAATTACACAAAGTAATGCGCCTGACGGGGTTCGAACCCACGACCTACAACTCGTAAGTCGAGGCCGATACCACTGGGCCACCACTGCTTTACAAGCATGTGACCAAATAAATGAATACTATCCAAAGTTAATTATAAAAGATTGTTTACTCACAAATTCAGCGAAGTGTTATCTAAGGTGTCAAATTGCTTGACGCTGTATGCAATGTGAACACAATTGTATGGCGTTGTTCCTTTAAATATACCCATCTGTGAATGCATTACTTTGTTATTTAATGTAAACAAAGTTGATATTAACATTTTATTTAGCGTGTTCAGTTTTTTTTTTTTGCTATATCCGCTGCCTGACCTCACTAACTGGGAATAAGTCTCTCTTTGTTTGTGGCAAAGTCCATGTACCTGGGGCACTCAATTCAAGATACTCGTATACCCGCGCTATACAGGCTGATTTTTTCAACTGGGCGTGGATGGCTATATCCAAAACTATGAGGAATATCGAAAAACATTGAAAAGAGTCTCGAGGGCGATTTTGACGAAAACTAAACTGTATCATTGGATTTTAGAAAAATCAATAATCCTGGCCAGAAATCGAATCAACTGATTTTGAAAAAAAAAACATAACCTGTATATTTACATCATTCGATAGTGTTGCTAATAAGGATCAAATTCTGGGAAGTAATCATATACTGCAAAAATATTTTACTTCATGAAGATGTCAGACTTGACAGTCGGTTCGGCAAAAGCTCGCCAGAACGCTCGTTAGAATGTTCGCTAAAACGCTCGACTCGTTTGTTTTTCTATAGCGTAACATTCGCAAGATTGCTCATTACAAGTGAATGCTCAAGTTTATCAACACCTTTGCAGAATAGCACTAATTTACAGACGCCAACACATCAACCTAACTCAATCTGTCCGGGCATGCGGACGGCGAGTAATGGGCGACTCGCTGTCCGATCATGGACCATGTCCGGGTCGACGGCGCGTCGTGTCCTACGTGCGTCACAAAAAGCTGTCAGCAACATGACGGGGCCCCCTTAGTGGGCCAAAGGGTTACCTATCATAAGATCGAAAAATGTTTGACCGAATTTCATTTGACCTAAAACTTTTCAACTATTATCGTTTGGTTTTTTTTTACTTCATCGAAGTCACGTTTGCCACTGTTTCAGTTAACCTATTATCTATTCGTTTTTTTTCGTTACTCCGACACTTTATTTGGCCGAAAAACTTTTTACCGATGTTACACTTACTCGAAATGACGGTTGTTCGAAGTATTATGTTTAAACAAACATTCATTATACCACTGTTTTAATTGCCATATTTTCATTTCACCAAAGACCTAGAAATTTGTGCACACTAATTATTGCTGTTACATTTTCAGCAGGCGCCATCGAAATGTAGGTAGACAATACAAAACAATTGTACAAAAGTCATATACGATAATATAACTCTGACGGGCTTCGACGGGTATTGTATTATCATTAATGACATTTGCTGTTAATTACATAGTTGGACTTTAAAGGTGAAACCGCACTAGGCAGAACTGCACTGCAGCGGAACTGCGCGTCACGACGCTTTTCTTTGCCACGCAGTTCGGTTGCAGTGTAGTTCCGTTGCCGCTTAGTGCGTGATGTCTCGTATAATTTCATATAAAGAATATTTTGACGCGTCATGTCGCGCAGTTCCGCTGCAGTGCAGTTCCGCCTAGTGCGGTTTCACCTTTAGGGGTGTTCTGGCTAGCACGTGTGTCCGAATCTTTTTGTGGATTTTGTGTGATTCTTTATACTTTTTTGTTATTGTGTTGTTCTTGTGTTTCTAAAAAGGTTTGTATTGTGATACACTTGCATACAGCATAAAAACAGATATGCAACATGCAAACAAGCACCACAAAAACATGCAAGCAAGCATGCAACATGCAAGCAAGCATGCAGCATGCAGGCCAGCATGCAGCATGCAAGCAAGCATATAGCATACAAGCAAGCTTGCAGCGTGGCGTGCAAGCAAGCATGCAGCATGCAACATGCAGAAAGCACGCAGCATGCAACATTCAGCAAACACACAGCATTCAAGCAAACATGCAACAAGCATTTTTTCTGTCATGGCTCCGGCGCTACGGGGTTTTGGGTGGCCCCACGCGAGCTTATCGTCGCAGATGATTTAAACGCTCACCACCGCAGCTTCGGTTTACTGGCCGGCTTCGCCGGCCAGCCTCAGCCGCGGCGGCGGCCGTTCCAACCACCTGCTCCTCAGCTCGCGGGCCACCCCACCCCTCCGCGCCTACGCGATTTTAAATTACACTCTAGGGGTAGGGCAGACAACACTACGTAAAGTCGGCTTTGCAGCATTTTGTTTCCGCCACAAAGTTTTGTAGCACAATATATTGAATTTTTATGACAGTAATTTAATTTTTCGGTAAAATGTTATTTCGGTATGGTGAAAATATGGCAAATAAATCATTTGGCAATAGAAAAAAGTTTAAAAGAGGCTTCGGTCAATAGTAAAAAGTTATTTTGTTAATCGGCGGAACATACTTCGGTAAAATAATACTTATGGCTAATGACACTTCGATGAACTGAAAATATGTCAAATAATGCATATAGCAAAAGAGATGTTAGCGGCAAGTTATACAGAAGACCGAAGAGTATAACTTGCCATTATGCTTAGCGTTTGTGGACTATGAGAAAGCCTTCGATTCGGTGGAAACATGGGCGGTACTTGAGTCACTCCAGCGATGCCGTATTGACTATCGGTACATCGAGGTGTTGAAGTGTTTGTATAATAACGCCACCATGTCGGTCCGAGTACAGGAACAGAGCACGAAGGCGATTCCATTGAGAAGAGGCGTAAGACAGGGGGACGTTATCTCCCCTAAACTGTTTACTGCCGCAATGGAAGACGCCTTCAAACTCCTGGAATGGCAAGGACTTGGCATCAACATCAACGGCGAATACATCACTCACCTTCGGTTTGCCGACGACATCGTAGTCATGGCAAAGTCGATGGAGGAACTCAGCATGATGCTCGATGGCCTCGACCGAGTTTCACAACGGGTGGGCTTGAAAATGAACATGGACAAGACGAAAATTATGTCAAATTCCAATGTTGTGCCCACCCCAGTCTCTGTTGGAAACTCGGTACTCGAAGTTGTTGACTCATATATCTATTTAGGACAAGTAGTCCAATTAGGTAGGTCCAACTTCGAGAAAGAGGTCAACCGCCGAATCCAACTCGGTTGGGCAGCGTTCGGGAAGCTACGCAATGTCTTTTCGTCCGACATACCTCAGTGCCTCAAGACGAAAGTCTTCAATCAATGTGTGTTACCAGTGATGACTTACGGCACCGAAACGTGGTCTTTCACTATCGGCCTCATCTCAAAGCTCAAAGTCGCTCAGCGAGCTATGGAGAGGGCTATGCTCGGTGTTTCTCTACGTGATCGAATCCGAAATGAGGAGATCCGTAGACGAACTAAAGTCACCGATATAGCCCACCGGATTAGCAAGCTGAAGTGGCAATGGGCAGGCCATATTGCTCGCAGAGCAGATGGCCGATGGGGTCGAAAAGTGCTAGAGTGGAGACCGCGGACGAGCAAGCGCAGCGTAGGACGTCCACCAACGAGGTGGACAGACGACCTTGTAAAGGTCGCCGGAAGACGCTGGATGCAGGTCGCTTCCAACCGGTATATGTGGAGATCTAAAGGGGAGGCCTATGTTCAGCAGTGGACGTCCTATGGCTGAGATGATGATGATGATGAAAAGAGATGTCGGTCAATAGTTTTCGGTGTAATGAAATTCGAACAAACAAAATTCGGTAAATTGATCGGTTCCCGGGCCAAAGCCTGCCGTGGCCGCGGGACTAACGAGCTACCGTGACCCCGGAACGTAATGGGCTATTGAAGGACACCGTGGATTTTAATCAGTACAAGTCTGACTGACCCTACTGCCCTGTCCTGGGTGGGAGGACTCATTTGATGAATAATAAAAAACCTATCTGTCTTTATTTAATAGATTTTCAACCTTATCACAGGAGTGGAAGTTTAATGTTTGATGGGTGAGTTTTGAAAAAAGGAAAATACTCACATGTATGACAGCTCGTTTGTAAGGCGCGATGGCTTCTATGGCTTTATAACGCTTGTTGATCTCTAGTAGAACAAGCACATGACGCGGCAGGAACTCCGGCTGAGGTGTTACTCGCTCCCGGACCAACTGTTTCATCATTTTAAATATAATATTTGTACTGTACGCTGTAATTTTTAGTGTACGACCAGTCTCAGAATCTGGGATAGATATCTAGAGGCCCTGTAGACAAGTGACGAAGGATAACGTAAACGTTCTGTGGTCATTAATAGATTTTCAACTTTATACTCTACACCCCTCGTATGAATTAAGGGGTCGTTCCCAACAGGTCCATGAGTCTATTGTTCTCAAAAATTGAACGTTCATACATTTGTTCCCAACGGGTCCACAACTTTTTAAAATACTAAAATTTTTGTTCCCAACGGGTCCATGAGAAAGTTTGGTACAGTCAACAACAAAAGCTTGGTTATAAGCTTAAAAACTGAAATAATGTTACTAGCCAGCAAAAGTACTAGGCTGGCATAAGTTCAGGTTTTTATTTTAAGTTACAAGTATTTAATAATTGTTCAATCAAATACATACCTCCTTGAACTTATGGTACCCTAGTACTTTTGCTGGTAAGCTTTTCAGTAAACCTTCCTAGAATAATTATTATTTAAAAACAAACCACCCTGTTTAAACTCATGTAACCCTAGTACTTTTATAAAATATCACATAATAGAAGCTGGTGTAATTATTAAGAGGCCATTCTCATTTCATTAGTTTTTATCACAAGCATTTAAACCAGTCGAAAAGACAACTTTGAACATTTTTCTTTCTCTTACATGAAATTGTTCTTACTGACTGTACTTTTTATAAATCTCGTGGACCCGTTGGGAACTCATGTAGGCAAATTCAAAACAATATTATAATTTGTCATGGAGCCGTTGGGAAACAGAGAACAAAAGAATCGTGGACCTTTGAGAACGATCCGAATTAAGCAATATAATGTCTGGACATGGTCTGGAGGACTTTAAAAGAGACCTCTAAGTTTGTTTCGACTGTTTCTTCTCAGAGTAGTCAGGTACGAAACACCAGCCCCACCTACATAGTTTGTAAAAAGATGACGTGTAAAAGTGTTGATATGAACCTATGTACTTGCAAAAATCAATATTATTTCATTTCAGTGGTCGGCAACCTTTTGATGGACAATGACCACATAGTGGCAAAATCAAGTTATGGCTGCCGCAACTTTTATTGTAAAAACGGAAAAAAATGTTACTTAAATAATAAGGTTATCTCCTTATTGATAAAAGAAAATCATAAGTTTACACAATAATCACAGGCCGCAAGCGGGCCGCGCGTTGCCGATCGCTGCTCTAATGCATAAAGTTGAAAATGTTTTAAATTAACATGAATGAAAATGCTCTGTACCGTTTAAAAGACTTTCACCTTAATGCTCTTTGGAATTAAATTGAAAATCTGTTCAAACTACTGAGCGTTTATCGCTTGCCACTTGGCCAGATTCTAGCAAGTTTCAACGTATCATCAAACATCGGCGTTAGTATTTCTGATCGTCAATTTATTGTTTCATTCTTTGACAGGCCTGTGGTCTAGTGGTTAGTGACCCTGACTGCTATGTCTTTCCCACCCAGGACAAATGTTTGTGTAATGAGCACGATCATTTGTTCTGTGTCTGGGTGTAATTTATCTACAATATTTATGTATTTAGAAATATATAAGTATGTTTATCAGTTGGCTAGTACCCATAACACAAGCTCTGCGTAACTTGGGACTAGATGGCGTTGTGTGATAGTTGTGGAATATTATTATTGTTGTTTATGACGTCAAATAGTTCATCCTGAGAAGTGACCAGAATGTTGCCTTTGTATTAGTGTACTTTAAAAGTTTCAAATTTTTTAACTAATTTCATCCGGTATCTTTTCAAAGTGATCCAGGAAAACCTTCACTGATATTCATCATTTGCAACAAATTTTACATTAGTAATTAAAAAGATAAATAAAAATCGTACATTCGGGAACAGCACAGCCATTCCATTAGACTTTGCGATATCATTGGGAGGAGCATAGAAGCCAGGTATGAGCAGTCCTGGTGGTGGAAAGTACTCGTCTTCATCTTCTTCAACCATGCATTCTTCCTCCACTTCCTCTGCTACCTCCTGAAGAAGATATTTGTTGCTAAATCCATTAATATTATTCTACTTTACTACGTTCTAGTTTGTTCAGAATCAGTAGCTGAATCGATTTCAATGCGCTTTACACCATGTTGTATTTTGTTCCAAAAATATTTTTATTTAAATGTATCACCAGTTAATTACAATACAATTACTGTGAGGTTAGGTTAACCTATTATTGCCAAACTACATATTGAGTGTACACACAGAAGGCGCGAGTTCAGCGAAGATACCGCAAAATTAGCATTTTCGAACGGACAACAATAACAAGCTTAAAATTTTGTGATTTTTCATGATACAGTTTAGATTCTACATACAGGGTGTCCAGTAATGAATGGATAACCTTGGAATGGGTCATAGTAAAACTAAAGGTGATTCAGAAAAAAATACAAAGAGAGATAATACAGGAATTTCACCATAGTAAAAAATTATCTCCTCTTCCAGATGCTTCGATTGACACCTGTTTCAAATCTGTCGGATGCCATCACTCAGGTAGGTAGGTTAGCAAAAATCCCTCCTTTCAAACACGAATAGCAATAATTCACTATTTTCATTAGGTACAACGATGAGTAATACCATTTCGAAATCTGCATTAAGTGCACATTACTTTGAAATGATTGGTCACCTGTATTACCATACCTTTTGTCATGCTATGGTTGCTTAAACTTTGGTACAATGAAACTTTTTCTCAATTTTTTCAATAAAACACTAATTCAAGTTACAACATTTTTTAAAAAGCTGTTTAGTAGCAGTGTTACTATTTACTAGTCCTCTATCAGCTTAGTTAATGTAGATTATTTTAACAATAAAACGCCGATGGAATTCATCAATTTGTAGTCGTGGTGTTCAAGAATGTAAAGTAGGGTACCAAAATTTTTCAATATTCTTAAAAGTGATATATCTTAG
This sequence comes from Agrotis exclamationis, assembly GCA_950005045.1. NCBI lineage: Eukaryota > Metazoa > Arthropoda > Insecta > Lepidoptera > Noctuidae > Agrotis > Agrotis exclamationis. The sequence continues at coordinate 3,229,036 of OX465431.1, read as the reverse complement.
GAACTACTCGGTATTGTTTTTTATTTGTATTTTTTTCCTGGCCCTTAGTTCTACTATGACCCATTCCAAGGTTATCCATTCATTACTGGACACCCTGTATATACAAAAGTATGTATATTGTGTTTCGGATTTCGCATAAACAAAAAATAATGTTTTATAATACTTGTAGAACAGTCTGAGCTTTAAGATGTTTGTTTACCTCCGGCTCCACTTCGTCCGGCAATTCTTCTTCAGGCTCCTCCTTCATCCGTTCTAACTCCGACAGATTCTATATAAATACGTTGTGGAATGAGTAAGGAACTTAAGTGTATATACACACATCAAAAGTGTCTAGGGATCAAGCATTTTTATGCGGATTTCTTGAGATTGAGATGAGGCTTTGTAATAAATTTATGATTTTATAAATTTATATGGATCCTTTTTGGTGCATTTCATAATTTGAATCAGGAACTGTGAATCAAATTCGAGTAAAAGATGAAAATCAGCTGTCAATATTTTCCCTATAAAAACATACAACGCATTGAAGACATTATTAGTGCTACTGTTTCCCTACTACTGATTAAAACCAACGTTATTATGGAGCGGGACAGAGCCGTGGGAATGATAGAAGCTGGTTCCCGGCAACGTACTGTGGCTTTAGCTCTGAATACAAGTCAGAGTGTTATCAGTCGACTTTGGACACGTTACCGAAGCACTGGTACCGTGGCTGAGCGCCATGGAGGACGGTATCGCTGCACCACACGGAGACAAGACCGATACATTCAAATCTTAACTCGAAGAGCTCCAACAATAACCGCCATGATGTTAGCCGTGAGGCTTCATCACTCTTCAGGGAACTTAATTAGCGACCAAACAGTCAGAAACCGCTTGCATGAAGTGAACCTTCATTCCCGAAGACCGCTACGGGTACCACCTATCATCATCATCATCATTTCAGCCTATTGCAGTCCACTGCTGGACATAGGCCTCTCCCAGGGAGCGCCACAGCGCACGATCTCCAGCTTTTTTCATCCAGCCACTGCCAGCCACCTTCTTCAGGTCATCGGTCCATCTTGCCGGGGGGCGTCCCACCCTACGCTTACCTACACGCGGTCTCCATTCGAGAACCTTCCTACTCCACCTATCGTCGGTTCTGCGGCAGACATGACCAGCCCACTGCCACTTCAGCTTGCTACAGATTTACAGAGGTACCACCTATAGCAATGCACAATCGTAGGATTCGATATCAATGGGCTCTTGAACACAGAAATTGGGCAGAAGAACAATGGCGTTTCGTGTGCTTTTCTGATGAGTCTCGTTTCGGTATGAGACCGGATACAAGACGTATACGACACTGGAGAACCCCTGGACGCCAACAGTGATTAAAATCCTGCCAGGAAGTCCATCCTTATAGTGGTGGAACCATCATGGTATGGGCGGGTGTTTGGATCGGCGGAAGAACTGAGTTGATTTGGATCAGAGGCAACCTCAACGCTCAAATTTATGCTGAGACGATTGTATCAGACGTCATCGTTCCTCTACAAGTGCAAATCGGTCCCTTATTTCAGTTAATGCATGATAATGCACGACCGCACACCGCAAGAGTTGTAAGACAGACTCTCGCCGCAGCTAACATCAATGTCCTGCCCTGGCCTGCTCAGTCGCCAGACTTGAATCCGATTGAGCATGCATGGGATATGCTACAGAGAAGAGCTCTGCCGAATATGGAGGGTATCCAGTCGCAAGAAGACCTTTTTTTGTTGTTGCAACGAACATGGGCGGCCATTCCACAGCGTGATTTGGATGAACTCATTTTGAGTATGCCAAACCGATGTTCTTGTGTTGTTAGTGTTCGCGGTAGAAACACGGATTATTAATTGTTTAAGTTACCCAATAAAATTTTAAAGAAAACTGTTATTTCAGTCTTTTTTTCGAACTTTTGTGTTAGTGGTTCAAATGTCAAAAATCCCTTTATTAGAAAAATGGCAAATTTCTTTATTAATGCAAAGGTGACTTGGTTTATCGTTACTGTGACAAACGAAAACACTTTATTTGATGAATCCTTAAAGAAAATTTTAATTAATATCAATCAGGAGAAAAGTTATTGCAAAAATATATGTTGATCCCTAGACACTTTTGATGTGTGTATATGACCAGGTGACCTACCATGGTGTCATAAAGCGAGAGTAATTCCACTGTGGGAACGAGATGGCACTAGACGACTTGTATAGCTCTATCTCTTTCCCACACTGTAATTTCTGTAGCTTTAAGACGTCATGTTAGGCCACCAGAGAGCCTAAACAAGTGGCAAACGATAAACGATAACGCTCTGTAGTCTTTCATAGATTTTCAACTTTACTCTCTTGGACAGAAAGTTGAAAATCTATCTACAGAGCAGGACCAGATATATTTTTTTAAACTTTGATTATATTATGTATAGTATATTAAATATATTATATAGTATGTATATACTTGGCATTTGACTGTATATTATAGGTACATTTGTGTGCATATCACATAGAACAAAACTCCTTCAAATTTTTTACACATGTTGGACCAGCTTGTATTAAAAAAACGTTCTTACGCCAGCTTTCAAAAGATCCAGTTTCCTCTGCTCCCTTGCCTGTCGTTTGGCTTCCAAAGCGTCAATCAAGGCTTGTCTGTTGATGCGGCGTGTTTCAGATAAAAATCTAGCGCGTCTCCTCTTTTCTTCTGCCTAGAAGACCACAGATAAATGTGAACTGCTGAATTTGGTGCCACATAGCATAATATAAAATTAACTGAACCACTACTCCTAAGTCGAGGCCGATACCACTGGGCCACCACTGCTCTGCATTGTAAAATAAAGCAATTTCATTAAAATAATACTTATGGTCATTTTTTCGTTCATACAAATTGTATGAAAAAATATTTTGCTAAAGACCAACTTTCGCCGTCCCGATTTTTTTCTTCCGATACAATGAAATGACCCTTACAAAAAACAGAGCCGAATAAAATTTAAAAAAAAATTACCCATCTCACCCTTTTTGCGGACAACTCACACTTGACCAAAAAATAAATATGCCCAAATTTTTAACATCGAAAAGGAGCTATCTAAGGGCTTCTTACAAAGTTTTTATGTATCTCTTACAGATTCAGATATCGTCCTGTTGGCTAATTTAAAAGATAGACTCTGTTTAATAGTCACCACTTCTTTTAATGCTGGTGATTACTAAAATTAATCTAAACTACTCGTACATGGACCCGGGTACGTCCTTAAACTACGTCCAGCCACCGAAGGACGGGCAGCAGCGTCCTTTGTAAACTTTCGGTGACCTTACTGCGATCCCCAAGCCGCCTGCCAAGCGTGGGGATTATGGCAACCCCCCCCCCCCCCCCCCATTATGATTGACAACAATAGCACACGGCCCCCAGTCCCCGGCAGCTCCGCTATTCCTGGTCTGGGTAGCGGATCGGGTAACGGCGGAGCAGGGGGTGCTAAGAATCCCCGGCAGATGCCCCGCTACCACCCCCAACGGACTTTGGCCCTGGCAACACACAACATCTGCACACTGAGGACCGATGAGAAGATTATCGAGCTGGAGGAAGAATTGAGCAAAATGCGTTGGGATATCTTGGGATTATCTGAAGTCCGAAGAGAGGGTCAGGATACGATAGTTCTAGATTCCGGCAACATGCTTTTCTACCGGGAAGGAGACCGTAAATCCCAGGGTGGTGTTGGATTTCTCGTCCGCAGGTCCCTCATCAACAACGTTGTGAAAGTCGACAGTGTGTCGAGTAGGGTAGCATACCTTATACTCAGAATAACCAACCGGTATTCGTTGAAGGTCATACAGGTATATGCACCGACCTCGACACATTCTGATGATGAAGTAGAGGCATTGTATGAGGAGATATCCGAGGCCATACATACCTCCGAAACATACTTCACCGTTGTTATAGGGGACTTCAACGCGAAGGTGGGCGCACGGAATGGCGATGAGTTGAGAGTGGGGCCATTTGGGTACGGGCAGCGAAACCATAGGGGCCAGCGACTGGTCGACTTCATGGAAAAGGAAGAACTTCATTTAATGAACTCCTACTTCCAGAAGCGGCCATCCAGGAGGTGGACGTGGATGAGCCCCGATGGTACTACCAGAAATGAGATCGACTTCATCATGACGACCAAGAAGCGAATATTCAGTGATGTCTCTGTGATCGCCAAGGTGAAAACCGGTAGCGATCACCGAATCGTCAGAGGCACATTGAATATCAATGTGAAGCTTGAAAGGTCTCGTCTGGTGAAGTCCACGCTCCGACCTGGTCCTGCCCACATCCAGAAACCCGAAGACTTTCAACTCGAACTGCACAATCGCTTCCAGTGCCTAACCGAATGCGAAACTGTGGACGAGATTAACAATGGGTTGGTGGAAACTGTCCAAGCTGTGGGGTCCAAGTTCTTTAAGACCCCGCGCCGCAATAAGCCTCAAAAGCTCTCGAACGGAACCATCAAGTTGATGCAAGACCGGGCCGAGATGAGGCTGCAATCTTCAGCTGACATGTCGGAATATGGCAAACTCAATAGACGAATCTCTAAATCAATGCGACGTGACCTGCGTGCCTATAGTGCGGCACGGATCAAAGAGGCAATCGAGCGGAACCAGGGCTCAAAAGTCTTCGCAAAGAATTCGTCTATTGGGCAAAGCCAAATGACAAAGCTGAAGATTAACGACGGCAGCATTATTTCGACGAAGCCGGAGATCCTGAGAGAGCTTGAGAGGTTTTACGGACAGTTATACACATCAACACGACAACCCAGTGTCAGTACAGTTCGAGACGCAAGAGCTAAACTGACTCGACACTACACTGAGGATATCCCGGACATCAGCCTGTACGAGATTAGAATGGCTCTTAAACAGCTAAAGAATAACAAGGCGCCGGGTGAAGACGGAATCACAACAGAACTTCTGAGAGCGGGTGGAAAACCGGTACTTCTGGTCCTCCAGAAGTTATTTAATTCCGTCATACTCGAAGGTACTACGCCAGAAGCATGGCACAGGAGTGTGGTTGTTCTTTTCTTCAAAAAGGGTGACAACACCTTGTTGAAGAACTACAGGCCAATCTCACTTCTGAGCCATGTATACAAGCTGTTCTCAAGAGTCATTACGAACCGTCTCGAACGCAGGTTTGATGACTTCCAGCCTCCCGAACAAGCCGGTTTCCGAAAAGGTTTTAGTACTATAGACCACATACACACGCTCCGCCAGATTATACAGAAGACAGAGGAGTATAATCGGCCATTATGTTTGGCGTTTGTGGACTATGAAAAGGCCTTCGATTCAATCGAAACCTGGGCAGTATTGCAGTCCCTCCAACGATGTCATATCGACTATAGGTATATCGAAGTGTTGAAGTGTTTGTATAGAAACGCCACCATGTCCATCCGACTTCAGGAAGAGAGCACGAAACCAATCCAATTGCAGAAAGGCGTGAGACAGGGAGACGTTATTTCTCCGAAACTGTTCACGAACGCTTTGGAGGACGTTTTCAAGCTCTTGGAATGGAACGGATTCGGCATCAACATCAATGGCGAATACATCACTCACCTTCGTTTTGCCGATGATATAGTCATCATGGCAGAATCGTTGGAGCACCTCAATGCTATGCTCAGCGACCTCAGTATCGTTTCCCAACGGGTCGGCCTTAAAATGAACATGGACAAGACGAAAGTCATGTCGAATGTCCATGTGGCACCCGTACCGGTTGTTGTTGGGAATGATACTCTCGAAGTTGTAGACCATTACACTTACCTTGGACAGATTGTTCAGTTAGGTAGGTCCAACTTCGAGAAAGAGGTCGCCCGAAGAATCCAACTCGGATGGGCAGCGTTTGGGAAGCTACGTGATATCTTCTCATCGAAAATCCCACAGTGTCTCAAGACAAGGGTGTTTAACCAGTGTGTGTTGCCAGTGATGACATATGGCTCTGAAACGTGGTCTCTAACTGCTGGCCTTTTAGAGAGACTAAGAGTCACTCAACGAGCGATGGAAAGAGCTATGCTCGGAGTTTCTTTGCGGGATAAAATCCGGAACATGGATATCCGGCGAAGAACCAAAGTCACCGACATAGCTCATAAAGTTTGCAAGTTGAAGTGGCAATGGGCAGGCCACATCGCTCGTAGAACTGACAACCGATGGGGAAGAAAAGTTCTCGAGTGGCGACCACGGACCGGAAGACGCAGCGTAGGTAGGCCTCCCACTAGGTGGACCGACGACATCGTGAGGGTCGCGGGCAACCGATGGATGCAAGTGGCGAATTGTCGTTCGGCGTGGCGGTCTAAGGGGGAGGCCTATGTTCAGCAGTGGACGTTTTCCGGCTGATGATGATGATGATGACTCGTACATCGTGGGTATGCGGACCGCGAGTAATGTGCGACTCGCTATCCGATCATGGACCATGCCAGGATCGATGGCACGTCGTTTTCCAGGCGAGCCTCAAAGAGCTGTCAGCAATATGACGGAGCCATTGAAGGACACCGTGGATTTAAGTCAGTACAAGTCTGACAGTCCCTCCCTGCCCTGGGTTCCCGAGGACTCATTTGATGATTCATCATCATCAGCCTATAAATGTTCCCACTGCTGGGACACAGGCTTCCTCTCTGTGAGAGGGAGTTGGCCGTGATCTACCACGCGGGCCCAGTGCGGATTGGTAGATGTCACATGTCTTCGAATTTTTGGTTCTAGGACATGCCGGTTTCCTCACGATGTTTTCCTTATCCGTTTTGTGAGCAGTGGTGTTGAAATAAATTACACAAAGTAATGCGCCTGGCGGGGTTCGAACCCACGACCTAGAACTCGTAAGTCAAGGTCGATACCACTGGGCCACCACCGCTCTCATTTGATGATTAAACCACGTAAAAAAAGAAAAACAAAATGACATCCTACCTTTTTGAACATCCTTTCTTCTTTGCGCTGTTGCCAGACTTCTTCTCTCGTAGGACTGTAGGTCTTGTAGCGGTCGAAAGCAGTCTTAAGGAGTCTCAGGTCATTCATAGACTTAGTCTCGTCATACGGTGGTATCTCTTCGTAAAGGATTCGACGAACTAAAGCTGTTTTAAAAAGATCGAAGCTTACGTTATAATTTTAATAGTTGCTGCTAAGTATTTGTTGGGTTTTTACTTGGCTTTCACTATAAATCCCGCCTTTCCGTCAGCGACCCAATCAACGAGCGCCAATTTGAAATGGTTCCATACGCGCCCACGCCGGAGTGCGCGGCGCTAAAGTCAGTCGCTTCACCGAACGAGACGAGCGTGCCTCGCCGTCGATTGCATGCGCTCAAAACTAACAAAAAAACATATAAAAACTGATACCCAATCGAGTTTCTGAGCAGTAATAATCTCCCTACTACGGCCTAAACCTTGCAAAACCATAAAACCATCAGTCCGTCCCGGGACGAGTCGGAGCAGTCATCATCATCCAGGATCCTGGGCGCAGAACTGGTCGGCGACGGGTAAGTGAGGCCATCTAGTTCAAATATTCAAACTAATCGAAACATTTGGTCATATCGAGCCAAGGATAACCCAGTTATATTGTCATAAACTCGTTAGGTACCTACACATTTTCACATAAACTGATTCAACAAGTTCGTATATTTTCGTATAAAGTGTAATAATTCTGCATAAAAATCACTATAATTCATTGCATTGTGTTATTAGTAAACTTTAGAAACCTAATTCATCACATAAATAAGCCAAATACAGTAGATTTTTGCAATAATTTCGGTAACTTGCCGCTAGAAAGGTCATTGACTTGGTTTCCAGAAAGAGTTCATTTTAACGATAATTGTGTTGTATTTACAGGCAGATCTGTTGTAATTGATGTGTATTAGTGTAAGACAGTGTTTTAGTGCATACGTATTGTGATTTAAGATCGTAAAAACATTGTTTTTGGTACGAAATTGACCGCGCTCCGCCATTATCATTAAGGTGCGGCGCCACGCATGCGTTATCACCGGTATAGTTCTCCCGCGCGACATTCGTACTACCTACCATGCGATATTCGTACCTACCATACGACAGACGTACTTTAAGTCGTAAAGACGTATTATAATTTCATTTCCTCTTAATTTCACGGGTTAATTAGTCAAGTGAGTTTGTATATTCTTAGTACGCGTTTATACATTTTAGTACTTAGGTACATAATCAAAATGGAGGACGCGGAATACGATCGATTGTTGCAACCACTTCTGACCTCAAAGGAGATGTGTTTTATTCGTTTGCAGAATTTGTTCGAAATATCAAAAACGGTATCAACAGACCCAGGAGCGGTAGGGCTGTTTATCGCTAGAGTGCAGGATTTATCTAAGATTCGGGATGAGTTCGATAGGTCTGTCGCGGGAATTAATTCGTTGAATAGACAAAACGATCCGAAGTTTCAACCAACTTATAAAGAAATCGCTGCATTCGATGATATTTATTATAAGATTCGTACGGTCGCGGATACTCTCGCGTCAACGAAAGTTTCGGTTAAAACCGAACAAAATACAAACGAAAATAGTGACTTTGACCTTCGGCGGGTAAAATTGCCCGAGTTGCAACTTTTTAAATTCGATGGATTAATTGAAAACTGGCCCACTTTCCGGGATACATTTGTTAGTCTCATTCATAATAACTCTCGTATAACTAAGATAGAAAAATATTACTATTTGTTGTCGAGCGTTAGTGGTCCAGCCTTGTCAATAGTAAAGTCGATGCCGGCTAGCGCGGATAATTACGCGATTGTATGGAACTCACTAGAGAAACGCTATGAAAATAAGCGCGCCCTAGCGACAGCATATCTAGATAAGCTGTTTGGTTTCAAACCGATTACCAGTGAGTCTGCATCGAGCTTAAACACGTTTGTAAACGTCTACCAAGAAAATATAAGTGCATTAGAGCTTCTTAATATAAAAGATTTAGCACGTTTTATATTATTCTATGTATCGTTGCGTAATTTAGATGCGGTTACTAGACGAGATTTCGAAAAAACCTTATCTCCGGGGCATATCCCTATAGTAACGGAATTGTTGACGTTTGTTGAGAGTCAGGCGCGTGTACTTGAGATGTCGGAAAGCAAACCGATGTCCGTCAAAACGGCGGTACCAGCCAAGCAAAACCCATCTAAGTCGCCCCCTCCCGCGATGTCAAAGGCCCCTACCTCAAATAAGTCGCGTACTCAAGCGCATACATTAACGTCTGGTGTAGCCAATGCTGATAAGGGTGAGTCAACAAAACCTTCCATTTCTTGTCTGTATTGTCGTAAGCCACAACATTCCATATATCGATGCACCGAGTACAATGAGCTCACACCTAAGGAACGTAGCGCCAAAGTTGCGGATCTCAAATTGTGTAGTAACTGTTTGCGGAACAATCACGCCACGGAGGATTGTACGTCCAAACATTGTTGTACGGTGTGCAAAAAGAAGCACTACGTTAGTCTCCATACAGATTCGACTAAGTCCGAGGAGAAAGTGGTAGCTCTTACTTGTTCAAATGAAGAGACCGTGTTGCTTGGCACCGCTGTCATACACGTCGCAGATGCGTGGTCACAGTATCACCCCGTACGTGCTCTGATTGACAGTGGCGCTATGTCAAGCTACATCACGAACGATTGCGTTAGGAAGTTAGGCCTATCCCGTCGTAAGTGCGATTTCGAACCTATAGGTTTAGGTGGAAACAGGGTTCAGCATTTCGGTTTAACAACTTGTACCATCAAGCCACGTGGCACCAGTGTCCCAGTGCTTGCCACTGATGCTGTTGTTGTGGCCAATATTGCCGGCAAATTGCCAACAATACCTATGCCAGACAAGATGTTTACTCAATATCAACATCTTGCCCTGGCAGACCCTGCCTTTAACAAACCGGCACCGGTCGAAATGCTGATCGCTAGTGATCTTTTCCCTTATATCTACGGCGGTGATAAGATTTTACCCTCTCAACCTGGCATGCCTGTCGCTATCGAATCCATCTTCGGATACGTTATTACCGGTCAAGTCATCCTCGACCAACGGAATCCGCAGCAAACGATGACGTCAGGTACCACTGCCAGTTTGGATAATTCTTTCTGCGGTCTGACAAGTTCAACCAACCTCGATCAGATTATGAACGCGTTCTGGGACACTGAGAACATACCGTCAGAGAAGCCCATGAAACCGGACGATGCCTTAGCTGAAGAGTTGTTCGCTATAGATTGTCGTCGTGACGAAACTGGTAGATTCGTTGTAAAATACCCGTTCCGACCCGACCATGATCTCGGCGAATCGAGACAGGTCGCTGTGCGTCGACTGGCCAATTTAGAGGCAAAACTGAATCGGGAGCCTCAGCTCAAGTCGGAGTACCACAAGTTCATGGCTGAATACGAAGCTCTAGGGCACATGACTTGCTTAGGAGAGGTGCAAGAAGTGGATTCCAAGTATTTAATCCCACATTTTTGTATCCACAAGCCATCCAGCACCACGACAAAATTGAGAACGGTGTTTGACGCGTCATGTAAAACCACCAATCAAAAATCGCTCAACGATGTAGTATTGGCGGGCCCAAAACTTCAAGCAGACATAAATACAATTTTAATCAATTTCCGACTTCGCGAAGTATGTCTATCAGCAGACATCTGTAAAATGTATAGGCAGATACTTATTCACCAAGAACAGCGACCGTATCAGCACATTTTGTGGCGAGTCTCAACAGATCAACCCATGCAGGTTTACGAGCTCAACACAGTCACATACGGTGTAGCCAGCAGTCCGTACCTGGCCATCAAAGTCTTGCACACGCTAGCCGATGCTGAAGCGGACAAGTATCCCGCAGCCGCGCGTGTCTTGAAGACAGCATTCTTCATGGACGACTTGTTATGGTCAGAACCTAACGTCGACGCTGCCCTACAGCTGCAGATAGATCTTCGAGCTATACTAGAACGTGCAGGCTTCATACTTCGGAAATGGTCGAGTAATTATCCTCAACTATTAGCAGCCGTACCAGAAGACCACCGTGAGACACCGATCGATTTTGATGATGAGAAAAATCTGTCACTTAAAGTACTCGGTCTCCAGTGGCAGCCGGCTACCGACTGTTTCTCGTTTCGGACTGCGCCTTTAGACCAAGAGGTCACAAAGCGATCTATTCTATCACAGATAGGACGCTTGTTCGACCCACTGGGATTTGTAGCCCCTTGTGTGTTCTACGCCAAGTGCTTCATGCAGAAACTTTGGGCTCTACAGCTTCACTGGGACCAACGTTTGCCTGCGAACCTTGAAGCAGAGTGGCTTGCATACGTGCGGGAACTGCCTCTCCTTTCCGAATTTAAGCATGATCGACATGCCATGGTCAGACAGAATACCTACTGTCGGATTCTAGGATTTTGCGATGCATCGACTCTTGGTTATGCCGCTGTAATATACTTACAAACCACAAACAATAATAATGAACAGAAGGTTAGTCTTCTTATAGCGAAGTCTAAGGTTGCGCCCTTAAAAACCCTATCGGTGCCCCGTCTGGAGTTGATGGCGGCCCATTTGTTATCTAAATTAGTCAAATACATCAAAAATGTTTTAGCAGAACGTAAGCTAACAGTTGATGAAGTACTGTTATTCACAGACTCGTCAGTTGTTCTAGCATGGCTGAACACTCCCACTTATAAATTAAAAATATTTGTCGCGACCCGCGTGACCAAGATACTGGACACAGTTCCCAGTTCTTGTTGGTTCCACGTCAGTGGAGTGAGTAACCCAGCCGATGTGTGTTCTCGTGGCGCTCTACCTTCGACCCTTCTCACTATGCCCGAGTGGCTCAAGGGTCCACATTGGTTGTCTGAAGACAACTGGCCAGTTCGTTCAGTCGAAGAGTTCAGGGACGATCAGCCACCGGAGCTTAAGCCCTCTGTCGAATCAAAGAGCTTGGTTTCGACCGAAGGTCCACCCAACGTAATATATGAATTAACTGAGCGTTATTCTAGTTTCACCAAACTGTTGCACGTTGTCGCAAGGATTCACCAGTTCATCCGTAACTGTCGATTACCCAGAAATGAGCGTACTGGACTCACAATAGTCGATCTGCGCAAGGCACATGACAGTTTGATTAAATCAGTACAACAACATCACTTTGCTGAGGACATCACCGCGCTGTCAAAAGGCTTGAAACCTCATCAGAATCTGCGAAAGCTCAGCCCCTTCTTAGACGTGAATAAATTCCTCAGGGTGGGGGGCAGACTTTCGCAATATAGTGTAACGTACAATAAGAAGCATCCCTTGCTACTTCCTAAAAAATCCAATTTTACACGCATTCTTATCGATTATTACCACATTCTTTACTTACATTCAGGACCGCGATCTCTTCAAGGTATATTGAGTCAAAAATATTGGATAATATCAGCCAGAAGTATTATCAGGTCGCGAACCAGTAAGTGTATTGCATGTTTTAAAGTCAGACCTAAGTCCTGGCAACCCATAATGGGCCATCTGCCCAAATTTAGAACCCAAGATATACAGTGTGTCCGGACACGAGTTAGCGATACTTGAAGGGGATATTATAGATTCATTTTCATCGACAAAACTGCTTTTAAAAAAATTCTTACTCCAACACCTCGCGAATGGCGGCCATTTAAGTTTTTTGATTTGTCAAACTGGGGTATGTACAATAAAATGCAAATATCTTTAAATCCAAGAGACCTACATACATGCAAATGACTTTATTGCAAAGTTAAATGTTAAGGCTTTTCAAAAACTTGCAAAAGTTTTCTAAATAATATGTAAAAAGAACCAAAAAACGTGGGCAAACACGAAATTGCACACAAAAATTACTGAATATTTTCACATTTTATACTCTAGCACGAAAATTACCCCTGTATTTTGCTTAGGTGTTTGCATTAAATTAAAAGTATTTGAGTTAGGCTATAAAATGGTATCAAAATTATTTCTCTACGTCAAGTACTTTAGGAGTTATTCTTACTTGAACATAACCCTTCCTTAGCGAATGTACCCCAATATTACAGGTGTCGCATTCTTTGGGCGAGCTAAATCGTTTCAGTGTAAATTTATGAGCTGTCATTATTAACCACCATGTAAATGATCCCAACGAATCACCCATAAACTGAAATGGCTCATTTTTGAATTTATTCAAAGAATTTTTTTTTCATAAAGTAAACAAATAATTATTATTTCGGTTTCTGGTGATTCGTTGGGATCATTTGCATGGTGGTTAATAATGCCAGCTTATAAATTCACGTTGAAACGGTTTAGCTCGCCCAAAGAATGCAGCTTCTGTAACATTGGTGGTACATGCGCTAAGGAAGGGTTATGTTCAAGTGAGAATAACTCCTAAAATACTTAACTTAGAGTGATAATTTTGATATAATTTTATAGCCTGACTCAAATACTTTTAACTTAATGTAAAAACCTAAGCAAAATACAGGGGTACTTTTCGAGCTAGAGTATAAAATGTGAAAATATTCAGTAATTTTTGTGTACAATTTCATGTTTGCCCACGTTTTTTGGTTCTTTCTACATATTATTTAGAAAACTTTTGCAAGTTTTAGAAAAGCCTTAACATTTAACTTTGTAATAAAGTCATTTGCATGTATGTAGGTCTCTTGGATTCAAAGATATTTGCATTTTATTGTACATACCCCAGTTCGACAAATCAAAAAACTAAAATGGCCGCCATTCGCGATGTGTTGGAGTAAGAATTTTTTTAAAAGCAGTTTTGTCGATGAAAATGAGTCTATAATATTCCCTTCAAGTATCGCTAACTCGTGTCCGGACACACTGTATATACCTTTCACACGGTCGGTGTTGATATCGGTGGCCCTTTTTATACAAAGGAGCCAAATCGCCGGAATGCTCGTACCATAAAATCATATCTATGCGTATTTGTTTGTTGCGCTACTCGTGCAGTGCATTTGGAGGCACTCTCGTCTCTGAGCACGGAATGTTTCTTCGCATCGTTCGATCGATTCACCGCTAGACGTGGATTGTGTAGTGCTGTAATATCCGATAACGGCACAAACTTTGTCGCAGCTGGTAAGCAGCTAGCAGACGTCTCTCAGTTCTTTGAAGATCATACTGACGAGATCTCCTGCAACTTTACGACACGTAAGGTGACGTGGAAGCACAATCCACCCACAGGCAGCCACTTTGGAGGCATATACGAAGCAGCGATCAAATCCGCAAAGACTCACCTGAAAAGGACTGTTGGCGAAAGAGCCCTAACATTCGAAGAGCTTACCACCCTTTTTGCACGCGTCGAAGCAGTATTAAACTCACGACCGCTTTGTGCATTGTCGTCAGATCCCAGCGAGTTCGAAGTGCTCACACCTGCGCACTTTCTGATCGGTCGAGAACTTCTAGAAGCACCCGAATACGACGTAACGAATTCTCCTCTATCGAAATTGAATCGTTGGCAAGCCGTACAGCAGATTTCGCAGCAATTCTGGCGTCTCTGGCGAAAAGATTACCTCCACACACTTCAACAAAGTCAGAAGTGGTTGGATGGTTGTCGTAACCTAAAAGAAGGAGACTTGGTACTCATTAACTCCGAGGCCCCTCCTCTTCAATGGGCATTAGGTAGAGTTATTAAATTATATCCGGGGCCTGATTGCATCGTACGCGTCGTCGGTCTTCGTACCAAGAACAATGTCATTACTCGACCCGTAGTCAAGCTTAGCCCGCTCCCTCTGGAGCAGGAATCGTCTTAAATAGTAATTTGTATTTTATTAAGCACTCATTCAGAACATTGGATGAGTCATCTATTAGTTAAGCAACCTTTAGTTAACTTAGTTATTTTATACAGTCCACTACTCACAACAATTTTAAAATCTCACACACTATCACATGTTTTCAACAATGTTTACCTAGTTAAATATCGTTATTCAACACTTTAACACTTTGACATCCCTGTCAAATGACTTTATAACCGGGAAATCCTGGTGGATTTCGATGGGGGGAATGTTGGGTTTTTACTTGGCTTTCACTATAAATCCCGCCTTTCCGTCAGCGACCCAATCAACGAGCGCCAATTTGAAATGGTTCCATACGCGCCCACGCCGGAGTGCGCGGCGCTAAAGTCAGTCGCTTCACCGAACGAGACGAGCGTGCCTCGCCGTCGATTGCATGCGCTCAAAACTAACAAAAAAACATATAAAAACTGATACCCAATCGAGTTTCTGAGCAGTAATAATCTCCCTACTACGGCCTAAACCTTGCAAAACCATAAAACCATCAGTCCGTCCCGGGACGAGTCGGAGCAGTCATCATCATCCAGGATCCTGGGCGCAGAACTGGTCGGCGACGGGTAAGTGAGGCCATCTAGTTCAAATATTCAAACTAATCGAAACAGTATTTTTTGTTGTTAAAATTGTAAAGTTTCTCTATTTTTTTTAAAGCTGTTTGGGTTTTGAAAGACCCGCATATCAGAACGTCACTCAATTCTCAAGCATTACTTAAAACTCAATCTCGATGAAGCCATTTGATTAGTTGAAACTAGTTATAAGTAACTCTTGACCATGAGATAAGTCTTCTTTAAGATCAAGAGGTTTGAGTACGCTCACAATATTTGAAGGCATTGCCAATCGGTTGGTCTACGCTTCACATGACCAGAAGACTTGCCTTCAGGATGATCGGTTCAGCGGTTTAGACGTGATAAACTAACGAACATACCTATTTTCGCATTGGGATAAAGTAAGGCTTAGCTAGGGGCTAATGCAAGATTACAATAAAAAATACACTTACGCACAAAATCGACATCTTCATCGAGTAATCTGAAGCATATGGCCAGCGCAGGACCAGACAGCAGCTTGTGCCGGGAAGCCTCGTTCAATGGAGCATCTCCAGCGTAAAATATATCATTTATTTTCTCTTCAGTTAGATCTATTAACTCTCGCCCTACCATCACGACATCTGAGCAAAGCAGAAAACGTTTATGTTCTTTTGTAACGCTTCTGTGTAACGTAGCTGCTACTGAGTTTATCAATTATCATGGAAGCACTCAATAACACTATGCTGTTACCCGTAAAGGTCAATTGACAGCGAGACGTGATGCTGATTTCAAAATCTAACTTTATTTCCTACACGAAAAGATACACATTTGCAGTATCGTCGCGTCACGGCTCACGTATCGTCACATTACATTTAAGTGTGAACCGGTGGCCTACCTTGACGCCTCAAAGCGTAAGTAGTTCAGCTATGGGAACAAGATGGCGCTATACGACTTGTATAGCTCTGTCGCTTTCCCACAGCAGAACTGCTGACGCTTTAAGAGGATAGTATACCGGCTGCCATTTTAAAAAATAGGTATTTAGAAAAACTCGTGCTATCGCTACCACACCTCCCCGACCCCCGATCGTGCGATAGAGAGCGTTGCAGCTCGCGACTGACTGTAAGTAAGACTGACTGTAAGTTTTTTATAAATAACTAGCACTCTGCCCGCGACTTCGTCTGCGGGTGTTTCTAACTTCGAACTCAGTGAATTTGATGCCCGGTCACCCTCCTTTTAGGATACTTTTGGAAAATCTAAAAATGGTTCAGTAGTTTCGGAGCCTATTCAATACAAACAGTCAAATGATGATTTTCCGATGTTCACTCCGCTAGGGGTTTATTTTTGAAATATAAATAAAAACGCATCTTTTATTCAATTGAGAGATAATTTATGCCCAGTGTTGAGTTTTTCGAAGCGAGCAGTAAAATCCTTCACATAAAACTTAATCACCCCTTTTTACCAATTTAGGAGGTGATTTTCGAAAAACCCAAAAACACTTGTTTAATTACTTTTGATCTAATTTCTATATACTGAGTTTCAAATTTGTCGGTTAGCGCGTTATGATTTTCCCATACAAACTTTAACATCGTCTAGATTACCAATGGAGGGTAGTTTTAAAAACTATTGATGCCCATCTGTTTTATTTACTTATACTCATATTCGTACCAAGTTTCAAGTTTATAAACCTAAGAGATAAGATTTTACATCCAAAAGTTTTCACCCCTTTTCACCCCCTTATAGGTGGATTTTCCCAAAATCCCTTCTTAGTGCTCCCCTACGTAATTAATTGCAACTACCGACCAAAATTCAGGTTATACGTTTAGCGGTTAAAGATCCTCCCCTTTAAACTTGAATACCCCTTTTCACTAACTTGGGGGGTGATTTTCGGAAAATCCATAAACACGTGTTTAATTATTTCTGATCTAGTATATAAATACTGATTTTCACATTAATCAACCCACGCGTTATGATTTTCCCATACAAACTTAAACAACGCCTAGATTATCAATGGAGGGTAGTTTTAAAAAAATAATAGAGCCAACATTTTTTATTTACTTGTGTTATTATTCGTGGCCAGTTTCAAATTTATAAACCCAAGGAATAAGATTTTTCATACAAACGTTTTCACCCCTTTTCACCCCCTTAGAGGAGGATTTTCGCAAAATCCCGTCTTATTGCTTCCCTACACGGTAGACTGCAACTGCTCTCCAAAATTCAAGTTACTGCGTTTAGCGGTTTCGGCTGTAGTCGAGTCTTAATAAAAAACCCTGTTCTTTTATATATATAGATGACATTTGTCTCTCGGGAGAAAACGTTTTTCACATATTAAATCACGACCAATCTCTTAGATTCTGGCGTCAATCGTTTCAGCATATTATATTCTAGGTTTGTAGGTTTTGCTTTTTTCTAAAACTTCTTTATTTTTAAAATACAAAGGTTTTACTTCAATGAAGATTTTGTCATAAAAATAGTAACTCTAAGGCGCCTACAACTTTCAAACTATTATAAATTTTGAAAAAATGAAAACCTATAAACCTAGTTTTTTACTGTGTCAGAAGCATTCTAAAAAATCATTGAGATAGGATAACATCTAGGGGCAGGAAAACGTTTTCTCGTCGTTTCATGGTAGGCCACCCGATCCTAAATTGAAAAAAAAACTTTATTTAACAAAAACATAGTCTTAATTTTCTACTCACTGTTAGCATCCCACTGCTCATACAACTCGGGATGGGCATGGAAGCAATGAGGCCAGAACAGCACGAAGTTGAGATCCTTCAAAAACGGTACCATCAGCTCTGCACGGTGACGCTTGCGCACCGCCTGCCTGGCCAACCGACGAGCTGCCAGCGACGTGATCTCCAGCTCCTTCTCTAATGCTCTTGCTGACATCCACTCCTGATGATATTATTAACCATTTAACCACCCGAGTCGTATTTATGCAACAAATATTTCCATGCCCCTAACGCCCGTGTCGTATTTATGCGACAGAGAATATTCACTATTTTTGTTGTTTTGTTCGATTTTATTGAATAATAGATAGACAGAAAGAATACTTTTTATTGTATACCATGATATTTTTTAAATCGGAGCTTAAGAGGAGCTGAAAGAGAGGTTTTATTGCACCGATTCGTAGCCAAGCACTTAAAAGGTTAAGAATACAGCAACTTTAAGTACTAGGTCCAAAATATCTTTCAAGCTGGCCTCAAATTCACGGGACTGTCTAATCAGGTATTCGTAACCCTGCAACGTAAAAGGCAATTGAAGGAACATTGTGGACACAGTACGAGTATCAAGTCTGTTCGTTTCACCTGGGGCATAAAGATTCATTACTGGACCGCGCGACGCCGTTTATTGGTATAACGCGGCGTCCACTCGTGGACCACCTGTCGACAAAGACGAGGCGGTGCCGGGTGGCTCTAATGAGCTGTGACCTTTAACCAGTTAAGTTTCGGACACATTGGTCAAAAAAACAAAAACAAAACAAACAAACAACATTTACCATCTATCATACAGTCCGCAATTCATTGCCGTTTCCCCGCCAATTTCCTCTACAAGTGAAACATTAGACGCAGACGGAAGCTCAGTACCACACAAACAAATGTAAATGTCCCATAAATAATGTGTATCCAGCCTTGTTTACAAGCTCAGCTTGAAATAATAAACGGGAATCGTATTTTGATACCTTCGCCTTAGCTGAGTGGTGGCTTGTTTATGCTATGCATATTTTAGCATCGTTTTTCGTCTATATTAATTTGAGTGTGTTATTGTCTGGGAGTGGCCAAAAGGGCCGCGACTTTTGTGTTATCAATTTCCGCCCGTAGCTTCGCCCGATTTTTTTTCTATTTCTTTCACAATTTAGCAACATTATAGCTACTGACAGGGTACGGACAGGTTAAGACGGACGTATACTGATCGGTGTAGGGTTGCAGGTAAACATGTTAAAAGAAACTGAAAAATCTGCCTAGAGTAACCATCAAGACTTCCAATTGGTCGGAAAACGATAGTTTTACTGTGATTGGTACTTTACCTACACATATAGGTAATAGTAATAATATAATAATATTCCACAACTATCACACAACGCCATCTAGTCCCGAGCTAAGCTGAGCTTGTGTTATGGGTACTAGACAACTGATAAACGTACTTATATATTTCTAAATACATAAAAATTATAGATAAATTACACCCAGACACAGAACAAATGATCGTGCTCATCACACAAACATTTGTCCTGGGTGGGAATCGAACCCACAACCTCCGGCATAGCAGTCAGGGTCACTAACCACTAGACCAACAGGCCTGTCTCTTCTTCTTCTGTATCTTCTTTACTTTACCTAGGTAGGTATATGATACGGGCCGCTACCGCCGCACCAGCTATGTCCCTGCATTTTAAATCTATAATTATCTTCGAAAATATTCATTTAAATTGCATGTTGTAAAGGGCCATAAATGGATCTATTTTGTTTACAATCTACACCTTTTTTACCTAACAGATTATTTATCAAAAGGTTTTATCAAAATAAAGTAAAAGCTCGCTATATCATATGGCTGTCATAAATCCACAAAGCACATAAATTTTGCATGGGTCTGCAAAATTCAGACAGCTGACTGGAATATCGCGAAACGGCCTAAATCTGATGTAGAGATAAATTATTCGAGAAACGAAAAATGTACAAACATCTATGATATATTCGCATGAGTTGATATTAAACGGATGGTATTTAAAAGTACTTCAATTTATTCCCATTTCATTTACCTAATTTTGCCTGTGTTCCACCAAATATACTGAATGTGCACCAAAATATGTTTATTAAAATATGTCATAACGAGCATCTATTTAACAACTGTTGCAAATTTGTAAAAATAGTAATACACCTAATTTTAAACACAAGCATTTATTTCTTTAGTTTTACTTCAGATAATGCACTGCAAAATTTATTTTGAATCAAACACCAATTAATGTCCAATGTAGCTTTATTAGTAAAGTAGCAGGTCGACGGAGCCCCGCTTCGCGGGGCTCCTACTTCTGGGTGGTTTAAAAAAAAATAACCACGAAGAGGATGGCGGGGTCTTTCAGACCCCGCCATCCTCTTCTAACCTAAATTGTCCGAGTCTGGGTGCCAGCGAGTCCCGAGCTCGCTTCGCTCGCTCTTAGAACTGCAGTCCATCATCAAATTTTGTGTAACATTCAGGAATATTTGGTGCACGATCAATATTTTTCGGGGAAGAATAAAATAGTTATTGTTACAATAGAATATTTGCAGCGCACTACAATAAAAAAGTGTTATATCTTGGTGTTAATTTGGAATTTGTTTGATGTAACATATTTTGTTGGCCGAGTAGTTTAATTATAGTAAAACAATTAAACGGGTTTAAGATCAATATTTTAGAAATGCATACATAGATGTACCTTTTTTTTTTTTTTTTTAGGTGGTAAAATCATCAAATGAGTCCTCCCGCCCTGGGTGGGGCGGAAGGGACTGTCAGACTCTTACTGACTAAAATCCACCCGTGTTCCTTCGGATGCCCTTTACGTTCCGGGGCCACGGTATCCTGTGTTAAGAAAAACCCGCGACCCCAGCAGGCATTTGGCCCCATAAGGGGCCCCGTCAGTTTGCTGACAACTCCTCGAAGGCACGCGCGAAACACGACACGACGCGCCACCGACCCGGGCTTGGTCCTTGGTCGGACGGCGAGCTACCCATTACTCACCGTCCGCAAGCCCGCTCCGCCGCTGTGCCCTCTGCTAATCAGAGGGACACGCGTTGGAGCGTCCACCCGACAGGCTATTCGCATACGGGCAAAGAGACCCCTTAGGCACACAGTGCCTAAGGAAGTCTTTGCCCGCATCCCAGGGTGCACCGGCCCGAAAAACTGGTCTTCCCCACGGACGTATCCGAGAGGGAACTCCAGTCTACGGGCGCACGTGGAGGTTTCACATAGATGTACCTTAAGATTTTTGGTGAACACAAAAATATTATCCATATTAAACGTGTACACGTTCCATATCAACTTCTGCGACTATGTGATATTATAACGATCTAGTTATCAAACTAATAAAAAAAAAATGAAAATAATTAATTCAAATTCAGTCATAAGCCATTAAAATTTGAAAATAAATGATCATTCTGCACTCTCTGTCCTTGGAAAAGCCCATACAAACGATTGGCATGATTTTTGTGAAAATATTGTGTTAGAGTGTATCGTATTAACACATTCAGATGTCCTTGTAGGCAATGACTATAAAGCCTCCTTATAGGTTGTAGGCCACTGTGAATTGAAGCCCAAAACACGGTCGGTAGAAACATTACCCCTGTCGTTCGATTCCTACGTAAAACAAGCGAACATCTCCAAGGAAAATATTTAAATGTGTGCGTGGCACTCACACATTTATTTATAAAAAAAATGGCTTTTAAAAACGTTACGTTTTGATTCGAACACGGAATCTGGACATTTTATAATACTCCTTTCTTTACCTAATTTATTAAAATTTGCCGAAACGAAGTAAGTGTAGCTGATTTGATTAATTACCTATGCTTAAATGCAATAACGAGGTTGTTTCCGTAAATTTCAGTACTCTCGCAGCCTGGTCGACCAATTTCCATGTAATTTCGCAGCTGTGGCGTAATGTAATTTTACCTTGCATGTGTCATGATGATTAGCATAGTTTTAAACATGGCGCATGAAACAGTTTCAGAGGTGATATTTTTTGTTTGAATATTTCACGACGAAAATTTAATTTAAAAGATATAATTTAAGGGACAGACACTTGACTATTACCAGTACCCGGGCACATCCTTGTATCATAAAAAAAAAAAACATACCGACCGAATTGAGAACCTCCTCCTTTTTTTGAAGTCGGTTAAAAAGGCACGGCTGTTGCAGTGGCTAAGCGCTTCTTTGAAATCAATCAAAGCATTAATTTCCAAGTAGGCCAGTTACTCGTGAATTGACAACAAATAAAAATACTACAAAAATAACTTTGGTGCTACAGACCAAGTCACAAGACATAATAACTGTGAAAGTACTGTAGATGCCCATTCCAAGGCGTAGATCTCTATGGCGAAGAGTAGGCAAGAACTCCATGGACCCTCTTTGGCTTGGCTTCTGAGTAGCATATCTATGATGGTTAGATTCCCATTCTCTATTGATCAAAAGTCCCTCACGGAACAAATGTTTACAAGGCCTGCAGGAAGTTGTTCCGGGTCAGACTGTGCGTAGGTATATATGAGTTTAAAAAATTGTAAAAAGAAATGGTCGCCACCGATTTTAAAAGTTTTATTTAGCGAGAAGATCGCGTTGGACCTCTATCTCGCCTAATGGTAAGTGATGATGTAGTCAACGGTGAAGCACGCTTACCTAGAAGTTACTTATTCACTCTTGACTTTATGACCAAGGTTGTAGCGATCAGGGAAAACAGGAAATAAAAACTGGAACAAAATTCACTTACCATTTCATCAGGGGTTGGTTCATCCAGCTCGTAGACTGGATATGCCAAGCCCAGGTCTTCAGACTCTCCACTCAACCTGCTTGAACTTAATCTTACTTGCACTTGATTAAAGTTAAGCAACTCTTTCTTGGCCACGTCAGCAAACTTAACGTTGTCCACGCCACGGAACACTTTTGTAACCTTGCTATTCTGAAAAGAAACTGTATGATTATACAGGGTTCTTGGTGGAACGACCTATGCTCGGAGTAACTCTAATGAATAAAATGAGGTAAACCGTCAGAGCACCATCGTAGCTCAAAGAATTAGTAAGCTGAAGTGGCAGTATACGCTGGCCTGGCCACAGATAATAGTTAGGTTAGACGTGTCCTTGAGGGAAAACTACGACTATGTAAACGAAGTGTTGGACGCTAAGTGAAGCGACGACCTGCGAAAGGCAGCCGGCAGAGACTGGAAGAGGAAAGCTCAAGACCAGGTTCAGTGGCGTTCATTACGTACCAAAATGAACATGTAGACCGGTTCACTCTGGTCTCTAAATCTTTGCAGAGCTTCTATTTCATCAGCAGGTACCTAAAGTAAATAATTCATCATTAGAGCTGAAAAAGATAGCAAAATTTATGACCCCCGCAAGGTTGGTTATGTAATGGAATGGAATGTAGAACCACATTTCATTAGCAAGCAATACCACCCATCTGGTCATGGAATCTTCCCTGTTCAACGGAGTAGCGAATTACTAGTTAATACACCGTCCGAACTGTGATAAAGTGACAATGCACACGAATTGTGTAAATAGGCGTACGGAGGTGTGACTTTCGCGGCTCGCGCGTATTACTTTGTGCACCTCAACACTCGTTTGAGTCGCAAAGTTGGTAAAACGCCCCTAAACACGCATTCAAAACCAAGTATATGCACGCAAGTCTCTTAACATACGTACTTGATTTTTTAGAGAAACTCTCAGCATCTCCAAATATTTTTTTGTAACTAGGTATAATATCAGATAGATGTCTGTCTGACCATTCGCCGGAATCGAACCAAAGACCTCATGGTAACCATTATGGCCAATGAGGTAGTCAAAGGACTTTTGAAACAGATCTCAGCTATATTACTCACCTTTAGTAAAATAATTGTCCCATTACTCCAATCCATCTTTATAGTAGCGAAGAGTCGGTCGAGGGCTCTGCACGAGCCAAACGCATAGCTGTATATTTCAGCACCTAACACAATATAGATAAAAGAAAAAAATCTAGCATCAATCCTTCATCTAAGCATTTTAGAGCATCATCTTTTGGTAACGTCTCAACTGGATGCAGAATCCTAGTAGTGCGAATACAAACTTAGTTTTTTTTGCCTCTTGTCCGCCTTTGAGCATGCGTCTGTTCTTGAAGGATTATTGTGTTGATAGCTGTCCCGACCAACAACGGTGCAACCCGAATTTAAACTCCTGTCTAAGAATCCAGAGTCGTCCAAAAGTGGGCTGGTTAGTTGGTTGACTATTTCGTCAGTCACGGAGAGTATCTACTCTCAATTCTTTTCCCTCATCCATCTGGATGAGGGAAAAGAATTGTCAAATATACCTACTTAGTAGTAGAAAAAGAGTAAGAACTATACGGCTCGTTTCCTCGTACTTAGTCACTGTTTTTTTCATACTAATAAGATCATGAGGACATTTATTTATTTATTTATTACATTAAATAGAACGGCCGAAGCCAATTATACTATTTAATCACATTACATTATACACATTTTAACAATATTTTACAAAGTTTCATGCATTCTTCTCGCAAAAATTCAAACATTCCAACAATAACAACTTCCATTCATCCGCAAATAAATCAAAATCTGGGTTTGAGTCCAGGAGAGCATTGAGATCACTTAGTGATCTTGGTAGAGGGGAGTTTGACCGTGCAACAGTACGGCACGATGGAACCGCCAGCAATCTGTGCCGTCTACCACGACAATAGTTATTTGGCACAAACAACCTACAAACTTGATCGTGGAGATCTGTTGCATCAATTTTCCCCAATAAAACCTTGCATGTTACAATCATCTGATCAAATGACCGTCTCACTTCCAAAGAGTTAAAACCTAAAGCCCCCAACAGAAATTTCGTTGGATATAAGTAAGGATAATACCAATACAACTTTTTATATAAATATCTTAGAAAAGCTTTTTGGACTTTCTCCAACATAAGCGCATACTTCTTCTCGTACGGTACGGATTCCATACACATGCACTGGACTCAAGTTTGCTTCGAACTAAGGTCCCTAAAATGAGTTTAATAACATGAGCACTTTGGAAATCCCGGCAGTTCCTTAACACAAAACCTAGGCGTTTAAAAGACTCTTTCGAAACAGATATGATATGTTCATGAAAAGTGAGCTTTTGGTCAAATGCGACTCCCAGGTCTTTCATTGAATCAGTTCTTATAATAGCTTTGCCGTCTAATTTGTACGTGAACTTTATTGGGTGTCGCATTCGACTGAAAGTCATGACGTGACATTTAGCAGCATTAAACTCCATTTTATTTTCTACGCTCCATCTGTATACTGCATCTACATCTGATTGAAGAGAGATGCAATCTTCTTCAGATTTGATCTCGTAATAGTACATTGTTATCCAAGGCGTGAAAGTTACTTATTTACGTCCCGAGACGGGGTTTGGCGCCCGTAACGTAGTGAGGGCGCTAATAGTTCGAGGGACTAAATAAGTAATTTACCCGAGGTAAACACTGTGCTTTTCATTACGAATACGAGGAAAGTAAAATTAACAACATAAATTTTAGCTAAAGAAAAAATGAGTGTAGATCGGATTGTCACTTTGCCGCTTGTTTTTTTTTTTAATTTTTGTGCTGTGGTCGTCCAGCTATACAGCCAGGATTTTTCATGTTCATTATTTAAAAATTGGCAAAGATTTTGTCGAAATCTGTATTATTTTGGAGAAATAGTTGAAACTAAATTATTTTAAAGTCATTATTTATATTCTTAAAACTTAACTTTATGTTATTTTAATTTTAAATCGCTCTGTAATTTCGTGGCTGTATAAAAAGTTTGAACATGGTTCAATAGAAATGTCAAAATAGAACTAGTTTTTTTTTCTCTTAAATTTGGCAGCTGTCAGTTGAAAGCGATTTTCCCTAGGGCGGCAATGGATAACTTTCAAACGGCTAATCAGACATGTAATGACCTAATTTCAGAGTATGAGTAATGAAAAAGAGTTTTAAGTCGTCAGCATACAGAAGGCATTTGGCCCTTCGAATTACTGCAGGTAGGTCATTAATCACTAGGTTAAAAAAGAGAGGTCCAAGTACTGAACCTTGACTGACTCCTGAACGAGTATGGTAAGGACGGGACTCATAAAGACCCAGTCTCACGAATTGTTGTCGATCGCGTAAATAATCTGCAAGAAAACGCAGGAGCCCTGGAGCAACACCCATAGCACTAAGTTTTGAAATTAAGATGTCATTGTTTACTCTGTCGAATGCTTTGCGGAAGTCAAAGTAGAGGACATCTACTTGACCACCACGGTCAAGAGTGCGTGAGATAAAGTCGACAAGAGTCAACAGATTGGTATTGACTGATCTTTGGGGGCGGAAGCCATGTTGTTCGTCACAAAGATATTGCTTCACTTGTCGATATATTTTTTCATGCAAGACATTCTCTAAAACCTTTGCTAAAGACGACAGTATAGCTATTGGGCGATACCCCTCGACGGATGATTTGTTACTAGTTTTTGGAATAGGGGTAACACGTGATAGTTTCCATTGTGGTGGGTATTCTCCGGTATTCAATGCTAAATTAAAAATATGATTTAGAGGTTGGATGATAAATTTTTTCCCTTGTTTTAGAAACCAAGGCGGTATATTATCCAGCCCTATAGAACTATTAAGTTTCAATTTGTTGATTCCTGACTCCACATCATAATCAGAAAAATTGACTATGTTTATATAGTTGTGTGCTCTGGCATTGCACGTACTGATTAAGTTTTCAGTGTTAAGGTTCGGTACCTCGATGTGAAAAACACTTGCAAAAAACTCAGCAAAAGCTTCGGCAGCAGCAATGCCACTACAAGTTTTTCCTTTATAGACTATATCAGGTTCAAAGCCCCCTTTTGAGCGCAGGTTAGTAATATACTGCCAAAATTCATTTGGATTTTTCTTTAAATTGTTCTCTATATGTCTTACGTACAACTTGTGCTCAGTCAATATACGTTTTCTCAAACTGGATCTGAGGTCATGAAACAACTTGTACGTTCGTTCACACTTAGTTCGTTTCCATTTTGAATGCAACCTGACTTTCGCCTCTACATCTTTGATGATATCGTAAGTAAACCAAGCAGGGTATCTCCTACTTAATTTTTTATTCCGACGTTTTTTAGGTACACAGGTGTCGAACAAGCTGTAAATTACGTCATAAAAGTTATGAGTACTAGTGCGAACGTCATTAGAAGAAATAACCGTGTCCCAAGTAACCCTAGACAGCAAATCAAAAAGTTGAGTATGATTACATTTTTTAAAGTTCCAGTCCCTGGTGCGGTCAATGTTGCTGGGTTCGATTTTGTCGGATTGTCCAGATGATTGCAACTTTGCCTGGACATCCAGCGGTGGATGGTATGCATCAATCGGCACTAGACCTTCCGTAGATAAAACTGAAATCTCACATAAACTTGCGCTCCCCTGAACCAAAACCACGTCTAGCATACCGCCATGCACATTCCTCACAACATTCATATCACACAAATTACAAAAAGTTTGAAAATAACAATAATAATGATTTAGGTACATTTACAGAAGCACTGTTCATATTTAAATCACCTAATATTAAAATTGTTCCTTTCAGGTCATTAATAAAACTTTCAACTTTGGTAAACCATTCCATATAAGTATCGTCTGTAGCACTGGGTTTTATACAGGGTGATTTGTTATTCGATGCAGTCCTTGAAATGGGTGACACTAGACCTTATTTGCAACAATTTTAACCCCGACAATATGGGGTCTAAACTGACTGGTTTTAGAGATATCGAACTTTAAAGATTTTTCGAAAAATTTCTACCTCTCCCTCATTAAGTGCTTATTGTTAGAAAGTAACGATAGTCACCACTTAGAATTTATGCTTTTCTGATAGAATATGAACGACTGAATCTAGTGAATACAAGTTTGTTGTAAAAATAATCATATCTTGGGAAATTAAGTGTCATAAAGTTTCTGTTTTGAAGATTTCTGAAAACCTTCCTTGTCTTTCAAAGCATATTTTTCAAAATAAATGTATGACACTTGGTGTACAAATTACAGAAAAAACTTCCTTGTCTCATTACCTTTCTAAAATGGTGCCACAGTATCCACTTTTAGTTAGTGTCTTACCAGAAAATTAGGGTTGTTACTAACAAAGTAGTAAATCAAAGAAAATCGGTTATAATGTTTTTTCGACCCAACATTTTTTTTCTGTGGTTTTTGTCCAAACTGCTATCTGATATTAGCTTTTTGAGTTAATGCGCTTAATTATGGTCGATCGCATCAAGCAAAATCGGTCTTTATCTGGAGTATTTTTACCTATGGACCAGATAGTCAAACCATCAATTTTCTTTCATTTGAAACAGCTACTTGAAACAAATGTACAATGACGGAATGTTTAAAAGCTCTGGTTTCGCAAAAAAAAAAACTAAACTGGCGTGCATAAAAGTTGGGTCACCCTACTTGTAGGACAGGTAAAAATACTCCAGATAAAGACCGATTTTGCTTGATGCGATCGACCAAAATTAAGCGCATTGACTCAAAAAGCTAATATCAGACAGCAGTTTGGACCAAAACCACAGAAAAAAAATGTTGGGTCGAAAAAACATTAGAACCGATTTTCTTTGATTTACTACTTTGTTAGTAACAACCCTAATTTTCTGGTAACACACTAACTAAAAGTGGATACTGTGGCACCATTTTAGAAAGCTGATGAGACAAGGAAGTTTTTTCTGTAATTTGTACACCAAGTGTCATACATTTATTTTGAAAAATATGCTTTGAAAGACAAGGAAAGTTTTCAGAAATCTTCAAAACAGAAACTTTATGACACTTAATTTCCCAAGATATGATTATTTTTATAACAAACTTGTATTCACTAGATTCAGTCGTCCATATTCTATCAGAAAAGCATAAATTCTAAGTGGTGACTATCGTTAATTTCTAACAATAAGCACTTAATGAGGGAGAGGTGGAAATTTTTCGAAAATCTTTAAAGTTCGATATCTCTAAAACCAGTCAGTTTAGACCCCATATTGTCGGGGTTAATATTGTTGCAAATAAGGTCTAGTATCACCCATTTCAAGGACCGCATCGAATTACAAATCACCCTGTATAGATAACACATACATAAACGGAGCGTCCGTACCACTTAAAACTTGCCCACAGGTCCTCACCACAGCCTGTCTCAAGCTCAGGGTGGCGGCGCATCACAATGGGTGCACGTGCCATAAGCAATACTCCTCCACAAGGTGTAGATCTATCACGGCGTAAAATACTCCAGTCTCCGCTAATGAGCTCAGAATTTCCCACCGAGGCATCAAGGAACGTCTCAGTTGCTGCTATTAGGTGTTGATCAGCTATTGTTGTGTTGTGACGCCATTGCGTTAGTTTTGTTTTAAGGCCGCGGACATTTTGATATAACAAGCTAAGGCTTTTGCATTTCCCGGTTCTCTGCGGTGCCTTTGTCACGAAAGGTATGACGAAGATTCCCAGTTCCGTCAGGCACTGTACCTACCCTTTCCTGTTCTTTGCTCATAGGTGCCGGTTTCTTATAGTAGACCCAAGGCTTAACTCTGGCATTTACTGGCCAAACATCTGCCGAATAGCACTTCTCATAATTGGCAATCGGCACACCGATTTTAAAAGACTTATAATTACCTTTCGGAGTGAGTTCCTCGACGGTGCAAGTGTCGGTGCCACACAAATTGCAGAGATATTGACGAATTTCGTCAGCTGTCGACGCCATGTTCCATAGATGCAAATGTTTGCGAAATTCGACAGCCTTTAGCGATGTTACATTAGGACCGGCGGCACCATGGATTGACACGGGACGACGGTTCCGCTTCTTGATTACCTGGGTCCAGTCTTGGGAATCTGATTGGCAAAAGTCGATGAGTGTAGTTGATTGTGAATTCGTTTCAGTTGTGAATTCTGCAGCGGTAACTTCGCAGGGGCGTACACCGACGTCAGGTTCTGAAGTGACGTCAATAAACTTTTGGTGTTTTGTTGCATTAGTAGATGTCTTTATATTGGTGTTTTTCGACTGTGAGCCTTGCTCGACACGATGCAGTCTTGATCCAAGTTCGGTGATGGTTTGTTGCATAGACTTATTTTGGATTTTCAGCTGCTCCAAGTTTTCTTTGACCACTTCGTGATCCGTGATAAGTTGCGTGATTTGGATCATCTTGACATGCATTACGTCTTTTACACTTTTCAATTCCTCCCTCACCGACCGAAGTTCTTCGCTGATTAATGTGCTTATGGTCTCATTAATTTTTGCAAGCATATTGCCTAGTTGTTCTTCTAATTCGATCTTTACAACGTCTCGCACTTCATCAGTAGTCAAACTACTTTCACAGGTTTTTGGGGGCGAGTGCAATGCTTGTCTCTTAGCACCTCTTACAGTAACATTAGCGTTGAACCGGATGGGCGTGTCGTCGCCTCTAGGTACTCTGGGAGCTTTAATTGAACAGAGAGGGCAGTTCCAAACGTCAGAAGAAAGAAGCGCCTCATCGCAATTTGTTAGGCAAGTGCTGTGGTAGGCCTTTTTACACGTATGGCAGTTGAAGTAATTTCCCTCATTCAATCCGCCATCGCAGCATCTCCAAACAATAACAATATCTGCAGCAGTAGACATACCTGCATGTCTTCTTAGTTATAGGTACTAGCCTTTTTGCAAGCTCCTGTACAAAAAATAAAGGATAAGAAAAATGCAGAAATAATAATGAGACCTGTATCGTTAGAAAACCTGCGATACAGGTTTCCTTATTCTTATTTATGAACTTTCTTTTCTTTAATTTTTGTACAGGGGGTTTCAGGAATGCTAGTATGACCACGAGCAAACAACGGCCTACACTCAGCAGTAGGTGTTTCCGGGGTGAAATAATGATGATGAAACTCCTGACATAATTGGCACATTATAATGTCTGCTATAAACCTGTCCTAGGCAGTGCTGGTTGTAGCACTACCAGCGCCCTGGGCGAGATTTTCTACGGCGCCCCCTTTTTTACGGTGCATTTGTGCATGTTTACTATGCGTTGCAATAGATGGTGTTTTACTCAATTGAGTGACGATAAGCATGTCATTTTGCACAAACTTTCCTTGAATTATGTAAGTTTTAGACGGGTTTTGGGATTATCCCCTAAAAATGGGATGAAAGAAATTGGGAAATTTACGAGAAAGTAGGCCTGCGGCGGCCCTTCGTATTCGGCGCCCTGGGCGGTCGCCTAACCGCGCCTTACCCTAACGCGGGTACTGGTCCTAGGATTATTAAAAATACTTACAAATAAGATGATCAGCATTATTCTTTATAACATTATCGAATTCTTTTTCATTGTGGGTCTCTATGAATAATTCTATTTTCTTTTTAGCCATTTTCACTCAGATTACCTATGCTTTTTTTTTAGAGTATTAATCGACGTGGCCGAGATTCACAAAAAATACATTTGAATCAAAGCGCGCGTGGCCTACTGGACAGTTTATATTATTGTGATTGTGTCGTTATTTATAAGGCCGAATATGAGTGACAATGTTACGGAATGGTGAAGACCTACACTAACCTTATTGGTGATGATCTTCTGTTTAATAAGTGAAAGGTGTAGGTACGTATTGTAAGAGGAGAAGTTCTATATGTACTTAATTTTGCATTCCCCATTGGAAAAAGGCGTGCGTTTATGTATATACTTATGTACTTATCTGTACGTAAACTAGAAGCCTAGTCACAAGTTTTGACACCGTACTTGACGACTCACGCGTACGATCGAGGAACACCGCCGCGCCGTCTTAAACTAAGCTGGGGCCCTTGGGCACACAATAATTGGAGGCCCTTTTGGAAAGTAAAAACGCGAACTAAACTAACATTTTAAAATAAGTTTAATCATTTATTAAAGGTAATCAAAATAATGCAGTATGAAACCATTAAGTAAGTATTACAATTATTATGGTTTCGAACGACTTAGTAATTTTTCAATTATGTGTTCAGAAAGTGATATCCTTCCCACCAAAACCATTATTACAATAATGGTTTCTTTCGGGATTTCTGTTGAGCAAAATCTTCTATTATATCATTAAAGTCAATGTTTTGAAAGATATCACTTTCAATGCACATAATTGACAAATTACTTAGTCGTTCGAAACCATAATAATTGTAATACTTAATGGTTTCTTTCGGGATTTCTGTTGCAGCAGCATTCGAATATCATTAATTACATATAACATCACACTGTATTATTTTGATTAGGTACCTATAATAAACGTATGAGAGAAATTGTAGGTACTTCGGGGCCCCCCTGAGAATGGGGGCCCTGGACACAGGCCCCGTGTGCCCTTATGGTAAAGACGGCATTGTCGAGGAAGCTTTATTTCCATAAAATTAACGTCCCGTTTATTTTACGTTACAAAACGTGAAAACTTGTGCTAGAGCCTCGGCAAGGCTATTTAAAAAAAAAAAGAACAAAAATGAGTTTTTCATACGAATATGACCGTGAATTTTTACGTGAAAAATGTTGAATAAATCAGCTTAAATAATGTAAATACTAAAAATAAAATATTTATTGTGATTCAGCAATTATAATTTCTCTATTTGAAAATCAATAAACATATCAAAATAAAACATTATTATGTAGATATGTCGTATGTTTTTACATGAAAAAAAAAGTCGGTGTAAAAGTAAAATTCCAAAGGCGAGGTACATGACGCAGACCGCAACGACAATGCAATATAATTATAGTCATTATTATGTCACTAGATTCCGCACTTCCATTCATGAACATGACCTCTAGACGCGGCGCTAGTATCTCATTACATCAAATTGCCTTAAAAATGTACCCCCTTACTTATAAAAACTTGTGTTGCTTAGCTACCGATTAAATATAACCTGTCCTTGTCATTTCTATTTCAATGAATAGAGATGGCAAGTGACTTAAGAGCTATTTAAGATAAGTAACGTCTAATCAATGTTTATAAGTAAGGCCTGTAGTAGGTACAAAGAATTTTCCGCAGGTCAGTTTTGGCGCAGACTAGCACGTGTTATAGGTATACGGAGCAAATATTCCAATTTTAAAATTGAAAATATTCGTTTGACACACAAAATTTCAAATTATCTTTCTCTCACGAGATAGATAGACCTACTCGTAAAATTGGACCATTGGCTGCCAAAGGCTTAACAAAATTAGTCTAGATGTCATCTGATTGGCCAATTAAGACCAACTACAAGATCATATTGTAGTTTTCCCTTTGCGTGGGGATTTGGTTACAGGGTCGATTTCATATTCAAGGGTCCAGAATAAGTCTTCGACTGTCGTGAAGCTAAGATAATAATCCTCTATCAACTCATCGTATTGCACTTTTAATTCATCCAATCTTTTAAACATTACACTATAGCGTCGCGTTTTATCTGCGTCGTCTATGTGGAAGAACAGCATACACTGGAACGAAAAATAAATTTTTCATCAGCTATAAATGTTCCCACTGCTGGGACACTGGCCGCCTCTATGTGAGAGGGAGTGGATCGTAACGGTGCATCCACACTGCCGGTAACATTTGTGGAGCAACTAAAGGCAACACGGTAACATTCAGTAACTTTTGTGGCTCCTTGTTACTATTTGTTGATTTTTACTTACCCGTGCATCCACACCGCAGTAACATCCGACAACAAATGTTGCCGTGTTACTGTATGTCGAGTAACGTTGCTCGACAATCGGTAACATTGTGTTACTGCGGTGTGGATGCAGGGGGTAACATTGTTACCGAGTTTTGAGCAACATTACTCGACTTACAGTAACACGTCAACACTTAGTAACATGTTGGCGGATGTTACCGAATGTTGAGCAACGTTACTCGACTTACAGTAACACATCAACACTTAGTAACATTAAATAACATTTTGTTGGCTGATGTTACCGAGTAACATTTGGAAACGTTGAGCTACAAATGTTGCCGCGGCGGTGTGGATGCACCGTGATCCACGCGGGCCCAGTGATAGTTTGTAGGTATGTAGATGGCACATGTCTTCGAATTTTTGGTTCTAGGAATATGTAGAGCATGGTGGACCAGTGGTATCGGCCTCGACTTACGAGTCGTGGTTTCGAACCTAAACGCGTAATTTATTTCTTCACCACTCCTATCAAAATGGTGAATGAAAACATGGTGATCGTGCGGAAACCGACATATTTCAGAACCAAAAATTCGAAGAAATGTGACATCTACCAAACCGCACTGAACCCGCGTGGTGAATTGCAGCCCACTTCCTCTTCCAGAGAGAAGCCTGTGCCCCAGCTGTAAAAATATATTATTTTAGGGAATTTCTCTTACCAAATGTTCGCTACAAAGCCTGCACGGCTTGAAACTTTTTATAAAATCACTTTTGAATTTAATCAAAGATTGTGCAAACATCACACTTTTATCTGTATGCTTTTTTTTCGATATTTCTTCTTGATCTGTATCGTCAGCTGCAATCATTAAAACTTTTAAATAGACTGTCGCCCCATTGACGAAATTCAACCATAATGGCACGGTCACAAGGTTCTTGTGTGAGAAACTATATATCTCTATAATCGGTGTTTGACATCAACAATCAGTAATAAGAGTTACAATTTTCCTAAGACCACCATCTACCCTTTTCCTAAGTATGTTGGAGTTGGCTTCTAGTCAAACGGTATGCAGCTCAATTTAACTATTTCTCTTGGAGCGACTGCCTATCCTATCTATACATCTCAATAACTGGGTAATACGATACCCCTTGGTAAGACTGGTAGTCAGACTTTTGAGCTTCTTAAAGATCAGATAGAAGATTTGACAGCCGGGACCTTTACGTGCTTTCCGAGGCAAGAAGGTATGGTATATGGCAGGATACATGGTCAGCCATCCAAGAACAACCTCGACAAGCGCAGCTTAATTTAGGACCCGTGATGCTAGGCAACTGGGCTTCTCCCAGTTGTAATGTCCCTTTGTGCCTATTGGCCTTGTTTTGTTCTGTCTCCTGCTTGGCATGGAGGGAAGTGGAAACATATTTTTCCTACTCCTCCACTATTCTTTTCTGATTAATTTCGTTGCAGAATCCAAGACACTTAAATTCATTCTCCGAGACACGTCGAGCTTCACTGTCTCGGCGCTTTTCTGGAGGTAGCCAATGTTGAATCCGGCTTTCAGGAGTTGCAGTGGTTTGGGAAAAGAGTGGTGGGTTTGTCCAAAAACGAAAAAAAAACGCAGCTTAACTTTAAAAATCGACCTATGCGGCTGTAATTATTTAGCCACGAGACTCCTAAGGAAGACCCTCTGAAGAAACAGTTACTAAAAACATACTAACAATCGGAATCTTCTTCAGCAGCGCTATGGTATCTGCCTCTCCTATAGGCTGTGACCATTTTAAGCTTGATCCGTGCCGAGAACCCTTTAGTTATGGAACTGAGGACATACTCTGCTGGTCCTATGATCGCGAACTGGCCCTTCGCCATTATAGCTATACGATCGAAGACTGGATGCATCAAAGTCCAATCCATTCTGGAAAGGAAACGAAAGAAGTTTCTTCCAGTTTTAGTAAGTGATGAAACTGGTTTTTTTTAATAAGCATAGTCCCTAGGAATTTCTCCTTTATTACGGGTGCGATAACACACATTTACATAAATATACGCACAACCGGAACAATTACTTGCTGATCTTTTTTTTTCTGAGGAGTACCTAATCGAAAACACCATTCGTTACGCAGCAGTCGATCGATCGACAACTGCTCCAACCGTGTCATTACGAGGGGGAGGCGTAAGCCACTCCTGGAGGTTCCAGATTTTCATGTAATGCTGTACTCCTAGAAAAGGGGAATGCAGGGCCGTATTTAACAACAGGTCTG
The DNA here is from genome assembly GCA_950005045.1 of Agrotis exclamationis. NCBI lineage: Eukaryota > Metazoa > Arthropoda > Insecta > Lepidoptera > Noctuidae > Agrotis > Agrotis exclamationis. The sequence goes on along the minus strand of OX465431.1, from coordinate 3,193,278 downwards.
GGGGCTTGCCTAGTGCCCCGAGCTACAGAGCCGTGGGCAAAAAATAAAATACCTACCTAAGTATTACAAAATACCCAGCCTATTACAGTCCCCCAGCGAAACAAAGGCCTCTTATTCAGAAAAAGTATGACGACTGAGGATTGAGATGAAAATTCACCAACATAAATGTTACAGCAGTTACATAACATTATAAAACATTATCTAACACACGTTAATAGCGTGCAATACTTTGCATAACATATTAATACATGTTTTGTGTTTTTAACGCTCCCACACACAGGTTCAACTTGTTGTATAACCTATTGTTATAACATCGGGTAACATTCTGTAACCATCAGCTTGGATCAACTTTTTGAGGAAGCTGATGTTGTAAAACAAAAGTTATAATTTGTTAAATCCTGTTATAATTAGTGATGAAACATTTTGCCACATGAAATTGTGTAATAAATAATATCATTAACAATTTATAACTTTTGATACAATTTGTTAAATAAACGTTAGTTGACAAATTGCTTGTTTACGACTACAATAACGTAACTCAAAAATGAGAAACACAAAGCGGCGTTTCCTAGATTTAGACTATAATTTCTCATTACTATTGCCAATATTTTTTGCTACCTTTTACTATAAGCAGTAAAGTGTGTTTATATCAAGTTATACCTATATATAACATTTCTTAAATTTTAAACTCATTTGAAAAACGATAACAAAAGACATTTTTGAGTTATGTTGTCCTTGTTGTAAATGAAATGCTCCAACATTCTCTAACTTTAAATTCAAATCTTACGTTTCTTCAGACACTATAATAGTCGCTGGTTCCTTCTTCAGATACTGCAACGCTTTAGCCACTAGTGTTTGGCTGTTCGCGTCTATCTCCGTCATTGGCTGGTCGAGTAGGGCCACTACAGGGCTCAACACTAGCACACAGCATAATGACAACCGACGCAAGCACCCAACGCTATATCTATTTACTAAGGCTTTATCTGCCAAAGAGAGGAGATCTGGCAAACAACAAAAGAAAATATATAAAAAAAAACACGAAAAAAAGTGTAAAAAAAAATCTTGCGGAAATTGGTGGTACAAAGACGAGGAAATAAAAACAAAATTAATGATTTCCAATGATCATTCAAAAATATTTTTTTTACTCTGATATCGATACAAAAAAAAAACTGTTGAACATTCTGGTTCCTTACCCATATTCTGTAGCGCCTTGTAAGCAAGAAAGGAGGCCGACTTCTCAGAGTGTCCTTGTAGTTTAGCCACGAATATCAAGTTATCAATGCCAGTCATAAACTCATCCATACCACCAGTGTTTGAAGATAAACTGATCTTGTGAATGTACTGGAATGTAAGACATAAAACGCCTGAATTTGGTGTTAATTTTTGTAATTTAATTCTGATTTTAATTGTGACTTTGTTTTAATTTTGATATTTTATTGTATTGTGATGTATTAATGTAATGTATTGATAATATTTTGGATATACTAGTCTGACAAACCAATAAATAATAATAATAATTTCTCCCGAGGGTACTATCACTTGGGAGAAATTATTATTATTATTTATTGGTTTGTCAGACTAGTATATCCAATAGTAGGTTATTAACCAAGGGGATAAAGCAGTGCATGTCTTCTGTCGCGGGTGACGATTTAAATCGCGAGCGTAACGAAGGACTCGAGGTTTACTCCCGAGCGTAGCGAGGGTGTTAAAAACTTAAATCACGAGCGAAGCGAGGGATTTAAGACGTGTCCTGAGTGTAGCGTACCTACTAATTATTCTATGAGGTATGAGACCCATACAATAATTCGTACAGAATATTATTATGTGTCGTTTAGTTGACAACAGGTCGACGGCCGCTTAAAAAAAAGTCTTATGCCTTATTACGCATGCCTTATGCCTTACCTTCATACGATCACGGCTAAGAAACGATCCTCCGATGCAGGCATCACCTCTCGTCGTCACTGTATTTCCAGCCAGGATATTCATCAATGTAGTCTTACCGGCAGATTGCGTTCCTAGTATGGCTAGGCATTCGCCTGAAATGTTACAAAAATTGTGCAAACGCCATTAAACTTAGCTCGCCGTCCGATCAAGGACCAAGCCCGTGTCAATGGCGCGTAGTGTTAAACGCGAGCCTCAAGGAACTGTGAGCAAACTCATGTGGTCTTTTTTAAAGGTAACCGTGACCCTGGAACGCAACGTAAAGGCACAGGGTGTATGAAGTAATCTTTAAATGAAACTAAATCAATAGTTACATTGATTTAGTTTCATTTAAAGATTACTTCATACATACGTCATATTTGAAGAAACCAAAGAAGAAAATACGTATCTCAAGAGAAGACTATTATATTATCTATGGTTCAGAAAGAATATCATCATCACCATCAGCCTATAATATTCCCACGGCTGGGACACAGCCCTCCTCTCTGTGAGAGAGAAAAAGGACATAATCCACCACGCGGGCCAAGTGCGGATTGATAGATGTCACATATCTTTGAATTTTTGGTTCTAGGACATGCCGGTTTCCTCACGATGTTTTCCTTCACCGTTTTGAGAGCAGTGGTGAAGAAATAAATTACACAAAGTAATGTACTTGGCTGGATTCGAACTGACGACCTACAACTCGTAAGTCAGGCCGATATCACTGGGTCACCACTGCTCAAGGATATGCATGGGTGAAACTTACCAAACTTTGTAGCATAAGAAATACCCCGAACGGCGCATTTTTTTTTTTTATTTCTCTGATACACATTGTCCGTGTAACATTTGTAAATATCATTTACAAGTAAAATATCGTCCTTATAATTTTCTGAAAGATTCGGATTATAAGTATATATTTTTTTTACATACAGGGCGATTGGGAATCGGTTGCATTCTTTAAAATAGGTGATACTAAACCTAATTTTCAATAATTTTAACCCTTAGGTTCATGAACGAGGCGTTTACAAACATTGAAACTCGCATATAAAAAAATAGGCAAACTCGTAACAACCACCTTGATCGCACAAACTTTTTTTCGTGGGAATTAAACTAGCGACACACATCGCAGTAGCCAGTCGCCACTGCGCATAATGTACCGGCAAATTCTTTCTCTTCTTTTTTTTTTAAATTCTAGTTCGTGCATTTAACAAAGCTATTTAAACGCGCAACAGAATTGCACGAGAATTGAATACAAACTACCTGACTCTATGTTCAATGTTAGTTAGATAAAAGAAATTATCGACATAACCGATTTCCGTCAATGTCACTAACACCCTGTATAAGTGTATACTATCCCATGTACAGAGAGTTAGTTATTTATAATAACTTGTTATATTTACTATTTTTAATTGCTATATCAACACGCTTTTTCTCTTGCAGAACACTGGAACCTCCAATCGTTCGTGCCGGTACATTGAAGAAAAGAAACGAGATCCGTTCTTTAAAAGTTTGTAGTATTCTATATTCCAGTAATATGACCAGGATCTGAAATTCAAAATGTATGTACTGAAGTCAATGGTTAGTTAACCAATGGAATAAAATACATTTTTAAAAATCCTTGACCTAAATAATTTGTGTAACGAGAGATAGTAAACGTTAAAAGAAAACTAACCGAATAGACTATGAATTGTATGAACAAAGTAATGATATCACACAATCCAGATTCAATAGATTCCAAATATGGGAAGGGTGCGAAAGTTGTTGAATCTGAAAGGGTAATAAAGAATCGGGTTTATTGAAAAGGTTTAATTTCAAGCTAGCCTAGAAAATACTACTCTTCATCTATACATTTTGGGTAAGACTATATAATGCCAGCCATATGCGATCCAGCGCATCGTAAATGACCGGTATTAAGCACATCAAGTTTGAAATTCAAGCATTGATTCACTACGTGAAACATTAGTTTGCGCCATATTTGATAGATGGCGCTGTTCACAACTTAAATCATGTACAATAAAGAGTTAGGGACTGTACCCATGGCGCGATGCGACGCGATTCGACCGATTCCAACTACAAGTGAAAATCAACCTTGCCACTAAGAAATAATAATGGAATTCGATTGACTTGATGTCGGCATGGCGATCGTGTTTTGTTTTTCATCTAGCCGTAGATAACAACATGTTTTATGTCATACTAGCTTCCGCCCGCGACTCCGTCCGCGCAGATGTCGGTCTTCGCGTGGATGGTTTATTTCTCCATTTTGAGTAACTCTGACAATGACATCTTATAAATATCTATTGGACCCAAATACGGCTAAGCCTATAATAATTAAGGAGATCTATTGAGCTACTGCTGTTGCTCGCGTTCTGTAGTAAGTATTTTTTTCATAGTAATTCCGACCTTGTATTTACAAATAACTGATCGGAACAGTAATCAAAAAGGTCGCGCTGAAAAGCACGGGTTTTTGGTCCTCTAAACCAAAAATAACAGAATTGAATTACTGTTTAACTTTATAATAAAACTTAGTAGCCGAGTCTTGTGTAGCTATTCCAATTAGGACGTAGCCCGCAAGTGCACTGCTAGCTATGTCACACGGAAAAATAATAAAGTCGCGGTAGTCATTAACTCTCGGAGAATCTTAACACCGCGATTCAGAAATGCGCGTCATAGGCACAACGCCATCTAGTGGTGAGTGGTGGAACCTTTTTAGAAATCAATGGAGGCAGGCGTGGCGTAATGTTCTACTTGCTTGATAATAGGTGTCGCCAGTGGTTCCATAATAGGGTTTGTTTTCTACGTATTTTTCCAGGATAAAAAGTATCCTATTTTATGCCCAGGATAATAAGGTATAATTATACCAAGTTTCATCGAAATCGAACCGTTGGTTTTCACGTGATGCCTGCATATACAGACAGACAGACAGACAGACAGACAAAAATTTTTTTAATCACATATTTGGGTTTGGTATCGATCCAGCAACACCCCCCGCTATTTATTTTTTCAATATTTTCAATGTACAGAATTGACCCTTCTACAGATTTATTATATGTATAGATGTCGTAGTGGTAAGGTTGATTTTCACTTGTAGTTGGAATCGGTAGAATTGCAATCACATCGCTGCATGGGTAAAGTCCCTTAGGGAACTTGCTCAATTGCATGCATCAATTCAATTAATGCAGAAATGCATTGATTGACGATATCGGACAGATATCGCACATTCTTCGGGTCGCAGAAAATGTTAGCTAAAGGAGTCGCACTGGTTGCCGATATTGCACAGATCATAGGTGGGTTTTTATCATGAGTTTTACATGAGCAAGAATGAAGCGGAAGTAATTTAAAAAAAAATTAATTATCAGAAGTCGCAAGCTATGAAGCTCGTCAGAATTACAGTTTACCCAGCGGACGACCGCTCTTCTAAGGGGGGCAGCTGCCCCCCTTAGATAATACACAATACTGTCCATACCCTTACACAATTCATTACCTGTGGCAAAATCAACCTTATCATAACAAAAATATAGTACACTGTGATGTGTATTTGTAACCCTAATTAGGTATGGATCGCACAATTAAACGATTCGATTTATATTACAAAGGTGCTCAAATCCCAATTGAAGCGCAGATCATCACTGGATCACCACCCCAAAGTTTTAAGATTAGGAATAAGTACGAATACTTACTGCAGCATAATTTGACGTCAAAGGCTTTATCGTCAAACGTCAAGTTAGGGCAGCGAAGTTTATTTTGCTTACAAAAAGCGTTGAGTCTTGCTGTTAACGTTATTCTCGCCAGACCAACCCCCAATGCGTACATCGGGCTCAATCGAGCAATACTTAGGGATATATAGTATGGAACAAGTAAGAAATATATGTAGTCAGCAAAGAGTCCCAGAACTGCAAGAAAGACTGGTAGGACGATACCTAAAATACACATAATTTTATTTATCTTTACAAAAATAACAGTTACCCTTTTAAGGAATATCTCGTATGTCATGGGTGCGTTTTCGAAATAGCGTTTTGAAAATGCAAAACGACCCTTATAACAACGTCAAATGCCATTTTGCAGTTGATACATTTTGCATGTTTTGTACGTGGCTTTTGTTGACTTATTTTATCAAAGACTTTTGAGTAAGAAATTATGCCCTTAAAAATCTAACTGTACCGACAAAAAACTAACCCCCTTACTTATAAAAACTTGTGTTGTTTAGCTACCGATTAAATATCACCTTTCCTTGTCATTTCTATTTTAATGAATAGAGATGGCAAGTGACTTAAGAGCTATCTAAGATAAGTAACGTCTAATCAATGTTTATAAGTAAGATGGTAAGTAAATAATAATATTTTAGTACCGTATGGGGACTGACTCATATAGAAATTATTACGACTCAAATAATGTACATTTACTTACCGGAAAACAAGGATATGATGTAAATCTGGCAAATAGCAACGTATTCGTGTAACATAAAACTTAACACATACAATAGAGTGTGGAAAGCTAATCCAAACATTAACAACATCGCCATAAGACATCCTGAAAAAAAAAAAAAATTACAACTCGACCATTTCCAGACTAGTACCTACAACTGGTTGAAGTTTCATGAAATAAAAAAACTGGCAACGCGTAAACTTAGCATTATGGCAGATTTACATTGAGTCAGTAACTGACGTCAGTGCTGGCGCCGAAAACGGACTCATGCTATTTAGACGAGGTCAGTATTTCAAGAAATCAATTTACATTATGGCAGTGTCAGGTCAGCACTGACTCGTCAGTGGACTGACGTCAGTTACTGACTCAATGTAAATCTGCCATTATAGTTGAATTAGCTGTTGCTATTGGCTTCCCCCGCCCGCTTTATAAATTGAAAGTAAACATAACAAAATTAGGATAAAGTTAACCCAGGTCATAAACTATCTGTGTGCCAAATTTCATCCAAAAGGAAGTTAGAGTCCTGCTCGCAATCGAATTGTCCTTTCCAAACAAAAAATAACAAATATAAGGATCAAGCTAAATAAAACCGTTTCAAAAATTACTTACCCAAAAAGTGTGGTTGTAGAAACGTGCGATCTAAGTCCATAAAAACACTTATTATGAGAAGAGGTAACACTACTACGAATAAGAATATGATCATATGGGCGATTAGCCTAGAGCTCCAATGTATTATGGGGGTACAGCCCGCCATCATATGGTTGTCCCGAATGCCATGTTTTCGCTCCAAAATGCCTAATATTACGGTAGGAGCTAAAGGGAACACGGACACTGAAAGGACAAAAAAGTTAGTGTACTTAGTTGTAAAATAGTACCTAGATATATAAAGAAAATAGAAAAAAGTGTTTCAAATTGATATGATTCATAGTAGATTCCTTTAAACCCTGCAGACAAAAACAGGAGCCCCGCAAAGCGAATTTGCATTGCCGAAGCTCCTATATGTCTACAATAAATGTTGATAAGATTTCTTCTTCTCTCTCATAAACTATTAGAACCAAACTTACCTACATCGGGTTGCCCTAAACTCCCTACGTCCTATGTTCTGCTAGGCAGGGCGGGCTTGCGAAGAGAAACGTGGAAAACGTTCCCAGGCGCAGACCCTTGAACATAAATGGCCAAACCAGGACCTCAATTGTCCAGACGAGGACATGGTTAAAGAAACTCGCAGATCCGGCAAGCGTTTGGCCCTATGGGGCTTCTATCTATTACAACCCGAGTGAGTACTAGGTGTGGTGCTCCGCCCAAGGTGGGCAGACCTCCACCGTGTCCTCCAACCACGCCACACTATGTTGACAATCGTCGAACCCGACGTAGGTTTTCCTCAAAGAGGGGTCTTAAGGCTGCAATTGCGTGCCCAAAGCGTTGCGCCCTTACCAATTTGAGCGTTAATACAGAAAATTACATCTGAGATTATTTACGATATTTTGCCAAACCATGTTAACTAAAGAATTTAATAGAATCCACCCTAATTCTTAGTAAAAACAGGTTTCATTACAAAACGAAAGAAATAAGGGTCTGGGGCAAGCAACCATTATACGAAACTAGAGTTCTTAAAGATATAAAAAAGTGGAATTAGGGGAGGAGACGACGGCCCTTCGTATTGCAAATAATAGGGTAAAAATACTCATATTGTAAAAGTAAACTGCAATAAATTGTCGAAACATATTACCATAGCGAAATATAAAGGAAGATTTTATTTGTGTTGGGGGACAGAAAAATACGAGGATGATTTGAAATGCTTAATAATATTAATACCTATAGCAAATGTGACAGCAAAGGTGTATTTAATTAAAAGTTTCTGGATCTCTATGATTCGTTGTTACTTAATTGGTTTTCCACTACGGCAACAGTAAATATTAATACAATGATTACTCACAAAAAGTCACCCAAGATGTCCACTTCAGGCATAAAAACGAGCTTTTCACAACTTGAATAACAGGAGTGTTAAGTTTAGCTAAAGTTTCATATGTAGTCCGAATAGTATTATTAAGTTGCGGCAAATACATGGACATGTAAATATTACTGAACATGTTGATCGTTTTGGAAGTAATTCGAGGGTCTGATGGATGGATTATTCTAGAATGAGCGTCAGCTATTTCAAAGCCTATAGTTTCTATGGTTGAGTATCCTGGTGATATGGCGCTGAATTCTGTAAAAAAGGGTTCAGATTAAACTTTCGTGGGAAAGAGACGGAGCGACAGAGCTATACAAGTCATCTAGCGCCACTTCGTTCCCACACTGGAATAAGTCTCGCTTTAAGGCGCTGTACCCAAGTTCTATGTAGCAAAAGGTAGTCGCGGGGGTGAAGCAGCTGCGCGCGGGGGCAAATTGTAAGAAAAAATTTGAGAAATTTTGCAGTTTTAACTTAATATTTAAACAATTACAGGTATGAGTTAAAAAAAAATTGATATGTCTTTAGTACCTAAATAAAATTTCTTCTGTTATAGTTACAAAAAATATAATGGTTACCGCTGAAAAAATGGAGAATTTCGAGACGAAAAATTTTTTTTCGTGGTCATATTGACATCTTTTTTTTTAGTTCTAGACCACTTTTGTGTATTGTTTTTGTTAAAGTCTTTACTGTATACATTTGACTATACACTGTATTTTTTTCTGGCTTGTGGCATGTACAGATACGGCTAACTTTGCAACGAACAACTAGTCGTTTACAGTGTTCGCTATGTACAGCGCTGGTAGGCTAAAATACTGATGTTAAGAATAGAAATAGACTTAGAAAATGCAAAACAAAATCTCTTACCTCCCTCAATATCCTGTGTAGACACAATTTCTATTCCAGGGAACTTCTTGACACTTTGAACCATCTCACTTCTTCTAGATGGGGCTACATTATAAATTAGTTTCCCAATATTTGTATTGATTAACGACGTCTTATCACTGAACATACTTTTGTGCCTCAATGAGATGCTCGACGTCAACGTGACGGACAATAGGCAAAGGATGGGGATGAGGAAACGCTGAAAATGTTAGGCTGATGAGTCTTCGAGGTATACCTCTGCAGAAGCTTCCTAAGGCTGAGCGATTTGTGACTTTACTCTAACCAAAAAATTAGCTTTTCATTTGATAATAGCTGTTCAAATCAGTCACAGCATTTATTGAAATTAGACCATTTTTACCCCAACCAGCAACATTCGTCATCGAGTAACATTTACTCGATGACGAATGTTTTTCCCAAACAGTAACATTCTGACAGTGAGGGGTGTTAATAAATGGGAATAAACAATTTATTATGTGTACATTCGGCTAGTGTTCGCGACTCCGGGTCCAAAGAGCGTATTTCGAATTTAATTGGATAAATTACATCCAAGTCAGCTATAAAAAGGCCAGTAACGCCTTAAAATAGAATTGAATCTAGTTGATCAATTATAAATTGTGAAGGAAATTGAATTACATCTTCTATTTCATTCAAAAAATTCCAAAACGAACGTCAACTGTAGGTACTCGTAAACATTTACTCGCACACAAATAGCTAAGCTCATAATAGCTACCTGCTGTAAGCCATACAAATTCCTAGTGATGCCCTTCACTAGGAATTTGTATGGCAAAGTTTAGAAAAAAAAAAGTTTCTTGCAGGAATCATACCCGTATCATGCAATACAGAAGTGCACTAACTGTGCTGTGATATTAGTTTATTGCCATCATAACATGTTTGAATCTGAAGCTAGAAAATGTAGCAAAATTAAATGAAAAACATCTTACCAGAGTCAAAAACTGAGCTCTTTCCAACAATATATTGTCAAAAAATCGTAGGATTAGCAATTTGAATTGTCTGCATTTTAGTTTGTTACCCTGCAGGCGATTGTGACAATATTTTATTACTTGAGAACCTAAAAAATATATAAAACAGGACTGTCAGCGTAAATTGAAAGAGGTATAGAGTAGAAATACAGAACATCAATTTTTCGTCAAATTAAGGGTCAGCTCACACCGAAACGCGACGCGGCGCCACGTGACGCAACGATACTGCAAATGTGTATCTTTTCGTGTCGTATATATCGATTTTGAATCGCTATTAATATGTTGCATTCGGAATTAACAAGCCCCACAATGGAGTGCGTTCATTTTTAACAGATCTTGCCGAGATAGACTGCGATGGCCAATGGTAAGGCGTCTGGTGTACTGAATCAGAAGATTGCAAGTTCAAATCCTGCTCGTAATCGAATTTGTCTTTCCAACTTTACAATTCCCGACGCAGGTGTGACATGCGTTTAAAACATTAACCCCCTTACTTATAAAAACTTGTGTTGCTTAGCTACCGATTAAATATCACCTGTCCTTGTCATTTCTATTTTAATGAATAGAGATGGCAAGTGACTTAAGAGCTATTTAAGATAAGTAACGTCTAATCAATGTTTATAAGTAAGGCCCTTAAGCTTTAATTACCTATAAGTCAAATTAGCGACAAAATGTAATGTCGCCAAGAAATAGTTCGGAGCTTTTTTTACATAACACAAAACAATATTTTAGCGTAACTTTTAGCAAAGAATGTAGACGTTACACAACATTATTCTATTAATTACCTGAGCGGGACTTGCGAACGCCTAATTGTACTTCTTGCACCGGCGGCGGCGCATCAATAAACCTTTAAGAAAAAAGGTTTAAATAATAGTGGGGTTGAAAAAAAAAACAGCAGATAATTCCGTTTGTGGGGTTGATAAATAAATATTTTGCCTCAAAATCACGCTGAAATTTGTAATTGGAAAAACACATTGCATGTGTAATTTTTAACGCTCAATATTTTGAGATACTAGTTTTCCATAAGTACACCCAATCCAACTCTCCCAATCGAACTTGAACCATCTGTTTTAGTGCCAAAGTTGAAAGTGTTTTAAATAAAGACAGATTGGGGTAGGTTCATGTATCTCTGTTCTATCATGTACAAAGATATCCTTTACAATTGTTATTATATCGATGGTGTTTTCACATAACTGCAATGAGCGATGGTCTTCTGGCCGAAATCGGTCAGGTTGCATTACCATCCTTTACATACAATATAGAAGAAAAAAAAACGGATATTAATACTTACTTATGAAAAACTTCATCCATAAACATTCCAACATCCATGAGTACAATTCCGAAAGTCGTTTTCTCATCCTCCAGAGACTCTAACAATTGAGGAAAGTTTTCACTCTCTCTTATAGGCACAGAAAATACTATACGTTTCATATCATGGATATGGCACTCGAGATCTGGCATTATATTGTCCACAAATTCCTTTAGATCGTATAAACGAGCGCTGTCTTGGATAATTATTGACAGGTTGAAGCTGGTGCCTGTAAAGCAAACAGTTTTAATAGCATAAGTCATCCGACGCCATTGATTTACCAAAAAAATCCCGTCGCGATATTTATTTTGTGATGCCATTTCGAATATTCCGGCAGCACGACTTTTTTACTTTTTCCACCCTATTTTGTCTAAATGCTGGGAAAAGGCTCGCCCTTCATGCGGGCGGCGAGTAATAAGCGACTCGCTGTCTGACCATGGACCATGCCCGGGTCGACGGCGCGTTGTATTCCACGCATGCTTCAAAGAATGTCAGCACAATGACGGGGCCCCCTTTATAGGGCCAAAACCTGATGGAGTCGTGGGACTAACGAGCTACCGTGACCCTGAAACGTAAAGAGCTATTGAAGGGCACCGTGGATTTTAGTCAGTACGAGTCTGACAACTCCTCCCGTCCCGCCCCGGACGGGAGGACTCATTTTATGATTTTACCACGTAAAAAAAGGTCGCGATTCTCAAGAAAACGATGAATATTTTCCATGTATTACTTAAATGCACACGCCGTCAGCCAGAAGACTTTGGTGTTTTGTTAACTTAAATAACTTACCGATAACGTTTTTGAGGAACATAGGGCTGCCGTGACATTTGAGTTCGCCTCTATCTAGAAGAACTATCCTGTCACCTAAAGCAACCGCTTCTTGTAAGCAGGAGGTCGACATTAGTACAGTCTTGGTGCCACGCAATACCTGGATTAATATTCTTCTAAAGCTTTTTTCGCAAAGAAAAATTCGACAGCGACCAGGACTCGAAGCTGCGTCCTTATACATTAATACTACATAATAGGGGAAAACTAGGTACTGGTAATACGCCCTAGTTGACAAAATGCCCCGTCTAGAACGACTGAGCGTTTTATCTACTTAAACTTTCTGCTCGAAACCACACGCGAGTGTGGCCGTTGTTCGCTTACAACATGGCCGAGGCCGAGAGCCATTATGTCCGCCAACAGCGGCGACTCAGTTTTACCCTATATAAATACTCCAGCCGCTGATTAAAAACTAGGCTATCGCAGTCCTGCTCGGCAAGGTCAAACATGTTATTCCATTGTTAAAAGCTTTTCGAGAACGTTGTGCCATCTATTGTCTTGACAGGCCTGTTGGTCTAGTGGTTAGTGACCCTGACTGCTATGCCGGAAGTCGTGGGTTCGATTCCCACCCAGGACAAATGTTTGTGTGATGAGCACGATCATTTGTTCTGTGTCTGGGTGTCATTTATCTATAATATGTATGTATTTAGAAATATATAAGTATGTTTATCAGTTGTCTAGTACCCATAACACAAGCTCTGCTTAGCTTGGGACTAGATGGCGTTGTGTGATAGTTGTGGAATATTATATTATTATTATATTGTAGAAGTGTCAAACTAGTGACATTACAGTCAAATCAATGGTTTAATAGATGGCGTCTTCCATACTTAATTTTAAAAGTATAGCAACTTAAAATTTGCCGATAGCCTAGTTCTTAAAGAGCGTCTGAAGTATTTATCCAGAAGGACGCAAGTAAGTCCTGCTCGCAGTCAAATTATTCTTTTCGCAAAAAAGCCTTGATTTTCAAAACAGACGTGTAAATACTAAAAAAGATTTTCTTAATTTCGTTAGTATGTGCTTCGATAGTTATTTCCCTAGGACCCCCCCCCCCCCCCGGGCATGCGGCAATCGCGACGGTAAAACCCCTGTTTGAAGAGCGGCTGGATAGGCGTCACGGCGTCCTAATCTACCGCATAACGCAGGTCCTCACCGGACACGGAAGTTTCGGGAGGTACCTGTGTATGATAAGGAGGGAAGAACGCCTGGGTGTCACCACTGCAAGGATGCAAGGACCCTGAGGACACGGTGGAGCATACGGTGCAGGACTGCCCCGCTTAGGCAGAGCACCGCGGTCTCCTCACGGCGACGATAGGCAGAGACCTCTCGCGCCCGGCATTGGTCGAGGCCATGCTGCAGGGCGAGACGGATATCTATGTATTTAAACCTACCCATGTTTGCAAAGAATTAAATGATTTGATTTGATTTGACGGAGTGGGAAGCGGTCGCCTCCTTCTGCGAAGCAGTCATGCTCGCGAAGGAGGAGGCGGGCCGCGTGAGGGAGAGTATAGCGTCCTCCTTCCACCCCAGCCGCAGTGGTAGACGCCCACGGCGTCGGACGTCCGCAGACGATCTCCGGCCACCGTAGGCGCGGGCATGCGGGCGGCGAGTAATGGGCGACTCGCTGTCCGACCATAGACCATGCCTGGGTCGACGGCGCGTTGTATTTCACGCGCGCCTCAAAGAGTGTCAGCATGATGACGGGGCCCCCCTCTAGAGGGCCAAAGCCTGCCGGGGTCGCGGGACTTATCTTATTACCGTGACCCTGGAACATAACTATTGAAGGACACCGTGGATTTTAGTCGTATGAGCCTGTACCCTGGGTGGGAGTACCGATTTGATGATTTTACCACGTCTACGATAAAAAAATAAAAATGGACCCTCCCCCCAAAGGCAAAGTTTCAAAACCTGCGAGCCGCAGTTCGTACTGTAATCAGTTTTCTATCTTACACTTTGTTTTGGTTTTGTTTGTTTTGGTGTTTCGGTTTTTTATGCTCTATATATCTAATACTATTCCTGAAAAATCTATAACTCATATAGGTATATCCCTTTTCTACAGTGTTGAAATGATATACCTTCTAGTGGTCTTATGTTATCATGATTGAACAAAGATTGTAAATTAAAAGTCCATACCATAATCAGATCCCAGAGACTGTGCCTCACTTCTATTTCCATGCCGGTGGTAGGCTCATCCAATATCAAAACATCTGCATCGCCCACCAGTACACAGGCTACCTTTAACATTAACAATTAACTCTCAATCCGCGCATAGCAGTCCATGGTTGAATAATGTTCTCCGCTTCATCGTCTCATAGCTACTTTAATCAGCTACTAACTTACGAAGATTTTTTTAAAAGATCGAATAGTTTAGGAGATACCACCTTGCCGATTCGTGGTCTCCACGTAAATAAACAGCGAAATTTAGGCGAGCGGATATACCTACGTGATAAACGATGGAAAGGGTTCCAATTTTCAACTCAACTACAACGACGTTTTCTCTTTTTTGCGTCGACACACCGCAGCTATGGCAAGAAATGCGTTGCGTTGCGTCGCGTCGTAACAACGGATGGGGACTCACTCTTAGCCCACTTGCGGAAAAAGGGAGTCTTATGTATTGTGGTGTGTGGGTACATATCATACTTATCACGTATATATATAGGTATATCACGTATGTATAGGACTCAGCTCGGATTGTACCTAAGCAACGAAATATGGTTTAGCGAGGGTAGATACGAAAATAGTGTTTGCCGATCGACACGAGGCAAATTAAATTGTGTTTTAAAAGGTTTACATACCTGCAAACATTTCATGGCCCCGGCCGACAGATTATAGCCATAATGATCAGATTTTTCGATCAACTTCAGCTTTTTTAGCAGATAGTCTACAGTAAACCCTTGTTCTGT
This sequence comes from Agrotis exclamationis, assembly GCA_950005045.1. NCBI lineage: Eukaryota > Metazoa > Arthropoda > Insecta > Lepidoptera > Noctuidae > Agrotis > Agrotis exclamationis. Next base: position 3,178,092 of record OX465431.1, on the reverse strand, counting down.
TCGTCTTAACTGTAATAAAAACACCAAGTTTCAGTACGCCGCCAATTGGGGGCCCACGGTGTAAACACATTTTACCGAAACTATTGCTATCCTACTTTCTCTAGACCCTCAAAAAGGACGTGACAAAGTTACAAGGTCAGCATCGCGTAGGCGATATCTCTAGCGTTGCAAGCGTTCATAGGCTTTTTTTTTGCGTGGTAAAATCATCAAATGAGTCCACCCGTCCAGGGTGGGGTGGGAGGGACTGTCAGACTTGTACTGACTAAAATCCACGGTGATCCTTCAATAGCCCTTTACGTACCAGGGTCACGGTTACCAGGTGAGCCAGTCCCGCGACCCCGGCAGGCTTTGGCCACTCTTAGGGGGCCCCGTCAGATTGCTGACGGCTCTTTGAGGCGCGCGTGGAACACAACGCACCGTCGACCCGGGCATGGTCCATGGCCGGGCGGCGAGTCACCCATAACTCACCGCCCGCATGCCCGCGCCTACGGTGGCCGGAGATCGTCTTGCGACGTCCGTCGCCGTGGGCGTCTCCCGCGGCGGCAGCGTTCATAGGATACGGTGACCCCGCACCATCAGGGGTATCCTTATACTCCACCATTTTTTATCCTGCTCTGTCACACTTCTGGGCAAAGTCATCTCACTCCACTCCTTCCACTTCTAGCAAAACCTCGCAACTTTACAATATAACAAAAGGAACAGTCGTTAAATATGTAGAAAGAGAAAAAAACCTTTCTAAAGAACATAATGTTCTCTTTGACAGTGAGAAATCTGAAGCATATGTTTTTCTGCATGCATATGCGTAAATGGTGTCGACGGTCCTTGATTCTGCTTCCGATGTGATATCCTTCTACGATGACGCCCCCTTCTGAGGCCGAGAGTAAACCTTAAACAAACATCAGAAGCTGCCTAGATTTTTCACAATACAACAAGAAAATCAATATTTTTATCCTCATAAGCAACATAATAATTGTGGAAGTTGACAATGATCTCACAGGTACGGGATTTATATAATATAATTGCCCGTGACTTTCTCTTGCTTTGAACATATTTTTATTTAAGTTAAACCAAGGCACAGCTTGAAATTAACCATCCGACGCAACAGGGGGTTCTATACTCATCCTGGACGAAGCCCGCAGATCAATTAAAACCGAAGATTATTATTTTGAAACAAACAAAATTCAAACCTGCCACTATAAGCAAAAGGGTGCTTTTCCCAGCTCCGTTGGCTCCCAAAAGCATGGTAACTTCGCCCTTACAGCAGTCAAAAGTAACGGAATTTAATGCTTCCACTTGAGTATTGGACGAAGGATTTTGGAAAACCTGGAAATAGATTTAACTACTTTTCTTATTCTTGAATTCATTTTTAGTCATCGTTATAGGAGATAATGGCCGTTGTTTCGGTTGATTTAGCCGTACGGCTATTTACCAGTCACATCTCTTGCATCGCCTCATCGGTCAAATTGCCATCAAGACGGTTTCCGGAATTTTGGTCACAATTCGGTTTTTGACATCATAACTGAACTAATGACACAAAAGAGTTTCAGCAGCCCGGCCCCGAATTAAACTGCCGTACTACTGGGACTATAGGCTGAAAACTACAAAACAACTCACCATATGTTTTCAAACGAGCCAGATACTGAAAATATAGAACAAACAATATTAATGAGAATGCTGTGGCGACCTAGCCTTTTCCCAGCATGTTGGGGTCGGCTTCCAGTACGGCTAGCAGTATTTTACATGGAGCGACTACCTATCTGACCTCCACAAACCAGTAACTGGGTAATACGATACCCCTTGGTAAGCGACTTGGAGATCAGTCTTAAAATAAACTTCAGCACACACTATTTGTGGTATGTTATAATTTGAACATAATGGAGTTTCTACAGAATATGAGACAGCTACACGTACACGAATCGAATATAAGTTTGCGATCAGTTTAAAAATCGTAATCTTTAATATTACTTTTTTTAACTCTTTTTTTAGTATTAGCCACATTGGCAATCCATCATTGAAATCTATACTTAGGGCTCTTTCAAGTTCATAAGACGGGTGGTTTTACATTATGTCAGTCGAATACTATGCTCAGGAAGTAGAACTATAAAAAGAAACTCTCTTAAAAAGGCTGCTTGTCCAGTAATACAATTCAATGAATACCTTAGAAACATTCAAAACTTGAACAGCAATTTCAGCATTCTTGGGTACTTTTTGAAAGTGGGCCTCGTCCCTTTTCAGTAACAAGTGCGGCGAGACTTTTATATATTTTCGCGTTTCATTGGAAATCCAGTATTTTTTCTGTAACACGAAATTATATATTGTAAAAAGAAACAGAATTAAGAAAAAATAAGAAATTGCGATACACACATGGCGTCCTCACTTTCCGCCAAAACCATGTCCTGACAAGACTCTGATGTTTGGGAGGTTACTTTGTTGATTTGAGCGGTACGAAATGCCAGGGTGTCACCACTGCTTGGATCGCCCGGAAGACACGGTGGAGCATATGGTGGAGATGTGCCTCGCTTGGGCGGTGCACCGTTATCTCCTCACGTAGGCGATAGATGGCGACATTTGGCGCCCAGAATTGGTTGAGGCCATGCTGCGGTGCGAGGGGGAATGACAAGCAGTCATCTCCTTCTGCGTAGCAGTAATGCTAGCGAAGGAGGAGGCAGGAAGCGTTAGGTATAGGACATCCACCCCCTCACGGCCCAGCCACCGTGGTGCAAGACGCGCAGTGCTTCGGACGTCGCGCGCGACTCAAAAAGCTGCCAGCTATTTGGAGGGTGGGGCGTTTTCGCTGTCTGAGTGGCTTATCTGACGCTTATACATAATACAAGAGTTTGATTCCAGAAATTATCTCTTACCAACTCATCGTTTATACTAAACATTGCCCAACACTACTCTTATTGTATGAACATTTATAAATATACTTAAAATTAGTTACCTTAAGAAAGAAGAAAATATTTTTAGCAATGCCGTAATACCCCGGCTTGACGTGGTCTAAGTACCATGCAATAATTGTTGTTAGAACAAGCTGCATGCAGAGGGAAACCCACACTAGAACCACACTACGGTTGTTGGAATGTGATATGTAAATGTTCGAAAATTGGGTGCCTTCATCTAAAAAGTTTCAAAAAGTGTTATCACTATGGTACGATTCCACCAAAATAGTGTGCGGCATTGCGCAAACTAAGCTGGTATCGTGTTAAGCCTCTGTGTTCACCGACAAGGCTGCACTGAAATCTACTGAATTTAGCAATGTGCGCGCATAAATAACAAGTTCATTGCTTACGCGTGCGAGTACAAAAGTATCCAGGTGTGCGCGAACGTGGCTAAATTGCAAGGTAAAACTAAATATTTATATAATAATTAATGTCTTCTTTGAATCTGAGGATTTTCAAGGCGAAGCGAAGCGAAGCGAATTGAAAGCCAAGCAGTCTAAATCGATCGGTATAAATGAGCCATAAACGCCGTCTGATGATTCATTGTAGAGAAGTGATAAAATTATTAGTTTTAAAGAAAGAGTGCCTGTGTTTAGAGTATAGCTGGATTCAAAAATGTATGGACAGGCGGTCGACACATCCGCCTTAAACTTAATTTATCTTCAAAAACAGGCCCGGAGGACACGGTGGAGCACACGGTGCAGGACTGCCCCGCTTGGGCAGAGCACCGCCGTGTCCTCACGACGGCGACAGGTGGAGATCTCTCGCGCCTGGCATTGGTCGAGGCCATACTGCGGGGCGAGACGGGGTGGGAAGCGGTCGCCTCCTTCTGCGAAGCAGTCATGCTCGCGAAGGAGGAGGCGGGCAGCGCGAGGGAGAGGACAGCGTCCTCCCTCTGCCCCAGCCGCAGTGGTGGACGCCCACGGCGACGGACGTCGCAAGACGATCTCCGGCCACCGTAGGCGCGGGCATGCGGGCAGCGAGTAAAGGGCAACTCGCTGTCCGACCATGGACCATGCCCGGGTCGACGGCGCGTTGTGATCCACGCGCGCCTCAAAGAGTGTCAGCATAATGACGGGGCCCCCCTCTAGAGGGCCAAAGCCTGCCGGGGTCGCGGGACTTATCTCATCACCGTGACCCCGGAACATAAAGGGCTATTGAAGAACACCGTGGATTTTAGTCAGTACAAGTCTGACAGTCCCTCCCGCCCTGCCCGGGTGGGAGGACTCATTTAATGATTTTACCCTGTCAAAAACAGGGGAATGAAAGATTCAGCTTCGAAACGAGTGGTTGCGATAGCCTAATTGGTAAGGTGTCTGGAGTACTTATCCAGTAGACGCAAGTTCGAGCCCCGCTGGCAGCTGAATTTTTCTTACCTCAAAAAAAACGCGACGCAGGCCTAATAAGAAAACGTATGGTTTTCAAAATAAAAAATGTACTCACCGATCCTTTCCAAAAAAAGAACTTCTTCCCAAAATAGACAAATTGGTGCGTGTGGCAAGATACAATATAACATAAAAAAGTGTTCTTTGATAGGAACCAACAAGAAGTCTAAAATAAATGTGGCCAAGTATGCTATGCAAGCTAAACAGTCGGCGTATTTTACTGAAACAAGTACACAAGTGAAAATCATCCTTACCACTACGACATAAACATGAAAACCAGCGTTGAGCACTAGTTGCTCGACATTTTGCTGAACTGGGCCTATTTGGCGCAGCCATAGGACACACATCAAATCTTTATTTTTCACTTCTCCCTTTTATTTTTTTGTTTTAGCTTATGTTTAGTTTAGTTACTGGGTTGTGGAGGTCCGATAGGCAGTCGCTCCATGTAAAATACTGATATCCACCTGCATCTGGTTCGACTGGAAGCCGACCCCAATATAGTTGGGAAAAGGCTAGGCTGATGATGTTTTAGCTTATGTTTCCATTTTTATGTTTCTTATTTTTATTTTATTTTGTTGTGTGTTTGTCGTGGTTTTGAGCCAAATAAATATTTTTTCTTTCTTTCTTTACATATAACAGACACCTTTTGTTTTGAAGGTGCAGTGTGCTGCAAGTGTCACCAATCAAGGCCATAATTTAAAATTTTGATGGATTTATTAAAAAAATATTTTTAAAAATATCATTTTCCTTAAGTTTACTGTACTTATAGTACTTCCCAGAATTTGATCCTTATTGACGAGACACTATCGAATGGCGTAGTAACATAGGAAGTTATCAAAATCAGCAGGATTATTGACTTTTGTAAAATCCAATGATGCAGTTTTAGTTTTCGTCAAAATCGGCCTCAAGGCTCCTTTCAGCTATTTTCGATATTCCTCATAATTTCGGATAAAGCCATCCACGCCCAGTTGAAAACTTATTTGTATACTTACTATTTTCGCACAAAATTGAAGTGACAAAAGCTAAGCACATTGTGTTCACAAAATGAAATGCTATCGTAAATCCTATAATATATGCTTGGCTCTTTGGTAGTACTGGATCATCCGACACCTAGAGACAAAAACCGGATATTCTTATTATCATTTATAAATAGATAGATAGTTTAACACTTGAACCTTAAAGAGCCACATCCTCTAATTCAGTTAAACAAGTAGGTCATTTGGAATTATCAAAAAAAATTCGACCCTTAGTCCCTGCGCCCAAAATCGGTCTGGATCGGTGAGACGCTGTAGAGCTCGGATGCCTTTTTTTTAGCGTGGTAAAATCATCAAATGAGTCCTCCCACCCAGGGTGGGGCGGGAGAGACTGTCAGACTTGTACTGACTAAAATCCACGGTGTCCTTCAATAGCCCTTTACGTTCCGGGCCACGGTAATTTGATAAGTCTCGCGACATAGCTCGGAGGCCTTACGGCGGATTTGAGCGCCTGTGGGCAGCTTCGAGCACCTGAAAGCTGCCTCAGCAGTCGTAAGCATACCCAAGGACGTCGAAAGTGGCTTCGACTAGTTGGCTAAGAAAATTTCGATTCATAAAACTAAAAATTTTGAGCTCAGTCGGCTCTTACGACACCTGATACAAAGGGAGATACTGTTCTATTCTGCCAGTACCCCACGGCAAGGCCAGGCCTCACCTTTAAATTTTCCAATGGACCGGTTAGAAGAGGGTTGCATCCATTTGTCTGGAAGCTTTTTATTATATTATTATTAGCCTGACCTGTCCCACTGCTGGGCAAAGGCCTCCCTCCATTCCTTCCAACTTTCACGACTTTGCGCCACCTCTTTCCAATTTTCAAGGAAGACATCCAGTTCGTCCCGCCATCTTCTTCGAGGTCTACCGCGGCCCCGCGTCCCTGTTCCAGGGCACCAATCATGAGCTTTGCGTGCCCACATCTCGTTCGGCATGCGGCAGACATGTCCTGCCCAGTCCCATTTAAGTTGGGCAGCCTTTTGAGCCAGCTTTTTATTATTTGTTTTTATTGTTTCGAGATCCCTTGACTTATCTTGTGTAAAATTAAATAAATACTTGGCTTTACAATTCCCTGAGTAGGTAATTAATTTCAGATGACTTCTCAATGAAATCTGGACATGTCCTGGTGCAAAAATGATAAATTTGTTTGAGCTCGCTACGCTAGTTTTGCAGTGAAGTTTTAAGTTATCACCATTCAGACACCACAATAGGACGTAGAATGCGTTATTCGCCAAACTCACCTTAAGAAGGATTGTGACCGCGATAGAGTAGATAGTGCTTGCTATTGAAGCGTCGAGGAAATAAGCAAAAAGGCTCACTTTCTGGTATATGCCTGCGTGTTTCAACAGCTCCTATGAAAAAGAAACGGGAGTAACTTTTAAAAAAAAACGTTGCCTCACACTAGGATTTCTGTTTGTCGTGGGCGCGTTTACAAACATAGAAACTTACATCCCCTAGACCCGGAACAACTACTTGCGGATCATACAAATATTTGTTCCGTGCGGGAATCGAACCCGCGACAGGCTGCGCAGCAGTCGATCGCTCAGCCACTGCGCAAACCGTATAGTCGAACTGTTCCTTTATTATTCGTAATTTCGTACTATAACGTACGAAATACTACAATAGGCAAGCCGCCGATATGAGTCATTATTACTTACGAAAAGAGAAGAATAATAATAATATATTTTATAAACAGTTTAAAAAGCCACTCAGACAGCGACAACGCCCCACCCTCCCCTCTTTCGAGAGAAGCGAACGATCATCGAGGACTGACAGTACTTCTACCATCGCCCGCCTCACGCTTAGGACGCCGCGCCACGTCTCCTCATCGTGACTTGTGAGGACTCACATATTGTGAAAGTCTCGAGAAGAGCTTACTATAGAAATGATCCTATGAAGTAAGGTCTTGCCAGAATTTTTACAGCCGCGGAGGGTCGTTCGCGCGCGGAGAATCTTAACACCGCGATTCAGAAAGCAGCGTCATCGGCACAGCGACATCTAGTGTCGAGTTTTAGAGTTAATCTTCCGTGCCATACATTATTTTTATAAATCAATGGTGCAATACGAAGGAATAATCATAAGAATTACTATGCTTCTGTATTAGAACACTTAACTGTTATCAGATGCTATGCAATGAAATCTCATTGTAATTTCATAGAAGTAGGTACCTAAATACATACTTTTAACGAGTAGGAGATATTCTTGACGCGCGATGTACCCAACTACGAAGAAAACAGTAGACGACTTGTATCAAAGTAACAAAACTTAAATGATTTTTAGTCATCGTTAACTAGATTAATATACAGGGTGGATTTTTAATATCAAAATCGAATCGTATGGAATATTTTTCGCTATTCCTCATAATTTCGGGTTTGATCCACATAACAATTACATAAGGTAGGTACTAACCTTCATTCCAATTCTCCGTTCCACGACCAATTTCGAAGAAAAAACGAGAAAGTACGGCAGTGGTCCAAGAATAGAACATATTAATATAAACTGATGAAATGTTAGTAACTCATCCTTTAGCATGTCTGGTATGGCAGTCAGCGTTATGTCCTGAAATTAAATATTACACAGAAAAGTTTAATAAAGGAGCTCGTGACTAAATAATTACAGAGGTTGATCTGTGGATGGATGACCATCTGTCATAGCGAGTTTCCTCCGTGCCTCGGAAAGCAAGTAACGCCATTAGTCCCGGCTGGCATTTGTAGATCTTTGACAGTCGATACTATAAGTCAGAAGCTCTAAAAGTCTGACAATCAGTCTTATCATGGGGTATCGTATTACCCAGTTACTGGGTTGTGGAAGTCCAATAGGGAGTCGCTCCATGTAAAATACTAATATTCAGCTGCATCAGGTTTGACTGGAAGCCGACCCCAATATAGTTGGAAAAAGGCTAGGTGGATGACGATAAAAGTTGAAAAGAATAGAGGTCGCTACTGGTGAACATTTTTTTGAAAAAATAGAACAATATTGGATCTGAATCCAATGGCGGAGATAGGCCTCACCAGGGGCCGTATTATTTAGTGAACGAGGTGGCGCTAGACGACTTGTATAGCTCTATCTCTTTCACTCACTGTAACAAGTCTGGTTTTAAGACGTCATAATACGGCCACAGGGCTTCTTTTCTCACGAACACCATTCGACTCTGCGCCAAATAATTTTACTGTATACCGTCGATGCGCAGGAGTTTCAGATCCTTCTGGGTGAGCTCACTCCATCTTAGGCCTCATCTTTGTTTCTTAAATAGATTGAGACCAAGAGTAAAGAAAGCCACCTACACTAATTATAAAGAGGAAGGATTTGATTGTTTGTTTGTATTCAATAGGCTCCAAAACTACTGGACCGATTTCAAAAATTCTTTCACCTGTTTCACAGGACCAAAGTAGCTACTTTGGTCCTGTGTGACATAGGGAAAATAAGGGGGAGGTAAGCGGGGGCAGCGGAAGGTAAAAGCTAGTTTGAAATAAAAAAAATTGCATAAAGTCTACCTGATCAATGTTTCGATGTGTTAGTTGCTCCATATAGGACTTGTCAATAGCCCATTGCAATTGCCCCAAATATGGGGGTGCTACTTCAGCTGCAAAAATAAAGTAAAAACAAATTGAATGTTGTTCTCAACAAATTTCGAAAATTATTAAAATTTGTTGTTACTCCTCCCATTGTTGGGATCTTTATAGCATTTTCAACCTTCATGATTGTATTGTGACACAATACAGTCCCTTCATAAATCTTTCTAGCCAGGAGAATCTCAATGTTGGTTATAGGCCTCCCCTTTCTTCCGCCATATTTCTTAGTTCCGTGTGAATAATGTAATTTGTAAATTGTTACTTTTTTTTTAGCTATTTTGTCCCACTACTGGGTAAAGGCATAGCCACCACCTATACTTAATCTATACTAATATTAAAAAGCTGAAGTGTTTGTTTGGTTGAACACAATAATCTCATGAACTACTGGTTCGAATTGAAAAATACTTTTCGTTTTGGATAGCCCTTTTCGTTATGGATAGCCCAGCGGAAGTGAATCCATGAGGAACTGCTAGTTGATATTGTTGATAATATAAAGACGTAGATTATGTTTTTTGTAGGGGGGTAATCTCTGGAACTACATACTTAACAATCCAATTCTAATGCACATTTTCACTAACACTAAATAAATGCTTAAATAAAAGCATTTCGTTCGATTTTCAACCCTCTGCTCAGCCATAAAAGTTGAAATTTAAGCATTCAATTTGTTATTGCTAAGTAGAGAATTAATTTTACAAGTAAACTGGCTGAATGTTCAAACTTACCTTTAACACCAACCGTTCGTAAAATACCATTGAATACCAAATCTAAGTTGCTCTCTGCCACGCCACATAGAGCGCTTATTGAATAATCCAATTCTGTTGGAAACTCTTCTTTATTCTGAAGCATAATAAAAAATAAAATTAATTTTATTTCATATTCTTTAACCTATTAAGGCCAAAGAAAAGATGGATGGATTGTCTAAGGAATGATATGAAAGAAAAAGGAGTAAATGATACTGTGACGTCTGATAGGGGAGAATGGAAGAAGAAAACGAAAACGTGTTGCGCCGACCCCAAATAATTAATTCGATTTTTTTACATCCCCCTACCCCACCAACATTAAAAAATGTTTGATGCTCAGCAAAGCGGGCCCATGAGCTAGTACTATCATCATCATCATTTCAGCCTATTGTAGGCCACTGGACACAAGCCCAAGGAGCGGCACAGCCCACAATCTCCTTCTTTTTTCATCTAGTCACTGCCAGCTACCTACTTCTAGCTAGCTTCTTCAGGTCATTGGTCCATGAGCTAGAACTATAATCACTCAATTTACCCATGTGTTTCTACCCACCCAGTTTTGGTACCCTGGGTACTAGTGATTGGCAAAGGTAGTGGAATTTCAAAATGGGTCATAATATACAATTCAAGTCAAGACCGTAAATTATCCTAACAAAAATATTAAATGCAACACAAAGTTTGTTGTTTACACGTTCACGTAAACCACTGATCCGATTTTGATGACTTTTTTGGACACTGCAGACAGTTGTAGTCCAAAAATTCCCCTGGTGCAAGCCTGGTTAAGTCCCCCCAGTCCCGCAGAGCACAGTAATCTGTCACACATATTTAGCTGACTTCTCTGTCTGAGCCATGTCTGATAATTTTGTTTTCTGGGAACTATTAAAGAATAAATGGATAAATAGCTAATTTGATTGCATTACCTTAAACTTCACCTGAGCAACTCCATTGGTGGTTTCCAAGGAATCAGCATGAAGATTTGTAGGAGACCCAATGCTCTCAAATTCCCATGTTTGTTCTAGATCTGAAATCAGAAGTTGGAACTATCAATATTCAGCTGGGACACAGACCTCTTTGTGTGTTATCCATTACCAGAGCAATTGTAGACTGTTTGTCTTGTACCATTATTCCCAATTTCATTTAAATTAATTTTATGGTTAGGAAATCCTTCATAGATATGTACCTACCTTGGTTATTATTCAAATATGCCTCCGCACCAGTCATCACTCTTTGGGTGAAACTGTTATAAGGTTCATAAAACACTCTTATCAAAGAATCTTGGCTTTCCGACAACTGAAAAAAAAAGTTAAATAATGAAACAGAAGAGAACTATGGACATAAAAAATTATGACTTTTCAGAGCGATAGTAATACTCACTGTATTATTTTCCGGATTAAAGATATTATTAGGTACCAGTTCACTACGATTTATTACGTGTAGGTAATAAATAATGATAAACAGTGTTACGCTGCCAAAGATTTGCCAAAAAGTATGACCGTACCGAAAAGTTGCAACCTTCCTATATCTCCACATTAAAACACATAGCGGATTAAAAAAATCGCTTATCATTATAAAATTATAAAATTGGGAGCGTTTCAAAACCGTGCTCTAATAGAATTTCAAGTTTGGCGGTCAACATGACAGATGCTGATTGCTGACATTGACGTTTTTGTCCGAGTCCTCTGTGTTTATGGCTTAGACTATGGAAAAAAGAATGGACTCGGCCTATACAATCTATACAAACAGTAGTTATAGGAATGTGATGTTGGCATAAAGGCCTCGAAGCCATGCCAAAAACATTTAAAAAAAAAAAAAAAATTGGAATGTGATGTATTTCGACGGCATAGTTACTGACATATCGGCATCTCTTTTAACTTACGATGGTAATCATATATAGAAAAGGACAACAGTAGTTTTATCACTACCAAAATTAGCAACATTATCTTGGTGACGTCACAAAATATCTCGCTGTGGCCGGTCGCCATGTTTTGTCACGGCTTTTTAATCTGTGGTCCTAATAAATAGAGTTTCGGTTTGACATTTTCAATTTATCGATAATAATTATATCGACAGGTGAATATTATTTAAACTCGATTTCTTTTTGTGATTTTAGATTGCCAACAGTGGTCTCCACGGTGTCTTTGGTCGCAATTTCGGTTGCATACTACGCCCACAGGAAAAAGCCAGCAACGCACACAGTTTTTATTCGTGATCGCGGCGGTGGCAATTGGGAATAAATGAGATAAACATACCATAGTAAAATTAGTTTTATTATGAACTTAAGTACCTACATGTCATTGTACAAGTAAAAATAAAGAGGATGAGAGGATGATAATTTAATTGCGATAGAATCTATTTATTATCCACGTGCCCTGCCATATAAAATGACACTCTGAGCGAGTGCGTTTTTATTATAGCCCGCATTACCACGTAAATAAAACTGAAGAAAGCTAATAGAAACTCATTTTCGAAAAACACCGTGCAATTCAACTTTTTTTTATTTAATTCTATCGATAATAAAATGCGCGCAGCTCTACGGTAAGCCGCCATCTTTGTGCCAGACACATTAGTAGGTATGCACGTTTTTTTCGTAGGTATTTCATGTCTACTCTTTTCCATAGTCTAAGGTTTATGGGTTTATGGTCATGGTCTATGGTGACATCTATGGCAATGACATTCGGCTTGATCTGTCTGCCATTCAACAAAATTATACGCAAGAGCGATTTGAACGCTGGGTTTTAACAAAAAGGTAAATTGAACTTAGCTGTCAGCGCCCAGCATTTAAACTCAAACGCAGTTCGAAAAAAACGCCGCTTTTTAAGAGCGCTGACGTATAAACAGATATCAGATACCGACATAGAAAAAAACGCACGTGCGAATGGGCACTAAAGCTGAAAACAAATTATCGGATGCGTCCGTCAGCCGCGGCTGAGGACGCGGCTTAGCAGTGTGCACGGATAGATCAGGCGTCTTCGGACGCACAAACATCCATCTAGCCTGCCAGATTCTGTTCGGACGTCCGAACGCACAATGGCAACTCAAGTCACATCCGTGGTTTGCGACCGATAGTTTGCACAGTGTACTGTATGTAATATTGAATCTACTGGCTAATATCAATCCTCGACATGTCCGATAATTAATTTGTTCTCGGGCCACTATCGCATTGGAATTTTACTAGCGTTGGCGTCTCTTCAACGTTTGCGCTGCACCATCGCTGCGCAGACGCGACGTTGATGTTACGAGGTCGCAAGGCGAACGCTTGCCACAGAGACT